>OY979667.1:22182797-23621999 GCA_963855955.1 Luperina nickerlii
ATTTTTTAGGAAGGACAATTTTAATAACACAGAAAATTTTGCAGATGTTATTTTTGAATATTTATGGCGGCGAAATAACGTGAAATACGAGAAAGATCCATTCATGGAATTAATAAAAGCGATAAAACATGTTTATAAAGTGGAATAAACAATTTTTGTACAAATTTCTGTTTTTTATTTTTTCTAAGGGAACCAAGTACTTCCGGCGGGTGAAAATGGTGAGGGGGGGATCTGACCCCTCCCCTCCCCCTCCCCCAACCACTCACAACCCCTTAAAATGGCGACGTATTTCGAAATTTTTACCCCTTGGTTCCATAATCAATTAATCACACACTGGGGGGTGTGAGGATGAGATTCTAAGGAGATGTGCTAACACAACATCTGCCGTTGATAAGCTCAAAAGAGTCTGGGCCAATCATAATATCAGCAAAGCCACAAAAGACCGCCTGCCGAGAAGTTTGGTTTTTCCAATATATCTGTATGGCGCAAAAACATGTAGGTACGGTTAGCCTCAAAGACCGACGCAAAATAGATGCACTAAAACTTGTTGTCCATGAGCAAGTAAGGCTAAACGCTGCAACACAAACGTCCATGGTCCAAAGCTCCCGAGACGCCAGTACCTAGGTTTGGAAGCCTGCTAATAAGGTTACGTTATTCACTTAACAAAACTATTCAGAAACTCACCAGAAATAAGACATTCTGAATATTCCACAGCTGTGCCTCCGCGACGCGGAACAGTTGATAACTCTTCAGTACTTGCTCGTTTCATGTTGGAAATTGATTATTTTGATAATAATTATCAATCAATATCAACTTGCAACTTGCAACAAGAAACCTCGATTCACGACGCTTTATTTTGGCGCTCTTTTCAAGTTTTTTTTTAAATTCAATGTCAAGTTCAAAATTCAAATTGATGAACTCTATGGTCGATTGTTTGATTTTTGGAAATATGTTAATCGACTCTTTTTTTAAATAGGTCATATTTTTAAATGATTAATAATTTCTCGATTATCTCAAAAAAATATTACCATATTTTTTTGAGACCTAGAAAACAGGAAAACTTTATTTTAAAAGTTCGTTAATTATCCATAGTTTAATTTGCGCCTCGCGGTGTGCTTAAACGGGGTGTTTGACGTTTAGGGCGGAGTTCACCGACTTTTAAAACGGCTGTTTATCACTTGAACAACTGATTAAATCATTTTTACTGTTCACCACACGTTAACCAGTGTTTACAGCCCTTAACCCTAGAATCGTACCCTGGGGTACAAATGAAAAAATAAAATAAAGTTGTCTATAAAATTTATACTCTTTGATAGTTTGTTTTGCGCGTCCGTGTATTTACGCGGGGTGAAGGGACGCGCAGATACTTCAGTCGGACGGCGGTCCTGCTAATAAGTGGACGTGACACGCTGCTTGTGGGGTACACAAGCACCCCAGGGTAGGGTTACCAGATCCGAAAATAAGTTTTCCTGGAAAAATCCCTGCCTTTGCAATAAATTTCCTGACATTTTTCAATAATGGGTGCGCAGTGGACAAAGGAGAGATATAGACTGCTTTGCTTCTGTTAAGGCTCTACTGTTGACACAGTACTTCAATCTGAAGAACACATCATGTGAAGAGTTTCATAAAATTATTATGAAAGACCAGCAATTGCTGGAAGCTATACCCAGCATTGAAAGGCTTCGAGGTTCAGATGAATAATTAATAAATAATCAATTAATAGATTGTTTATTATTAGATTTTATTCTTTGATTATTATTTTATTTCTTATATTTTTGTCTTCTTTTTAGGGTTCCGTACCTCAAATGGAAAAAAACGGAACTCTTAAGAGGATCACTTTGTTGTCCGTCCGTCCGTCTGTCTGTCTGTCAAAACCCTTTATCTCGGGAACGCGTGTAGGTATCGAGTTGTAATTAAAACCATATACTCAGGTCTATAATCGAGCAGTCCCTTGAAACTGTGAAAAAATCAAAAACCTAAGTTAACTTAAAAAAAAGATACGACCGTTTATGCCGCAAAAAAACGTATATTTCGACACTCTCAAGGGAATTAAAATTTATAGGGTACTTCCCGTTGACCTAGAATTGAAATTTGGCAAGAAGCAAGATCATGTAGTACATGTACATGTAAAGAAAAAATCCGAAAACCGTAAATTTGTAGGTACATTAAAAAAATCCCGTGATAAACTATTTACATACCTACAAAGTACGGAACCCTCGGTGCACGAGTCCGACTCGCACTTAACTGTTCTTTTTTTATTCCTGACAATTGTCATACGTATAGTGTGTCATGCAAAACTCGCCGCTGGAGCCTATGTGTATTCTATGGAATATTAAATATTGTGGGGATCAATTCCATGATCACAGAGTACATTAATGTCCATGATATTGGTCAATTCATCAAACGCCACTAATAAGCAAGTTTTCAAGAATAGAAATTCCTATATGGGTACGGTTCTAGGGTTAAACAGCCGATCATTTTAACCGAGCTCAAAAGCATCGTTTAACCGTCCGTTATTTTGACATTTGCTGTGATTTTACAAGAGTTGCAACAATACGTTTAGGTTATTCCGATTTTTCGCAGTTTTTGAGAATAGATAAACATGCAGTCAGTGTTCAATGTATTAATTGATAACTATCAAGAATCAAGATCACTACATGAGCCTTTTAGAAAATCTAGAAGATATCGAGACCAGAACAATTTACAACAACCTAGACTATTTCAAGTGCGTCGTAATTATTACGAAGAATATAATGAGGAAGCATTTAAAATTAGATTCCGTTTGTCAAAACCTTCTGCACTGAACGTACTACAATTAATAGAGAATAAATTAGAATTCCCGAACGATAAGTAAGTACTTACCTACAAGCATTATTTATGATCAATGTTTATTAAAAATAGGTAAAACTGTGTTTGTATCTATGTTGGGGGAAAGATAGATCAGATCTAGTTTGAAAAGTTCTTTTAACTCAAAGCTACCCCTGCTGCCTGACAAACAGATTATTTATTGTAGGTACCAGTAATTCATAAAAAAGAAAAAGTGCCTGCTTAAGTTTGTGTGCAGTTACCAAATAGTTGACAATAAATGCAACTTTTTTAAATTTCTTCACAAACCTGTAATTTATGAAAATTTAGATTGTTTATGTATGCATTGTAACCTTTTACTTTATTGTAGGAATAATTCCCTGGCACCTATAAATCAGTTACTATTGACTTTACGGTACTACGCAACTGGATGTCATCAACTGACCATGGGTGATTTCTCTGGAGTGAGTCGACCAACAGCTAATCGTGTCATCCACCAAGTAACTGCAGCAATAGCTTCCCTGAGCCGGGATTACATCAAGTTCCCACAGACTGATACAGATATTAGAAAAACGCAAATAGACTTTTACAATATAGCCAGATTTCCAAAAGTTATAGGTGCATTGGATTGCACACATATAAAGACAATATCACCAGGAGGAAGCCATGCTGAAACCTTCAGGAATAGAAAAGGCTATATGTCAATAAATGTGCAAGCTATCTGTAATGCCCAATTGATAATAACTGACCTAGTAGTTAGGTGGCCAGGAAGTAACCATGATGAACGGATATTCAGTGCATCTAGAAGACATGCCATGTTTGAATTGGGAATGTATGATGATTCAGTACTTGTTGCAGACAGTGGCTACATGAATAGGAGTTACATGATGATGCCATTAGATCGAGTTGCTACACCAGCAGAATCATTATATAATGAATCCCAAATCAGGACTCTCAACCCAATTGAGAGGTTATTTGGGGTTTGGAAAAGGCGCTTCCCAGTGTTAGCCCTTGGGATTAGGGTGTATTTGAAAAATACACCACCTATTATAGTGGCTACGGGTGTATTACACAACATCCTACAAATGAGAGGAGATGAAATGCCTTTAGACGACCCAAATCTAGCCTTGCCAGCACCATGGGAAGAAATATTACACCAGGGAAGAGTACAGCGCTTTTTAGATAATAGTATAAGAGATGTAAATCTCAGCAGAAGATCACTAATATCAAATTATTATCAAAGTCTTGTTTGATAAATAAGTTATGTAGGTATATATGTATGTGTAAATGTGTAAATAAAACTATGTTTTACATCAACTGAATTTTTTTATTACTAATACTTAAAAATTAAAAAATAACTAACTATCCTTAAGTTTTTGGGTCTTTATTTGTTCTTGGTGTAATTGCTGTTCCAGATATTAACCAATAAATAAAACTATGTTTTGCATAAACTGATTTTTTTATTACTAATACTTAAAAGCTAAAAAATAATTAACTATCGTTAAGTTTTTGGGTTTTTATTTTTTCTTGCTGTAATTGCTGTTCCAGAATGGCTAATCGAATACGGGATTCCTTCTCAGCATTTTCTTGTAAAATTTTTACCAAGCGAATTTTTTCTTTTACTAATTCGTCACCCAAGCAGTCAATTTTAGGTCTTCTTTTTAACCACCCTTCTTTGCATTCTTTGGTTACTTTCTGACCTGATACTGGTTTTTTTAAATTCTTCGGAGTCCATGAACTCCAGGTATCATTGTCCTGTTCACAAAAAATACCATAATAAAGCACTATGTCATGTAATAAAAAATATATTGTCATATATTTTAGGAGAATTATTAATTGGTATGATGTTTCATGTATATTCAACTTATAAACTGTGTTAACTTACATTCTTTTCTTTCAATAAACCAGTACTTGTGTGAGCATTCTGTTCATATTCATCAACCGTTGAAACAATAGTCTCAATGTTTTCCTGTAAAAAATAATAAGTTAAAATTGATAACAGGTAAGTAGGTGTGTAAATTATAACTTATACCTAAATATTATCAACTCACATTATCCTCTATGCCTGCATAAGCAGTATTGCCTTCTATTACATAGACTGTTTCATTTTGATCCAGTGTCTTGCATTCTATAATTTCCTGTTGAAACATTAATTATATCAGTCAAAATACAACAATTTTGGATGCAGAATCAGGAGGAATTAGGTTCTCTGTTGAGTGCACTATACCTATAGGTATAGTGGTCAATTATCAGATTTGAACTCACACTTTTGGATAACAGGAAGAAATAAAGTACTTACACTGAATGTGGGACTGTCGGTGTCGAAATCACTTGGGATTCCCTTTAGTGCTGGTCCTAATATGGCCTCCACTATTGTCGACTCGGTATTAGACGGTGGCGGTGTTGGCGGTTTTCCACCACCTGCAATACAAAAACACACAAGAAAAGCATTATTATGCAATATCCTAAAAGATACCTAATACACCACGTGAATTGTTATTGTACATACCAGTCATAAATAGCTTTTTCTTCCTGTCCGCTTGATCTTTTTTCGTCTGCCTTTTAATATTTTCCCAGCAACATTTTAGGACTGTGTGAGTTCAATGGCAAAACGTGCTGACAGTATTGAATTCTTCTACTATACGAATCCACCCTTTTAATTAGAGGCATTCGTAGTGGCATCGGTGCGCTTATTTTCGACAACATCTTGGTATTTTAACACCAACTCCGTTAAAATACGCTTCTCATCGCTTGAAAAATTATTTGTTCTCTTTTTCTGAGCTGCCATTTTACAAGTAGAAGGTAAATAGTAAGTCGTAGGATAGAATTAAACACTTTCACAACACAAACACAACTTATTAATATTCAACAGTCAACACGGAGAATAATATTAGCACGTGTGACATTTGACAGTGACAGCGCTGTGAAGTTATTACCCATCCAAATTAGACACTACAGGCTAGCATAATGATCCCAATGCGTTTTCGAACTTCTCAAGTTGAAAGCGTTTTATTTTATGCTACTAAATATAGATGTCACCAAAACTCGTGTTGACTAAATCTAACGACATGACTTCGCAAATGAGTACACTTATAGCATTCGTTCATTCACTCTGAGCGAATGCTGATTGCCCGATTTAATAATCACGGTTAAAATATTCGTGGTGAGCAGTGAATACTTACCGGCTGCATAAACGATGTTTAGGAATTCATCGGCCGATTACTCTAACATTGGTCAAATGACAGTCCGTGAACTCGGCCCTTAGGCAGTCAATTTTAAACTGAATAATTGACTTAAACGCACCCCAAACAAAAACGCTGTCCGCCATGTTAGTATTCCTGCCCCCTTCGCTCCACTCGGTCTCGCAGGTTCGCTCCACTCAGGACCTGCCTACCACCGGAAAGCTATTGTGACCTTATCCCTACGCTACGCTACGCTTCGCTTTACCGCTACCTAGTTTCCGAGATACGATGGGGGGAGGGGTGAAGGGGGAAGAGGGGGTGTTTTGAAAAAACTAATTTTGACCTACTCCACGGACATGAATCTGAAAAAGAAAATGTTCCAAGTCTTAACTTCCGAGATCCGCCTAAAGGGAAGGGGGAGAGAATGGGGGGAGTTTTGAAAAATGATTTTGACCAACTCTGGGCCCCTTGATATGAATCTGAAAAAAAAAAAATGTTCCAAGTCTCTTAACTTCCGAGATTTACCTAGAGGGGGGAGAAGGGGGGCAAGGGGGGCAACTTTGAAAAATGGATTTTACTTTTACGAGCCTCCTCTATACGAATCCGTAAAACAACAAAACACGGGACTCTTAGTTTCCGAGATACGATAGGGATGGGGGAGAGTGGGGTGGAATGGAAAAGGGGAGGTTTGAATTTTGAAAAATGGTTTTTACTTTTCCGAGCCTCCTCTATACGAATCCGTAAAAAAACAAAACCCAGGTTTCTTAATTTCCGAGATACGATGGGGAGAGGGGTGAAGGGGGGGAGAGGGGGGAGTTTTGAAAAATTATTTTGACCAACTCTGGGCCCCTTGATATGAATCTGATAAAGAAAATGTTCCAAGTCTTAACTTCCGAGATCCGCCTAAAGGGAAGGGGGAGAGAATGGGGGGAATTTTGAAAAATGATTTTGACCAACTCTGGGCCCCTTGATATGAATCTGAAAAAAAAAATGTTCCAAGTCTCTTAACTTCCGAGATCTACCTAGAGGGGGGGGGGGGGGAGAAGGGGGGCAAGGGGGCAACTTTGAAAAATGGATTTTACTTTTCCGAGCCTCCTCTATACGAATCCGTAAAACAACAAAACACGGGACTCTTAGTTTCCGAGATACGATAGGGATGGGGGAGAGTGGGGTGGAATGGAAAAGGGGAGGTTTGAATTTTGAAAAATGGTTTTTACTTTTCCGAGCCTTCTCTATACGAATCCGTAATAAAACAAAACCCAGGTTTCTTAATTTCCGAGATACGATGGGGGGAGGGGTGAAGGGGGGGAGTGGGGGGAGTTTTGAAAAATGATTTTGACCAACTCTGGGCCCCTTGATATGAATCTGAAAAAAAAAATGTTCCAAGTCTCTTAACTTCCGAGATCTACCTAGAAAGGGGGGGGGGGGAGAAGGGGGGCAAGGGGGCAACTTTGAAAAATGGATTTTACTTTTCCGAGCCTCCTCTATACGAATCCGTAAAACAACAAAACACGGGACTCTTAGTTTCCGAGATACGATAGGGATGGGGGAGAGTGGGGTGGAATGGAAAAGGGGAGGTTTGAATTTTGAAAAATGGTTTTTACTTTTTCGAGCCTTCTCTATACGAATCCGTAATAAAACAAAACCCAGGTTTCTTAATTTCCGAGATACGATGGGGGGAGGGGTGAAGGGGGGGAGAGGGGGGAGTTTTGAAAAATGATTTTGACCAACTCTGGGCCCCTTGATATGAATCTGAAAAAAAAAATGTTCCAAGTCTCTTAACTTCCGAGATCTACCTAGAGGGGGGGGAGAAGGGGGGCAAGGGGGCAACTTTGAAAAATGGATTTTACTTTTCCGAGCCTCCTCTATACGAATCCGTAAAACAACAAAACACGGGACTCTTAGTTTCCGAGATACGATAGGGAGGGGGGAGAGTGGGGTGGAAAAGGGGAGGTTTGGGATTTTTCCCATACTCGTGAGAGTTACTTGTATACGTATCTGTAAAAATATACCCACCTCCCCCTTCACCATCTGGGAGAACAATTATGTCAGTCAGTGAGTGAGTGAGTGGTAATCGAGCTTTATATAGTATAACTAGATTTTGGGCGTTGCGCGAGCTGCAAGCAGCTCGCGGGGTCGTGTTTTTGAGGAGTATTTCTTACCCTTGTAAAATTTTGAGAATTGGACAGTAATCCTTAGCACTTATAGGATTAGCACTTATAGGATTTTGTAATAATAGCTATTTATTCACCAAGGGGAGTAATCTGTACTTACCCTCGAGTGATATATACTGCTTTATACTACACTTGTGGAGTTGTTGTTAATAAATTGCTATAATTGTCACTGGAATCACTTATTTTAACTTGTGATTTACACCGCCAAACTTTAAACTTTACCAAGAAAATTGTTTCTACAAAATACGTCAACCAACAAAATAAGTCTTTTTTTTTCTTATTTTAGCGCGTCAAACAGTTTTCGCGCCAAAAGACGTTAAGCCGCATGGCTCTAGTGGGGACGCGGCTTAACGTCTTTTTTGATTTGTTGTGATCAACAACACTCAACAACACCCAAAACACTCAACAACATTCAACAACACTCAACAACACTCGACAACACTCGACAACACTCAATAACACTCAACAACATTCAACAACACTCAACAACACTCAACAACACTCAACAACACTCGACAACACTCGGCAATACTCAACAACACTCAACAACACTCAACAAGATTCAACAACATTCAACAACACTCAACAACACTCAACAACACTGAACAACATTCAACAACACTCAACAACACTCAAAACACTCAACAACACTCAACAAGATTCAACAACACTCAACAACACTCAACAACACTCATCAACACTCAACAACACTCAACGACACTCAACAACACTCGACAACACTCGACAACACTCGACAACACTCAACAACACTCAACAACACTCAACAACACTCATCAACACTTAACAACACTCAACAACACTCAACAACACTCAACCACACTCAAAACACTCAACAATACTCAACAACACTCAACAACACCCAAAACACTCAACAACCCTCAACAACACTCAACAATACCCAAAACACTCAAAACACTCAACAACACTCAACAGCACTCATCAACACTCAACAACACTCAACAACACTCAACAACACTCAATAAGACTCAACAACAGTCAACAACACTCAACCACACTCAACAACACTCAACAACACTCAACAACACTCAACCACACTCAACATCACTCAACAACACTCAACAACACTCAACCACACTCAACATCACTCAACAACACTCAACAACACTCAACAACGCTCAACAACCCTCAACAACACTCAACAACACTCAACAACATTCAACAACACTCAACAACACCCAAAACACTCAACAACACTCAACAACACTCATCAACACTCAACAACACTCAACAACACTCAACAACACTCAACAACACCCAAAACACTCAACAACACTCAACAACATTCATCAACACTCAACAACACTCAACAACACTCAATAACACTCAACAACACTCAACAACACTCAACAACACTCAACTACACTCAAAAACACTCAACAACACTCAACCACACTCAACATCACTCAACAACACTCAACAACACTCAACAACCCTCAACAACACTCAACAACACTCAACAACACCCAAAACACTCAAAACACTCAACAACACTCAACAGCACTCATCAACACTCAACAACACTCAACAACACTCAATAAGACTCAACAACAGTCAACAACACTCAACCACACTCAACAACACTCAACAACACTCAACATCACTCAACAACACTCAACAACACTCAACCACACTCAACATCACTCAACAACACTCAACATCACTCAACAACACTCAACAACACTCAACAACCCTCAACAACACTCAACAACACTCAACAACACTCATCAACACTCAACAACACTCAACAACACTCATCAACACTCAACAACACTCAACAACACTCAACAACACTCAACAACACTTAACAACCCTCAACAACACTCAACAACACTCAACAACACTCAACAACACTCATCAACACTCAACAACACAACAACACCCAAAACACTCAAAACACTCAACAACACTCAACAAAACTCAATAAAACTCAATAACACTCAACAACACTCAACAACACTCAACCATACTCAACAACACTCAACAACACTCAACAACCCTCAACAACACTCAACAACACTCAACAACACTCAACAACACTCAACAACACTCATCAACACTCAACAACACTCAACAACACTCAACAACACTCAAAAACACTCAACAACACTCAACCACACTCAAAACACTCAACAACACTCAACAACACTCAATAACACTCAACAACACTCAACAACACTCAACCACACTCAAAACACTCAAAACACTCAACAACACTCAACAACCCGCAACAACACTCAACAACACTCAACAACACTCAACAACACTCAACAACCCTCAACAACACTCAACAACACTCGACAACACTCAACAACACCCAAAACACTCAAAACACTCAACAACACTCATCAACACTCAACAACACTCAATAACACTCAACAACACTCAACAACACTCAACCACACTCAACATCACTCAACAACACTCAACCACACTCAAAACACTCAACAACACTCAACAACACTCAACAACACTCAACAATCCTCAACAACACTCAACAACACTCAACAACCCTCAACAACCCTCAACAACACTCAACAACACTCAACAACACTCAATAACACTCAAAAACACAAAACCACTGTATAATGCTTTCTGTCTCATTTGCTCCCACGTTAAATCTTATGTCTATTACATTGACAGTGACAGCGCTGTGAAGTTATTACCCATCCAAATTAGACACTACAGGCTAGCATAATGATCCCAATGCGTTTTCGAACTTCTCAAGTTGAAAGCGTTTTATTTTATGCTACTAAATATAGATGTCACCAAAACTCGTGTTGACTTAATCTAACGACGTGACTTCGCAAATGAGTACACTTATAGCATTCGTTCATAGTCTCTGAGCGAATGCTGATTGCCCGATAATATAATAACTCGGTCTCGCAGGTTCGCTCCACTCAGGACCTACCTACCACCGGAAAGCTATCGTGACCTTATCCCTACGCTACGCTACGCTTCGCTTTACCGCTACCTAGTTTCCGAGATACGATGGGGGGAGGGGTGAAGGGGGGGAGAGGGGGGAAGTTTTGAAAAATGATTTTGACCAACTCGGGGCCCCTTGATATGAATCTGAAAAAAAAAATGTTCCAAGTCTCTTAACTTCCGAGATCTACCTCTAGAGGGGGGGAGAAGGGGGGCAAGGGGGGCAACTTTGAAAAATGGTTTTTACTTTTCCGAGCCTCCTCTACACGAATCCGTAAAAAAACAAAACCAAGGTTTCTTAATTTCCGAGATACGATGGGGGGAGGGGTGAAGGGGGGGAGAGGGGGGAGTTTTGAAAAATGATTTTGACCAACTCTGGGCCCCTTGATTTGAATCTGAAAAAAAAAATGTTCCAAGTCTCTCAACTTCCGAGATCTACCTAAAGAGGGGGGGAGAAGGGGGGCAAGGGGGCAACTTTGAAAAATGGATTTTACTTTTCCGAGCCTCCTCTATACGAATCCGTAAAACAACAAAACACGGGACTCTTAGTTTCCGAGATACGATAGGGAGGGGGGAGAGTGGGGTGGAAAAGGGGAGGTTTGGGATTTTTCCCATACTCGTGAGAGTTACTTGTATACGAATCTGTAAAAATATACCCACCTCCCCCTTCACCATCTGGGAGAACAATTATGTCAGTCAGTCAGTGAGTGAGTGGTAATCGAGCTTTATATAGTATAAAGCTTTATATAGTATAATATAATAATGATGATGATAATGTTCCAAGTCCTAACTTCCGAGATCCGCCTAAAGGGGGGAGAAGGGGGAGAGAATGGGGGAATTTTGAAAAATGGTTTTTACTTTTCCGAGCCTGCTCTATACGATTCCGTAAAAAAACAAAACCCAGGTTTCTTAATTTCCGAGATACGATGGGGGGAGGGGTGAAGGGGGGGAGAGGGGGGAGTTTTGAAAAATGATTTTGACCAACTCTGGGCCCCTTGATATGAATCTGAAAAAAAAAATGTTCCAAGTCTTTTAACTTCCGAGATCTACCTAGAGGGGGGGGGGGGAGAAGGGGGGCAAGGGGGCAACTTTGAAAAATGGATTTTACTTTTCCGAGCCTCCTCTATACGAATCCGTAAAACAACAAAACACGGGACTCTTAGTTTCCGAGATACGATAGGGAGGGGGGAGAGTGGGGTGGAAAAGGGGAGGTTTGGGATTTTTCCCATACTCGTGAGAGTTACTTGTATGCGAATCTGTAAAAATATACCCACCTCCCCCTTCACCATCTGGGAGAACAATTATGTCAGTCAGTCAGTGAGTGGTAATCGAGCTTTATATAGTATATAAATAAATAAATAATAATGATGATGATAATGTTCCAAGTCCTAACTTCCGAGATCCGCCTAAAGGGGGGAGAAGGGGGAGAGAATGGGGGAATTTTGAAAAATGGTTTTTACTTTTCCGAGCCTGCTCTATACGATTCCGTAAAAAAACAAAACCCAGGTTTCTTAATTTCCGAGATACGATGGGGGGAGGGGTGAAGGGGGGGAGAGGGGGGAGTTTTGAAAAATGATTTTGACCAACTCTGGGCCCCTTGATATGAATCTGAAAAAAAAAATGTTCCAAGTCTTTTAACTTCCGAGATCTACCTAGAGGGGGGGGGGGGGAGAAGGGGGGCAAGGGGGCAACTTTGAAAAATGGATTTTACTTTTCCGAGCCTCCTCTATACGAATCCGTAAAACAACAAAACACGGGACTCTTAGTTTCCGAGATACGATAGGGAGGGGGGAGAGTGGGGTGGAAAAGGGGAGGTTTGGGATTTTTCCCATACTCGTGAGAGTTACTTGTATGCGAATCTGTAAAAATATACCCACCTCCCCCTTCACCATCTGGGAGAACAATTATGTCAGTCAGTCAGTGAGTGGTAATCGAGCTTTATATAGTATAACTAGATTTTGGGCGTTGCGCGAGCTGCAAGCAGCTCGCGGGGTCGTGTTTTTGAGGAGTATTTCTTACCCTTGTAAAATTTTGAGAATTGGACAGTAATCCTTAGCACTTATAGGATTTTGTAATAATAGCTATTTATTCACCAAGGGGAGTAAGGCACAGATTACTAATCGAGTGTGCATTTGAGGCCCGACGCGAAGCGGAGGGCCATAAACCATACGAGTTTAGTAATCTGTACTTACCCTCGAGTGATATATACTGCTTTATACTACACTTGTGGAGTTGTTGTTAATAAATTGCTATAATTGTCACTGGAATCACTTATTTTAACTTGTGATTTACACCGCCAAACTTTAAACTTTACCAAGAAAATTGTTTCTACAAAATACGTCAACCAACAAAATAAGTCTTTTTTTTTTCTTATTTTAGCGCGTCAAACAGTTTTCGCGCCAAAAGACGTTAAGCCGCATGGCTCTAGTGGGGACGCGGCTTAACGTCTTTTGTGATTTGTTGTGATCAACAACACTCAACAACACCCAAAACACTCAACAACATTCAACAACACTCAACAACACTCAACAACACTCAACAACACTCAACAACACTCAACAACACTCAACAACACTCATCAACACTCAACAACACTCAACAACACTCAGCCACACTCAACAACACTCAACAACACTCAAAACACTCAAAACACTCAACAACACTCAACAACACTCATCAACACTCAACAACACTCAACAACACTCAACAACCCTCAACAACACTCAACAACACTCATCAACACTCAACAACACTCAACAACACTCAGCCACACTCAACAACACTCAACAACACTCAAAACACTCAACAACACTCATCAACACTCAACAACACTCAACAACACTCAACAACACTCAATAACACTCAACAACACTCAACAACAGTCAACCACACTCAACAACACTCAACAACACTCAACAACACTCAACAACACTCAACAACACTCATCAACACTCAACAACACTCAAAACACTCAACAACACTCAACAACACTCAACAACACTCATCAACAACACTCAACAACACTCAACAACACTCAACAACACTCAACAACCCTCAACAACACTCAACAACACTCAACAACACTCAATAACACTCAAAAACACAAAAACACTGTATAATGCTTTCTGTCTCATTTGCTCCCACGTTAAATCTTATGTCTGTTACATTGACAGTGACAGCGGTGTGAAGTTATTACCCATCCAAATTAGACACTACAGGCTAGCATAATGATCCCAATGCGTTTTCGAACTTCTCAAGTTGAAAGCGTTTTATTTTATGCTAGTAAATATAGATGTCACCAAAACTCGTGTTGACTAAATCTAACGACGTGACTTCGCAAATGAGTACACTTATAGCATTCGTTCATTCTCTTTGAGCGAATGCTGATTGCCCGATTTAATAATCACGGTTAAAATATTCGTGGTGAGCAGTGAATACTTAACCGGCTGCATAAACGATGTTTAGGAATTCATCGGCCGATTACTCAAACATTGGTCAAATGACAGTCCGTGAACTCGGTCCTTAGGCAGTCAATTTTAAACTGAATAATTTACTTAAACGCACCCCAAACAAAAACGCTGTCCGCCATGTTAGTATTCTTCCCCCCTTTGCTCCACTCGGTCTCGCAGGTTCGCTCCACTCAGGACCTACCTACCACCGGAAAGCTATCGTGACCTTATCCCTACGCTACGCTACGCTTCGCTTTACCGCTACCTAGTTTCCGAGATACGATGGGGGGAGGGAGAGGGGGGGGGGGTTTGAAAAATGATTTTGACCAACTCGGGGCCCCTTGATATGAATCTGAAAAAAAAAATGTTCCAAGTCTCTTAACTTCCGAGATCTACCTCTAGAGGGGGGGAGAAGGGGGGCAAGGGGGGCAACTTTGAAAAATGGATTTTACTTTTCCGAGCCTCCTCTATACGAATCCGTAAAAAAACTAAACCCAGGTTTCTTAATTTCCGAGATACGATGGGGGGAGGGGTAAAGGGGGGGAGAGGGGGGAGTTTTGAAAAATGATTTTGATTGACCAACTCTGGGCCCCTTGATATAAATCTGAAAAAAAAAATGTTCCAAGTCTCTTAACTTCCGAGATCTACCTAGAGGGGGGGGGGAGAAGGGGGGCAAGGGGGCAACTTTGAAAAATGGATTTTACTTTTCCGAGCCTCCTCTATACGAATCCGTAAAACAACAAAACACGGGACTCTTAGTTTCCGAGATACGATAGGGGGGGGGGAGAGTTGGGTGGAAAAGGGGAGGTTTGGGATTTTACCCATACTCGTGAGAGTTACTTCTATACGAATCTGTAAAAATATACCCACCTCCCCCTTCACCATCTGGGAGAACAATTATGTCAGTGAGTCAGTCAGTGAGTGGTAATCGAGCTTTATATAGTATAATGTTCCAAGTCTTAACTTCCGAGATGATCCGCCTAAAGGGGGGAGAAGGGGGAGAGAATAGGGGGAATTTTGAAAAATTGTTTTTACTTTTCCGACCCTCCTCTATACGAATCCCTAAAAGAACAAAACCCAGGTTTCTTAATTTCCGAGATACGATGGGGGGAGGGGTGAAGGGGGGGAGTGGGGGGAGTTTTTAAAAATGATTTTGACCAACTCTGGGCCCCTTGATATGAATCTGAAAAAAAAAATGTTCCAAGTCTCTTAACTTCCGAGATCTACCTAGAGGGGGGGGGAGAAGGGGGGCAAGGGGGCAACTTTGAAAAATGGATTTTACTTTTCCGAGCCTCCTCTATACGAATCCGTAAAACAACAAAACACGGGACTCTTAGTTTCCGAGATACGATAGGAAGGGGGGAGAGTGGGGTGGAAAAGGGGAGGTTTGGGATTTTTCCCATACTCGTGAGAGTTACTTCTATACGAATCTGTAAAAATATACCCACCTCCCCCTTCACCATCTGGGAGAACAATTATGTCAGTGAGTGAGTGGTAATCGAGCTTTATATAGTATCGAGCTTTATATAGTATAATAATGTTCCAAGTCTTAACTTCTGAGATGATCCGCCTAAAGGGGGGAGAAGGGGGAGAGAATGGGGGGAATTTTGAAAAATCGTTTTTACTTTTCCGAACCTCCTCTATACGAATCCCTAAAAAAACAAAACCCAGGTTTCTTAATTTCCGAGATACGATGGGGGGAGGGGTGAAGGGGGGGAGTGGGGGGAGTTTTGAAAAATGATTTTGACCAACTCTGGGCCCCTTGATATGAATCTGAAAAAAAAAATGTTCCAAGTCTCTTAACTTCCGAGATCTACCTAGAGGGGGGGGAGAAGGGGGGCAAGGGGGCAACTTTGAAAAATGGATTTTACTTTTCCGAGCCTCCTCTATACGAATCCGTAAAACAACAAAACACGGGACTCTTAGTTTCCGAGATACGATAGGGAGGGGGGAGAGTGGGGTGGAAAAGGGGAGGTTTGGGATTTTTCCCATACTCGTGAGAGTTACTTCTATACGAATCTGTAAAAATATACCCACCTCCCCCTTCACCATCTGGGAGAACAATTATGTCAATCAGTGAGTCAGTGAGTCAGTGAGTGGTAATCGAGCTTTATATAGTATAACTAGATTTTGGGCGTTGCGCGAGCTGCAAGCAGCTCGCGGGGTCGTGTTTTTGAGGAGTATTTCTTACCCTTGTAAAATTTTGAGAATTGGACAGTAATCCTTAGCACTTATAGGATTTTGTAATAATAGCTATTTATTCACCAAGGGGAGTAATCTGTACTTACCCTCGAGTGATATAATATACTGCTTTATACTACACTTGTGGAGTTGTTGTTAATAAATTGCTATAATTGTCACTGGAATCACTTATTTTAACTTGTGATTTACACCGCCAAACTTTAAACTTTACCAAGAAAATTGTTTCTACAAAATACGTCAACCAACAAAATGAGTCTTTTTTTTTTCTTATTTTAGCGCGTCAAACAGTTTTCGTGCCAAAAGACGTTAAGCCGCATGGCTCTAGTGGGGACGCGGCTTAACGTCTTTTGTGATTTGTTGTGATCAACAACACTCAACAACACCCAAAACACTCAACAACATTCAACAACACTCAACAACACTCAACAACACTCAACAACACTCGACAACACTCGACAACACTCAATAACACTCCACAACACTCAACAACACTCAACAACACTCAACAACACTCAACAACACTCATCAACACTCAACAACACTCAACATCACTCAACAACACTCAACAACACTCAACAACACTCAACAACACTCATCAACACTCAGCAACACTCAACAACACTCAGCCACACTCAACAACACTCAGCCACACTCAACAACACTCAAAACACTCAACAACACTCATCAACACTCAACAACACTCAACAACACTCAACAACACTCAACAACACTCAATAACACTCAATAACACTCAATAACACTCAACAACACTCAACAACACTCAACCACACTCAACAACACTCAACAACACTCAACAACACTCAACCACTCTCAACATCACTCAACAACACTCAAAAACACTCAACAACCCTCAACAACACTCAACAACACTCAACAACACTCAACAACACTCCACAACACTCAACAACACTCCACAACACTCAACCACACTCAAAACACTCAAAACACTCAACAACACTCAACAACACTCAACAACACTCAACAACCCTCAACAACACTCAACAACACTCAACAACCCTCAACAACACTCAACAACACTCAACAACACTCAACAACACTCAACCACACTCAAAACACTCATCAACACTCAACAACACTCAACAACACTCAACAACCCTCAACAACACTCAACAACACTCAACAACCCTCAACAACACTCAACAACACTCAACAACACTCATAAACACTCAACAACACTCAATAACACTCAACAACACTCAACAACACTCAACCACACTCAACAACACTCAACAAAACTCAATAACACTCAATAACACTCAACAACACTCAACCACACTCAACAACACTCAAAACACTCAACAACACTCAACAACACTCAACAACCCTCAACAACACTCAACAACACTCAACAACCCTCAACAACACTCAACAACACTCAACAACACTCAACAACACTCATAAACACTTAACAACACTCAACAACACTCAACAACACTCAACCACACTCAAAACACTCATCAACACTCAACAACACTCAACAACACTCAACAACCCTCAACAACACTCAACAACACTCAACAACCCTCAACAACACTCAACAACACTCAACAACACTCATAAACACTCAACAACACTCAATAACACTCAACAACACTCAACAACACTCAACCACACTCAACAACACTCAACAAAACTCAATAACACTCAATAACACTCAACAACACTCAACCACACTCAACAACACTCAAAACACTCAACAACACTCATCAACACTCAACAACACCCAAAACACTCAAAACACTCAACAACACTCAACAACACTCATCAACACTCAACAACACCCAACAACACTCAATAACACTCAACAACACTCGACCACACTCAACAACACTCAACAACACTCAACAACACCCAAAACACTCAAAACACTCAACAACACTCATCAACACTCAACAACACTCAACAACACACAACAACACTCAACAACACTCATCAACACTCAATAACACTCAACAACACTCTATAACGCTCAACAACACTCAACAACACTCAACCACACTCAACAACACTCAACAACACTCAACAACCCTCAACAACACTCAACAACACTCAACCACACTCAAAACACTCATCAACACTCAACAACACTCAACAGCACTCAACAACACTTAACAACACTCAACAACACTCAACAACACTCAACCACACTCAAAACACTCATCAACACTCAACAACACTCAACAACACTCAACAACACTCAACAACACTCAACAACACTCAACAACACTCAACAACCCTCAACAACACTCAACAACACTCAATAACACTCAAAAACACTGTATAATGCTTTCTGTCTCATTTGCTCCCACGTTAAATCTTATGTATTACATTGACAGTGACAGCGCTGTGGAGTTATTACCCATCCAAATTAGACACTACAGGCTAGCATAATGATCCCAATGCGTTTTCGAACTTCTCAAGTTGAAAGCGTTTTATTTTATGCTACTAAATATAGATGTCACCAAAACTCGTGTTGACTAAATCTAACGACGTGACTTCGCAAATGAGTACACTTATAGCATTCGTTCATAGTCTCTAAGCGAATGCTGATTGCCCGATAATATAATAACTCGGTCTCGCAGGTTCGCTCCACTCAGGACCTACCTACCACCGGAAAGCTATCGTGACCTTATCCCTACGCTACGCTACGCTTCGCTTTACCACTACCTAGTTTCCGAGATACGATGGGGGGAGGGGTGAAGGGGGGGAGAGGGGGGGAGTTTTGAAAAATGATTTTGACCAACTCGGGGCCCCTTGATATGAATCTGAAAAAAAAAATGTTCCAAGTCTCTTAACTTCCGAGATCTACCTCTAGAGGGGGGGAGAAGGGGGGCAAGGGGGGCAACTTTGAAAAATGGTTTTTACTTTTCCGAGCTTCCTCTATACGGATCCGTAAAAAAACAAAACCCAGGTTTCTTAATTTCCGAGATACGATGGGGGGAGGGGTGAAGGGGGGGAGAGGGGGGAGTTTTGAAAAATGATTTTGACCAACTCTGGGCCCCTTGATATGAATCTGAAAAAAAACATGTTCCGAGTCTCTCAACTTCCGAGATCTACCTAGAGGGGGGGGGGGAGAAGGGGGGCAAGGGGGCAACTTTGAAAAATGGATTTTACTTTTCCGAGCCTCCTCTATACGAATCCGTAAAACAACAAAACACGGGACTCTTAGTTTCCGAGATACGATAGGGAGGGGGGAGAGTGGGGTGGAAAAGGGGAGGTTTGGGATTTTTCCCATACTCGTGAGAGTTACTTCTATACGAATCTGTAAAAATATACCCACCTCCCCCTTCACCATCAGGGAGAACAATTATGTCAGTGAGTGAGTGAGTCAGTGAGTGGTAATCGAGCTTTATATAGTATAATAATAATAATAAAAAGAATAATAATAACTCGGTCTCGCAGGTTCGCTCCACTCAGGACCTACCTACTACCGGAAAGCTATCGTGACCTTATCCCTACGCTACGCTACGCTTCGCTTTACCGCTACCTAGTTTCCGAGATACGAGGGGGGGGAGGGGTGAAGGGGGCGAGAGGGGGGAGTTTTGAAAAATGATTTTGACCAACTCTGGGCCCCTTCATATGAATCTGAAAAAAAATGTTCCAAGTCTCCTAACTTCCGAGATCTACCTAGAGGGGGGGGGGGGGGAGAAGGGGGGCAAGGGGGCAACTTTGAAAAATGGATTTTACTTTTCCGAGCCTCCTCTATACGAATCCGTAAAACAAAAAAACACGGGACTCTTAGTTTCCGAGATACGATAGGCAGGGGGGAGAGTGGGGTGGAATGGAAAAGGGGAGGTTTGAATTTTGAAAAATGGTTTTTACTTTTCCGAGCCTCCTCTATACGAATCCGTAAAAAAACAAAACTCAGGTTTCTTAATTTCCGAGATACGATGGGGGGAGGGGTGAAGGGGGGGAGAGGGGGGAGTTTTGAAAAATGATTTTGACCAACTCTGGGCCCCTTGATATGAATCTGAAAAAAAAAATGTTCCAAGTCTCTTAACTTCCGAGATCTACCTAGAGGGGGGGGGAGAAGGGGGGCAAGGGGGCAACTTTGAAAAATGGATTTTACTTTTCCGAGCCTCCTCTATACGAATCCGTAAAACAACAAAACACGGGACTCTTAGTTTCCGAGATACGATAGGGAGGGGGGAGAGTGGGGTGGAAAAGGGGAGGTTTGGGATTTTTCCCATACTCGTGAGAGTTACTTCTATACGAATCTGTAAAAATATACCCACCTCCCCCTTCACCATCTGGGAGAACAATTATGTCAATCAGTGAGTCAGTGAGTCAGTGAGTGGTAATCGAGCTTTATATAGTATAACGAGCTTTATATAGTATAATAATTAGGATTCCGCGCAAGAAAATAAAACATGAAATCCAATTTGTTTTTCAACATGCATGCGATCCAAGTCGCGGGCACAACTAGTAAATATATAATATAATCGAAATCTAAATTTGTCAACCCAGTTTATGGACGTCATCTACAAGCCAGACAACATAAAACACCAATGCCATACACATTTGTGTACATTTGAATTAAATAATGCTTGAATGTCTACTATAGCTTTGCTGCCGTATGGTAATTGGCTTCCGATCGCTCTTTGTGCCTTTACTTTATATTAGAAGTCTATTCAAACACTTCTATTGTTGTCTCAACTCTCAATCTAGCTATGTCTCTTGGAATCTAATACGGATTTCAATAAATCTGGTTTAGTTTAGTTCATAGATGTCAATTTCGACGTTAAGTTCCGCAACGTTGGATAATGGAATGATAATGAATATTTCAAATGCTTTTTGACACGGCGACACATGAAGCTATACATTTCCAGTTCGAGCTGACCTCGCATTGTATTTCGTACAATCAGAAGTCAGCATAAGGCTCCTTCAAACAGGCGCGACACGACACGCGACACAAAGGCACCGCAAGTCGCGCAACGAGCGGTGCCTTTGTGTCGCGCGCGATTATCTCGCGTGTCGCGCCTGTTTGTAGAAGCCTTTATACTGGTTGTATACAGCTTGATATGTAGCCGTGCGTACCTACCTATACTGTCTTTTATTTATATTAAAATCTAATAATATTCTGTTTTCTTTTCAGGTAAGTTCCAATCGTGAATCTTTTTATAGCTGTAGTCATATGGTAAGTGACGTTTTAATTAACTAAGGAAATTCCTTCTGA
The DNA here is from genome assembly GCA_963855955.1 of Luperina nickerlii. NCBI lineage: Eukaryota > Metazoa > Arthropoda > Insecta > Lepidoptera > Noctuidae > Luperina > Luperina nickerlii. Next base: position 22,204,792 of record OY979667.1, read on the forward strand.
TTATAAATAACATAGCACGCTAAAATTATGTTATTAAAAAGAGACCAGCAGGAACATTCTCCCAAGCGATCTTCATTCAAACAAAATAAATTACAAAAAACATATATTTATGCAGCACCGTATACGTGATATAAGTCAAACTTCTTAAAAATAAAGACTAAAAGAGATTTAGTGTGAGAGACAGAGAGAGTTACATCTGTCTTCTCTCTCATGTAACGAAACGTGCCTAAACGTGACGCGTCCTTTAAATTTCACTAAATTCTCGTCTAATTATTATAGTCACCGTCTAAGAAATTTTACTTCAAAAACTTTTCTCTATTTTTATAATTTTCAAAACAAAATCTTGGCTCCTCCTTTCTTAAACACAAGATGTATCGTTTATTGTTTACATCGCTATTTGGTGCCTATCGGCTATCTGGCATATCTGGCGGATTCGTAACGTTAGTGGAGTGGCGTCTAGCAACCGTGCCAAGTGCGCTTTGTAGGTTGGCATGCCAAATAGGTAAACTGTCTAGAGGAGAATCCACACTTGTCGGGGAAAGAACAGTCTTTTGTTTGCAAAAGTCTTATCTTCTACTTAATAAAAGTCTTCTCTTTTATCCATGCAACAAGATATACGCAAGTTCAAAAAATATGGATTCTCGGAAACGAGACGCTTTACGAGGTTTGGTCCTAGTACCTACATGTATGTTTTCTGTTTACATTGATGTCAGTTACCATGTGTGGTCGCCATTTTGAAAAAAAAAAACATAATGGCGGATAGGTAGGTATGCCAGGCTCCATATAAAATTCAATCCTCTTTTGCACAAAAGGAGTTCATTATATGACTTAGAGGGGGCACTAAGGAAGGAAGAGGAGGGAAAGGGCAATTTTTGAAATTCACCCCCTAAAGGGGTTAAATACTTATCACTTTATTAAACAAATGCACGAATAAATTCGTGATGCCACGCTATATCGACGACTAATGGCGTCCGGTACGAATGATGAATCATACTCATATTTTATCGATAAATGGCGATCACGTGCTCACGTTAATTTCATTCCGTAGTTAATTTCTACTGTAAAAGTGCAGGCGTCACTTGAACGCTAAACTGTACATATACAATACACCTTCAGTTAATATCACCGTCAAGGCTAAAAGAATGAAATGATCAATGAGGATAAACTACTTTTCATTTTCCCAGTAGAATACGAAATTTCGACGCACAAAATATCGATAAATGCTAATACGATGCTACAAAATTGCGATGCACGTTACTGCGAAAGACTGCCTCTTCGAAGTCACTACACTTCGATGCACTTTACCGCGATATATCTTCACTGCGATACTACTTGACTTCGGTGCACGTTACAGCACTCGAACGCAACGAACGTAATAGGCCGACGTAGGATGCAAGAACGTGGAAACGACAATACAAATACCTTTACCGTGCCTTTACTGTGTTTTCATATATGTAGTATGAAAAAAAGTAGCTTTTCGTGTCTGACTGTGTAACAGCTTTGTTCTTCCAAACTACGCAATGGATTTTGGTGCGGTTTTCACTATCATTAAGAGAACTTATTCCGCAAAATTTATGTGTATAATTAATACTACCTTCCGCCCGCGGCTTCGCCCGCGAGGTATGTCGATAAAAACTATCCGATGTCCTTCCCCGGGATGCAATCTGTCTCTCCGCCAAATTTTATCGAAATCTGTTCAGTGGTTTAAGCGTGAAAAGGTAACATACAGACAGACAGAGTTACTTTCAAATTTATAATATTAGTATGGATTGAACTTACATGTAATACAGATGTTTTGTCAAGTCGTTAAAACCGTGCGAAGTAGGTGCAGATCGCTAGTTGTATCTTAAGTTGGAGAAACCCATCGGCAAGTGGCGTTGGAAACCACTTTCCATCAGAAAGAGAAGGTTCCACTAGATAACAAAAAATCCAAGTCGACTTGTCTGGCGTGAAGACTCCTTAACATTAAAATTTAGTCTCATCTGTAATGCTAACGACCTGAAAGAGTTTGATAAGCGGTGCGTTGAACTGAATGAAGGAACAAAATGATGTAGTGCATAAGATCTGGATCATGTTATTCATTTTAGTTAATGTAATCGGGTTAATTTGTTCCATTGTTCTGAGATTAAAGCTGAGAACACATTCGCCACTCCCCACCACGGAGACGAGTGTTCGATGGATTGTCACGTGTTACACATCAGTTCTAGGCTTTAGTTTTTGAACGTCGAATTGTTTGTTTATAGTCTTTTTTTTAAATTAGTTAGTAGGTCATTGGCTCAGTATTGTTTGTCTAAGGTTAAAACCCTTTTAATTATTCACTTTTGTAATTCCCTATCTATATATAAATTAATTATGCTACTGTGACTAAGTTAATACAATGGATTCATTTAGTTGGTTTTGAACTGCCGACCTTTCACTCCTCCAGACAGTGAAGTTATTATCCTCTTGGGATAATTGTGATTAATAAGCATATCTATATGTACAAGATGAAACTGAAAACATGCGAAAAATCGAAATGGGAGATTGTAATCATCATTATGAACAACTTTTACTATGGGACCAAACCTGAAATCGCGAATCAAAATCAGGTGTTCCCTAAATATATTTATGTTCGCATATCTCGTCAAAATGTAGGGAACAGCTGATATTTTTTTCGCGATTGCAGCTTTGCTCCCTTAGTAAAAGTTGTTCATAATGATGAGTACAATCTCCCATTTCGGTTTGTCGCATGTTTTCAATTTCAACCTGTATATAAAATTCAAAGTCGTGACTGACTGATATATCAACGCACAGCCTAAACCGCTGGTCCTAGAGACGTGAAATTTGGAGGGCCTGTTCTTTGTGAAGAGTATGTATCCACTAAGAAAGGGTTTTTCGAAATACCACCCCTAAGAGGGTGAAACACGCGGACGAAGTCCAGGGCAGAAGCTATACTGTGCTATGCTATATACATACACACATAAACCCACACCTTTTGCCTCGTACGTTCATATATCTTGAGGATAATAATGCTTCGAAAATATATTTAAATGTCTATTGAAGTCTTCATGATTCAGTTGTCTGAGTAGGTATTTCATTGTCAATATTAATCAATCAACTCAATCTATCGCAGTCCACTGCTGGCCATAGGCCTCTCCCAGGCTGCGCCTCAACACCCTGTCCTCCGCCTTCCGCATCCAGTCTGTTCCAGCCACCTTCTTTAGATTGACAATATGCATCATTGACAATTAATGCACACCACCAAATATAGCATGAGCATTTTAATGCATTAGACAAGTCAGTTTTAGAATCCTAAGGGGCTAAAAGAATATATTTAAAAAAGTAATCCAAATATTAAATTAAATACTAGACTCGTTTTAGGTTTCCTTATCCAATCACTGCAAACAACCAAGCTACCAATCGTCAGCACACTAAGATTTAATCTCCACGAGTTCTGCATCGACGTAAATCATAATAGGATCATATCCGTGACACGTGCTTCCGTCCCCGTGCTTCGCCCCGTGGCAGCCAGGGCCGTGGCCTGTGCGCCAGTCACGTAGACCTAGGGCTGTTCTATAACTTTGAAACTGGCAATTTCCTGGGTATCAGCATTGTTAAACGGTTTTCGTATTTTGTTGGTAGGTACTTGTCTACAGCAAAGCTTGAGGTCGTGTATTTTATACCCTCTTCATTTTTTTATGTGAACCGTAATTTATTCTATAAAAATATCACCATGAAAATTTATGTGCTTAAATAGCTTGAAGTGAGCTGTTATTCCACCTGATGCTAGAGATGGACAGCACACTTCAAGAGTTCAAGCTAACTTCACCTGAGTCTTCACAATGAGATTTTTACAGCAAAGATCCGCTGGTACCTTACTTTGATGTCTTGCTAGATCCGCTCAACTGTTGAAAAATCAATATTTGATTTATAACAATAGAAATTCAATTGGGTCTCGTTAGCCACAGTTGAGCTAGTAGCATGCCAGTTGTTTTATTACGATTTTAACCAATACCTTGCGTCTCTCCTTCTGTTTTCCTGTCTTCTCTGACTCTCATTTTTCTGTTACAAACCAACACTCTGATCCAAATCAAGTACCTAGTCATTTATACCTTTGTCCTGCAGATAAATGCCGTTGACTTTGATAATATAATGGTGGGTCCACACTATACACACTTTTGGTCGTACAGACAAAATTCTACAGAAGTTGATGAAAGTTTGTATTCTGTGGACGCACCATAAAGTATGTATGTATATGCACACATGTATAACAAATATGTTAGTAGACAATTTACTACTATTGTATTGTTATCTTCTCTGGCTTGGAGTTATAATTAGTTCTTAATGATCCGCTAAGCGTACTTATCTACTAATTATACCGTGAACTAAATACTATTTGAACTTTAAATGTCAAAATAGCGCGACACACTGCAGTGAATAATGATGGATATCAGGATAGATGTCATCATTATTTTTAGACTTTGGTCCTAAGTTCCGCACGAGTTATCCGGGCACTTATTACATTTTATTCGAATTATCGCGTATTATGACGTGTCTGGGAGAGCACGTTTAGCCGCCGACCCCGGTTGGCACGAGCTGTGTGACAGCCGGTGCTATTAACAGTTCAAGGCGTTAAAACGATTTTCAAAGTAACAATAAGATTGAACATGTCAAACGATATCCGTGATGTAAAATGAAAAAAAAAAACTTATTTCGGGAGGTTGCAAAAAGCAATGCGGCCGTATAAACTATCGCTGAATATAAAACCTTTCGGATAGCCAACCACAACATAAAACCTCCATTTCACGTTCGCGTTAATCCCTGAAATATGCACAAGAAGGTACGTTCGGGTGCAGCGGCCGGCTCCGGTAACCTAGTTGACCCGTGGACTGTATAGGTACGGGACGCGAACGTTGGCTCTTTTATGTAAATGGCACTTTGTGAACGACTGTATATATGGACAGGACAGTTTAATGCATTTAAAGCTTGTTTCGAATAGTGGAGAAAATGAAAGCCTGTATATTTAACAGCTGGGGCTGGAAAATGAAGGAAGTATTTTTGGCCTTTTTTCATTGTAAACTGTGTCTGGCCGTTCCAAACCTGGTCGTGATGTCGGTTATTTATAAAATTATGTTAAACTATAAAACATAGAATGTGTGTGCTCTGAAAACGCCCTGAAATGCGCTAACCTCAATAGGTACTAACGCAACATTGCGCATTGCTCCGGTCCATTAGTCATTAGGTTGACGGGACATACTTCATAGCCTTGTTCTTCTAACACTTCAACAGGCATGAATATTCAAAACCTACAAAACAAAAGCCTACAAACGTAACGCCGCAACCAGTATTGTTACATAAAGAACCATCTGAAATACCTCCTAAAGTATTATGTAAGGTCACAAGTACATAATGCAAGGACCAAATACCAGGTTCCCACACGAGGGACTAGATGCAGACGATGATAAGATCCATACGTGATATCTAGCTTGCATCATGGGGGAATTAGCAAATGCATTAGTCGCATGTGTAGACATGGAAATGGACCAAGAACTCAATTCAATTGCAGTTACATGCATAATAGAATAAAATGTCTTGGATAGAGGATTCAGGTCGATATCATAGGCTCAGTTCTTTTTAACGAAATTATCTTTTGATTAACAGCTCATGATAATGACCTTTTGTTCCCATTACTTTGCAATCCTGGCAACTCTATTATCTGCTATTGAGACCTAATCCCAGAATCGTTTAAATTTATACTGCAGCTTATTTCTCCCGCCGAGCAGATAATGCTCTGTAAGACGGCTCAACCGCAATCGATGTGAGTCGGTTAGGACCAAAAACTTAGGCGCGGCCAAAAGCCTATACTCTTGAGTGAATGTAGGCTCAATAGATAAACATATGTATAGCCGGATTAAAGCGTGGATTAGTTCACGTTTTCCTTCACCGTTTGATGTAGTATATTTATTTATAGCTTACCTAGTTTCGTGAATTATGTCTGTTTCTCTCGATTTTCCCCTTTATGAGGCGAGGGAAGTACTAAATCAGAATACCAAGTTAGTTCACATAGCTTGAAGCTATTACTAAGTACTTGTAGGTGTAACAAATTGAGTTAGTTAGCTTAAGTCCCTCGATTGGTTTTATATTGATGATTTGTTTGCAGTATTAATCATACAGCTTTACTTCGCAAGATGACTATTTAACCTTCGTTCTGCTATTCACAATCCAAGATACATTAGAGCTAAAATTTGCTTTACAACCACATTTATAGTAATATGTAAATGTGAACAATCCTGGCCATGTACAAAATTACAAACCTCCGAGCCGAAGCTGCTACAAACATTTGTACAAAATGTTTTACGTACTTTCGCGCGTGGAACTTTGCACCAAAGTGTTCCAAACATTGGCTTTCCAACTTTCTTCGCTTTGATGTGCGCGAATATCCGACTCGCATATTTCAAATGCAGTCAATGATATGCCTACGCATTCGTGAGATTGTGCATTTGCATATAATAAGTCTTTTGATAGGCCTTAATGTTCAGGAATTTATAATGTAATAAATCATAGGTGTTTTCATTTGAATGATTTAATCAATGATAGCCGCACCTTGGTAGTAAAGTTTATATGTAGTTTCATTTAAATAAAAGCTTAGGAATAGTAATATTCTATGTCCAATGTTAAGACGCATTTTCATTGCCTTTTGTCATTTAATGAAAGCAATATGGACAAAAGTCTGAAAAAAGAATTGCATAAAGAAGACGATCCCAAACCACCACATACCTAGTAACACTCGCAAATTCCCGAAAAACATTCTTGAAACATTTAAAAGATTTCTGCAAATTCACGTTCTTCATTGTATAATTTGTATACGAAAACTAAACTACAATAAATATATACTTGCCACGACCAGCGTGTGCTGGGCCCTTAGGGTCAGGCCGCGTACTTACGTAAACCGTTGTCTCCACGTAATTAATTCTAAATACGCGCCTTATAAAGATATTCACGTCTTAGAAAGCAGTACTTGATTCATAATTAAGTTCATCTGGTTTTACGTGGGCTTAGAGGGAATGGCTTTGGTCGTTGTATTTGACTTTGAGAACTCAATACTTGATACTTGGTGGCTTTTGCTTTAATGTTACTTCATTTCGTATTCGACTTGTATAAGAGGATTAAGTTCTGTAGTATATGAGACTTTTGGAACGTGGGTGCTGTTTGACTTGGTCCTTCGAAACGGTAAAAGGACCAGTCCTAACTTTTTAAGTATCATGCTAAGCATCGATACTTAGAAACTATTACCATGTTCTTTCAAAGGTAAAGGCTCCAAGCTCAACTAGGTACAAACTCTGAAGAATTGAACTTTAGCCCTTTTTAGTATTGCCGCAAGTACCAATATTGTTAAAGTGTTATTCGAACGTAATGTCTTTCTATAAAACTGTCGTTATAAAGTCGCACACAGACTCGGTAATCCTGCTATACGCTGGTATAACATTACCCTTTACTGCTTTGAATCAATAAAGCTGTAATTTATTACCCAGTTCCTCACATCTAATTCTAAAGCTTAAATTCTGGTCTGCTCTTTGACACGGCTTCGATTTATTCTTACTAGATAATAAGAGTGAAAGTTTGCACTAGATAGCTTTATAGGCACGGACTAATTTACGCACATATCCCATTTAGTATCGTTAACATTTCCTCTTTAAAGTCTTGGTCAACTGACATTTGCAAACGTCAACGTCAACGTCGTTGACAAACGTCAGCTGCTATACTTAAATTTCATATAGAAACAAATCTTGTTCCCTATCATCATTAGTCAGTTTAATTTTTCGTCATCATCATCTTGCTCTTGTCCCATGTTACTGGGGGTGGGCGCAACGCGTTTTCATATCATCCCCCACACACTCCATCCATCTATGGTATTCCTGTCCTCTATCCATCAACATTTATATTTGATTCTTCGTCTACGACTTAAAACCGCATCTCTAACTGCAAAACCATAGTCCCTAGATAATGAAGAGTGAAAGTCCAAGTTTTAACACCACATAACTCCATAGGAACAAATCTGTACACATCTCCCATCTGTTAGATAGTTTAATTCCCCTTTTACGTCTTGATTATCAGGCGCGTGAGTCACGATCTAGTGCCAGTGTGAACTGTGACCTGTGACGTCACAGTGGGAAATGTATGAACTGTTATGAAGTTATTGTTTTAGTGCAATATTGTTATGTGTTTGTTGTGCTCCATGAACTGTGGAGTGTGGAGTACCGTCCGAGGTATTCATGAAACATCCGATCATATATTAGTTAATAATACTAGTTGACACATAGCCGTGGACACCCTTAATATGTTTTGGGCGAAACACTTGGTTTGTATATGACTAGTATGTAGAATATTTTAGTCATCATTTCTATAGCACAGATATTATACCGATAGTTCTTGTATATGTTTGATAAAGATTCTGCCGTTATATCATACCTTAGCACTCATCTTATCTGCGACTGCCCTAAAAATATCACAACCAACATACTCAAGCGTACTCTAAGCTTGACGTTCTCATTTAAAAATACACCACCTTCACTATTTGAGGATATTTACGAGTCACCGCGCCCACCGACGCTAACCGTCACAGAATTATCGGCTTGGATGAAATCGTCTGCTTGACGTATAAATACGTCACTGACGTCACTGTTGCTATGTACTGATATTGTATTACGAACAATACTATTAAATATTGTGGTTATTCAATGGCGATTCTTGAATGTCATTTTATCAGCAGGTGTATTAAGCCTTTACTTGAGGTGTTCATTGAGTGTGTTTGTTTTCAGTTTATGTATTATGACTGAGGTAGTTAAGAAAATGCTAGGATTCGCATACGTATTAACATTATGATACTTATTTTTATATGAACCCCATTAGCCTGTCTAGACTGAAACTAGAGAAGCCTTCTAGTTCTTTAATTCAACCTTGTCTTATCTCAAGGTTGTTTATCCTCACTTGTTAATTGGATCCTATAGGTAATATTTTTGTCAACCATCTAGCTACGCATGTGCTCTAGTTTCGAGTGTTTCAGGGTTTCATCCCTAAAGCTTCAAGGGTCAGATGAAACGCAATCTGTTATGGCAATTTGTGAAGACAATCTTTATATATTTGGAAAATTTAGAAATGTATCAGTAGAAGTGTCTGATGTAATACAAATCCTATATGTCTCTTGTGTCTTCACATTAAACAACAGCTACAATTGTGTTTATTTAAATGAATAGACTCATTAATCAAGCAAATAGTCTAGCATCGTCGTCGTCAACAGCCATTTGAAAATTGTTTAAATATGAATTGAAGTCAAAATAAGGACAATTTCTTATTTATTTCTATGTTTGTCTCTAGAACTTGTTCTTCATAAGGAAAATGACGCAAAATTGACTTAAAATTTCAAAGTCAATGTAATTTTAATACACATTGGATACATATTGGCACTTACACATTGACACTACATATTGGCTTGGCATTATATGTATACCTATTGGCACTTTTACTTATTAGACTCCTCGCGAAGAACTTTCAGAAGTCTGAAAACCTGCATACCCTAATTCACTCACTGTTTTTCATTAATGAATATACACTGATATTAATTAGTTGCTATGCCTAGCCAATAAACAAGTCAATATATGCCTATTAACAATAAGATGCAAGCTCAACTATATCATTCTAGCCCCAGGTTACACAAATTGGCAGTGTGATCTTACTGCGTGTGAATTAGCCATAAAATGGGCATTTACTGCCTTCAATCTGGCGTTTCCTTATTAAAATCGTTTAGTATAATATCCTGTTATAAATTTACTCTATAGATAGACTATTATTATATGCGGGCTGTGTTACTTGGGACAATAGTGCGACATACACGAATGAGGGTTTTCTGAAATGACGTTCGCCAGGTGGCAGCACTGACACGTCAGGTCCAGACATCTGTCAAAGAGCCTATATTTTCTTTAGTCATGACTGAATGATGAACGAATGAATGAATCGAATGATGAACGTCATCATATATTTTATATTGGAAGACCTCTTGTCACAGTGGTGCCAACTGGTGTCGTAAATTTTCACGAAAACCCTCATTGATCAAATTCTTTCTGTGTTATTTATAGCTGCATTCAAAATTTTAATATTTTGTTTCACATAAACCTATATAGGCACTTATGAAACAACAACAGCTAGGTCCACGGTTCCAACTTATTGTTTCCTATGAAGAAGAGCCAAGAAACTCCACGGTTACTTTTTTACTCATTGATGCAACGTGCAGTATTAATGTGTTCGTCGCTGACGCCTATTTAATGAAGAATCAAAGAAAATACGTTTATTTGCGGCAAACATGACGCATAAAAATATGTAAAAACACTAACATAAGAAAAACAAAATAACAATTTGGGAGAAAGTATGCATCACATCTACGCTAAATTTTAAAAGTTTTAATTTAATGTGGCTCGGCTTACCGTCTGTGTGTGTTGAGATTGTTGCTATTACTGATTTGAGCTTTCAAATATGTATACGGTAGGTACGGTCAGCAACAAAGGTCGATTAACACAGCTTCTTTTACACAATATGTAAATTGATACAAAGTGATTTGATAATCTCCTTTTTAGCATTTCTTATAATAATCTAAGAGTTACATTGTTTAAACTTTACTTTTGTTCCGATTTTAATTAAATGTCTTAGGCAATAATTAAGATTTAGAAAACTGAAGTGTTAATATAAATAATCGACCTTTTGTTGCTGACTGTACAATATTTGAAAATGAATATCAATTTGTTTTTTTATGAGCGGCTGCCATCTTTCTTCAGGCTTTCAGTCTATCGCTGTCGACGTCTCTTTCAATTAATTTATTCATCATATTGAGCGAGTGGTGAATAAATTTATTTACACAAAGTAAAGCGTCTGCTTGGGTTGGAACCCACGACCTACAACTCAGTAAAGGCTCGTACACACAGGCGCGACGCGACACGCTACACAAAGGCACCGCAAGTCGCGCAACGAGCGGTGCCTTTGTGTCGCGCGCGATTCGCGTGTCGTGTCGCGCCTGTTTGAAGGAGCCTTAAGTCGGGGCCTGCACACCTCTAGTGAAGACAGCACAATAAAGTTTTTATTTGTCGTTTCTTTTTATATGGAGATAAAAGGACCAATACATTGTTTTATGCAATCATTTCACGATATGTACTCTCTTCTTTTTAATAAATTATCCATTAATCACTTCTACCCTTCATTAATCGATCATCATCATCATAATTTCAGCCGAAAGACGTCCACTGCTAGACTTAGGCCTCCCCCAAGCACTTCCACTTCGATCGGTTCTGTGCTTCTCGCATCCAACGGGTTCATGCGGCCTTCACAAGGTCGACGGACCACCTTGTGGGAAGCCTTCCAACGCTACGTCTTCCGGTACGCGGTCGCCGCTTCAGAACTTCTTGGCCCCATCGGCCATCTGTTCTGCAAGCAATGTGCCCTGCCCACTGCCACTTAAGTTTGGCAATTCTTCGGGCTATTTCTCTTACCTTGATTCTCCTGCGGATCTCCTCATTCCTGATTCGATCACGCAGGGAAACTCCAAGCCTTGTTATAAGGCCCACTGTAAGCGACCACGTTTCAGTGCCATAAGTCATCACTGGCAACACGCACTGGTCATTTTCGTCTTGAGACACTGCGGTATGTGGGACGAGATTTCATTAGTAATAGTTTTAGTCAATAGTTTCCACGAATTCATTTAACATTCTCATTACTACTTATTAACTAATAGCCTCAGTGTTATTAGCTTGATAGTTTTCATCACGCGATAATGTATTATATTCACATCGCAACAAGCGTCGAACTATCGCACAAGGGGCCGTCCATTAATCACATGATGTTTTATTTTTTTGCATTTTTAACCGCCCCTACCCCTTGGTGATACATGGTGAGGATTAAGACTACCCCCCCTATCACGTGTATTTTTTAGTACCTACAAAGAATCTTATTTTTTTTTTTAATATTTATAAAATACAGGTTTATTATTTATAAAATACAGGTAGAAAATTAAAGACTACAATAATAACGTTTAGAGGTAGACAGAAAGGTTGCAGGTTGTTTTTGAAAAAATAAATACACGTGATATATTACTACACCCTCCTCCCCCTTGTGATATTTCGTCATTTTTGTGGAATTTCGAGCCTCACGTGATTAATGGACAGCCCCCAACAGAAGTTTTGCATTAAGTTCATGTCAAACTCTGCAAACATGAGTTGATGCATGAAAGCTTTTAACCTACATCGTTCGGAGATGTTAGGTTAAATAAAAATGAAGGCTGGGTTTAGCTGGAAGTGGAGCAACCATAAAGGACCAGAAATAATCCATACTATCCATACTAATATTATAAATGCGAAAATGTGTCTGTCCGTCTGTTACGTCTTCACGTTTAAAACGCTGAACCGATTTAGATGAAATTTGGTATAGAAATAGTTTGAGTCCCGGGAAAGGACATAGAAAAGTTTTTATCCCGATATTCCCACGGCATCGACATTTATGAGGGTGAAACCACGAGGCGCTGCTAGTATTATATGTGACTCAAAGTGACTGTCTGTTAAGTGTACCTTTTTACCCCTAAGCTACTGAACTCACCGTTATGAAACTTGATAGATAGCGTGGGATCTGGAGAAGGACGTAATTATACTACTTTTTATTAAATACAAAATACACACAAGCGCAGCCGCAGGCTAGGCAGGGTAGTTTATAATAGAGACAGATGAATTAAAGACACTGAAAATCAGGATTTTGTTCTAAGCTTCCTATTAGACTGACCTAAGTAGCTGCCGACCATTTCAAAACAAACCTAAATAATGCTTCCCATAATTGGATACAACTGGAAAAAATCAGCCTCATCCAAAACAAAACAGTTCTGTAATAGCGGGATCACAAAGACCTTTCCGGCACTTCAGACGGGACAGTAAAACAGCTGGTGTGACATAATGGGGACATGGCCTTTGCGCTCAAAACAACGTGTGGTGCAGGGATGACATAACGTATGTCAGCGAGTTATATATACATATATCACAATAACGCAGTATTAGTTTGATAAGAACGACGTAATAGAAAAATAGGCTATCACAGCTTCATATGCAAAATTGTTCATAACTTCAAATGGAACTCAGCAATCATAGTCAAGAGTATTGCTGGCCTCGTGGCAACGACCGCGACTTACGTGTTGTGGGTCGTGGGTTCGAACCCTGAAAGGCGCTTTACTTTACGTAAATTATTTTATCACCACTGCTCTCAAAATGATGAAGGAAAACATCGTGAGGAAACCGGCATGTCCCAGAACCAAAAATTCGACGACATGTGACATCTACCAATCTGCAATGGGCTCGCGTGGTGGATTACGGCCCACTCCCTTTCACAGAGAGGAGGCCTGTATGCCAGCAGTGGGAACATGGATTATGATAATCATAGTCAAATACTAGAAGACTAAATAATTCATGTTTATCAGCCTACAAGTCTGTGACATCATCATGGAAATTGCAACAGATCACATTGTTGAACCGGAAAGGATTACTTCTCCCGTGTCTAACAAGACCCAATAAACTATCAACTACCCACCACTCCATCTTTAAACTCGTTGCGTTTGCCGTAAGTAGTTTCTAACGGGAACCGATTATTTTTAACCTCGTCACATTTCTGCTTACATGGGACAAGAAAGTAATTTCGAGAAAATTGCGTAACATAGGTACTTCCAATCACAATCAGCCGGTCGATTCTGTAAAAATCTCACCGTGAAAATTTAGGTGAAGTGAGTTTGTTTTTGCTAGGAATTGACACTATTGACAGCTCACTCCCCGCTCACTTCACCAAAGTTATCACGGTGAGATGGTTACAGAATCGCACTGCTGAATCATTTTGAAGGATATCGCTGGTCCATTGCTTCATATGTTCGAAAAAATTGTCTGCTCAACAACGTAGATAACGCAATGAATGTGGTTGAGCTGTCAAAATGAAAGCCATTGCTACTGTTAGTGTGTTACGTAATTGTCCCGTTGAAGATTTTTTGGCATATACATATAGATCTGCAATGCTGTCTGTTATATTATCTATAGCTTTGAATTAATCAAAAGCTCTTGTGTCGGCCTGGTTACCTTTTTAACCATCGACAAAAACAGAGGGGTTTTTTAACGTGTGTATGTGTGTGTCTGCGCCATCGTAGCTCCCAAACGGCTGAACCGATTTTGATATTATTTTGTGTTTGAAAGGTGACTTTGATCGAGAGTGTTCTTAGGGATTCAAGAAAATCGGTTCAACCGTTTGAAGATTATCAGCTCATTTCTAGTTGATGAATTGATGTGAGCATCTTCCACAGGTCTGATTGATTCGAAATATTATTTTATTTAGGTTATAGAGGTTTTTGAAAAATTCCGTCTCAAAAGTCGGAATTTTTTAATTTTTTTATATCTAGCTCTAGTCTGCCTTTGCAGCTTCTATTTTATAGCCAGACATATTGTGACGGCCCAAATTGTCTTTACAACGTCCATTTAATCATTATCGCCTAATTTAAAAAAAATGACGAAATATGGACGTTAGATTGGGTAGGCTATAGAATTCAGCTTTCTTTTTGCACTGAGAGAGCTATTCACAGAGTTAATGGATGTTTATTAAAGTTTATTCAACCATTTATAATCTTATTAAATGCTTACTAAAACTACGTGTTTTCATTTACGGGCGCGTTAAACTTAAATGATTACGAGTCACTATCGGTCAAAAAGCTAAAGACCTACGCGTCAGTTTCCTGGCAGACTGCGAATTTCTCGTGTCCAACCTGTTTGCAGTTGCACGTTGTAGCGGAAAAAAAATAGATTTCCCCATTGAATAGTGAACTTTAAAATGTAATGAATCAGGGCTCATTTTGTATTGATAGGTTTAGTCGTTCGAAAACCAATTTCGCTCTCAACAGTCGGCGCAGTACTCGGTAATAATTCAGTAACGCGCGTGACTGCGCACATGAAAGACGTGAGCACTACGGTCGGACGGACAATAAATCCCATTATCCGCGGCGATCGTGAATTTTGCGAAGTTTAATTTTCGTTGAACGAAAGCGTGTTTTTAGCTTTCTATTTTAATCGCATCTTTGAGTGTTAGTGCTTGGGATATCAAAAAATTGGATTGTGGTATATCTTCTGTAACGTGAGTTTTCCCGTGAACTGGGTAAATCCCTTTACGTGTTTGCAAAACATTGATTGTTGATCACGTAGGGAATTTTTTATTTTCCTTCTATTGCACGAACAAGCTCCCTTTGACGTACATTTCTTATTTATATAACGATTATGATGTGAGATAAGAAGCGCTCGTGACAGTAAAATCTATTAACATAACTTGAGTTAATGAAAATTAACAATACAATGTTAATTTTCTAGGAGTTGGTTTTACAAACCAAGTGCTCAGCGACCATGCTCTAGTTTCGATTTCCTAATGAATAACAATGACTGTTATATTGTTATGGTTTGTAATGTTTGTTTATTTTAAATGCTGTCATCACTATTGATAATTTTTTTGTGGCAAACCTTTGTCTACCTTCATACGTCTTCGTTTACAATTTTATTAGTTCCAAAGTAATTATCCCGACCACGTCTGATCATCTCTTGATCCTATTTATAGTCTGCTACATTAAATACTTATGTTTATTTAGTTTTCTTCAACCTTGCGTTTTAATTTGTCTGGTAGTATTCTGGAGTGCAAATATTTACTTTTTTTAACCTTTTGACCGCTACAGTCATGTATAGATGACAAACCAAAATGTGCCCAGCACGCCACGGTTCGACTACATGACAGACTTTGACGCCGAAGGCACGTTTTTGATTTTTTGACGTGACGGTCAAAAGGTTAAACAAAATCTAGAATATTCTTGTTTTAATAGAACGTCTAATTGACATTAAGTTATTCAAAATCGCTACAATTTTCTGAAAGTTTTAGTACTATTTATGAGAATTTGTCCAAGACTGAGAAAAATAGTCAACATTATAAAGCTCCGGAATTACTAATTTCGCTGGTGTGATTAATTATTAGAGGAAAATTAAGAATATCCCTTTTAGCTTAGAAAATATAGCACCTCGCAAAATTCGATTCGTCATGCACTGGTAAAATAACGATAAAAAAATAGGTTTAATAAATGTCGCAAATCATTTCAATGAACCTATAACTCATAATTTTTTTTTATTGAACCTATCATATTTTGCTTTAAATATCTGATCGGAAGACATTCCTAACACCACGTTCAGCTTGCTGATTGGTGATAGCAATATCTTGTTATCAATGGGTATGCTCTACCCGTCATATTATAAATCCATTAATGGCTTATCATGATATCTATGACAAATCACTGGAATTTCGTTCTTTCATAAAATACCTGAAAATTGATGATTAATATGTTGTTGCTGTTTGTGTATGTGAATTTAAATGTTTGTAAACGCACCCACGATACAGGAGTAAGTAATTCCTAGTGTGAGGCAACGTTTTTTTTATATAATAAAAAAAAATATATGGGCAAAATTATTTTACATCTTTTATGATTGAAAGTTAATATTTTTGGTGGTGTGTAAATCGTGGCTGCATTTTATTCCGACAAAATCAAAATATTTTATTTCATATAAACCTATATGGGCACTTATGAAACGTCAGAAGCTAGGTGCACGGTTCCAATTGGTCGTTTCCTATTCCGAAGAGCCAACAAAAATATCCACGGTTACTCTTTTTAAAAATAATTGGCTTTTACAATGTTTTCAAATTACCGTAGGTACGGGAGGACAGCGTAGGCCTGTAAACAAGTACCAGGTATTTGATAAAATAAAAAATGGTCTAAAGATCTAAAGTCTACAAGGCGACTGCCTGTGTAGCTGAGAAGACAAAACTAAGAGGTCAATCTAAGGTCTCTTTTTGTGTTGAACCTCTTGAACGTCACATCCGAAACAAGCATTTCTACACACCTTTATTTTACTCAACGATTTTCTATTTATTATGACGCTCGTCTTTATGGGTCATAGATGCAAACATCGTGGTAGGATCATATCGCACAAAAGATCTGGTCCTTCTGAGGAAAGAGCCATAAATTATATTTATTTCTAAAAATTGATCCAAAAAACACTTTTACACGTCAAAAATATTTCTTTTTTTAAACTAATCAACTCACACTGGGCTCGCGTGGTGGATTACGGCCCACGCCCTGTCACAGAGAGGAGGCCTGTGTCCCAGCAGTGGGAACATTATAGGCTGATTTATTATTTAAAACTAGATTAGTTCGGTGTTTCCTATCCGACTACTCTGAGAAGAAACTCAGAGGTCACAGTCTCATTTAATGTCCAGACATAATCTTGGTCAGGCCATTTGTGGACCATGCAGATTAGTGTCATAGCAAATTCGATTTGACCTTTCCTAACTGACAGCACAGGTAGAACAGCATTTTTTTTCTGAAATAAAGCTAAGCTAATGGAATGCCACTTCACTATCGCTTTACAGATTTATGGAGACACGCGTGTCTCAGTATTTCGTATCATTTTTTTTTTAATGCTCTTCTGAATTTCTTTTTTCTCTTCTGTGTAATTGTTACAAAATGTCCCTTAATTCAGTGTGCCTTTTGGCAAAGGCCTCCTCTAGCTCCTTCCATTGTTTTCTGTCACGAGCCACTCTCCTACAACTGGGACCCGCTGTTTGGCTCAGCTCATCTTCCCATCTCCTTATCTGTTTCCCCTTGCTGCGTTTACTTTCCCTTGGATACCAGTCAGTTATTATTTTACTCCATTTCTCTGTATCTGCTCTCATCATGTGGCCAGTCCATCTCCATTTTTGTTGGTCAATCCTAGTTAAGATGTCTGGTAGTTTAGTTCTTGCTCTCAATTGTTCATTTCTTACATGATCTGCTTTGCGTATATTTGTCATGCTCCGTTCCATGGCTCTTTGTATCATAACATGACCATAATATCAAAGTGCAACTGCGTTTCTGACTCACAATTATTTTATAAATATTCTCCGCTTATTATTTTATACTTCGCTGAAACCGATTGTCACACCGGCTTATGCAACGGCAGTCTGTAATATTACACAAAGCAATAAAAATAAGTTATATCTTCTACTTTCTTCGAAGACAAGAAACATAATACTTGGTCATTTAATTTTTAATTAAAAGTATCTAGTTCACACCTGTCATGTTACTGTCATGCTGGATATGATCTGCTAAATGACGCAATAACACGCGATCATCATATCCACTTGACTTCTCCCACGGTCTTTGATATATTAAAGATACTATCCTATTGATATGATTCTTATTAAGACGACTAATTACAGTCATGAAAATCACATAGAAGCTTGTCATAATTCCGTATTCTGGCAATTATGTTATCGGAGCAAAATCTATACTAATATTATAAAGCTTTGTTTGTTTGGTTGAACGCGCTAATCTCTGGAACTACCAGTCGGATTTGAAAAATTCTTTTTGCATTTGATAGCCCAATTCTTCAGGAAGGCTAAGGCTATTTAACATCACGCTATGACCTTTAGGAGCCGAGCAAAAAGAAAAAAAAGTCAGAAAGAACGCTAAGCATAAACGAAGTAATAGCGCGGGCAGGCGATGCGATGCGACGGGGTGGGTCGGAGTAACAAGAAATTTCACGCGGACGAAGTCGCGGGCGGAAGCTAGTAGGTAATTCATATTCCTTAGGAAACTTCCCGTACAGAAAGAATTCAAATAAAAAAACAATCAATCAAGCCTTTTCCAAACTATGTTTAGATCGGCTTCCAGTCTAACCGGATTCAACTTAATACCAGTATTTTATATAGACCGACTGTCTAACTGACCTCCACAACCCAGTAACTGGGTAACACGATACCCCTTAGCAAGAAAATTATTCAAATCAGACGCTGTAATGCGTCGAACATAAAGACCACTATTGTACAGACGCCAGCACATCAAGCTACCCGAAACTGTCAAATTTTCCCAATCAACTTTGAACCTTATACTTTACCGATAAAGTTGAAAATCTATTAAATAAATTTGACACATTGTAGTAGCTTGATGTGCTGGCGTCTGTACATAAATGGTGACGTTTGGACCATCGCCCACAAGCTCAACAATAATCCACTTCCTTCAATAGACATTGTCGGCATTCACCAAACCAATTGCGTTAATAAAACTCGTAGATAGACAAGTCGGTCTAAGCTCTAAAAATTTCACCTTGAAAACTTGGATTAGGTGAGCTGTCATTCCACTTAATGCTAGGGATTGACACTTTAGACAGGTTACTTCACCTAAGTTTGCAGTGTGAGATTTTTACAGCATTTACCGGCTGGAAATGGTCTTAAGGCCTTGGGGAAGTAAAAGCAGAACCAGCCTTCTCCTATTGATTGTCAATTTGAATTGTTGTACCCTCGCTGAGCATTGGCGGCTTGCACTAAGTGTTGATGAGATGGAAGTTTAGGAAACCTTTGTAAAATAGCTGGCGGCTGTATACTTCCTTCTCTAAACCTGTCTTTTCTTACTTGTAGTAAAGAAACCTGGCTATATTTATTCTTCTTCATCTTCTTAGTCGCGAACTTCATTACTGAAGGTCGTGTCCCTGAAAGGCCTTCGTGGCTTTATGCACGATGTTCTTCCACTTCGTTCGGTTATCTGCTTCTCTCAGGGCGGTCGTAACAGAGAACCGAGTGAGGGCGGTTATTTGGGTGACCGAGAATCCTACTTATGATCGAGAATCATATTCATCCTACAAGTAACCTTTTTGTCAGGTTATTTAAATTAGCTGTGGTCTTGTTTGTTATCAGTTACCATCACCATCTGGTCTACAGCCAGTATCACTTTTGAATACTGGAACTGGTCTTGCTCTAATTACATTTGTAAAGTATTGCTGCATTGCATAATAATCTTTAAACAAGATTCAAGGCAATACCAGCAATCTAATCCATTTTAAATGGCAACCTGAACTCGTTCGGGCTGTTGGATCTGATAGTATATTGACAGGAATATAAATGAATAAGTCTGTTGTAATGACCGAGCGAGCAGGTAAGATAAGCATGTTGCCTGGTATGGAAAGGGAAACACACGCGACATGCAAAAATAAATCGTTATACCTTCTACCGTAAAATTCGACAAAATTTTTGAGGAAAATATACCAATCGTCGCCTTAGAGTGAAAACATTGGGAATGTAAGTAGCATTTTATGCATTTGAGATAATCTTATAGTATCGAACAGTTCTGGATATTAAAGCGGGTTAAATTTACATTTTAATTAATAAGAATGCAGAACCTCCTTTTTTGAAGTCGGTTAAAAAACATAAAAGACACCGTACAAAAATTTTACAGCACGCAGTTCTTTCTTCCTCCCGACAATTTACTTCTTTTACACTTACGAGGTTTTCACTCTAAGGCATCGTAATGTGATGACTTGTACCTGTATATCATAACATCACGCCTGTTTTTCCCGCAGGGTAAAGCAGAGGAGAAGCTATAGTACACTTACATCTCACGAGTTATGTTCCTACCTACTTAACGTAATGCTCTAAAAATAAACCTTACGAGGTAGACGAAAAGATTTTTACACCTGATTCGCCAAAGGGTGCCTTTGTGTCGCGCGCGATTATATCGCGTGTCGCGCCTGTTTGTTGGAGTCTTAAAGGTGTACAGGTCAAAGACTATTGACCTATTAGAGTCAGAAACTCGTCGCAAAAAAGATGAAAGAACTGGCGGAGTTACTAATGAGCACAGAAAGTTTCTTTGAGCAAAGCTTCAAGCCGTGAAAACTGCTGAATAAGTCACTTGTGAATTATTGCACCTACATTTTCACCCATCACACTTTCAGACAGCTTATAGGAACGCTTTACCGAACCAATTCCCCGAGCGATACCGCCCGAAGTTTTGTTCACCCCTTAAGGCAAAATAGATTGAGCATCATACAATACTCGAAATAGTTGTAGAAGGCGCGAAAGCCACCTAATTGACGTTTCACGGGCACTGTAAATCTGTATTTTCTCCTTGAAATAGAAAACTTGTTCGGTCGGCCCCTTGGCACGATTTACATAGCTTGCGCCCACCGCGGAGTCGGCTGCACTGGTGGTGGGTGTTGGACATAGCTTCGTAATTATTGTTAGAGAAATCTATGTTGCACGAGATTATTGGCATTGTATGGTAAGCATGAATGTATACCTGATTGAGTTGCTCGTTTACCTCTGGAATGCTCCAAAAGTATTTGCTTGTAATGCGTGAGGATGGCGTTGGATTATACTACTGATATTATAAGAAACACTGAAAGATCATAACCAATGCATAATGAAATAGCTGTCTGGCATCCTATACAGGGTGGCAGGTACATGGACGCGCAAACTGTAGCCATGAATCTCTCATGAATCTGTTTCCATGAGACTTGTAGCACATGATTCTAGACGTTACTGTAGAAATTTTTCATCGATTATAAAAAAAGCTGCTGTTTCATAGAAAAGAGCAATACCTGCACAGCCAAAATTTACTGAACAGCAATTTTTTTTTAATACCCTTCGAAAATTTTCAACGCAGAGGGGTTCAGAATCATGTACTAAATGCATGTTAACAGGTTGAGCGTCGATGTTTCTGCCAGCCTGCACAGAATTTTCACATCATTCTATGCCATCTTTTCGTGCGTTGAAACAAGCCTTCCCAGTCACAATTTCATCATTAATATTACTTTTGTTGGCCCTCACATTTGCCTGATTCTACATGCACTCCTGCGTTGCATTTACAATGCTTTCTACTGGTATTGTTTGCGTTGCACGTGTTTCAACATTGTGTATACAGTGTCTCACATTGTTTTTTATAAGACAACAACCAATACATGCAATAGCTTTTTCAAGTCGTTTACGCAAGGCTACTTAGCATAATAAACACAGCAATATTCGAACAGTGGTAACATGCGCTGCTCGAGTGAGTCAATCTTAGTTTTTGATCCATAACCAGACCAAATTTTTCTACATGACTTGTAACAAATTTTGAAGGGCGTAATAAGGGTCAAATTAACCAATTTCTGAGGGTCGTTAATGAAACCAGCTTTGCCTAAAGACCGTCTGACCCTTTGACTTTCACATGAGCAGTTCTTGTAACAGCAGTTGTTCTGTCTTCGATGATTCTGCAGCCAGTTTGTCTGGCAAACTAACTAGGCTTTCGGCTTTAACTATCGAAAATCTAGGTTTATTTTACCCTAAAACCCTTGATATCGCACTCGTGACGATTATGTCGTGTTAGAACTATTTAGTATTTACGCAAGAACACGTAATAAAAACGTCAAGTAAACGACGATATTTCCAGCTAATTCCTTTCACCGTTACTTTTGTAATGTTCGTGTAATGTCACGTCTTCTGATCGGTTTGTCGTCCATCATGTGTAGCACCCCATTTGTTATTGGACAAGTTAGATTAAGGTCAAGAAGTGTTGGACTTGTTCCAACTTCTATAGCTTAGTCTGGATTGATACTTGCCTACTTTGGCGGTTTTTATGTGTCTTTTGATACGTCTGCAGTATTATGTAATCTGCCAAGTTTTATTGTAACTTCCACATGCTCTTCGAGTAGAGGAGCATGAAACTATGTATATCCATGGCAAAAATGACTTTGTAGCAAAAAGTATTGAATCAAATTTAATTAACATATAGTCCTTTTTCAACAACAGCTTATAAGGACTATATTTGAGAATAACATTTAATCTATTTCTTAACCGTTTTGAAAGCATTTTGTTGGGGCAAAGCCAAGCGGCTTGCAGGTCCTGACGCTGCATTACTTATGTTCTTGAAAACCAATGATACGCTCTATATAAAGCTAGTCCTCATCTACATTCCTCTCAACATGGTAACACCTGATTACCAATAAACGCGTCAACGCTATTTGGCAGTAGTATAGCTGAAACAGTGCATTAGTCTTATCTCCGCGCGCAACTTGTTATATGGAACCGAGCTAAATTGATTATGACACAGTACTCGTTACGATAACACTGCTATGATAAAACTTAGCGAGGTGCTAGTGCTTACACCTTTAGGCATTTATAATATACCTAATATATGGTTAAACTCGCGGATTTTTGCGAATGGAATAGGTAGAAACTATGATCCTTAAGCTCGAACGAACCGTGGTCCGTGTCACTTTTTATATGAACTCGTTGACAGACGTGATCACACGTCCGTGTCCGGGCACGGCCCGGTGATGATGGAGCTTCAGTGCCTGGCCTACAGTGTGCCACGGCCACAGATATAGATAGACCTAGATAACGCAAGAATCACGATCTGTATGAAAACCAAGCGCGCCATTTTTTGACTACCTACTATGACGTCACAAGCACTAATTAGTGATGTGAAGATCAAATCGATTCAAATACGGCCCTGATATCTGTGGAGACATTTACACCCTTTTGCTTCCTCTATAATTATGTTCCTAACTAGATCGCCAGTAGTCGCCAGATGCATGTGGACCTTTTGTGGGGACATCTAGTGCGAAAATACTGGTTTTTCTGTTTTCCAATAGCGTCGACTTCTGCGAGAGAATTTTACAATTATCTAGCAGTAGCCCCATAATTAATGGCACAGGTTAATCGATTAATCGCGTTCTTTTGTTCTTTTGAAATAATGTCGCCGTGTAAATGGCGATAAAAATTGGCACAATGCAGGGTTTTTGTTGACTGATAGCTTAGTTGGATTGCCAATTAATATGAAGTAATCGCATCGCATTGCGCTAAAATAAACCTAGAAAAGCGGATTTGGTTTTGGCATATTTTCAGCTAGATTCGAACTTTCAGTTGTTTAAATTCAGCCTAATAGCTTTAGGCACTACAAGTATAATTTCAATTAGCAGTTCTAGGCTCTACAAATCGACTGATGGCGTTTTTTTGCTATTGATAAAAATCGTTAAGTACATGTTATTAAAGCCATTATGCTGGCAAACAAATTACATATTATGCCGTAATAGGCAGGTATATTATCGTAATGGTTGCCTAAACATTTTTCTTTATTTCTTTATGCAAGACTTAATTGAGAGTGAAAGTCTAGAAAGAATACTGTTACTTTCAATTCAATGAATCTAGTTTTTTGTTTTTGTCTACGAGAACTTCCATTAGGTATTGAGAAGTAATCTTAGCGTGTCAGGCCGTTATATGCTGTGGTTACTCTACGATACCTACCAGGAAATTTTATTACAAAATTTAGACATAAACCGACCGTAACAAGAGCGCTAAAAATACTCGGGACTCGAGCGAGACATCGTAGTGTGGGGTGGCCGCCCAGCTAGAAGGACCGACAACCGTAAAAAGGTGGCTGGAACGGACTGGATGCGGAAGGCGAAGGTCAGGCTCACTCAGGCTGTTGCTGTGCAGTCTGGAGAGAGGTTTAGGTCCAGTAGTGGACTGCAACAGGCTGAGTTGAGCGAGATCTCGGAAAATTTAAAATATAAAGAAGAAATTCTGTTGCGAAAAGCATTCTTTACTTTACATTTAATAAACGCTTGAAATTTCTGGAGAAATATGAAGCATCATCATGATCTTCCTGTCTTTATCCCATGTTACTTGAGGTCGGCCCACGTTTTGGAGAAAAATAAAGGACTGATGAAAAAAAATGTCATTTTTCCCAACTTGAGAATCGAAATCAGAACCCTTACAATGCGTGCCACGAAAGATGAGACTTGACACACCACGTGGTTTGACTTGCGCACAACACGATTTCAGGTATCTTTAGCGGTATGAGGTCTGAGTGCGGGACGGGACCGGACGTCATAGGGGCGGCGGAAAGACCGGGGGAGGCGGGGTCAAGTCTCATCTTTCGTGGCACGCATTGTACTTACTCAGCAGCCTTACAAGAGCAACGGTGGCCTGCTGTAAGCCGCGACTTACCGACTTGCAGGTAGTAGGTTCTAACCCAGACATGCGCCTTACTTTGTTTAAATTAATTCAATACTGCTCTCAAAACGGTGAATTAACCCTTAACTGCTCGCATGGGGTCATCGCACTTTCGCGCGTCGAAAAAATGCACTTGCAACGGTCGGAACCCCCCCGCGCGCCCGCTAGCCTCTTAATATAGGCTAAAGAACATATTTTTGTACCGTTTAGACCACTGCAGGTGCAGGCTGCGCCTCTGCTCTCTTGAGCCGTGACCCCGTGCGAGTATTTACGTAACTTTTTTGAGAAAGGTAAGCTTTTTTTTTATATTCTATTATTTTTTTTTGTTTTTATTTAGATATTGATATAATTTTGAATGATATATGATAGTGAATGATATTTTCTATCGTATTAGATTTTTTTATTGTATTTTTCATACAAAAATGTTATTTACATAGGTTTTTTTTATTCCTCAGTTGTCAAAGATGGATGAAAGAGACGAGCGTATTGCACAGTGGCTAGTGGAGGTACCTGATGAATAAAAGGATGTTGGGGAAGAAAAAATAGTAAAAAGGCGACTTTTGGAAGTACATGGTTTGGAAACCCTACCTGCTCCGCCTACCACTAAACGTGGGCGGTGCTATAATTGCCCGAGAAGGAGTGACCGAAGTGTCCACAAAATGCAGTAAATGCAAAAAGATTTTATGTAATGAGCACTTCATTGTCTACTGCCTAACCTGCAATAACGACGATTTCCTTAGTTCCTAAGAATTCATGAAATTTTAATACATGATCTCATATTGTGCCAAAAATGTTCCCTATTGTAGAAGTTTATATTTTTGTTATTTTGATGTCTTAGAAGATTTTATTTTTAGTTGTGGTTTTTATGTCTTATAGTTTAAATAAAGTACTTTCATAATTACTATTGGCATGTTTCATTAAAAATAAGAAATCATCAAGTTTAATCCATACAAATTGGGGTCACCACGGACCCCGTGCGAGCAGTTAAGTGATTTTCTTCGTGCGAGTAGTTAAGGGTTAATACAACGTGAGGAAACCGGCATGTCTTAGAACCAAAAATTCGAAGACATGTTATCATCCACCAACCCAAACTAGGCCCGCGTGTATTACAAGCCCACCTCCTTTAACAGAGAGGAGGTCTGTTTCCCAGCAGTGGGAAACATTATACGCTGATAATGCACTCGGCAGCCGTGCTTAATAACTACATAATTGGCTTCTCCCATGTTCACACAACATTTCGAAAACCATTCACAAGTAACGAACACCACGTGCAATTTGTACTAACAAAGTCATAAAGCGAGAGAGATTTCACACAATACGCCTACATAATACATGAGTTATATAGACCAGTAGAAACGGGGTCAGCGCTCGGAAGAAAACCTTGATAGCTAGATTAGCTAGGCAATGTTTTAGGACTAAGCTATTATGCCGAGTCTGAAGTTATTGAATGTGGATTTTTAGGTGCTGTTTAGAAATGATTGTGGTTGTTTTTGCTATGGGAGCGTTGTAATGAAAAATTGCTGTGCTTTTAAGCTGTACCTGTTATACCCGTGTATAATATCTTTGTCCAGCCACGGTAGGCCGCCCAAAAAAACAGTGGCACTCCGGGAGTGCCGACAAAAGTGAAAACCAAACACAGACAGAATATTTTGCCATCACTCACTGACATATCGGATATACATTAAAACCTAGTACATCCGGAGGACAGCCGAACACATCTGAAGCGGGTATTTTTTTAATCGTCTTATAAACAAAACACGCGCGGTGTCGCTTACGGTAACAGTGGCATGAGTTCAATGGCATTTTTCCCATCTCAAAAAATGCCCAACGCACCTAAAGAAGTTTTCACTTCAAAAAACCAGTTTGATATACAGGGTGTTTGGCAGAACGTTGAACATACGAAAATGGTGGATAGGTGGGGTCACCTGCTACTTACTCAGCCCTAATTTATTTGGCCCTGGCCAACAGAATATTTAAAAAAAAATTGTCTTTTCTTGTTTCACCACTTTTTTAACTTTAAAGTGTAATTTTATAAGAATCTGCCAACATAAAAGATTAAAAAAAAAAACAAAATATTGCCTGTTTTACCTATTTTTAATAAAAATTACACTTTAAAGTTAAGAAAGTGGTGAATCAAGAAGAAAGAAAAAAATTTTTTTTAATTATCCAGTGGGCCAGGGCCAAAATAAATTAGGGCTGAGTAAGTAGCAGATAACCCCACCTATCCACCATTTTCGTATGTTCAACGTTCTGCCAAACACCCTGTATGTATTAAAACTTCGTAACTATGCTAGGCTAGCTCAATGTCTAAGTTAATACCACTGGCACATGCGGCCTACTTATCATCTGCCTCTTCCCAACTATGTTGGGGTCGGTTTCCAGTCTAACCGGATGCAGCTGAATACCAGTATTTTACATGAAGCGACAGCCTATCTGACCTCCACGACCCAGTTACTGGCTAATACAATACTCCTCGTTAGGACTGGTTGTCAGACTTTCGGGCTTCAGACTACTCGTAACGACTGTCAAAGATCCACGAATAACAGCCGGGACCAACGGCTTAACGTGCTTTCCGAGGCACGGAGACGTCTCGGTATGTAAAGATGGTCACCCATCCACAGACCAACCGCGGCAAGCGTAGCTTAACCTGATCGATCGACGATCTGTGCGGCTGTTATTATTTAGCCACGGGCCTCTCTGGCATGCGGCCTACTGTACCAACTAATAAGTTATCTCTTTGCAAATCCTCAAAAAGGCTTAGTAGTTACAGAAAGGCAGTCCTTTCTGAAACTACTAAACCTATTTGCTTGTGGATTACAGTTAATCCACAATCAAATAGGTTTAGTAGTTACAAAAAAGACTGTAATTCCAAAAAGGTTAAACAAAGCTGGCAACACTGTTTTCAGTACTGGCGTGTCACCATATTTTGTTTTGACATACAAGTTTGCGATTTCAATATTGACCACATGGTAGAAAATAATTAAATCGTTTACTATTTCGAATCGTTCGTTGATGCCTGGATATAACTAATGACTTGTCATAACTAATCTTGTCAAATAGACAGCTTTGTATCGATTCTCTTTAATTGACTTAACGTTCAAAGTCAAACTAAATCCGTAATAAGTATAATTTAATTACGTTGAAGTAGAATAAAAGTCAAGGTCATTTGTTTTAAGTAGGTTACCAGGTTTTAGTTAGGAAAGTCGATTACAAAAACATTACTACCAGCGATCGTGGGAGATTCTTATTGTTATTTAGAACCTTTGGTATGTAGTCTAGTGAACTCGGAATGATGTAATTATCATAATAAATAATATTCAGTGTGATGATGCCTTTTTCTAGTGGAAAGTCAATAAAAAGTGCCAACTCTGAATTAAGGCTCCCCGCAGATAGCGACGTGCTTGCTTGAGCCTTTGCAGCGCAGCAAATATCGTACGATGCTAAACTGCATTTAATTAAATTTCGAAATATGATTTCTAGCTCTCTGCACACACATTAATTAAGTGTATTTGACAACGAATTAAAATTTCGTCACCGTGTCGCAATCATTTATCACACAGTAGATATAGAGTTCACTGTTTCTATCCGGGAACCAAATAAAACAAACTACCTGACCTGGAGAACTTTGTATCTCCTCAGATTTATTTTTTCGTGAAATTTTCCCATGCTTTAATTATTCCGTTATTCGGGGTGGAGACAAATCCAAACTATCGGTCCAGCCGTTCTTGAGTTATAAATTGTGTAACTAACCCGACTTTGTTTTATGTATAAGAGGAGCATATTTGTCTTGTTTAGATATCGAAACCCATCACGTATGCGGAGTTTCGCTAGGTAATTAATAAACATCCGGTTTTTAATCTATCCATTTGCACAATCACAGAGAGACCTATGCTCAACAATGAGAGAAGTCGAGCTGTGGATGATGGAGAACCAAAACATCTACGAGATGCAAGAATAAAGCATTCTTGCATCTCCATTTCAGTTGCTTTTACTTTTTCATAATCAGGAGCAATGATCGCAGTATATTTTAATTTGTGACTTCTACTTTTAAATCTGTCCCCACAGAAATCAGGACCATTGTAGAAATGGTCTGCATTGTCGAGGCTAGGGTCTTCAATAAAACACTCTTAGGCGAAAAAAACTTTTTCTCTGTCATTACCCACAGTTCCCACAATCACTAAATATGTACTTGTCATCTTTTTTCATTCTTTCACTGAACATTTACAAGTTAATATGTCTCAGTCATAAAAGTAATCAAATCGCAAATTCTTCACCGTAATAACGCTTCCGTTCATTCATATGGACTATAGCTTCAACGGTACCGATATGTAGTGTTACCGTTTGAAAGTCACGTTTGACAAATAATGCGATTGGATTTAAATATGTAGGTTGTGCGCGTGCGACGCTATTCTAGCTAATGGACTCAGACATCGGTATTTTCATAAATGAGGTGGATCATCATTTCTTAGGGGTGTTTTTTCACACATGTTCGAGTCGGCGGCATATTCGATTAGGCAGTATGTGTTGAACAACAAAACCGATTCGGCTCGTGCCGATCGGCAAACTTAATTCAGAAACTGCCCTCGCTGAATCACATTCGTGTCGGCTCGGCACAACTCGAGCTAAGCCAAGCGGCGTCTCCCGAACAACACCATCATCATCTGCCTAGCCTTTTTCCTACACTATGTTGAGATCGGCTTATCCGATTCCGGATGCAGCAGAGTACCAGTATTTCCCGAACATATTCGATTTTGCTGCGACGAGTCATGGCCCACCCGAACATGTGTTTGGCATTCCACTGTACCTACTCATTAATAATAATACAGTATAGGTAAGGCTATTTGCGAGTCATACAGCTCGTGCGCACGTATCTTTCGATATGATTTAATGACCAATCAATCATGACGCTCTTATCGACTAATGAGGCGCCTGTCAATACGCAAATTACGCACATTTTGAAGAAAATACTAGAATAATATTCATCATTTCATATAATTTTCAGGTATGAATTAGTTGCATAAGAATTATATCTCTTGTCGGGATCGCAATTCTTTCCTAACTCAGGTCTCAGGACGAGATTCACTAATGAAATTGAACGCGTTCAGTACATCTAAATGCGTTCAAGAGCTGTCAGTGTCATCATTGTACTGAAATAATGTATATTGAATTCGAATTTGTGTATTGTATTGTTCTGATAGCTCTTGAACGCGGTTTAAGTGTGCTGAATAAGTCTTATCCTGAGAATAAATTTTGAATTTTTGACACATTTTCCACACTAGTACCTACTGTCAGACGTCAATTTTATTCCACGGATAAAAGATAACTGACTTTGGTAAAATCAGCCCTAACTAAGATAAATTATTCAGTTGTTGAAAAATAAAACTGGTCAAGAATAGGATATGACAAATAAGTCCATTCGACATTGTAAATCAAGT
The DNA here is from genome assembly GCA_963855955.1 of Luperina nickerlii. Lineage (NCBI taxonomy): Eukaryota > Metazoa > Arthropoda > Insecta > Lepidoptera > Noctuidae > Luperina > Luperina nickerlii. The sequence continues at coordinate 22,235,091 of OY979667.1, forward strand.
GTTCCAGTGCATAACCATAAGTAAGTACAGTGTAGATGCATTTGCTCAACGAAGCGTGTTCACTATGTTTAGACCCCAGAACACTAATATCAGAACCTAGCTGTAATTCTGCGCAAACTGTTATAGTAAATTAAAGACGCTTCGAAACCCCTCGTAGGTTTAATAGCAAAGCTGTCACTATTTATGATGGTGGTATCTCTATTCACTACGATACTGTAACGGTTACCGTAGAACATGCAATGCAGCTTAGAGTGAATACTATAACGTTAAGAGACTTAATGTAATTGAGAATCGAAACATAAAAGGTTGAGGAAACATGGCATAGAACACAGGACTAAAACAATTAAAGATTTGGAATTAGAAAAAAGAACATAACCAACTAAAGAATAGCTGGCATACTGTGTGACCATAAAGACACAGACTATGATAACGTAACGAATGAAATTATGAATGGATTGACATGACATGGACATGAAGATGTTATCGTCAGAAAGGGGGTGAATACTGAGATGACGACTGATAGAGATGAATAGAACAAGAAGACATGCTGGCGCCGATAATTAGAGGGAGAATGATGATATGAATGTCAATCAAATGACATGCCACCTTCTCGCTTCAGGAGTCAATAAAGGAACTTGTTACTTTGTTAGTGCTATCTACACAGACGATCTTTAACCCGGTTTTGTTAATCAAGCTTCTAATTGTGCTAATGCAATGCATAAAAAGAAACGTACCTCATCTTACATAAATAAATCGCTCTAAATACTATCATCATTCAAACTAAGTACGCCAATCATTCCCTCTTCTATAGCTTTCACTATGGCCAATAAAATGGTTGTTTATATAAATTTTATTATGATTACACCGTTCCCGCCTTGTTACACAAACCATTCAACGGTTCATTCGTTCCTTCGTTCAGTAGGTCAGTACATTCTGCGCCTGCGACTCGTAAAAGCACCGAGTTAGAATTGGGTTGACTATGTGTGAGGAATGTGAGGATATGATGTCACCGTATGTTATGTTTTACGGTTTGACAAGTACGCAGACTTTTTAAGTAACCTTTACAAATTGTTTGCTAAAAAAAAACTGAATATTTCAATATTAAGTTTTTAGCAATCTTAAGTTGATGAAATATCAAGCACATTGTAAATATGATGAGGCTACAGATAAATATTGAAATGTATCTCACAAGAGTACTCAAATATAGCAGGAAGGCTATCAATAAATATTGCTTTATTAAGACATGATCGCAAACAGTCTGCGAGAATTTGTCCACTGTATTACTTGGTATTGGTCAATTATTTGTTTGTCTCTTTATCGTTACACCTATTGCGACTTGCGATGTTATCTATTGGTCTTCACAAGCGTATGGTGCAATGAAACATTCGAATATGGCCAGCTGATATCTAATCAGCCGTAACAACCAGGAACCAATAAACAAAATATTCAATTAACAACCCAGATTGACCCATGGACCTCGCAGCCATCCACAATGCTGTCACAATTATACGCTGCAGATTTCGCCATGCTAAGACAATGGGCAGTAAACACAAATAAACAGTAGTATTGCAATTGCAGCGACAGTTGGTAATGACTCGCCCACTACCTGTGGGCGTACGTGGGATTTGACTTAGCACCGTTCGAATGCGGTTTCAGTATCCTTTTTGTGGTTAAGTTCTGGTATCAGCAGGGAGCAGATTACAGCAGTGGTGGCCCAGTGGTAATATCTCTGACTTACGAGGTATAAGGTCTTAGTTTCGAACCCAGGCAAGCGCTTTACTTTGGGTAAATCATTTCATCACTACTACTCTCAAAATGGTGAACGAAAACGTAAGGAAACCGGCGTGTCCTAGAACCAAAAACATGTCACATCTTCCAAGCCGCACTGGGCCCGCATGATAGCTTATAGCTAACTCCCTCTCGAAGAGAGAAGGTCTGAGTCCCAACAGTGGGAACATTACTTATAGATTTATTATTTTATGTTAAAAGCTATGGTATAACCATTTTTGTCCCATGGTCATTCGGCCCTCTTTCTCGGTACCTTTAAAATATAGAAATTCTCAGACTCGGAAAATCATTATTGCGAACTAGCTTTTCCCAGCCGTCTACCAGCAACCGCTTTGCTCAGACAAACTGGTCCTAAGATCGTTAACAAGCGCACGATACATTCGCTCATCTATAGTACGGCGAGATTCTAGTTTGATCACAGGTGTACCATAAGTCGAGAAAACTGAGCACAACAAATACATTTCATTTTAGTAAATAGACGTAAATATCCCTGATTAATTTCTTCCTCCGGCTGAACGTAAAGAATTTCTATAACCATTCAAGAGTTGATGATGTGATTGAGAAACAAACTTCCTTACAGATTTTCTCATAGTTATAGCCTAGGATTGCATGTCAAAACTGCATTCTCCACCATTTGATTTGTTAGTGCCAATAAATTGCTGGTGGATTTTGATTAATTATCTGACTGTTCGGCTGCAGCGTAGAGTTATGATTGCAAACGACTTTGGTCCCCTTTTCTTGTCTGTGGGACCTCAAAGTCACCGCTATAAAATGATCGTTATTTGTATTCTTGTAGAAACTATTATCCTTTATCTAAGTTTTGAACGTCTCCGGGGTCAGTCGAATGTCCATGATTTTTATTGCGTTTTGATAAAATTCCTTTTTGCTGTTTTTGTTTGGTTTGTTTCAAGAATATTTTGAAATGTCAGGATTTAGCATGCAACACAAACTTGTAGGTATTTAAGTAAATTAAAATATTGTGTCTTTTATAATGGCTCCCGTAAGCGGGCGCGACGCGATTCTAGTTGGAACAATTTTTATGAAAACTTTATGGAAATTGTTCTACCAGAGTCGCGTCGCGCCTGTCTGTGAGAGCCTTGAAGCTCCGTAAATTGTCGACATGTTTCAAATTAAATGTCCTTTTAAAGAACAATAACCCACAGTATGCGACCCGCACAGTTATTTCTTGTTTTCAAACATAAGTGGTACTTAAAAGTGGTTTCATTGCTAATAGCATTTATCAGTCCTTTGCCAATCACTCAAACTGAGATTATTTCTTTATGTATGTCCTAATCGCTAATCAAATGTGTTCCTAGATAAGTATCACAATTTCCTTTGGTGCCTGTAACTAATCAGTGTAGGAACTCCATTAAAACTAAAAGGAAAGGAAAGCAAGGTTCTTATAAAAGGTGTAGATGCCATTAGAACAAGAAATTAAACTGCATACCTATATCTAATGACGTTTCCAGTCTGCATACTAAAATTCAATCAAATTTTAGTCACTATAACTATGTCGGCTGATCAGCAAAATCCATAGTCCCCATCAATAGGTACTATGTTTTTAGCTTTTTATATTTGATGTTAGGATTTATGTTATGGTTTCAAAATTAATACTCCTATACGTTAGTATTGTCAGTGTTTTAATTTATTGTCGTACTGACGTCTCCACCTTTGTTTTTACAAGTAAATTACCAAGTAAGAAATGCAGCACCTACCTATTCCGTTAAGTCTCCAGAAAGCCAATTCCCATAATAAAAAACGTTGGAAATCTAGTGGCAATCTCATCTCAGCGACGATCAATGTCAAAAACTTGTCAAAAATGTAGGGTAATTAGAGGTGTTTTTGACAGATTCGAGACTGACCTCAGACTGTGAAGGTTCTTAAAGTTACGAGAATTACCCCTCTGATGTAGTGTCTACAAACCAAGGCTGTAGGTTTCGAAGTTTTTTCATACGAATAGCCAACATTTTTTGCGACATTCCGACGATGCAGGGCGCTGGATGCACGACTGAACCAGCTAATAATATCTCTCTCTACCTAGTAACAGACTGTATGGGGGGGATCAGCCATTACATATTCTTGCAGATATTTTTTTATTTTGTCGATTTTGTGAATTGATAACTTTTCCATGTCGTATGGAAAATGTTATTTTTGTGGTTGTTTTTGGTTTCGTTGTATCCTTGTTATTTTTGAAGTGAAAACTTCTTTAGTGGCGTTATACACTTTTTTTGTAATGGGTAAAAAAATTTAAACTCGCGGTAGGACACGTGACCTGATCGAAAATTCGTAAAACGGATGGCCGTAGCCGGTACCGCGTGTGTTTTGTTTATAAGACGATTCACAAAATACACACGTAATTGTTCAAGTATTCACTTCTGACGGCAATCCCGGAGTGCCACTTTTCTTTTACTTTCCTGTCGTTGATTCTTTTTTTTCCTTTGGCGCTTTTCGGGTTGATAATATTTTTATAGAAAACCATTATTAATTAAATTAACCACAAATAATATCAGCTTCCGTGATAGACGATAAGTTCTTCCTAGGTCATGCGAACAATCGTGATGCATTATTGTAGAATTCATTGTAACAGGATGTAGACGCGAACAATTAAACGCACGACATAAATAAATTAATTACAATGTATTCACAATGATTGTAAACTCAATTGCACAGTGCACAATCTGTATCATCAGTAAGATGATGCAAGTTAATGCTGTTTTTGTTTTCTATTTTGTTATTGTAACTGAATCTGTTAAGATAACCTTTTCGTTTTATATTGAGATGCATCTATTAATCTATTTGGAAAATTGGAAGTTACGTTCCTACGTTACGCTGTTTTATAATATTACTAGCGACCCGCCCCGGCTTCGCACGGGTGCAATGCTGATACTAAATACACTACAGAAAAACTGTGAACGTTGTATATAAAAACATAGCGGCCCGCTCCGTCTTCGCACGGGTATAAAATATATAGCCTATGTGATTAAAATCGATTCAGTAGTTTTGATTTATTCATTACTGCCCGTGGCCCGCACGCGTTAAATTTGCCGCACCGGGCGGCCGGCCGGTACCGCCGCAAACGCTACGTCCCGCAATTTTTAAATCTGTATAATCTTCGAAAATATTCACTTAAATCATACGGTGTAAAGGGCCATATAGATCTATATTAAATGAACAATGTATTCAAGGTATTTAATTGGTTAAGGATTAATTCTGTATTGGTTAAAATCGCTTCGAAAATTAGCCATTATTTGTCGTAAAAAGTAAATGACAAAAAAAAGTTATTGTGGGTTATCCATAAGAGATAGACATATACCATCACGGACTTTTCTGTAGACCTTTTCAATGTGTACAATACTTAGTACATTATTTTGATAAAACTCTTAGGGTTCAGCCTGCGTTTGCAATGTAAGCGGAAAAAATGTAATTATTTACGACATCACATTAGAAACCTCAAAAATAACAGTACTTCTCTACTATTTAATGGATGTTATTATACATATAAACCTTCCTCTTGAATCACTCTATCTATTAAAAAAAACCACATCAAAATCCGTTTGCGTAGTTTCAAAGATTTAAGCATACAAAGGGACATAGGGACAGAGAAAGCGACTTTGTTTTATACTATGTAGTGATGTGGTTATTCATTCATCAATCCACAAAATTCTAAGAATGAAAACATAATAGCCGATAAAATTACCTCAGTAATAATTGAATAAACAAATAGACAAAAAATCTTCAACACATGATTTTCAATTCAGATTAATTCTGATTATAATAAAAGCGATGCTTTTTTCATGTTTAATCTGTCAGTATTTAAACCTGTTAAAAAGCAAAGGAAAACAAACACCAATACAGACAAAACAAACGATTCCAGGAAAAGAAATCGCTTGCCACCCTTAATACGAAACGTAGTTAACGTGTGCACCCTCGCCAGCTAGCTGAGTATACAACCTGTCCCGCCCACCGCGGCCGTTGCCCCCGCGGCGAAAGCCATAGTATAGCAGAAGTTTATAAATTGATACCAAGTAAATGATCCGCGAATATTGCACCAGCTGCCAGCTTCTGTGATGGAAAACGAAAGTTCTTGATCGATGCGTGGTTAGTTCTCTGTGTAATCTGTTAAATCACATTTTACGTACTATGTATATATTATAGTATGGGTATATTGGAAGGGCTCGTGGCGTATTATTTTTGGCTAAATATGCGTACCCTAGCACCAGGCCAGGTAATCTACCTACCCTTTTTCCAACTATGTTGGGGTCGGCTTCCAGTCTAACCGGATGCAGCTGAATACCAGTTTTCTACATGGAGAGTCGCTCCATGTACAGACGCCAGCACATTGCACTACCCGAAACTGTCAAATTTTCCCAATCAACTTTGAACCTTATGATTTGGCGATAAAGTTGAAAATCTATTAAAGAAATTTGACAGATTGTATCTAGTAGCTTGATGTGCTGGCGTCTGTACCTATCTGACCTCTACAACCCAGTTCCTAGGTTACAGGATACCCTTTGTAAGACTGGTTGTCGGACTTGGGCTTCTGACGACCCGTATAAAAGCACCAGGCCAGTATAAAAGTGAAAATAAGAGTGACTGCGATGTAGGTAGGATAAACATTATTCTTTTGAAAAGTAGAATGTTCACAAAATCATTACACATAAAAACTGGCCAAGTGCGAGTCGGTCTTTCACACGAAGGGTTCCGTTCCACAAGGCAAAAACGCTGAAAAAAAAAGTTTGTTGTATGGGAGCCCCCCTTAAATATTTATTTTATTCTGTTTTTAGTATTTGTTGTTATAGCGGCAACAGAAATACATCATCTGTGAAAATTTCAACTGTCTAGCTATCACGGTTCATGAGATACAGCCTGGTGACAGACAGACAGACGGACAGTGGAGTCTTAGTAATATGGTCCCGTTTTTACCCTTTGGATACGGAAACCTAAAAAACTTCATGATTCAAATTACGAAGGAAACCCTTTCGTTTCTACAAATCTAGACTACCTTCTAACAGCTTGTCACTCTCAAAGCTTCACCTCAAACAAGATGAGATGACCCATTTCCCAAGTCGACCCGTCTGGCTGGCCACCAGCGATACACTTTGTTCCACTTTCACACCACATACTTACTATTCGCTCTAGGAATATACATACATATTTACGACTATAGTCAGACTTTTAATTAGCTGCAGTAAAATGACAGCTCATGTGTTGCTTAAATGACTAAAATTGGCGTCTTTTTGTTTTTCCGCAGCCATCAAACCAAATCTTGTTTTTCTAGTACTTACCTACAGAATAGTATAACAAACGAAACTTATTTAACATGCATATCTCTAAAGACAGTCCGAAATGAGTTATTATGAAGTGTCATTTTACTGCTGCTAATTAAAAGTCGGACTATAAGTACAGCACTAGGCCATCCATACTAATATTATAAATGCGAAAGTGTGTTCGATACGATACGTCACGATACCATGTTGTTTCCAAACCCTGCTATTTATTAGCCCAGATACAACAACAAATTCTAATTTAACCACGCTAGAACCGAACAGAATTCTTAGCCACCGCGATCACTTTACAAAATCTACGTCACCCTAACAATATGCTAATACTATTCAATATTTCATAGTAGATAGATAACAGTAGTTATTAGACGGCTTCAGACACTAGGCAAGCTTTATTTAATTAGTTTATTGCCTTACTGATAACTATAAGCTTAGGGCCTGCGCCCTCTGGCGGCACGGCACGGGTTTTTTTTGCGACGAATAGGAATATAGGGGCTTGTGGGTAAGTTAACAGCCGTACGGGTCGATCGATCTGGTTAAGCTATGCTTGCCGCAGTTGTCCGTGAATCGGTGACCATCTATACCAGTAGCGAAAGGTCAATTTTTGTAAGAGGTAAGCCGAAGTAGATATCTTTAATATGATTCTTCTTCTTCTCTTCGTTTAATGGCTTTTGCGGAAAAACCACCACAATTTAGCCAATGTCAAGTGTAAAAATGTAAAAATAGTATACTCGGCAACGTTGTACGGTTCAATAAATAAAAATCTTCCAAAATCATTCGTAATCTTTGGCAGCCATCGTAATGGCTATTAATATGATTATATTATTTGTCTATAGGACACTGACTGTGCCATTTTTCAAAGGGAAGCCGGTGGGATTCGAGTTGTATGGAACCTTCGCCACTGATCCTTACATACTATAAGGCTCCTACAAACAGGCGCGACATGCGATATAATCGCGGGCGACACAAAGGCACCGCTCGTTGCGCGACTTGCGGTGCCCTTGTGTCGCGCGATTTTATCGCGTGTCGCACCTGTTTGAAGGAGCCTTAAGACCCCTCCGTGCCTCGGAAAGCACGTTAAGCCGGTGGTCCGGGCTGTCATTCGTGGATCTTTGACAGTCGTTAAGGGTCGTCAGAAGCCTGAAAGACAACTAGTCTTACCAAGGCCTATCGTATTACACAGTACCTAACTAGGTTGTGGAGGTCAGATAGGCAGTCGCTCCATGTAAAATACTACTCAGCTGCATCCGATTAGACTGGAAGCCGACCTCAACATAGTTGGGAAAAGGCTAGGCAGTGATGAGTATGATAATTAAATTGAAATTTCAATAATACCTACCTAATTATCGAAGGTACAAAAACAAAGCTGCGGTATGCTTAGGCTTGCCGAATCATTGAAATTTCAATGTTATTGCCATACTATTAAGTTATATTCTTATTTGTCGCATAAAAATCCCTTGCCGTGCCGTGTCGCCTGTGGGCACAGGCTCTTACTTAGATATAGAATAGTGTTGGGACTTGCGTAATACAACGTGGTTCGACTGCGACCGCTCGGCCAGTCGTTATACGAATTTTAAGGTGGCAAGTTTTCGGATAAATATCCGATTTGCTACTGGTGTATTGCGTTTGTTGTTTAGTAGTTATTTGCAATGTTGTTTTCACATTAATTTATTGTACTTGTTTTGTTAAAAGGTGCTAATTATTTCTCATTTAGGTTTGTGTAATAATTGAGATTGCGGCAGCATTTGAATTAAAGAACACGCGCAGGTACATGAAGCTAAATTGAAGGTGTATTTTTAATTTGCGTGAGCAAAGAATGATTGAACAACGAACAAATTATTGATGTCTGTTTACACCAAGCAAATGTGTATGTGACCGAGCGAGTCTAGAATGAGCATTCGCTCGTTTGGTTTAAACGCAACTTAAGCCTAACTTTAGGACGAGCAGTTTGTTTTTTGTCTTAACTTCTTTATTTCGCCTGTCATACATCAAACATTTCTTCAAGAGTGTGCTCTGGCTAACAATAAACTTTGCAGACTTATAAATATATATTTATCTATATATACATATATGCTTTTATGATACTTAAATATTAACATAATGATACGGGTGATAGTAGGTACAAAGTTAATTAATCACAATGACAATAATATACTGTAAAGTAAAAGTATTACATTAACATTTACCTGTATTGTTATAAGGATTAGATAGTAATCTTTATGTACGTATTTCATTCTTTTCCGCACTAGATATACAAAACTCCGTCAGTACCTGTTTATTTTTTCTACGTGACGCTTCAATTTGCATACATGACTATTCAGTTTTTATTTTTACGTTGTACATTACTTAAATTAAAACATAAGAAACACTTCTTTTTTTACCTGCTGCGTGGCACACACTATAGGCTCCCGCAGACAGGCGAGACGCGACGCGACGGAGCGACGCAATTCTGATAGAACAATTTCCATTAAATTTTCATAAAAGTTCTACTAGAGTCGCGTCGCGCCTGCCTGCGGCCTTTAGTTTAAACATATCTTTGACGTTCAAAAGTGCCTTTAATGTGCCTATTTGAAATAAATGATTTGACTTTGACATAAATAACAAAGTGACTACACAATTTTCAGAACAGCTGTATCCTGTACCTATATCTATGTGATTCCTATCTTTTGCATTTAATTCCGCTATCGACAACCTTTTAATGCATCTTCAAATAAATAACAACTACAATACAACAAATATTTAATCACCACAGCTCTCAAAAACAGTGAAAGAAACCATTGTGAGGGAACTGGCATGTCCTAGAACCAAAAATTCGAAGACATGTGACATGTGTTTTTCTACCAACCCGCACTGGGCCTGTCTGGTGGATTACGGCCCACTCCATTCTACAGAGGTGAGGTCTGTGTCTCAGCAGTGGGAAAATTATAGGCTGATTATCACACTAATTATCATAAAGGCGAAAGTTTGTGTGTGTGTGTGTGTGTGTTTTTATATGTTTGTTACTTCTTCATACTCAAACGGCTAGACCAATTTTGATAAAATTTTGTGTGGAGGTAGCTGACATCCTGGATTAACATATAGGCTACTTGTTACCCCGATATTCCCACGGGATCGATATTTAAGCGGGTGAAACCGCGGGGCGCAGCTAGTGCTAAATAAATAACAACAAGTTTGCAATTGGCTTGAGTTGTAATAGTGAGTCATTGTAATTGTAAAGACGTCCACTATGACGGAACTATTAAGTCTATATGCATACTAGTTATTATGCATTTCCATACACATGCACTGTTATGTATGTAGGTACTAGCTTCTGCCCGCGACTTCGTCCGCGTGAAATTTCTTGTTACTCCGACCCACCCCGTCGCATCGCATCGCCTGCCCGCGCTATTACTTCGTTTTTGCTTAGCGTGCTTTCTGACTTTTTTCTTTTTGCTCGGCTCCTAAAGATCATAGCGTGATGTTAAATAGCCTATAGCCTTCCTCAAGAATTGGGCTATCAAATGCAAAAGAATTTTTCAAATCCGACTGGTAGTTCCAGAGATTTGCGCGTTCAACCAAACAAACAAACAAACAATCTCTTCAGCTTCATAATATTAAGTATAGATTTGTTAGAACATTATGTAATTACCGTTAAGTAATTAGTGCTAATTTATGAAGCTACAGACATTCCAATAAAACAATCGCGATCAAAGAAATCCCCAAAATCCATCTTGTAACTGTGATGCAGTAAGATTTTTACAACGTTATTTATTTATTTCGAATAAGCACACCCAACAGCACTGTCACTTACAATTCGAATTAATTAACATCTAAAATTGCATTTCAGTAACTATGCAAATAACAGGGGCAATTCCCGTGATTTTAAGATTGTTCACAGCCTGATCTCAGTCTCAATCTGTCAAAAATAATTTATTTAATTAATTAATTTCCCTAGATTTTTGTCAAGTTTTATTAGACATTAATTGTCACTGAGATGAGATTGCCACTAGATTTTGAACGTCGTTAATTACGAGAATTGGTCTTCGGGTTGCAAGAAATTGGCATAGAAATACGAGCTAAAAAGGTTAAAAAATAAAGTGGCACTCTGGGAGTGCCGACAGAAGTGAAAACTTCAACAATTACGTGTGCATTATTTTAATCGTCTTTTAAACAAAACAAGCGCGGTTACGGTTACGGTAACAATGTCGCTAGTTCAATGGTTTTTTCCCATCTCAAAAAATGCTCAACACGGCTAAAGAAGTTTTCACATCAAAAATAAGTGTGTCTAGTAGACCTAAATCTAGAAAGCTTCTCTACAAAACAAACCAATTTGAGCAACATAGACGTGCACTGTTCGCACCATTTAAATAGGGGGAACGTTTTGTCACAGACAGGGTAGCACAAACTTAATTGTCGTCATGATTGTTGTATAAACCATAAATAAAGTTGCTTCTGAACAATCTGCCTCTGTTTGCATAACAAAACACTACAATTCAGTAAATCCAAACATCTTTATTTTACAACTCACGTATCGCAAAGATGCAGAAATAATGGAATCCGCGGATATTTATCCGAAGTGTACGTACGCGAGACCGCGCGTCACTAGGGATTACGCAACTTTTCCCACGCGTGTGTGTAGTTACTTGTGAACGTCATCTGATATGGTACACTACAAAGTAATCAATGCCTACTGTTTTGTTCACTCGCACTACTACACGTGGTCCTTAGTGTTACGTGTCAGTCGACAACCTTAGATATATGTGCGGATTTATAATATCGAGATTAGCCACATGGCCTTTCAATATAATATAAATAGTTCCGTTGACTGTTCCTCACGTATTTGTTTTTCGTACATTACGAAACATGTGACTAAAGTAATAGTCCATATTGCACCCGCACCTAAGTCTTTTCTGTGTAAAAATGGAAAAGCGTGACTTAAGGGGCTTACAGGACATGTAGTCGCCTCAAATGCGGGTTAAGGTCACACAGTGCTTTAAAAAAAAATCGGGATGTAATTCTATCATATGGTCTTCTATAAGTAACGACTAAGGAACTAAGTTGTCTTCGAATTTGCATCAAATTACGTTCAAGTGTTAGGGCATGAAAATCTTACAACCAAACATCTGTGACAGTCGTTCCGGGTAATCAGATGCCCAAAAAGTCCGACAACAGTCTTACCATGGTCTATCTTGTTACCCAGTAACTGAGTTGTGGAGGTCAGATAGGCCGTAGCTCCATGTAAATAAAATTCAGCTGCATCCGGTTAGACAGGAAGCCGACCCCAACATAACTGGAAAAAGGCTGGGCAGATTAAAATATTGCATGCTATCTGGAGCCACCTGGTCAAAAAACATAATATGAACCGTTTTCCGTTTCATTCAAGAATTACAGAAAATACATGACTACACACAGACTTAATTAAGTCTGTTTGACTACATTGTAGGTAGTCTCACAATTGGTTTGAACAACAATTTCATTCATTCAGTAGAAACTGTTTGAACAACAACTTGAGCTCGTTTTCTGCGCGACAACGACATTGTGTTATTGGAATATTGTTCTATTTATTAGACGTTTTCCAGAAGACAATGCTCTGTGTTTAGTGTGTTCAAATAATGGCTTAATATGACAGCCAATTTCCGAAAGTTTATTATCTTATCGTATTTTACCAACAAGGTTGTCTTTGGAGGCAGTGGTGGCCCAGTGGTAACAACCGCGATTTACGAGTTGTATTGTATGTCGTAGGTTCGAATCCTAACTTTACTTTGTGTAAATTATTTCATCACCACTGCTCTCAAAAACGGTAAAGGAAAACATCTTGAGGAAACCGGCATGTCCTAGAACCATAAATTGGAAGACATGTGACAGCTACCAACCGGCACTGGGCCCGCGTGGTGCACTGTTTCCATAATTATGCTATGTACTTTGTTGTTATTTTTATGTAATGTACTAATAAACTGTGTAGGTATGTTACAGCCCACTACGTCTCACTGAGAGGAGGCCTGTGTCCCAGCAGTGGGAAAATCACAGGCCGATTATGCTTGTCTTTGCCCACTATCTTACTTGATGTAAAAAGGCATTTTTAATTTTTTTTTTTTGGGGTATCTTTATCTAAAAGCCTGTAATAAGTAGATATTTTTCATAACTACAGGGTTTCTATTAGTTCATTGGCCACAATTCCTTAGCATTAGTTGCCCAATCTGTACGACTGACACAGTAACACAGTGTCTCAACACAGAGCACTTAAAACTGCCACAGTCGCAGACTAATTGAAAGGAGACACCGTTTGTACTAAACAAAGCGCTGTTGTCATACATAAGACATCTGTTGAATAAATTAAAAACATTTGTCTGGAACTGGAAGACTTTAGAATTGCCACGAGCGTTTCAAATCCTATACCGCAGTGTCTAAACGTTTTGACCACGTTAAGAATAAGACCAAGTTCGCACGTGCTCGATTTTCCCGCGGCGTTTTTTTTTTGCGCACTGGTTTTTCCACGCACTGCAAGTAGGTACTATTAGTTATTCTGTGACACTGCTTAGCGCCGAGATTTCAAATCCATCAGTGTGTGTTTTAACGCGCTGGGTTGCGCTCTGCTAGATTTTCAACGCCCCGAACGTTGAAAATCCACACAGAGATTTGAAAACCAGTGCGCGATAAGATCTCGTTGCGATATTTTCACGTCCGTACGAACATGGAAGACCTTTTTCTAGACTTGCTAAGCAAATATCTGCATATATGTATTATAATTTGACCAGGTACACATCGAGTGTATGCATTTGTTGATCAATGTGTGTAATCTAATCCACAAAGTTTATGTACAGACGCCAAGCACATCAACCTACCCGAAACTGTCAAATTTTCCCAATCAACTTTGAACCTTATGCTTTAGCGATAAAGTTGAAAATCTATTAAAGAAATCTGACAGATTGTGGTAGGTTGATGTGCTGGCGTCCGTACAAGCATTTTTTTCCCAACACTGAGGGTGTTAGGAAAGAACATGTTTGATAAAAAAACCGGATTTAACGTCAGTTATACAAACCACGAAACACGAAACGAATTTTCTGACAATGCCTGTTTTGCAAACATCCGTAATACAATTACTGATTCCTTCATTAGGTCTTACCCGAATGGACACCAATGGAGACTACACAACCGAAGTATAAAATAAAAAAGGTGAAATAACGTGACGTGCCCGCATTAGGTATCGCACGATTTTGTCGGACGAACTTTTCAGTGAACCATCAGACGCCTCATATAAAAGGGAAGTGCGAACTCTCGGTGTGTGATATTGTCGTGTCGCACGTTCGAGTCGCATCGGTGGTGTGGTGTCGTGTCGTGTCGTGATAGGTGGAGCGGCGCGTCGCCAATGCGCCGGCGGCGGTTACAGGATGTCGCCGGCGCGGGCGCTGCTGGCGGCCCTGCTTATATGTCAACTGCTGTCGTACGGTGGCCACCAAGGACTCACCAAGATATTTTGCACGTAAGCATCATTTTAAATCTAAGAATAAGATATTTCTCCGAAAGTGTCAGGATGGCCTAGTGGTTAAGGCCTCGGGAGATGAATAACGAGGTTACAATCCAGACTAGTGCCAATGTGACTTTTTCAATTGACATCGGTAAAGAAACCTGGATTGATAATTAATATTCAGTAGTTTGAAATCGCCCATCCGCCTTGAGCGAGCGTGGTGATCAATGCTCATGCCTTCGCTGTATGAGAAGACCCCTTTGCTCTGCAGAGAAACACTAATAGAACAACTCTTTATGATGGAAGCTGTGGGGGTGAAGGACATCCCGACAAAAGATGAGAAGTCGCAGACTGTCTGGAATGCGACTTCATCCATCATAACATAATTTATGCATAGACGGCCAAGAATGTCATTGTCATACATGACTAGATTTTTTATGTTGATTGGCAATCGTATTAAAAATATAACAGACAGTTTTCACGCTGCAGAAATGTAGTCAGCAAAAATCTGTCTAGGATAAATCTCACCGCATCTCACTAGCACCGGAATTGCGTGACACATTATCATTCTCAATCTGAATCATTTTGAAAGATTGCTAAACCATCCATACTATAATATTATAAATTCGAAAGTAACTCTGTCTGTCCGTCTGTATGTTACCTTTTCACGCCTAAACCACTGAACGGATTTAGATAAAATTTGACAGAGAGATAGATTGCATTCCGTGGAAGGACATAGGATAGTTTTTATCCCGATATTCCCACGGGATCGACAATTAAGGCTCCTACAAACAGACGCGACACGCGATGTAATCGCGCGCGACGCAAAGGCACCGCTCGTTGCGCGACTTGCGGTGCCTTTGTGTCGCGCGCGATTTTATTGCGTGTCGCGCCTGTTTGAAGGAGCCTTCATGCGGGTGAAAACGCGGGGCGCTGCTAGTTGCTTCATAAGT
The DNA here is from genome assembly GCA_963855955.1 of Luperina nickerlii. Lineage (NCBI taxonomy): Eukaryota > Metazoa > Arthropoda > Insecta > Lepidoptera > Noctuidae > Luperina > Luperina nickerlii. Next base: position 22,250,558 of record OY979667.1, read on the forward strand.
TCGAAAAATGTGTCTCCTCAACAACGTAAATAGCGCAATGTTGAATTGTCAAAATGAAACTCATTGCTACTGATAGTGTGTTACAATGCGTGCCACGAAAGATGAGACTTGACCCCTCCTCCCCCGCTCTTTCCGCCGCCCCTATGACGTCCGGTCCCGTCCCGCACTCGGACCTCATACCGCTAAAGATACCTAAAATCGTGTATTGCGCATGTCAAACCACGTGGTGTGTCAAGTCTCATCTTTCGTGGCACGCATTGTACTCAATTACCCCGCAGCGTGAAGTAAATTGTTATCCCATCTGATGCTGGAGATTAACAGTACACTTTAAGGTCACTTCACCTAAGTTCTATTTTTACGGAATAGCACTACAGGTATTTTTCAAAAGTTAAAATTAAAAATAACAGTAATTAGAAGTAATTTGTCTCGGCCACCTCTACGTTTCAGGGCTTTTCAGTCAACTGCTCGTTCATTTTTACAGCTATTTCACACAATGTTCTGCGACCTCTATTTTAATAGTTTTCAGTCCAAGGTGGTCACACCTTGATTCCAAGGCCCGTTTGAAAATGCTGCTTCATATTTCATTTTATGATGAATGACATATTGACATCATGTAATTTGAAACGCTGAAACTTTATATTTTATGGATATTACATATCGACAGTGAAAAACTGTAGATATATTTTTTGTTATCTTATAAAAAACTTCCTGTCTGTTGCAACCGGGCGGTTCTTAGAATTACACTTTAAGGCTCCTGCAAACAGGCGCGACGCGAATCGCGCGCGACACAAAGGCACCACTCGTTGCGCGACTTGCAGTGCCTTCGTGTCGCGTGTCGTGTCGCGCCTGTTTGAAGTAGCCTTTAGTTCGCATAAATCTTTGTGGAAAGCTTTCTTATTGCACCTTTAGAGCAGGAAGGATCAAGATATACCATCTTCCAAATTCTATGACTATATTTTCAGTGGAATAGGCGACGCGTTGAATCTTAGTTTGTTTGTCCTCAATCTGATTGAGTATCAACTCTTGGAATGTTCGAGCTTCCTTGGGCGTAACTTTACCAAAAGAGTGATTCATCTTGTTATTCAGCAGTACTGCCCACATATTATCCAAACTGCAAGCTGACATATGAAACTATGTAGGGTAATATCAGTATTGTTAACGGGATAACATATCAGTATGATATCACAACTCAGTTTGCTTCATTATTTTTGGTAGTTGCATGTTGTTTTGGTAACTTTTATTTTCATGCATTAAGACCTAGACCGATTTTTGAAAACAATAGAAATCATGATTTATGTACTATCGCATCAAACTATTGTAGTGTATCTCCCGGTAGTTTGGTAACCGATGTTCGGAGGAAGGACGCCATAAAAAAGACATTAGGGTCTGTTCGATTGGTGCGATAGTTATGATTTATATCAATTACTACCAAAAAAGAGCAACATAAAATTGATATCAGAAGTAGAACTTGTAGAACTTAAAATTAATAAGAACAATGAGAACATTATTTACCGTCTTATATCTACAGTCCGGTCGTCGAGAGAATGCGCTCCTGACATCTGTCAGTGCGACAATTCTAAAACTAATAAATATCAAATTCGCAAAACACCTATGAAACTGACAGGTGTCAAGAACACATTCTCTGTCGGCCGCACTATCGTAAACTTAACCATAAGGTTCAAAAGGTAAGGTAAGGTAAGGGGGTAGGTAAGGTTTAAATCCAGATATTTTTGCTTCGTTTGCAAAAAAAAAATATTAAGATAGGATCCAATTTTCAATATTTTAATTTCGCAGTTCGCAGCCCGCTCGTTGGGATTCAATGAGGGTTTCGACAGAGTTGGAACGAACTTGAGAACCGGGATTAGAGCTGCGGTTTAGCTAATTCCAAGATACCTAAGTACCTATGTCTAGAATATGATATTATAGAGATGTCGCAGAACTCAACGAGGGCGTGTATTTAAACGGGATTATTTTGTCAATACTTTTAAAAATATGTAATATCCAATAGATCTAAGTACATAGATTGGGATTTGATTGAAAAAAAAAGTGTTGAATGCTACATCAAAATATTTTTTAAATCAGCTTTGTGGTTATACACATTTCCTGCATAGTACTCGCACAAGATTTGAAAAAGCCCCATTATCATTTACATGAAAACATTTTTTTACATATGAAAACTGACATTAAACCCAAATCATAATAAAATATTATGTGACACAAGGTCTTGTAACGAAATTCGGAAAATAAAAGCTCGTTACAAAATATCATAACTACCCACTCCTTGACACAGACACAGTCGTTAGGTAGTTGCCTCGTCTGAAAATATAATGCTGTAATCATGAAAATTGTCTTCAATTACCCACGATTGAAGCGTCTCGGAACCTTGAACATAATTGATGGGGAGGGAAAGGGAGAAGAGCTTTGACTACAACGTTATTACATAGAAATATGAAACTGAATTTTCATTTCGAGCAATAATTTTTTTTTTGTAAGATTTTGTTTCCAACCTGCTGTTTGGTCGACAAGTAAATATCGATTCGACTATTTTAGCGCAAGTCTGCTGAAAGATTGCTTTGCTTTACTCGACACTTTCACGGACACTCATATAGAAAACGGATGCAATAAAAGTTTTAAGGCTCCCGCTGACACGGCGCGACGCGACGGTGTAAGTGATGCGACGCGATTCTGGTAGACCAACACAACAACCACAGTCGCGATAGCCCTTTAGTGGCAGGGAAGTTTCTAAATAAGCAGTACGTTTTAAAGGCTCCTGCAAACAGGCGCGACGCAAATCGCGCGCGACTCAAAGGCACCGCTCGTTGCGCGACTTGCCTTTGTGTCGCGTGTCGTGTCGCGCCTGTTTGAAGGAGCCTTAACTCTATTTATCCGACTATCCGTGTTACAAAAAAAAATATCTAAAACCGCACGCCAGCATAAAATAGCCGGTATGAGTTACAAGTGTTACAACACACAGGTCCATCTACCCTCCACAAATTATTTAACATCATACATAACCACTCTACCAGCATCAACTCTCCTGATTGTCTCAATTGCTTGCATTGGGATCAATGATCATAAATCGTAAGAAATCTTAACGATACATTGTGTGTCCCATTGTCGGTTGTGTGGCCGGCAACGCGGTATGGAATGGAATGCGGCTGATTTTTTTATTGGCTATCTAGTTTAAACAATGGCGGTATAGAGATTGGGAGAATGTTTGTTGGAAATCGGGTAATTGATTTGTTAGGTTTTGATTAGAATAGAATAGAATTAATATTTATTTTTCAAATATTTATGGTTGTAGTCAGAGACATGAAAACGAAATGAATTTCGTTCCGTTACCACTAATGTTATTGTATAACGTTCCAAAATTTGTAACGATACTAAAACCTAAAAATATCAATAACGTTACAAAAAAAAACGTTATAGAATATCATTTTCGTAGAATAATATTATAAGTAACGTTATAGGTATCAGTAACATTAAGCTTATCTGCTTGTAATAACGTTACAGGTGAAACGTTACAGATTCATATGTTACGTTATTCTTCGTACTTTTTCGTCTTTTTCGGCATGTTTATAAGTCGTGAAGCTGGCAAAGTTGAGTATCGAAATGAATAATGTTATTATGTATATCGTATTAATAATAACGATATATTAATAACATTGTTAGTGAACAGCAGTGCGATTCTGTAACCATCTCACCGTGAAAACTTAGGTGAAGTGAGCGTGGAGTGAGCTGTCAATAGTGTCAATTACTAGCAAAAACAAACTCACTTCGCCTAAGTTTTCACGGTGAGATTTTTACAGAATCGACCGGCAGTTTAAGATTTCGTTCCGTTTGTCAGTATCGTTATAGCCAAGGAATTAATATTGTGACGATCCTGGTGGAACGGTACAAATTATCGGTACCGGAACTACGCGTAACGTTATTTTGAGTAACGTTTCCAGTCCCTGGTTGTAATAGGTTTTATACATTAAAGCTCCTCGTTAAAGCTTTCACCATTCGGAATGTAAACATTTATATTAACAGTACTTAAAAGATTAACTTAAAGCCAAATCTATCAATCCAGAGCAATTTAAACTGATGTAGATAAATAACTTGTAGATTAGGAAGGAAGGTTTATCAAAATTGTTCTTAACAACAATTTTAATGGTAACAATTTCTATGGTAATAGAAACATTAGTTTCTATTACCATAATTATTTTCTCCGTTGAATATTCACGATTAATGGATTGGAATATTAGAGAGATTGGTTAAAAAAGTATTTAAAAGTAGTGTTTATGATGTAACTCCGAGCTGTAATGTTTTATGCAACATCAATAACGGTTTCCTTTGATTTAAGTACTGTATTATGTCTTCATTTGAAATTCAAAAGCAATATTTGCTTTTATTTTTTTCAATAAAAGTTGCTAACGTTTGGTTTTCTGTTCTATTCTAGGTTACCTGACACCGGGCAGCCTCCAGTGCTCATATCGCTAGCAGACAACGCCAAATTGGAATTGAGGCATCCAGACGAACTACTGTTCGTCAACGACTCTGAGGAACACAATGACACCAAGATATTCTCCATCATCGACGGCGAGGCCGTTGAAGATGTCGCAGAGAAACCACAGGAAGACGTGGAGAAGGAAAGCACAGAACCGCGGCTCGTGGTCAAAGCCAAGCCCGTGCACGAGACCAGGCAGGTAGAGGAAGCATTTCAGCCGCCCACAGTGGACATAGAAGCCGCCACAGAATCTCAAGTCGAAGAACCAAAAGAACAAGAAACAGAAAACATTCCAGTCAAACCAGAAACTCCGCAGGAGGACATCCCCTCGTTCTCAGAGTGGGCACAAAAACAGCTGGCCGAAGCCGAGAAGAAAGACATAGTACTGAACCACTCGAGTCAACCTAGTCATAGTAATACGAACTTTAGTAGTAAAAGCACTAAATTGCGATCGAAGAACTACGCTTCGCTCGCGTGCGGCGCCAAGATCGTCGCCGTTAACCCCGAGTCGGGCTCGGCCAGCTCCATCCTGTCGCCAAACAGGGACGAGTACATGCTCAACACGTGCACCAGCCGCATCTGGTTCGTCGTCGAGCTCTGCGAGGCTGTGCAAGCGCAGAAAATTGAAATAGCTAATTTTGAGCTATTCTCATCAACCCCCAAAGATATCGCTGTATATTTCAGCGACCGGTTTCCGACCAGGGACTGGGCCAGCGTCGGACAGTTCACGGCGCAAGATATGAGAGATGTGCAAAATTTTGATCTGTACCCGCATTTATTTGGAAAATTTATCAAAGTTGAGATGCTATCTCACCATGGGTCCGAGCACTACTGCCCGGTATCCCTTTTTAAAGTGTACGGCACGTCAGAATTCGAAGTCTTAGAAAAGGAGAACTCGCAGCATCCCACTCATATTGACGAGGATGAGGATGATGAAATAATAGACGTGCCAGACATACCCGCTGCCGAGACTGAGCCCTCCAAGAACTTGTTCGGTTCCGCGAGAGACGCAGTGATGTCCATCATGAAGAAAGCGGCACAAGCGCTGGTGAAAACTGAAGTTCCTAAAAACATATCCTCAGAACACAACGATACGTCGACAGACAAAACGTACAAACGGTGTTGTTCGCCCAGCCATATTATAGTGTGTGATAATTGCAGTGAAACGCTTTACAATGAAGTGTACGAATTAATTAGCTGTAGCTCGGACAAGTTAGTGAGTTTAGTGCGCCAGGTGTTCCTCCGCGAGACTTTAAAGTGTACCGGCATTTGCCAGCCGTACGGACTAGATTTTAAAAGTACAAAGACAATAGAGTTTAGTGATGAACGCGTCGCTTATATGAATGCTTTGTTCCCTCAGAAATATTTAGCCGCCCTCTGTAATATCTTAGCTATTAAAGAAAAGAAAGTTGTTTTGAATACAAGTTTTGAAACAGAACTGAATGTTACCATGAATGTAACTGTCGATGAGTCGCCGCAAACTGTTAATAGTGAGACGAATTCAGAACTGGAAATAAAACTAGTTCCAGACAAAAATACAGCTTCTGATGACGAGAAAGCTAATGAAACAGCTCAATCAGAAGAGAAAACAGCGACGGAAACTGTGGCTGAAGGCACTACTGTTTCTGTTGAGATGCCAAAAGACCAACATGAGTCTGTTGATGAAAAGATCGAAGAAGTGCCCTCGATTGACGAGAAACCAGTACAAGAAGTACTAGAAGTTATACCAGACATTGATAAAACTATTGAAATTGTAGTAGATGAAAATAAAGACGTTGTTCAGAAGACTGAACCGAAAAATGGTAAAATTGAAGTAAATACAGACAAATTAAAAGAAAACAACATAGTTGAGGAAGTAACTGATCCGATAATTATAGACACTGAGAACTTTTTGACGGACTTCGACCAGATGGCAGTAGACCCGACCCCCGCCGGGGTGCCGTCGCAGAACCAGAACCAGGGATCGACGACGCTGCAGAAGGAATCCGTGTTTCTGAGGCTTTCTAATAGAGTAAAGGTCAGTATCACAATATTCTAAAATATATTACTTAGTTGATAGTTTACAAAACAGACTTATATTGGCTAGATAACGCAAGTGTATATACTTCGCGTGTAAAAGGAAAGTACAAAGGACTTCCTTCAGCACCATTTCCATTCAGTCCGCGCTCGAACGTTCTCGATGTCAGACGTCAAACGAAAACTAAAAAATCCCAAATTGTGCGGTATTGAGCTGTATAAACTACACAAAAAAAGTGGGACGAGATAATGGAAACTTTTCCTTTCATTGTTAAGTCATTTTGTTATTAAATTGTGTATTTTTATTGCAAAATCAATTATTTTATGTTCATTGTGCTTTTACAATGAAAATATGTAACTGAGTGAGTTTCGGATAATTCATAAATAACATTGACGTTTTTAGTTACAAGGCGGCTGTCCCATTTCAAAACCTAGTAAGGGACACTTTTTACAAAAATCGTTTTATTGCATAATCTTGCTAACCTAGAAGGTCTCTACCAAATACAAAAACACCAGAGTTTTAAACTTACATAAAAGGAGATATATTTTAAGCATCGATACCTAGTAAGTGCACCATTTACTCGCTGGTGACCATTTTAAAACATAGCAAGTCACTTTAACCAATTCAAAACCTCTTTTACAACCATTAGCATTTTTTTTACTTAACATAAATACTTTCCATAGGCTGACCAATATTACGTTTATGCGCTCTCCTGTAAAATTTCATTTTAAGTCCTTACTAGATTTTGAAACGGGGCAGCCGAAGGCTGTATTGTAGGGCTTGTCTCGTCTGTTAAAACTCGCAATGAAAATGATCCATATTTTCACTTGTCGCTCAGCTTCGTGGTACAGCCGCTATTCTCATTTTTCTGTCATATAAAGCAAATAGTGTTGTACACACAGGATGTAAAGTTGTTCTCGATTCTAATCGATTTTGGGAACAGAGGAATGATAATGATTGCGTTGGGTATTTTGTAACATGTAAATGATTTTTTTTAGTGCAATGTTTCAGTTTAGTGATTCTGTATAGAATATTATTAATAGTATTTAGAGGATTTCCAAGTGAGCCCATGAAAGGGCATGAAAATTGGTTCCCAACACAATATAGTCGAATTTGCTCTGTTCATTTTAATGAAGGCAAATTTACGGAAACAAAAAAGTTTCGACGGCTGAATACAAATGCAATAAGTACATACATTGATCTATTGAAGACGTTAACTAATGCTGAAGGCAATGCATTGACTTTAGGCAATTGACTGGCATCGTTCTCTAAAACCTAGAAGTCTCTAATGTTTTATAGTGATCAGTAGATGTTGTCGATGTCGGAGCTATTTAAAATTTTTCATCTAATCGAATCTGTTCCTGGTTTTTTGTTAGAATTTTAGGATTCCCATCACTAAATCGGTCATGTGACGTCACAGTAGGTAGAAAAATAATGGCACGCTTGGTTTCTATACAGACTATGAGACTTGCGTTATCTAGTCAATATAAGTCTGTGGTTTACAACCTGTATAGACAGCAGAATAATCTGTAAACCAAATCCATTGTTATGCAAACAGTCGGGTAAATAGATAAACAATGCCATACGGAATAGTTAACATAGTGAAACAAAGTTACACACGACGTGTTGTATAAACCGCGCCATAGCAAACACGTATCTGTCAAAAAGCTTCCATAGTGATCCATACATCACTGACGATCGTGCCTACACACGGTGAATAAATCGTAGTTTTTACGGGAAGTAAAACGTGTGTTTTGTAGGGCCTTAGTGTTTGCCTTCATGTAATTTCAGTTCGTGTTACAGTAGCTTTCCATTAAAAGAAACACAAACCTGTGTTGTAGAACCTTAGAAACGATCGCATTTTGTGTTATAGATATCTTATTAATTGCCTATTTCCTACAGAACTAAAAAAAGATGTTCAATCCTCAATTGCCTTTAAATGAATTTTTATATCAGACATTAAAATGGTTGAATTTTCAATTTCAGACGCTGGAGCGCAACATGTCTCTTTCGGGTCAATACCTGGAAGAGCTGAGCAGGCGGTATAAGAAGCAAGTGGAAGAAATGCAGAAGACCTTCGAGAAAACAGTGCAGCAGATGACGGAGGAGCGACGCAAGAGCAACGAGCGAGAGCAGAAATACCTCGAGCAGATGACCAGCCTGCAGGAACAGCTCGGACAGATGGCCGCCGCCATGCATATCCTCATGGAGGAACGAGACAGCTGGTTCGGCAACATCAACTTCTTCAAATTCATCGTATTCCAGTCTATCATCTTCGCCCTAGTTTTCTACTTCTACTCCAGAAGACGGAAAGCAGAGCCAGTCATCGTACCAGTCATAAAAAAGACCAAAAAGAAACAAGACAAGTTCAGGAGAAAATCCGTCGAAGGCGTCAGTGGACACGAGACCCCTTCGGCGAAGAAGCGACGGCCCAGTGAGGAAGCGTTGCAGATAGCCAGACATACTGAGGAGATGAGCAGAGAGGAAGACGACGGCGAGTGGCAGGTGGCGCGCAAAAATAGGAGAAGAAAGACATCCATTGTGCACAGAACTGGCGAGACGGAGCCCAAAGAATGGACTCGACAAGACAGTATTGGGAAGCTTCAGGACAATCCCATACCATTGGACGAGGAGGAATACTTCGCTCCGGTATCCGAACCGAAAGAGTTCAGCGCAATCGAGCCAACCATTCCGCCGAAGCAAGAATTACCAAAAACTAATGGCTCGTTCTTCAATAACTTGAAGACGAAAACGATGAAAACGAGGCGGCTGTCGTCACCAGCATTTCTGAGGACACTGAGCAGGCAGAGTAGCAGGAGTACTCCAAGCCCTGTGGTCAGGACTGTAGAGCCAATCTTCAACGGGAATATGAACAAGAAAGCTGCGTCAGAGTCGCCGACAGGCAGCCTGTGGTCGGAATCCACAGAGATATCACAAAACGGACAGCAAGAAAACGAAAACAGTGGTAACAAAAAGAAGAAAAGTCTTAAGAACATTCTCAAGAAAGTGTTTTGAGGGACATATTTATAATTTAACAGTGTCGTGTATTCCGCTTAAAGTATTAAGCGTGTCGCTATTGTAATTTATTTCATTGCGAATATTAATTTTTAAATTATTGTATATTTGTTGTTAGTAGACCTCATAGGTGCCAATTGTGATAAATTAGGGAGCCTAATTGTTAGCGTGTTAAATTTTGATTTTATGCGAAGATGTTTGCTTGTGGATGTGTTGAATTGAATGGCGACAACAATGCGAAATTTGTAAGACGAGTGCTAGTCTCGAGTGGGGAACGATCGGTAAACAAAGAAACGGCATTAAATGCATTAATTTTATTCTGTAGTTTCATTTCTTTGCAATGTTATACCTATCACAGAAAAACAGACTTATTAACATTTTAATTGATTGTTATTGTTTGTTGTCTTGAGTTCCGATTATGCCAGATTACAACTTTTATGTTTACAAACAATTATATTTTTAACAGTGTGATTGATCTCCGTTATAATTATACTAGACGTTCATTGTAGCATAATATCTAGACTAACATTGCTTTACACTATAATATTTACAAACATAAACAGTACTATCTTGTAATGTCAATACTGACACAAAAATCAAATATCAAGATGCAGGCTGGTCAGGAGCAATCTGCCTTTCTTAGTAACAAAAAGAATGTATCATCTTTATTGAAAATATACAGGGTTGCAGGGACGCACAACCTGCTACCTGATACAGTACATAATTCTGGAACACCAGGCGTTAGGAATCGCCGATTATTTAAAAAAAAATCGGCTGTTTCCTACAAAACTGCAATACGTACGCGGTCAAAATGCATGGAACAGCTTTTTAAAATTACTGTCGAAAAATTTCAACTCAGGGGGTTCAGAAACGGCTGAGGGAGAGCCTCCCGTCCCAGCCGCCGCGGGAGAAGCTCCAGGCGTCGGAAGCCGCGCGACGACTCCCGGCCACCGTAGGCGCGGGCCTGCGGGCGGAGAGTAATGGGTAGCTCACCGTCCGATCAGGACCAGGCCCGTGCCGGACGGCGCGTACGTGTTCCACGCGCGCCTCAAAGAGATGTCAGCAGCAATTGAAGAGGCCCGTTTGAGCCGAAGCCTGCCGGGTCAGCGGGATTGTCCGACAGGGTTACCGCTGGCTCGGAACATAAAGGACTAAGGAAGGAACACGGGTGGGTTTTAGTCAGTAAGAGTCTGACACTCCCTTCCGCTCCACACAGAGCGGGAGGGGGTCATTTGATGATTTACCATACTGAAAAAAAAAAAATACGCCCGGCGTTCATAATTATGTACTGAATCCATGGTAACACTCTAATTGTTTAACATACTATTAGTCTAAATCTGAATCATTTCGAAGGATATTGCTAATCCATTACTTGATATGTTCGAAAAATGTGTCTGCTGAACAACGTCAACAACGCAATTTATGTCGTTGAACTGTTAAAATGAAACCCATTGCTACTGATGGTGTGTTACGCAATTAGCCCGCAGGTTGCGCGTCGATGTCACCTACCACCCTGTAATACAAGATTTACCTTTAAATTAGCCTATGATATTCATTTAGCAACATTTACAAAAATGGAATTAATGGTTTAAGGCTACGTACGCACTGAAAGGTAACTAGCTTAGCGCCTAGACCCTAGCGTAGCGAAGTGAATATTAGACTTTATCTATTCAAACTTGTTTCAAATTCATATTATTTCAAGTTAAACAAATATCAACTTTATTTTAATGGTAATTAAGTTGGTTTCAGAGTAACTAGCACTATTGAAAAAGTTACAAAAATGTTTGCAGTTGTAGCGTAAACTGAACGTAATGGTGTAGGATTTAAAGTTATTTTTCCATAAACTCTTTGTTTACATTTTTGGCAAATAAATCGCCAATGCAGATTAGAATTTTCGCAACCAGTCGCAATGTGCTTGGCGCCTTCGCTAGTCGCCTAGCGTGTACCGAAGGATATTAAGTCACTAGGCTGTAAGCGCGAAGCAAGCCACCTGTCAGTGCGTATGTAGCCTAAGATAGTTAACCTAATAAAATACAGAAAAAATGTTTATAAAAATAATTCTTATTACGAAGTTATTTAAATGACGAAAGACAATATTGTGGGCTTAAGCTAACCTGAGCTAAGAAACATCGGTTTTAAAAGGCGAGTTTAAACCACAACACCCCCCCCCCCTTCAAGCTCCACAAATGACACACTTTTTTCTATTGTATCATAACTACATAGGGCACGCGCAGAGCTTGACTGGATGATGCATCAACCACGAAACGCATCTTCTTCAATGAGGGTTTTCGTGAAAATTTACGACACCAGTTGGCACCACTTTGACACGAGGTCTTCCATTTCGACACTGAATATAAAACATAATTTTGATGACTTTCATCATTCATTCATTTAAGTGCAGAATTGTCGACATCGGCACTATTGCCATAGAGAAAAATAGAATAGAATAGACTAAAGAAAATATAGGCTCTTTGACAGATGCCTGGACCTGACGTGTCAGTGCTGCCACCTAGCGAACGTCATTTCAGAAAACCTTAATTTAAATACCTAATTATTAAACCTACAACAACATAGCCTATGAAAGGATAGTAACAGACTGTAGGAAATCCTTCAAGTCCACACATTTAATATCAACAAGCTTCTTCTGCCGCGCGGCCGCGTTCATTTCCTTGACCGCCTTGTCAAACTCGTCAGTATTGTAAAGTTTGTTACTGTTAGTAGCAAACACTATCTCATTAACTTCTTCATACAGTTTAACTGTAGTTAAATGCTTGAAATGACGCTTTAGGCTGTCCATTATCGACTGCTGGAGTTCTAGGTCGCGGCAGACCAAGTTTAGGATGAAGTGGCCTGAAAAAGAGGGATTGTATGTATTAACATCACGCTTCTATATCCCGAATGGTAAGGGGTAGAAGTAGAGGAAATTGCACAAACACTTTTCGTTAGTTTTGTTTAGTGATTGGGGGCGAGGCGATTACCACTAACTGCGGGGTAATTGCGTAACACACTAGCATACAAAGCAATGAATTAGCAATATCCTTCAAAATGATTCAGATTGTGATTGAAAGTGTGTTAGACAGAAAGAAAATACATTTATTTAGCACAGACTAAAAGACACACAATTCACCAGATACATACACATTACACGTACATCTGATAAAAATAATTAATATCAAATAAAAAGTGTAAAGTCCGATCTGAGAAATTAGCAGGAAATTGGTCCCCACGGCCGCGTCAAAAACACCCAGTTCAGCAAAACTGTTACGCAATAAAGTATCCTAGACTCGCCTGTCATTGAGAATTTCCGACTAGAGAAACAGAAAAACATTTTTGCCTGACCCGAGAATCAAACACAGGAGGACCCCCTTTTAGCAATCACGCTTACGACCACGAGAGCAAAAAGGCAGTCCTTTTGAGTATTTCCTAATAGAAATCCCCAAAAACACTGCCCGAGAATCGAACTCGGGGAACTCGAACAAGTCACGTTTCAATCCACTAGAAAAACGACGCAAACTTTTGTAATGATTCTAGCAAAATTCCTCACCGTCTTCAGTAAGTATATTCTTGACGTCATCCAGCACTTGGTTGTCAAGGAACTGTTTGGGAGGACACGACAGCCCCACCGTCCGATCCTTGCTGTCCATGTCAAACATTATCGCCTCGTAGTGGTTACCTGCAAAGTGTAAGAAAGAATGTAAAAAAGTAGGTAAATAAAAACGTGACACAGAAGATAAGGTAAAGAAACTAAGGGCCTGCTTCACTAGGTCTGAAAGGACACCATCTTTTAGCCAGGGACTTAAGGGGCTTACAGGACCTAAACACAAAAAACGCAAATTTTAGAAACAATAAAAGTATATGCTCGACTACAGTAAACAACATCAGAAAAATATATGATATTCTTCAGGATATATGCTAGGTAGATAGTGTGTTGAAAACATAATACAACAAATTTGATACGAGAGAAAAAAAACATGAAGATACCTTTAATAAAAACCATACTAATATACAATCATTCCATCATAGACCTCATCCTTCGCTTTCCATCAGCCGTGAACGAAGTCAGGAGCAGGCCGATTCAGCAATAAAAGAGGTAACTTTAATGTATGTTGTTGGCATAAGGTTTAAATTGCAATCGATTTATACCTTTTGATTTTTTTTTTTGTGAAAGGTAGGAAAGGAAATAAATCAATTATTGTACATATCTGTTATTATTCTAGCGTTCAAATTTCTAATCTATCGCAATCATAAATCACACTACAAAAAAAGTGTCTGCCTGGATTTTGCCTGGATTTCACTATTGTTTTTCTCAGTAAAGTAATATTATTTATTTCCTAAAAAGGTCAAACGCCGCCAAATTTCAATGTAGAAAAGTGATAAAATTATTCGTTTTAATAGCCCGTCCCTGAGAGGATAAACAAAGACTGTCTATGTAATATAATTGGTTGGCAGACAATCGGAACATCTGCCATGCTCACATGACCCACGCTTGTTAGTAACGACCATAATAAGAAAAATACCAACCTTTCTTAACTTCATCCTTCAAGAAATCCAATCCATCTTTAATCTGGACCTCCAATCTCTCATCAGTTTGCAGCTCAAAATGGTTCTTAGCGACCTCCAACATCGCGGGGTCAAGGTCGACGGCTGTGACCTTGACATTATCGTAGCATTTCCTGAGGAACATGCACAGGCTGCCCCCTCCAAGACCTAGGACGGCCACGTTGGTGCTAGGAACTCTGGATATGTGGACTCCCACACACATGAAGGAGTGGTAGAGAGATATGTGGCCGAAATCTACAACCAGCTTGGTTTTGTTTTTTCTTTTGACTGGAATGAGAAAAAAGTAGTATTAGTAACATCTTGGAACTTTATCGATGTATCGAATGTCGTAGTACAAAACCTGCCTTCAAAAACAAAGTAAAAAATACTTTAGTTTTTTTAAGTTTAATTAAACACTAGGAAGCCGTGAAGAGTTTCTTGGGCTGCCATTTTTGTATGATAGCAATCATTTAAATCCATCTAGGGCTCACTTTTCCATCGTCAGATATCTTTTACTAACATCATATGGAACAGAAAGGTCCGAATAAATGTATTTTTATTTATTTTATCCGAGGAATAAAATTGACGTTTGTTTGTTAGTTTTTTAATGGAACAACTGTCAAAATTATTCTTCGAATAAAGTTTATTGGAAATTTAACCCACTAAATTATATTTAAGTACTTAATTGCGAAGATTTGCCACAAAAAATTTCTAATATCATTATTTTATGAGTGCAGAGGGCTCTGTATTTCAGGATCAGCAGAGAAAAGGAGTTCTTTTCGTCATCATAATGCTACAAACAAATAAAAAATTAAAGTCAATCTTCGTTACCAGTCTTCAACATAGCTTCTGACTGCACCAGAAACTGGTTGTCTAAGAACACGAGCCTGCGATGAGTGGCGCCCTCTACATCCACGTCCTCCACAACAAAGTCACCGGAGAACTGCGAGGATCCTTCGAAGATCTTCACTCTTCGACCCACGTCGCTACCCAGGGACAGGAATGGGATCTGCAACCATAAAAATACTCTCGATAAATAAATAAATCCCGTTTTCTGAAGGGATTATCGCACCTTTACCTAATCCGTAAATCTGTATTAAAATGTTAGCTGGTAAGATTGTGACAACTAAAATAACACGAATCATATCTTTTGACAATGTATTTAACTGTATGCTAACTACACTAAAATATTATAGTCTCTGAGTCCGCCGGTCTGTTAACCTCTTTCACACAAAAAATACAAGACGGATTTCTTTAATCTATTTTTATATGTGACCAGGGACAAAGATTTCATGCTGGAACTATTTTATTATATCTTTCAGCGTACGGCGTATGTAGCCAAATTAATATTTGTTTGTTATAACAAAGAATAGGCACCCATGCTCAAATCCGCAGCTTCGGCTTTCTGCAGCGTCAGCCGCTACGGCTCGCACTGCCTATGCTTTGTTACAGCGGGCGGGGGTTGCTCTCCCTCCGCGCCTCCGATTTTTATATACACTCTAGGGGTAGCAGCCAAAAGACTACGCGAAGTCGGGGGTGCCCCGATTCGGTTTTGGAACAGATTCGACCTATTCAAACCATGAAGTCTCCCCCAGTGGTGGTCAAACAAGTGGTGGACATCGGAAATAATCGTTTAGTATCTAGTGTAAATAGTTAGTTACAAAAAAAAATATATATAAAATTGATAACAAAATAAATCAATAAATGCTTGTGATAATAATAAGGCAGTTGTTTTAATAGATAGCAAAAAAAAATATTGTTGAACCATAATAATGAGCCAGATCCAAGAACAAGAAATTACGTAAATGAATTATCGTTAACAGATACCTGTCCCGTCAATCCATAGGGTATAAGCATCTTGGCGGCGTGTGCTAGCTCCTCCTTCACAGCGTCCAAGGACTCGAACTTGTGTCCTCTACGCAACACTGCCACCACCAGTCTGCCGAAACGAGCGGAGTCCTGCAGCTGACGGCGGCCGGCCGGCGTGCCGAACAACCACTCTGATTCCCTGGAAGATTGAAGAGTAGAGGCATGAAGATTTTTGTAAAGTTAATATTTTTCTGATTGTTTCTAGGGATGTCTGAGGGAAAGAGGCAATAATGGTATTACTACAGTCCAGGCATAAAAAGATCACTGTGATTTTGACAGACTTGTCAGTAGCAGCAATCCAACAATAACCTTATTACAAGGAGGATAAAAACTATGAATTTGACAGTGACGCAAAATCAGAGGTAAAAGAACTGTGAATGAACTGGAATGTTGCTGTGTACACGGTGCCTTTGAGCATGTCGCTTGCTACAAGACAATAAAGGTCACCTCGCGAATTGCCGTTGCGCGTGAGCAGTTTGCTCTGACTTGCTCAGCTTATATGTATGATGCACTAACTTGTTAATGCCATAATATCGACAGGTTGGGCTTCTACCACCCCTGCAATCTTTTTTCTAATGTGCGTATTGAAGCACAAACACAAAAAGGTAGAGTAATCTAGCATGTCTAGTAACTTAGTTTACAGAACCAGAACAAATCGTCGCTCGCATGACTAAAAGTCCTATCTCATTTTTTAGCTGATTTGAGTCAGGACAACTACATTTTTCTATTCGTCATTCTTTACATTTTGTTGCCTTACAAAATGGTTATATTTTGAGATCCAAATAACATAGAGGTACGACAGTTGTTGAAAAATGTGAAGAATCACGAATAGAAAAACGTAGTTGTCCTAATACAAATTAGCTAAAAAATGAGAAAAATTAGATACCTAGGACTTTTAGGCTGCCTCTCCACCAGAGATGAGCGAGGATGCGTAGCGGGGGATGTGCGTGAAACCAACCAATAACATCGCTTAATTTTTATAGCTTGAACTAAGTTAGCGTTGGTATTGGTTAGTTTTACACACATCCCTCGCTATGCGTCCTCGCTCATCTAGGGTGGAAACGCAGTCTTAGTCATGCGAGCGACGAAATATGTGTATGCCATACAAATATTCCGAGCAGTGGTGGCCTGTGTTATTGGTCGCAACTTACGGTCGCAGGTTCGAATACTTGAATACTTCGAACCCAGACAGACGCTTTACTTTGTGTAAATTATTTCATCACCACTGCTCTCAAAACGGTGAAGGAAAACATCATGAGAAAACCGGCATGTCCTAAAACAAAAATTCATGTTACACCTACGAACACGCACTGGGCCCGCGTGGTAGATTAGGGCTCACTCCCTCCCACCGAGAGGAGGCCTGTGTCCCAGTAATGGGAACATTATCTTATCCATACTAATATTATAAATTTGAAAGTAACTCTGTCTGTCTGTATGTTACCTTTTCACGCCTAAACCACTGAACGGATTTCGATAAAATTTCGGAGAGAGATAGATTGCATCCCGGGGAAGGACATAGGATAGTTTTTATTCCGATATTCCCACGGGATCGACGCTTATGCGGGTGGAACCGCGGAGCGCTGCTAGTTTGCCTATAAAATAAATTTGTCATCTAGCGTAGGCGGGAAGGAAAGCTGCGTAATTTAAATGTTTTTTTTACCAAAAACTATCTT
Source organism: Luperina nickerlii (assembly GCA_963855955.1). Taxonomy (NCBI): domain Eukaryota; kingdom Metazoa; phylum Arthropoda; class Insecta; order Lepidoptera; family Noctuidae; genus Luperina; species Luperina nickerlii. The sequence goes on from OY979667.1 coordinate 22,268,160, forward strand.
TGACGTAAATAAATACCTACCATCGTTTGCAGTTCATTCACGTGTCGTATTCTTGTGGATCAACACTTCTATTTTTAACCGACTGTGCACTGAACAATGTGGGTGTGGTCATGCCGACTTTAATGTGCTATAAATATATGTTCTTAGGTGCATTGGTCATTAGTACCTAGGTGATAATGGAGTGTTTATTCTTAAACTACCTCCTGAAATTTCTTGTTCCCCGACCCACGCTGTCGTTTTCCATTAGCGTTCTTTCTGGCATCTTTTTCTTTTCGCTCGGCTCCTAAGGGCCGCAACGTGATGTTAAATCGCCTAAATTGCATAACCTTCCTCAAGAATTGGGCTATCAAATAAAAAAAATTATGTTTAAATCCGACTGGTAGTTCCAGAGATAAGCGCGTTCAAACTCTTCGGGTGTATTATTAATATACAGTATCTATACAAGGTGTCCGGTAATTAATGGATAACCTCTTAAGGGGTCATTGTACTCATTATTATGAACAACTTTTACTACGGGACCAAACATGAAATCACGAAAACAAATCAGCTGTTCCCTACATTTATGTTCGCATAAATCTAAGAAACTGCCGATTCTTTCATCGCGATTTCAGGTTTGGTCCCATAGTAATAGTTGTTCATAATGATAAGTACAATGACCCTGAAAAGGTTATCCATTAATTACCGGACACCGGAACATTACGCTAGGGCCCTTAGGAGCCAACAAAAATAAACAAGTTCAGAAATACCACTAAGCGAAGTAGGTAATAGCGCGGGCAGGTGATGCGATGTGACGGGGTGGGTCGGGGGAACAAGAAATTTCACGCGGACGAAGTCGCGGGTAGTGATTAATATTCGCTCCAGTATCTATTTCTGAACAACTATGATGTACGAGCGAGTGCTGGCAGACACGGTCGATTCACACATGATATGAGGTAATCCTAGTGGCAGAGATAAGTGGACGACACTTTGCATTATTTATTAATAGCAAATGTTTCTAAGTCAGGTTTGGCATGTAGGTGAAAGTGATTCAAAATGTGCCTCTGATGATTTCAAACTAAGGCTAGTCAACTATAACGATAAATCCTATTAATCCTACTTCTTACTAATATTATAAATGCGAAATTATGTGAGGATGAATGGATGTTTGTTACTCGCAAATCCTACTGAACGGTTTTTCATGAAACTTTAGAGTAATATCCATACTAATGTTATAAATGCGAAAGTGTGTCTCTCTGTCTGGCTGTTACCTCTTCACGCTTAAGCCGCTGCATCGATTTGGATGAAATTTGGTATAGACATAGTTTGAATCCCGGGAAAGGACATAGGATAGTTTTTATCCCGATATTCCCCCGAAATCGACCCTTATACGGTTGAAGCCGCGGGGCGCAGCTAGTTGCACAACGCAACGCAAACGCGGGGCGCAAATGTCACATTTTAGGCAAGGTAGAATGTATCAAAGCCAGTAGTGGTCTTTCAAACACGTTTAAAACTAAAGTTGTGATAGGATCAGCCGGTCGATTCTGTAAAAATCTCACCGTGAAAACTTAGGTGAAGTGAGTTTGTTTTTGCTAGGAATTGACACCATTGACAGCTCACTCCACGCTCACTTCACTAAGTTTTCACGGTGAGATGTTTACAGAATAGCACTGCTGGACGAATAGCTAGCTAGACAAGGTAAATCATGATAGATGGAATTTTGGGCAAGAGTGCGACACATGAAGACTGATGACAAGATGGGTCGATAACATTAACATACATATACTTTATCAAGATTGGCACAAAACAAGTAAGTACCTTAAAGTTATAATATTAGCATTCGAAAAAATTGTCAGCTCAACAACGTAACGCAATTAATGTTGTTGAAATGTAAACGGGAGTTATTATGGACTAGCTTCTGCCCGCGACTTCGTCCGCGTGAGTTTTCTTGCTACTCCGACTCACCCCGTCGCATCGCATCGCCTGCCCGCGCTATTACTTCGTTTTTGCTTAGCGTTCTTTCCGACTTTTTTTCTTTTTGCTCGGTTCCAGAAGGTCATAGCGTGATGTTAAGCCTATAGCCTTCCTCAAGAATTGGGCTATCAAATGCAAAAATAATTTTTCAAATTCAACCAAACAAACAAACAAACAAACTCTTCAGCTTTATAATATTAAGTATAGATAAGTATATAGGTAAGTATAAGTATAGATAAGCGATATAAACAGTTTTCTAGGCTTTCCAGTTGGTAGAAAGGTGTGGGAATAAGCAGTTTGAAACTGTCGTAAAACTGATATTACCTATTTGTCTGAAATAACGCAGTCTGCAAATTAGTTTTATGTCATGTGTTATCTGATATAATTAGAACGTTAGAACATTCTGGAGATGCAAGTTTTGAAGATAATAAATTCTGAAATTTTATTGTAGGTATATTGCATGTTGATTATCTTTGATTAATTATTCGAAACCAGAAAATTGTAGGTACTTACTAAAAGAAAAATTAAAATTACTGTCAAAAAAGTATATCTAAAAGAAGCAGGTACATATGTTAAATCATATTATGAATTTATTTTGGAAACAGGCCACCTTATCCTAAGCAAGATCATCATCTAAATTATTTAGATTTCTGTGGTGAGGGTAACATCAAATAATTCATCAAGAAAATAAAACTTACCTTGCTACTTCTGGAAAATGATACCATAATTTGAATAAGTAATATTTTTATATAGAACTTCTAGAATTTCAGATTACTGAGTATTTAATGGCACTAATTAAATATTAGTACTAGGTGGGTACTTACGCAGAAGATTAATAAATTAGACGTCAAATACATATTTAAAATATTATTTTAAAATAAGTAAAACGGGGTTACTTTGAGAGCTGGGGTAACTTTGATGATAGCTAAACTTGGTATGTTTTTTCGGATTTATTGCGGGATACTGATCGCAGCCAAAATTTTGTTTTTTCTGTTGGCCAGACTGACAGATCGTCCATATTTTGCCGAAGCGTCGACGAGTAGTTGTTGTCGAAACTGTATAAAATTATTTGTTAAGGTTTAGTGTCAAAAAGGTTGCAAAAAATTGTCTGAATAACTTCAGTGGCACAGGCGTAAGTATTATTGTTTGATTTGTAGTTTTTCACTGTTTTAATTACACGTTTCTTTAAGATTTAGGGCATGTTTGCATTTTTGGTTACGGTCGCCATTTTATTTTACATGAACACTTTAAGTTCATCGGGGCTACATTGATAGGATATACGAGGCGACTTTGATAGTTATTAATTTCACCCCAATGTTTTAGTTGCCTCATGGTTCGCACCTACAAAAAGACCGCGGGTTCCCGCAATTATAAAAATTACACAGAGGAATGGAAGAAGCAATAGAAAAAATCACAAACAGCGAATTATCTGTTAATGCTGCTTCACTTCATTATAAAATTCCGTTCGGGATATTTTATAATAAATATAAAGGATTACACGGAAGGACGCCTGGTGCCCAACCAGTTTTCATGCACAATGAAGAAATTGCAATATTGCGTGCTGCGACTACATGTGGTATTGGGGTTTTCCTCTTAGTTTGTTAGACCTTAGAATGTTTGCACAGGCTTATTTGGATAAACAGGGGAAGACAGTAGAACTTATTAAAGTTAAGCAAATGTTACTTTATTTTCTTATAAATTAATAAAAACTATATGGTTTATCTTGTTTGTTATTATTGTAGTACCCATTATCAAATTTGCCCCTTAACTCAAAGTAACCCCAAAAATATTCAAATCGCATTATTACCTTAACAATAACTTCTTAATTTTTTTTTATTTTTTATTTTTGTCGTATGTCGGGGTGTCTTTGCGATGGAATAAATAAAAGAGTGGGTAACAAAGTAGCCCCACTATCAATATAACTTTGATAAACGGGTATTTATTTATTTTTTTTTAATATTCACAAATTTTTATTTTTTTGTTGCAATAATTAATTTACGTAATTAGTCTAAATTATAGTTTTTTTTTTTACATTTTTATCGTTGAAATTGCAAGCGTAGCGTCCACTTCAAATTAAAAATTAATCAATGTCACCCCGTTTTACGGTACCTACCCAAATAGTCTTCAAATCCTTCAAAACTTTTAAAAGAAACTCACTGAATGCAATTTACTTTATATTAATTATTATTTACACTTATTTAAAATAATGCACTGTGCACGTCCGTTCGTCCAGCAAGTTCGCAAAATGTTTACAGTTGGTGCGCCGCGCCGCAGCTATCGCATCTTTTGTAGGAGTAGTATTTTTCACAAAACAAGGCATATACTGCGGATTTTCCCATAACATATTTACTATAATATTTTTGATTGTCTCCTCAAAATTTTATTAAAACCGCAATATTTGAATAAGACTATTGATCAAAATACTAACCTGTCACCAAAGATTCAGTAAGTACATGATTCTGAACCCCCTGCGACAAAATTAACGGTTTCAACGGTTATTGAACAAAAAAAAAACAGTGGCACTCCAGGAGTGCCGACAGAAGTGAAAACTTGAAAAAACAGTAATTTTATAAATATGTTTGAAGGTCAGTCTTTCCAAAGAAAATGTACCGCGCGTTGATGTCTTTATAATGGCCAAAACTTAAAACAGGGGTGTTGCGGTAACAGTGTCGCGAGTTCAATGGTTTTTTCCCATCTCAAAAAATACCCAACGCTCCTAAAGAAGTTTTCACTTCAAAAATTGCTGTTCAGTACAATGCGTGCCACGAAAGATGAGACTTGACACACCACGTGGTTTGACATGCGCAGAACACGATTTTAGGTATCTTTAGCGGTATGAGGTCTGAGTGCGGGACGAAACCGCACGTCATAGGGGCGGCGGAAAGAGCGGGGGAGGGAGGCGGGGTCAAGTCTCAACTTTCGTGGCACGCATTGTACATTTTGACCGCGTAGGTATTACTCAAGAACAGGAACAGGTGGGTAGTACAATAATGCTTTCAGGGTGTTGATGGGGCTGCCTCGCTTCTGTAGCGCATCAGGGATGTTTGCGGAATTGCGTGTCGATTGCTTTTATGCATTAAGGGGCTTACATGACCTAAAGCGCGGTCACTGTCGGACTGCATAAAAAAGAAAGAGAAGCGCGATGACACAACGCTGCCGCGCTGGTAATTTATTGCAAAATATGAAGCAATTATTTAATTACAAAAAATCTATTGTTTGGACTAAAAAATTAAAACAGTAGTGGGTTAGTATGTTGCTTGTAGAATAATCTGACAATAAATCAGAATGATTGTATGTATATTGTATGGTTTTTATTGTAAAAAGAAAGTTTTTAAAGATATCTTCATGATTTTTTCTATCGTATCAAATTAGTTGTATTATGTTTTCAATACAGTATCTACCTAGCATATATCCTGAAGAATATTATATATTTTCTGATTTTGTTTAATGTAGTCGATAATATACTTTTATTGTTTCTAAAACTTGCGTTTTTTGTTTTTAGGTCCTATAAGCCTGTAGCGGTATCCACAACGCCACATACAAACAACGCGTCATACTGACGTCACGCAAATCCTGCATCGCGCAAGCAGAGTTTACCGCGCAACTAAATGATAAATGATAAATGATAAATGATTTTATTTCTGTAAGTAGGTTTGCACAAACACTTTTACACGTCAATCATAATTTTTTTTAAACTAGATGAGGTCGGCGTTTCCTATCTGACTACTCTGAGAAGAAAGGCCGAAACAAACTCAGAGGTCATAGTCTCTTTTAAAGTCCAGACATATCTTGGTCAAGTTATATGAAGACCATGTAGGTCGATGTCTGAGATGGTCTTTTGAGGAAAGAACCACACAGATTGAGAGGACCTGTCCAGTCAGTGCACGCATTTGTCAGAAATCATGCAGCTCAACTCAAGACTTAAGGAGCTCAACGATTCGACGAACAATACCAAAGAAAGGACATTTGGGTAGGCCACATGAATTACTCAAACTGCCAGACCATAGAGAGAATAATAATAAATATAAAATGCCTAAACTAAATGACCCACATCGTCTTCACATTCACAATAATTAAAATAATGTAATACTTTAAAAAGTAAGCAAATGTCAGTTAAAAAAAAAAAACATTAATGTCAATGTGTATATAAAAAAAAAACATCAAAAACACTCAAAATGCAGAAATTGGAAGCAACTCAATCCCAAGCCTTTGTATCCTCAATATAATCTTTAATGGTATAAAAGGCTTTCTGGCACAATTTACGTTTAATGAACGATTTAAATTTATTAAGGCTTAGATCTTGAACGTGGCTTGGTAGTTTATTATAAAAGTGTATACATTGGCATCTGAACGAGCCACCTATTTTCTTGAGCCTTGTTGTAGGTACAACATATTTGTGTTTGTTTCTAGTATTTATATTATGGATATCACTGTATTTTTTGAACAATTTTATGTTTTTATGGGCATATAAAAGATTTTCATAAATATACTGAGAAGGCACAGTCATTACATTAATCTCTTTAAATTTGTCTCTGAGAGAGTGTCTCGGACTTAATTTATAAATTGATCGAACAGCACGCTTCTGCAAAACAAAGATAGTCTGAATATCGGCGGCATTTCCCCACAATAGAATACCGTACGACATTACACTATGAAAATAACTAAAGTACACTAAACGGGCAGTCTCTATATCAGTTAAATTACGAATTTTTCTAACGGCGTATGCTGCGGAACTTAGCTTTTTTGACAGTTTATCTATATGGGGACCCCACTGAAGCTTAGCATCCAAAGTTATGCCCAAGAATACTGTGCTGTCTTCAGGATTCAATTCCTCGCCCTTTATCAACACATTAGTTTTCACCTGCCTAACGTGGGGTAGTGTAAACTTAATGCATTTGGTTTTTTTCTCGTTTAGAAGCAAATTATTAACATTGAACCAGTGGACTACTTTCGAAATCGCGCTATTTACATCGTCAGTAACCAACTGCTGACGTTTAAGTTTAAACAAAAGTGAAGTGTCATCTGCAAACAACACTATATCATGATTATCCTTTATGAGGTACGGCAAGTCATTGATATAAATAAGAAACAAGAAAGGACCAAGAATTGAGCCCTGTGGGACTCCCATCGTTACTAAAGATCCGGGTGATCTTTCTCCATTAACGTCAACGCTCTGAATCCTTTTACTCAAGTATGAAGTAAGAAGATCCAGAGCAGTATTCCGGATCCCGTAGTGGTGGAGTTTCCTGATTAACGTTTCGTGAAGAACGCAATCGAATGCCTTGGACAAATCACAAAAGATGCCCAAGGCATCGCATTTATCTTCCCATGCATTATAAATATGTCCTAAAAGTTCAACACCGGCATCAGTAGTTGAACGACCCCTTGTAAAACCGAACTGTTTGCTGTGTAATAATTTATATTTATTAAAAAATCTTTGCATTTGGTCTAAAATTAATTTCTCAAAAATTTTACTAAAGGTAGGTAGTACAGAAATAGGTCTATAATTTGTGGGGTCTGATGTACTACCTGATTTAAACAAAGGTATTATTTTACTATTTTTCATAAGATCAGGAAACTCCCCATTGTCAATACAACTATTAAATATAAGAGCAAGAGTAGGTGCTACAATGTCAATAATAGACTTAGCAACTTCTACAGAATTACCCCACAGATCTGCAGTCTTTTTTACATTTAAAGTGTGAAAGGTTTTAATTATATCTCTACATGTAATATATTCAAAATTAAAATCCGAATCGCAACCATTAACATTTTCCTTAAGCAAAGACTCAGCAACAGAAGGTGATGAGTTTAGGGATTTAGTAGTTGAAACGGGAATATCTGAAAAGAAATTTTCAAATGCCTCGGCGACTTGTGAGTCAGATTTTATTATGTTGTCATTAATAGACAGGCTGTAATCAGTATTTCGGTTACTAGACCTTCCCGCTTCACTATTAATAATGTTCCAAGTCGTTTTAATTACATTACTGCTGTTTTTAATTTTTGAACGCAAATAACGTGACTTGGCCATATAACAAACTTTTTTAAATAATTTTGAATAATTTCTAACATACAAATTAAATTCATCAGTGTTAACATAAGTCCTTTCATTGTACAGTTCATAAAGCCGTGTTCTACTTTTATGAATACCAATGGTAGCCCAATCACTGAACGATACATTACTATTAACCGAGATAGTCTTGGGAATAAAGGTGGAATCAAATTGTTTACAGTATATATTAAAAAAATTATCATAAAGATGATTAGGATCAGCATGAGTAGACAAAACTGGTAATTTATTAATGAGTTTAACTTTAAAAGCCTCCAAGCGACTTGCAGTTTTGGGGTTAACAGTGATATCCTTTTTAGCCACTTTTTTGTTTTGGTTTTGAATAGTAATCCTTTGCCCGCAATGATCAGAATCTAGTAAATTTATAATTTCTTTGTGGCTTGGTATAATATCTGTATAAATATTATCTAGGCATGTGGCACTAGTAGGGGTTATTCTTGTGGGCTCCAAAAATAGGTTTACAAGATTGTAGGACTGAAACAGACTTAAAATTTTACTACAAGAACCTGAGTTTTCTAATAAATTTACATTAAAATCACCACAAATGATAACGGACTTGTTTGAGTTACAAATCCTGTGTAACACTTCATCCATTACCTTTTCAAAGCAGTCATACAATCCTGACGGGGGTCTATACACACTTAATACAATAGAGTGCTCCAATTCTATACAGGCAATTTCAACCGTACGCTCAACAGATAGGCTCACAATATCTTTACGATCTTTAAATGTGAGCTGGTTACTTACTAAAATTAATGAGCCACCATGTATAGCATTTATTCTGCTGAACGAACTACCAACCTGGTGATTATTAAAATTGAACAGAAACTGGTGGCTTTTCAGCCAATGTTCTGTTATACAAAGAATGTCAATACTATTAAAATTCATGAATAATTCTACTTCTAAATCTTTGTTCATAAATCCTTGAATATTTTGATGCACCAGGTTGATACTATTTAGTGATTTTAAACTTTTTTTTGAGTTATTTTTGCAATTCTGTATGTTATAGCTAGAGGTTGCCTCTATTGTCTTAATTTCTAATTTAAATTATTATCAATGTCATTAAAAGTGACCAAATTGTTGGCAGAATTGTTTAATATGTCATTGCATTGCTCAAAAGAAGCAAGTTGTTTAGCCAAATTTTTGGCTGTAATAGAAAAAAAATAAGATAGCGACACAGCTATCTGTCTTTTATAGTAGTTAGAAAGATAGTACATAACAATGTTATATCTATCTTTTGTCAAATACAAATTATTATTAACATAATTGTTAATATCAACTAAATGAAACATGTTATTATTAAATGTCAAGTTATGCATTGTCATATTCAATTCAAATCTTAACCTATTTTCTTCCTGTGGCAAACTGTTACTGTAAGGGAATGTAAACAATACAACTTGTCTTAAACTAAGGTTGCATAAAGTTCTATGATACTGGAGTAGTTCTCCTTTGTTAACGTTTCCCCTATTACCCATAAAAATTATTAAAGTTGTATCCGGGGTAAAGTTACATTTAATAATTTCTTTCATAATATGAAACAAAGAGCAAAGAGAAAAATGAAATTTAGATGTGATTCTAAGGAGTTCTGTTACCAAACTAAAGTAAGGTTATGTTTACGTTCAAAGGTCATTGGCATCAATAAGTAGCCTTACTAAAAGTAAACAAAGTAATTGCTAGTGAAAATGTAGTACGTAAACAAGTTAATAGCAAGTAAAATATAGGGTATTGTACCTGATATCAAGATAACAATGCAAAATTCACTTGTGCCGGTTGTGCCGGTAACTGTCACCGATTTATATTGAAATATTTACACTTAATTTGCACTAGATAGGTGAATCTCACACAAAATACACATTATTATCCTATTTACTTGAAGAGTAATTGGGAATAGGCCTAAAAAACAACGAAATTTAATATTTAAGATTAAAATTATACAAGAAGAAATTTTTAACAGCTGTTAGCTGTAGTGTTGCCACAGGAAGCATAGATACATACCACAGGAAGCATAGAAGCATAGATACTAGCATAGATACAACGGCCCGACATGAATCATCGGGCAGTTGCCCGCCAGACACAACACCCGTCTGGTCAGAGGATCCTCCCTTTTCTATAGAGTATGAGTGGACTTTACACCCTGTTCCTCATACCTCTATACGGGTGACCCCGACGTGAGCCCATTAATGCGTAAAAAATATGCGTCCTAGGTGCGCAGGGTGCGAGCCAGTTCCACCAGCATCCTGGGAGTTATTGCTGATAGATTTGACTACTGTAGTGTAAGACTAGTGTTGCCCAAAATCGGTCTTGGTCTTGCAGTCTTGGTCTTGTTCTTGCATTTTTGCAAGACCAAGACCAAGACCGACTTATTTTAGCAAGACCAAGACCAAGACTGAACCCTGCAAGACTTGAGCAAGAACAAGACTAAGCCTGCAAGACTCTTGCGTCTCGCAGTTAAGTCAAACTGACATTTGGGCGTTATATTAGGTATTTGGTTTCAATCCCGATTATGCGAAAATGGATATATTTTTTTTATGAAACAGTAAATTACATTGTTGAATTGCATTCAAACCTAAAATTATTGTTGATAATAAAAAATATCGAAAAATTACGTGACTATCAATACACTTCTGCACGTTTTTTTTAATCTTCTTTACTTAAGGCGAAAGCGGTATTAGGTATCCCGCGAAATTCACTGACCAGCAAATTGCAAAAAACGTAAGAAAATTTTAATTTCGCGGGCTACCTTAGCGTTTCCCCCTTAAATCGATGAAGCCTTAGAAAAAGAATTATCCCCTCACAACGAATCTAAAATAAAAGTAGTAAATGGGTCATTCAATTATGTAGATGATTAAAATGCCTCATGTGACGCGTCTGTTAGATTCATTGGGATTCATGGCCGACTCGACGCCGCGCGGGGATTCCCGCAATCTTCCGCATTTTTTGTCAGGTTCAAGCATTTATGCACTTTATTGTAATAATTTTAAAGTTTATTTTCAAGTGCGTTAATAATAATACGAGGAGACCGCTTGGCGCTGCGGTCCCTTTGTCGCGGCATTTGAAAGCGAATAGCGTGAGCGCAAAGACAGTGTTGATCTCGCAAATGAACTTTAGCAATACAGCTGATCAGGTAGCCCTTTCGAGTTTTATTTACATTGCTGTTTTAAGTAAAACAAGTGAATTTACTATTTTTTAATTAAAAATCTCATTGGGTCAAATATAAATAATGATTTTATACAGTTTACAGTAAAAAAATTGCAGAAAAAAACGTAAAAATTAAGAAAAAGCCGACGAAAAATTTCAACGCAGGGGGGTCCAGAATCATGTACAGACGCCAGCACATAAAGCTACCCGAAACTGTCAAATTTTCCCAATCAATTTTGAACCTTATGCTTTAGCGATAAAGTTGAAAATCTATTAAAGAAATTTGACAGATTGTAGTAGGTTGATGTGCTGGCGTCTGTACCTACTGAATCTATGGTAAGCGGTTGCGCGTCGATGTCCCTGCCACCCTGAGCAATAGGCTAATAGGTATTTGAATGTAGTCTAGTCTAAGTAGTAGAGTCTCGCAAGACTTGCGAGACTCTTGCTGCAAGACCAAGACCAAGACCAAGACTAAGAGCGCAATACCAAGACCAAGACCAAGACCAGGTGTATTGACGCAAGACCAAGACCAAGACTGGCTAAGGTCTTGTCTTGGTCTTGCATTTGGGCAACACTATGTAAGACGTTGCTCCAGTATATCAGCTGGAATGCGGAAGCAATGATTGTTTTGTTGTGTGTGTTTGTGTAATTGTTATTGTAATTGTATCACTAACATAGCTGTAAGTTAATTTTATTGTTGCTAACACTGTATGAGTCTTATAGTCACTCTCAATTATCAATTTAATAATAATAATTACACTTTTCGGTGAAACAGCAATTTTTTTTTATAATCGACGAAAAATTTCTATGCTGGGGGCCGTTCTATCGGCCTTTCAAAAACCAGAGTAAAATTGAATCGTTTTTCAGAACACGGAAAATTAAAAACGGATTAAACGCAAAATCCTTTGCAGCAAACATACAATAAGTATAATTTTATTTTTCCTATATGTACAAACAAAAAGACACTTTCTCAATAAAACTGCCCGTGGGCGATGTTTACGCGTCGCTGCTATTTTTGATAGCCATTCAGCAGAATACCTAAATACCTATGTTGATGTTGTCGTGATACTGTTTCATATTCTCGGATTTTCCTTAATGAAATAAACATACCTACCTGGTAGATGTTTGCGTTTGCCTACTTAGTTCATTTATGTTCTTAGCTAATAATGAAGTCAGTAGGCATTTTACAACCAGCAGTTTCTGAAATTCTCAAATGTTTACAAATACTGCTCAGAATATTTTATGTTTCTACATACATCACACTAATCACATGACACTAGTATTATAATGGCAAAAGTTTGTTTGTGTGTGTGTGTGTTTGTACGTCTCTTACTTCTTCACGCACAAACGGCTAAACGGATTTGGATGAAATTTGGCACACAGATAGTTCTTAACCAGGATTAAAACATACGATACTTTTTATCCCGATATTCCCACGGGATCGACATTTATTCAGGTGTAACCGCGGGGCACAGCTAGTACTAGGGTTGCCAACATTTTTTTATCTGAATATAGTATTTTTTTTTAAAGCCATAAAAAAATATAGTACGCTTCAAAAAAATATAGTATTTTACTATGGAAGACTAAAAAAAAGACAAAGTTATTTTTTTTTTCAAACTCAAACTCAAATTCTTTATTGGATTGAAAGACGCGTTCGAAAATTGCAGGAAGTTTTTTCATTTTACTAATTTTAGTATTGCAAAATATAAACATTGAGCTATTGTGCTGAAATATAGTATTTTCGCGTACTATATATTTCTTCAACAGTATATAGTACGGAGACCCTAAATATAGTACAATACTATATATGTATATTATAGTACGGTTGGCAACCCTAGCTAGTACACATGGGGGTAGGCCACCTGATACCTAAATAGTCATTTTGCTTAGTATAAGTTTATACATCTGGTTATCAGTAGCGAAGGGTAAATTTTTGTAAGAGGTGAGCCGGAGTGGATATCTTTAATATGATTGTATTAATTGTCTATAGAACACTGACTGTGCCATTTTTCAAAGGGAAGCCGGTAGAAATCCAGTTGTATGGAACCTTCGCCACTGCTGGTTATCCACCTGACTATTCTGAAGAACATCACCAATAGGTCACTGTGTCTTTCTTTGCTAGGGTGTCCCCTCCCAGTGTTTCCACTCACATCTGCCTTGTAAATAACATTTGTTTAATAAAATCAGTTCGCTATTATTAGGAAAATTGTTTATTTTATTATTTTAACAGATTGACAACAACGAATTGCCACTAACAAACTTTCAGTACAAACTGGGTTTCTGTTTACTTTTGTGTAAATTGAGTCTAACAGCCATATGGTACAGACGCCAGCACATCAAGCTACTACAATCTGTCAAATTTCTTTAATGGATTTTCAACTTTATCGCTAAAGCATAAGGTTCAAAGTTGATTTGGAAAATTTGACAGTTTCGGGTAGCTTGATGTGCTGGCGTCTGTACAAATTTAAATACGCTATAAAAACATGGCATCTTAATTTAAAATTCTTCGAATTTATGGTTTAAATCTAATGTTAAGAGGGATGCGCCAAGTTAGCCCGCGAAATTCTAAATGAGGGTTTTCTGAAATGACGTTCGCTAGGTGGCAGCACTGACACGTCAGGTCCAGGCATCTGTCAAAGAGCCTATATTTTCTTTAGTCATGGCTAGGGCTTTCAAATACCGGATTTTTTCAATACCGGTATCAATACCGGTATTGGAAAAGTCAATACCGTGATCCCGGTATCAATACCGGTTGTCCGGTATTGAACGCAAGTTCAATTAGGACATTAATAAAACCAATTAAATACTCCTTTTTGTATTTTCAAATCAGTATTGTTCTTATTATTTTATTGAAAATACTAAAATAAATACGTTATACATAGCTTTCTTAATTCTTTTATAATAATTTGGTATTGGTTGATTATTTAGGTAGGACTAGGAATTAGGAACATAATGAAAACTTAAACTGAATCTACTCTTTTTGCAGGAAGGCATTTCACATGCATTTCCGACGTTTGGCTCCCAAACTGGAACGGGCCGCCTTCAAGCGGCTCCTGCCCAACCTGAGGGGGCCAAACGCCTCCTGCCGGAGGCTTTACGCGGGGGTCGTGCGGTCCATGGCCCTATACGGGGCCCCGGTGTGGGCGCGTTCACTGCGGCGGCGAGCCGCACATTATTTGAACGCGCCCCAGAAGGTGGTAGCCGCAAGGCTGATCCGGGGCTACCGCACGATCTCAGGCGAGGCGGCAAGCCTCCTTGCTGGACTGCCGCCATGGGATCTGGAGGCGATAGTCCTCGCGCGCCTGTATGAGTGGCGCGCGGAGGCACTTCGCCGAGGGGAAACTCCGCTTCCGCAGCAAATTGCGGCGGAGCGGACGGACCTCCGGCGCGATCTCATGGCGGCATGGAAAGAGCGACTGTCGCAACCCAGCGCAGGGCACGCCACGATAGCGGCGGTAAGACCCCTCTTTGAGGAGTGGCTAGAGAGGCGTCATGGCGCCCTCACCTACCGCCTGACGCAAGTCCTCACCGGACACGGAAGTTTCGGGAGGTTCCTGCACATAATCAGGCGGGAGGAAACGCCCGGGTGTCACCATTGCCAGGATCGCCCAGAGGACACGGTGGAGCACACGGTGGAGGTCTGCCCCGCTTGGGCGGAGCACCGCCGTGCGAAGCAGTCATGCTAGCAAAGGAGGCGGCGGGACGGCTGAGGGAGAGAGCCTCCGCGCGACGACTCCCGGTCACCGTAGGCGCGGGCCTGCGGGCGGAGAGTAATGGGTAGCTCACCGTCCGATCAGGACCAGGCCCGTGCCGGACGGCGCGTACGTGTTCCACGCGCGCCTCAAAGAGATGTCAGCATTAAAAGAAGGGGCCCGTAAGGGCCGAAGCCTGCCGGGTCAGCGGGATTGTCCGAAAGGGTTACCGCTGGCCCGGAACATAAAGGGCGAAGGAAGGAACACGGGTGGGTTTTAGTCAGTAAGAGTCTGACACTCCCTTCCGCTCCACCTAGAGCGGGAGGAGTCATTTGATGATTTCACATCCTGAAAAAAAAAAGGCATTTCACATAGACTTTGTTTGCACAGTATAAAAAAATATATATTTCTTATTATTACCTAAATGTCATCATGTCTCATGTAAAAATCAATATAGGTATCATTATTTGTAGAAATGTAAGTAAGTAAAGTATACCTTAACTAGATAGTTAAGGTATACTTTACTTACTTACATTTAAGTAGCTCTCTAGTAGTAGTAGACTACTGAAATGATTACCAAATGATTGCTACTAGCTAGAGCTAGTAGAAATCATTTGGTAATCATTTTAGTAACATTAATAATTAAGTTAACAATCAAAAAATCTAAAACTAAACAAGTAAAAAAACAAATCAAGAATCAACTAGGTATCATTATTTGTAGAAATGCAATAAATATTATGTAATAAAAAACAATCAAAATCTAAAACTAAACAAGTAACAAAATAAATCAAGCGTTAATAATAATTTCTGAAAAACAGTAAAAAAACGTAAAAGTAGGTAATTATAGACGCGTTATCCCGTCGCCTTTGCGAAACTGACTGACAATAACAAAAACGACTCATAAATACAGCTCGATTTCGGGCATTGTCTCAGGCGGGGTGCGGGAGGGTGAGCTTAAGATAACAGCGGGACGCTTGCGCTGAAGAAAACAAGTGTGAGAATAAGAACACATAATTTTCAGACCTAATGTTTGTAATACCGTAATCACGGTATTGGGGCGTCAATACCGGTATTGTAAAAAGCCAAAATAAAATCCGTGATCACGGTATTACGGGATCCCGGAATACCGGTATTGAAAGCCCTAGTCATGGCCAAGGGTCATGACTGAATTATGAACGAATGAATGAATCGAATGATGAACGTCATTAATCATTATATATTTTATATTCATTGTCGAAATAGAAGACCTCTTGTCAAAGTGGTGTCAACTGGTGTCGTAAATTTTCACGAAAACCCCAATTACTAACGTTGTTTTGCAATGTGCAGGTCAGGTACGTGTCAGGTTGTATGTTGATTAAAATATGATTCGCAACCGTTACAATTAAGGCTCACATAACCAGTCTATCACGTTCCCACTCCTGGAACACAGGCCTCTCAGTGAGATGGAGTGGATCTTCCACGCGGGCCCAGTGCGGGTTGGTAGATATCAGAAGGCCAATTCTCGTAATTTAAAACGTACAAAATCTAGTCGCAGTCTCATCTCGGCGACAAGCAAATGTCAAAAACTTGTCAAAATGTAGGGAAATTAGACGTATTTTTTGACAGATTGAGACTGAGATCAGACTGTGAACGTTGTTAAAATTAGTAGAATTGCCCCTCTAATGTTGTCGAATTTTTGCTTCTAAGATGTGCCGGTTTCCTCACGATGTTCTACTACACCGTTTTTGAGAGCAGTGATGGTGAAATAATGTTCACAAAGTAAAGCGCCTGTCTGGGTTCGAACCTACGACCTTACAACTCGTAAGTCGCGTCCGTTACCACTGGGTCACTCACCACTGCTCAAATATGAGTTAACAGTAGTGTCCGACCGAAACAGGTTTTTCAGCCGAAACCGAAACCGAACTTTCGGCCTTGCTCTTAGTTTCGGCCGAAACCGAAACCGAAACTTAAATATATTTAAAATTTCTATCGTATACAGAAATCTGGTGTGTTTTTTACACATTTATTTGAATATAGGTACAATGTATATTATACATACAGACAGTTGAATACTTACCTAATCATTTACGAGGTCGGTCCCATAATGAACTGGCCTGTTCTACGCGACATGTCGCTACATGTTGTGTTGCATTAAATAGTACGTTTACCGTGCACTTAATATAAGAAACACGCATCGACATGAAATGCTTAGTCTTAGTTTAGCAGGCATTAGCATAACGAGAGTCGCGTATTTTTTCAAAATGTCGAAAACTGAGTAACGAAGTGTCATAAAGTTTTTGTTTAAAGAAGGTTTATACCCTGCCCAAATAAAAGAACGATTGGATGACGTGTATAAGGAGTCTGCCCCCTCCTATAGCACAGTGAAAAATTGGGTGAAAGAGTTTCGCCTCGGGAGAGAAACCGTCGAAGACATTTGCCAAGACGGTCGACCTGTGGAAGTGCTCACCCCCGAAACGATTGCTCTTATCGAAGAGGAGGTTCTGAGTGACCGCTGTTTGAAAATTAGAGAAATTGCAGCTAGGCTTGGGCTCTCTAAAAGTACGTCATCGTGCGATCCATGAACATCTTCACATGAAAAAAGTGAGTGCAAGATCGGTACCGAAACTTGTTTCAGCGGTACAGAACTACAGAGACAGGAAGAGTGAAGAGAATACAGTCGTGAACGGCTAATATAATGCTTCTTTAATATATAAATTACGAGACAAGATAAAGGAAAAACGAAGAGGCAAGCTGTCTAAAGGTGTCCTGTTGCTCCATGACAACGCCCCTGTTCATACCGCTGGTGTTTCGAAGGATGCAGTTCGTCAATGCGGGTTCACAGAAGTTGAACATCCACCTCACAGTCCAGACATGGCCCCGTCCGACTATTATTTATTTCCAAATTTAAAGCGAGACTTAAGAGGAAGAAAATTTTCAAGCGATGAAGAGTTGCAGGCGGCCATCTTCGGTCATTTTGAGGCTAAAAATTGTGATTATTTTTATAAAGGTTTAGAGATGTTGATTCACAGATGTCAGAAGTGTTAGTAGTATTCATGGTGATTATATTGAAAAATAAAATTGGTTTCGTTTCATTTCCTTCATTAGTTCATAGTTAGGCCAATTCATTGTGGGACCGCACTCGTATGTGCAAAACCCAACCTCAACTCCATGCGATTAACTATGGACGGCGGCGAACTGGGCCGGCGACGCGACGAGCGAGCACGAGCTAGCCGCGAAGTTCGCCGAACGATGGACGATAATTCATGAACACTCGAGTTTCGGCGCGGCCGAAAGTTTCGGCCATTTTCTGGCCGAAACCGAAACTAAGGCCGAAACTAGATTATTTGGCCGAAACTGGCCGAAACCGAAACCGAACTTTCGGTCGGTCACTAGTTAACAGTATTATAATCAATATACACCCTTACAATTTTTGATCGTTTTTAACCGACTTCAAAAAAGGACGAGGTTCGGATGTTTATATATCTACACTAATATTATAAAGAGGAAAACTTTGTTTGTTTGTTTGTTTGGTTGTAATGAATAGGCTCAAAAACTAAAGGACCGTTTTTAAAAATTCTTTCACCATTCGAAAGCTACATTATCCACGAGTAACATAGGCTAAATTTTATTTTGTAAAAAAATAGGGTTCCGTAAGATATTTGGGATTTTCGGACACAAGGTGTAAAAAATTAACCAGAAAAGTTACTTATTTTGCGTACGCTGCCTAAACTATAAAAGATAGAACCATAAAATGTTCTAATTAATTGTAGATCTTATAAATATCTACAAAAAAGTCCGCGACACACTATAGCTATCTATGTCGAGTGAGGCACAACAACCATTTTTTTATTTAAAAATCTAGAAATTTTTTTGGACTACATTTAAACGCATTTATTTTACTCATGCTATTAATCCTTATCAAAATAAATGATTTCATCACTAAGTTCAGTTTATGTAGATAATATTTGGTCTTTGAATGATTAAAATTGGACGCATGGTTTTGAAGTTATGGCGAAATTAAAATATTACGATTTCTGCTGCACGGCCCGTTGCGAAGTGAGCGTCACCAAGGCGGGGTGTGCGTGTGGGACAGTTTAGATCTATGAGTATAAAGGTACGCGCAGTCGGCTCCCTACGCAGCGGTCGTGCGCGAAGTCTAATAATTTTCGTGCGATTTTTTTTAGATTTCGTTCTTAAAACTACACCTACGCAAAAGTTCTTCTCAGAGCTAAACAACAGTTCTTCTCAGAGCTAATCAACAGTTCTTTTCAGGGCTAACCAACACTTCTTTTCAGGGGTAACCAACAGTTCTTTTCAGGGCTAACCAACAGTTCTTTTCAGGGCTAAACAACAGTTCTTTTCAGGGCTAAACAACAGTTCTTTTCAGGGCTAAACAACAGTTCTTTTCAGAGCAAAAAATATATTACACGTTATTAACATTTTCTTAAACATTTGAAAATGCCTAAGACAGCCAGGTCTCAACTTTCTAAACATAGTTCTCAAGCACGGGCAGCAAAAATACGTCGTATGGGAGAATCTTCACCTGTACGTTCACAATGCCTTGCTGAACAAAATCAGAGAAACTCTCAGGTACGGGCACGAGAGTCGAGTATCGAATGTTCGCAACGCCTTGCACACCAAAATCTGAGAACCTCTGAGTTACGTGCACGAGAGTCGAAGCTGGAGCGTTCCCAACGTCTTCATCAACAAAATGTAAGGACCTCTGACTTACGCGAACGAGAGTCAAGTGTCGAGCGTTCGCAACGCCTTGCCGAACAAAGTCTGAGAACCTCCGAGTTACGCGCTCAAGAGTCAAGGCTGGAGCGTTCCCAACGTCTTCATGAACAAAATATAAGGACCTCTCAGTTGCGCGAAAGAGAGTCGAGTGACGAGCGTTTGTAGCGACTTAGAGCTCAGGCAGAGAGACAGCAGTTGTCCACAAATAGAGTTCGCAATCGAATTTTAGCTAACAGCAACAGACTGGCTTTCAGATATGATCCGCAGGTTGATTATGCACAACAAGCGTCGGTCCAAATCGGAGTCATGAATAAAATCTGCTCTAACTGCTCTGCCAAGAAATGGGCGGACGAACCTAATGGTATGTGCTGTGCTTCAGGTAAAGATTGTCTTCCTAACCTTCAGGAGCCGCCACAACCAATAAAAAATCTTTTAACTAATAATTATCCATTATGTGGTCATTTTTTAACAAATATACGTAAATACAATAGTCTTTTTCAAATGACTTCTTTTGGCGCAAAGAAATCAGGGAAGGTAATTTTATGCCCACATTTAAAATTGAAGGACAGATGTATCATCTCATTGGTAGCCTTTTACCACCATCAGGCCGAAACCCACAGTTCTTGCAAATATATTTTATTTCAGATGCAGACTAGTTATCGTTGCGATCAAGCATCGCACCAACCTTAAAAATGGATTTAATTCGTGAATTACAGACCGCTATGAATAATCATAACGTGTATATACGAATTTTTAAACAAAACTTAGAACTCAATCCCTCAGATAATTTAAAGTTAATTATTCATTCAGATCGCACTCCACAGACAGCACACAGAGGCAGATATAATGCTCCTACTGTAAACGAGGTAGCCGTTCTCTTGGTCGATGAAGACAAAGGTCCCAGGGATATAGTCTTACACGGTAGAGCGGACAGCTCAAAAGAGTTTCTGAGCTACATCGGTCCTATGATCCACTACAGTATCCTATAATGTTTGTGACAGGAGAAGACGGTTATTTAAATATTTTCATCATTAACAACTTTAACATCCTCATAAAGACAATCTATGCAGCCTGCGGGTAATGACTGCGTCGTCGATGTTAGTGTCGGTGTCTGTGAATTGACCTGGGAATCATTTTGCTGACCGTGTCTTTCCTGGGTAGGCTTTTTGCAGCGGTAACCGACATCCACGCGAGCGGAGCCGCGGGCGACCGCTAGTATATTATATATATGGACGAGGTACTCAATTCGGATGTTTATATATATACATATATATATATTTTTTTACTCCTTATACTCATTATGAACAACATTTCCTATGGGACCAACCCTGAAATCGTGAAAATAAAATCAGTAGATGAACATAAATGTATGGATCAGCAGATGTTTTTTTTTTACTTTAGCCCCACCTTGTATATCTATATTCTTAACTAATAATAAAGCTGAAGTGTTTGTTTGTTTGAACGCGCTAGTCTCCGGAACTACCAGTCGGATTTGACAAAATCGTTATGCATTTGATACATTTTTATTATCTTTGACATGTTTTTTTTTTCTTTTGTTATATTTGAATGGTACTGTTTTATTTTACAAAATTTCTACACGATTTATATTTTTGTGAAATGAATGACTTATGACTTATGATAGCCTAATTCTTGAGGAAGGGGCAGAGCAAAAATAACTCTAAGTGAAAACCAAGTACAGTGTAAACTCTTTATAACGTTATCCTTTATAACAATAAACTCCCTGTAACGTTGAAGTGAGCCCAACTTGGTTGGTTTGCGTTAAAACCCACATATTGAAACACTCTTTATAGCGATACGCCATTCTCTATTACGAAGAAATGTGTTCATATTTTTAGACAGTAAATATTTATTATCGGTATTATTGTTTATGTTATCAGGTAACAAAAGACTTTGAAGCTCCGAAACATCCGAGGTCGGTCTAGCTTCTTTTGTTATCCTTAATTGCCTTGAACACGTGCAGTATGACGCATTGTTTTCTCGGAAGAGATGGTCTTCGACCAAGCATACTGGGTACCTATCGTATTATCAGTCGTAAACCTACTTTGAAACTGTTAACATGGCCAGTAAACTAAAAGCGATTAGTGTTGACGAAAAAGTTTGTGTGATATTTTTGTTCACTCCATATAACGATAACTCTCTATAACGTCAAAAAATGCTCAGTCCCTTGAGTTTCGTTATAAAGAGTTTACACTGTAATAGCGCGAACGATGCGATGGGGAAGAGTAGGTACTAATAATAAAGCTGAAGAGTTTGTTTATTTGTTCGTTTGAACGCGCTAATCTCTGCAACTTGTAGTCCGATTAAAAAAAGATATTTATGCGTTTGATAGCCCAATCTTTGAGGAAGGTATGTAGGTAGAATATTTAATATTACGCTATGGCCTTAAGGAGCCGAGCAGAAAGAAAATGACAGAAAACAAAGTAATAGCGCGGACGGGCGATACGATACGACGCGGTGGGTCGGGGGCCGAAATTTTATGCGGACGAAGTCGCGGGCAGAAACTAGTGATACATAAAAATTATAACTGCGTGCTTCTTACCTGCCCTGTGGCACAATAAAGACTGCATATTTGTTGATAGCTTGCGTTCGTTTTTGATCTACAACGTATAGAGTATATCGCGGCGAATCCATGCCAGGCTGCATCAGGTCCAAGGATACCTAGTAGAGAAAATTAAAAAAAATATTATATTGATAAACAGACAAATTATGTAACAAGTGTGACGAACAACTCGTGAGTCGCTGCCGCTACCACCACTGCACCCAGTTTGGAAGGATACCTATACCTACCTACTTATTAAGACGAAATTTTGTTGCAAAGAAATTGATTATAATAATAATAATAATGAATACTTTATTTCCGACCATGGTGTCCATTTTGTTAGTAACAATGTTCTTATAGACTAGTGTTAGAAATACTTAAAACTACCCACAATAAAACAAAAGAAATAAACTCAAACAATCACTACTGCGCCATTCCATGACAAATGGCGCAGCAATGATTGATGTAGCTACAGTCCAGCTGACTAGCTATCATGCTAAGGATGCTGTTGGCGCTGCCACATACTCTACGCACCAGGGATGCGCATCTTTTACGCATCGTAGCATAAAAGCAGTCTACGTGATGTTCAGTAAACATCTCTGATGCACTACAGAATCGCCGCAGCCCCAACAGCACCCTGAACGCATTATTAAATTGGACTCGGAGGGCACTGTAAGATTTTTGAGTATAGTCGGCCCACAGGCTGCACGCATTATGCATTATGTCCTTAGGTTCTTACTTCATTGTCTTCATCCAAGCTAGTTTTGGCAAGTCCATTAGTAACAAATGCAGTGTCCTGAGCTGTCTTCACATAAGTTTTTAATTCTTCAGGTGACTGAAGCCTTTGCATCTTGTCACCAGCCATGCAAACTTCTAATATCTGAAAAAGTAAGGAAGATATAGCTTTTTTCAGAATATCAAGGCTCTAGGACAAATAATTGAATAGAATAGCTCTTTATTATGTACATCATCCATTTTGAGAATATATATTTTTCTAGAGATCTATCTGAAACAGGTATTGCCACAATTATTATTTAAATTTGTATCTTTTTTCTGGGTCTTCTACTGTCCCCCGGTTAGTCTCAAACACCGACGAGTGGGCTTTATTGCCCATATTAAGAACCTATGCTTTAGGAAATAACTGCTAAAGCCTTTATCATTTTTATTTACTCAACATTTTATGATGATTATGAATGCAAAAATGAATTGTTTGTTTTTCTGAAACCCAATTCCCTGGCTTAAAAGGTAAAGTGGAGGTGACTAGTATTGAAAACTTACCAATTGTGGCATCGCTTTAAACTTTGTAGCAACAACAACAAATACAGGTAATGTAGGACCATCAGTGTTCTCAGCATTCCTCTCCTCTGCCTCATGGCATCTCACGACTCTGAACATCCAGGATTTATCACAAAATGTTTCCAATAGCTTAGTAAGAATATGGCTCTGAAGCAACGATATACACACAAATCGACCTCCAAGCTTCAAAACTCTTTTGATTTCAGAAAAGTATTTGTCTATGGTCTGTTGTGTTTCTTCCGCATCGTCCGGCATCAAAGCATCTAGGGTTCCTTTATCTAAAACTACATTGAATTCTTGATCAGAGAAAGTGGTGTTCAAAGCGTCCATACAGAGGAATTTCATATTTGTTCTATGAGAATTTATGGAGTTCATCTGCTTGATGGCTACTTCTGAGACGTCTATATTCGTGATGTTCTCATACCCAACATCGTAAAGGTCGGAACTGAGACTTGAGTTACCACAGCCGGTTATTAGTATAGAATCCTTCTGTTTGATGTACTTATGTAACTGTCCACATAATTCTAAGTATTCGCCGTACCTGGGAAATGTTTATTGAATTATAAGTACTGTGTATTCAGTCATTAAAAAAATGATTTTATCGCAAGATGGAACAAAAAATAACCTACCACTCAAATGCTTTATTCCCACGTTTCTTGAAGAATTTGTTCCAGTAGTCTTTTTCGCTGAATTCTTTGTGGCTTTTAGGCAGCAAGTTCATTTTGGTTTAATAATATTTACACAAATTTATAGAAACAAATCGATCACACATGGATTTACTGCGTTTGTTTTTCTGTCAGTGTCAAATTCTTGTTTGACATTGATAACCTTGGCCGCATTCCGAATTAAATTAACCCCACTTTCCGAATTAGCTATAATCGCTCACAGCGCGCTGTGAGCGATTATAGCTATAGCTAATTCGGAAAGCGGTCACATCAGCTCACATGCGTTCCGATTTACCCTGCGTTCCGAGTTGGGAAATAATCGATGTGAGCGTGCTAAAACCCGTACCGAATTAGCGTGAGCGCGATAACGATGTCCCGTAAATCGTCATAGATGACGTCATGACATGCGCCATCGTGCGATAACGCTGACCATGCCTTCTAATAATATCACCGTGAGCGCTGTCAAAAATTACAGTGTGTGTATTATTTTATTAGTGTTGGTTTAATGCTCTAAGCCATGGCTACACATCAAGCTATACAAATAACCAGTTTTCGCTGATTTCTATTGTATGAAAACCCTATAGATTAAGTTCATATGACCGCACGGTACTGTGTTTATCGTCCCGTGCGCAAGATCATTTTATATAGGTATATTAGTGTATCCGCAAGATCTCGCACCGCGTGGTACCGCATGGTCTTATGAACTTAGCCATTACAATGCGATGCGAGGTCAGCTAAAACTGGAAAGTATAGTTTGATGTGTAGCCTTGTGGCCCGTCCCGTGGGTACATGAAACTCCACCGACTAGTAATAGTACTATACTATTATACTTCACCTGTTAGTATATAGTTATTGTGACTCCGCCCCTAAGACGACACACTGACCGAAATGATATCGATTAACAGGTACAACAATTTACTTTGACTCGGTTCTCAAAAAATCATAATGACATCCCTAGAACAGTTGGTTCATGTTCCTTGGTTGTTTCCCGTTAGGGTATATATGTTCTGTGGTTCTATGGATGTCATCGAGAGTGCTGTGGTGTGCTGTGTGTGTGAAATTCGTTGTTGTGTCATTTTTATTAGTTTACGTAAATATTAGGCATTTCTTCTAATTTGTAGTGAAATCAGAAATAAAAAATGGCTCTTAGTTGAGTGAAATGGCGTTCCCTGACTTTAATGAATTGAAGTCTTGGCTGCAATATAATATTCTGGTCGTTGATCATCTTGGAAAGGATAGTAGGATTAATAATTAACACCATGGAGAAACAAATACAGGACAAGTGGAAGGCTTTAGCGACGATTAAATCCTTTGATTTAGGTGAGTTTTCAATCAGGAACATTTTTAGTAAATTATTTAAATACGTTTTCTTCCGATAAAAATGATAGCCTTGAATTTCATGTATCTCCATGACTTTCATACAAACTGTTGTTTAAAAAAAATCGAATTCGTGATAATGTAGCTGACGTCACTGTTTAACGCTCAGCAAGTTTAGCAAATATTTTTCCTCATTTTACCTGAAGATATATTTACATATTTTTCGTACGCACCTACCTAGTAAAATGATGAAATTTAACGAATATTTTAGAAGTATGTTAAATTGGCTGACCACGTGTATAGACTGAAATATTGGAATAGTAGCAATGAAGTGATGGCTTGAAGATCCTATTATTTTCGTCCCCCTTTGAATACAGAAAATCCAAAAGGAGTTGTAACAAGGGTTCTTGTACTTTCTGAAAGTGAGACATGGATTGACAGATGTAATTTTTTGGTGTATGGCTCCAGCTATAGCTGTAGCCCCCCATATGGTCATCACTCTCCTGCCCTTACCTATCCCAATTTATTTGAGGTCAGCGCAAAATGTCTTTTTCTTCCATACTTCTCTATTAGTAGTCATCTCGGTAGGCCCCCTTTCTAACCATATCGCATTTCACACGTTTCTTTTTGTCTTCCCCTACTCTTCTAGCCATCGTCATTCATACTTAAAACTTGCCTCATGACATTTTCTTCATTCCCCATATCACATGCCCATACCATGACAACCAATTTCCACACAACTTTTCAGTTACCGGTGCCACTTTTAGACTACCTCTTATGTACTTATTTTTTATTCTATCCATTTGTGTAACACCACACATCCCTCTTTGCATTCTCATCTTAGCTGCATACAATTGCCTTTCATTCAACCCTTTTGTGGCCCAACATTCTGATCCATACAAGACAGCAGGTCCAACCATGGTTTTATATATCTTCCCCTTAATTTTAAGGGGTCCGGGAGTCGCAGATTGTTCCTGTGACCTGCCACAATTTCATCTGTCCAGTGTAAATTCTATGCTTTACTGTCTGATCCATGCCCATTAAAATCTGCTTTTAGTAAAATCAGCCTTAATTAATTGTTCCCACTACTGGGATATAAACCTTCTCTCTGTGAGAGGAAGTGGGATGTAATCCATCACATGAGCCCAGTGCAGGTTGGTAGATGTCACATGTCTTCCAATTTTTGGTTTTAGGACATTCGCTTTTCTCACAATGTTTTTCTTCTCCGTTTTGAGAGCAGTGGTGATTAAATTTACACAAAATAAAGCATCTATCTGAGTTCGAACACGTGATCTACATCTCATAAGTCATAGCTGTTACCTCTGGGCCACTAGTGCTCTATAAATCTCCTTTGAAAAGTAGTGAATTCTTCAAAAATGTGTTAATACTTAAAAACAGGTTGTGACTTGATTGCTATCAGATAAAGAAGCTGATGTAAATCGGAAGTTTTTTGAAGTAAGTATTAAGTAGGTAAGAAGGACAGCCTGATAAGAAATGCAACCTTATTGAAACATGTAATGTTGTCATAAGTCTGTATCTGTCGTATCGTCAGGTATATTGTAATATTATAAAATCATGACTGTTTCAACAAAAAATCTCTATGGGTGTGTATAAATGATATGGATTTTTTGAGCAAATTTTTATCAACCCTGTATCTTTAAAACAATTGGTCTCATGTGAATCTTGTGTAGAACTATTTTGTGCAGAATCAGGTAAGTTTTGCTGAATAACCAGTACAGACCAAATGTTTTGTTGAGAAGTAAAAAATTATAATTGAACTACTAATTTGTTGGTTCTAATGTGGTCGCTTCAAGTAAGTTTACATTCAGGTGTACTCTCAAGTAACTTACACAGTTCTTGTGCAGAAGCTGTTGTTTGCAGTGGATGTTTTTGTCATCTCAGTGTGTGTGTTTTGTGTTTTTCACCTACGAATAAGTAATGTCTTTTACACAAAATAGTGTGTAAAAAAAACTATAACTAACTTTGTCTCAGAAGCTCCGGAAAAATTTCTATTGAGATTTGTCTTTTTTCCTTGAGGTAATAGAAGACATGGCTAAAATAAAATAACTTATTATTTATTTATAGCCTTTTTCGAAAAAAAAACAGTTGTAGAAAAAAACATTTAAATATCAGTTCTGAGTCTCCGTGTGCCTTTTGGCAAAAGCCTCGTCCATCCCATTCCGATTCTCCATGTTCCTTGCCTGTCTAGTCCATGTCTTTCCAGCAGTCCTCACCAAATCATCCTGCCATCTTTTCAAGGGTTTTCCTTTCTTTCTCTCCCTAGGGTACCAAAGGATCGCTTTTTTATTCCATTTCTCTTGCCCCTGAAAGTACGGCTAGTATCTCCATTTGAATCTTCTCAGTTTTAGTACTACATCTTGTGTTTTTGTTGCATTCCTGATTACACAGTGATTGGTTCTTTCTTTTCCCCGTTATACTCAGTTCCATGCTACGCTGCCGTGTTTGAAGGCTTGTCTGTTGGGTTTTGGTCAAATATATTTGACAGGCTACAAATAGAAAAGCATAACTCAGTGGGCAAAATCTTTACGGTAAAATTCTTTTTTTTTTCACCCAAAAAAAAGTAAAAGTTCGTTCTCTTGAAAACTGAAGAATTTCTATTGCTGTTTTGTCTTTTTTACTTGGGTTATTATAGGACATGGCTAGAATAAAATAGGCTGGTATTATTACTATTTACTAGCTGTGCCTGCCACCACTTCGTTCGCAGTTAAGATATTTAACAAGTTGCTTGAGTTGAAAAGCATACTGTACACAGGCTCATTTAAAGCAAGACTCAAAGCATTCCTGTTGGAAAGATGTCTCTACTCATTAGATGATTTGTAATGGACTTGCTGCTCTTAAAACTGACATGTAATTATTTGTGGTCGTCCAAATCAAAAGGGACCTTATGGCGTTTATGTAGTTTTCAGCTCTGTAGATAACTCATCTACAGAGCTGAAAACTACATAAACGTACCGAACTATAGACCCAAGAACCAACCTTCTAACCACTACCGTTATTTTTTTACGAATTTTTGAAGTTCACTGATCGAAATTATAAATTTCGAGAAAATCGCAATTTAAGTATGCCGTACAAAAAAGTTATGTTTTAGTGTGAAGTTATGTAACTGATGGTATAGGTACTTTGATTGACTATGATTATTACTAATGGAAATTCTTACAATCCTTGCATAAACTTGTTTGTTGTGGGAACATATTAAAATGTTGATATAATATATGGTTTGAGTTTGAATTACAAGAAAAACGATTTGTTAGGTCTTGCCGCGATAAGGTTCCTTTTTTACTAAACTTTAGATGAATACAAAACTTTTTTAAATTGACTTTTCGAAAAGTTGAACACATCTACATGTAGTAAATACAATCATCTTTTTAAAAATACAGTTATTAAAAAAAGGATTTTTTTGAGGTATTTTACAAATTTATTAATATCTCGGAAACTAGTTACCGCCATAAGGTCCCTTTTGATTTGGACGACCACATTTGTTTATGGTGTTATATTGTGTTCCGTGTTCATATGACTTTTATTTTTTGATAATTATTTTCGTTTAAGTTGCTATTAAGTTATTGACGTATGGTTTTTATTTTTTGTTTGCATGGTATTATTCATATTTTTTTTTGATTAGTTGTTTTTTTTATATAATGTGTCGATTTCGTCGCATTGCAGTTTTGCCGACGAAATTTTCAACGTAACATAAACTCCTATCAAAGTCTGTCCAGCCGTTTCGGAGATTACCCGGAACAAACAGACTGACAGACAAAATTTTTAACGTGTGTTTTTTTAATTATTACGTACCAAATATACTTATTTATTTAGTAACAAGCTGTTATTTTGACATTATGATCATCAACATTGTGATGATGATGATGATTATAAACAGACACTTCAATTTTATTTATTTGTACACACTCCAGCACATCAACCTACTACAATCTGTCAAATTCCTTTAATAGATTTTCAACTTTATCGCTGAAGTATAAGGCTCAAAGTTGATTGCGATTTGACAGTTTCAGGTAACTTGATGTGCTGGCGTCTGTACTTATAGATTTTGATAGGCTTTTAACAGGTAAGCATTACTCAGTAGCAGGGAGTACCTATTTATTGATAAAGAGATAAGATTGATACCTATGGCACCAATTGTATTTATTATCTAGTGACTTTGCTAGGTGTATTAATGACCTGGTTTTTTAATCAATTATGATTACTTTTGGGCTGATTTTTCAATCGACAGATAATCTTTATTTGTGCAGTAAAATTGACGTCTGATAGTTTTTGTATGGAAGAACTGTCAAAATCAAAATTATTCCTCCAATAATATTATCTGGCGTTGGAAAAATCAGCCCATAATCAGCCCATAATCTGGTGCGTTATCTATGCCACTGATATTGATTGTTCTTTTTATGACTTTCAAAGAACTGTGTTAAGAGCGTTTAAGACGTACAGCATTTCATACAAACTTTCAAGCCCTTGTTTTTCGAAATGAATGAACCGATTTTAATGAAACTTCATACATATAAGTAGGATACAAAGGTCTAAAACGTTACTTAAGAACATTTTCGAAAATTTGTGTTACAGCCAAATTAGACCGATTTTAAATTTTCCATGGAAACAGACATTTCCAGTTATCTTTTTTTGAAATAAGATATTTCGAAAATGTTTTTAAGTAACTTTTTAGACCTTTCCTCGAGTATCCGCGAGTTCAATGGTTTTTTCCCATCTCAAAAAACGCCTAACGAAGTTTTCACTTCAATAACGAGCTACATTTAGATTTTAGAACCGTCTCGCAATTGGCAATGCGCCCACTATGTCCAAGGATATTTGTATTAACCTAGTTAATGGTTCATTTTCATTAGTCGATAAACCTAGGTTCGCATGGGCGCGTTTTTCCCGCGGCGATTTTTATCGCGCACGGGAACAATCTGCGACTTCCGCATTCTCCTTAAAATTAAGGGGAAGATAATTATATAAAACCATGATTAGACCTGCTGTCTTGTATGGATCAGAATGTTGGGCCACAAAAGGCAATTGCATGCAGCTGAGATGAGAATGCTAAGAGGGATGTGTGGTGTTACACGAATGGATAGAATAAGAAATGAGTACGTAAGAGGAAATCTGAAAGTAGCACTGGTAACTGAAAAGTTGTTTGGAAATCGGTTGTCACGGTATGGCCATGTATTACGGAGAAATGAGGAAAATGTCGTGAGGAGAGTTTTGAGTATGAATGTCGATGGCTTATAGAGTACTCTAAAGAAACGATGGATGGAATGTGTGAATGATGATAATTGTTTAGAAAGGCGGTGACTGCCGAGATAATGATTAATAGAGAAATATTGAAGAAAAATTTGTATAGCTTCTCGTATTTATAATAATATTCCGGGGCCCATCCGAATGATTGCAAAATTAGAAAAATTTAAAAAGACTGTCCATGATCTGCTAGTAGACAAGTGCTACTACTCTATAAAAGACTTCTTATCAGATAAATCTCTGCTACAATACACGAGTAATCCCACTCAGTCGTGATGCGTTCAGTGACCTATTGACATGTACCTTAATTAATTATTTTTTTTTTTTTTGTAAAATTCTTAATAATTTGTAGAAAAAAAAAGTATATATGTTAATTTCATTTCCATAATTATAATATGTACTGACTATTGTATGCCCTACGGGCGGGACATAGCTGTTCACAATTTATTATGTACCTGCCACCTGTATTATGTACCTACCTATGATCCACAATAAAGAGATTGATTGATTGATTGAAAAATACATGTTGCGCTGACCCCAAATAAATTGGAATAGGGGCAGGAGAATGATATTTAAAAGAATTTTTCGTGAGGAGTCGAGTAACACATAATGGTGTATTATGGGAGATGAATGAACTTTTTTTTATCGTGGAGAAATGCTCATGCATTCTGCACTACCACGGGGAGGATAGTGCAGTTATGTGTTATACCTACTAAAACTCCACGGTGTCCTCTGCCGCTTACGGCGGGAACACAGGCACGCGTTAGCACTCATCCGTGAACGCGTCGCGGCTGTCCGTCACCGGACCCTCCTCTGGGGAGTAATCCCCATCACCGGAGCACCAGAACACATGGCACGTCGTGACCACCCCAGGGACCAAACCAGCACATGGGCCCCAGACGACCCCGACTCTGGGCACCCTTGGTCCCCCCTGCGACGGTCACGTCATTGGCTCCGCCGCCTGCCAAATTTCGGCCGCAGAGGATAGGGAAAGCGGCCAACGTCATACCAACACTCCTCCTCTCCTGCGACCCCAGCGCGTCCGCAATCAGAGCGGCGCACTGCAATACCGGCACTCCTCACCCGCCGCGGCCTCCAACCCTCAGCCGCGACGCCTCCCATACGACATCGCAGCCCGCCTCAGTTGCGATGTCGCCCAAGTGGCAACGCAACCTATTTGCTGGCCGCTACGTCGTCGGCATACCGGCAAAAGCCCTGACGAGTGGCCACTCCTCGGGTTCCTCTTCGCTTGACCGTAGGTGACCAAGCCACGGCTACTGAGCCCCCCGCCTCGACAATGCGGGAACCCACCGGAGATGACCATGATCTTTTTTTTTCTTTTTTTACGTGGAGAATTGCTCATGCATACTGCACTACCACGGGGAGATAGTGCAGTTATGTGGGACTTTAACCCACTAAAACTCCACGGTGTCCTCCTCTGCCGCTTACGGCGGGAACACGGGCACGCGTTATCACTCATTCGTGAACCCGCCGCAGCCGTCCGTTACCGGACCCTCCTCTGGGGAGTACTCCCCATCACCGGCGCACCAGAACACATAGCATGCCGTGACCACCCCAGGGACCAAACCAGCACATGGGCGCCAGACGACCCCGTGTCTGGGCACCTTTGGTCCCCCCTGCGACGGGTCAGGACATTGGCCCCGCCGCCTGCCAATTTTCGGCTGCAGAGGATAGGGAGAGCGGCCAACGCAATACCGACACTCCTCCTCCCCTGCAGCCCCACCGCGTCCGCCATCTTACGGTGGCGACCCCGTCAAGGCCGCGGAAGGTAGGGAGAGCGGCGCACCGTAATACCGGCACTCCTCTCCCGCCGTGGCCTCCAACCCTCAGCCGCGACGCCTCCGGTACGACATCGCGGCCCGCCTCAGTTGCGATGCCGCCCAAGCGGCACCCCGGCACCCCCCCGCCTCGACAATGCGGGCACCCACCGGAGATGACCATGATCTAGCCTAACATCACTTCTCGAGTGCCTTTATGTAATATCTACTTGTGTTAGCAATAAGCCCAAATGCATTTTTGACAAGCCTATCAACCTCAGACCAAATAAAAAGCAACAACAACACTGATTTCGCACGATGGATGAAAATTGCTACATGCATGCGTGTTTCACGACACGTTTTTGTTTATTGATGCAGTCATTTAGCTTGATATAATTATATGTACTTACCTACATTGTACATATACCTAACTATTCCTTTTATACGAGTACAGTCGATGTTATCGTTTGCGGTTTACGCGCTGTTCCTCTCGTACCTACCTCACCAAGTAGGTAGTAAAAGTACCAACTACGTGGTCCAAGAATATTCCAGATTGTTTACACAGAAGCTAAAATAAACGTTATGTCTCCGAGATAAGGGTTATTTTCGTTCTACGTAAGGACTTGTTTAGAAGAAATTCAAACTGCTCAGTTACAACCTCATAATTTTAAACCTGATTTTAATCAAACAAGGTACCGACGCCAGCACATCAAGCTACCCGAAACTGTCAAATTTTCCCAATCAACTTTGAACCTTATGCTTTAGCGATAAAGTTAAAAATCTATTAAAGAAATTTAACAGATTGTAGTAGCTTGATATGCTGGCGTCTGTACATTATCAGTTACATTTTATAGAAAGTGTGTTAAGCTAGGATGACGTACTCCGCAGACAGGCGTGACGTGAGTTTAGTGTAAATTTCTATGAAAACTTATAAATTTTCTTCCAGAATCGTGTTGCACCGTCGCGTAGCGCCTGTCTGCGGGAGCCTTTACTATTTATTGTTTGCTGTACAAAAGAAACGAAACAAAGGTTGGAGGATTACATGTTACATGATATTATACTGTAGAAGATCCTTGGGCTCATAAACTTGAATACTTACATTGTAATGTTATGTTAACAAGCTATCGGTTTCTGTAGGCACCAATCAGCCATTATTCCCACTTGAACACTTGACAAAGACACGACATGTGTTCTAGTATTTCTAGCTGACCCTGCGATTCCTTTTCGTGTACTTACCTAGATTTTTAACTTAGTGTAATTTATTTCTTACTAGACTGCTCTTAAAACGGTGAAGGAAAACATAGTGAGGAAACGGGCATGTCCTGGAACCAAAGATTCGAAGACATGAGACATCTACCAACCCGCATTGGGCCCGCGTGGTGGATTACATCCTCTCACAGAGAGGAGGCCTGTGGCTGTGTCCCAGGCTCCCAGCAGTTCGGGAACATTTTAGACTGATTATTATGTGTTATTTATGGGGTTTTGTTATTAGTCTTTGTTCAGTTACCGGACTAGCTCACCTCTGGTTTAACGATCTATAAAAACATACAGCACTCAACACCACTGATGTAGATACTGTGACCACTTAGGTGGTCATCATTTACGCAGTAAGCCAGCATTTGGGAAACTGGTCTGATTTCCCTAACGCTTCACGTTCGTAACCACCCAAAATACAGAACAGACCAACGAACTCACTTTCATATTCATTATCACGGTAGATCATTCAAGAACTATTCGGCCGAAAGCTATCCAGATCAATATGAAATTATTCATCATTAATATTTCATGAAACCCTCAGACAACCGTTACGTTCAAGATGTTATCATATCGATTTCTATTAGTTATTCAGTATTCGTAAACAATAAACATTAATTCAATGTCAGATCTGAATGCATGATAAAACCGCTTACTGAGCAGAATTGATTTACATTCAACTTTGAATAGGGGTGATTGAAAACGTGGAATATCGTCAGATATCGTTTGCTTCTCAACTTGAAAGGTCGATCAAGAGCTTATACAATCAATTAACTGTATTGGAAATATTTTATAAATTTTTGCGAGTTATGGGCATACGAAAAGATATAGGCCAGAAATTTAAAAAGGACGAACGGAATGGTACCTACTTCGTTCTATGACTACACCAAGTCGTAATAAGTTACATTGCAGTTAAAGTATGTACTTCCGATGTAGATAGACCTACTTCAGTTGCAATTAGTCACAGGCTGAATGAAATGATGAAATATGCAGTGAACTGATGTTTATATATTCTACTTTCGTGTGACGAGATTACTGAAAAGTAAGACATTTCAAAACGACATGCTTAGTTCAAAAGTTTTAATGCTGTGTTTTCCTTATAATTCCAGGGTTAAATCACAGCGGCAACCACCAGCAGGTGTTCCACCAAAGCTTGGAACAGATCGAAAGCATCAACGCTGCGGCAACCACTCCCATCAGCCTTCTAGTTCAATCGCTCGTCAAACAACTCTGTTCGCTCCTCGAAAAAGACACCATCAGAGCTAACCAACTGTATAACACAATATGCGAGAAGCTGCATAGCATGAACCTCATAGATGACTCCTACGCCATGGGCGAGTTTGAAGCCATGAGGAGTCAGTATCAACGAGCTCTATATCAGCTCGTCGCAGTCGCCAGCGGCTCAGAAATCCCAATAACCCTTTCAGCAACATGGCCTATAGTCCAACCTTCAGGCCTCGAGTGGTCCAGATACCACCGCGAATTTGAAGAGCTGTACTTCATAGCTGGTGGAGGTTTCGGGAGCGTATTCAAAGCAAAACATAGACTGGACGGTGTGGAATACGCTGTCAAAAAGGTTTACATAAAATCTTCAGACGTCGATTCCATCATGATACATTTGGCTGAAGTGAAAACCATCGCCAGTCTCAACCATCCAAACATAGTGAACTACAAAGCAGCTTGGCTGGAACCCATGATAGAATCCACTGTCAAGAAGAAGCGTAAATTCAAGATGGATACGGACATCGAAGACTTTTCCTCCAACTTAAACCTGATATCATCCGCTCAGCCTAACATAATAACGTCTTTCAAGACTCACAATTCCAAAGAGTTATTCACTCATAAAAGTCTATCCGATTTCATCATTTCATTCAAAAACTCGGACAGCTTCGCGAGTTCGAAAGAGGATTTGGACGAGTCGGAGTTTTTGTCTGACGACAGTACTTCGCCACATGACGAGAACGCTGTCTGCAATTTATTCTCTAGCAAAGCGTTCGAGAACTGTTCCCGAGTTAACTTGAAATGGGCGACGTTGTATATCCAGATGACATACTGCCAGCAGACCTTGAAACAGTGGCTGGACGACAGGAACCTGCAAATGACTGTCACTAGAAAAGGATCTGAAGACTCGGGGTTTCATCATTGCGATTCTACAGACTCTTCGTGCCTTGAATCCCCGGATGTGACTTATCCTGTAGCGTGGACACACATTGATGTCCTCATAGACATGTTCACACAACTGGTGAAGGGACTGCACTACATCCACTCGAGGGGGATCATTCACCACGATATAAAACCGAGTAATGTCTTCGTGGCGCAGACTGAAGGTGGAGTGACAGTCCAGTTGGGTGATTTCGGACTGGCTTGTCCGTTGCAGCAGTCTCATAGTGGATTGGCGTTGGGGACGCATTTGTACGCTGCGCCTGAACAGTTGGAAGGGCAGTGTAATCCTAAGGTGAGTTACTTTGTTATGTTTTAATGTAAAAAAAAAATGTCCTATTTAATTACTTCAATTATTATTACACAACTCGGAAGTAATTTTTTTGTCGTGTTCCGCAAGTTTAAGGCACAGATTTCGGCGTTGTTGGTTTTATAGAGGTCTTTTTTGTGATGTCTGGACTGGGTTTTATATTTTTTTCTGAAAGGAGCATAAGCAAAACCATGGCACCGATTTTAAAGCCAACAACAGTGGGCACTAATATTGAAAACTGTGCTCCAGAAAATCTACTTTACATTTTCTCTCCTTCCAGAGCGACATGTACAGCCTCGGAATCATCCTCCTAGAAATGGTGGAACCATTCAGTACCGACATGGAACGAGTGAAGACCATAACAGACCTTCGCAAAGGTCAGATCCCTGCCCATTTGACTGCCAACTACCCTAAAATAGCCCACATCATAGGCAAACTGGTACAAAGGCGACCAGCAAAGAGGTTGGATACAACCCAGCTTTTGGAAGAATTGAAGAATCTGTCTGAAAATAAGGATGATACTATTAAGTCTTTGAGGGAAGAACTGGCTGCAAAGGATGAAGAGATTGCCAAGTTAAAAATGATGTTGGCGAAATTTAACTATCAAGCTTAATGTTAATAATAATTATAGTGCTTCAAGGATATTTTGGGGCTTCAAAGACGTCGACATGGGGCGTTGTTGGTAAACCTTTGTGAAACTGTGTCCTGAAATTGTATTGCAAAAACAAGATCGCGGCGTTAGTTCCTATTTTGGCCTCACGCCAAAAGATCCTGGTATAGCTATATGTGATTCGATAGAATGATCGATTAGTGGTGTGCATGAGAGGTATACCTTTTTGTATCTTTACTAGCAAAGTAATGGTTTGCGAAAGTGTACTTAAAATCAGTCAGATTTTGTGTGATAAATTATTTCATAATACATATTATAATATTACGGAATGATTTCTTGTTTTTTTATTTTTAAATTGGAATTTTGAGTAAAATCTTTTTTGGAAGATGTATTGGACTACTGGACTATTGAGCAAAAAGTCGTCTAATTAATTAAAAATCTTTATTTACAGAATCTAACACGCATATATAAATTATTATCTTAATCTAACGTTATTTACAGTCTTAAAATTATTTTATGTTAATGTGACGCTGTCTGGCGAATCGTTGCGTGGTCGGGAGCCGACTGATGTGTGCTGAGCTTCATTGAAGCTAATTGGTGGGATGCGCAGGCGCACACTACAGGACTGCGTCCACCGCGTGGATCACACCATTCGTCGCGGGGATGTTGTGCGTTATCACTTGTCCGTTGTTCACTTTTATGCGACCTGGAAACCATGAAGTTTGGAATGTAAAATTGTGGATTTCATAAGAGTTGCTTATAATCAATAGACTCAGTATTATACGTTGACATGATTATATTGCATCGGTATGTTGTCCAAGACCCTAAACAAAAGTTTTTTTTCCGCACTACGGAAAAGGATTGATTGATCCACATTGCTCGTTCAAGTGGTAGTGCGATCCAAATAGTCCACTTAACAAAGGAGGTGTAGAGTGCGTGAGCCGGGCCCTAAGCGATTTTTTCAGAAAGTCGTTCAGGGTGCTTAGGGAGTAAATATACTAAAAGTCCCAGCGTCTAAAAGGTGAGCCGGAAAGTGGTGGGGGGTGAAAGTTCACACTTGTGTTTTTCGCTAATATCTTTAAAACGGTGCGTCGTAGAGAAAAAATATCTGCTACGTAATGAAAGATGATACAATATTCTACAACTTTTATCTTACACACTGTTTCGAATTCCTACCCATTTTCGAA
Source organism: Luperina nickerlii (assembly GCA_963855955.1). NCBI lineage: Eukaryota > Metazoa > Arthropoda > Insecta > Lepidoptera > Noctuidae > Luperina > Luperina nickerlii. The sequence goes on from OY979667.1 coordinate 22,306,122, forward strand.
CTACACGTTCTGGAAAAGTGAAAATGATCGAGAAATCGACTTTTATCTAGCTGTTGCCTGCTACTTCGTTCCCGTTATTTCGGGATAAAAAGTAGCCTATATGTTAATCCAGGTCCTAATATTTACTTTATTTATTCATCCAAATCCGTTAAGCCGTTGAGTTATCGAAACTTTTATCTATTTACTAACAGCACCCCGCGGTTTCACCCGCATACGTTTCCCGTGGGAATATCGGGATAAAAACTGGCCTAGGTATATCCTTTCCCGGGATTTTTTTTCAAATCTAATCATTTTTCGAGCATCACACTCTGCAAAGGATGAATTTGGTAGGTAGATAGATTAGGACCTGGATTAACATATAGCCTACTTTTTATCCCGAAATAACGCGAACGAAGTAGCAGGCAAAAGCTAGTGTTTGATAAAAGTTGTTTTTTTTTCGAAAATTTCATTTTTCCAGAACGTGTAGTTCGAAAATGGGAAGGAATTAAAAAAAGTGTGTAAGATAAAAGTTGTAGAAAATTGTATTTTCATTATACAGAAGATGTTTTTTCTACAACGCACGGTTTAAAGATATTAGCGAAAAACTCAAAAGTGGGAACTTTTATCCCCCCCCCCCACTCCGGCTCACCTCCTAGACGCGGGGACTTTTAGTATGTTTACTCCCTAAGCACCCTGAACAACTTTCTGAAGAAATCACGTAGGGCCAGCTCAGGCACTCTACACCTCCTTTGGGGTCATTCGTGGAGTGGGCTAAGCTTATTTCTTTGAAAAGATTGACACTCTTTATTGCTAGGTACACATGCAGTTACTTCAGTCGGCTTCGACTTGCTAGCGATTTTAAAATCTCACGTCCACACCCAGATTTAGACATACAAAAATAATTTAAAAGCCAACTCACCAGCATTCTTCTGCAACGTCAGCGGTTTAGCGTCCTCCATGGAGTTCCGTAGCTGGTAGTACCTCATACCAGCACTGTACAACGTGCCTGGCAGCACATGCCTGGCGACCAGAGCCCGCGCGCCTGCTTTCTCGGCATACCGCGCGAGCTCGGAGGGCGGAAGGCGCGCGAATGCTGCGTCCGTTGGCGCAAATACTGTGTAGGTTTTGCTTTCTGGAATTAGAAGAGGTTGTGATGTGAGAATATAAATTATAAAGTCGATTTAGAAATTTTTGTGAGGGTACAATAGTTTTCCAATTTAAAAAAAACGGCCAAGATCGAGTCTGACTCGCGCACCGAGGGTTCGGTATTGTAAAACGTGAATTTTTTTTTAATTTTCATCGGCGAGGCCTATATTCGTCAGATAATTTGAACCCTACGGTGTAGAATATTTTAGTTTTACGACAGCGCCGTCTCTTGACCGATATTGGAGTTAATGTAATTTTTGTTGATTTCTGAAAGTGTGCTATTTAAAGACATCGTTTTATTTTCCCTGTAATCTTTACATACACTTCTATCACAGAATAATTTCAGACTTTTTTCTATGCAAACTTAGGAGGTAAGGGGAGAACAGTATTTTTTTACATTTTTCATCAAATATCGATAACTATGCGGCTTAAAAAAAAAGAGAAAATGATTGAGAATGTGCAAACAGCGCTCCTTCATGCCCCACTTCGAATTTTATAAAATCACCTTTCAGTCACTGTTGCAAAAAAAAATATTATTTCTTTCTATTTGGAAAATAGTTGTATGTCATGATTATGAAGCTGGCAAAGTTGAGTATCGAAATGAATAACGTTATTATATACTTATTATACGTTATTGATAATATTGTTAGTGAACAGTTTAAGATTTCGTTCCGTTTGTCTGTATCGTTATAGCCAAGGAATTAATTTTGTTACGATCCTGGTGGAACGGTACAAATTTATCAGTACCGGAACTATGCGTAACGTTATTTTGAGTAACGTTTCAAGATTCTGCTCCTGTCTTTATCCTTTATTTGGGGCGCTATTGGATTTGTTCTTATTTCTTAAATTCTGAGGGAGGGCGCCACAAGCAACTTTTGTCTCGGCAACTTATTTGTCTCTCTCATCAAAAGTATGAAAGTGCTGTCTGTGTCGCGTCGCTACATACATACAAACCCGTAGACTTGATGTGAGAGACAAATTAGTTGAGGAGACAAAATTTGCTCGTGGGCCTCCTCCCTATAGGTAACATCATCAAATAAAATAGGTATGTACCGACTAAGGAGTTAAGGAGTATCCAATATTTTTTAAACTAAACGTGTCATCACTTTATTTGGCCGTTGGCTGTAAAAGTAAATAAGTAAATAAGACTAGAATTGAATTTTGTTACCTTCTACCAACACCAATCAAAGAGCTTCAAATACAAACAGTAAATATCCCAACTGACCTGCAAGTGTCTCCGCGAAGCCACTGGCGTGAATAGCCTTCAGGAAGGTGATGAACCGCCTGTCCCTGTCAGCCTGAAGTGTTTGTACCAGGTCACCCACTGGTAGCGGGAACATCACGCGGTCTACTGCATGCGCTATGCCCTAAACAGAGGAATTGAAGATAATTATGTTACAACAAAATATAGCTAAAAATAGCTTCTTCAGGTATTTCATAAGGACGAATTCGACCAACTTTTATACCTAGTAGGTAAGCTAATTGTGAATAAATTTTGGTTTTTTAACAGTTCTAACCATAGATATATGAAAGAGGTTTTTACATTTCTATGGTTCTACTATCCATACAAAAACAGGACTTTTAATCTACAGTTATTATATAATTGTCCGACTATAAAAATCAGCCGTAGGGTAACATAAATGAAGCTCAATGGAAAAGCTTCTAGACTTGATTTTGATGTTTCTAGTGTTTAACTATTACCAATGTATTATGTAAGCTTATCACTAATAGTTTGTTGGTCGATTTTACAAAATAAACTTTGCTGTAAGATTTCTAGCAGGCGCAATAAATAAGGAGCAGTGACTGGTGGCCCACTGGTAACGGCCGCGACTAGCAAGTTCTAGGTCGTAGATTCGAGCCCTGACAGGCGCTTTACTTTTTGTAAATTATTTCATCACCACTGCTCTCAGAACGGTGAAGGAAACATCGTGAGGGAACCGACATGTCCTAGAACCAAAAATTCGAAGACATTTGACATCCGCCAACCCGCACTGGGCCCGCGTGGGGGATCCCACTCCCTCTCACAGAGAGGAGGCCTGTGTCGCAAGCAGTGGGAACATTATAGGCTGATTATGACGTAATATATAAAATTACTTCTCTGTGAGGGCTTGTACACAAAACAGCGATACGACGTCGCATCGCAGCAATTTATGTTGCAGTTTTCTGCTTTGCGAATTCGCATCGCACCGATGTTTACTGTACCTACAAGCCCTTAAACAGTGGTGAAGGGCTTGTACAGACGCCAGCACATCAAGCTACTACAATCTGTCAAATTTATTTAATGGATTTTCAACTTTATTGCTAAAGTATAAGGTTTAAAGTTGATTGGGAAAATTTGACAGTTTCGGGTAGCTTGATGTACTGGCGTCTGTACACAAAACTGCGAATCGGCGCGATGCGAATTCGCAATGCAGAAAACTACAACACGAATTGCTGCGATGCGACGTCGCATCGCAGTTTTGTGTACAAGCCCTGACTGACGATGACGCCTGACGTGAAACCGCGACACAAAATGAGGCTTGCGCAGTTTCTTTGGTTAGGCGTAATAGGTTAATTATTTTGGTATCGTAACTAATAGGCTAAAACATAGAATGAAATAAAAACTTTACCTGTGGTATATGAATATCCTTCTTATCATCCAGTACCCTGGCTCCGTTGATGGTGGTCACTTTGACCTCGTTCCACTCAACGTCATGCATGTCGTACTGGTTGACCCTCAACTGTGTGCCGGCTAGCGAGACGCCCGTCATCTCGTCCTGCAGGGATCCGACATCGAAGGCACCAGGGATCACGTGGTGGAGAAGTAACTAGAAGTAGTAATATTTAGGGTAAGTTTTTAAGTAAAAAAAATAAAAATATACGCGTCGACTTGAGAACCTCCTCCGTTTTTCGTCAAACGATAAGTGCCTGGTTGTTTTGATTTAGTATTTTTTTAAATACCTATTTACTCTTGGTATTTGGCTTGGTCGATCGATCAGGTTAAGCTACGCTTGCCGCGGTTGCTCTGTGGATGGGTGACCATTTACATACCAGGACCCCTCCGTATCACGGAAAGCACGTTAAGCCGTTGGTCCCGGCTATCATTCGTGGATCTGACAGTCGTTGCGGGTCGTCAGAAGCCCGAAAGTCTGACAACCAGTCTAATTACCAAGGGTATCGTATTACCCAGTAACTGGGTTGTGGAGGTCAGATAGGCAGTAGCTACTGGTGTTCAGCTGCATCCGGTTAGACTGGAAGCCTACCTCAACATAGTTGGGTTTTCCTAACTATGATGAGGTCGGCTTCCAGTCTACCGCCAACAAAATACCATTATCATCTGCCTAGCCTAACAAAATACCATCATCATCTGCCTAGCCAAAAGGCCAGGCAGATGATAATGGTATTTTGTTGGCAGTAACTCTAACCAAGGTTCGAACGGAGTGATGTTTTTGAACCGAAGTTACGCTTTTGCAACCTTACAAAAAAAGCCTCAAATAATCTAGTCTCCCAAATAGGAATTCATGCAGCTAAGCTAAGCTTAATACTTACTCCACTAAGCAGTCTTGGGTTGTCACGGAACTTTTCCTCAGCTTTATCGGGACCTCCGAGCTGTACGAGCAAAGTTCTAAACGCCTTGTCAGTTGGGACGAAGATGGTGTACGGACCCGTCTCATTCAGGATCGTATCCAACCCTGACTGGCGCAAGTACTTCGCCGTTGCAAACAGACCATTCTCTTTCAAAATATCCACCAAACCCGGGTTGCCTGATGGCGACGCAAACCTTGCTGCGTTCAACGGAAGTGAAGGCTCACTTGTAAATGTAGGAGCAATCGTACTGGAGCCAATCACAACCAAATCTTTCTCAGGAGATCGGAATGGAGTAGTGTTAATGATCGTTGAATGGGTCGAACTGGGGAAAGTGATTCTTGGACTTTGGCTGATACTGTTCCTACTTGACGTGTACTCAAAGGCAGGGGTACTGGATTTCGTGTTGTATCGCTCTGTGCTTGATACGGTGACGGTGGACGGGAAGTGTGTCTGAGTTTGGGCAGTGCTTCTAGAAGACTGGACGGAAGGCTGGAAGTGTGGCGTCGGTGTTGTATGGCTTATGGGGACAGTGTGGCCGGTGGATCCGTGGTTAGAGGTACTGACGAAAGTAGAGTAACTTGATGGGTGGTGGGAGGATGCTGCGACGTAGTCAGTCGTTTCAGTTATCGGGCTGGCAGTCGTTGAACTGAAGACAGAGTTCGAGATCTTCGTCTGTCCAGGCAGCTGGATCTCACCGTTCTTTATTTTCTTCAGGATGTTCTCGACTTCCGGACCTTCCTCAGTTTGTTGGCCATTAGCTTTGACACCTTTCACTTTGAAGGATCCGTCTTCTTGTTCCTCTAGAAATACGAATGTGACTTTTTTTTTGTTCTGCAGCTCATTAGGTGCCTTGACTTGTTCGAGTTTGCCGTTATCTGCCTGTTTGATAAGCTCAAAGTTTGCACCAGGTGGTAAAATGCCCTTCGTCAGATCTTCTAACGAAACTCGGCTTTCCTTTTGCGATTCAATCTGAGCAGCTGCCATGATTTGTGCCAAGTTTGAACTGTCAGCGGCGATCGCGCCTTTGGGAATCAGATTAGGATTTGTTGTCCTAATTACTTCGTATTTCTGTCCATTGAGAGAAATCTCGCGAGATGAGAAATTCTTTTCGGAGAAATCTGCTGGATTTTCAGCGAGAGCTACTTTCAGCTGCTTTAAAATGTCTGGTTTCTTCAATAACTCAGCACTCTTCGCTCTCAGGCTGTCGTCGAATCCTTTAGTTTCGCTTTCTTCTAAGAGATTCTTGATTTCGTTGTAGAGTTTTGCTTTATTTCTATCTTGTGGGGGATTCCTAGGTTTTGGTTTAGGACGGGGTCTGTACCTAGGTGTCGGAGGAGATGGTGGGGGCGGGGTGGTTGTGGTCGTTGTTGTAGTCGTGGTAGTGGTAGTTGTAGGATGGTCCCTCTCGTACAATTCGACAGCTTTTTTGAATAAATCGGTCTCATGCGGCATAATCGGTCGCCGCCTTTCAGTATTCCTAAAATAGTCTTCATAGTTTTCTGTCGTGGAGAAATTAGGAATTGATTTCGTTGCCTGCTTCTTCACAAATTCATCGTGCAATTTCTCTACTTTCTCTTGTTGCTTCTGCTGCTGTTTCTGCACAAACTCCTGGTGCTTCTGGATGATTTTCGCCCTTTCCTGTAACTCCTTTAGTTTTTCCAAATTCTCCTTAGACTGTTGTTCTAGGATGTCTTGTATTTGGGATGCTTGTCCATTGGAGAATACGGGTTGCTGACCCAGATTCGACTGGAATGGGAGTTGTGCATTATTCTGAATGTTCTGATTGTAATTCTGAGGACCTAGGTTTGGTGCCGGCTGAATAGTAATGGGATTCGGCTGGCTGAAGATGGGTTGGTTGATAGGCTGGTTGTGTGACGTCGAGATAGTGGGTAGGAAGGCTTGCTGCGTCGGTCTTTGTTGGTTTATATTAACCGTAGCGGGAATACTTGGCTGGAAGGTAGGATTCTGCTGCAAGTGTCCATTCTGGAAGGTTGGTAACGTAGGAATGGGCTGTTGCAGGATATTCTGGGTTTGTTGCGGGATCTGTCTTAGGTTTTGTTGCTGCTGATAGTTATTTTGTTGCTGCAACAATGGTGGATTGCTCGCTTGGGGATTAAATTGGAAGTTGTTGTTTTGTAAGGGTATGTTGTTGGGAATATTTGGGATATGGTTGTTGAACTGCGGCACGTAGGATTGTTGTTGTTGCTGGGGCAGTTGCTGCTGTTGCTGCGGTTGTTGCTGCTGTTGTTGTTGAGGGAATATGGATTGTTGGAACTGGACGGTGGGTGAAGTGGGATTTGCGATTATTCCTTGCTGTGGTTGGAAGCCTTGTAAGGGTGAGTTGAGACCAAATCTTGTCTGATGCTCGGTGAACCCGGGATGCGGTAATGAGGCCTGTCTTCGTCTATCGAAGTCATTCTCTACCTGGAAATAAAGATAAGGAAACCGTTAATGTTGGTATAATATTTTTAAAGAATGTGTATGACAGCTAATAAAAATATACTTCCTCAAACTAATTAACGATCTATATATAGAATATAGATCGTAAAGAATATAATTCCGGCAACATTTTAAAACTATTAATTTGATTGTCTATGGTTACTGGATAAAACACGGCCAAAATAAAAATAAAAAGTTATTGAGAAAATTACATAACTTCACAGATAACTAAAAGACGGAAGAGGCATTACGAAATCTTCAATTTCAAATTTATTTAACACGATTTCTATTGAAATGTTTATTTTGTTACCGAAACTATTTAATGCTAATAACATGCCAAAACACTAGGCTGTGAACAAAACATCTGCTCGGCTCTTAGTTACAAAACTGGTGTGAATTGTTGCATAAATTATGTCATATAGGTATATTGTGCAGAATGCAAGTGGTTTCAAAATTGAATAGCTACAATAAACGGGTAGTCTCTAAATAGCTGAAGTCGTGAGAATTTCTTACGTAAAGACCTGTGAAATGGAATATAAATTCTAGTCTTTGGTCCAGCATGGTGACAAAATATATCTAATTTATTGTTGAAAACTGATATTTTCTTACGGTGTTATTACATCAACTGCGCTTAGTTAATCAGACAGTTTTGAAATAACTGCAAAGTTAAATGGAAATATTGGAAATAGATGAAATAAAAGTCCTAAATAAGCCCTTGGTTCTAATCTCAGATTTAACTAAGACAATCTGTTTTTTTTTTTGTTAACCTGACCCCGTTAAAGAGGTTTATATATAGATGTAGTACCTATAAAATATTTTTTAACGGTTATTACGAAAACGTTAGAAACTGGTTGCAACGGCAGAAAATACGTAAACTTGCAACATTATGTTATTATCGACTAATATTTTTTAACGGCTGCTATTCATGCTTTTACAGTAGATACATCTCTTGATCAAATTCTAAACAGAGCCAGACAATTACATCGTAAAATAATACCTGTTTTCAACAGTAAAATGTAACATCCAGCAAGTAGGTAAATGGATATTAAAACTAATATTTGGGTGAATTTCCCAAATGAGTTATTTTTTTGTCTTCGGTGAAATTAGTATTTGAAAAAAGGAATATTGTTCTGAATTATTTTTTTTAATATTCAATAGTTAGTTATTGGGTTGTGGCAAAAATATAATTTGCCTAGGACTATTACAATGGTAAAAAATAAATACATAAACCTCTATTTTTTTCAAATCGGTGCTGTCCCTCTACTTTTTTTACAAACAAAAAAGCTTATACACTAATAAAAATAAGTAACTTAAGTATATAACTTATTCTATTTCATAGAATATTAGTTTTGTTATTAATATACAGCATATTTTATTACATAATTAACGATTATTATTACTGAGAGGCATAAACGTACTTGTCCTGCAAAATGTTCTCACATCGCTGGATAAAAGTAATTTAAACCTAACTTTACATCGACCAGTCTGACAGGGTCCCCACCCCTATTTTATTTCCCTCGTTAGTGTGTACTAGTACGCAGTCAGGATGGACGTGTGTCAAATCGCTGCATATTCCCGCCAATAACGTAAGTACGCCATTTCAGTAGCTCCCGGACAATTATTTTATATTATCGGTGGTTGCATTTTTCTAGTGTAATGAGTCGTTTTATTATTGTTGTTTGGTTCTAACAGAGGTAGTAAGTGAATTAGCTTCATTGACTGTTATTGAATTTATCCTAGATATTATGCATTTTTTGTAATTTTCTAAAAAGTGTGTTATTTCTCACGTCGCTGTTCTCATATCGCTGTAATCGGTGGTCTTTATTGCCATCGATGTGATAATTTACACCGAAATGATAAGAAAAAATCAATCGGTGTCTTATATCTAACATCGGTGTTTTGATTCATGATCAACGCACAGTTTTGTCACATCGGTGGATTGCTTTATCATATCGGTAGATCATTTTATCATCTCGGTGAGTCGTTTTATCATATCGGTAGATCCCGTGTCATTTCGTTAATTATACAAAGAAACAATGGAACATACAAACATACATACAAACACATACATTATATACATACATATATACCTATATACAAACATTCATACATACATACATACATATTTACCTACATAGACTGCCAAAATCATTACCACGATACCACTGAGTAGTAGATGTATAAATGTATCATTAGGAGAGGTATGTATTCGGTAATGTACGTCTATAGGCTGAGATGATGATGGTGAGGTGGAGCAATTGAACGCATTAAAGGTTTCTCTAGAAAATATTTTTTAGTAAAAAAAATAGTAAGTACATAATAAATAGATAAAAAGAAAACATCATAATAGCTTAATTTTGTTTAAGAATGTCGAGGCCAAAACTAAATGAGGAGGAGAAAAAAGAGAGAAAAAAGTTGCTGGAAAAGTATAAGAAAAGCTAAAATCAAAAGCGATCCTGTGTTAAGAGAGGAGCATTTAAGAAAAGATAGAGATAGATATAGATATAGATACCTACTAACTATTTCCTTTTTGATGTTCAAAGGTGGATAGTTTATCATATCGCTGGATATGTACATAATTTCGGTGGATAAACTTATCATATCGGTGTACAGAAAAAATAATCGGTGCCGGTTTGTCATATCGGTGGAAACCAGAATTCAAATTGAATTTTCTCCTTAGTCTTAAATGATACGTTGATGATATTAAATTTGGGGATATTTAATACCCTAAAGATTACAAAAAACCTGAATAATATACAAAAAAAATATAAATAAAAAAGTTCAGCGATATGATAAAAAAAATGGCATTTGTTGAAATTCACCCATTTATTAGAAGTTGGCTAAATGGCGCGTTAACTCGCAAACGCAGATAGCAAGAATGCACTTTCTTGTGACTGATGCGTCACGGACAGACGAATCTAGTGCGAGATGCGAGATGCAACGTCGGGTATGATCTATGTTGTCTATTGCATCGTTGTGAAGGAAATTTTTGAGCGGGAAATATGACGTTCGCTGTCAAATTTGGCGGCAAAAGACTGGTTGAAAAAAAAATTGGTTCGTGAGTATTAGGTACCTCGTGGTATTCGGCCTTCGTCGCATTTTGATGCGGATTTTCAAGCAAATATTTAAAAAAGGGAAGCTACTTTATACTAGGTACCTACTTCACATTACGTGAACCCTGACTACAGCTTCCACCCATTACATAATCACCGGCTTATGGCTAAACCGTTTCCATAATATTATCAAATCACCATACTAATATATATATATGTTAAAAACACCATTAGTTAGCATGAATATTAAAAAAACATTTAAAGAAAGTAGCGAGTCCGCTTGAATCGGCTCAGTAAACATTAGATGGCAGGAGAAAATTATTATACAACCAACAGTGAATAAATGCATGCTCACGATCTGCTATACACCGTGTTCTTCACGTTATCCATAAACTTTGGCAAACGCTTTTATAGCTTTTACAAATCAAATCTAATAAAGGAAGTAGTACCTACTTAAAAGGCTTCGTTACAAAGATATTTGTAATTTAATTAAATAAAATTTAATTGTGCTATGCAGTAAGAAAGGGTCTTAACTTAGTTTTGTTTGTTTGAGGTTTTTAGGTATAGTGATTGACAGCAAACTCACATGGAAACCTCATGTCGAAGTTGTGTGCAAAAAACTTAGCAAATCCGCGTATGCTCTCCATCAACTTTCTAAAAAAGTCAACCGTCAGGCTCTTTTATCGGCATACCATGGATTGGTTGCTTCGGTTTTGCGGTACGGCATTATTTTCTGGGGGCGGTCTGCCGACAGGGAACTGGTATTTAGGGTGCAGAAGCGATGTATAAGGTCAATGTGCGGTCTTAAAACAACAGATAGCTGTTTACCGTATTTTAAATCTTTAAAAATCTTAACTTTTCCTTGTTTATACATTCTGGAAACAGCGCTATTTGTAAAAAACAATCCACAGTTGTTTGAAAAATTGTCAGCAGTTCGGAAAAATCCAATACGGACTCAATATGTACATAAACTATGCCAAGTGAAATGTAAAACCGCACTTATGCAGAAAAGTTTTTTTGGTATTGCCCCAAGCATTTATAATAAAGTACCTGATGTAATAAAAAATATGACTGTATTCAAATTTAAAAGGGCACTAAACCAAATATTAATTGAAAAAAGTTATTACAAAATTGACGAATTCCTTAACCCTTAAATTGGCAGTGTACTCCACCAAAGACATAAATTTTGAAAAAAACAATTGTAGTGATAATCTTAAAAAGAATAACATTTATGTTTTTTTTTAGCTTGCATTACTTGTATATTTTGGTAAAAAAAATATTAGGATGTGGTGACATCGAAAATTATCTGTCAAATTCAAAATGTTTTCGAAGCGGTTTGGTGTCTCTGCGTTACGGATAAGTTTTTTAAGTTTTTCTAAACTTTTTTGGATGAGACTTGTGGTTATTGGGCTGTAAATTGCTTATGGACATTATAAATAATATCAATCGTTCGTAATTTATTGTGTAAATTACGTAATCATCATTTTATGAGTTCGAAACTTTGTGTGTACTCCGTGAATACCGTTGCCAAGTACTTAGTAAAGAACACAAAATAAAGTTCGGTATACACGAAGTACATTGCCAAGAACATAAAGAAATGCAAACTGGCTTTTTTGTTTGTTTTGATATAAAATAATATCGATTGAGGTGTGGATTGTATGTCGTACAGCATGTTCTTTTTTCTTTTTCTGCAGTGCTTGAACCTGACACGATCGCATAAGATATTAGCTTTGATCCCGAAAGAAAATGCATGTTCCGATGAAAGTTCTAGTTCTGAAGACGAATCACACTTCCTTCCACCATTTCAGCTGGAAAAAACTTATTTACGCCATAGGTGGATGAGGGAGTACACAAACTTCGTAAAACTCAAAATGAAACAGTATTGGAATACTTTCGCTGTTTTTTAAGTCCAAGAACCAAAGTCTTTTGTACAAAGAGCAAAATGTAGGTATCTGTGTTTTGTGGTAGGAGAAACAAACAAAAGAAATTGCTTCCGTCAATTTCACACTCAATAAATTTTGTTCAGTAAGAACTTTGAAATTATTATGATTAATAAACTAAAGATTTAACTTAGATGTGTTTAATTGATACCTTGGCACCGTACTCTACGTAGTACAAACATAAGAAGAAATACTTTATACTATAGTTGGCAATGTACTCTCCGGAGTACATAGATTTTCGCGAAAACTGTAATAAGTAAATTTTTTTCACAATTTTTTTCAGTTCTCTGGGATCATAATGAACCAGGAAATAGCAAAAAAATATTACATTTTAGAAATAGATTCATTTGCCAATTTAAGGGTTAATGATAAATCTATGCACTGATTGACAAACAGCATGTCGATTCTGTAAAAATCTCACCGTGAATACTTGCGTGGAGTGAGCTGTCAGTGTCATCCCACTGATGCTAGGGATTGACCATGCAAACATTTACAATCATAAAAGAGATTTTAATAATATTTTTTAATGCTAATCCTATTGATATTTTTATATAATTCAAAGCTAGTATTTTAGTGGTCAAAACATTCGCCAGCGCCTAACGCGCTTGCGCGGCGTGAAATATGGCTCATTCCGAATTAAGTCATCATCGCTCACATGAATAATTTGCTTTCCGATTTAGATAAATGACCACTATGGCAGCTGAGAGTCAGTAATATACCTATTCACTTGAATAGTTACTCATGGTTGGATTATAGTATTTATTTGTGTATACACCACGAATTTCCTCTTCTTTGGTAAGGTGGCGACTGTAGCCAGAAGCACAATTTCGAAAATGCCACGTTAGTTTAAAGATCGGTGATAATTATTAATTTAGGGCATGGTCGGTAGTCGGCGTTATCGCAAGATGGCACATGCCATGACTTCATATATGTCGATTCACGGGACATCGTTATCGCGTTCACGTTAATTCAGAAAAGGGCCCTAATTCACTATGACCACTTAATGATTCATTACTTCGAAACCACGTCAATTCCTTAATAACCTAATCACTACATCTGCTATTAACGTATTCTCTATGACACAATGACCGAAACCGGTTTGAACTGTCAAAATACCACGCTTGACAACCGTACGGGTGGTAAGATTATGCGGGGAATAATAGATAAATACCATACAGCAGAATTGGGGTCAAGGTGTAAGCACGCTGTAGTCGATTACAGTGCAATTCGGAATGTACCATATATCACTCCACTCGAATCTCGTAACCATGGCAACACCACCTCGGCGTCAACACCTCCACCAGCCGCGTTTTGATTGGCGAATACCTCGTCTTTTTCTACTTTAGAGTTACACATTTTGAAAATCGCTCAACGAAAACTTTGCTTAATCTGCCCCTTGGCAGACTCTAAGGCAGGGTCGCCATATCGAAGGTCGCCATGAAATGTTGGGGGTTCAAGGGTCGTTAGAATTAGACAACCAGCTTGATAGAATGTACTTTAATGAATATCTAGTGAATTTATGTTACAATGCGCATTGATGTAAACTGCTTACTTATATTCTAAAGGAGTGTAGGTACTTACTACGTTATGCACTATTAGGGACCATACATACACTTCAGGGTTGACACCAACCACTTCTTCATTTAAGGGTTACTAGAGGTGCATTGCAAACACGGGCGCGCGATGAGCGATAAAATATTTGCACTTATTTGACGTTGGTATTGCATTTTCCTAATGTTCTTATACATGACGCCTTACAAGTTAAATATGTAAAAACAAATCTCTAATGTGATAATGAGTGACTAACGCGCAAGCGCGGCGTGATCTTATCACTTCACCTTCACTCCACCCGATTCACGACATTAAATGTCGTGAATCGGGTGAAGTGAAGGTGAAGTGATCACGCAAACTGCAATGTGATAATGACAGTGATTAACGCGCAAGCGCGGCGTGATCTTATCACTTCACCTTCACTTCACCCGATTTACGACATTTAGTGTCGTGAATCGGGTGGAGTGATCACGCCACACAAACTACGTGGGATTACATTCTATGGTCCGTCAGCTAGGCATCCGTTAGCACTCGATGACTTGACACACTCGGTTATCTCTTCTAATTCAATAGATTTCAATTTGATAACATACGCTGAACATCGTCGCAGTCTTTACTAGACTCGATCTACAATTGCTCATAATAACCAAACAATGTCGATGCGTATTTTCATCAGTCTAGCTGTCATAAACGTGAATGTTTTAATTTTATTTACTGTTCGTGCGTGACGCGCTCGCGCCTCAGTCTATACAAAGTTGATACGACAGAGGGGCTTTTCTTTAAACTGCCTATACTAGATACCATTTTCAAGCTCTGTACCAAAAATCAATTAAATAGGAGCAGTAGTTTAGTCACAAATGATTTTTGAAGTTTTTGCTACGTTTGAACACGATGTATATTTCCTAACAGCTGATTATCTCATACGCATAGGTCATGCACCTTAAAACGATAATCTGAGTATAAGATACATTGTTGCCGCACAAGTACAACCAAATATTTCACGAAGCAATAAATACACACACACTTGCACTTTCACTATGAGAGTGACAATCATAGCAAAACCCCCGCGCCTTTTTCCCGCGCGTAAAAGGAATAGAAATAGGTCAGTATGTTGCTATTGCATTCTAGATCCTTGGGAATTTGCTAAAAAACTTTCTTTCAGTGGACAGTGCGCAAGCGTCATCCATGCGGGACGTACGTTACGTAATACGGGAGCCCCCCGCCGCCGCGCCTTTATGTTTTGTCGAACTCGCTGACAATAATTGTGATTTTGTTTTGTTATTGTGATAGACACTAAATAAGTTTAACTTGGGAATATTATTATTTAGTGTTAGTGTTTTTTTGTGTTTGACTGTTTTTATTGTGATAGGATACGTAATTAAACGTTGGTTGTGTGTGTGTGTAATCATTAAAGTGTTCAGCAATGCCTCGTGTAACTTACACGGCGTCAGAATACACTTACATGATTTTAATTTACGGTGAATGCCGTGGAAACGCAGATTTAGCTCTGCGAACATACCGAGAAAGGTATGGTGACCGGCGCAATAGCCCTAGGAACGCCGCGCGCCGGCACCATACAATTGGCAGTACAAAGATTACGGGAATTAAAGTGCTTAGCGACGGACAGTGATTTAATAAATAACAATATTCTCCGTCGGTATAATTTGTGCATTAATATGAATCGAGGACACATCGAGAATTTAAAAATTTTGTGTTTTTGTGTGTGCGCGTACTTAACAACCAGCCGGGCGCGGACGGCGCGAGCGGTCTAAACCGCCCGCCCCCCGCGCCCCCGCCAAGAGAGATAACACACACGCACACGCGCTCCTGCGCGACTTTGTTACCTAGGCATCTAACTAAGGTCAGTCAAATTTATTTATAAAGGGTGGTTGCGTTTCACTCTGACTTTAAGCTATTTAGTTTGTTTGAAAAAAAAAAAATCTCATTTTTGGCGCTTTCTATTTTTGTACTGTATCGAATTAATACTATACACGTATAGTATACGTAGTGTAATTTAATGCCCCTCTGTCATATCAACTCTGTATAAGGACTTACTAGACTAGGGAAAAAATAAAAAAAAAACAGGATTGAGATTCTGACTGCGCTTCTGTTTTGCTATTTTATTGTAAGTAAAACCCCACAAAATATTAATGTTTTGACCACTAAAATACTAGCTTTGAATTATACAGAGTTGATATGACAGAGGGGCATTAAATTACACTACGTATACTATACGTGTATAGTATTAATTCGATACAGTACAAAAATAGAAAGCGCCAAAAATGAGATTTTTTTTTTTTCAAACAAACTAAATAGCTTAAAGTCAGAGTGAAACGCAACCACCCTTTATAAATAAATTTGACTGACCTTAGTTAGATGCCTAGGTAACAAAGTCGCGCAGGAGCGCGTGTGCGTGTGTGTTATCTCTCTTGGCGGGGGCGCGGGGGGCGGGCGGTTTAGACCGCTCGCGCCGTCCGCGCCCGGCTGGTTGTTAAGTACGCGCACACACAAAAACACAAAATTTTTAAATTCTCGATGTGTCCTCGATTCATATTAATGCACAAATTATACCGACGGAGAATATTGTTATTTATTAAATCACTGTCCGTCGCTAAGCACTTTAATTCCCGTAATCTTTGTACTGCCAATTGTATGGTGCCGGCGCGCGGCGTTCCTAGGGCTATTGCGCCGGTCACCATACCTTTCTCGGTATGTTCGCAGAGCTAAATCTGCGTTTCCACGGCATTCACCGTAAATTAAAATCATGTAAGTGTATTCTGACGCCGTGTAAGTTACACGAGGCATTGCTGAACACTTTAATGATTACACACACACACAACCAACGTTTAATTACGTATCCTATCACAATAAAAACAGTCAAACACAAAAAAACACTAACACTAAATAATAATATTCCCAAGTTAAACTTATTTAGTGTCTATCACAATAACAAAACAAAATCACAATTATTGTCAGCGAGTTCGACAAAACATAAAGGCGCGGCGGCGGGGGGCTCCCGTATTACGTAACGTACGTCCCGCATGGATGACGCTTGCGCACTGTCCACTGAAAGAAAGTTTTTTAGCAAATTCCCAAGGATCTAGAATGCAATAGCAACATACTGACCTATTTCTATTCCTTTTACGCGCGGGAAAAAGGCGCGGGGGTTTTGCTATGATTGTCACTCTCATAGTGAAAGTGCAAGTGTGTGTGTATTTATTGCTTCGTGAAATATTTGGTTGTACTTGTGCGGCAACAATGTATCTTATACTCAGATTATCGTTTTAAGGTGCATGACCTATGCGTATGAGATAATCAGCTGTTAGGAAATATACATCGTGTTCAAACGTAGCAAAAACTTCAAAAATCATTTGTGACTAAACTACTGCTCCTATTTAATTGATTTTTGGTACAGAGCTTGAAAATGGTATCTAGTATAGGCAGTTTAAAGAAAAGCCCCTCTGTCGTATCAACTTTGTATAAAAATATCAATAGGATTAGGCTAAAAAAATATTATTAAAATCTCGATTATGATTGTAAATGTATGCTTGGTCAATCCCTAGTATCTGGTAAGATGTCACTGCCAGTTCACTCCACGCTCACTTCACCTAAGTTTTCACGGTGAGATGGTTACAGAATCGCACTGCAGGTTCCTATTCTGACATTTTTTATTCTAATTGACATTTTGACATACCTACTTTATTATTTTTAACATTTTTGTAATTTAATTCTGTAATTTTTTGTAATTCTAATGATCTGACATTTATAATTATTTATTCGCTATCAATAGAATTTCTGTTAAATTTTAGAACCTAATATTATTTGCATGCCCATGAGATGGTAGAATATGGAGGACTATATTATCTTAAGAGAACATCTATGTACCAATTACCCATGTTTGCAAAAATAAATGATTTGATTTGATTTGATTTGACAAGTTTCAGCCCGCCAAATCTTATGAATGAAAATACGACGCGCGACGTTGCCAATTCGGATAAAGAGGCATGCATATCGGGCGATTTACGTCAAGGTATTTAGTTTGTATGAAAATTAACAAAAAATAAGAATTAATGAATGTGTCCATAATGAAAAATGCTTATTTCCATGGTCTGAACATCTGGTCGAAGTTTATGTATATCGACCGGAATGTATACGTATAGTGTCGACAAACTTTGCTTGAATGTCATTTCTATGACATTTTCGTAGACTGTTCATTTAAAAATATCACAAGCAGAAGCAAATAGCAAGAGTAAATCACATAAAAAAAAATTAAAAGAACCGGTCACGTGCGAGTCAGACTCGCGCACCGAGGGTTCCGTACATATTTGTAGGTATGCAACTACTTATGTTTCAGATTTTCCATTACTTGTGCTACTGCTACATGACATTGCTTCTTGCCAAATTTCATGATTCTAGGTCAACGGGAAGTACCCTTATAGGTTTTGATTCCCTTGCAAGTGTCAAAATATGCGGCATAAACCGAACTTAAACGCCCGTATCTTTTGATTGCGTTGACTTAGAAGTCTGATTTTTTCACTGCTTCAAGGGATTGCAGCCCTGAGTATTTGACATTAATTTCAAATTGATAACTCCATGCGTTCTTGCGAAAAAGGGTATTTACAGAAGGACTGACAGAAGGGCAACGAAACCCTTATAATAATAAGGGTTTCGTTTTTCTTGTTCAGTTACAGAACCCTCAAAAGAGACCACGCTAATTGATGAATATATTGGGAAGTTTTATTCATTTAATTAGGTAATAATTTAATTTTTGCAACTTGCAAGTGCATTATTGAGGAGAAGCGGTGCTATTCTGTAAAAATCTCACCGTGAAAACTTAGGTGAAGTGAGCGTGGAGTGAGCTGTCAATAGTGTCAATTCCTAGCAAAAACAAACTCACTTCACCTAAGTTTTCACGGTGAGATTTTTACAGAATCGACCGGCAGTAGTCGTAACGCGCGCGTCTAACGAGTTGTAGGTGCGAATGCAGACAGGAGCTTTACTTTGTGTAAATTATTTCATCACCACTGCTGTCAAAACGGTGAAGGGAAACATCGTGAAGAAACCGGCATGTCCTAGAATAAAAAAATCGAAGACATGTGACATCTACCAGGGTGCACTGGGCCCGCGTGGTGGATTACGGCCTTTTCAGAGAGGAGGCCTGTGTCCCAGCAGTGGGAACATTATAGGCTAATTATGATATGTGAATTATTATGTGTTTGGGGGCTTAAGGTCGAAACAAAGCGTTCAAGAGCTGCCCAGTGCAGTGATTGTTATGGAATATTGATACTAAAAGCTTAGGAGTTAGGGTTTAGGTATGCTGATGCGTTTCATTCAATGATATACAAGGTGGAGACTACAATACGACAAGAAATTAAACTGCTACGAAAATAAAATCAGTTGTTTAATACAAAAGTAACCAAAACAAATGACCAAAATGTATGTAACAGCTAATTTTTTTTCGTGATTTCAGAGTTGGTCCCATAGTGAAAGTTGTTCATTATATTCATGGGTGGAACACCTTGTAAAAATTTCGAGACGGCAAAAAATTCAGCTAGTATATTATGACGTTCGCAGTCTGTGTTCAAATACTAAATCAAATATATCCTAATAGTTTAGTCACTATCTAGCTAGTCAAAGATTGGCAAAATCCATTGTCGGCCCATCAACACTATTTAATTTGTTAAAAATAATCACATTTTTATTTTCAGTGTTAGGATTTATTTGACAGTTCCTAAGTACTCCTCTGCATAAGTATTGTCAGTTTTTTCATTTATTGTTATACTAGCTTCTGCCCGCGACTTCGTCCGCGTGAAACTTGTTCCCCCGACCCACTCCGTCGCATCGCGATCGCATCGCCTGCTCGTGCTATTACTTCGGTTTTGCTTAGCGTTCTTTCTGACTTTTTTCTTTTTGTTCGGCTCCTAAAAGTCATAGCGTGATGTTAAATGGCCTATAGCCTTCCTCAAGAATTGGGCTATCAAATGCAAAAAGAATTTTTCAAATCCGACTGGTAGTTCCAGAGATTAGCGCGTTCAACCAAACAAACAAACTCTTCAGCTTTATAATATTAGTGTAGATTGTCATCTCTACGTTGTATATGAAACAGGTAGATTACATTACCTACCTAACATTATTCCTTTTGCCAAAAATGTAAACAAATATGAGTTTATGGAATAATAACTTTAATTCCTACACAATAAAGTTCAGCTTACGCTACAACTTGAAAAATGTTTATAACTTTTCAATATTATAGTGCTAGTCGCTCTGAAATCAACTTAATTACCATTAAAATAAAGTTGACATTTGTTTAAATTGAAATAATATTAATTTGAAACAAGCTTGAATAGACTTTACACGATAATACGTGGAACACAATGACACGTGGAAATAGGATGGCATGTCATAACTATCGAGAGCGGAAAAGAGACAAGACGATACGTAACTAGGCTAAACAGCCAATTTTTAACGTGTCACTTACGGAGACGTATTTAACTTTTTTTCTCATAATATCATTGGTTTTATTGGTGAAATTCGCCCAGCAGTAGACGTCTTTCGGTTGAGCTCATGATGAAGATATGATAATATTTATATTATTCGATTTTTTGAAGTGAAAACTTCTTTAGCGGCGCTGTGTACTTTTTTTGGAATGGGTAAAAACTTCTAAATTCGCGTCAGGTCACGTGACCCTGATCGAAAATTCGTAAGACGTAAAACGTAAGACGCGCGTTGTTGAGGACAGCGCCATCTATGCACATCGGGAAGAACTACGAGGGCCTCGCGTACTAACGTCAGACGTAAAACTTAAGACGCGCGTTGTTGAGGACAGCGCCATCTATGCACATCGGGAAGAACTACGAGGGCCTCGCGTACTAACTACGTAGGCCTCGCGTACTAACTACGTAGTTCATCCAACAACGACGAGATGGCGCTGAACCACGGATATATAACTGACGACGAGCAAATCTGAATTTCCTTTCACGAGAAGAATAAACCAGTCACTTTGGTCATCATACCTGATTTGCAAAAACCCTATAAAATAAGGAACACACCTTAACACGCGTGTTTTGTTTATAAGACGATTCACAAAATACACTCGTAATTGTTCAAGTTTTCACTTCTGTCGGCACTACCGGAGTGCCAGTGTTTTTTTCTTATTATTTTTTGCTTAGCATCTTTAAGATTCACTGTCATTTAAATAGCTAAGTACCTTCCTACAGATATAAATGAAAAAAATACAGTAATTTTTCTAACATCCGGGAGAAACCGTTAAGTTTAAACAAATATATGTATAGATGCTTTTATAAATAGATGGTATGTTGTAATATTTCTCTAAGAAGAATTGCAACAAAAATATGAAAATTTATACATACTTACTTATATTAATATAAGTATGTATAAATATTTAAGTATGTATGAATATTTATAAATATTTCAGCATATTATGTCACTACACTTCACCACACCACAACACATCACAACTGCTACTTTATAAAGTAGCAGTTTTTGTGGCTATTTTTACTTCATGTTATAGGTAACTGGAAGAAAAATTAATTTTGCCACATATATAAATAAAAAAATTCTGACTAAAGGTCTAAGTGACCTCAAAATAAAAACACTGCTAATTTATCCATTTATTACCTACTGTAATAAAATAACTCGCTTCCTGGAAAATATAGAGTGGTAAGGACATCGACGCGCAGTCTTCCTGTTCCCATGGATACGGTACCTACATAATTCTGAACCCGCTTGCTTTGAAATTTTTCGTCGGTTATTTTTTAATAAATCCTTGACTCCCTGTATATAAATTTACGTAAACAATACTCATTTGTTGAAGTAGGTACTTAAAAATCGCAATAAAAAAATCGGTATAGAGCGAGTCTGACTTGCACACGAAGGGTTCCGTACCATAAGGCAAAAACGCCGAACAAAACCCGTTTGTTTTAAGCCCCCCTTAAATATTTATTTTATTCTGATTTTAGTATTTGTTGTTATAGCGGCAACAGAAATACATCATCTGTGAAATTTTCAACTGTCTAGCTATCACGGTTCATGAGATACAGCCTGGTGACAGACAGACAGACAGTGGAGTCTTAGTAATAGGGTCCCGTTTTTACCTTTTGGGTACGGAACCCAAAAAAATGAAAGACGTAGGTAAGTTTTAGTAAATAAAATGATCCAAAAAGAAGAAGTACTAGAATTTAGATCACGCTAGGTAGGTACTCAGTCATCTCAGCTAGATCATCGACCTGCGCAGACGCACGCAAGGGTGAACGAGACGCGACGTCATTGCGGTGAAATTACGGACGAGATGTATTATACATATAGCATAACGTAATCCGTTTATAATACTTCATTATTATGTAGCAGTTGCACTTATGTGGCTATAGTGTCACAGATTTGGGTCAACTGTGTGAGAAAGCTGTCAAGATTAGACATTCGTCATATGTAATCTGTGGTATAGTGCTTGATTTGTTGACATGGATTTAGGTGACAATAGAAGAACAGATCTCGTTGTGATAGAATGTTGCAAAAGGCGACACGAGACCACACGATAGATAAAAAAACACAGTGAAAAATAACTTTAACTTCGGAAGTCGGTGTCGTTGGTTCTGTATTTTCGTTTCTTGACACCGACTTTCGAACTTAAAGGTTTTTTTCACTTTGCACTTAGTGTTTTTTTGGAAGTCAGTTTTTTTTTTGTAAAAAATGTTTTTATTTTTCTCTTTATAGTTGTACTTACCTACCCCAAACAAATTCATATAACACTACTTGCTATGTGAATATCAGTGACAGGAAGCTATTGAACACATCTACCTACCCCTTTAAAGGGTACCTATACCCTTTAGCATCACGCCTGCGTGATGCTCTGTTGTGTGATTGCGTAAACACTGCATACATATTATGCTATAGCAGCAATCGCGGTTGATTTACTGGCATTTATGGAATAGTTCCTTTGTCTGTCTCCGAAACTCATCATCAGATCTTTCCGAATTTAAATGGGACTATTTCGGAATAAACCACTTTCGAAAAAAAAAATTTGCAAATCCGTCTATAAGTATATGAGGGAGTTATGCCCGAATATACTAAAAAAAAAACATCGTAGTTGAGAACCTCCTCCTTTTTTGAAATCGGTTAAAAAGCACATTATTCTTTTTATTTGATTTTATCTTCATGTTATAACACTGTTCTCTGTATATTTAGGAAACTTTAATCATCGTTTATAAATAAACCCCATCATTAACTGTTGTTGCATGTCTATTTTCCAAAGTAAAGTACCTACTAAACTAGATAAGAAATGTAAAAAATAGATAAGTAACATACAATTACTATTTGGTCATGCTCTGTTTATTATCTTTCAAACAAAAAATAGGTAACTAAGCCTCAATTCAAATACACAATGGTCCATTTGGGACCAACTTCAATCTTCGAACGGAAATAAATAGGCCTAGAAAGTTTACAAGATCTAAATTATGGCAATCGGCATAAGATTTGAACTTTGGCCAGTATCAGCGGAGTAATTGCGTAACATCAGCGGGGTAATTGCGTAACATCAGCGGGGTAATTGCGTAACATCAGTGGGGTAATTGCGTAACATCAGCGGGGTAATTTCGTAACACACTATCAGTATCAATGGATTTCATTTTGACAGTTAACAACATTTATTGCGTTATACGCGCGCGTTTGCGTTTTTGAACTGACAAATTTTTCGAACTATGAAGCGATGGACTAACAATCATCATCTGCGTAACCTTTTCCCAACTATGTTGGGGTCTTCTTCCAGTCTAAACGGATGCAGCTGAATACCAGTATTTTACACGGAGCGACTGCCTATCTGACCTCTACAACCCAGTAACTGGGTAATACGATACAGACTGGTTGTCAGACTTTCGGGCTTCTGACTACCCATCGACTGTCAAAGATCCACGAATGCCAGCCGGGACCAACGGCTTAACGTGGTTTCCGAGGCACGGAGGGGTCTCGGTATGTGAAGATGGTCACCAATCCAGAGACCAACCGCGGCAAGCGTAGCTTAACTTGATCGATCGACTTGTGCGGCTGTTATGCAATGCCAATGCCAGTGGCCAAGCAATGGACTAACAATATCCTTCAAAATTATTCAGATTGTCATTGATAATAATGTGTTACACAATTAGGGTATCAGATTGTACAGACGCCAGCACATCAAGCTACTACAATCTGTCAAATTTATTTAATAGATTTCAACTTTATCGCTAAAGCATATGGTTCAAAGTTGATTGGGAAAATTTGTCAGTTACGGGTAGCTTGATGTGCTGGCGTCTGTACAGAAATTAGGGACAGAGTTGTTACTTGGTTAGAAGATCCATGGTAGCAACGAGAAGGTCTAAATGTCGCGGTTTGCCGATACCAAGAGTTCCAAGAAATTTTCAAATTTTGGCAGAAGAGGAAGAATTGATAGTGTCTAGAATGTGGCGGCGTTTAGCAAGCAATTCGCCTGATTACATCTATTCCTTGCAGCTTTAAATAGTGTCTAGTTCTCATCAGTAGATACCATATAGATATATCTTTTATTTTACATTTCTATGGTAGATACGATCCCTTTTAAATTTAGGAAACGCGTAGTCCCTACGTCGCATTGCCATCTGTGTTCCTCTTGTCATTAAATATGCAAATGAGCGTTTTGATTAATTCACTTTTTTGACGGGAGCTTAAATGACAAAAAGGGTGATAACATCATAGATAGATCACACCTTGCCGTCACGGGAAATAGCTACTTTAAACAAATCTTTGGCTACTCTAATTTTGGGTAGGTACAAAATGTTCGAAACCTGAATGATGTCCTTTGTTGCACATTTTCAAAAAAAGTTTGCATTTATAAATTTATGTTAGGATCCTCTTGTGCTGATGGCCCTCTCGGGCCGGGGGCCACCTCTGGCTGGGGGCCCGTGGCATTTTGCCCCAATGCCCTATAGTTACGTCTAACGGTTTAACGTGCTTTTTGAGGCACGTAGGGGTGTCGATATGTAATGGATGGTCGACCCATGAACAGACCGCGGCAATCCTAGCTTCGATTGACCCGTGCGGCTCTTATTAATTAGCCACGAGCCCCTCATTGAATGTGTAATCTCTTTATTTGCTAGAATACCAACAGATTAGGCTCACTTATTACAGGGCGGTGAAAATTAATTTAACGACGACGTTAAACAAACTCAATTTCGTTCGTTTCGTTTTTAATTCTCGTTTGTCGGCTATTGTATACTCCTGTCACATGTGCTCGATATCACATGTGCTCGTTAGGTACATGACAAGTCATACGTGATCGAAAATTGTACCAGGTATGGCAATGAACGACTTTTAAAACAGCTCATCTGTAATAGCGTGCAGTTATGTGCCTGTGATCTATATGGAGTTGATTGCACAACTTTCGACCATACATTATGTCTGTGCCATGTCTACGCAGGCACATAATATATCTGTCACCTTTGTCTTGTTTACATTGAGCGTTGACAGTTCTGTCTAATATGTCGCAGCCAATTTGAGAGACACGCAGGTAGATCAACTTTTTACGTTAAATCAAATACACACTCTTTGATTTACCCGTATAAAGTAGATCTACCGATTGAAATATGGATTTATATTGTAAGCAGTTATGAAACAGATATCCAGGTAATTCGGATTCGTTTTGAATTTAGTGAGGCGAAGGTTTAAATAGTTTGCGTGAATAGTGAATGTCTCGTCGTGACCTAAGTAGAAAGAACAAGGCTGGCTCTGATTTCAAATAACAAAAAAAAAACTTCAAAAGGCGATGAAAACGCGCCCTTCTGCCAAAACTGTCACTCGAAACGTGTTTTATTTTCAAATTACGCTTTCTTAATTGTTTCGAATTGGCATTAAAATAAATCTAGGTAGTTCGTAAACGGGTGAGGTGTTGCATTAGTAAAACAGGTAGACAGAAAGTCAGCTTTCTTAAATTTTGTGGAAACTACAAACGCACTTCCATTGTCATTCACATGGTAGATACACAGAAGTATCTACACGACTTTAACATCGTGAAAACGTAAAGTTTAATTTTTAATGAAGCGAAAGTCGGAGTTTTGACAGTTTGACTCATGTAATGAATGATTAATTGTAGGTATGTGATTTGTATCTGTGGTCCTACTTACTGTGGCGTAGGTAGGTACCTAGGTAAGTCGTGAGTTTTGTAAAATTTAAATTGTTTTAAGTCATGAAGAAGTTACTGTTTAAAATCTGCAGTTATTGCAGCATATTACCCAACCTAGCCAGATAAAAGAATCAAGAGGAAGATATGAACAATCAAGTTATAAATAGCCTTTTCTAAAATTGAACTTAATTTGGTTTTAAGTACCTAATTAGACTTGCATAACAGCAACACTTTTAAGTTTTAATATGGCTATTTTAGCCTAGTTCAGGATACCTAGTCTATTCATTATTGAACCACACAACTACTCAATGAATCTACTTACTTATTGCAGTTAAGTAAGGTGTATTTTAAAGTAAAAACTCATTTGTGCCAGTTACCTAATTCAACACACGTCCCAATTTCAGCAAGGCACACGACAAGAACCGTTCTTCCAACCGTTTAAAAAAACAGCAGCGTCTCTATGATACACGCGACTACATAATTTATGTAATTACGCAGAATGTCGGCGACCTAACACAATAGTACGAAACAGAAAGCTCCGGGGAACTTGTTCGTAGTGAAAGTGACGACATTCGTGAGATATTCGTGACTATAAACGAATATTTGCGAAACTAATCGAGAAGTGCTAACAAAGTAAGCAGTCGATTGGTTGTATAGGTACACGAGAACGAGAGAAAATTAGAATAGGACTTTTATTTATTTGCAGACAATTAAGTAAATTAGGTACCAGCATTGTCTCTATTAGGCTCAAATAAAGTTAAGTTGGGTTTGGTAATTAAAAATAAAAACAAGACGTCAAAAATTCGCGCTAAAACTGAAACAATCAAACTTATTTATTGAACTAATATAACACACGTGTAACGTTAATTACAAAGAAAGCACAAGATTATATTCAAGAAATCGAAAATCGGTGTGAATGTCCGAATGATTGATGTTACATCACTAACGTAATGCACTTATAGGGGTGTGCCCATTTGTAATTGGAATACTAATTCTTATCATTCTGTTTATGGTAAACGCAATGTAAATGGCGCGAATCACGAGGCGATGCAATATAGAGTCTAAAATTGCGTAAATTGAGAGATCGCAGAAATTCGCAGATGGTATCAGAGCACACCCCGATTCCACTATGTTACGCAAATGGTCGTAGGTACATACTATCCCTGTCGTAACTCAAGACATCATTTCCTTTAAGCTAATCAACGTCGAAGGTATTGCCTAGATTTCACATGTTGGATCTTACATTTGCATTTAGATCGACAGATCTGTTTTAGATTTCATCACGTGCATGACGAAATTAGAATGTTAGGTATCTAATAAGAAGTGTGATAAATAAAATATTTATGAAAATACTAATTTCCTAAATAAATGTCTAGGAGAAAACTGTACTAGACATAGAACCTTTCGATAATGAAAAGAAAGTACTGAAATCTAAATCACAAACAACTAAGTAACGAATCCTTTTTAATAGATGTCTGCATGAAGGTGTGTTCCCGGCGGTTTGGAAGCGTGCTAACATTACCCCAGTGCATAAGGGTGGCTCAAAGCATGATGTCGAACAATATAGACCCATCTCGATTCTGCCGACCTTGTCAAAGCTTTTTGAAAGACTTGTTCACAACGAGATTTACCCTCTTCTGCATAATATCATCATACCAGAACAACATGGGTTTGTTAAGCGCCGATCTACGACTTCTAACTTGTTAATATTTGCTAATTACCTTTTTGAGAATGTTGATAGGCGATTGCAAATAGATGCAGTCTATACTGACTTCAAAAAAGCTTTTGACAAGGTCGATCATGAAATTCTCCTGAGTAAAATTGCCTACAATGGAATACGCGGAAATTTATTGCGTTGGTTTGTGTCATACCTCGAAAACCGGTCACAGAGGGTAGTGGTTAATGGTCATCAGTCTGTCTCTGTTAGTATTACTTCCGGAGTACCACAGGGCTCTATTCTGGGACCGCTATTATTCATTATTTATATCAACGATATTAAGAAATGTTTTATAAATTCGAAATTCTTGATGTACGCTGATGACCTGAAGGCGTTTCATGCGATACGTACTATGGACGACTGCCAGTCATTTCAGGAGGATCTAGACAGACTAACTGCCTACTGTATTGACAATAAGCTGCATCTTAGTATCCCCAAGTGTAACTACATACACTTTACTAAGAATAATTCCATCTTTAATTTCAATTACAACCTTAACTGTATCCCCCTAAATAATATATCTATAGTGAAGGATCTAGGTGTTCTCTTTGACGGCAAACTGTCCTTAAACCAGCATATCGAAGCCATAGTCAATAGTGCTTTTAAAATGTACGGATTTGTAATGAGATCTTCAACAGAGTTTAAACGTGCCTCAACCTATCTCTATCTATATAAGACGCTCATTCGCTCCCAGCTAGAATATGCGGTCCCTATCTGGAACCCCTTCTACCAAAAGTACGTAGCTGAAATAGAAAGGGTCCAGCGCAAGTACCTCCGTGCCATTTTAATATGTCCTATCTGCGGATAATGTAGTGGACTGCAACATTGCTTCCTATACCTTTGTTAAAATTTCTGTAGTATAATATATGTTGTAGTTGTTTATTATCCCTCAATAAATAAAATAAAATAAAATAAAAATCCAAACGAATCATTATGCTCAATAGAAAAAAAATGTTAAAAGCTTTGAAATAAACCCAATAGGTATCTTCTTATACATATATCTCGGGAATTAACTAAATATTTAAACTGTATAAGTAAGAAGACTAATGTGTGTCTATTTAAAGTAGGTAAAGCTAGGTAACTATCTAAGCCTATGAAATCAATCGAGATGATACATAAATAAATAGAATTGCAAAATATTCTCATAAAATATATCCAGAGGCTGTTTACCTGTTTCCTTTGCCGCTATTACTAAAGTTGTGGTTTTAGATTTGTTGTCTGCTGAGTTGCAAAATGGCGCAGTTTTCGATCAGTTATTCGATAATGTTCCGTGATGGATTTATGTAATTGTGTGATTATTTGCTGATGTAAGCTGTTAACTACGAAATATTTAATCAAAATTGGATGTAGCTTATGATTTACAAAAATAGATTGCGTCAATAGACACAAGAAGCGGAAGTGTGAATTTCATGTGCAACGTTGCTGTCGGCGTTAGTTGAAAAGTACAAAATAGAATAGAATGGAATAATTAATTTGTGAAACATAGCTACATTCTGTCCATTAAGGCAGATTTAGACAGATCCAGTGACTGGCGCCGAAATCGAGACAAGCCAGCGCTGACCCGAAAAAAAACCCGTGTAAATTGATTTCAAGTCAATCCAGTGGCGGGAAGTCAGCGCTGGCTTGTAAATTCGCACACGAATATTTAGAAGCCAGTCTAGGCGCGGGCACTGGCGCCGATAACTGACTTGTGCACTGACCCTGTCTAAAATTGCCTTTAGGTTAACCGTTTTTTGACAAATGGAACTAGTGATTGCAGCAACGTCATCATAACACACATTTCGATAATTTACACTGTAATTTGTATATAGTATCAATTAGGTATCGATTTTTTTGCTGTCGAATAAAAAATGGTGCAGCTTCTACGTATGCCTGTATTTTTTATTATTAAATACAATATAAATTAGCCGCTTAAGGCGAAAGCGCCAGGGTAGCACGCGAAATTTAATTTTTTTTAGGTTTTTTGGAATTTGCTGGTCAGTATTAAGTTGTACGTTGATTAATATATGAATCGCGGCCGTAAGAAATATGTGTTTACAGAATTATAATCATTAAAGTCATGAACACAACTTTCTAAGACCACGTAAGTCTCAAGAATAACTGTTTCATGAAATCATCATTCTTTGGACTTACGTGGTCTTAGAGAGTTGTGTTGATGACTTTAATGATTATAATTCTGTAAACACATATTTCATACGGCCGCGATTCATATATTAATCAACTTACAACTTAATGCTGACCAGCAAATTGCAAAAAACGTAAGAAAATTTGAATTTCGCGGGCTACCTTAGCGCTTCCCCCTTAACCTAGTGGACAGAGTGTAGTGCGCTATGTTTTGCCAATAATGACATATGTACTTATAAATGACTAGCTGCGCCCCGCGGTTTCACCCGCATAAGTGTCGATCCCGTGGGAGTATCGGGATAAAAAGTATCCTATGTGTTATTCTGATGTAGAAGCTATATGACTGTAAAGTTTCATCGAAATCCGTTTAGTAGTTTTTGCGTGAAAGAGTAACAAACATCCTCAGAAACTTTCGCGTTTATAATATTAGTAGGATTCATTAAAATGACTAAATAAGTATTATAATAGTTATTTATGCAACTGTTCTATAATACCTAATTATGTACAGTTGAATATAAGACTTTATCTACACCCATGAAATGAATCCATACTAATATTATAAATTCGAAAGTAACTCTGTCTGTCTCTCTGTCTGTATGTTACCTTTTCACACCTAAACCACTGAACGGATTTCGATAAAATTTGGCAGGGAGATAGATTGCATCCCGGGGAAGGACTTAGGGCGTTTGTGCACTACAAGGAATTTTACCGTCCGGCAGTCCGATTTTTTACGGTCCCATATGGTACGACATAATAAAAAAATAAAATCGGACTGCCGAACAGTAAAATTCCTTGTAGTGCACAAACGCCCATAGGATAGTTTTTATCGACATAGCTTGCGGGCGAAGCCGCAGGCGGATGCTAGCTATAAAAGGTTCCGAAACCAGTACTTACAGTATTGTAAAAACTATGTAAATTCATGGAAAGTTTAATTGCTGAGTATCAAAGCTTATTTTTGTAAACAACAAAGTAATTAATTTTTGCAATACTAATATGGAACAAAAATGGCGGGAT
The DNA here is from genome assembly GCA_963855955.1 of Luperina nickerlii. Lineage (NCBI taxonomy): Eukaryota > Metazoa > Arthropoda > Insecta > Lepidoptera > Noctuidae > Luperina > Luperina nickerlii. Next base: position 22,336,794 of record OY979667.1, read on the forward strand.
ACGACGTGAATTAGAATACTTAACCTAGAAGTTCTTTTTTTTTAATTACGGTGGCGATGTGATAGCGTAACGCGCGTGCATGAGAATGTTCTTTTTTAGGGTTCCGTAGTCAACTAGGAACCCTTATAGTTTCGCCATGTCTGTCTGTCCGTCTGTCCGTCCTCGCTTAATCTCTGTGACCGTTAGCACTAGAAAGCTGAAATTTGGTACCAATATGTATATCAATCACGCCGACAAAGTGGTAAAATAAAAATTGGAAAAAAATGTTTTATTAGGGTAGCCCCCCTATATGTAAAGTGGGAAGTGATTTTTTTTTTAATTTCAACCCTAACGTATTATATTGTTGGAAAGGTATTTAAAAATGAATAGGGGTTTACTAAAATCATTTTTTGATAATGTCAATAATTTCGGAAATAATCGCTCCAAAAGTAAAAAACAATGTGTCCCCCCCCTCTAACTTTTGAACCATAAGTTTAAAAAATATGAAAAAAATCTGCAAAGTAGAACTTTATAAGGACTTTCTAGGAAAATTATTTTGAATTTGATGGAAACAACAGTTTTTGTACAAAAAAGACAAAAAGTTGTACAAAATAATTTCTGGACTAAGTTTGTAGTATAATCGTATATGCAAGCATTTTTTTAACTTCGTTTACATAATTTATTATCCTGAACGTATCCCTTTGTGTTCGCGCTAAAAACCGTCACGAGTTGGAGCGCCTGCCGCGGAGCGTGCAATGATGCACGCTCCGTGTTCGCACGTACCCACTACTAGGGAGCAGTTGCAGGAGCGCGGAGCGCTGCTGGAGCGCGAACATAATGGATACCCACTTTTAAACTTATAAGTGGGAACACTTATTGTGACGGACGGGAAACTACGGAACCCTACACTGAGCGTGGCCCGACACGCTCTTGGCCGGTTTTATTTGAAATTCATAAAGATATCACGAATTGAGTATCTAGTGAGAATGTGGCTGTTTGATGAGTAAGGAAGGTATAAATAAAGCATAGAAGTTGTTTCAGAAATTTGTATACTTCTATAAAAGTTTATAGCATGAGAAAATCTATGAGTTGGAATCAGTTGATCTCATGGGAAAATCTTTAAGTTGGATCCACAGATCAACCGGAGCGAATAGTGGTACTTACAACTTATTGTAAAGTTAGAGCACAAAATATTTTGTATATATATATATGTATATATATATTGTTTTTTATTTATATATTCTTATTAATTTGTTTCTACCTACATTAACCACCTAGCTATTACATACAACTTCTCTTGTTTTCTTATAAGTATTAAGAAAACCAAATATCAAGGCATTTGAAGAAAGACCTAAGAAAAACATTTTCTTACAAGATAACATAACATAAGAAGCTTTATAATGACGACTTTTGTCCGTCATTATAAAGTTGTTGCTCTTAAATCTTAGCCAGTCTGCAGTCTCACAAAGTACCTACTTGGTAATAAACTCGCATCATACGCTGCGCCCGCACAGCCAGAGGTGAAAGTAGTCGCTTGACACACGCGAGATTCACGCTTGACTGTAATTAGGTTATTAATTACCTACAACATACGCATAAAGTAATTAAACGATGTTTGTCAATAAAGCTGACATTTGTATTAATTTCCGATTTGTTTCCTTATGACCTGATGACTATGGAAAGGCCGTTTACGAGTATAAAATGCATTTGTCATCGTTATTGATTAATTTTTACTTTTCCTTTACTTCCATTTTCGTAGCAGCAGAAACACTTGTCTATCGTTCAATCACCAATTACTAAAGTAATTAGAACTGGTTTTAATGCTACTAAGCAATTTCCATCAGTTTTTTGAAGTGAAAACTTCTTTAGCGGCGCTGTGTACTTTTTTTGGAATGGGTAAAAACTTCTAAATTCGCGTCAGGTCACGTGACCCTGATCGAAAATTCGTAAGACGTGACGCGCGTTGTTGAGGACAGCGCCATCTATGCACATCGGGAAGAACTACGAGGGCCTCGCGTACTAACTACGTAGGCCTCGCGTACTAACTACGTAGTTCATCCAACAACGACGAGATGGCGCTGAACCACGGATATATAACTGACGACGAGCAAATCTGAATAAATTCCTTTCACGAGAAGAATAAACCAGTCACTTTGGTCATCATACCTGATTTGCAAAAAACCCTATAAAATAAGGAACACACCTTAACACGCGTGTTTTGTTTATAAGACGATTCACAAAATACACTCGTAATTGTTCAAGTTTTCACTTCTGTCGGCACTACCGGAGTGCCAGTTTTTTTTTTCACTAATACGCGCGGCGGGTTAATTGCGTAACACTATCAGTAGCTATGAGTTTCATTTTGACAGTTCAACAACATGCATTGCGTCAATTAAGTTGTTGAGCATAAACATTTTTCGAATATAATATGAAGCAATGGATTAGCAGTATCCTTCAAAATGATTCAGATTGAGATGGATAATGTGTTACGCAATGAGGGTTTTCGTGAAAATTTACGACACCAGTTGGCACCACTTTGACAAGAGGTCTTCCAATATAAAATATAATATGATGACGTTCATCATTCGATTCGTTCATCATTCGATTCATTCATCATTCGGTCATGACTAAAGAAAATATAGGCTCTTTGACAGATGCCTGGACCTGATTTAGCAGTGCAGCCACCTAGCGAACGTCATTTTAGAAAACCCGCATTAGGGTGCAGGTCCAAACGGTTCGATTTTCGTTGATCAACTGCTAAGTCTAAAGCGATTTGAACCGTCTGAACAGATTTACAACCAAACTGAATTTCAAATTCAAAGTACTGCTGAACAACAAAAGTTGTTCAACTAGTAATAAGAAAACATGAAATGCTGTTTCTTGTTTTGTAAATAAAAACGAGAATCTCAAACTACACTGTGCGTACCCGGATTGCCAAACCCTTCTTCAAAATAACAGCAATAAAATGCCTCTAAACTACTCAAAAAGAGGACAATACCCATCATCTCTGGACGATAACGCATAATTTGGCTCATTTATAATCTGTATTGCCCATAAACAACGTAATTCTACTTTCTAAACGTTGCATCAGTATTCATTGTTTAAGTTCAAGGCATCATCATGTTTATTCATAGAGCTTCACTTACTTATATGAATTACGCGGTTTATCTTGATTTAATTTGAATAAATGTACGTCTTTAAGGTAATTTGTTGGGTTAATTAATTCCTTAAATGTTTATGATATAGTAGCTTAGGAGTTAAAAAAAGTTTGTGCGATGCACAGTTGCACACACACACGATGCGTGGAGATAGCGCAGTGCGTGGGTATATCCAGTTTATCACGTGTTCTATATTATGGTCCCAACTTTTTAGTCAACAACTGTCCGACATTGCCCCCCCGTTTGTCCTCAGATAGACGGCATTCATGAAGTCCCAAAAATTTAAGAATAGGTAGTGACTTTGTTCACTTCTTTGATTTGTTATTTGTTGCAGTGATTACTTACTATTAGGTAATTTTCATACATTCTCGAGGAGTTCTTCCTAAAACATAATACGAATTAGAGCTCTAACAGTTATATAGATAGTCAGTTTATCTGCTAAGACAGTCATGTCTTTGAAAAATATAATTTCAACAAACACAGATCCTTTTGGCTTCTAGTAGAAATTACTCGGATTACGCAACACTTTTACGGATATTCCCAAGTTTACACCAACTGTTTCATATATGGCAGCGTCTTATTCACGATCAAATTTCACAAATGTCTAAATCACGCCGAGTAGTTTTGTTAAAAATAAATATTTTACAAGGCGTGTCACTGTTACATCACCGGTTGCACAAACTCAGGCTGCGGTGAAAGAGAGAAAGGCAACGGTATCCTCTTACAGAATATGTCCATACAGTTAATGTATTACGAAGCACGTATCAGTTTACTGCCTTACTCGTCTAGCTTCAGTGGTTAGCGATGGTGACAGAATTAGGAGGCCTTGAGTTTGACTGACCTAATGTTTCTGATCTGAAAGACGGATCAAGCCAGCATAGCTATTCACAACCACACGATACGCTTCCGTATCGTATCGAACATATTCAATCAATGTTATCGTAGGAGTTCTCTAAACGCTGTGCATAAGTCCAAATCACGAAAATTGGTGTTTAACAAAACAGCTTTTGGGGGCAAGGAAGATCAGGTTATCGAAATGTTTTATTTTCGATACGATAACTTGTCGTAGATCAGTTACACAGTCAGAGATTTAATTGAAGTCCATAACTTGTAGCTTCAGAAATCAGTAAAGCTTTCAGAAAGCGATAGTAAAATTCAGGCTATATAATATCATCACTAGATTGCGGATGGATGACAGTTTTTCATGAGCTACTAGATACGCATCGAACTTGTAAAACAGATTGTTCATTCGTCAAATGAATATGGATGAGCGACTATTTCTGATATTCAGCAGTATCTATAAATGTGCAGAAGTTGCATTTATTTAAATAAAGGTTATGATGGTAATGATGACCAACGAATCAATAAATAAAAATGATGATCTTCCACTGCACTGTAAAGAAGTTCTCACGAATTATCTTAATATCCGTCATCAAGCATAACGACCAATTGTCATTACTGCCTATGTAATACTTACTATAATACACAATTGACTAATTGATGCGTTGGTTATACAATCAAATCGCGACGGTAATACATTTGAATTCTAGAACAAAGAAAGTTCTGGATTAGCACAAAGCATTCATGAAGAAGAGAAAAAATGAGCGCAGTGATGGCCCAATGTTAACGGCCGCGACCTAAGAGTTGTAGGACGTAGGTTCGAACCCTGACAGGCTCTTTACTTTGTGTAAATTATTTCATCACCACTGCTCTCAAAACGGTGAAGGAAAACATCGTGAGGAAACCGGCATGTCCTAGAATCAAAAATTCGACGTCATGTGACATCTACCAACCCGCACTGGGCTCACGTGGTGGATTACGGCCCACTCTCTTACAGAGAGAAGGCCTGTGTTCTAGAAGTGGGGACATTATAGGCTGATTATGAAATGACAATGATTATGATTTCATGAAAAATGGAAAAGAGACCAGTAGTTTCTTGTCCATTTTCCTAAAGCATGCTCCTAATGCATCAGGATCCTAGCGCCGGCTAATAACAGCTTCATATTATTATCAGTCTTCCAAGCTTGGTATCTTTCTGATTAGACAAATTATTACAGGTATTATAGAGTGATTAATTTCTTCTTCGAATATAACGTTGTCGGTGGAACATATGAGAGGGCCAGGTAGATTTTCAGAAAATATAAATAATTAGCTTTTTTTTTCAGGATGGTAAATCATCAAATGATCCCTCCCGCTCTGGGTGGAGCGGAAGGGAGTGTCAGACTCTTACTGACTAAAACCCACCCGTGTTCCTTCCTTAGCCCTTTATGTTCCAGGCCAGCGGTAACCCTTTCGGACAATCCCGCTGACCCGGCAGATATAACTAGCTTCTGCCCGTGAATTCGTCCGCGTGAAATATATCCTATAGCTAGACCCCGTTCTTTCGTTTTCGCTTAACGTTCTTTCTGACTTTTTTCTTTTTGCTCGGCTCCCAAGAGTCGTAGTGTGATGTTAAATAGCCTTCCTCATGAATTGGACGATCAAATGCAAAAAGAAGTTTTCAAATCCGACTGGTAGTTTCAGAGATAAGCGCGTTCAAACAAATTCTTCAGCTTAAAAGATAACTAACTACACTTAGGTAATACGGGCTGGTGGCTGGTGTCCGCAACTCCACGTCAATGCGCGTATTTTGCGTAACTGATAACTACACTTAAACGTATACAAAAACTGCTTCCGAATATGGCAGAAACTGCTTCAGTTTCTTTTATTTAAGATGTAACTTTTACCAACGTCTTTTATATTATTGATCAAGAACACACTTAACAAAAATATTAAGATATAATCTTTTTAGAAAAAAAAATCATTTCAGCATCTGACATGATAAATTTCTGAAAATGGTGAAGTTGACTTAATTTCATACTCTGAAGTGATCGTGTATCATCGTAATATCAAATATAGAGAGTATAAAATGCAGGACTGACACGCAAGCGCAACGTAATGTTACACATTTGATGCATATCTAGTAAGCTCATGAAAAATGTCTTGTCAATTTCAAACTCGAAAGCATTTATTTCAATTAAACCATTTACAGGCACTGTTGAATTGTCAAGCAGTCGAAAGCATCCAGAGTGCCAGCAAATAGGTAGAAACAAAATGTATCGTTTAGTGTTTTTAATACTAGTAGTAAAGTAATAAATAATCAAGCATTATTTGTTGCGACTTATGAGAAAAGTTATGACGATGAATGTAGATGAATGTAAGAGGAGATGAGAGAAAGATCAAAGAAACGATCGATGTATGAATAGCGTGTAAGATCAAAATTATATGACTAGAAAAGGGGTGAAAACTGAGATGTCGGGCTGGTATAAATATATATACATAATTATGTATAGTATGGGAGAATAAGGCACGCTGCGCCAATCGCAAACAATTTGGAATACGGTTGCAAGGAGCATGGCGATGAGTTTGTTGCTAAAACTATAGACTATGATTCTTCTTGATCTAAAGGTATAATGCCTCCATGTCAGTTTTTGTCCAATTTGCAGTTCCATAATATATCGTGATGAAAGCGTTGAACTGATTCAATTCGCTTTTGATTTTATCCCCATGGGAATAGTCCCATGAATAATAAACCACTAAAATGCCGCTATGTTGGTTTACTATGTTGTGTGTATTAGGTATACTTAATTACGGTTTTATTTCACGCGACTTGGAAATGGAAGAGTTATTTTTAAACTCGCCATTGTTTCTTAAGAATACATGTTTCATGGTATCGCTACAGCTTTTATAACTTCCATTAATTAACTTTAATTAATTGTAACATAATTATGCCATGCCTTACGAGCTTTCCTATATGCTGACTAAAGTTCCCAGAACTTTGAAAATTGACCCTAATTGATTTGTTTTTAATAGACAAGAGAAGACATATTTCCTTCTTAAATTCCCTATTTCTATAATTATTTTTAATTTTCCGGGACTAATATTGACCCTACTCAAAGAAAAAGTAAGTAGGGGCTCTCTGCCTTTACCATAGCCATCCGTCATCATCATCTGCCTAGCCTTTTCTCAACTACACTAGGGTCGGCTTCCAGTCTAACCGGATGCAGCTGAATAAAAGTATTTTACATGGAGCGACTGCCTATCTGACCTCCACAATCCAGTTATTGAATAATACGATACCCCTTGGTAAGATTGGTTATCAGACTTTCGGGCTGTACCCGTAACGATTGTCAAAGATCTACGAATGACAGCCGGGACCAATTTATCGTGTTTTTTGCCTCTACCATAGTATGTACGTATACCGTAGCCACAAAATGTCAAAACTCAAACTGTCAGACAATCTCCCTTAGCCGATCAAACTTCAAAGTAGGATTTCCTTTAAAAAAGTCAATAAAAAAGTTACATCGTCTGGGATACAAAATCGTGCGTGCATGAAAAACAAGAAAATCGTTAAAATATTTCTTTAGACTTTCAAGCGACCACGCAGATTCTTTACGATAAGTAACCATTGAACAATATAATGATGACAAATTGAGCATCATGTCATATCGTTTCCTTCTTCCGATGTTATTTTATTTGAGCACGCAAATTAAACATTGGTAATAATTAAGCTTACAATCCGCGTGTCTCAATAAATATTCCCGATGGCCTACTAAAATATCGATTTAGTTCAATCATTCTTTCAGGAATGGAATTTTAATTCGTAAAGGGCCGATTTTTCAATCTTCACATTTTTTATCAAAGGAATTAAAATTGCAGTTTGATAGCTTCTGCACAGAACATATCGCACCTCCGATAAAATAGGGTTACAACTCGATAAAGGAATTTTCAGGTTGTTTTTCAAGAAAATTGAAAAACAGCGTATGCCATTAAAACATATTTTTTTGCAAGCTTTTCAAGTATGTATAATTTTGATCACATAATTATAATAGTGTAAGAATAAAGAGTGATTACCAAATCCGTGAGTTTATTTTCGCTTTTCTAAAAATCCAGGTTGTTTGAGTTGTAACCCTATTTTATCGGAGGTGCGATATTATGTCAAACTGCCATATTTATTATATGAATAAAAGTTATCTTAAAATTGAAAAAACCAGACAACATTCTTGTTGCTTGCTTGAATTTTAAGAGAAAAACTGCGTGCATTCTGGTAGTTTTCCGCTACCTACCTACTGATTTTTTTATTGCGGTAAGTTGTTTATGAGACTAGCCTAGTCTTCTCTTCAGCCTAACGGAGACTTTTTCGCAAAAATAGAAATGTATCAAATATTATGTTCCAATTTAATTCAAGATGAAACAGACCTACAATGAGGGATTTAAGAGTTGCTGAAAACTCTGAGATAACTTCTCTCTTAGCTGATCAACTGATCATTCAGAAAGCCACTTAAGTAATTAAAACTCTATGAATAGAAGACATGGGCAATAGTCGATAATATTATAAACTACACCAAAATAGCCAATCAAGTTCTAATCAGAGTTTCAAGTCCGAAATAAGATTCTATTTCTGATTATTCAAATTACCGATTACGCGGCAAGATTTATGTTTGTATTGTTAGATCCCGGTATAATCGATAAATCATTATGTATCTGGGATAATAAATAATCGATATAACACACGCGAATTTCGATATCTACTTTCGACGCATTCAGTAATAATTATCGGCCGCTTTCTTCCGGACCGATGCATAAGATAGAGAAACAGGTTTTTCATACCGGATATGCGGATATTTTCGATTCGCGAAAAGGAAAATAACTAAATATTAAGGTTTAGTTTAATTTTTACATGTTTTATCATAGACCTATAATATATTTAATGGTTTATTAATCACTTTTTTTTTTAAATCGTCATTATATTTCGATAAACTTCGGAATATAGGGAAATCATGATCTACTCACTCTTGGTCCGGTGATGGCGCAGACCGTGTGCGCCAACAACAAAAACTGACAAATGCTGCCCCTCATACTGCTCTCAAAAACCAGAGCGGCTGAGTACCATCACACAACACACCACTATCCTGTCAGAGCGTATGTCCTTTGTCACTGTCTGACAAAAAAATCACTGCACGACACTATGTTCCGAACTCGAATAAAAAAAAATATTCAAAATTAAGCGGCAAACTGGCTAACGTCACAAGTCGGTCGTCTGATAGCGGATACACGCTGCGGCAGTCGGCACGGTAATAGCGCGAGCGGCGATCACCTGTCCATTTTACCACCCCTACTCTTTACCCCCTACTCGTTTCGAAAGGATTCATCAAAGATGAGAATTAAATCAGACGGCAGCGCGGGATGTTAATTGAATTATACGTTGCATAAATTGTGCACCTAAAACTTTTGGGTCATGTGCGTTTTGCGACTGCAGATGAAAAAAACATTTTTATTTTGATTGGCTGTTATTTCAATTTGTCTGCCACCATTCTAAGCAGTTCTACAGTGTTTTGAAACTCCTTATTGCTCACTTTCTGTAACGCTATTTCATCTCTTATCACATCTTACCTAAATGGCAAGGCCACGTGTGTCTAATGAATTTTAATGATTTTATTATTTTTGTCTGAACACATTGCAGGAAACCGGCATGTCCTACAAACAAAGATTCGAAGACAAGTGACATCTGCCAACCGGCACTAGGCCCGTGGGCCACCCCACGGCCCTCTCTCTCTCTTACCGGGAGGAGGCCTGTGTCCCAGCAGTGGAATATTATAAGCTGATTATGTTTATGCTACATGGCATGGCAGTAAAATCACTGAACCTTTTCAAAGATCCATTTTGCAACAAAAATGAATCTGCTAAACCGTAAGAAACTCTAGTTAACATCGTAAATAGACGATGAAACTATACAAAGGACCTTGATTCTTAATAACTTTAGGAATTGAAGAAACAGTGCGTGTAGGTAATTTCAAACAAGAGTTGAAAGAGTTGGTCAGTCAAGCAAGGCGGAAGGGTCGTAGAACGCGTAGATGATCCGGAAAATTGAAGCTTGTTACTTGATGATATAGATATGATAATATACATAGGTCTGTCTATGTGTATCAAGATTTTCGTTTGTTGTCAATTGCTAAATAGTAAGTCTATCAAAGAAATCATACGATTTGGAAACCAAAGAAAGCTTTTTCTTAAGGATCGTTTCTGTGACGCTTGTATCCTACCCCAGAGCAGATGGTGGCACAGTGGTCACGTGCTGCCGTGCATAGCGAGGCTCAGGGGAGGGCTCTTACAGTCTCCCAAGGGATATGCCTTACAGGCGTTGCACGGAGGGTTCCGGAATTGATCTTTTAAGGGGAACCAGGACCACCCCTATGTGCTGATGGTGATCACCGGGGTGGTTTTAGTGAAGTAAATATCCCACACTCCCCGACCTCCCTCCCCGGGCGGAGGTCTGGTTCCTTTCGAAGGTTACCCCCGAACAAAAAAAAAAAGGTACTTCCGACTACAACCGAGACAGTTGTCTTCTCTTGAGGAGAATTCCAACGACACTCTGACTGATTTTCCAGTTCTTTGGTCTGCTATTCTACCTATTTACGTGAATCAGTTAACCTACAGATTATCTCACGCATCCCAGTATGACACATCTCTTACATCATAATCATAATATGAAAACTGTACTCCGCCTAACAGCACGTGCCACTAACCGAAAAAAAACAATAACTGTCAAAATTTAACACTACCAATCAAAATGGAAATTACAGCCCGGTCACGGTTAAGACCCTTGCGAGATCCATCACAAATCTTATGGTAAAATCATTAATCAGGCGAGATATCTGCTGATGGCGAAACAACAGTAATGTTCCATGAACACAATGGCCAAAACGTCGTTGAGCCACAGCTTGTGCGAAAGAATGGAGCATATCTCTACTAATTGGTGTTGAACGTTTTGCACCATTTAAGTTAAAGGTATTGTGTCGCAAGGCGCGCTTTGGACGCTTTGGGCCGTGTAAAAAAAGCTATCTCGAGTGTCTGTGGTCGAGATTATTGATTTAGCGCCAAGAGGTTATTGTAGCGTGTGGATAAAATGGGAACTAACGTCGCCGTCTTTTTTTTTAATACATTCCTAGTGACATTTTACAAAACACTAATTAATAGTTTAAATTGTTTGCATGCATGTGATTCAAATATGGGCAATTTTTTTAACTTCAGATTTATGCCTCCATCAATATTTTGATTATAATTTATTGTTTTTAAAGTGCATTATGAGAAATTAAAATATTTGAAAAGCGACGCTATTAGTCAGAGCGAATGTGATGTAAAAGCCTATGACAATAATGAATGTCACTGTGTTTTAAAAGAGTAGTTTTGCGTATAGGAGGATAGCGTATAGAAGTGTTTGTGATTCAACCAGTTGTCATAGACAATGACGTCACACCAAGATCGCTAAAATGGAGGGCATGTAAGATGCCCGTATCCATTGTTTTTTTTTTATAAGTACATACTTTCAAGTGTTTTTTGGCGTTGAATATTTTTTTACGATTATCTAAGGCGATGTAAACTATCGAATAAAATAAATAAAAAAAAACATGCTATTGCACAATTGTTTACCAACAATGCCCCGTGTCGTTGTCATTTAGGTGCCAACAGATCCTTGAAGTTCTCTATCTTTAGTAGACGTCTATCGGTGTCATGTAGTCCATATCGATCAATTATATTTAGAAGCAATCGATATCGACTGATCGACCGCGACGTCGATAAACCGCAATCAAGTTGCATCTTTAGTAAAAAAAAATATGATGTAAAAATTTCGTTGCCATCATTAATTTTAATTTTCCTTGCCTTGTTTAACAGAGTGATCTCTGTTTCATGATTTCGAGCTCTTGGCACGTATTTGTGGGTAAGCAAAGCATTCAAGTCTTTAAAAATATTTTTTCGCATTATTTGGCACAGTGTCAACAATTCCTCTTTGTCATACTACTTACAATGACTTGTTTTGAACAACAGTTGTTCAAGATTTGTCTTTTGAAAGCATAACAGCACGTACCTAGTACCTATACGCGTTGTAAATCGAACATCAGCAATGAATTAACAAACAAATCAAACTTGGGTGCTATCATTATAGTGCCTTCACGAGTAGGTAGTTTTCTTAACCTCCTATGCATCGTGCCTGCTTATTTAGGTGTCTTCGTAGTCTCCGTTGATATTAGCCGCCATGGCATGGCTGAAATTCGTTCTGGACGACTGTATTTTTTGTGTAGGTAGGTACGTATAGTTCGTTTTTTAATCCCAGATACTGACAGTCTTTTGTGTTTGCGTTTTTTTAGTATAGAAGTTTGACATGACACCTGTCAAATTAGTATCTTCTACCAGTTTATTAAATTAGTAAACTATATTATGTAAATTAGTAAACTATTCTTAAAAAAGGAATGACGCAATTTAAAATTGTAAAATTGCGTCATTCCTTTTTTAAGAATAGTTTACTAATTTAATTATAAAAAATGAAGTTCCAAAAGTCAAAAATTATTTACAAACCTTAAAGTTTCGAAATATATTTCGACTTTTTGAAAATCTTCGCAATCCGTCATGGCGGATGTAGGTACCTATAGATATTTTTATTTTCGTAATATATCATTGTTAGCATAACAATAGGTGCTGAAATGCTAAATGTTTAGATATAATCTAGACAGGTGATGACTGACTTAGATATCGACAGTTCTTTTGACTTAGGCAATTGTTAAGGCACCTACAACCACATGAGTTATAGGTTACCATGCCGTGTAGGCTCTTTCTTGCGAAGATTTGATAGTCATTTCTTGTGTTTGATTGATTTTTTGTCTATAATAATACCTGACAGACTACTACTTCATCACCATCTTCCTAGCCTTTTCCCAACTATGTTGGGGGCGGCTTCCAGTTTATCTGAATGCAGCTGCATACCAGAATTTGACATGGAGCGACTGCCTATTTGACCTCCACAACCCAGTTACTGGGTAATACGATACCTCTTGGTAAGACTGGTTGTCAGATTTTCGGGCTTCTGACTACCCGTAACGATTGTCACAGTTCCATGAATGACAGCCGGTACCAACAGCTTAACGTGCTTTTCGAGGCACGGAGTGGCCTCGGTACCTATGTAAAGATGGTCGCCCACAGACCAACCGCGGCAAACGTAGCTTAACCTGATCGATCGACCTGTGCGGCTGTTATTATTTAGCCACGGGCCCCTCTGACCTGACAGACTACTTACTACTTAACACTAATAATTTTGCATCAGTCACCATGAATTAAACTACAGCTGATGTAGGTATTCTGTAAAAATCTCACCGTGATAAATTAGGTGAAGTGAGCTACCTATAGTTACAATCCCTAGGATCAGGTGGAATGACAGCTTACTTCACCTTAGTTTTCACGACATTGACATTTTTACAGAATAGACAGAATTTCTGAGTCTGACCGCTCACAGGTCACCAGCATTCGTCGCACTATGTTTTGTTTAATTTTATTCCATTTTCTACAAAAAATAGAATAAATAAACATTAAATGCTAATAGCGCAAGCTATAACTAATTAATGCCAACATTTCCCAATTGCGAATAAAATATTTAGATATTTATAATCTAGCAACTTGTTTTATGAAATCTTACAAATTAACGCACTTTATTATACGTCTCTGTCACCCTTATTGCAAGCAGATTAAGGTATGAAATCACTTGATTGGTGTGAATGTGCAGTGCTGTTGTTCTTTTTCAAATGATCGCTTGGCGGGAAATCGATCAACGGACTAAGCGATTAGTATTGGTTTGATTTGAATGTTGTTGACAAACAAAATTAATTTAGGTATTTTGCGACACCCAACACTAGATGGTCGATTTTAGGTAATAATTTGTTAATTAGAGATTAAGGCGTAATTTAATTTAAATATTAAATTAGGTAAATCCGGAAATTATCAACTAATCCCAGTCACAGTTCTTTTAAGAACTTCAATTTTAAAATCATATAATTAGTCATAGTTTTTATTTAAATGAAACAATGGAACAATCCACAAAAGCCTGTTGAAGTCAAATAATAAGACTATACTCAATAGAAAAATAAACACCATTATACTATAAATTCTAGACATTTTTGTGATTGAGAGGGAAGTGTATATTTATTTATGCATTTATTTCAGGCATCAAGGCATATAAACACATACAATACAATATGAATATACCTAACTTAAAAATACTTTAAATACATACAACATTATAATGGTGTCATGTAGCCGGCCACGAAACCGGCGCTACACATCAATCACCCTTCGGCCTGAACTCTTCCTTGAGGAACTAGGCATCATTCTTAAAATGTCCCTCAGTTATAACTTTTAAGATAAGATAAGGTAAAATAAGATAAGATGAGATAAGATATTTATTTTGCAAATATGGGTACAAAACACGGTGACATAAAAAAATATCATCAGGAGCAGCCATATTTAACCAGAAGGCATGCAATAGTACAAAATACACTAGAAACTAAAAGCACATAATTCAGATAAACAATGTCAATAAAAAGATTGAATAACTATAATTACAATTTAATTATGAAACAAGTACTTCAATAGTTACTTATGTTATACACAATTCTCCTGCGTATTATAGTATGATAGAAGATTCACCCCAATTGCACTCCCCTGCACCCGAATTGCGTACCACAGTATCAACCTCAATCTGAATCATTTTGCGTACCACACTATCAATCTCAATCTGAATCATTTTGCGTACCACACTATCAATCTCAATCTGAATCATTTTGCGTACCATAGTATCAATCTCAATCTGAATCATTTTGAAGGACATTGCTAATCCATTGCTTCATATGTTCGAAAAATTTGTCTGCTCAACAACGTAAATAACACAATGAATGTTGTTGAACTGTCACAATGAAACCCATTTAGGTATTGTTACTGATCTTATGTAACACAATATACCCGCTGGAGTGTAAAAGTGCTGCTCTTCCACAAACGATGGGATGACGTCTGCACGTTACAGGAACTGATGGACGCTACCGATGGCGCCAAACACGTAGTGGAATTCTGGGCCGACTTCATTTACATTGCTATCGACATGCTAAGAAGAAGATAGACGTACACACGCCAGCACATCAAGCTACTACAATCTGTCAAATTTCTTTAATTGATTTTCAACTTTATCGCTAAAGCATAAGGTTCAAAGATGATTCGGATTTGACAGTTTCGGGTAGCTTGACGTGCTGGCGTCTGTACAATACGGAATAGACCATGTCTATTCATTTTAAAAGATTTGAACAGTCTACATTGTACCTACGTAAAACTCACGTTGAAACGTGTTTCTAATAACAAAAGAACAATATCAGACCTCAATTTAGAACAAAAACTTGACTCATTATAATTGCCAAATCAACAAACTAATTTAATCTGAAGAAAGAAAGAAAATCAATAAAGAATTATCTAGAGCATTGATAAAATAATGACATTTTCCTCATCTAAATAACTTTTTCACAATGCCATCATCGCCGCCTGGTGCGTCAATGGCACTATAGTTAGGCAATAGACAACCACAGGATTTCGCATTCATGATTTAAAAAGAAGAATTTTATATTTGGTACACAAATAACATCCGTTAGGTACTTGTATTTCTCTGTTTGAATTTGAATTTTGACTTTTGACATCTCGGCTCGTGTCGTGAGCCGTGATCACTATTGCGTAACCGACAGTTACCGATGATAACCGATTGTCACCGAATCACCACGATTACAAATGCGCACGCGGTACTAAGCAAATTGATCCGGACCCGGATCAGCAATGGAACCAATTTGGAAGGTCAATCCGTGATTGATAACGATTTCCATGCAGATTTGGAAATTAAAAGGAAAGAAACTGAATAGGTTACTGATTAGAAAAATGGTTCGCGGTTAAAATTGATGAAGCCTGTTTTAATTTGTTTTGGGTTTTTTAAAGTACCGTGCGTGATTTGAATTACCTAGTTGCTAATGATTTTAGTTCTGCGGGGTAATTGCGAAACACACTAACAGTAGAAATGGTTTTCACTTTGACAGTTCAGCAACAAATGTTGCGTTATTTTCGTTGCTGACCAGACTTTTTCGAACATAAGAAGCAACTAGCTTCTGCCCGGGACTTCGTCCGTGTGAAATTTCACCCTACCCCATTCACCCTCTTAGGGGTGGAATTTCAAAAATCCCTTTTTGACTGGATACCTACTCTTTACAAAGAACACACCCTCCAAATTTTATGTCTCTAGGACCAGCAGTTTAGGCTGTGCGTTGATAAATCAGTCAGTCAGGACTTTGAATTTATAGATAGAAGATAGATAGATGGATTATCAATACCTATCCTTTAAAATGATTCAGATTATGATTGATAGTGTGTGGGTGACACACTATCAATCATAATCTGAATCATTTCACACAATCATTCTAGGGTGCTGTTGACAATGGTTCAGGGGGCCTAAAAAGGCCACTTTGGCAGAATAATACAAGGATAACATTATGAATCATAATATGGCGAAGACAGTCCGTGTTTTTCTTTTTTTCGCTGCACTACGTAAGTATAATCAAAGAGATTAGGATTGGATTTGGATTGGATTGATTGCTATTTAGCACCGACAAAAAAAAAATAACTGAAAAATCCTTCACCAATGGGATTTCATACGAGTAACTTAACAGTTAACTGTCCATTATGATTCATAGTTTTCCTTTTATGATTCTGCCAAAGTGGCTTATTTAGGCCATACGTAGATGAAACAGTAACATTTATCCCGAAATAGAATTTACTGAAACTCTAAAAACAAAATGTTCAACTTTTGACAATGTTGCCCATTGCTTGATCTTGATGTCAGGGCAGGTCACAATTTAATGGCACTAACATTATAAAGGCGATTGTTTGTGAGTGTGTGTGTGTTTATATGTTTGTTACTTCTTCACGCTCAAACGGCTGGACCAGTTTTGATAAAATTTTGTATGGAGCTAGCTGACACCCTGGATTAACAGATAGGCTACTTTTTAACCCGATATTCCCACGAGATCAACATTTACGCGGGTGAAACATATAAAGTACTCCCTACTCTGCCTCCCGTAATTTTCGGTCTCTCATTTTCTTACGTAACTGTATTTATTCAATGTATTACGACTTACTTGCCTAGTTTCTCGACTCTCTCCAAAGTAACCGTAAAGAAGATATATCTTTATAATAAAGTTAACGTTAATTAACGTTGTTAAAATATATAATAAAGCTTTTGTTTGACTGTTCCGCTGCTATTGCAAACTGGAGTTATCATTTCGGCTCCAGGGTAGTTATAAATCGATGGGATCACCTGCATAGTCTCTCAAACTACCTCATTACCTGCCTGCTTTTTCCCAACTATGTTGGGGTCGGCTTCCAGTCTAACCAGAGGCAGCTGAATACCAGTATTTTACATGGAGCGACTACCTATCTGACCTCCACAACCTAGTTATTTACTAGGTAACCTGATACCCCTTGATAATACTGGTTGGCGGACTTTCGGGCTTCTGACTACCCGTAAAGATTGTCAAAGATTTACAAATGACAGCCGGGACCAACGGGTTAACGTGTTTTCCTAGGTTCGGAGGGCTCTTGATATGTCACCCATTCTCGGACCGACCCCAGCATGTGCAGCTTAACCTTCGAACGAGCCGAAAACTAATGAACTCTACGACAAGAAGCACCAACCTCACATCTCAAAGTTATGTTAATCTCATAAGCACTTTCGCCGATGACCTTGTTGGGGAAAGTTGAATAACCGGCGAAATTGCATCTCCGCTCATCTTTCGCCCGCCACTGCTAAGCTCACGGCCCTTTGAAATGGCCGTGTTATAACATACGTAATGTCTTGTGTTATGTAAGTATTAGTGAGAGATCATTATATTGCTCAAGGTAGCTGATAGGTGCACAGATTAGAGCTTGTGGTCTATTTGTTCGGTCATTAATCTTATTCAGAGGGAACGGTGTATTTCTTTTATTTATTGCGTTTGGTTTATAGAGTGGAATGATTTGATAAGTGTTGTGGCTTAACGATCTAGGCTGCTGTTAAAGAACGTTGCGTTTTGTTATTGTAAACGCAACGTTATTTAACAACAGCTTGGAATTATTGCGGTAGTCACCCCCTTTCTAACCACCAAAATATCACCAGCTTCAATTGTTATTGTACATACTATTGAAGCTGGTGATATTTTGGTGGTTAGAAAGGGGGTGACTACCGCAATAAGCGACATGTTTTGAGTACCCTACATAAATTGGGGTAGAGACAGGAGAATGACAATGAAGTTTGTGGTATTTTGTAGTTTGATCTTTTTCTTGTCTTAATTTGAGTAAAAATATCCGAGGCTCAGACTCTGTAACTGTCAGGGCTTGATATCAACTAATAAATGAAAACTTTTAATGAACTAGAGTTAAAAGAAAGAAAGAAAATACGTTAACCAACCACCGTCCAATGTTGAGTTAACCATGTACAGACGCCACAAAAAATCAGCTGTTCCCTTCATTTCTACGAGATAGAGTCTATCTCGTAGAAATGAAGGGAACAGCTGATTTTTACTGCTTTATACTGAACAAAGGCCAGAAACCATCTCAATGTGGAACACGACTTAAGATGCGCTTTAAACGAAACTAAACCTAACATAAAAAATTTGTGATTGCAATACAATACCACATCACAGGAACTATTTTTATTTATAATTGTTTATTGATAACATTTGAAGGTCGGGGTAAAATCAGTTTTCCTAATAGGTCCAGGGGTAACAATATTGAAAAGGTTAGGAACCACTGAGATAGACGAACATAAATGTAGGGAACATCTGATTTTTTTTTTCGCGATTTCAGGTTTGGTCCCATAGTAAAAGTTGTTCATAATGATCAGTACAATGACCTGTTAAAAGTTTGTTAATGTTTTACCAATAACCCTGTAAATAGGTATGTATATATTTTAAACTTGACGTCAGGTGACCAAAACTTGCCAACAATGAAGTGTAAAACACAGTTCTTTTATTTATGTAGGCGAGTTTTCAACCGTTTAAAACGATTTATTTGGGGTTTAAAACGGCAACATTTTATTTAAAACGTTTTAATTCGGTTGTTTTACATCTGTATTCACAGCACTAACTTGTAATGTAATATATACGTAAGGAACGTTACGTGTGTAAAGATATAAAAAAAGTAAGTTGTTATATTTGACACTATTTAACTGCAAAATAAAACAAAATCGTGTCAAGTTAAAAAAACTTAAAAACTGTTATTGACACATCCTGTTTTGCAATAATTAGAACACATTTAGTTATTAAGTATCTCACGTCAGTTGGTAACATTTCATAATATTTCAGGCACCTATGAAATCTCAACAAAAATCTCTTTTAATTCTTAAACGAGATAATGATTATTGTAATACAAAGATTATGTAACCATACAATCTTGTGCTAATATCAACTATTTTTAATTTTGTTTTTAACAGTTACATTTATATTTTTTCAACACTTCCTGAAATGAGACAGTTACATAATTATCTGCAATAGTTATGAAAAAGTATGATTTTAATTTTAAAACCACTTTGGTTTAATATTTTGCTTATGCTGAGACGGAACCAGCGGGATAATTGCATTAACATACAATGGCTGCCACGAAAGATGAGACTTGACACACCACGTGGTTTGACAATTGACATGCGCAGTACACGATTTTAGGTATCTTTAGCGGTATGAGGTCTGAGTGCGGGACGGGACCGGACGTCATAGGGGCGGCGGAAAGAGCGGGGGAGGCGGGGTCAAGTCTCATCTTTCGTGGCACGCATTGTACTAACAGTTGCAATAGCTTTCATTTTGACAATTCAACAACATTCATTGCGTTATTTACGTTGTTGAGCAGACATGTGGTTCGAAAATATGAAGTAATGGATTAGCAATATAGTTCAAAATGATTAAAAAATAATAGTGAGGTGCAGATTGCTGCATAAATGAAATACTTTAAAAAGATACTATGGCCTAGACTCGCGTAGTAAATTGAGACATTACTTGATTCGCAATGAAACATTGTAGAACTAACATTTAAATACAAATGAGGTAAGCTATCCATCTGTCAAAATCTTTGACGATGTCCGCGTCCCCCCGAATCGAAAGGGGTAAGTTTAGTATACATACTTAGCCAACACCTATTTAACTTTAAGCGCTTTCAGACATTACTTGATTCGCAATGAAACATTGCAGAACTAACATTTAAATACAAATGGGGTAAGCTATCCATTTTTCAAAATCTTTGACGATGTCCGCGTCCCCCCGAATCGGGAGGGGTAAGTTTAGCATACATACTTAGCAAACACCTATTTAACTTTAAGCGGTTTTAGACAGTTTCTATAGACCTTGCCTGATACCCTCGCTGAGTACGGAATTGCCGCGCAGACAGCGAGCGCCTAGACCATAATCAGCCTATAGTGTTCCCACTTCCCACTGCTGGGACACAGGCCTCCTCTCTGTGAGAGGGAGTGGGCCGCAATCCACCACGCGGGCCCAGTGCGCGTTGGTAGATGTCACATGTCTTAGATTTTTTTTTGGTTCTAGGACATGCCGGTTTCCTCACAATGTTTTTCTTCACCGTTTTGGTTGCAGTGGTGATGAAAGAATTTACACAAAGTAAAGCGCCTGTCTGGATTCGAACCTACGACCTACAACTGACCACCACTGACCACCACTGACTCCTGACTCTAAAGTCTAAAGGCGGCAGTAAAATTCGAGGCGCAGAAAGTGCTTTAAGCACACAACTTCTTCGCTATTCAAAACCGTGAGTTACTACGTCATTTGTGTCGTAGTGTGGCTAAAGGTCATAGCACACATATCAACTCGGAAAGGGATCGTCACCGTATCGCCTTTCGCCTCTCAGTCAAACAGGCGTCAACCTAACGTAAGCACGTAACCAAAGCTGATCAGCAGCTCTGACACGTCGACTAGGCTACGGCTAGGCGATGTCCGTCGCGCTTACGGTTCGCCGACCGCTGGTTGACCTATAAGCTGGCACCAGATCAATTTGAACCCGAACGTGAAGTGTAGAGCACGGTAATGTCACGGTTCACAATACGCGAGATGGCTATCATAGCCATAGTACTGGACGAATGACGATGGTGAATGACAGCACGTGTGGCAACAGTAGTATGCTGCAGGCAGGCCGCGGGAGGGGTGGGAGGGGCAAGGGTGGACGAAGAGACGTAAGCTCGGGTACGGAGAGACTTAAGCGCGTGGAC
Source organism: Luperina nickerlii (assembly GCA_963855955.1). Classification (NCBI taxonomy): domain Eukaryota; kingdom Metazoa; phylum Arthropoda; class Insecta; order Lepidoptera; family Noctuidae; genus Luperina; species Luperina nickerlii. The sequence goes on from OY979667.1 coordinate 22,358,061, forward strand.
AATGAGCCGTAAATGCGGGAGCTGCAAGTGGCCCACGCACCGTACCGCGGTTCGTGAGCTTACCCTGAGGCGAGGCCATTTCGTTAGGATCCCGATTAGTGTGCATTTCAATAGGGAGTTTCATACAAAAAATACTGAATGGCTGGAGTTGATACGGTGACGATCCCTTTCCGAGTTGATATGTGTGCCCTTTAGCCACACTACGACCTTAAAAGTTGACAAGGTTGGTTTGTATGAAAAATGTTGACAGTGCCGCCTCTAGTAGCCGAAGCGTCTCCCTGCTCTATGAATACCCTAATTCCTATTCAATTAAAAAGCCTAATTTCACGGTACTTACTTATAAACCGAGGTCGCTAGCTTAGTGCGTAAGAGTCGGACAAACCACAGTTCAAAGTCACTCTGTCAACATTTCTGTTCTCAATACTTCCTAAAAAAGCTACCATTGATTGACATGTTTATTATTTAGGTTTTTTTATACTTCTTTGTGCATTTTTATAACCATGTCGTTTAATAAAAGGTGGTTTCTTTTGATAGTAAATTTGTAATCTACGCTAACTAGGTAAGTAATAACAATTTCTAAATCTGTTAGTTTTTGTGTGTTAGTTACATTGATTTTAATTTTATTAACGTTGGGCAAGTTCCTTTTTTTTGGGTTCCGTACACAAAGGGTACAAACGAGACACTATTACTAAGACTCCAATGTCCGTCTGTCTGTCTGTCACCAGGCTGTATCTCATGAACCATGATAGCTAGACAGTTGAAATTTTCACAGATGATGTATTTCTGTTGCCGCTATAACAATAAATACTAAAAACAGAATAAAATAAATATTTAAGAAGGTTTCGGCGGTTTTGCTTTGTGGTACGGAACTCTTCGTGTGTCTAGTCCGACTCGCATTTGGCCAGTTTTTTTTATTGAATATAGTGTTTTTCAATTATACCTATTCAAATTGTTGTTTGCTTTTAAATGACTTAAGAAATGGTACCTTGTTGAATTACCGACGTGGACAGTACAAAGTGGAAGTTACAAAATTTTAAATTCAATTTTACTGTAAGTTTTGACGTTCAAAAGTGCCTTTAATGTGCCTATTTGAAATAAATGATTTGACTTTAATTTAAAGTAAAAGGATTTATTTTTAGTTCGACAGCGTGCATGAAATGAATAATTTTTCAAACTCAAACTCAAAGCATTTATTTCAATTAAACCATTTACAGGCACTTTTGAATTGTCAAGAAGTCGGTCAGTCAGAAAATATGAAGCTAGTTGCCCATTCCAAAGCGTAGGTACCTATGGAGAAGAACGGGCAAGAAACTCCATGGACACTCTTTTTAAATGATATTTTACAAAAATATTAGTTACATCATTACTTTTGATTTTAAAATTACATAATGTGAGAACGATGTAAAAAAATTAAGAAATACGTAAGTGTTAAAAGCGTCCAGAGTGCAACAAAATAGTACTTAACAAACTACAATCCAAAAATAAATTAATTAAAAATAAGCCGAGGCAGCTAAGTGATGACCAGCCCCAACTGACGGCGCCCGTTCACGAACATGACGCATAAATCAGCACCATTTAGCTCAACCATTTTGAAGGGAGCTAAATGATCTAACACACACGCCACCGTCAGCGAGACATTTGAGTGAGCATGACATACTATCAGCTGCCAGGGCACATTCGAGTCAATGAAAGACATATTATTACCCGGTAAATGGTAGCTATAGGGTACATAGAACTCACATCTGTGCTATGCAGTTATACAATACAAAGGAAATTGATTTTATACATTGCAAAGATAGTCTTACAATCTTCAGCAGCTCCAACAGTATTTTCATGTGTTAATCAATTAGTTGTGGTTGTGGAGCAGGACCAGCATTGAGCCAGGCATTTTTGTCAGCGATATAATCCCCTAACTTATAATATGCCTGACTGCATAGTGTGCGTTTTATACAAGACTTGAATTTTGTCTCATTCAGTTGAAGAATGTGGGGAGGTATTTTATTATAACATTTTAAACAGTACCCCATAAAAGATGAATCTACTTTAGCCAGTCTGAAACCTGGTTGAACTAATAGGTCCCTATTTCTAGTACTATAATTATGTCTTTCACCTCTTTTACTAAAAAGATGTAAATTTTTCCTTACATACATGATGTTTTCATAGATATATTGACAAGGCACCGTCATGATGTTAATTTCCTTAAACCGTTCCCTTAGAGAATCGCGCCTGCGGAGATTATATATGGCTCTGATAGCTCTTTTCTGCAGAATAAAAATAGAATCGATGTCTGCAGCCCGTCCCCAAAGTAAAATACCGTAAGACATGATGCTATGAAAGTAACTAAAATAGACTAGTCTCGCGGTATCTACATCAGTAAATTGACGGATTTTTCTGACAGCATAAGCTGCTGAACTTAGCCGTCCTGCAAGAGATGTTAAATGAGGACCCCATTGTAGCCTTGAGTCGAGCGTGATCCCTAGGAAAACAGTTTTATCGACGAATTCTAGTTTCTCTTGATTCAATATTATCTCACAATCACTACCCTTGACATTTGGTAAAGAAAATCTTATGCACTTAGTTTTTTTTCCATTTAATACTAAATTATTAGCAGTGAACCAATTTTGGACCTGCAGTAGGGCGTTATTTACGTCGTCAAAATTTGTAGCATGTCTATTTACCTTAAAAATTAAGGAAGTGTCATCAGCAAATAACACCATTTGTGGTTGATTTTTTAATAAATGGAGTAGATCATTAATATACACTAAAAAGAGGAAAGGACCCAATATCGAGCCTTGTGGCACACCAATTTTTACTACTAAACCAAGTGAATTGACACCATTTATTTGAACTTGTTGTTGTTTCTGACTTTTTAGGGTGCTGCATTTTTAATTATTACAGCAATCATTGTAATTAATCATAGAATCTAAATAATAGTAGTAAAAATGAAATAGTGATACCTAAATTCAGATTAATTAAAACTAGCAAGTTATTTCTTGTAAACAGCATCCGTTTTTTTAACAAGTTGCCAAAGCCTGTTACAGAACTTATCGATGGATAGTTCAAAACCCTCATCAAACGTGTCCTTATCAAAAAAGCATATTATAAGATTAAAGACCACGTTGAAGACAAGGTAGTTTGGCAATGATTCCTTCTACACATGTGGCTTCCCTAGCACCTCATTAACGGCATAACTATGTAAATGTCTATTAACTGCTCTCAAATTATGGATGTTTATTTTTTATTTATTTTATACATACGAGTACTTCTTTGACATAATCTTTTTATTACTTGACATTATATACAGATAATTCTAATTTTTCACCTTTTTATGTGGTTGTAATGGCAATCATATCACTTGGTTTTAGTAGGTATTTATTTTTTATTTATACTTTGATAGATTCTTATTTTGTAAATGTGAGGACTTTGTAGGCCTTGTAGACTTTGGATCTGTAGACCATTTTTTATTTTATCAAGTACCTGGTAGGTACTTGTTGACAGGCCTACGCTGTCCTCCCATACCTACTGTAATTTGAAAACATTGTAAAAGCCAATTATTTTTAAAAAGAGTAACCGTGGAGTTTATTGCCTGTTCTTCTCCATAGGAAACGACCAATTGGAACCGTGCACCTAGCTTCTGACGTTTCATAAGTGTCCATATAGGCTTATGTGAAATAAAATATTTTGAGTTTATTTTGATGAATAGGTCATATATAATTATTTATTTAGGATAAAATAATATGTACGTGAATAACAATTAATACTTGATTAATAAATAAGTTAATATATATTATTATATACATATATATCTAAAACTATTCACAAACTAAAATATAGCGACGAAAAATTCACCCACACTGGGGAAGTGTCAATTAGCCGTTTCGAAGATTTCCTAGGTAATTCAAATTATGCACAAAATTTCCTTAATTAGGGTTGAGCTACACGATGACTGATGCATGCATGCCGTATGTGACAGGTCAACTCAAAAGCTGCAATGGCTCTTTCTTCAAACGGCCCTTTCCAGACATGGTCCTGCATTGTTGGACTCACATAAAATCCTAGTAATACATATAATATTTGGACTTCAACAGAGACCATGACCTCTGAATTTGTTTCGGCATTTCTTCTCAGGGATCAGTCAGCTAGAAAATGCCGGCGGCATCTAGTTTGAAAAATATTTTACAACAAAAAATTTATTGTAAAAGTGTCTTAAAAGATCTACTACATAAATAAACATTTCATTTCATTTCTTTACATAATGTTTGTTAGGAACCTATAAGCCGAAGGTAGGCTTCATCTAAAACTTTCATCCCACTTTTTGCAGAGTCATCATTATGATTTGTCATTTGGGGTAAACCATTCATACTTTGATCAACCAGATTTTGACAGCATGTAGTAGATTACATCAGATTCATGAAGACTAAATGCCTGGACAAGAAATGAATCAATCTAATTGAAATCATATCTTCTGAAGACCAGACTTATCATCAATATACAAAATGGTGGAAAGTGATGACCTTCAGGCTTCACATAACAGTTTGGTAACCATCTTGACGATGAAAATTAATTATTTATTTAATGCAATAGGTACTTACGTTTGGGATGATGAGTCTTGATCAGCAATCTAAATAATTTTAAAGGCTATTGCAAATCCATTGCTTCATAATTATGTTCGAAAAATGTGTCTGCTCATCAACGCAAATAACGCAATGAATGTTGTTGAAATGTAAAAATTAACGCCAATTAACTCTGTAGTGATTAAAACATAGAGCGTATAAAATTGAAGCACATACATTACCCGGCGATAAATATTGCACATCGACCTTTACCGTTTTTTGTATTTCATACAAAGAATAAAAATAATTATCAAAAGAAGCAAATCATAATTGTTTTAACAGCTCCTAATAGATACCGGACTGTTTGTATTTCGTGCGACAGAGATAACGGCTCTACGAAGCCGAAATTAGCCGATTGTCTCTTTCCAAAGGTCGATTTGTAATATTTATCGCCGGGTACTGTAATTAGAGTTTATGTAATAGATCCTAACTGTAAAAGACAGCCTTGTTCGATTCGACACCCAGTCTGACAAAGTCTTATGGGGTTTTTTTGTCAGGAATTTCTCAGAAGCAGCCTTGAGTCTGAAGTTGTGCCCCATTGGGATGTCTTCACCGCTCTTTGATCCACCTGCGAAGATATTTAGGTAAATAATTTTAATAAGCTAAGTGAGATGGACATAGCCATGTCTACCACATGCTAAACTGGAGACCATACAGAACTGCGGTGCTATTCTGTAAAAATCGTACCGTGAAAACTTAGGTGAAGTGAGCGTGGAATGAGCTGTCAATAGTGTCAATTCCTAGCAAAAACAAACTCACTTCACCTAAGTTTTCACGGTGAGATTTTTACAGAATCGACCGGCTGGAGCCCTGAGACAGCGAGGCGGGGTCGAGGCAGACCACGTAGGAGATGACGGGGCGAGCTGGGTAGGTTCCGTCAAAACTGGAAGGAGGACGAGCGGGCTCGCGAAAGATGGAAGGAGTGGAGGGAGGCCTTTGCCCAGGAGTGGGACAGCGCAGGTTAAAAAAAAAATAAAGCAGAGATGATTTATTTTCTTAGGCAGGTGTTCATTATCATCATCATCATCATCAGCCTACAGCAGTCCACTGCTGGCCATAGGCCTCTCCTATTGCACGCCATTCGACTTGATTTTCGGCAACTGTCATCCATCTGCTACCAGCCATCCTGCGAAGATCATCGCTCCACTTAGCCTGCAGGCGTCCTATCTTGGGGCCTAAAAAGGTCACTTTGGCAGAATCATAAAAGGATAACATTATGAATCATAATATGGCGAAGACAGTCCGTATTTTCCTTTTTTTTTGCTGCACTACGTAGGGATAATCAAATAGATTGGGATTGGATTTGGATTGGATTGATTGGTATTTTAGCACAGACAAAAAAAATCACTGAAAAATCCTTCACCAATGGGACTTGATACGATTAACTTAACAGTTAACTGTCTATTACGATTCATAATGTTATCCTTTTATGATTCTGCCAAAGTGGCCTTATTAGGCTCCATTACGTTTGCCGATTCGCGGTCTCCACTCAAGAACACACCTATGCCAACGGTCATCGGTTCTACGGCTAATATGGCCGGCTCATTTCCACTTTAGCTTGCTCATTCTGTTAGTTCATTATGTCACAATCACTTTTGTCTGTAAAGTCTCTAATGCAATGCAACCTCTTTAAGATAATATTATTTACAACGTGTGATGGTGTTCCGGATGCAATGTGTAATAACTAATAAGATAATGAAAGCAAATTATCGTATGCGGTAATAAATGAAAGCTTTTGAACACACTTTCGTGATTAAATATTATTAAGTTACTTCAACGAAGTACTTAGGTTTTCGACTGTTGTTTCTTTGTTGCAAAAATTGGAATTAAATTATTATTTTGATGTGCATTTTTTTTACATAGTTATCTATCTATCTAATATTATACGTAATATTTTTCCTCCGTGCCTCGGAAAGCACGTTAAGCTGTTGGTCCTGGCTGTCATTCGTGGGTCTTTGACAGTCGTTACGGGCAGTCAGAAGGCCGGAAGTCTGATAACCAGTCCTTACCAAGGGGTATCGTATTACCTAATAACTGGGTTGTGGAAGTCAGGAAGGCATTCGTTCCATGTAAAATACTGGTATTCAGCTGCATCCGGTTAGACTGGAAGCCGCCCCCAACCTATTTGGGAAAAGGTTAGGCCGATGATGATCTACCTAATATTAAATGCAGACATTTAAAAATATTATGTTTATCGATCGAAAGGTAGAGGTGAAGACTGAAGAGTATAAAAATGGCCACTAACTGAACCTATGGAAGATGTAATTTGGGATCTTTGTTTCAAAATACGCATTACCAATGAATACGTACATTAATTACCTAAAAGCTCAACAGAATAGGTAAAAACTGGCAAGACGTAAGTCAATTAGTTAAGACGAATGTTTTACCTAATCGCATTGTTCCTAAGTATTGCCACCAAGCCCTTGACACTTCTTTTCGGTGACCATCATTAATCACTTAATAAGTTAAAAAAGTCATGACAACCGAATATTTCATAACTGCTCATGGAAATCTTTAGTATGAGCACATGGGACATAATTTGAGTTAGTTACTTCACAGAGAGCTTATTTTATATACCAGTCAACGACTAAGTGGTGCAGAAATATCATACACTAGCTTTTGCCCGCCAGTTCGCACGCGTCAATTTCTTGCTTTAACATAAAATTGAAAATTAGATGAACTTACCTAAGTGAAATCCAATTGTAATTTTGTGAACATTGATCTAAAAAATAATTAATTACTGTGTAGTACATATTTCCTATTCACTAGGCATCGCGCTTAGGTATATTTAGAGTTAAAAAAAAAACCTTTTTTTAGTCTGTGGCAAGTCCAAACGTCACTTTTTTTTTCGCGCGTCTACGGCGTCGTTGGCTCAAAAACTCTTAGCGCTGTTTGTAATATTTTATTAAAATCCTTTCATCATGCCAAGTGAAGAAAAAATACTAAAAAGGTTAGCTAAGCTATTAAAATATGGAGAGAAGCGTCGACATCGGAGACATAGGAGCAGAACATGCTCACGCGGTCCCGGCCTGCCTCGTCGGACTCGGAAAACTACAGAACTCGTATTCCGAGTTCCACACCAAGTTGGGAGCTGCAGAATATCTCTCCTTCTCATATGGACCTTGGAAGGTGAGAAATATACCTACCCTAAGACACTCGGCAATACTGTAACTTCCCATTAGTGAAAGAATTCAGTAGTTCCCGAGTTTACCGCCTACATACAAACTCACAAATTTTACCTCATTGTAGAATCCAGCAGCCTAGAGGCAACGGACTTACAAGGTATAGGTCGCAGGTTTGAACCCAGGCAGACGCTTTTCTTTGTGTAAACAATTTCATCACCACTGCTCCCAAAACGGTGAAGGAAAACATCGTGAGGAAACCGGCATATCCTAGAACCAAAAATTCGAAGACATGTGACATCTACCAACACTGGGCCCGCGTGATAGATTATAACCCACTCCCTCTCGAAGAGAGGAGGCTTGTGTCCCAGCAGTGGGAATTTTATAGACTGACTAGCTTCAGCCCGCGACCTCGTCCGCGTGAAATTTCTTGTTCCCCCGACCCACCCCCGTCGCATTGCATCGCCTGCCTGCGCTATTACTTCGTTTTTGCTTAGTGTTCTTTCTGACTTTTTTTCTTTTTGCGCGGCTCCTAAAGGTCATAGCGTGATGTTAAATAGCCTATAGCCTTCCTCAAGAATTGGGCTATCAAATACAAAAAGAATTTTTCAAATCCGACTGGTAGTTCCAGAGATTAGCGCGTTCAACCAAACAAACAAACAAACTCTTCAGCTTTATAATATTATTATAAATTATAAATTATAAAAATAAAATAATAACAAATAATAAAGTATAGATTATGATAGTACTAGCAGCGCCTCGCGGTTTCACCAGCATGAGTTTCGATCCCGTGGGAATATAGGGATAAAAAGTATCCTATGTATTAATTAATCCAGGTTATAAACTATCTGTGTGTCAAAATTCATCTAAATCCGATTAGCCGTTTGTGCGCGAAGAAGTAACAAACGTACAGACGCCAGCACATCAAGCTACTACAATCTGTCAAATTTCTTTAATAGATTTTCAACTTTATTGCTAAAGCATAAGGCTCAAAGTTGATTGGGAAAATTTGACAGTTTCGGGTACCTTGATGTGCTGGCGTCTGTACAAATACACTCTCAAAATTTCGCTTTTATAATATTAGTGACTAGGCTATAGGCTTCGTAAAAACGAATTCTTTTTCTCTTGTATTCGCAAGCTTATGCCCTGGTAAAAATATTATCCAGTCAGCAAGTTAGTGAACTGGGAGGCTGATAATGGTACCCAAAATTACCCTGGTGGTCACCATCAGAACATGGACGGGGGCACCACATCCTCTTCAAAAACCATCTCAGATCCCCCTGTGCAAGTGTGGAATGCCTCTTAGGGCACAGCACTGCTACATCTTCATACATAATATGTAATTAAACTAATGTAATTCTAAATGACTTACTCCCTTACTAATAAACGTTGTATAGCGTCTGTATACACAACGCTTTGTCTTCTTCTTTCGAATGTCAAATTACTGACGACGGAAAGAGATCGGTAACTATTCCAATTCAATTCAATTCAAATTTTTATTGCATTGACATGTGTATTATAAAAGATCTTAATAAGTGTTAAATGTTGGTGTAATGATCCTCTGATATAATACGTTTATTAGTAAGGGAGTTGGTATGTAGGTAATATGTAATCATATGTAATGTTTTGAAATTCCGCAAAGCGATCGTAAAATGCTTATTTTAATTATTATTTTGATTGATTATGATAGCTTGTCAGTCAGTACTCGTATATTTCTACATACAATCTTCATAATAAATATGTACTGATTTATCTAACAGTTATGCCGAATCTTTATGGCATGTTTTATAGTAAGACGGTCAAGTCGCGAAATCAGTGGGAACTTTCATGCTGTAGCAATTTGTTTAGGTAACATTACAATTAGGTACTCTTCTATTACCTTTTGTTTCTATTGAAGGTACAGTCAACAAAAGAGATAAGAATACAGGATCGTAGGATATAGTTGAAGTTTAGTAAGAAACCGACGGATGTTGTCTACTGAAATTTAATTTGATAAATGAGCTGTTTGTTTTCTATTAATAAAATAAAATTTTATTCGAGACTTTCCATCGGTTTCTAACTAAACTTCAACTATATCCGACGATCCTGCATACTTATCTCTTTTTTTGACTGTACATGACACAAGAAACTTATTTATGGTAGATCCACTGATATACAGGGTGGCAGACACATTGACCATCAGCCTTTTTCCATGGATTCAGTACATGATTCAGAATTGATCTGCGTTGAAAATATAGGTCGGTCGGATGTTCCATACATTTTGACCGCGTAGGTATGGCACTTTTTTATGAAACCTCTGATATTGTTTTTTGTGATAGCTGACGAAAGATTTCTACGTCTAGTTGTGCTGAATTGATGGTTTCAGTATGCGTGTCGATACCCCCTGTGTTTATATTACACTTATTTTATTTTTGATTAGGTAATAATAAAATTGATCATCGCCTTCTTCTAGTTCTAGTTTATGACGAATAGGTTAAGCAAAGTGTTTTCGGATTGAGTTTCTCAGTAGTAGCCCAACAACCCTGGTTACCCTTTCGGTGAATACAGGTAGGTATATGTATATTATGTTAGTTACAGGTACCTACTAGGCAAAACGCCGTTAGCTAGATTTTGCCTGGCCGACAGCCCTCTTGATATGCTACGTTTTCTAAACCCATATACCTAAAAACTAACTTTCGAAACTGCCGGTCGATTCTGTATAAATCTCATCGTGAAAACTTAGGTGAAGTGAATTTTTTTTTGTTAGGAAATGACACTATTGACAGCTCACTCCACGCTCACTTCACCTATGTTTACACGGTGAGATTTTTATAGAATAGCATCGCTGCCTACCAGTCTCTCGGGCAATTAACGAAAGAAAACCAAATTTATTTTATCATAATCAGCCTGTATTGTCGCCACTGCTTGGACTCAGGCCTCCGGCCTCCTCTCTGAGAGAGGGGCAGTGGGCCGTAATCGACCACACGGGCCTTGTGCGGGTTGTTGATATCACATGACAGCTGGACGGATTTGGTTAATTTTCTTTTTTAATGTTCTTTATTGTTCGAATGAGGTTTTTAGGGAAAGAAAAACACGCAAAAGTTGCGCGTGAAATTGGAAAATTCGGGAAAACCTGAAAATTATGTTGTCTATGGACAGAAAAACGTCTGTTGGGTCAGCTAGTCAATAATAAAAGTACAGCTAACAACATTTTCGGTAGAGTCAGGGGCCTTTTCTGAAATGCAATGATAAATGATACAGAAACGTGGGCCTAACTATTCTGTCACTAACAACTATTATGTTCAACCTGGATTCATTTTGTGCTGTCAGGTTGACTTGGTATAACAACTATTTGAGTAGGTACAAGATAATCTTAATTACAGCTGCCGAAAAACATTCTAATTGATCTAATGTCTACTTTGAAGCATTCTTCAAACATTGGTCAGAGATTAAAGTCAAAGTCAAAGTCAAAGTCAAAGCATTTATTTCAAATAGGCACATTAAAGGCACTTTTGAACGTCAAAAATTACAACAAATAGAATTGATTCTAGTCGCCCATTCCAAAGGGTAGTTTTCGTATGGAGAAGAATGGGCAAGAAACTCCACCGTTACTCTTTTAAAATGTTTTACAATATTTTGTATACATTAATTATATCATAATAATATGTGAAGACGATGCACCTAAAATAAAATTACTATACCACAATAGGTAAAAGAATTAAAAATGAAACCATGACATATAAATTAATTATCTGATAGATGCATGGTGCTCACATATTTACAAACATGGTAAAAGTAAACGATTTTCATTTAAATAAAATAAAAATTACAAGTAATAAGTCAGGGTGTAAGTTAAAGTTATTACAGAATGTAAATCAATATCAAAAAAAGAATATATTTTACAATTAAATTAGCAACCAGTTTGATTTTGTCTAGACTCTAGATTGTCCTATGGAGCAGGACCAGCATGTTTCCAAGCGTTCTTATCTTGGATATAATGTTCTAATTTATAGTATGCTTGTTTACAAAGTGTACGTTTAATGTGAGTTTTAAATTTTCTTTCATTTAATTGCAATATATCACAAGGTATTTTATTGTAACATTTAACACAGTACCCCATAAAAGATGTGTGTACCTTGGCTAATCTGAAAAATGGTTGATGTATTTTATCTTTATTTCTAGTATTAAAATTATGTCTATCGCTTATTTTATTAAAAAGATGTAGATTTTTTCTTACATACATAATATTTTCATAAATAAATTGGCAAGGTACCGTCATAATATTAATCCTTTTAAAAAGTTCCCTGAGAGATTCGCGGCGACGTAGATTATAAATGGCTCTGACAGCTCTTTTTTGCAAAATAAAGATGGATTCAATGTCAGCAGCTCGACCCCATAGTAAAATGCCGTACGACATAATGCTGTGAAAGTAGCTGAAATAGACTAAACGTGCGGTTTCTACATCAGTTAACTGTCTTATCTTTCTAACAGCATAAGCGGCCGAGCTAAGCCGCCCCACAAGAGATATTATGTGAGGTCCCCATTGCAATTTGTCGTCTACCGTGATTCCCAGAAAAACAGTTTGATCAACAAATTCCAGTTTTTCTCCATTCAATATGATGTCACATTCACTACTTCTAACATTAGGTAATTTAAATCTAATGCATTTGGTTTTCTTTTCATTTAGTACCAAATTATTTACCGTAAACCAATCTTGGACCTGAAGAATAGAGTTATTCACGTCGTCAAGATTTTGTGCCCGTCTGTCTATCTTAAAGATCAATGAGGTGTCATCTGCAAATAACACCATCTTCGGTTGATTTTGAAGTAATTGGGGTAAATCATTAATGTAAACTAAAAAGAGGAATGGACCCAATATCGAACCTTGAGGAACGCCCATTGCTATTTCAGACCCTAATGAGTTTACGCCGTTTACTTGAACTTTAAGCTTTCTATCTTTTAGGTATGACTTCAGTAAATCAAGAGCTAAATTCCTAATCCCATAATGCTCAAGTTTCAGCAGAAGTGTCTCATGGTTTACGCAATCGAACGCCTTAGAGAGGTCGCAAAAGATTCCAATGGTATCTTGTGCCTCTTCCCAGGCGTTAAAAATGTTCTTTATTAGGTTGAAACCGGCGTCAGTGGTACAACGCCCTTTGGTGAAACCGTACTGGTGTTCATGAAAGATGGAATTTTTATTAAAATGGCGTAACATTTGATTGAGCATCAACTTTTCAAACACCTTACTGAGAACCGGCAGAATCGAGACAGGCCTAAAATTGTTGGGGTCTTTACTATCACCGGATTTGAACAAAGGAACTACTTTACTGTGTTTCATGAGATCTGGAAAGACTCCTTGGTCTACACTGATGTTAAATATGAAAGCTAAATAGGGCGCAATCGTTTCGATGATAGATCTACAAACTTTTACAGACATTCCCCAGAGATCTTCTGTTGATTTAATTTTAAGATCTTTAAAAGCTTTTATAACAGCCTGGGGGTTTGTATGTTGAAACCCAAATTCCGAAGGGCATGCCTCAACATTCTTTCTAAGTAAGTCAGCAGAAAGCGTGGGTGAGGAATTTAAAGCTTCAGTAGTTTTAATGGGAATATTAGCAAAAAAATTTTCAAATTCCTGAGCAATTTCTATATTTGAATTGATGGGGCCACGAGCAGTCTCTAAATTAAATTCAGTATTACGCTGTTTTTTCCTACCTGTTTCATTGTTTATTATTTGCCAGGTAGTTTTTATTTTATCATCGGCTGATTTTATTTTATTGCTAATATAAAGAGCTTTAGCTGTTTTGCATACTCTTTTGAAAGTCTTAGAATATGTTGCAACATACTGATGAAAGCTTGTGTTATTCATATATTGCTTCAGGCCATAAAGTTCAAAAAGGTTTTCCCTGCTTTTACGAATACCTGGAGTCGCCCAATCACTAAATAAAAACTTTGCGTAAATACTTTTAGTCTTTAGTGGGAAAGCGTCATTAAATTGCGTGTTTAATAGTGAAAAGAAGTCGGCGTAGAACTCATTTGGGTCACATAAATTATTAAAACTCTGAACACATAATTTACTGGCCAAAGAATTATTATTTTTTTCTAAATTTTTACATGTAATTGGCCTAAACCTTATTAAGAATTTTTGTAAAGGCATGTGGGAGCAAAATGTTATTGTTTGTCCACTGTGATCAGATGGCAACTTATTTACAATTTGTTTGTGTAAATAATCACAGTTACAGAAAATATTATCTATACAAGTGGCAGTGGAAGCTGTTACTCGAGTGAACTAACTAACTACCTATGGTCTAGTTAGCCACAACTCCCACAATACTTTTAATAACCCCTCTATACCACAAGCATACACACCATATTTAGGTCAGCAGTACCTACGCTCTTTACACACGGTCTGCTTTCACACGGCCACCTTATCATCACGCCACCTACATATGGTACGAGCTAGTCATTGTGCTCCTATCATCGTGAACACCTATCCTTCCCTCGTTCTCATGGCTATCTACAATCGACCCTTGCGATTTCTTTGTGGTTTTACGAGTGTGCTCTGATGTTAACTGATTATCTGCAGGCCAGATTGTAATTTGCTTTGGTTTTAATTCAAGTTTTGCAAGTGTTATCAACTGGGTTTGTAAACTGTATCTGCGATTTAGCATATTAACTTTATTCTAGGTGCATCGGATCGTCTTCACATATACGTTTGACGGCACGGTTGGCGCAGTGGTTAAGCGATTGACTGCTGCGCTACGTGTCGCGGGTTCGATTCCCGCACGGAACAAATATTTGTATGACCTACAAGTAGTTGTTCCGGGTCTGGCTGTTTGTGTATGTGAGTTTAAATGTTTGTAAACGCACCCATAATACAGGAGAAATTTCTAGTGTGGGGCAACGTTTTTTTTTAAAAAAAAAATGTATATATAAATATATAAATTTGAAATAAATATAAATAATATTATAAATTTGAAAGTGTGTCTGTTTGTCTGTCTGTTACCTCTTCTCGCTTAAATCGCTGAACCGATTTAGATGAAATTTGATATAGAGATAGTTTGAGTCCCGGGAAAGGACATAGGATAATTTTTATCTCGATGTTCCCTCGGGTTCGACACTTATGCGGGTGAAACCGCGGGGCGCTGCTTGTAATTATATAAATATTATATTATTATTGTATTTATATTATTATTATATTTTAGCCCAAAGAATCAGCATTGCCATCCAACGTGGTAATGCTGCCAGCCTTTTGGCAACTTATCCCATTGACAGCGATGCGGACGAATTTTTTGATGCCCAATTTGCTTCTGCCTTTTTCTTTAATTTTTTATTATATTACTTGTATATAATATAAGTACCTATATATATTTTAGTGTTAGCTTGTAAATTGTAATTATTGGAGGTAAGAAAAGATACATATTAATTTGTATAAAATAAAGATGTTGACATCGATATTGTATAAAATAGAAATAGAAAAATATTTATTGTCCAGGTAATACAGTAAGCATGTGTTAACAGTAAGTTAAGGCGACATGAGTAGCTTAAAATATTACCTACAGCGGTTACATATAGTATTAACTAGTGAGCCCCAAACTAGACAGTTAGTCTGTATCTTGGGGCTCGAAGTACGAGTTCCAGAGTGGAGACTAGAGAGGTGATTTCAGGTATGGTATGGTATGTGTGTATGTGTGATATTGTGTGGTGTGTGTGTGTATATGTGTGACGTGTAAGTGGTGTGTGTGCGTCTGGTGTGTGTGTGTGTAAGTGTGCGTGTTTGTTCCATTGTGCTTCGTTTAATTTGGTGTCAGGTGAGGGTCTTTATATTAATTGTTCCGAATCATCATAGCCAATGTTATGCGAAATTTTCTTCACAATTTTTTTACAGCCGAATGAAGTAGTATTTTTGATTTCGCAGAGTTTGCAGACTTTATTGTACGTATTAATGAGAGAGTAGGCCGGGGAGCGTCTAGCTAGCAAAGAGGTGTTGTCAGGTGTTGGTATTCTGTAATTTCTTTTGCTTATGATAGATGCGTAGTCGGGTCTCCTTTTAATATTTTTTTAATATTTTTGTGCGTTTTTGTGCAGGCAGAAAGAATGAAAAGCTGGCGGACTCTGAGGATTTCTCTCGCGATGGCTTTTTGTGATAATCTACATAAAATTAATAAGTAATATTTTCTATACAACAGCCTGTGTGTAATATAATTAATTATTCGTTACTTTTCTCTTGATATAAACATAATTTATTGAGACAGGTGCGTAAAAGTACAGATGGCATTTTTAATATGATTTTTTATATCTTCTTATTTATAGAATTAGATATAATTTCCTAAGAAACCTGAATTGAATTCAGATGCATTTGGTTTTTTTATGATTAATAGTTAAGTTGAAACAGGCATTAGATGCACTTTCATGCAAGCCAAACCTACAAAATCTTAATGCCTTTCCCCCGTCTTATAAAACAACAAACAACTTCTATTTTTTATTCCCACAATATTAACAATAGCAGTTGAACAGAATTCCACTATAATTGTGCTAAAAACCGTAGGCTTCCGCTACGGAATCTGCTGGTACGATTGTATACAATAACGTGATGATATCTGGCATTATTCAACAATGCGCGGACTGTTCACAGAGTTATGCGATTATATCGGCGCGAAACAACGGGTTTGTGTAGAAAAGTTTTAAGAAAATATTGTATTTTACTCTGTGGTAGGTTCTGCAGATTTTTCTGTGTCTGAACTACCTTCTTACCCTTCTTACCTATTGAAATGTAAAGCTAAAGGACTGAATGTTTACAGGAGCCTCATAATGACACGCCTTGTTTTCCTAACGGTTAAGCAGAAATGTAGGTACTTATCTACATCCTTACATTTTGATCGTTTTAATCCTTAAAGGGGGTCATTGTAGTCATCATTATGAACAACTTTTACTATGGGACCAACCCTGAAATCGTGAAAAAAAAATCAGCTGATCCATACATTTATGTTCGCCTTCGCATAATTCGACATAATGTATGGAGCAACATTTATTTTTTCACGATTTCAGGATTGGTCTCATAGTAAAAGTTAGGTAGTTTGTTGCTGCGCAGTAACTGATTCTCCTGTCAGCAGGGGTGAGGGGCGAGGGGTGAGGTACTGCGCAGTGAGTAGCACACTTCAGAGCCGCCATAAAGTTTGAATCGGGTTGTACCTTTATATGGTGTGCAATAAACAGTATTCTTACTACCAAGTCTTCTTCACAAGTACTACAACAATACGCAAGCTGGTAAACGATTATCAAGCTTGCATCGCAATCTAATTGCATATCTTTGTTGTCAACGCCACATTACGTTGAGTTACGATATACTACGTAACCGGCACAGATTATTATGTTACGAATTGACACCAACATACTATCTAAAACTATTCTACAAAAGGTCCAGTCGAGGCAAAGATCGATGAGGGCGCACTTAATTGGGTAGGCATCGGATGAGACAGAAAAAGAGCGTCAGGGCTTCTGTGCACGGCACGGTTTCTTTACAGTAAAGCGAGTAACCCCGCCGTAGAAAAAATGTGTCTGTCAACAAGCTTTTATAGTGATCTATATGTTGCAGTCAAAACTCTTAACCAGTCAAAAGTACTATTGACTAGCAAAATCAGTCAAAAGTACTATTGACTGAATAGGTTGGTCAAACGTGGTTTTGACTGAAAATTATTGGTTATTAGTACTTTTGACTGCAAATTTGCGGTTAAAAGTACTTTTGACTGACGCTCTTCGTCAAAAGTAGTTTTAACTGCAATAAAGCATCAGTCAAAACTCAAAAGCACTATTAACTCGTTAGATGTGAATAAAAAAGAGGTTCATCCTTGTTTGGTATAACAACTTTTGATGTCATGTTACTAATTCGAACAACGTTTAGGATAATAATCAATTTGTATAATATCGATTAACATAATTTTCATTTCATCGAATATTTATTTGCGATAACAACATTTGCGCTGTTGATCAAAAGGTATAATGTTCATTTGATGTAATGTTCCCACCCCGAGGTTCGGTTTTGTTAGGTTACTTTAAACCCTTTTCACAGAAATAGGAGCCCCGCGAAGCGGGGCTCCGTCGACATTGGATGCAAGAGCGAGTGAATGAGAATACAAATACCTTTAGATACCTCATATCATATTAATCAGGCAAATTAGTGCATTTGAAAATTCGGTCAAATGACATTATTTCAAAGAAATAAATATGCTAAATAATTTTTAAGAGTTTTGACTGATACAACCAGTCAAAACCACTTTTGACGGAATCACTTAGTCAAAAGTACTTTTAACCAGCTCCATTGGGCAAAAGTACTTTTAACTGTTATTTTAGTCAAAAGTATTATTGACTAAAGCATACGGTCAAAAGTACTTTTGACTGATTTTGCTAGTCAATAGTACTTTTGACTGGTTAAGAGTTTTGACTGCAACATATACAACACTGAACCGTAGTTTTTCACGGCAAGAAAAACGTGAATGTACAAAGGGCGATTTTTGTTTTTTTTTACTGTGAGTTTGTCTCAATAACATAACATTCCGTTTACCTAGATACCAAAAAGTGCTGACAGTACTTTTAACTTACTAACAATCGGGGGCGATTTGGGGTATCTAATATTCAAGGAGGCGAGTAGATACACTTAGGCAATTAGGGGCAAGATCCAAGGGGCTAGCGGAGCCCAAACCTTCATCATATCGGTAATATTCGAAAGATGTATATGATTATTATCGGTCTCATCTAGTTTTACGAGGCAAAAACTAGCGAGTCTGTTGACATTCCCCCAACCGCGAAGTTAGGTAGATTTGGTTAATTAAATTCTGCATTCTTGGATCATTTTGAGAATCGAACCCAAAATACTTTACGATCAGCGAGGTAATTGCGTAAAACACAGTACGAATGGCATTGGCATTGGCAATTGACATTTTTTTTTTTTTGATTTTTTTTTGGAAATTTGACAGTTAAACAACATTAATTGCATTATTTACGTTGTTGAGCAGAATTTAGTCGAACATAATTATGAAGCAATGGATTTGCAATATCCTTCAAAATAATTCAGAGGTGCTGAACTTGTCACTACTCTTTGAGAACGAAGCTGTTATCTATTTGTGATTTCAACGCTTGTTTCGTAGGCCTTCTGCACTTTTTTGCTCCATAATACCAGTAAGTTCCACTCGGCTGCCTTAACTGAAGCTTATGGGGATTAGTTTGCCTTTCACCGATACCAATCGAAGTGTCGTAAGTGTAACTAGAGGACAATCTCCAGTCTTTACGGGAGACTGGGTTTGTCGACCCGTTTGCTTTCGGAATCCTTAACCCGCTGGCCCCGGCCGTTTTACATGAGAAGTAGATCTGGTTAGGCAATCGTTTGGTAAGCTTACCGTTTGCTGAAAAGGCCAGACGCGTATCGTCTGTGTTACAATTATTATGGAGCTGTTCAACTGCTGCCAGTTACGTCACTTGCCTCATAAATCGTTTAAAGGGCTATCTGTTACGAAATGTCTGTAGATTTAGAGAATGGTTTTGGTGATGACTTAAGTATATTTGCAGTTAGGTCTACTATCGGCTAAATGATCTTTAGTGTTCTGTGCTAAAATTGGCAAACATATGTATAACTTAAGTATTTTGTTTATATCTTTTGCAATCGGCATGCCTCATTTAGCTAGCCTTTCCTTCTATGTGGTCACTGTCTCTGCTTGCGTTGTTACCTTTACGGGGGTGAAGCTTTAGCAACTGGCGAAATTCAAGTATTGTATCCACCTGAAATATTTTTACTTCTGAGAATCGTAAAGTGTAGGCCACTAGCCTTTTCCACATAAAATCATCATTATCATCATTTCTGCCGAACGACGTCCACTGGGCACTGGCCTCCCCCAAGCACCGCCACTTTGGTTCTGGGCTTCCCGCATCCAGCGGATTCTTGCAGCCTTCACAAGGTCATCGGTCCACCTTGTGGAAGGCCTTTCAACGCTATGTCTTTCAGTACACGGTCGACACTCCAGAACCTTTCGGCCCCATCGGCCATCTGTTCTGCGAGCAATGTGCCCTGCCCACTGCCACTTAAGTTTGGCAATTCTTCGGGCTATGTCGGTTATTTTGGTTCTTTTGCGGATGCTTTCCTTTCTGATAAGATCATGTAGGGAAACTCCAAGAATAGCCCTCTCCATTGCCCTTTAGGTGAGTTTTAGCCTTCTATTATGCCCAATTGTGAGCTACTACGTTTCAGTGCCATAGGCAACACTCACTGATCAAAGACTCGTCTTGAGACACTGCGGTACGTGATGAGAAGACATTGCGTCGTTTCCCGAACGCTGCCTAGCCGAATCGGATTCGACGATTGACCTCTTTCTCGACTATGCCAATACCTAAGGCATAATAGCTGCAATCAAAGTTCCCAGTCTTAATTTAGCTGCCACAAAAACTTCGATAATATGAGTCGTTTAGAGTCTGTTAGCTGGAGTGACGTCACGTTACCCCAGCTTCCTCATTCAATACAGGCAAACCAGTGAGGTTAGGGTTTTGGAATATAGTCAGAAAAATAAGGCATAATAGTTGCACAAGGAAGGAAAGAACTGAACGGCAATACATTCAATAGACCAATTCTATCTTTATAATAAAAGAAAGAACAAGACAAAAAAAAAAACAATAATAGTACCTATTTCTCTCGTCGTCCAAAGTTGATATGAATCTACTTTATTACATTCATAGTTCCATTAAAGTTCAGTCGGCTTTGCAGTCGGCTTCAATATACAAAATTAAAATTATTTTGAGCGCAAGTTAAAATGATTTCTAATATAATGCCTGCTAATTGCAAACTTGATTGCAGTAATTGTAACGCACGGAACGGCAACGCCGCGCGCCGTTCTCTACCTCCTCCGAAGCAATAATTGATGTTTTTGGCGCGGAAACTGTTGTTTTGCTTATTACGTGGAGACTACAAGGCCTAGAGATTTAAAAATTCTGCTGCCTATGGCAGCTATTATGCCTTAATGTTTGAGCTATAATACATAATCATATCTTCTTTCGTTTGGAAGATATGACATGAGCAGCTGGGGTGACGTCACTCCAGCTAACACACGCTAAACGACTCATATTAACGATGTTCTTTTGGCAGCTAAATTAAGACTGGGAACTTTGATTGCAGCTATTATGCCTTAAATATTGGCATAGGTAGAATTGTTCTATCACATATGAGGAAGCTGGATTTATGCACGTCTCTCGAAGTTGGACCTACCTAACTGAAGTTTGTCCCAGGTAAACATACTCGTCCAGAACTTCAAGTGTAGTGTCTCCAATCTTCATGAGAGTGGGAGTTACATGGGCATTTGACATGACTTTTGCCTTGTCCATGTTCATTTTAATCCCACACTTTCGGACTCTACTGAGGGCATCCAGCATTGTACTGAGGTCCTCCATAGTCTCAACCATGACTACTATATCCTCGGCAAACCGAAGGAAAGTGATGATTGATGTTGATGCCAACCCCTTTCCAGTCCAGAATCTTGAAGACACCTTCCAGTGCAGCGGTGAACAGTTTTGAAATACAAACAAAGTAAGAAAGCATAATATAAAGGAAGAACTTTTAAAATAAAACGTCAAAATGCTTGGAAGAACTTTAATCATGACGATTCAATTAGAATGAATATGTTTCACGAATAGATACATATCTTGTACATACATGTTACTAGTACATATACATAGGTATAACAACCATTAGCTAGTTTCTAACATCTTCATCAACATCACAAACACGTTGTTCCACTAACTTTGTAATGGCGAGTTCAGAGATCGCGACTGGTGAGCAACTGACAGTGGATCCATCGACCTATTTCCTGCAAGACATGTTATAATATTTCATAGTTCACCATTAAAAGCAGCGCTTTCTTTTAATCGTGTTTCATAAATTAAATTGCTCCGGACCCTGGTTGGCCGAAACAAGGAAAACTGTGCAGATGGAGATTCACAGATGACTCCGCTCTGGAATGTAAATGTGGTGCTGTTCTACAAACAATGGGACACTCAGTATCGCTCCCAGCGTGTCCTGTTATCTGCACCTTACAAGAACTAATAGACACTAGCCAAATTCTAGATCGATTCTCTATCTAGGTTTGCCAACGACAGGCTAAGAAGGATTGTTAAGATTCTCTGTCTACTTAATTGCATGCAACAACTGCATCGCAAACTGCGCACGTCTGAACCCGCCACAAATCTAAATATTAATAAATACTTAAGTCAATTCACAGTTTGGCTTGGCCTAATCCTATAACTAATATGATAAGAGTATATACACAATCTTAGACCATTTCCTAGGAGTGCCTAGGAGTAACAAATTATTTACTAGACTAGAAAGAACTATTTGTCGATTAACTTATGATCTAAACATCATTATGCCAAATGAAAAACACAATACATACAGGAAATAGAAGTAAATGATGAAAAGAAACGAGATCTTTGAACACAATTTGCACACACACACACACACTAAAAACGGTATCGGTAAAAAATAGGAACGTAGAGAAAAACCTAAATTAAAATCCTAACTTCATTAACTTCACCACATTAAGGCTTGAAACACTGTTACGCCGACGTCGGTCGCTGATGTCAGTCGTGTACCGATTCGCATGGACTCTCGTTCGCTGACCATCAGTGCTACACTATAGACGTCCATTTATCGTCAGCGTCTTGGTACGCGTGACCGACAGAACGCGACCGACGACGTCAGCATAACACTATTTCTAGCCTAACCCTTTAAATAACACAGTCAAGTAAAAAATCAAGAATTGGGTAATTTTTCCAAGGGTAGACTCATCGAACTCAACTCAACGAACGCTTACAGTTACCTAGCTATAAGCGTTCGTTGAACGTATACGCAGCGCAGACGCGGCGCTCGCTGACGCCGCGTCTACGTGAGCGTAGCGCGTGCTTCTTCAACGTCATCTCGACATACGCTCAGTGCGAAGACACTCTTAGGCCGAAGTCCACAAACGTTACTTAGCTCGTGCTTTGACTTAGACATGTTGCTGTCTCTGTCTTGTACTTGTAGTTTGTGTGCGAAAGGAAAAACGCTTAGCCTTAAGTATGTGCTGTGGATGTGGATCTCGGCTTTAGTACTTAAATCTGAAAGTGTCATAAATATAAAGAATAATACATTCCACAACCTTTAAAACATAACAAATTCGATGTTTGAGTACTACTTAAAAATCTAGTACACAAGACAGACAGATACTATTATCAAAAAGCTACAGAACCAAAATCATTTGGTCCATTCATTTATTCTATGAAATAAATAAATATCCACGATAAGACACGTAACACTTACGTACAGTAATATGTGCCTTAGTTAATGTCAGTAAAACAATTTAGGCAAGACTTAATATTTACGTTTAAATGATTGAAGCTGACTCAATAATACAGGCAAGCTTAGATTGAGAAAAAATTTACATCTATCAATAAATAGAAATAAAATATTGGAAAACTTATTAAGGGAGAAGCGGGTATCTCGCGAAATTCAAAAGGGTTTAAAGATTTTTATAGGTATAAGTATGTAGCCTGGCATACCTATTGTCGCGCCATTTTGTTTTTTAAATGGCGGCCACATGTAGAATCATTAAAATCATCAAGCTCTAATATCAAATTACCATATTGAATGAAATGACGACTGAAATCACGACTTTTGAGGTCTATTTTAACTAAGAAAGTTGTATATATGATTAAAATTTTGTAAAGACATATGTTTTTCGATCGCGAATCCTATATTAGTGAACATGCAACCTGAGACTGGCCTGCAAAATGCAAAAACGTAAGAAAATTTGAATTTCGTGGGATACCTCATCGCATACCCCTTAAGTAATAAAGGTAAATAAAGGTCCTAGTATCGACCTGTCACATCACATATTATTTTGCTGCCTGCCCTAGGCAAGCTAAAAATCCAACTCAAAATGCAACACAAAGTATTTAATACTTTCACATTTCTAATTCATTTAAGGCCAAACTAACTTAAATCAAAATAACTATCCAAACTATTATTTAAAAGTCAATTTTGTTCAGTATTTTTCTTAACACGTACAATATCACATTTTTATTTCAACAATAAATAATGCCGTAGCAAAGAAGTAAGAAACTACACAATACTAAAATATTAATTAATAGTCAGCTACACGATAATTCAAAGAAAATCTATTCGTCTATCGACACTTGATTTAAAGCTGAGATTTATCTTACTAATAATGAATTTACAAAAATCTACAACATCACAATTACTAGAACATTTATAGCTAATTACCCGATTTTTACTATTATCCTATACAATTAACTATTTGACTAGATGTCTCGTTCATATTATCATGAAGCAATAATTCGGCAATTCAATAAATTTTTATTGATACCGCATTCTTACTCCAAAATGGCGTAATGTCTATTGCGATTACTTAATGATAATACGACCAAAACTAAAATAGATTCAAAGTATTGTAAGTTAGAAGGTTTTACTAAATCTTCCAACTTATAGGAATAATGATAAATGGAATTAGTCCAACCATGGACCGATGTCATACTGAGAGTAATACAATGTCGTGACCATTGTCGATTTCGTCACTATAGATAC
Organism: Luperina nickerlii; assembly: GCA_963855955.1. Classification (NCBI taxonomy): domain Eukaryota; kingdom Metazoa; phylum Arthropoda; class Insecta; order Lepidoptera; family Noctuidae; genus Luperina; species Luperina nickerlii. The sequence continues at coordinate 22,382,390 of OY979667.1, forward strand.
TATTGAATAATAGCTATATTATTTTGTATTAGCATATCAACCTATAGTGTTCTCACTGCTGGGACTCAGGCCTCCTCTCTGTGAGAGGGAGTGGGCCGTAATCCACCACGTGGGCCTAGTGCGGGTTGTTAGATGTCACATGTCTTCAAATTTTTAGTTCTAGGACATGCCGGTTTCCTCGCGAGGTTTTCTTTCACCGTTTTTGAGAGCAGTGGTGATGAAATAAATTACACAAAGTAAAGCGCCTGCGTTTGAACCCACTACCTATAACTCGTGAGTCGGGGCCGATACCACTGTGGACTGCTATTTTTTTCTATTATTCAATAGTATTATGCGTTAAGTATAATATCACACTTTGTTACGGGCATTTTATATCACAATTCTAATCAGGGGCCTCTAATTCCATTTACAATTACGTATTCTGTAAACGCAGTCATTTCGTGCACAGAATTAAATTATATTTATTTCTAAATAGAGCCATTCTGTGATATGAGAACGTATACCAACTTGTACTAATATTTCAGTCAACGATATTGGACAGTGGGGCTTCGAAGGAATTCAGTACACAAAATGGAATTTCTGGAATATCTACGTTTTCCAAAACATTGAAGTAATTATGATATTTGACGATATGATTATTAGATATACGTACATTTTTCTAACTTTATACTCCTCTATAGTGTGGACCTCGATATAGAAATGGGAATATTTACAAGAACGAATAAACTGTGGTTTTTCATTCAGCTTATATTGAAATGATGATCTTTGGCACTTCAAACAATACTGATATGTATTGTTAATTACATGACTCAAGCAAACAAAATTAATATTCAAACCAGTTATGAAATTAGAACTAAAATAATAGTTTAAAACTGTCACACGAAATTTTAAATTAAAACTGTCACACGACATTTTAAATTAAAACTGTCACACGACATTATAAATTAAAACAGTCACACGACATTTTAAATTAAAAAGTTTCTTAGGCGTGGCAACAAATTAAGTAAGTTAATTTGTTTTGATGACTTTATTATCGTTCACTTATTATGTTATTCTAGAACAATGCTCAACTAAGAATCTGGATTTCCAAGTTCACTGAAACTGTGTTTTATCCGGCTGCCATTCAGAGGCAGATTTACGACAAATTATCAGCCTCTAATGTTCCCAATGCTGGGACAGGACACAGGCCTCCTCTCTGTGAGAGGGAGTGGGCCGTAATCCACCACGCGGGCCCAGTAGGTAGACGTCACATGTCTTTGAATTTTTGGTTCAGGGACATGCCGGTTTCCTCACGATGTTTTCCATCATCATTTTGAGAGCAGTGGTGATGAAATAATTTACACAAAGTAAAACGCCTGTCGCCTGTCAACTTACGACCTAACTTGTAAGTCGCGGCCGTTGGCACTGGCCCACCACTGCTTTCAAGCCACTCTCTCAGCTTATGACACAATTATCTAAAACAGAATTATCTAAGATGCAGGCTTTAGATAGAGCTACCACATATAATAATCGCCCGATTATTGACCAATTTTACCTGATCAAACGAGAATCGTGACATGTTCTAGATCAGCAGTTCAGCTTCAATAATGACTTTTATATAATCTGCCGTCTAAAGATTGATTTCCTAAGAATGCGGTGAACGGTCACACTACCGGCTGTCAAATACAGAGCATTTTTTTGACACCTTAACGTCAAATACTGGTGAAAATGACAGGTGTTCATGACAGCCATTATAATAACATGACGGACCCGCTTTTCAAGGAAACTAAAGCTTTACCAATGCATTTTTTCTAGTTGTATCACTATCTGACTAACTACTCAAGACTGTTGACCCACCCAAACAAAAAAATCTTTGTCACTTAAATTGCCGTTTTCGAACACTACCCAAAAAAACAAAACGTTGTCAAAAATGTAAGAATTAAAGCAAGCGGAATATACATGAAGTAACTCTGTTGAGCTAATCACCAGTACCTAATGGCTAATCATATTGTATTTATGGCTGTATGTCTTATAAGCCATCATGTTTATGGGTCATCCACTCTGCTTCGATACTTAATGGCGAGTTGCATCACAGTTGCTAGTGTTACTTAGTAACTTTAGCAAAGATGGTGACAGAAAGATTAAGTATCTTTGTGTCAAGAGAAGTCGTAGGTTGAATTGATGTTTTGACTATCATTTAGTAGTAGTTCCCACTCCTGGGACGCCGTAATCGCTACCACGCCGCCGCCCAGTGCGGATTGGTGGATATCACACGTCTTCGAATTTTGGTTCTAGACATACCGGTTTCCTCTCGATGTTTTCCTTTGCCGTTGTGATAGCAGTGGTGATGAAATAATTTACACTAAGTAAAGCGCCTGCGTGATCCAATCAAAAATGAAGAGATTCGCAGGAGAACCAAGATAACCGACATAGCCCAAAGAATTGACAAACTTAAGTGGCAGTGGGCAGGGCACATTGCTCGCAGGACAGATGGTCGATGGGGCCGAAAGGTTCTGGAGTGGCGACCGCGTATCGGAAGACGTAGTGTTGGAAGGCCTCCCACAAGGTGGACCGCCGACCTTGTGAAGACCGCAGGAACTCGTTGGATGCGAGAAGTGCAAAACTGGTCGAAGTGGAGGTGCTTGGGTTAAGCTTATGTCCAGCAGTGGACGTATTTCGGCTGAAATGATGATGATGATGAAAGCGCCTGTCTGGGCTCGAATCTACGACCTAGAACTCTGAAGTCGCGGCCGTTACCACTGGGCCATCACAGCTATCAAAATAGTGTGTGGTAGGAATAATGCATGATATATTAGAAGATTGTTTTGCAGTAACCACGTACCTTTGGGTAGTAAACAGAGAGTTACTTGGTTTGGCCTCCGAAATTACCACGGACCTCTACGACATGACTTGGCATGGCGGCCGCGGCGTTTTAACAAAATGTCATGATGAAATATTTCCGTTAACATCACGAATCAAAATAAATAAGATACAGAATAACAATGCTGGCTTTTCTTTCAGAGTAAAAGTTTATGATAACAAGCAGGATACCACTTATACAATCTGCGTTCGCGATTTATTTGCCAAAAATGTAAACAAATATGATTTAATGGAAAAATAACTTTAATACCTACACAATAAAGTTTAGTTTACGCTACAACTTTAAAAATTTTGTATAACTTTTTCAATAGTGCTAGTCACTCTGAAATCAACTTAATTGTCATTTAAATAAAGTTGATATTTGTTTAACTTGAAATAGGATGGGGGTGTGCAGCATTGCGCTATTTTACTATAGATTTATTGACGGCTTTTCTCGCGAGGATGTTCCCTAATAGAGGAATGAGAAACAGTGTGTAAAGTTCACTCACCCTCCATAGAAAAGGGAGGATCCTCCGACCAGACGGGTGTCGTGTCTGGTGGGCTAATATCCGGTTTAGTGTGATGCGTAGTTCGCATGCGGCGTTCTAGATGGCGCCACACCATGATTGCTAGTCTCGTACTCCAATGGATCCTTTAATCATGAGCTAATTACATGGCTGCAAACGAAGCTAATGAGACCATTCCGTAACAAACACGTGAGAAAAATTATAAACCATCGTAAAGTTAAATGTGCCTCATAATGAAATTCATTATTTCTGTACAAATGTCTTAAGAAACAATCTATTAAAATATTAAGCAATATTTGGACTATTAATATAAAAACACAAGAGCTTCAAGGCTGTTATTAATTGCAACAGTTAATCCGAAAAACGGCGATAATCAAATTAGTGATAGCGCAAAAAGTGGAGTCAATCAAATCGTTGCTTTTGCATATCTAACTCCTATTCGACCGGTCAAGGACATAACTTTTTGAAAAAACTGTTAAAAAACAATTTATTATTGCGGCGAAGCAAACGTTCCAATTTCAGGCATTTCTCATCTTTTTCACCGGTTATTAAAAGATCTCTTCAATCAGAAGCAAACGTCTAATTGTTTCTGAGCAAATGTTCCGATTTTAGATTTTTGATTCGAAGACATTTGATATCCACCAACTCGCACTGGGACCCGCGTGATGGATTACGGTCCCCTCCCTCTCGAAGGGTGGAAGCCTGTGTCCCAGCAGTCGGAATACTGTAGCAAATTTTCCGATTTCAGGCGATTTTTCACGTTTTTCATCGGTTAGGCTACGTTTCCACCAGAGATCTGTGAGGATGCGTAGCGTGGGATGTGTGTGAAACAAACCAATAACATTGCTTCATTTTCATATCTTGAACTAAGTTAGCGTTGTTATTGGTTAGTTTTACACACATTCCTCGCTACGCATCCTCGCTCATCTCTGGTGGAAACGCAGCCTTATGGTGGGCAAAATAGGCATCTACTTCTAATGTAGTTGAATTTTACTGGTAACAGAGAGCCAGAGATGGGCACGCCCCTTAATCGGTTAAAAGACACTGAACGAGACACAATAGAAGTTTCATCGATAAGGCGCCTATTATGGGCGTTTATTGTCCCTCAAAGCGTTACCATTAGGTAGGTCAACTATCAGAACAAAATTACTTATGTAACTGAAACACTGAACAAGACTGAGAGACTGTACAGAGACTGTTTCTACGTTTATTGTGTGTATATTTTCTATACATTTCTAAATATGTAAGTGAACCGTAATGTTCTTTTTTTTTTGTAAAATAAATGTCTTTAAACCGAACTTAGTTTCGTGGGCCGCAGACAATGGCACTTGGCCTGGTGGATCACTTACAGTATATATGACGTAGGTTGAGAGTGGCTCTTCTCAATTATTATAAGTAAGTACCTACTTATTTAGAATTGAATGCTTGTTTACAGTTTTTGCGCGGTGCGCCAGACCTGAGGAGACGCACTAGTAACAATAGTCTTTATGATCCAATAAAATGAAACTTAGGTTATGACACAAAACAACTGGAATAGTGACACCAAATTCAACAATAACAAAAAAACTGATTTACTACAAAAAATTAACATCCTTATCGAGGCCACGTCGGATTCCTACTCGTTGTATCTACAGAAACAAAACGAAGCTGTCTAAGGCAGGCCACCGGAGCCGAGCCTCGCTCAGGAGTCGCGTGGTCACGCGCGGCCCAACATGGCGGCCACGTCACCGGCTGACTGGGAGTGGAGCAGGGCCCCCCTGGTGGGTCGCGGAGGGGCCAGCCTGGGTAAGGCCAGGACACCGGCAGGGGCCGAGCCGAGCGCGCAGCCCATGACGAACTCGTGGCGTGAAGCTTCCGTTGGGGTGATTCGCCGTTTTGGATCCCATCTGAAAAAGAATGAGACGGTTAGCTGGTTCTTTTAAATAACTAGAGAGGGAAATTGCAGGTGGTTTGAAATACGCACAAAAACAAAGGGAGGATATTATCGGTGTCGAAAACATAATAATAAATTACCATAATAACTGAATTACACTCAAAGAAAATTCTAAACGTGGCGACTAAAATCCCTTAACAAATGGGAGCCGTCTAAAGGCCTCAGATCCCGCGTCAGAGGAAATTTGAACACTTAACCAAGTCACCGACAAAGGAACTTAGACGCAATATATTGTCACCTCGTATTAGCGCTGTAAACTTTGACATTGTTCACATGACAATGCAATATGATGGGTAAAGCATCGATAGGTAAGTAACTTTGTTCCTTCGTATACGGGGTATTGTAATTTTGTTAAAGGTTTATTAGCGATGTGTTTTTACTGTATTGTCACATCGACAATGTACCTCTGTCGCTTCGTTTGGTGCAGTTGTGCCTTTGTCTCTACGTCCAAGGTAATATGTCCCTATCACAAAGGTACATTGTCTCCATGTCTAAGGTGCGTCGTTCCTTCCACAATGTACCTCTGACGCTTCGTTTGGTGCAGTTGTGCCTTTGTCCCTACGTCCAAGGTAATATGTCCCTATCACAAAGGTACATTGTCTTCATATCTAAGGTGCGTCGTCACTTCGACAATGTACCTCTGACGGTTCGTTTGGTGCAGTTGTGCCTTTGTCCTTACGTCTAAGGTAATATGTCCCTATCACAAAGGTACATTGTCTCCATGTCTAAGGTACGCCGTCACTTCGACAATGTACCTCTGACGCTTCGTTTGGTGCAGCTGTGCCTTGTCCTTACGTCTAAGGTAATATGTCCCTATTACAAAGGTACATTGTCTCCATGTCTAAGGTGCATCGTTTCTTTCACAATGTACCTCTGACGCTTTGTTTGGTGCAATTGTGCCTTTGTCCTTACGTCTAAGGTAATATGTCCCTATCACAAAGGTACATTGTCTCCATGTCTAAGGTGCGTCGTCACTTCGACAATGTACCTCTGACGCTTCGTTTGGTGCAGTTGTACCGTTGGCCTTACGTCTAAGGTAATATGTCCCTATCACAAAGGTATATTGTCTCCATGTCTAAGGTGCGTCGTCACTTCGACAATGTACCTCTGACGCTTCGTTTGGTGCAGTTGTACCGTTGTCCCTACGTCCAAGGTAATATGTCCCTATCACAAAGGTAAATTGTCTCTCGACAATGTACCTGTGTCACTACGTATAAGGTATTTATTATACTGTCGCCACGACAAAGTTCGGGGAAACCCTGTGATAAGGCACCTTTGTGGTAGGAACATTATCACCTTAGACGTAGGAACAAAGGTACATTATGATAGAATTAAAAGCATAATAATTTATCTCGTTCTCGCTTGCATCCCGCTTTAGAAGTGCAAGCGAGAACGATATAAATTATTATGCTTTTAATGCTATCCTAATGTGCCTTTGTGCCTACGTCTAAGGTAATAATATTCCTACCACAAAGGTGACGTCACTGGGTTTTCCAGAACTTTTCGAGGCCACACCGTTAGGCATTGACACGCTATCGTCGTGATAGCAGATCTGCAAAATAAATGAAAGCCAGTGTAGCAGTTTAAATACAATTCTATTAATTATTAAAGAAATGTCATAATTAACATAAGAGAGACCAAGTGTACGCGTCTACCTTAACACTTACATAAACAATTATTATAGTTATAGAATGAACAATAAAAACAGAAGGGTTTAATATTTTTGAAGGCCTTACATTACAATAAAGTTATTTGAAAACAGTTAGTTTAGTCTGTATGTATTTGAATTAGTACAAACATAGTTCGTTAACAATAAATTAAATAAAAAAGATAAACATCAAAACGTTAACCCGTTTGGCCACAAATACAAAGAAAGATATTACTATTGTTAACTATCTACTAATTAAATTTTTACTAACCAATTGGTGACCGGTCGGTAGCCGCAGAGATAAAAACTGGCTAAAATAATCGTTGATTGACTTATTTTTTAATATTTCATGTCTTGCTTGAAATGAAGCCATCCATTATACAATAACAACTTCATAAGGCGATGAAGACGCCTCTAGCCATTATTTATTGATGCATCGGAGTCTTCGTCTTCAACAGGTAAGTTATGGGCAGGTGGAAGAGGTCGCAATCGTTTTGAGCTTCTGGCATCTGTTGTTCTGTCGCTGTTGGTACTGCTTCCGCTGCTACTGCTTCGTTTGCGTGAGGTGTTTTGGTTCAGGGAACGGCGGTGGGTTATCAGTCTATTATGCAGCAAGCCAGAGGCAGCTAACGCTTGTCGCTCAGTTACTCGGTAGGGCACATAATAAACATCGGGGTGCTCCCCTTCAAATAAGGTGCATATTTCATTGGCCCAGCTGCTCCAAACCTCTTGTCTTATTGTATTTTTAATGCCAGGCAAGATGCGGAGTTGGTGCTCCACAAAACGCAATCAACTGCACTAGACCTTTTCGATCTTTGGGAGTGAGTGGCTGACCCTGTTTCTGCAACAGACACTTTCCGAAGGTTGTGAGCTCTAGTAACTCTTTCAGCTGCTTTTTGTCTTCCAAAGGGCCAATTTCTTGCACGAACGGCCACTCTTCTTGTACCCAATCCTGAAAGAGTATTACAGTTAAAACATGGTTTGGATAAGGAGAAAAAAACACTATTTTGATTTCATTTACATGTATGGGACATACAGAAAAATAATATGTAAAAGAAAAAGTACTTTCAAAGTACAAACTTTCAAACTATAAAAATAAGAACACCCCTCTATAACGTGAAACCATGCCCACGCGGCAAGCAAACCGAGAACGACAAGATGGCGGGCGCGACGCGACTCCAACTCAATGTGACCAGGTTATATTTTACGACTGTAGCACCGAGGACAAGGAAGCATAAAAAAATACCAACCTACACAGGGCTATCATCACAATAAATGTTAGACAAGGATTTATAGGACGCATGGTCTGATTATCTCAAGAGGTCACGAGCGGATCACATGCTTTTAGCAATTTTGAACAGAATTGTCCGTCAGGTAAGTAGTCCAGTAAAAGGGATTTATGCAAGCAGAGGCAGATAAATTGAAAACTATAGGCAGATAACTTGAAAACTTTTTTTTAAACATTTGTCGTTGATTTGTAAGAAAATAGTTTTGACCACATAAAGCATAAGCACTGCACAACATGATTGTACAGAATGGAGGAAATGGGGGGACGCCTTTGCCCAGCAGTTAGACATAGAGAGCAAGAGCAAAATTATATTAAATTATTAATAATATATGGTACAGGTACTTACCAGTAAAAACTTGGTAAAGATGCTCCAATCCAGCTTTTCGTAAAAACATATGTAGTTCTGGAGAAAACATATTTACACTCGCTGGTTTTACTGTTTTAACTGTTCTATACCAACGTTTTAAGTGATAACATATTACTATTTTAACTTTTTTTGAAGACATGCAGTGGGCTAAACATAAAATAAATACAAGACAAGAACGCGTGCCGCTCTGATGAGTACGAACGAATGAATGCGCTGATGGAAAGCCGTCCTGTCCTGACTCCTAGTCGTCTGTGAACGATTTGACAATGTGCTATTGTCGTGTTGTTCAATGTTGCCAAGTAACTTAGACGAAGTCACAACAGCACTTGGTCCTGTTTAACATTTTGACAAAGGCCTTTGTGAAATATTTTTAGGTAGGTATGGAATTATTAACAAAAAAATAGAAACATAGTTTTGAAAACCATAACGTTTTACGTCATAATATTACTTAATCCTATGTATTAATAATCTAAGTCAAAATATTAATAATCACTTAGGTATTCCTCTATCTGTAGGTAAGGTCAAGTGGTCAACAGTGGATCACTTTTTTTCTGAAAGACATAACTCGGCTCTGGATAGAGCTAGGACATTGAAATTGAAAACATACATACATTCATGTGTACATACATTCATGTGTACATACATTCATGTGTAGTGTAGTTCAGCTAGTTTGATTCTGTAAAAATATTTTATTGAGTAATGGCATAGGAAAAAATAAAAATCAGTTTTTTTTAGTTAGAAATGAGCCACTGTGTACCATGGAGCGTCACAGACACAGTGGCTAGGCCTTAAATAATAAATACAGTGGCTCGGGGTAGTACACAGTGGACAATTTAATAGAATTATTAGGACTATAACAATTCATACACACTACAACTATAACAATCAAAAACCTCCTTTCACACAAAAACGTCGCGCCGCCGTGTGCTGTTACTGTACTGTGTTGTCGTGATATTTTCCAATCTGTATAGAAACTTTAAAGAATTATCTCGTAAACTGTGGGCGTCCGCGTATTGAAAATTTGTAAAACGGTTTCTTTTTATGTGTACTATCTATAAAAAAAATGAACTTCGAAATTTTTGTCCAGTAATGGAAATTTTATCCCAAAACCAAAACTTGAAAATAAAATAGGTAGGAACCTAACAATATTTTTAGATAAACGATTCAATAGGTATGTGTTAGTGTGCTTGGGAGGTCTTCAGCTCACAGAGCTATTAGTAGATAGAGTGATTCAAGAGGAAGGTTTATATGTACATTTATATGCTTACTACCTTAGCTTAGATCATATACCTACCTACACATGGTCAGCTATTTATTTCTTCTGTGCTTAATGCTAATAATGCCTGTTGCAGCGCCTACCTTGTTACGAGTATGTATAACACGACGCAACGACGGACAAATTTTAATGGGCTTTGATTGCCTTCACCTAGAGCTATCTAAAGATCAAACTAGGTTGTGGGACCTGGATTTGTAGTACCTAGGTATATAGGTAGCAATTAGTTAAGTAGATAGTTATTATAATAAGTAGGTAGGCGTGTAGGTAGGTAGGTCTAGGTGTGTAGGTAGGTACCTACCTGCCTAAGTGTTTCATTCTTGTAGATAAACGCCCGTCCCCCAGACAATGATGGTTTCATAATATGTACTTAATTCCCGTTTGAAAACGTCATTGCTCCCAGAGAAGTAATGTTACCTACCTAATACAATATCCACTTCAAAAACCATAGGTAGGTATCCCTAAAACTAGGTAGGTAGGTAGTCACTCTGGACTGGTCGTGTCTCAAGACAAACAATACTTACTTAGGTAGGTACGTATACCTACTTACCTACTTGCATAACTTTTTGTAGTTGGTAGGCTGGTACGTATCCTATGTAACGAACCCGCTATGCTAACCCAACATCTGCTTGTGATTCGAAGCCCTACCTAGGCAGATACCTATCTTACCTACTTGCTACAACAGACTAGGGATATAAGTAGATAAGTATGAATAAAATAAGCTGGTCTAGGTCTGTCTATCTATGAATATTGAGAACTAGGTAGATGTGTACCTATATACCTTAAAACATTTTTTATTATAAAATACTCTGTGGCGGAGTCCATGTCTACTAAAACACACGGCATAAATAAAAGTGACAAAGGAATATTTTTTTTATCTAAGTAAATTGAGTTTTGCCGTAGACGCAATGGCAAGCTAAGCTAACACAGTAACAAAGCATTAGATTTACTCTGTTTCCCCGTTATAGTTTATCTAAATTACGCTTTTAACGGATTGTTTAGCCTTATAGGTCGTAGTAAAAAAAAAAAGAAACTTGACGCTACGTGCGAAGTAGCATCAACGCAGTAACAAAAAGCCATTTCAAAGAAAAACTTTGTCGTCACGTAAATGTTTACCTGAACGCACGGTTTAAAAACTATGTCTGAAGCACAAAACGAAATTTGATAAAGTAATTTTGTCAGTTGAACAACAGTTCTTTTTAAAGTGTTTTGTCGTAGGCACAAATGGCAAATTAACGAAGTGACAAAATACTAAATATCATTTGTTTCTGCGTTAGTTTGCTTATGTGGCTGTGTCAAATCGCACAAAAAAAATAAAAGAATATTACGCTACGTTCAAAAGAACGTTTGCACAGTGACAAAAAGTCGTAAAAATGCGTTTGACAAAAAAAAGTTGATCGTCGCGTTAGATTTTCCACGAACGCATGGCCTAAAAGCTACGTCAGGAGCACAAAAAAAAAATCGACAAAGGGATTTTGGACCTTTAACGGCCGTTTTTTTTTTGAGTGTATGAAACCCCAATCATCATGATTTGACACCTTAAAACGTTTCAATAATGTGATACAAAAGTCGCCTGTCTGTGGGTAGACTAATAACCCGTTTCAAAGAGTCAGCATCGCTACTCAATTAACACAGTCCTATAGAGACTTGCCTCTTCATTTTATGTAACATTACATCTACGAATCACAATCTAAACCATTTAGATCTATTACACAAATTACATAACCCGACGATCCTTATCCATTCCGTAAAAATACTAAGAAAATCTTCCATCATAACCATTTATAGCCCTTAGGTATTGCTCAACTAGCTAGACTGCTCGCAAAAACCTCGGAATACTTCCTATTGCTCAATCCTTCAGGTTTGAACGGAAACCTGTCCACTTACAAGTAAACCACTATTAAGGGGCTTACATGACTTAAAGCGCGATCACTATCGAACTGCAAAGAAAGGAAAGAGAAGCGCGATAACACAACGCTGGAAATTTATTGCAAAATATGAAGCAAACATCTATTTACAAAAAATCGTTTTTTACATGGAGCGACTGCCTGTCTGACCTCCATAACTCAGTTACTGGGTAATACCCTTGGTAAAACTGATTGGGAGACCTTCGGCCTTCCGACTACCCCGTAACGACTGTCAAAGATCCACGAATGACAGCCGGGACCAACACGAACGGCTTAACGTGCTTTCCGAGGCGCAGAAGAATATCATATATTTTTCTGATGTTGTTTACTGTAGTCGATCATATACTTTTATTGTTTCTAAAACTGGCGTTTTTTGCGTTTAGGTCCTGTAAGCCCCTTAAAATCAAGTTGTTATTTGTTTTGTATGGCAACAGCTGCAGGTTGGTTTGATTTTAATCTCCGATATTAGCTTGGTTATTATATGTGTGGTGACCGTATGGTATCCTGAGGTAATGTGTGTAGTTGCAGACAGGACAGTAATGATAGAATGATACATAATCGAAGATAGTTTTGAAGTACTAGTTATTCAGATAAATTGTACGATTCCTGTTGAACAGAGGCTGGAATACGAAAATTAAAAAAAAAACCGGTCAAATGCGAGTCGGACTCGCGCGCCGAGGGTTCCGTAAAAATTTGTAGGTATGTAAATAGTTTATCACGGGGTTTTTGAAGTGAAAACTTCTTTAGGCGCATTGGGCATTTTTTGAGATGGGAAAAACCAATGAACTCGCGAAACTGTTACCGTTACCGACACCGCTCGTGTTTTGTTTATATGACAGTTAAAAAATATGTAACACGTAATTGATCAAGTTTTCACTTCTGTCGGCACTCCCGGAGTGCCACTGTTTTTTTTTTAATGTAACTACAAAACGGTTTTCGGATTTTTTCCTTTACTTGTGCTACATGACCTTGCTTCTTGTCAAATTTCATGTTTCTAGGTCGACGGGAAGCACCCTATAAATTTTGATTCCCTTAAGAGTGTCGAAATGTACGTCTTTTGCGGCACAAACGGCCTTAATTTTTTTTTCACGTTAACTGAGACGTTTGATTTTTTCACAGCTTCAAGGGACCGCAGACTGAGTATATGGTTTTAATATTAACTCGATACCTCCACGCGTTCCCGAGATAAAAGGTCTTGACAGACAGACGGACGGACGGACAACCCTAAAAAGTAACAAAAAGAAAAATTAAACAGAAAGTCCTATACGAGGCCAAAAGGCTCCTATGCGAATTTCAAAAATAAATGTCGCAGCGCTGATATTCGGCTTCTAATTTTTTATTCTCCTCTTTTTAGTTAACAATTTTAAGTTAAGGAATATTTCTTAGTCCTTTCTGATCCTTTCCAAGCACTACCTATGTCCTGCCTACCTAGCGTCCGAGTACGTTCAGTGAATCTGGATCAAGGCGATACTACTGTCACTTTTGAACCGGCCAGGCCCAGAATTGTGGACCATTAATAATTCAAGTATCTACCTTATATGATATTATTTTGTAAGGAGTTTGTAGCGAAATAAAGTTGAGAAATAGAGTAATGCATTTAAAAACAATATTATACAAATGCAAACCCTAATTGAAAAATCTGTAGATGCAGGGAATCGAAATTGAATAAGAACAGTTGAATTCAATTGGACTGTAAATTTAAACTGCGGTTTTCGTGGTCATTCCGTGGATCGACGGACACTGTTGATTTCAGTAACTATAATTATGTTTAACAAGTAACAACAGCGGGGTAATTCCGTAACACACCATCAGTAACAATGGGTTTCATTTTGACAGTACAACAACATTCATTGCGTTATTCATGTTGTGGAGCAGACACATTTTTCGAACATATGAAGCAATGGATTAGGAACATGCTTCAAAATGATTCAGATTGAGATTGATACGATGATGATCTTACGCAATGTGGGTGCTGATCTAATCTGTAACATTATGATCATCATCCACAGTCCGACTTTACCCATTGGTAAATGATAGGTAATGATAAATGATTTTATTTTGTAAGTAGGTTTGCACAAACACTTTTACACGTCAATCATATATTTTTTTAAACAAGATGAGATCGGTGTTTCCTATCTGACTACTCTGAGAAGAAAGGCCGAAACAAACTCAGAGGTCATAGTCTCTTTTAAAGTCCAGACATATTCTTGGTCAGGTTATATGAAGACCATGTAGGTCGATATCTGAGATGGTCTTTTGAGGAAAGAACCACACAGATTGAGAGGACCTGTCCAGTCAGTGCACGCATTTGTCAGAAATCGTGTAGCTCAACTCAAGACTTAAGGATCTTAACGATTCGACGAACAATACCAAAGACAGGACATTTGGGTAGGCCACATAAATTACTCAAACTGCCAGACCATGGAATGAAATGGTGAGCATAGGCCTCTCATGTTTTGTCCCATCCCCACGATTCTGTGTCAGCTTTATACAGGTTCTACCAGCGATGCAACAATGTCGTCGTAATTAAATTAAATCCATTTATTTCAGATTAATTACTGTCCATAAGTTACATAATAATCCAACTCCTCAATTGTGATAATCCCTATAACCTAAAGGCCAATTTCCGTAATTAAAAACATTTAAAATCTAGTCGCAATCTCATCTAAGCGACAATCAATGTCAAAAACCTGTCAAAAATGACGGAAATTAGAGGTATTTTTGACAGATTGAGACTATGAACGCTCTTGAAGTTACGAGAATTGGGCCTCTGGACTGAGCACTATGGTCGACCAATTTCATAAGGAACTATAATTCCCTCTCAACTCTCAAATGCCCATAAGATGCGTCACACACTTCCTGCTAGAGATAGAAAAGGTAATGTCGCAACTGCCGACTGTGTGACCACCTTTAAGCGCGCAACGCATGCAGACGACTTAGTTAATCACTTGTCATAGGAAGACCTGCGTTGTGTAAGTTTGTCAAGTGGTTACAGCATTAATGGGAATTACGACGGACTAGGTTTGGTTTGCGAATTCACTTGCTGATTATGATTTATTTGACATTCTTCAGGGACATATCACATACCTACTATGTCTTGCATACTTTCTGTAGCCTAACTAGTAATACCCATTTTCACCATGGGCATTGTATTATCGTTTCCCAAGCAGCTTTCAGTCCTAATTACTACCTGCCTACTAGCCTCTGCTTCGCACGGGTGCAATGGCGACACAACATAAAATCGTGATTTTATGGTTGATAAAAAGTTAAATATACTTAGATTATAATGATATACACGTAAACTCTACTCTACTTTTACTCCCTATTCTATTTTTCTTGACTATGTTTATACTAGTTAATGTTTTATCACTGAGCCGTGGTTTCACCTGCATAAGACTCGATTCCGTGGAAATAACGGGATAAAAAGTATCCTACGAGTATGTCCTAATTCAGATCATAGTCTACCCACCAAATCCGTTCAGTCGTTTCAGCGTGAAAACCAAACAAACAAACATACACAAAAAACCTAATATTTTCTCTTTGTAATAATATTAATTTAGATGACAGACATCATTATTTTTATTAGAATTCCAATAGGATTGTCTAATCCGCCAAGAATACGGATTGGCATAAAAGTAGACACCAAGATGGCACGCACTGTCGCTCTTCGTGATGTCGTGATATAACTGACGGCTTAGGTAATAACATTGTCCTAGCCTAGTCTAAGTAGCTAATAATAGCCCCACAGGGTTTCTAGTCTTAGCTATCATACACATCACGTAAAGAACGTAAAGTTATTTCGTCGCAACCCAAGTATGGGTTGCGACGAAATAACTTTACGTTCTTTGGCAATGGTCAGGGGGCCTAAAAAGGCCACTGTGGCAGAATCATAGAAGGATAACATTATGAATCAGAATGGACAGTTAACTGTTAAGTGAATCGTATCAAACCCATTGGTGAAGGATTTTTTAGTTATTTTTTTTTGTCTGTGCTAAAATATCAATCAATCCAATCCAAATCCAATCCCAATCTCTTTGATTATACCTACGTAGTGCAGCGAAAAAAAGAAAATCTTCGCCATATTATGATTCATAATGTTATCCTTTTATGATTCTGCCAAAGTGCCTTTTTAGACCCCCTGTTAGTAGTTATTTAGACTTGCAGTCGAAGTTCGTACATAAGTCATAGTATGGAGTAAAACTAAGCCCGTCGTCAGCTGCCTAGCCTTTTCCCAATTATGTTGCTGGATACCAGTATTTAACATGGGGCGACTGCCTATCTGACCTTTACAACCCAGTTACTGGATAATAACGATACCCTTGGTAAGACTGGTTGTCTGACTTTCGGGCTTGTGACGACCCGTAACGTCTTAATGACGAAACTATGTTTTTTTTTCTTCTGTTTTTTTCCCATGTAATAGGGCTATTGCCATTAACAACAATAAAACGGTTCAGATGGCGAGTTCAAAACCACAAAACGTTGGATATGCTTTTATGACGGACAGTGATACAAATGACAGTAATGACGGGCAAGCTGTTACTGAGAAATTCCTGATGAGAATAAAAACAATAACACTGGTCGACGCGACGTGAGAATCAAGCTCAGGGCTGACCCAGAGTGAGTTTACGCGCTACAAAAGTCGCGCTTGTAACTACTAAATAAATCAACAAGGCAGTCAAGCACAACATTTGCCAAGGCATAATAACTTTACCATAATTCAATTTAATCTCTTACGAAACCTGTGTTGGGGGTATCAACTGATTATGAAAACCAGAACTCAAGTTTAGGACATTTCGAACGGCAGAGTTATATATTACTGCAGCAATTTCTTAATCCCTTTCTAATACATAGTTCAGTGGCCCGGAATTTGAGCGTAAGACCACTAGAATTAGATGGCCGGTAAATGATCTAGCTTGCTGTTTAATTATCTTTACATTTATAACTTAGCCCACGCATAATCTTGCGCCATGCGAAACTGTGGGTACAACAAATTATTGCGGGTCACGATCTTTAACAGTGCAGAATGTGACTTAGTAGAAAGAGGAATTTCTTAAGGATATTACATCCTGGGTACACAAAAATTATATACCTATATGATCAAAGTAGTTTTAATATCTAATATTATATGTTTTAAGATTGTATAGAATCCAGATCTTCGAACTGAACAGACAGCTGCGCTGTTGGTGCCACTTAGGTGGTGAAGGGCGGGCGTTTCGGGAGACTATCTCATATAATTTAGATGTTCATAAAGTGTTGATTCTCAACCTCGTTTGAATAAATGACTTTTAATTTATTTTTAATACAGTTGTTCAAAAAGTGGCGTATTGCAGGGACGTACCTATAGCGTTCGGGATGTGGGCTATTACATACTCGTGCTTTTTTTTTACCTTTCCCGAACTCGTGCGTTCTCTTTCCCAAATGTCAAAATAATGTCTATTAAAAAGAAAAACCAATCATGAAGTCTTTACTTACTAAAAAAATTCATAGAAGTTTTTTTGATTCATGCAAATACGTATATTTCTAAAAAGAAGCTACTAATTTGTTTCAATATCAGATTTGATTGAATGAGTTAGGTTAGGTTTCATTTCATTTCATCTCATTAAATTTCATTTTCATTTCATATCAATAAAAAAATTCCTTCAGTAGAATTTTTTTGGCTGTATGGGCATAGTTCCCTTTGCCTACCAGAATGGGTGAAGAAAAAAAAAATCACTGCTTATATTTTACGGTTGGCGCCATTAGTTAGTTGAGTTTATTGTGTTATTATTATTTTATTAAATTACTTCATTTTTTCGCAACTGTATTAAAAATAGTCGTTCAGTACACGTGCGAAACCGTCATTGCAACTTGTTCCGACTGTCAACCCTCGCCTTCGGCTGCGCCTCGGCTCGGGTAGACATTTGTCGGAACTCTTTGCAATGACAACCTTTCCGCACTTGTAATGAAATATACTATTTCACTTCTCATGCTCTGAAAGTGCTTCTTTGTGCAGGGTATAGGCTGCACAAAATCGAATTTTGTGCACAAGGGCATTAACGTATCTACTCATAAATGTATTATATTAAGGCAAAGAAAATGAGCCATACAGCCAAATGCAATAAGAAGTTCATAGATAGAATTTGTTATTATATAATATTTACTTTAATTTATTTGCCTTATGTGTTTTTTAAGATATAATAGATATTAAAATTTTAATTCAAGTACGGTAGGTTAGTTGATTTAAGAAAATTATTATTACAAAATTAATTTAATAGTAGGCTGTATAGGTCTGCAGCCTAATATCAATGTCGTAAGATTTAAAAAAAAATAACTTCCTTCAGTATTCAAAACTGTTCTAATTTTACTTTGAATTTTAATTAAATAAATGTTATGTTATACTACTGTTTTATTTCCTCGCAATCGAAGTGAAAAGCAGAGTTTATAACTCGTCCACAAAACCATTTCTATCCTCGACATTACTATCAGCCCTCGCCTTCGGCTCGGGCTGCTAAAAGTCTCGGATATAAATGGTTTGTTTTGTGCACTTGTTGTAAAATCTACTATTTCACTTCTCATGCTCTGAAAGTGCTTCTTTGTGCAGGGTATAGGCTGCACAAAATCGAATTTTGTGCACAAGGGCATTAACGTATCTACTCATAAATGTATTATATTAAGGCAAAGAAAATGAGCCATACAGCCAAATGCAATAAGAAGTTCATAGATAGAATTTGTTATTATATAATATTTACTTTAATTTATTTGCCTTGTGTGTTTTTTAAGATATATAATAGATATTAAAATTTGAATTCAAGTACGGTAGGTTAGTTGATTTAAGAAAATTATTATTACAAAATTAATAGTAGGCTGTATAGGTCTGCAGTCTAATATCAATGTCGTAAGATTTAAAAAAAAATAATTTCCTTCAGTTGTGACGAAAGGGGTGTGCGTGGCGCAGGTTATATTAAAATAAGACCACGCAACCTTGTCAACATAAAAATATAATTAAATAAAAAGGTGTGGGTAGGTCTACAGGTCACAATTTTCCCAGAGTCCACCCCGTGGGTAGCGCAGTACTGCCCTGATAGCTGGCGTGGCGATGACCGCAGCGAGGTGCCACGCTGAATGCGCAGGGGTGCCGGTCGACAGGTGTTTGCGCCGACCTTTGTAAGTCAGCTCGGCCCACGTAGCAGAATGGCCAAGGTGGGACGTCCGATGCTGGCACGTTACTGGCAAGCGCGACGTAAACAGCCGCGTAGCCACAGATGTGCTGCCGTAAGATGGAGGGTGTTCCTCTAACCGGAACTTTGGACCCTTTGTAAGTCAGCTCGGCCCACGTAGCAGAATGGCCAAGGTGGGACGTCCGATGCTGGCACGTTACTGGCAAGCGCGACGTAAACAGCCGCGTAGCCACAGATGTGCTGCCGTAAGATGGAGGGTGTTCCTCTAACCGGAACTTTGGACCCTGGAACATGACGTCCAGCGTGTCACGAGATGACCATTGGTCAACTCCGCTGATTGCGACACCAAGCTAAGCAGAGCGAGTAGCAATAGCAGTGCGCTAATGAAGGTGATGGTGGATTGTCACAATCAGACGGAGTTTACAACATGGGAAGAGTGGAAAAAAAAAAAGGCATGATGCAATACATTTTGAGTGTGAAGCACGAAAAGTCAAAATGCATTAAGCTGAAGGCCTTAGATTAAAATGAAATACATGATTTAGCGTATAATAAATTCAGATAAAATAAGCATACATGCCAAGTTAACCTGTAAGAAAAGAACACAAAATATACGCATGAAAATGCTATCCAACACTTACCCAGTATGGGGGTTTCAAAGACACCGAATTTAAATGCTCGATGGCGGAGAATTATGTAGATTAGGTAGTTGTTTTTTAAGCCCGGATAATGGCGAGTTAAGACACGTGTGAAATCACTGATATCAATTATCTGGTGAGACGTGTGACCGCTTCGGGAAAAACCAAAATTCCTAATGACGAACGATAGACGCGTTGGATAGAGATCGGACATGCAGCCCATAGATAAACTCTCACTCACGCGCCGATAGCTGAACATATTGTGCCTTTAGTCATTACTATTTACAACCGCTCTATTTGTAATAATCTGTGGTTGTCATATATTGACGTCTGCGGCTCATTGACAGTTGAATGTATGTAAACATTGGAATGTTGCTGTGATTTTGTTGTTAAATTAGTTAAAATGTGTTTAATTATGCAAAATGTAACGTACGACGTTACACAGTATTCAAAACTGTTCTAATTTTACTTTGATTTTTAATTAAAGAAATGTTATGTTATACTACTGTTTTATTTCCTCGCAATCGAAGTGAAAAGCAGAGTTTATAACTCGTCCACAAAACCATTTCTATCCTCGACATTACTATCAGCCCTCGCCTTCGGCTCGGGCTGCTAAAAGTCTCGGATAAAAATGGTTTGTTTTGTGCACTTGTTGTAAAATCTACTATTTCTACAATAAAAACCCTATTACACTATAAAGTACGCAAAATACGCGCATTGACGTGGAGTTGTGGACACCAGCCCGTATTACCTATTACCTTACACTATAAAGAAAAAAGCATCAAAATCTTAGATGAAATCATAATGACTAAACTGTCCACTAATATTTCGTTTATACAAGCGGTTACAAGCCTTATCTACAAAGGTGCAAAACTGTTCTCAAATCAGCTAAACTGTTTTAATTAAAATTAATTCACTTGATTCACCATCTTTATACCGTCCGTCATGGGAAACAAGATATCAGTATGTAAGCTTATGTAACGTAATGTAACTTCTTTTTAATGAAGGGCAATTAACCTACTATTGATGTAGGTATTATCAGCATATCAAATTGTTAATCATAGTTATCATAGTGTTTCCTTCTGCGGGAACATCAGTTTAATATGAAGAGTGATTATAATCTGTTCATTTTGCAATGATCGAAATGACACAGGCCACGTCTAAAGTTATTTTAGAGTTATGGCATTACATATATCGAAAAGTTGGTTAATGGGTTATTAATTCTTTACAAGAACAAATTAATTATTGATCTTATTTTAAACTTTATAATTACGCAACGTAAATAAAGGTCGAAAGGATGAACTTCTCATTTGTTGTTGTTAACAGTTTTTATTTTGCATTCTTTGTAGAAAGGCGAGCTTAAGTCGTAATGATAATGATGTGTTCTAACAATAAACCTAACAGCCATTTGACAGCGAGCATAAAATTAAGGTTATTTTTGCATCTGTCAAACCGTTCGTCACAAAATGGACATAGTATAGTTACATGGGTTAATGGAGATGGTACGCACTGCCGCGTCTGTGATGCAAGCCCAAGTTTCA
This sequence comes from Luperina nickerlii, assembly GCA_963855955.1. Classification (NCBI taxonomy): domain Eukaryota; kingdom Metazoa; phylum Arthropoda; class Insecta; order Lepidoptera; family Noctuidae; genus Luperina; species Luperina nickerlii. Next base: position 22,403,504 of record OY979667.1, read on the forward strand.
ATTATCTTGTTTCTTGCGGATGTAATAAATGATGATAGATATAATAATAATTTGATGATGAATGTTTTGTAATAATAATTGTTGTTTTTTTTCTGATGCGGTCAAAAACTTATGTCAGTGAACTGAACAGAGAGAGAGAATTAACTGCCCTTATAGTCCATGAACGTATTTAGTTGTTACGATCTAGGTAGTTGTAAATAATATAGGTTATGTTACATATTTGATAGATAGCTACTTCCTTATGGAAGGGTCAACTATGCAAAAATATGAGGTATTTGCTTCATTATTGGTAAAGATACAAGTCTTAATTCTAACCAATAACGGTCAGTAAATTATAGGAATCGGCCATTAGAGGAGTGAAGGGGCATAAAGGAGACACTTCATATACCTACCTAATGACGTAAGTATAAACTTTTTTTTCATTTTTTTCATTAGGCATATGAAGTGTAACAGGATAAAAATAAAAAAGGTCTTTGAACCACCGTAAAGGCACCCTTACTTTAGCTATTTTTTTTTTCAAATAATTTTCGAATTTCATCTGTTATGTGTGTTGGTATTATCTTTTTAGTGTTCTTATGTAATCAACAAGATGCGAAGAGTATATTAGAAATATGATAAGCGTATAAAAATAAAAATAAAAGTTTGGGCCAAAGTTATTAGGACCGCAACACCAAACCAGTTCCGTTGTTGACTGGTTGCAACTGGTAGCAGTAGGAAATACTAACCATAACATTGACTAAGAATTGTAAGAAGGCAACGTTTGAGTCACAGAGAAAACGTCAAGTGAAACTGTTTCTGATTACCATGATGTTACATGATTAGATTAGAGTCGGGTTCGTGGTTTACATAAACACACCATGCACGACTGTCAACGTTCAAAGTGTTGGTTAAAAGGTAAAATTAAAAAAAAAATTGTTTAGATTTAGAGTAAAATTATAACCAAAATGGGTCAAACTTACGACCCAGTGGGTCAGGGCCGTCTTAACCATATTGGGCGCCAGGGTGCGAAAATCAGCCTGCGCGCCAATTTTTGTTTTATTTTTTTTAATACTTACTCTACAATAAAATTAGGTACTACATTTTCAAACATCAAATTAAAATTTTCCGGCTTTAAAATCGACAATCTTTTTTATGATATCGTCTGGTTTGTAATCAACTTTCAATTCGATAGGTATAGCCAAATTTGTCAATCCATCTTGACTTGAGTCATAGTTCATCGTAAGTAATTTTTTATTCATTTAAATTTCGAGAAGGTTTACGCATGGTACGCGTAGGTTTAAGGATTGGCTTGCGCCCCCTAAGACCCCGCACCCCTTGCACCCCCGGGTAAAGACGGCCCTGGAGTGGGTCCTGCTTAAAGCGAAAGCGCCAGGGTAGCCCGCGAAATTCAATTTTTTTAAGGTTTTTTGCAATTTGCTGGTCAGTAAGTCCAAAGAATAACTGTTTCATGAAATCATCATTCTTTGAACTTACGTGGTCTTAGAGAGTTGTGTTAATGACTTTAATGATTATAATTCTGTCAATACATATTTGTTACGGCCGCGAATCATATATTAATCGACGTACAACTTAATACTGACCAGCAAATTGCAAAAAACATGAGAAAATTTGAATTTCGCGGGCTACCTTAGCGCTTCCCCCTTAATGGCAAACGACATCGCGACAGGCACAGATGGAGATGGGGAGACGAAATGGACTTTTTTGATAAAGTTTGGTCCTTGGCAGCTCTGGACAGAGAGAGGTGGAAAGAGAGTAGATTGGCCATTGCCCAGCTGTAAGACATTAACGGCTAAAAAAATATACCTATATCATAACAGTCTGTATTCCCTAATTGCGTAATACACTATCAATAACAATCTGAATCATTTTAAGGACATTGTAAATACATTGCTTCATATTTTCGAAAAAAAAATCTGTTTAACAACGTAAACAACGCAATGAATGTTGTTGAACTGTCAAAATGAAAGCCTGTTGCTGTGTTACGCAACTACCCCGCGGGAATTTCTTTAATAGATTTTCAACTTTATCGCTAAAGCATAAGGTTCAAAGTTGATTGGGATTTGACAGTTTCGGGTACCTTGATGTGCTGGCGTCTGTACATGCATATTCCACCAGTTATGTTTACGTTTCAAAAGCTGAGTCTATTCCTATCAACCGAGCACGAATCTAGAATCCGGCTGCTAAAGAGAAATTCCGGATGGAAAAGCACTATTGGGCACTTTGCCCGATCCGGGTATCGAACCAGCAGTGCTTGCGACCACTACAACAACGAGACAGTAATATAATAGGTTAAAGCTTAAAGCTGTAGCAGAAGATAAAATTTAATCTAAGAAATTAAAAAAGTTTATTAATAGAAAGGGTACAATTTGGTCTCATGTAATGTGCGCTTAGGTGTCAAAGAAAATTTGGGTAGCACGAATTTTAAAATTTTACTGTTACAAGGTGTCACAACCAATGCCATTTCATTAGTGTTTGGATGCAAAACATGTTACAAATTTGTCATAACTTTAGAGATTAATATTCAATTTCTTAAATTGATTAGTTCCAGTAAAGGTTATTGTCAAAATTGCGAAAAATGGTTTTTAATTTAAAGTTGCCAATCTTTTAAATTGCAGGCTTGGCGTGTAAGGGTACACGGACAATAACAACGACCAATAGAGTACAAAGATGTAGCAGGCCGTGGATGGACAGTCTCTCCGAAGATGAAAGGTAATTAATGGCTAATATGGGCAAGCGGTCGACGACCTGTGGGACCAGTTCTTCATACCTATAATAATGTAGCAGGCGGTATTTTGCCTGAGGCGAAGCGATTATTTCATCTTCCATAAGACGTGAGAGCCTCTATGGTAATTATTCAGATGCATTACGTCAGTATGAAGCATAGCATCAAAATAGAATAAGCATAATCCGCTTATACTCATAATGTATAGACGCCAGCACATCAAGCTACTATAATCTGTCAAATTTATTTCATAGATTTTCAACTTTATCGCTAAAGCATAAGGTTCAAAGTTGATTGGGAAAATTTGACAGTTTCGGGTAGCTTGATGTGATCCACTGCTGTCCACTGCTGGGACACAGGCCTCCTCTCTTTGAGAGGGAGTGGGTAATCTACCACGCTGGCCTAGTGCGGTATGGACTATGGTAGATGTCACATGTCTTGGACTTTTTGGTTTTAGGACATGCCGGTTTCCTCACGATGTTTTTTGTCACCGTTTTGAGGCCAGTGGTGATAAAATTATTTACACAAAGTAAAGCGTCTGCTTGGTTTCGAACCTATGACCTACGACTCGTATGTCGGGCTGTTACAAACGGGCCTCTGCTCCTTCAAAAAATTGCCTTCTCTGTATAAGAAGAGACATTTGCCTTGCAGTGGTAGTGGTACAATAATAGACTGGTATATTATGAGCTATTCTCTCATTCTCACATAATATAAAGTATATTTTTTATTTTTGAAGTGAAACCTCTTTAGGCGGGTTAGGCATTTTTTGAGACGGAAAAAAACCCTTGAACTCGCCCCATTGTTACCGTAAGCGACACCGAGCGCGTGTGTTTTGTTTATAAGATGATTAAAAAAGTACCCGCTTTAGATGTGTTCCGCTGTCCTCAGGATGTACTCGATTTTAATGTATGTATATCCGATATGTCAGTGAGTGATGGCAAAGTATTCTGTTTGTGTTTTCTTTTCACTTCTGTCGGCACTCCCGGAATGCCAAGAAACGGGCGTGCCAGAAGATGCCTCAGGCACTGGAACTCCCATGCATCGACGAAACACAGCAGGCTGCTAGACGCCGGACTCCGGTGAGAGGGTGGTCGCTAACCAGGCGGGCGTTAGCCCCTACCGCAAGGAAGAATTGGCCAGTCACATAAGATGTTAGGTGTGACTGCGTAGTTCGTCTCCTCCACAAAGCGTTGAAATTTTTCGTCGGATATAAAAAAAAATATCTGTTTCCTACAAAAGTGCAACGCGGTCAAAATGTATGGAACAGCTGATTTTATTAACCGACAAAAAATTTCAATGCTGGGTCTCTAGAATCGTGTATTGAATCAGGATAACAGGTTGTGCGTCGATCTGTCTATCAGCCTGTATACAAAATGTGGACGTGATTGACGACCAGGAAGTGTGTTACGGAAGCTCATCATCTGCCTAGCCTATTCCCATCTTTGTTGAGCTTGGCTTTCAGTCTAACCGGATGCAGCTGAATACCAGTATTTTACATGGAGCGACTGCCTATCTGACCACCACAACCCGTTACTGAGTAATACGATACTTGGTAAAACTGGTTGTGAGACTTTCGGGCTTCTGACTACCCGTCGACTGGCAAAGATCCACGAATGACAGCCGGGACCAACGGCTTAACGTGCTTTCGAGGCACGAAGGGGTCTCGGTAAGTAAAGATGGTCACCCATCCACAGACCAACCGCGGCAAGCGTAGCTTAACCTGATCGATCGACCTGTGCGGCTGTTATTATTTAGCCATGGGCCCCTCCTTGTTACGGAAGCTACTTTACTTAATTACTCTACGCATATATTGGAAGAGGTACTTAAACATTTTAAGAAATGTTTAATAGCAGCAATGAGGTATGCAAAGAACTCATTCATACGTAAAACGAAAAGTAAAATGTCTCACAGAAGTATGATCGGTTACTCTCGGGTTGGCGATGGATGATCGGCGTTACGTCACAGACGGTAACCTTTCACTGCGTGCTCAATGCGTGCGCGCAACCGAAGAATCTGCGGTTTACGACGGAATGCGCGGGGAATGTGAGTAAACATGATGTCGTGGTAAATTGGACGGTAATTTATAATGATTATGAAGCAGTAGAAGGAAACTTAATTACAGCCACACAGGTCGATCGATCAGGTCAAGCTACGCTTGCCGCGGTTGGTCTGTGGAGAGGTGACCATCTTTACATACCAAGACCCCTCCGTGCTTCGGAAAACACGTTAAGCCGTTGGTCCCGGCTGTCATTCGTGGATCTTTGACAGTCGTTCCGGGTAGTCAGAAGCCCGAAAGTCTGAAACCCAGTCTTACCAAGGGGTATCGTAATACCCAGTAACTGGGTTGTAAAGGTCAGATAGGCAATCGCTCCATGTAAAATACTGGTATTCAGCTGCATCCTGTGACTGGAGGCCGCTCCCAACATAGTTGGGAAAAGGCTAGGCAGATGATGATGGAGAAGGAATTTTAATTAATTGTACCTCCGCATAAAACCACCAAGTGGATTGCGATAAGCCTAGTTAATAGGATCACCGAAAGGGCCCCATCGCATGCTAGACGACATCTGGCAGACCAAGGCAAAAATGGAGAGACCAGATTGCCGGCTGCCGAAAGGCTTGGCACGTATTAGCAGAAATCATAAGTAGGTAAAGGCAGTGAGGTTATTGACGTTATTGCTCTCCAGTAGGCTGGATAGACAGTCACGTTTACGGGCAGTGTAATATCGCCATGTCGCAAGGTCCAAAAAAGTATAAAGACTTATTGTCAGTCATAATGCTGTGAAAATCGGATCTAGAAAGGCATCAGAGTATTTATATTATGGCCATGACCTGGACCGGACTTACTTTGGATGAGTGTGCACGTTTTATAACTGTTACCTAACGCATCTCAACTTAGTTTGTCAGCTGCAACACGTCATAATATGGGAAAGGTCATTTTTACGCATATAATGTAATGGTGTCACTATATTGTAACGTTAAATCGTGGGTTAGCGGAGATCCTTCTCCGCTAACCCACGATTTAACGTTACAATATAGTGACACCATTCGTAAATACAACGTAATCGTAAATACTACTTACTTACGTAGATCCTTCTACGTAAGTAAGTAGTATTTACGATTAAGGTTTGCCCAGTGTGGGCGGACAATTTCAGAATATTTTAAGTCCACATTTTTTTCACGATGTTTTTGTTCATTATGACGTATTAATGATACCATTATTCCATTGCAAAAATAGGGTGATGTTATCAGCCTTTTATAGATCTGTCTCTGTCTCTCACATTAGAAAAATGATGGCATTAATACGCCATAGTACGCCCCACTGGCCGCCCACGGTCTCTTAACATCGGGGCCATCATAAAAATTACATAACATACAGGGTCCCATTAAAATAGATGAACAAATTTTAACACCGCGCTCAGTTCGTCTAACCAAAGATATCCAAGAAAAAAAAAACATTGATTAAAGTGATTTTATTTTGACCTAAAATAATACATTGCCGGCACATTAGTGTATTTTCGTTAGCTGATTATTTTTCTTGTAAGTATCTATGCGGTTTTCTTATATATTTTTTATCATCGTCCTTATTTTGGTGGTCTGAATGATTTCGAAAAGTTTGTCCATCTATTGTAATGGGAACTTTACATACATGGAAAAATATCCGGATTAATTTGGTGTCGGCACAGTATCTTTTTCTTTCATTCATCTGTATTATTTCATGTCTGTGTCATCTCGGTATGGTTTATGATAAAATATGAGCAAGATATTCTGTACACCAGCCCAAGTTTCACCATCGTTCATGAATTTATTAGCATGAATCACTAGAATGTTGTTTCTTCAGCCAATGAAAAGGACAGTAACTGTATAAATAACATGTTCACGTTCGCAGAGTTCGTTGCTCTACTTTCAGTTCTCGCCGCTCGCATATTTGTAATTTGCACATAATCGAGAACCGTGTACTGAGTGGCCAGTGGCCAGTTTATTTAGAGACGGTACTAAATCAAAATGCAGTACATTTTGATTTAGTACCGTCTCTAACTAAACTTTACTCACACACACATCTCATATGTCTGGTATCAAAATTAGGGACATATTTCACTGATCCTCTAAAAACTTTTTGCACTTCTAATGATTGACACTTTTTATGACTATTTAGTATTTTTCGGTTCTCAAAATAGTAATTATTGGAGGTTCACAAAAAGAGGCGCAATATACCTATTATAGTGTTCAATAATATTCATAGGAACGCAAAATTGGTTCGATATAACACATGCCCTAAAATTATTATAAATGATTATAATATTTTTTTTTATATTTCAATACTAGCGAGCATTGTACCTACGCATGCGAAGAAGGGGCGGACCTTCTTCGCACGGGAACAATAGCCACATATCAAAATATCAAGATTTATGTGCAATCATGTTAAATACACATAAACCTGGAATAAATTATTTTAAATGACTGTGAAACCGCGTCAACAACCGCACGAACAACCCGGTCACTCAGACTGACACGAAAAGCAACTTTGTTTTTTAATATTACGTATAGATATAGAAGAACATCCATAATGACCCTTGCCGTTTCTTCTCCATAGGACCTAACTTTGGAGCCATGCACCAAATTTTTCAAGTGTCCCCCTAATCATCTTCTTACTGCCCTTGACCGTCCCATGTTGCTTGGGGTCGGCGCAACACATTTTCTCCTTCCATTCTCCCCTATCAACCGTCACACTATCATTACCTCTCTTCTCTTTCATATCATTCCTTACACAATCCATCCATATATTTTTTTGGCTTTAAGAAGTCTTTAATCTCAGATGAGGGGGCCTAAAAAGGCCACTTTGACAGAATCATAAAGAGATAACATAATGAATCATAATATGGCGAAGACAGCCTGTTTTTTTTTCCGCTGCACTACGTAAGTATAATCAAAGAGATTGGGATTGGATTTGGATTGGATTGATTGGTATTTTAGCACAGACAAAAAAAATAACTGAAAAATCCTTCACCAATGGGATTTGATACGATTAACTTAACAGTGAACTGTCCATTATAATTCATAATTTTATCCTTTTATGATTCTGCTAAAGTGGCCTTTTTAGGCCCTGGTTTCTAAATTCAGTCATATAAATGGTTTGATATTGACTTTACCGTCTGCATGCAGCTTCGGTATCTGACATCCACTTATATTGGACATACGTATTATATCTGCATCGACGTTGAAAGTGAGATCGGTGCCGAGGTCGAGGATGCACTTTCACCCCTTACCCACATTACACAGATTTCGAACAAGCCAGTTCTTAAAACCGGTGCATACGATCTTGAACTCTGTGACTAATTATGGTAATCTTCGGATCTGTATGTTTTTCAGGTTTATATTCAAATAAATATATCTCAAATTGAGATAGATTTCATTTGCATTTCTTATATACAAACGTTTATCTATGTTTTTGACCGTGTATTAATAAATGTCTTTATTACTATTTTAATAAAAAAAATCGACATGTCACAATTATGGCTGTTGTTATCGTCACTGTTTTGTTTACTGTGATTTCTATTTGCAATTTTATCAGCATTGATATTCGTGGCTACTGCTCTTATCATAACAACGCCAGTTGTACAGACGCCAGCACATCAAGCTACCCGAAACTGTCAAATTTTCCCAATCAACCTTGAACTATATGCTGTAGCGATAAGGTTGACAATCTCTTAAAGAAATTTGACAGATTGTAGTAGCTTGATGAGCTGGCGTCTGTACTTATGGGCTCTATAATTTACTATACTTTCCGGGCCTACGCATGACAAAGCACATTACCCCTACCATCTCTCTATTCATCGCTCTTATCCGCATCCTCACTATCATACGCATCTTTTCTTAACACACAACTATTCCTAAACTTACTCGCTTCCATAGTAACATAAAGTTATCCACGTATACGTATTACGGCACATGACGTCGGCCCTTGCGCTTTCTCCGCTCTCACGGCTAAAAGGTCGGCGATGCGAAAATGTTTGTATCTCTCGAGTGTCTCCCCCGGCGAGATAGTGTGATTGCTTGCTTTTGATAGATGCGAGACGTGCTCTATGGTTGTAATTTCAATTGAGCACGTATATACTTTCAAATAGTTATCGTATTAGACGGTAATTACATTGTTGCGAGTTTAAATGCTATTGTTGAAATTCACGTTGAAGGAAAACTTGAACTTTGGAGGCTATTATAATACGGTTGGTAAAATAGATATTGCTAATAAAGAGTAAGTAAAAATAACTTTAACAGAAACGTAGTACCTAATAGGTAATACGGGCTGATGTCCGCAACTCCACGTCAATGCGCGTATTTTGCGTACAAAAACAAATAAACGTAATAATTATTATGGTGAATAATAAAAACACCTCCATCATCCACGTGATATAGCCGTGTGAAGTAGCTGCTAGGTCAAAGATGACACTGACAAGTGCCAGGTCATCTGGTTATCACATAAGAGCATCACAGTTCAAACACTTTTCCTTTCTTGGCTGTAGCGACGTGTGTGTGATGACAAAATTCTGATAGACATAGCTATACTTTATCTTTATGGAGAAAACGTACAAGGTACAACATATATTTGTTTTAGGAAGATTCTTCTATATTATATAGTTAGACACACGACCACACGTCAACTGAACTGCGTGTATGAGTTTGTTGATCAAATGTGTCTCAGGAATATTAAAGCAGAGCATTACGCAACTGTACCTCATCTGTCAAGGAGAAACTGTTATGACATAGGTACCAAATACTTGTTCGCTAATCGTTGTCACTTTTTTTGTTGTGAGTCCTACTTAAAATGCAAAACTTGCAATACGGATATATTGCAAGTTTTGCATACATACATAGAATCATACTTATGAAGTTACGAACCCACGGTTTGAGCAAAGGCAAGTGTCAAAACTACATATATTCGAGACCGTGTCTCTCTCAAAATTTACAGGCACTTACGAAGTCAATAAAGATGCAAAACGTTTCCTAACGATTTGGAAAATAGCGGCAAATGACGAAACGTTTCAACAAGGCTTATTATTCTAAAAAAGTTAACAGATCCGTTCAAGGCAGTGACAATGACTCGGCTCATCACTTCCTATTCCGGCTCTTGTACTTAACGCTTCTGCAAAGAGGTGTGAACTTGTAGAGAAAGTCATGTTTTTATTGCTGTCACTGTTGCAACCTTCATTTCCCTTTCATTTCCCACCTTATGTTCATTGTCTTTGAGTCCAGTTTCTATTTCCAGAACTGCATTGTTAAGTTTGTTACGCAAATGTAAGAACAAATTTACTTATACGTTTGGCTAAATTAGTTGTGTTTAGCTGCGTTCACATATGGCTGGATTTTAATTATGCGTGAAGTTATGGTTGCTGTTATGTCAATATGTTATGAGCTGTTGTCCTCAAGGGTTTACAATGAACTTGACAAATCTCTACTATGATCATTTGGAACAGTTTCTCCCAAGTCTTTTCATGCGTAAACATCAAAATATACCCTAGTTTTTTCACTTTGATGAAAAGTCAATAAATGCTACTAAACATAAAAAAGGAATTTCGATACCTACGACAAAGTATATGCACCATCATTAAGTTTAATAAATTCAACACCTGCTATTTTTTACACAATGCTATGAGCATTAATATTAATTAAGTATAAATATTAGATATAATCAGGGTGTGAAAGAAAAACCTATTATCTTTACAAAATCATTATCACAAAAGCACAAGAAATGAAAAGTAAGCGATCTCAGGAAATTTAACAGCAGGTTCAAGATAAAATAAACCAATGAGGAAAGAAAAGCGAACATCAGATAGGAGTCTAACCGAACTAACCGGTTACAATAATCTAAAACAAACAAGTTTTTCAATACTTTCTACAAACATAGATAATAGCTTGTTATATAAATTAGAAACTGCGTATGGAATGGATGCCTCAGGAAACGGAATCAATGGCAGCGTTCAAATTCTGCATATTTTATTTACATATATCTTGTGTAACACTTGCTAAAAATAAAGAAACCTTGTTATGTTAAGTCCTGACCACTTGATAACGAGCTAAGTGGAAGGAGAAAGGTCACGATTCTGATCAACAGGCGTTGGAATTTCATAATAATATGCTATTAGCGCATCATCGTACTGCTAGGAATGTGATGCGGCTATGATGGGGCCATAGGTTGGAATTACAATTTGTGATATGCTGTTTTTGACTGTGGATAGTTTGCTTTTTGGACATTAGTATAATCAGCAGGTGAATAGATGACAATTAAGGACATGAGAGATTAAACTCTGATTGAAGAGGACCGCACAGTGTTATTGCAACATCATGTGTTACCAGTCGACAGCGATGCCGAGGAATATTTCGACGCCATATTTTAGTTTGTTAATAGTTTTAGTTAGGTAAAGATAAAATATTTTTATTTTAAGAGGAAGTAAGTAAATACTTCCAGATAAAAATAAAAGTGAAGATAGTTTCGAAATAAACAAAGACGCACTTTTTACTAAACAATCTAATACGGTTGCGGCGGATGACGCTTCCCATTGAGCGGGCGTTGTGTGCGCGTACGCGGCATTCTTACGATTGCGCAAGATACTCATCATTGCTTTCCCATCGCTATGACTAAACTACGTTTGCGATTTAGTTTTCAAACATATAAACAAATGTTTTTATGGAAAAAACAACAAGTTGAGTTCATAATGGTCGTACTGAAATCAACTTAATTTACACTACGATAAAGTTGGTATTCGATTTAGTGGGAATAACAACAATTGGAAATGAAGATTTGAATAGGCTTTAATATAACGATCTGTTAGTCTTGTGCGGGAATTTTAATCCGTGAAACGTCAAGAGTTTTATACGTAATATTTGAGCAGTTGGACGAGAATTTTTGATTGGACGCGCTACATAATATATGATTTGATTCAACATTAGGTTTAAATGGAAAGGTTGTTTGATTTCTATTTCAATTTTATAGTCTGGCGGAGGGTACTATGTCGGTTAGTTATGCTCATAATTAATATAAATAAACCAAAACTAGTCTTCAACCGGAGATAAAGGTACAAAAAATCGAGGCATTGCCAAATCATTCATGTTTTGAACTAAATTTTGAATAAATTAATTGTCAATGCTACTCAATTTTTTCGATGCTATAGTTAATTAACAATTAGATAATCTAGGTCAATATTTATCTAGATAAAAACTGCTCTAAATAGTTTTCAGTTACACAAAATGTAAAAAAAATAGTAGATAATATAATAATGCCAGCATACTAATCAATCATACAATTTCAATCAATCCTACTTGGGAAATCTGTAATTTCCACATTTAGAATACTAGCATGGCTTTTATGTGAATAATTTGATGGCGTGCAACCGACCATGGTTGGTATTTACAACATGTTATTACTTATAATTTTATCTTCAGCTGTTGTAAGTACTGTGATATAACGTGCTGGTTGTAGTGTTGCATACTTGAAGGATGGCACTATTATTGCTATGACGATTGGTTATGATGAAAAAGTAATAAGGTTTAGAAGTGTTGATCTCACATAGACAAGTGTGAGTGGCAGTATTGCATTACTGTTATAAACTGAATGAAATAATTGACAGAATAAACGATACGTCAATTCTTTTTGCCGTGCAGGCTGTTACTTAAAATAATATTCTATAGTAGTCTGAGTCAATGGACTAAACATAGCGCGGATCGTGTGGCAGACCAATTTATGGAAGGTTGCAACGCGTTTCAAAATAGTGTTAATACAAAAATTTGCCCAGAATCAGCTCATATATTTATAGGAGGTAGATGAAAGGTACATAATTCCTTGTGATAATTTTAAAGTTATAAAGCACTTACTCGAGACATCTGTGCAAGAAGTGCAGGAAGGCGGGGTCGTCCGACCTCACGATGGTGGTGAGGGTGCGCGTGCCGGGGCGACGCTTGCGGCCCTTGGAGTTCGTAATGCTACGGGGGGAGCCTTTTGAGTCTGGAGAACAAATATTACGAGTCAGCTTATTAATAGAATTTAGATGAAAAGAGAATGGTAATACTTAATTGAAATTTCTTCAAAGAATCAGGTGTCACTATAGGATTACCACTTTCTGCTTTAGCACCTCTCAACCGAAAAGTGTAATTCAAAACTAAATTAATTAGCAACTATGGAATATTCATATTTTTGTTATACGAGCGTCATGTGAGATTTCTCAACATACGGCCAATGTTGACGTCATCAAAATTCTTCTTTTTCGCAGATTTAAGAGGAGAGCAAAACCTCTTATTTGGTGTGTCAGTGAAATATACTGAGACTTATATTAATCTCTTACCAAAAAACAGTCTCTTCCTTGTGGCATGTAGCAGCAGGTCTGGGGGAGGTGGTCCAAGCAGCTCCATGATGCAGGCCAGCTGTTCCGACTCATTCTCACCCGGGAACAGAGGGTAGCCCGTGTGGAGTTCCGCTAGGATGCATCCTGGGACCAAAATAATATACGGTTAGAAACTAACTTTGTTTAATTTACCACCTTAACTTTGTTTTAATTACCTACGTAACTTTGTTTTAATTACCTACGTTAAAGACAAGTTAGTTTGGCAATAATTCCTTCTACACATGTGGCTTCCCTGGCACCTCATTAACGGCATAACTATGTAAATGTCTATTAACTGCTCTCTAATTACAATTTTTATTTTTGTTATTAATTTTTTACATACTTCTTTGACATAATCTCTTTATTATTTGACATTATATATAGACAATGGGGATTGTCCAAAATTTCTAACCATTATATTTTATTTTATTTTTTGTAAATTTAGAGCATTTTGAGAAACTAATTTGAATATTTTGATGATTGGCTCAATAGTTATTTTAATAAAAATTATTTAATTATTTTAAGTTTTTAAGGTAGGTGACGTCATCCAATAGCATCAAGATTAAGTGCCGTTGCCTTACTAGTACATTATTAAAAATTTTAAACTGTCAACACAACGTCAACAATGTCACATCTGTCAAAGTGTCAATAGGCCGAATAGACGTCTTAAATAATCGAATCCTAGCTTAGCGTATTTATTTACAAATGGTTTTTTTATGTGTAAGTGTCCTCCAAGGAATATACTACTCTCTATCGTCACTAGAACAATCGACGCGGCGACTTAGAAATAGAATAATAACGCACGCGGCGACATTATTACTATTATTGCTGCAAGTTGGAACAAAGCACTTCCTGTATTCCATAACTCTTCCAGTATATTAAATTAATATTGTCGAGTGTTGAAATAATGTACCTTATGTAATGTAATAATGAGATTTATAAACAAGAATGTTTATATTTTTGACATATTTACAATAATTTGACATTTGACAGATTGTAGACAATACTTGCCTCTTACTTTTTATTTTCTGAGGCAACGATACAAAACTGTACAGCCAGTCGTACGTAATTTGAAGGGCAAAGAAGGTCAATCGTATTTTATCAAAAATATCAATAACATGTGAATATTTTTCAAAATTAATTAGTCCGTAATGATCAGTAACGCTATTCCTCGAAATGGTTTTTCAATTACAACATTTAAAAAAATATGAACAATGCCCATTCTAATTTTTCACCTCTTTATTAGTGGTTGTAATGGCAATCATATCACTTGGTATTAGTAGGTTTTTATATTTTATTTTGTATTTATCCTTTTGATAGATTCTTATTTTGTAAATGTGAGGACTTTGTAGGACTTGTAGACTTTAGATCTGTAGACAATTTTTTATTTTATCAAATACCTGGTACTTGTTGACAGACCTACACTGTCTCCCATACCTACTGTACCTAATTTGAACACATTGTAAAAGCCAATGATTTTTAAAAAGAGTAACCGTGAAGTTTCTTGTCGGCTCTTCTCCATAGGAAACGACCAATTGGAACCGTGCACCTAGCTTCTGACCTTTCATAAGTGCCCATGTAGGCTTATATGAAATAAAATATTTTGATTTTTGACCTACCCTTGTTTCATTTGGCGCCGGTACAACATGTTTTCATACAAAGTGTGGTGATTAGGTTATCACATTAATCGAAACCTCGTATTCTATACGTATTTTAATCATACACAATTAAAATAATTAATAACCATTAACACTAGTCGTGTGACCATTTTTGTCGTTTTTTGTATTTAACAACATTAAACTTAATTTGTGATTATTTGGTAACAATAATAAAGCTTGTGTTAAGACCACCGCCCCGTGCGTGTCTTTTGCCTTATTATCAAGAGTAGATTATGTCGTTCCAATTTTTAAGCTACCTACGTATTTATTTTGTTTGTAAAATTTAGTAAAATTAGTAGTAGTATTAGTAGTAGTTTTTTTAGTAAAATTGTTTATTTTATTATTTACGACTCGATATTCACTGCCCTTAGCCCTTGGCATCTTTCAAACAATATGTTCTTATTTCTCCACAGCATGTCAGCATGCCCATTATCATCATCATAATTTCAGGCGAAAGATGTCCACTGCTGGACATAGGCCTACAAAAAATAAAGAAATATGAAATGCATGCCCATAAAATGAACAAATTAAGTTTGCTGAACCTTGAATATTTTTCTGCGTGAGTTTGTACGCAGTTTTTTTATGGGCTACATTTTCTACCTATTGTTTTCTATGAACAATTTCTACTTCATTATGAGTGTTTCGTTTCACATGGATGATCTTTACTTTAACGAGATGCAAGTTTTAATATATTCATGCCATATTTACGATCATAAAACCACCGTAGCACATAAAATAATGATAGCTAAGTACACTACATCATCTGTGACTATGGCATTGTCTTATTTTCATATCTTATCCTAACTATCACACTAATATTATAAAGGCGAAAGTTGGTGAGTGTTTGTGTTTATATGTTTGATACTTCTTCACGCTCAAACGGCTGGGCCAATTTTGATAAAATTTTGTATAGAGGTAGCTGACACCCTGAATTAACATATAGGCTAATTTTTATCCCGATATTCCTACGGGATCGAAATTTACGCGGGTGAAACCGTGGGGCGCAGCTAGTGATATTATAAATACGAAAGTAAGTTTGTTTGTTACCTTTTCACGCCTAAATCACTGAACGGATCATCCTGAAATTTTGCATATACGTTGTCAGGTGTACAGAAACGGACATAGGCCACCTTTCATCCCGAAAAAAAGTGCTGTTCCCGAGGAAAACAACAATAACTAGATAATAGATGGCGCCACGTCTTTCGAATAAAAAACAGGACATGCCAATTCTACTAATTTAAAACGTTCAAAATCTAGTCGCAGTCTCATCTCGGCGACAAAGAAATGTCAAAATCTTGTCAAAATGTAGGGAAATTTTAAGTATTTTTTGACAGATTGAGACTGAGATCAGACTGTGAACGTTGTTAAAATTAGTAGAATTGCCCCTCTGGTCTGTCGGGTCAGCTAGTACTATATAAAAATCATAAATTCACTGACAGACAACGCACAGACTAAACCGCTGGATCTAGAAGAATTCAATTTTTTTTCCCTTGAATAACGAAAGTGAAGACTAAAGAAAATTTTTTGAAAATTTATATATGTTTGACATTTTGTATGGAAATTCGTCATTCTTGCTGATGGTAAAACCCATTAAGCACAAGGCTTTGCATTGATGACATTGATGACCAGTTCATTTATAACACCGGCGTAGTGTGGCATCACAAAAAAAAAAACAAATGAAAGTCGTCATCTAAAAAATTTAAGCGCTTACGCATCTCCCAACCTGTTTCAAGATACAAAGATGCGTCTGTTGTTATAAAACCAGTCGTTAATGTAACGAGTACCGACCGGTAGGCGGCATCCATCATCCATTGCGTAAAGACTACATTCTTTGGTGTCGATATCTGCTGTGCGAATCGCGAGGTCACCTTTCTCCCTCACTTTCTATAGCTAGAGACTATGGCATGCTACGATTGTCTGTCTGTGGAAAGCTTGCTTTGGATTTGTGATCGTCTTTTGTTAATATTTATGGTTATGATTGTTTATAGGGTCAAGTGGTGTTAGAATATCGGTTAGCTTGACTATATTGGAACATTATCTGGCTGGAGCTGTAAGGTAATGCGAATTGTTACTTTCTCTTAGGTATCGTCATTTAAGGTTTCAATTTCCTTATTATTAGTCATTAGTTAAGCAACTTTCAGTTATTGTTAGGCTTTCCCTCCGTGGTCTTTATAATTTCTCATGACATTATCCAGTGTTTAACCTTTGTCCATGAGTCATGAAAGTGGTTGCACAATGGTTTTTTAATTGTCTCTGTAATTACGGCATTCAACCAGTTAAGGACGACTATTTCGTAGCTCTAATCGTGTGTGGCACACCTAAGGTTAGATAATCTAGATTATCAGTAGTAGTGTAACCTCTCAATCTCACTTCATTGGCTATGTCTATTTCTCTCTGTTTAGGAACATCAGAACGAGGAGCAAGATCAAGATTACGTGGTTTCAAAATTTTATAGTAGTGCTTTGTTTGATAACATTTTTAGAGTAATTTACCTATGATGCAATTTCCGCTTTGTGCCAATTCCTTGGTACGTCTCGAAAAGAGTATTTATTGAAAACGCTTATTAAAATATTACACAAGGCTTTTACACAATTGGTGATAGACCTCAATGCCTCAATTGATCTTACGTATGGTAATTATATTTGACACACACAGTGTTTATCGTAACATATTTTTCTTTTTGTTGCAAAATTATAATAACAATGTCAATTTTACGGTGGTGTGGAGTTCTTCTTGACATTTAATTTACACGTGGGTTTTAAATGTTACGATAACCTTTTTATATACAATCTGAGAAATCACGTGACATTTTTGATGTAATTGGGATGCAAGTAGGCGCTTGACTTGATGGTAAGTTCTTAAGTCATCTGCAATGATTTGTTTGCCATTTGAAAGACAACACTGAAATGTCCCACGTGATTGTGAACTGGCACTCGGACCTTTTAAACTGAAACACGGCAACGCTTATTAGTGGCAGAAATAGATATGGTATGATAATAGTTATTCCCCGGACATTTAACAAAAAGTTCTAATTCCTACTTTTCTAATTTGTCTATAGCCAAAAACTCACCCATACTCCACATATCAATAGGGGTCCCGTACTGAAGTCCGAGTATAACCTCAGGGCTCCTGTAGAACCGCGACTGGATGTAGGTGTAGACGCGCGCATGCGTGTAGCAAGAGCTTCCGAAGTCTATCACCTTGATGGAGGAACTGCCTCTCGCTTTTAGCAAGATGTTTTCCTGAAAACAAAGATGACTTAATAAGTAACTGTGACAGAAACTCAAAATTAATGTTCACAGACTCCGTGATATATCTCGCAAGCAATTTGTATGATTCCGCGTTTTACAAACGGCGTCGTCCGTTTACAAACGCTCGCTGTTTTACCTAACCAAACCGAACCTTGGGGTGCCCTTCGCTCGCTCTTGCATCCTATGTCGACTTGTGGGACTCTATTCCTGGGTAAAGGGTTTAAAGTAACCTAACCAAACCTAACCTCGGGGTTCGGCATATTTTAAAACAGCGAGCGTTTTTAAACGCACGACGCCGTTTGTAAAACGCGGAATCATACAAATTTTCTGCGATATATATACCAGATGTATATTATGATATGACAAACAATTAAGTTATCCATAAGTAACGTATTTGGTGATGGTCAAACAGATCATTAAAAGTTTACATTTCATTATCATCGATCATTTAAAGTGTAAAAATCCAAAATCATAGAACCAGAAACGGAGGTTTTTAGACGAAAACTACGTAAAGATTAATCAACCCTATATAATCGATAAAAAGATTAAAAACCGTTTTTTTTTTTAAGTGAAACCTCCTTAGGCGCGTTGGGCAATTTTTGAGATGGGAAAAACATTGAACTCGCGCTACTGTTACCGTAAGCGACACCGCGCGTGTTTTGTTTATAAGACGATTAAAAAAATACCCGCTTCGGATGTGTTCGGCTGTCCTCGGGATGTATGTACTTGGTTTTAATGAATATCCGATATGGCAGTGAGTGATGGTAAAGTATTCGGTTTGTGTTTTGTTTTCCCTTCTGTCGGCACTCCCGGAGTGCCACTGTTTTTTTTAATCCACTATTCATAACTTGCTACCATGCATGACCTCCCCAATAAAAAAGGTTAATTTAACCAAGTGATTTTATTTATCCCAAACCTAAAATAGTAGAAAAAGGTTGTACTCACCGGCTTGAGGTCACAATGTATGATGTTCTCTCCCTCTAGCAGCCTCAGACATCGTAGGAGTGAGCTCGTGAACCGTCTGATGAGGCTGAGGCTAAAACCTTGGTAGTTGTTCTTCTTTATCAGCTCGTATAGATTGATACTGGAAATTTAAAAATAAGCTTTTCAGCTTATCCTGTGATTTACACGATGTGATTTAATTAATTTATTTATTCATCTTTGTGCACAATAAAGGTACAAGGTTGACTTAGCTGAATAAAAATTGAAGCAACAAGAAATTTATTGTGTGCGACTTTTATTGTTTGTTCAAGTTATGGTATGACATAGTGAAGAAAACCTTGCATCGCTTAAATGCTAAGTGTTAGGCATTTCCGTATATAAGACATTTTTTATCAAGAAAATCTAGATGAGGCATCATTAGCAACCCTTATCTCTTTCATCAAGGACAATTACTGTAATCTACTTTAATGGAAGCCATATTTACGACGCTACTGCGTCATATGGGCTGAAATAACCAGAGCGCTACTTTAGATACTTACTTTAAGATGTCTACAGTTGCAGATGATCTACAGAATATATATGATATACACCCCTTTTAGAATCCTAAAGGGGATAGAATAAGGGATGTAAGTTAAAATAATACTTTGTGAGACAAAAAGTAGTCTGTCATTCCCCAGGATGCCAGGATCTATCTCCTTGACAAATTTTAAATAAAAAAATAAGTCACTTTTCGTGTCTGTGTGTCCGCTTTTCCTTCTAAACTTCGCAATTTGCTTCGGGTTTTGTTGTGGTTTCCACCATAATTTAGAGTATTTATTCCGGAACGTTTATGTTTATTCAAATATTAAACGTGCTATATCAGTACAATCTAGATTTTATGTCAAGTCGTAAAAACCGTCCGAGCAGGGGCGGGTCGCTAGTATTTTGTAAAGCGTCAAAATAACTCATAAACGTAAATAACGCTGTGTCCATCTCATAAAATTGTGCACTCGGCTTGTATGTTGGCTTGCTGTTAATTAGTTAATAGATTGAACATTTTAAAGATTGTAGATAAAACAATAAATAAATGAATAATAATTTCGTCTCACCTCATAAGCTCAAAACTGATGCACAAATGATTCCTAAAGTAGAAGTAGTCCAGCATATGTATCACGTTGTGCGCTTGATCCTTATCCTTCAACCTCAGGTGGTCGAGCACCCTGACTTCCACCAGCGCCTGGTGGTGGAACCGCTTCTTATTCCTGATGATCTTGATGGCCACTTGGCTCCCTGTGCGGTGATCTTGCGCCCTGATCACCTGGCCGAAGGATCCCTTGCCAATGACTTCGAGGATCTCGTACCTGTACGCTATGTGGTCGTGGATTTGCTGGAATTTTAAGATGAGGATTATGTTAGTTGAGATTTAGTGAAAGGTTATTAGTTTTTGTTCATAAGGGGTGACACTCGTTGAGCTAGTCTTTTAGGGTTAGAACTTTCTTTTTGGCAAGCTATTAGTGTAGGGAAAACTCTTCTCTGGGAAGACGGTCTACAATGGTTACGTTCTGCCTTGCACAGTTAGATTTCGGGGAGACCCCTTTACAGTCTCCCAGAGATATGCACTAGGTTATAGGTAATACGGGCTGGTGTCCGCAACTCCACGTCAATACGCGTATTTTGCGTAGGGTACATGTACGATGTGCCTAACAGGCGTTGCACAGAGGACTTCGGGTCGGTCTTTTGAGAGGTAACGGTGCTTCTTCCATGTGCAGATGGTTCCACCGGGGTGGTTTTAGTGAGGTAAAAATCCCACGCTCTCCGGTCCTATCCCCAAAGCCTAGGCACCTTTTGAAGGTAAGAAAAAACTCTTCTACCTTTAAGAAATATAACTATCGTGTTGATATGTGAGTAGAGATTAGAGATTATATCCCATGTCTTTAAATAGTATCGTATCGTTGCCAACGAATGACCAAATGTTTGGCATCTCAATAGCAAGTTCTTACCGTATAAGGACTAAAGAATTCTTCCCTCGTAAATTGTTTGTATTGGAAAGTAGATAGAAACCTTCGTTCGATGCCGTATCTGTTTGTTTAGAAAATAGTCATGAAGGTATTTAATTAGGAAATACTGCTTTAGGTGTGTACACAGAGCCAATAGTAATCACAAATCATCCCATATAAGCTTTTGTCAACAGGTTCCGTGATCGTAGTGTTTATAGCCACAGCATTAAAGGACCTTTGACCTCCTAAACCCTGGTACCTATATGTGTCCCGTTTTAGCCTAGATTTTATTGATTTATTACTTTGAGCCTAACCTATGGTGCTCAGACCTGGTCACTCACCGAGTCGCAAAAGTTCCGCCTTGGAGTTTGCCAAAGAGCGATGGAACGCAGAATGCTGGGTGTAAAAAGATAGGATAAAATTTGGAACACCACGCTGCATTCCAAAATGGTTATAATAAACGTAGGCAGGAAGGCTTGCAGACTTAAATGGGATTGGGCGGGTCCCAGCACCCGCAAGCACGATGACCGCTGGGCAAAAGTCTGAGATGACCTGAAGGCCAATTCCCGTAATTAATAATGTTCAAAATCTAGTCACAAATGTCATCTCAGCGACAATCGATGTCAAACATGTACCGAGATCAGACTGTGAAAGTTTGTAAAATTACGAGAATGAGGTGGCGTGAAAAAAGAGGTCCTGGGGGGACTTGGGAGAGGCCTTTCCCAACAGTGGGACAGTGTAGGCTAAACAACAAAAAAACATACTTAAAGCACACAAATATACAGAGGTGGATTTAATTCCATGAACATTTTTATCTCAAATATCGGGATCAGCTCGCACTTTAAGTAGTTACGAATGAATATCGGAACTCCATTTTCTAAGTAGTTTTCATAACTACGTGTGGTGGTGGGGGGGGGGGATAAGGGAAAGTAATTATACCTCTGAAGTAAATTGACAAATTAATGGACTGAAAGCCCATTATGTATTCCATTAGTAATGATAAGACTATGTGGTTGAAGTAATGGTATACATATTCAGCCTAGTGCGGGTTAGTGGATGTGTCTCTTCGATTTTTTTGGTAGACATGGCGGTTTCCTCGCGATGTTTTTACACCGTTTTGAGAGCAGTGGTGATGATATTAAATACACAAAGTAATATGCCTGCCGTGGTTCGAACTCTCGACCTTCAAATCGTAAGTGGGGGGCGACACCGGACCACCACTTTTCTCAGAGTAATAGTATACTGTTTAAAGAAAATTAATTTATTCTTTTAGGGTACCTACCATAATATGATTGTCAATGAACTCAAAAGATTCATGTTTAGTAATGAATTCCTGAAAGCCGGTGCCTAGGAAGAACACTATCGAACGGTGTAAAACGAATTCCTTCGGATAATATTTCACTGCTGGATTCCGAGTTTTCGGACAATTAATTTAGTACAAAATCGACTCTTTGAATTCCCATTACGGTATCCCGTTTATAATTCCATTTGAGTAAATATTTTTTGCTGGAGTTAGATCTGTATTTTATTCAATAGCCTTTATTGGAATTAATTCGATAAAGAGGATTTGAGGGGTTTGAGGGAATGGAACTCAGAGCTTTCCAATAAATTTTGTACAGGTAAATAATATTTTATTTTGTAATGGAAACGTATACTTATTAGCTTTTTTTTAACAATCATGGTTTTGACCAACTTAACAGTCCTGAAGGATGACATCATTGTTCTAATTGAAAAAGGTTTAACTGCCAAGGCCACCTGAATTATCATCTATAATCACCCTATAATGTTCCCACTGCTGGGACACAAGCCTCCTCTCTGTGGGAGTGCATGGGCTGTAATCCACCACGCGGGGCCAGTACGAGTTGGTAGATGTCACATGTCTTCGAATTTTTGGTTCTAGGACATGCCGGTTTCCTCACGATGTTTTTCTTCACCGTTTTGAGAGTAGTGGTGATAAAATAATTTACACAAAGTAAAGCGCCTGACTGGGTTCGAACCTACAACCTACAGCTCGTAAGTCCGCCGTTATTATACACTGGAAGACGCCAGCACATCAATCTACTACAATCTGTCAAATTTCTTTAATAGATTTTCAACTTTATCGCCAGAGCACAAGATTTAAAGTTTTCAGGGAAAATTTGACAGTTTCGGATAGCTTGATGTGCTGGCGTCTGTACATATTTTCCTTTAAAACTTAACATAGCAACGCTTCCTGCTGTAGAAATGTATCGATTTCTTTCTTTTGGGTTGTTTTCTTGGACTGTATTAAATTAGCATCCACGTGCTGCTATAGGGATCGTGGTTAAATGATAACAACCGCACTGGTCGATCAAAGGTTAAGCAACGATTCCCGCGGTCAGTTCGTGAATGGGTGACCATCCATAACATATCGAGACCTCCCGTGCCGGAAAGTACGTTAGTCCATTGGTCCCGACGGTCATTCGTATATCTTTGACAGTTGTTACAGCCCAAAGTCTGACAACCAGTCTTACCAGTGGGTATCAAAATACCCAGTAACTTGGTTATGGAGGAAGTAGCTCCATGCAAAATACTGGTATTTAACTGCAAACTGTTAAACTGAAACCTGACCCCAACATAGTTGGTAAAAGGCTAGACAGATTGATTTTGATAGTGTTAACTGTCACTAATGAGACACAATTACTTATTCTATTGTTATAAGCTTGCCTAACAAACGAGGGGATATCATGATAACATTCTCACCTTATTATAGCTACCGTTTTCATCATCAAACCCGCAGTTGTTGGGTAGGTTGGCCCTAGCCTGCACCTTGTTGGACTCCAGCCCCAGGAACCACACCTCCGGGTACTTCCTCACCTCGTTCCTCTCCCATTCTGATAGTCTTTCTCCGTACAGCTTTAGTGCTTCTGCAATGAAAGAGAGACATATATTTAGTTATGTTCATTTCTAACTTGCTAACAAGGTTTTCATAGGCTGCCTGTCAGGTTTGTAATGACAAACCTGACAGGCAGCCTATGAAAACCTTGTGACATAAGTTGCGACGCCTCTAAGTTTCGCGTCAAAGCATAATCAACGTGGGCCAGAATCCACCACGCGGGCCCAGAGCGGGTTGGTTGAAGTCACACGTCTTCGAGTTTTACGTTTACGAATAACAGACAATATCAATATCAGCAGCGTTGTCCAAAATTTAGTACATTATAGCATAACAAACTAAACTCAATCTCTAAGCATTACAGGCGCTTTTGAATTGTCAAGAAGTCGGTCAGTCAGAAAATATGAAGCTAGTTGCCTATTCCAAAGCGTAGGTATGTACCTATGGAGAAGAACGGGCAAGAAACTCCATGGACACTCTTTTAAATTATATTTTTACAAAAATAAAATATTAGTTACATCATTAATGTTGAATTTATAATTACATATATGTGAGAACGATGTAAAGAAGACGTACACGTTAAAAGCGTCCAGAGTACAGCAAATAGTAACAAAACAACAATCCAAAAATAAAATAATTAAAAATAAACCGAGGCAGCTAAGTGATGACCAGCCCCAACATTCGGCGCCCGTTCACGAACATGTATAGTAATAACCATAACACAGTATAAAGCATTAATGTCCACTGTCCTCGAAGCTATCCGTTACGTCATAACTCGGGTAATAAATCTCTAGGTGATACGATGACAATGACCTATATCGACATCCATCATAAATTCACTACAGACGGGATGCTGTGAGTGACGTCACCGAGTGTAATGGCAGGGTGAGTGCTGTGTCACGACATAACCTTTACGAAATAATTCGCACTTCCGATAAAATTGGGTTACAACTAGAAATTTGTAAGTACAGAAATTTTCAGGTTGTTTTTCAGGAAAATTTAAAAAAATCGTATGCCATTAAAATATATTTTTTGTAAGCTTTTCAATTATGTATAATTGATCACACAATAATAATTGTGTAAGAATAAAGACTGAATAACAAATTTGTGATTATATTTTCGCTTTTCTAATAATCCAGGACTTTCGAGTTGCAACGCTATTTTATCGGAGGAGCGAATTATGTTGTGCGGCGTACCTACAGCTTGATTGTACACTTGGTTACCACAAAAAAAAGCAAGCGTCGCTTAGTTAGAAAAAAAATAGTGTACATGAAGGTTATATTGTAAACATGGAGGTTGTTACAGGGTAAAGCAGTATTTTCTTAGATAAATCAGGTTTTTAAAAAAAAAAAAAACTCGTAATTAAAACGTTCAAAATCTAGCCGCAGTCTCATCTCGGCGACAAAGAAATGTCAAAAACTTGTCAAAATGTAGGGAAATTTGAAGTATTTTTTGACAGATTGAGACTGAGATCAGACTGTGAACGTTGTTAAAATTAGTAGAATTGCCCCTCAGAATAATGTGAACTTTCTTAAAATTACGAGAATTGCCCCTCTGTAGTTGATACTACTGACAATGACGTATATCGTCACAATAAACGAGATGCTGTGACGTCATAGTGTGTAATGACGCAAGGTGACACGTTCAAGGTGACATGTTCTTCACGAAATACGTTGAGATAATCTAAGGTTAGGTGACGTAACAGGAATAAATCTGATTATAGGGGAAAAAAAGCGGAAGATCAAAGCAAATACATACGGTAAACATGACACAAAAAAGAACCCAAACACACTTCTGCCTAACCCTTCGAGAAATACAGGCGTGATGCTATGTTATGTTTACAGGGAAGATGTAACGTAGGCCTAAAGACAGGGATAGCCGTGTGTCAGATCGAAGATTCTGGAGCATCAGCTGCAGGTAAGTGAAGATGACAACTGCTAACTGCGTGAATTTCTTCAGAGAAAAATGTGTAGGGCTGATTTTTCCAACGCCAGATAATTTTATCCGAGAAATAATTTTGAATTTTTGACATTTCTTTCGCTCACATAAGTGTCGATCCCGTGGGAATATCGAGATGAAAAGTAGCCTATACGGTAACCAGGATGTCAGCTACCTCCATACAAAATTTTATCAAAATTGTTTCAGCCGTTTGAGCGTGAAGAAGTAACAAACATATAAACACACACACACTCACAAACTTTCGTCTTTAGAATATTAGTGTGATATCCTTTTCGAAGCACGTGGCAAGTTTAGAAAGCTTTGCCTAAGGAATATAACAAGGTCAATACCTTTGTGAAGCTTTGAACGATATTGACAATGACCCAGACACGTGCCCATCTCAAATAGGACGTCGCACGTTGTGACGTCATCACAGGCACGTGTCCCTTTGATAATTATATATAATACCCTTGTACCTTGTTATTTACATGGACAATATTAGTTATATTCTTAGAGGGGCTAGGGGCTAAGTAATAACAGCCGCACAGGTCGATCGATCAGGTTAAGCTACGCTTGTCGCGGTTGGTCTGTGGATGGGTGACCATCTTTACATACCATTTCATTTAACCGATGTTAATTAAAATCCATTGCTATTATGTAATCAACTATCAATCTCAAGCTGAATCATTTTGAAGCATATTGTTAATTCATTGTTTCATATACTTAGGTATTCGAAAATTGTTTCTGCTCCACAACCCATTGCTACTCTGATAGTGTATTACGCAATCAAAATCGCATTCAAACACTCGTTTTTATTTAATGTTACTGTAATGACGCGCACGTCACGGAGGTCAGATAGGCAGTCGCTCCATGTAAAGTACTGGTATTCAGCTGCATCCGGTTAGACTGGAAGCCGCACTCAACATAGTTGGGAAAAGGCTAGGCAAATGATGGTTAAGCCTTGACCTATGTTAATAATTTGAGATTTTACAGGTTTTCCGTTCCTGAGTTTTTTTTTTGTCATAAATATACATGCCAAGGGATCGCACAAGATAGAAGGGTTCGGAAGGTAAAAGGACAGGCCTTTACCAGCAATGGAACACAATATAGGCTAACAAAAAATAATCGTCGTTGCGCGTGCATAAGTCGCTATGTGTTTTTAGTGAACGTATATTTGAGCTATGTATATGAATTATAACACTTGCGTGTTTATACGGAACTTTCGATGTATGAATAAAACATAGCTACATTCCGTAACAATTTAAATATTGCACTTATCACATAGCTGTTTTTACAGTATGTGTGTATTGAAATAACGATTAAAACTGCATAAAGAACCAAAAATAACTACATAACACATAGCGACTTTTGCACGCGCAACGACGAATATATAATAAACACTAACGAAAGAATAACTAAATGCGATCTTTAAAGATTTTTGAAGTTTATTTCGATAGTGTCGGAAGTTATGTGGCGGGTAGTTGGGCATTTATTGGCTTCAGGGGTCTACATGACCTACGCAATCACTGTCGGACTTAGGGGCTTACATGACCTAAAGCGCGGTCACTGTCGGACTGCATAGAAAAGAAAGAAAAGCGCGATGACATAACTCTGGCAATTTATTGCAAAATATGAAGCAATCATCTATTTACAAAAAATCGTATTTTAAATGGAGCGACTGCCTGTCTAACCTCCACAACTCAGTTACTGGGTAATACGATACCCCTTGGTAAGACTGGTTGTGAGACTTTCGGCCTTCCGACTACCCCGGAACGACTGTCAAAGATCCACGAATGACAGCCGGGACCAACGGCTTAACGTGCTTTCCGAGACACAGAGGGATCTCGGTATGTAAATATGGTCACCCATCCACAGACTAACCGCGGCAAGCGTAGCTTAACCTGATCGATCGACCTGTGCGGCTGTTATTATCTATGCCACGGGCCCTCTAACGGCTTCCGTCAAGGCATAACCGTGAACTAGAAAATGTAGGGCTACTAGTTGCAAAGATTTTACAGGCTGAAAGTCTGTAATACCCACACAATAGAAAGTCACCTAGAAATTTCAGTTGAAAATTGTAGGAAACTTGAAAGAGGATGAGAATGTCCCAAACAAAGAGACTTACTGTGAAAGTTTCACAGCTTTAACTTGTAAAGTAATGAAACTTCTGAAAGCTCAAATGTCGAAAGTATACGGTCTATTTGATGGAAAGGAATACATGAATAGCTTGCTAACGATATCATGAGTTAGCTAATATTCTTTTATAAATTTCTATAAACTTATTTATGAACTGTACTGTACAGTTCCCGAATAACTTTTTGCCTGTTCACATACTCAGCATCCCAATTGTGTAACGCACTTTCAATCCTAACCCTTCACATTGAAGGAAATTGCTAATACATTGCTTCATATGTTTGAAAAATTCGTCTGCTCTACAACGTAAATAACGCAATGAATGTTGTTGGTTTGTCAAAATTAAAGGCATTGGCGCTGATTCCCTTGTTCACAAACTAAACTAAATTTAAGTTCAGCGCATCTTTTTCTTTTTCTTTCTATTTCATTTGTGAAAGGACAGAAGATAAATTTTAGTTTAGTCCTATCAAATTAATCAGCGCCTGACACTACTCCATACAAGTTTAGACGTGGTTAAAAACTTACCTACTAAAATTACGTCAATTTATGTCAGGCGCTGATTAATTTGACAGGACTAAACTAAAATGTATCTTCTGTCCTTTTCTTAATGAAGTAAAAAGAAAAAGATGCAATGCACTTAAATTTAGTTCAGTTTGTGAACAAGGGAATCGGCACCATTAACTTTGTTACTGTGTTGCGCAACTAACTCGCTGGTTGCCGAAAAAATCGGTGGCGATGGAAAGGTACTAGTTAAAGTATGGGAGCTTTGAGCTTTAACACGGCTCTCCAGCAGTTAGCAGCAGCAGCTCAAGCGTGTGAAAAGGGGCGGGCAGTCACACAAAACTTACCATTCTTGAGTGAACTAAATTCTACGTTTTTGATTAATATGGCAACTGGATATCGTGACGTATTAATTGCAGATTGAAAATTAATCAAACTAGACTTCCAGGCAATCGTTGCCACCCCTAAACGAGGGCGATTACTTCTGAGTGGCGACTGGAGATGACTTTATCGCCAGCATCGCACGAGAGATGGCGCTCACGTCCGCCAATTTATTACTGAGGCCTGCTGAAATGTACTGTGTACTGGTAAAATCGGTTTGTATTGATTTACACTATCTAAGGACTGTTATTAGTTTTGGTGTGATTTTATAGTCGGTAGGAATTACTTCATGCTGAATGAATCGAATCACTTCATGCTGAATGAATCGAATCATTCCAAGCTGACCCAATCGAAACATTAACATGGTCATTGTTTTCTTTTCAAGTCGATGGATACACAATACAAATGTATTTTATTACTTAAATAACTTTTTATTTACAATGTTACAACGCAATGTACAGACGCCAGCACATCAAGCTACTACAATCTGTCAAATTTCTTTAATAGATTTTCGACTTTATTGCTAAATGATAAATGATTTTATTTTGTAAGTAGGTTTGCACAAAGAAAGCATAATGTTCAAAGTTGATTGCGAAAATTTGACAGTTTCGGGTAGCTTGATGTGCTGGCGTCAGTACATTGTTACAACGCAATTTCAATCATATTCGCAATGTCATATTGACAATATTACGATTCCAATCGTACCTACTTGTTTTAATGAGAGTTACATTTCAATAACATCTATACTTTTTTGAAAATAGACATGTGTTCTGCAATAGGGCAATTTACAAACCCATATTGATATTCAATTCATTGAAGTATAACTAATTTATTTTCAGCCTGTGTTGTAAAAAAAATAAATCATTCTATTTTAATCCGGTTATAAAGGGTTCATGAAACAGGCCTTCGTTCCGAAATATTGTAAAAGCGTTATTAGCCATTCGTCCCTCGCAAATTCCTATTTTAAGGGGCTTACAGGACCTAAACGCAAAAAACGTAAGTTTTAGGAACAATAAAAGTATATGGTCGACTACAGTAAACAACATCAGAAAAATATATGATATTCTTCAAGATATATGCCAGGTTGATAGTGTGTTGAAAACATAATACCTACAACTAATTTGATACGATAGAAAAATATCATGAAAATACCTATTAAAACTTTTTTTTACAATAAAAACAATACTAATATACATACAACCATTTTGATTTTATGTCAGATTATTCTACAAGCAACATACTAAAACATTAGTGTGTGTGTAAGTCCAAACAATAGATTTTTTGTTATTAAATAATTGCTTCATATTTTGCAATAAATAACCAGCGTTGTGTCATCGCGCTTCTCTTTCTTATCTATGCAGTCCGACAGTGACCGCACTTTAGGTCATGTAAGCCCCTTAACAAAAATTGTTATTTAAACACTTTCAGTTTGCTCGATTTTTATTTCCCATTTGTTTTGGGTCGAATTTGATTCTCTTGAAGTTTTAAAAGGGTTCTTAATAAACAAAGTGGTAACATCTAAATATTGATGGGAACCTTTTGTTTAGTAGACAAAACATCAGAGGGGTGATTCTCGTCATTTCTCAAAGAACGTTCACAGTCTGATATCAGTCTCAATGTGTCAAAAATATCTCTAATTTCCCTACATTTTTGACAAGTTTTTGACGTTTGTTTGTCGCCGAGATGAGACGAGAGACGAGAGTTTTAAATTACGAGAATTGACCCTCAGATGTTGTACGCTCCGTATTCCGGAGCACGTCTTAGATTCTAATGTATATTTTATTGACTGCTAACATTTGCATGAGGCCAGGCGTTTAACTGTTTCTCTTAGGCACATTCTCAGGCTGTTTTAGGTACTGCCTGTACCTACACCATAAAACCGCCTGACAATCTCGGAGGAGTAAATTGAAGAGTATCGTTCTACATCCGTCAAGGAGATACTCTATAATTCTATAAGTATACCTAGTCAAGCTTTTACCTATCACTAGCTTCTGCTCGCGGCTTCGTCTGCGTGAAATTTCTTGATCCCCGAACCCATCCCGTTGCATCGCATCGCCTGCCGACGCTTTTAATTCGTTTTTGCTTAACTTTCTTTCTGACTTTACATCTTTTTACTCGACTTCTAAAGGTCCTAGCGAGCATTATATACAGGGTTATTGGTAAAACATTAACAACCTCTTAAAAGGTCATTGTACTCATCATTATGAACAACTTTTACTATGGGACCAAACATGAAATCGCGAAAAAACATCAGCTGTTCCCTATATTTTGACGAGATAAACGAACATAAATGTAGCGAACAGCTGATTTTTTTTCGCGATTTCAGGTTTGGTCCCATAGTAAAAGTTGTTCATAATGATGAGTACAATGACCTCTTAAGAGGTTGTTAATGTTTTACCAATAACCCTGTATAGCCTATAGCCTACCTCAAGTATTAAGCTGTCAAGTCCGACGGATACTTCTAGAGATTAGCGCGGTCAAACTAAATCTTCAGTTTTATTATTAGTACCTAGAGGTCCAAAGACCAACTTTGCGGTACTCTGCTTACATGCTTCCAAAATTAATAGATTGTCGAAGATGGCTATAATTCCAACGATTCTCAAGTTGCTAAGATGCCTGCAGAGGCACTATTTAAACATTAAAACTGCGCCTGCTCATACGCTCATTCCAATAGGGTGCTGCTACAAGACTATTTCTGGATATTTCCTGTCCTGAAGTGGAGACCGCGTATCGGCAAGCGTCGTGTGTGTGGGACGTTCCCCAGCTAGATGGATGGACGAACAAAAGGCGGCTGGGGCAGACTGATTGCGGAAGGCGGAGGACACGGTGCTGTGGCGCAGTCTGGGGGAGGTCTATGTCCAGCAGTGGACTGTGGTACGCTGAGTTGATTGATAAGACTATTGTTATCTTACTATGGGTTTGTTCATGCTGTCCAGACTATGAACTTGCAACAGTTGCAACTGTTTATGTTCTCCAAAGCCAATAATGCGGAGAAAAGATAAGAAATGACAATGTTTTGGTGGATGAGCAATTTCTTAACAAAACGTTTATAGCTTCAGTTTTACCACAAAGATGTGTGATTTAACTCGCAAATCGTTGACCATAATGTTCATTCTTCACACTTTTCTAATTATCCAATACGACGTTACATAAATCTGTGTTATTAACCCATTTAGCGATACGCGGCCATATTAAATATTCTTACTAAGTTAAGTGGCCGTTATGGACGTGGTTACATTAATCGTAGAAGAGCGGGGAAACAACAGGTCGCTTGAACCTATGTCTATTTATATCTACTGTGTTTTCACATTAAGTTAAACAATTTCAACTTTATTTTAGTGGTAATTTCAAAGTGACTAGCGCTATTGAAAAGTTATAAAAATGTTTGAAGTTGTAGCGTAAACTGAACTTCATTGTGTAGTAATTAAAATATTTTTTCCAAAAACTCATATTTGTTTAGGTACATGTTTGGCAACTAAATCGCGAACGCAGATTAATGATGAATTAATGATCTAAAGCAAGTTATTCTTATTATGTTATACCTACATTTACAGAAGCAGTGCATCTTTACATATCAAGACCCTCCTTGCCTCGGAAAGCACGTTAAGAAGCTGGTCCCGGCTGTCATTTGTGGATCTTTGGCAGTCGTTACGGGTCTCGTCAGAAGCCCGAAAGTCTAAAAACCAGTCTTACCAAGGGGTATCGTATTACTCAGTAACAAGGTTGAGGTCAGATAGGTAGTCGCTTCATGTAAAGTACTAGTATTCAGCTGCATCCGGTTAGACTGGAAGCCGACTCCAACGTAGTTGGAAAAAGGCTAGGCAGATGACGACGGAAGCAGGGCGATAGCTATACATATAAGAATTTGAGCCATAACACAATTTTGCAACAACTAAGTTCAAAAACTTTCCAACAAAACTCATTACTTTGACGTTCATAAAAAAAGTTACAGACCTCTTAAAACAAAGAGACATTACAACCTTTCATTGTAATGCTTTATATGGAGAAAGCCCTTCATTTGTTCCTCCCACTTTTAATGGAAAACTTGACATAACTTCTAACATTCACGTTAATATGTGATGACACTTCATTCGTACCACAAAGTAATTAAGTACCTACTTCGTGATTCGTACAAGTACTTTAGCAGATGACACCGCATTAAGGGTTCAGCGTTTCGTTCATTCTCATTGTTTCAAAAAAAAAAAAAAAAGGTTTCAGCGAAGGACGTTAAAAAAAATAGTTCGACTTTAAACAATATTGAATGACTTCTTTCTGCACCCTAATTGCGTAACACACTTTCACAATCATCACAATCTGAATCATTTTAAAGGATATTGCTAATCCATTGCTTCATGTGTTCGAAAAATGTGTCTGCTCAACAACGTAAATAACGCAATGAATGTTGTTGAACTGTCAAAATGAAAATTGCTACTGATAGTGTGTTACGCAATTACCCCGCTGGCTGCGGTCCCAACCAGAGCCAGAACTAGGCAGTCAATCACTAGGAAGTCAGTCTTCATCCTTCTGATTCATTCAATTTATTTGGGGTTGGCACAGCACGACTTTTTCTTCCATAGGTACATTTCCATTAGGCAATCTAAGAATACACTCTAGACTTCGTAATTCATAAACTCCTGAGGGACAATTTTCGTAATTTTAAGAACGTTCACAGTCTCAATCTGTAAAAAATACTTCTAATTTCCCTACATTTTTGACAAATTTTTGACATTGATTGTCGCTGAGATGAGATTTCCACTAGATTTTTATTACGGGAATTGACCTTCAGATCTTTATTTTCCACTGCCGCGGCCGCTCCCGCTGACGCCACTTAATAAAACCGCATCCTTACTTACGATGATTGATATCGTTCGCGTGCTCACACGTGATGGTGTCATATCTTCATAGGATTGGAAAACTCAATACTTGAAAACAATTCAGTTGAGACTTAACTGACAGTTTAAGACTTCAAGTTGATGTATATGTCGTAGGTTTTTCATAAAATTAGGTTTTTGATCAAAAACCTAGGCTATTGATCAAGAACCGGAAGAAGACAAAATTATTACTTTATGTTATCATAAACCTGTGAAAATCCAGTTTTTTTATCAAAAACCTAGACTGTATTAGTTTTATGATAAAAACAATGTTGGTTGCTATTTCTTTAAATAAATAAAACAATTAAGAAACAATAAACAATGATTTATTTGTTATGAAATTACATACCTACATTTAAAAAATAATATGTGTGATGTGTGTGTGAAACGGCGAAAAACGAAACGGTTAAAAACGTGATTTTGTCTATTTTTGTGCTTTTGAACCAGAAGAAGACGGTCGACGTCAGGGGCACCCCGAGGTTCGGTTTGGTTAGGTTCCTTTAAACCCTGAAGACAGAAATAGGAGCCCCGCGCAGCGGGGCTCCGTCGACCTGACGTCGTTAGAAATAATACTGCGCGCTCGTTTTATCATAAAGCCAAACTAGTTCAGATTTTTGATCAAAAATCTGGATTGTTAGAGGTTTATGATGAAATTGAGTTTAAAATGTGTCATCTTCCGGTTTTTCATCAAAAACCTAGGTTTTTCATCAAAAACCTAATTTTATGAAAAACCTACGACATATAGACGTCAGCACATCGAGCTACCCGAAACTGTCAAATTTACCCAATCAACTTTGAACCTTAACTTTAGTGATAAAGTTGAAAATCTATTGAAGAAATTGGACAGATTGTAGTAACTTGATGTGCTGGCGTATATATCTATCGTCTGTTTAAGTACTTATGAATTTAATTTACTTGCTATTTAGCCTTTTGTGGTATATTAGTTCGAGAATGGTTGTTTTAATATGAATTGGCTAGGCTATGTCATCTCATCTGCCTAGCGTTTTCCCAACTATGTTGGGGTCGGCTTCCAGTCTAGCCGGATGCAGCTGAACACCAGTATTTTCCATGGAGCGACTGCCTGAGCTCCACAACCCAGTGACTGGGTAATACGATACCCCTTGGTAAAACTGGTTGTCAGATTTTCGGGCTTCTTACGACACGTAACGACTGCCAAAGATCTACGAATGAGAGCCGGGACCAACGTGCTTTCCGAGGCTCGGAGGGGGTCTTCCGTATTGGTATGTAAAGATGGTCACCCATCCACGGACCAACCGCGGCAAGCGCAGCTTAACCTGATCGATCGAACCGTGCGACTGTTATTTTTTAGCCACAAGCCCCTTAGGCTCACATCATCAGGCGGGAGGAAACGCCCGGCTGTCACCACTGCGAGGATCGCCCAGAGGACACGGTGGAGCATACGGTGGAGGTCTGCCCCGCTTGGGCGGAGCACCGCCGTGTCCTCGTAGAGGCGATCGGCAGCGGCGGCGACCTCTCGCATCCGGCCCTGGTGTAAGCCATGGTCCGGGGCGAGAGGGAGTGGGAAGCAGTCAACTCCTTCTGCGAAGCAGTCATGCTAGCGAAGGAGGTGGCAGCAGGCCTCCGTCACTCCATGTACTTGCGCGCAATAATTACCTACCGCCCGGCCGAGCGGTCTCGGGCCGTTTGCGGACCATATTCAGTGCGGTTTTCGCAAGCGAAGCGCACGCACGTTATTCAATTTTAATCATTCCATTCGTTTGTACGGGTACCTACAATGCCGTCTGGTGCCTTATGTGCAGTAGATGGGTGCAAATCAAGTAAAAGAAGGGATAAACACCTAATATTTTTCCATTTACCTGTCAATGAAAAAGTTAAGTGATAAACTATTACCATTTTTTGTCGTTTCAAAATTATTACAGTCAGCACCAATTTATTAAAAACATATTTTACCTTTGTACGATACAATTTTAAACTACCGAACATATTCACAGTTCTCAATAAAATAGACACAAATATGTTATGTTAATTTAATTTAATTTTTGTTATGTTAATTTAATTTTATCGAAGAGGCAGCCCTGCGATTCCTGTGGGATCGCGCGGTGCGAAGCAATCACAACTGTACGCTTGAGCATTTAGGCACATTTTAGCATGCAGCGGTTGCTGACGCGATGGAGTAGGCTATTATAGCAATAGGTATTGGAAATTTTCTACTGAGTGAAGTATCTGTTACGTAGTAACTATTTAGTAATCTGTGCTGGCGGGATGACTGACGAAGAGAGCCTCCTGTCCCAAAAAGGGTGGGTTTTAGTCAGTAAGAGTCTGACACTCCCTTCTGCTCCACCCAGAGCGGGAGAGGCAACAAAAAAAACTGCTGTTCATAGAAGCTGTTTCATAGAAAATTAAAATTCCTACGCAGTTAAAATGTATGGAAAAGCAATATTTTTAATAACCTACGAAAATTTTCTACGCCATGTTTTGAATTAATGCGAGCGCGTCCCTGCCACCCTGTATTTAACCCTGAAGTTGTTGAAACTATGAGAAACTAGGTTGAATACTATGACGAGCAAGTCAATAAGCAATTATAATACGGTAATGGGGTTCCTACTGCGGTAAAATATGGTAGGTAGTTATTTTGACCTTTGTTGCAATGCCTCAATGAAACGCAAAAATAACGAAGTACCTAAATCTTTGCCTCGTAACGGGCAATAACAATTTGAGTAGAAGAAACTATTATTACCGACTTCAAAAAAAAAATAGGTTATCAATTCGATTCGTATGTCGACGGGAGCAAAGTAAAAAAAGACAACTGCAATTTTGAGATTTTGGTTTTTTGTAAAAACTAACTTAAAATATCATGTTCTACAACATAGCAAAAACAAAAATACAAATATCACCTTATTTTTGGTACTTTTGTCACGTAAAAGAAGACAACTACGCCTGTTTTGTGAAATTTCACTATATAGATGCGGATAACTACCGCCTGGCCGTTTATACGCGGGACGCGCGGGGTACCAGCGGTCAGTCATATTTCGTCATCAGTCAGATGACATGTTCTACGTCGGCCGGCACGAATTTTGTTTGTTTTTGTTTGTTAAGTGATAAGTGTGTGTAAAAGTGTTATCATATTAGTAAACAGTTTGGGTTCAATACAATAGACATGGAAAGACGTAAATTATTGGTGAATTTGGGCAAAACGAGACGACAATGCGATATTATGAACCGAGAAGATCTATTTGAATTCCCACGTAGAAACGACCAAGTGGTAGTTAACACAGTTGTCATATTTTTAAGCGCAATGTAGATGCAGACAACTACAATATCTCGTAATTTAAACATAATTAGAAGAAATGAAATATACATGTGGATATATTATTAAATAATGAAGCAATGATGAAAATTTCAATAAATTTGGTTTAAAATTGACAAAATGGGAGCATTTTTTCCTATTATGCGCTCTCCTGAAAAGTAGCTGTTTTGTAGATGACTCTTTTTACTTTGCGCCCGTCGATGTATGTAATATTATTGGAACTGCATTATATTCACATATACATATGACAGTCTATTAGGGCTTCCAAACAAATATACAAAATTTTATAGATGTATGTATGTTTGTCCACGCATTTCTCCGCAACTATTGATCGGATCGTGACCATTTTTTTTATTGGCTTACATTTACTTCAACTTAGGAAACAGTGTAAGTTTCATCAAATTCGATTCACTAATTTTCAAGATATGGACTAATACGTGTAAGTGTCACAGCTTGGCTTATTGATACGAGCTACGGGTATAGTGTCAAAGGAAAAACATTTCAAAACCTTGGTTAAATTCTAGTGCAATATTTACAACAAAACTATTAGGTACCTACTTCTTACAAACAAATATTCCAGTTTTAACATAAAACTAAAAATTTCGAAATAAAAAAGTAATTTAAAGTAATTTAACCGACTTCAAAAAGAAATTATTTTTTTTAATTACTTTTTTTAATCAATACCATAACACAAACTAGTTCAATAAACACTTGGTAATTAACTGTTTACCTATACACCAAACATGGCTAGACAAGCAATCCCGAAGGCATATTGATAACCAATCAACACGCATCGACGACTGTTGACCGCGGCATGATTGGATGTTCGTAGGTACAGGTATATTAAATATCAATGGTAGTCCCAGTCCCATTAGTCCCAGTCACGTTAGTATTAACGAGAAAGCCCGTCCTAAGGGAACCTGTCGGGTCAAGAAATACGTAGAAGTTTCTTCGTGTATGAGTTTTTTTTAAATATATTTTTGGTTCAGCTATAGTGAGTTCTTTTGCGATTACTATACAATCTTAGCTTAAAGGTTCTTTCAAACAGACGCGACACATGATAAAATCGCTCGCGACACATGATAAACTCGCGCGCGACACAAAGGCACCGCAAGTCGCGCAACGAGCGGTGCTTTTGTGTCAATACTCAATACTCAATCATTTATTGCATTCCACAATGTATATGTTTAGGTGGTAGGAAACATTGTTGTAACAATCGTGGACCCTGTCGGGCACAGCAAAACATAAAATTTAAGGAAGAGGACTTATTTATACATGAAAACTAACTTATTCTAAGTACAATTTAAGGTAACATTTTATTAATTTAATCTAATCTAAAAATTTTATTACTAATTTATATTAATATGTCTGTTCTATGGATTTGTCAATTAAATATTCATATATTAACATTTATTTAGTAATATAGTTAATAGTTTATTTAATTATATTTAATATTGCTTATTTCTTTACTTGCTTAAAAATTGTTCATTGTTATTAATGTAATATGTATAAATATTAAGTATTATAGTATAATATGTATTTTTTTTTATCTTTTATGTATTATTGTTATTGAATTTATCCGTTAGATATTCTTGTACTGTGTAATAACTTTTTTTAATTAAGATTCGCGTCGCGCGTCGATTCGCGTCGCGCGTCGTGCCTGTTTGCAGGAGCCTTAATTCAAAAGCATACTATTGTTGATATATTTCTGGGTCTACCTGATATAGTTCAATGAAACGCCGAGCTACATACATCCCAAGTCACACGTGGGACTCTGTAACGCAAACCAAATCATCATTGCTATGACTATTACAAACGGAACTGATAGGTTAACGGGCATGCTATGCTATTAGTTCCGTTTGTAATGACGTCTAAAGATACCAGGAGGCCTAAAAAAGCCACTCTGGCAGAATCATAGAATTATGGATAATTATAATATGGCGAAGACAGTCCGTGTTTTTCTTTTTTCGCTGCACTATGTAGGTATAATCAAAGAGATTGAGATTGGATTTGGATTGGTATTTTAGCACAGACAAAAAAATAACTGAAAAATCCCTCACCAATGGGATTTGATACGATTAACATAACAGTTAACTGTCCATTATGATTCATGATGTTATCCTTTAATGATTCTGCTAAAGTGGCCTTTTCAGGTCCCCTAAAGGCCGTAATTCAAAACCCGTAATTCAAAACGTTCAAAATCTAGTAGCAATCTCATCTTAGCGACAATCAAAAACTTTTCAAAAATGTAGGGTAATTAGAAGTATTTTTGACAGATTGAGACTGAGATCAGACTGTGAACAGTCTTAACATTGCGAAAATTGCCCTTCTGATGTTTCGTTGTATTAAAAATGGTCAACCAAATAAAAATATTAAATAAAATGGTCGTGGTGGTTCTTTGCTTCAGCTCTAAAAACAGTGAAGGAAAACGTCCTGAAAAAAGTGGCATGTTCTAAAGTTTTTTTTTTCTTGTGACGTTGACGATCCGCAGACCGCACAGACCACTGGACCCGTACTGGACCTGCACTGGACCCGTGTGCTTTCACAAGGAGGTGGCCGATGTTTTATAGTCTTAGCAGTGGGAACGATTTGAGCTGATTGTCCTGCTCAAAAACTCTAAAGTTCGTTTTTTAAACCCAGATACCAATTTGACAGGTGTAATGTCAAACTTCTATGCTAAAAAAACGCAAACACAAAAGACTTAATTGTCAGATTAGTATCTGGGATTAAAAACGAACTTTAGTACTTAGCATAATTGCAGTAGAGAAGCAGAAACTGTTGATTTCTGCAGCGGGTTAAATATGGCGTCAGCTGGTAGTTTCCCGCGCAAATTACGACAGCTGACTGGCAAAATGGATGACTGCGTTGCTTCTTAGTGAGAGTCTTAACTCCCAGACGACGAATTACTCGCGTCTTGTAAGTATTTAAACAATTTTGCTGTAATTAATGACATTAAAATTCTTTATGCTGGATGAGAATTGGGGCAGTCACTGCGTCCGATAAACATTTTCTATCTCTGCTTTTTCAAAGTCAAAACATTTATTGTAAACTATTCACAAGTCTAAAACCCGTAAATTTTGACAGTTTAAATCAAATAGTCGACCGCGATTCTTCCGGCAGCTGTTTACTGTCGGCGGCAAGACAAATCAGGTTATCGAAATGTGTCCTTTTCGAAATGAAAGCCTGTGAAGTGTGTGTGTCATTTTCGATACGATAGCATGCCTCTCAGTCAGGCTAAAACAAACATGGAAATTTCGGGCTAATCACAACGTTGATTTTGGCCATAAATTGTTAATGTTGTACAGACGCCAGCACATCAAGCTACCTGAAACTGTAAAATTTTCCCAATCAACTTTGAACCTTATGCTTTAGCGATAAAGTTAAAAATCTATCAAAGAAATTCGACAGATTGTAGTAGCTTGTCTGTGGCGTCTGTACAAGCAGGTTAGGCAGAGTCAAGTCAAAGTCTGATTCATTCAAGAGTTTATAACACAAAAAATAAATTGAATTCTTAACTTGTCACTAAGAAAAATCAAGAATTCATTTGATTAAACCGGAACCTGGAACCGGGAAACATGGCAGAAGAAAGGGGAGGCCTATAACTACCCAGCAGTGGGTGATTTCGGACTGAAATGATGATGATACTGTATCAATGTGTAGCTACAATTATGTAACCATTGTGCAATATGTTTTGTGGCTACACATTAATACAATATTATGGAACAAAAATTGTAGACAATCAAATGAGTCCTTGTTCGTGCAGTATAATTATACATCTTTTTGAGGCTGACTAGACTACGTTCAATTTCAATCATCATCATCTGCCTAGCCTTTTCCTAACTATGTTGGGGTCGGCTTCCAGTCTAACCGGATGCAT
The DNA here is from genome assembly GCA_963855955.1 of Luperina nickerlii. Taxonomy (NCBI): domain Eukaryota; kingdom Metazoa; phylum Arthropoda; class Insecta; order Lepidoptera; family Noctuidae; genus Luperina; species Luperina nickerlii. Next base: position 22,444,264 of record OY979667.1, read on the forward strand.
CCGAATAGTAGTTGTTTACATGGAGCGACTGCCTATATGACCTCCACAACCCAGTTACTGGGTAATGCGATACCCCTTGGTAAGACTGGTTGTCAGACTTTCGGGCTTCTGACGACCCGTAACAACTGTCAAAGATCCATGAATGACAGCCGGGACCAAAGGCTTAACGTGCTTTCCGAAGCACGGAGGGGTCTTGGTATGTGAAGATGGTCACCCATCCACGGACCAACCGCAGCAAGCGTAGCTTACCCAGATCGATCGACCCATGCGGCCAGCGGCTGTTTACGTTCAATAACAAAAGTAATAACTATACCACAAACTCTTAACAGCCATTAAGCTTTTACGTAAAACTGTAATATGGCGAGTTTGCCCCAACATGCCTCTGAACTCGAACTAATTGAGTAGTTTCAGTTGAGAAAGCACTTCATAACGTCTCTCTTCATTACTGTAGAGGCTGGATAGAAGGGTCGCTGATTTGCAGTAGGTTATATGGAGTAATATTAGTTGTGTTGTTGCTTTGTGGGCAAAATGGGCCAGGAGACTAGTCACTGTCAGAAAATTGGGAAATTTTTGCCTCGTAAGCGCTACTGCTTAACATAAGGAGGACCCTAGAAACCAACAGCGTTCACAAGTCGGACAAAGAAGGTATTTATTGAGTTTTGCCATCAGGAATATTCTTTGTAGGTAGTAGTTCGAAAAGTGAATTTGTGCCACAAAGTATCAAGTAGGTTTAACGCGAACTACGTTATTGATGACCCTTTCTCTTTACTACAAATAAATGCTCCAGCTCCACTGATCCGAATTGTTAACGATTCGAAGCGCCTACGCAAAGAATTAGAGCCAAGCGCACTCTTGCGAAAAGCTATTGTCCAATTCCTAATAAAACCAAGTTGAAACTTCCGACCAGGGCCGTCTTAACAATATTGGGCGCCGGGGCGCAAAAACCGTCTGGGGGGCGTAGGCTGTTTTTTGGAAACAAAAACAAAACTCGATTTTGGAATCCACAATTTTTAGGGAGTAGCACCAAGGTACCCCGCAAAATTCAATTTTACGTGTTATTTCTTACATTTTTTGCAATTCTCAGGTCAGTGTCAGGTTGTATATTTTGTCTTGCAATTGACTTAGAGGGTTGTATTGATATACTACCCTCTAAGTTCATAAAACCCTCTTGATAGATATTTATTTCATGAAATAGTAATTTTGAATTTCACGGACTACCCTGGCGCCTCCTAAGACCCTGCGCCCGGGTGCCACGCACCCCTTGCACCCCGGGTAAAGACGGCCTTGCTTCAGACTCTTCTATTCTGGGTGCGGTAAAAAATACATGGACCAAAAGAATACTTCGTTTCATAACAAAACCTAAGAATTTATTCAGAAAAGGTATTCACGGAATCCTTTTTTTTTATGAAAGTAACAAGAACTTTATTGAAAGTTTCAAAATTATGTAGGTCAGGTAAGTATTTTCCAGATCTTATTATTCTTGGCCTTTGCTTTTTGCTTATATTATTTCATTTTAAGAAATTAATTTTGTAACAAGGTTCGTAACTACCCTCCAAAAAAATCTTTACTGTTACACATTTAAGAAATTGAGATAGAAACTTTTGACCTTACTCGCTCTATTATTTTACCACGAGTCTCAATATTTCATATATTTTTTTAAATTTGGTACCTTCATTACCCCGTCGCATCGCATATTCGCATCGCCTGACCGCGCTATTACTTCGTTTTTGCTTATCCTTCTTAACACTAAAATAAATATAATATGTTTCTTTTTTATTAGCCGTTAATATCCCACAGCTGGGCAAAGGCCTCCCTACTCTCTTTCCATCTCTCTCTGTCCAGAGACCAATATTTATTCAAGAAAACAATCTTTATATTATGTATGAACAAATATACGATACAAAAATGTATTACACTAATATTATAAAGGCGAAAGTTTGTGAGTGTGTGTGTTTATATGTGTGTTACTTCTTCACGCTCAAACGGCTGGACCACTTTTGATAAAATTTTGTATGAAGGTAGCTGACAACCTGGATTATTATTATTATTATCATAGGTAAAGGCTACTTTTTATCCCGATATTCCCACGGGATAGACACTTATGCGGGTGAAACCACGGGGCGCAGTGTTTAATAAAAAAATAAAAGGTAAAGGGCGAATGCTCATATGGGCATAAAGAAATTCTTCCGCATCGCTGTCAAGAATATCTCTTGACTAGCTTCTGCCCGCGACTTCGTCCGCGTGAAATTTCTTGTTACTCCGACCCACCCCGTCGCATCGCATATTCGCATCGCCTGACCGCGCTATTACTTCGTTTTTGCTTAGCGTTCTTTCTGACTTTTTTTCTTTTTACTCGGCTCCTAAAGGTCATATCGTGATGTTAAATAGCCTATAGCCTTCCTCAAGAATTGGGCTATCAAATTCAAAAAGAATTTTTCAAATCCGACTGGTAGTTCCAGAGATTAGCGTGTTCAACCAAATAAACAAACTCTTCAGCTTTATAATATTAGTATAGATATAAAACTACACGTGTAACCTTTCCTGAACCTATTTCCAACTATAAGGGCTACATAATTCACACTACAAGCCAAAACCAAAATCCGTAGGCCTATAAATCTGAAAAATTGGCAGCAAATTCTATCGCCAACCGCTTCAAGCTTCAAAAATAGGTAGTTACTAGGCAGAATGCGCCAAATCAGAGGCGGCAGTGGCGGCCATCGACACAGTCGCGTCCGATCCAATTCGCTTAAACGCTATTCCGTAGAACACCCATTGTGTGAAGCTTTAGTCTTATTAAATCGCTTTTTGTTAACTGAGCTTCGTTCCAGCGCTGCAGCGGCTTTTTGTTGAGCGCTATCGCGAATGTGCAAGTGATTTCGGTTGGCTGGATTTCGCTGTGTGTCGTGTGGATGAATTAATATTCGTTTTGTTGATAAACTGTATTTAAGTAAAGCTTTTTAATTCCAAGCTATGGAATTATTTTCGAAACAAGTCATTGACGATTTGCTAACTTAGAAAGTAAGAAATTACGTTAATTTGCAATAAACATGACGCTAAGAAAAAAACACAAATACAAAAATAGAACAAGTTGGTAGAAAATATGCGTCACATCCACGCAAAACTGCCATCGCTTTCCACACAGCAACAACACATCGAAATGTTAGAACCGGCTAGTGCCTTTACACGTGAGGACCTAGTGAATTCAAGTGTCTAGCGGAGTGCACAATCAGCCTCCTCCTATGAGGGCCTCCTTTCTATGAGAGGAAGTGGGTCATAATCCATCACTTGGCCTCAGTGCGGGTTGGTGATTATCACCTGTCTTCGAATTTTTGGTTCTAAGACATGCCGGTTTCCTGACGATGTTTTCCTTCACCGTTTTGAGAGCAGTGGAGATAAAATGTTAAATACACAAAGTAAAGTGTGTGAACTCACGACCTACAATACAACGCGTAAATCGGAGCCGGTACCACTGTGCCACCACTGCTGCTAGGGGAGTGCGAGTAGCTGAATTTCTGTCATGGCATGACAAAACATAGTATTCACCCACCTACTCTATCTTTGCCATCGACCTTCTAATAAACGTTTTATCTATCTATCTAAAAAGAAGACGAGCTACTACTTCTGCCGACCCCCTTCTTGTCGTAAGAAGATGAGTCAAAACAAAAGCCTCCACTTTCTAATATTCATAAGATCATTAGTCATTAGGGCTGCGCCACGCGACACGGCACTGTTTTTTTTCTCGGCCTAATTAAGTGCGACCGCGTTGACCTACATACAGGTCCGGAGTCCGAGGGCCTCTCTAGATAAATGACGGCCGAGACACGAGAAGGGTTGCTATTGCTTTTCAATATGTAGGTTTACATTGCATACATTGCATGGTTTATATTTCCTTTGGGCACCAAGATTTAAATATTTTAGATCCGTTAGCCAGTAATTTTGGAGTAAAAGATGTACCTATTGGATTTTGGATAGTTGAAAGAGAACATTGCGTCTCTCTGTGTTCCCTTCCACATTTAACCCGTCTGCATTCAGAGCAAGAGTGAACAGGCATCTTCTGGGCACGCTCGTTCCATCATAGACCTTATCCATCGCTTTCCATCAAGCGTGATTGAGGTCAAGAGTAGGCCCATTCAATAATAAAAAAACTGGCCAAGTGCGAGTTGGACTCGCACACGAAGGGTTCCGTACCACAAGGCAAAAACCCCGTATAAAAACCCGGTTGTTGCATGGGAGCCCCCCTTAAATATTTATTTTATTATGTTTTTAGTACTTGTTATAGCAGCAACAGAAATACATCATCTGTGAAAATTTTAACTTTCTAGTTATCACGGTTCATGAGATACGGCCTCGTGACAGACAGTCAGACGGCCAGTGGAGTCTTAGTAATAGGGTCCCGTTTTTACCCTTTGGGTACGGAACCTTAAAAAAACGGATTTCCAATAGTTTTTAACCTTCAGAAGTACTTCTACACCACCTTAGCTAAACATAGGTTTCCCAAATGTGCTTTCCCAAATAAGGTCCCATTAAATAGATGGACAAACTTTTAGAAATCATTCAGACCACCAAAATAAGGACGATGGTAAAAAATATATAAGAAAAACGCATAAATACTTACAAGAAAAATAATCAGCTAACGAAAATACACTAATGTGCAGGCAATTTATTATTTTAGGTCAAAATATAATCACTTTAATCAGTGTATTTTTTTTTTTGTTTGGATTCTTTTTTTAGACGTACTGAGCGCTGTGTTAAAATTTGTCCATCAATTTTAATGGGACCCTGTATACAAATAGTGGCCAAGAAGGACATGCCATTATCTGATCACCATGCATGACAGAGGACTGATGATCGCTGCTTTTTAGATGACCAGAAGATATTGTTGTTCATCGCTGATATTGTTGCCTATTGTCTTGACAAAATCTCCTTTTTTTCCACCCACAGTTTGGTGAAAACCTTCTCACCAAACTTTTTTTCTTAAGACCAGAAAGTTAGAAAGGAGGAATCAGAAAATTAGAAAAAAGATGACGGGAGTCGGGTATGTGGTTCACTAGATGAAAGCGCACTGACACAAAAACAGAAGAATGTTGTGATTTATTAGACAAAGACATACAACTTTTATTAGTAAGGGGGTTACCCCTTACTAAGAGAGAAATCGGTGTGTAAATATTCATCTGATATAATTAATACATTTATTGATAAGGGGGTTATTGTGTAAAAATAATACACTAGGACTTGAACATAACAGCCGAAATGTGGGTGCACGTACAAAATCACGTGATTCACCTCTGCCAGACACTTCGGGGATTGCAGGCGTGAAGCTGTGTTTTACCATTATTTATGTACAGACGCCAGCACATCAAGCTACTACAATCTGTTAAATTTATTTAATAGACTTTCAACTTTATCGCTGAAGCATAAGGTTCAAAGTTGTTTGGGAAAATTTGACAGTTTCGGGTAGCTTGATGTGCTGGCGTCTCGTCTGTACAATGAAACAGAAAAACTTCAATGTTTTCATAACATTAATTGCACTTAGTGTTGCCCAAATGCAAGACCAAGACAAGACCTTAGCCAGTCTTGGTCTTGGTCTTGCGTCAATACACCTGGTCTTGGTCTTGGTCTTGGTATTGCGCTCTCAGTCTTGGTCTTGGTCTTGGTCTTGCAGCAATAGTCTCGCAAGTCTTGCGAGACTCTACTACTTAGACTAGACTACATTCAAATACCTTTTAGCCTATTGCTCAGGGTGGCAGGGACATCGACGCGCAACCGCTTACCATGGATTCAGTACGTTACATGATTCTGGACCCCCTGCGTTGAAATTTTTCGTCGGCTTTTTCTTAATTTTTACGTTTTTTTCTGCAATTTTTTTTACTGTAAACTGTATAAAATCATTATTTCTATCTGACCCAATGAGATTTTTAATAAAAAAAATTGTAAATTCACTTGTTTCACTTAAAATAGCAATGTAAATAAAACTCGAAAGGGCTACCTGATCAGCTGTATTGCTAAAGTTCATTTACGAGGTCAACACTGTCTTCGTAGCTACGCTATTCGCTTTCAAATGCCGCGACAAAGGGACCGCAGCACCAAGCGGTCTCCTCGTATTATTAACGCACTTGAAAATAAACTTTAAAATTATTACAATAAAGTGCATAAATGCTTGAACCTGACAAAAAAACACTGGCACTCCGGTAGTGCCGACAGAAGTGAAAACTTGAACAATTACGAGTGTATTTTGTGAATCGTCTTATAAACAAAACACGCGTGTTAAGGTGTGTTCCTTATTTTATAGGGTTTTTTGCAAATCAGGTATGATGACCAAAGTGACTGGTTTATTCTTCTCGTGAAAGGAATTTATTCAGATTTACAAATAAGCACACAGGATAGACTTCAGTTCGTGGTGTTGGTCGCGGCAGTGGTAAGAGAAGCAAGCCGCTCGCATGGAGCTCGTCGTCAGTTATATATCCGTGGTTCAGCGCCATCTCGTCGTTGTTGGATGAACTACGTAGTTAGTACGCGAGGCCCTCGTAGTTCTTCCCGATGTGCGTAGATGGCGCTGTCCTCAACAACGCGCATCTTACGTTTTACGTCTTACGAATTTTCGATCAGGGTCACGTGACCTGACGCGAATTTAGAAGTTTTTACCCATTCCAAAAAAAGTACACAGCGCCGCTAAAGAAGTTTTCACTTCAAAAATGCGGAAGATTGCGGGAATCCCCGCGCGGCGGAGGCGTCTTTGTCGGTAAATTATCAAATAAGTAGGTACGTAATACACTGACCGACCAACAGTTTATTCGCGGAACGTCATATTTTACGAATCAACCATGGACCTTAATGCTTTAGCGATAAAGTTGAAAATCTGTTAAAGAAATATGGCAGACTGTAGTAGCTTGATGTGCTGGCGTCTGTACCATAACATCGGCTGGCTTAAAAACTGCTACTAGTGCTAAACCTACTCGACTTGCTGTTAGTTTTAAATTTTGCTGAATAGAAGAATAATAATTATAAACTTTGAAACATAAATACCTACATAATTTTTACCAACCTACTAACGTTAGATCTGTACATTAGACTTATACAAGTATAATATAATACTCTAAGTAGATATACCTACAAGGTATGAAATGAACTTTTCAAGAAAGTTATGCTAGGTACATTTTTATCACATATGGGAACAAATTTGTAAGTAACACGCTACCTACCTACTTAATAAATAGTCGAAACATAATTATAATAATCAATACAATACCTTTTAGTGTCATGACGATACGGTTTTGATACTGGGGAACGTCTATCAAAATCGGGATTGAAACCAAATACCTACTATAACGCCCAAATCTTAGTTTGACTTAACTGCGAGACACAAGAGTCTTGCAGGCTTAGTCTTGTTCTTGCTCAAGTCTTGCAGGGTTCAGTCTTGGTCTTGGTCTTGCTATAATAAGTCGGTCTTGGTCTTGGTCTTGCAAAAATGCAAGAACAAGACCAAGACTGCAAGACCAAGACCGATTTTGGGCAACACTAATTGCACTTGTTTACGTGCAATTATTGTTCATTTCAACTCGTTCGTCAAAGAGATTTCATGGCCTTGATGAATTGGTGAACGAATTCGAATGAATCCGAATTCCGGTTCAAAAACTCTGCTCTACTCTCCTTTGTTTATTTAAACAAACCAGTATTTTCAACGGAGATACTTGTATTTTTGTTGTTAAAAGCATTTTCCGGGTTGTAAGTGATATTGCTTACACGTGGCGAAAAAAATCAATATTGCATAAAATAAAACTAGTGAAACTTTGAGCTTTCTCTTTAACTTTATTCTGCTTTGTAAGGAATCCTCAGACGGGGAGAGGTATCACGGTTACGTCCCGTGCGGGTTGGTAAAACCTTAAATACTTTTCTCTAGATACATGAAGGCTGAGGGGCTTGCATGGGTCGATCGATCTGGTTAATCTACGCTTGCCGCGGTTGGTCCATGGATGGGTGACCATCTATACATACCGTGACCCCTCCGTGCCTCGGAAAGCACGTTAAGCCGTTGGTCCCGGCTGTCATTCGTGGATCTTTGACAGTCGTTACGGGTCGTCATAAGCCCGAAAGTCTGACAACCAGTCATACCAAGGCGTATCGTATTAACCAGTAACTGGGTTGTGGAAGTCAGATAGGCAGTCGCTCCATGTAAAATACTGATATTCAGCCGAATCCGGTTAAACTGGAAGCCGACCCCAACATAGTTGGGAAATGGCTAGGCAGATGATGATACATGAACGCTCTCATAAAAATGAAGAAGGCTAATTTGAACCCAAATGAGAGCTTTTAACAGTCTATGAAAATCTAAAAGATGATTATCACAACGTGTAAGGAGGGCTTCAAACACCATCATAATCATCATCATCTACCACTGCTTAACATTTTCCCAACTATGTTGGGGTCAGCTTCCAGTTTTTTATTGCTTAATGGGTCGGGACCTCGATCACGCCTGATGGAAAGCGATGGATGAGGTCTATGATGGAACGAGCGTGCCCAGAAGATGCCTAAGGCACTGGAACTCTCACGCATCCGGCATCAACGAAACACAGCAGGCTGCTTGACGCCAATGGGAGGGTGGTGGCAAACCAGGCGGGCGTTAGCCCTACCCCCGCAAGAGAAGAATTGACAATCGATCGAACCATGCGGCTGATAGAACTTAGCCACAAGGCCCACAAGCCCGGGAGGAAACGCCCGGGTGTCACCATTGCCAGGATCGCCCAGAGGACACGGTGGAGCATACGGTGGAGTTCTGCCCCGCTTGGGCGGAGCACCGCCGTATCCTCGTTGAGGCGATCGGCAGCGGCGGCGACCTCTCGCGTCCGGGCCTGGTTCGAGCCATGGTCCGGGGCGAGAGGGAGTGGGGGGCAGTCGCCTCCTTCTGCGAAGCAGTCATGCTAGCGAAGGAGGCGGCGGGACGGCTGAGGGAGAGAGCCTCCCGTCCCAGCCGCCGCGGGAGACGCTCCGGGCGTCGGGAGCCGCGCGACGACTCCCGGCCACCGTAGGCGCGGGCCTGCGGGCGGAGAGTAATGGGTAGCTCACCGTCCGATCAGGACCAGGCCCGTGCCGGACGGCGCGTACGTGTTCCACGCGCGCCTCAAAGGATGTCAGCATCAACCGAAGGGGCCCGTTAGGGCCGAAGCCTGCCGGGTCAGCGGGATTGTCCGAAAGGGTTACCGCTGGCCCGAAACATAAAGGGCGAAGGAAGGAACACGGGTGGGTTTTAGTCAGTAAGAGTCTGACACTCCCTTCCGCTCCACCCAGAGCGGGAGGAGTCATTTGATGATTTCCAATCCTGAAAAAAAAAAAGGCCCACAAGCCCCTCCAACTTCAAACACCATGATCCTTATTCATTGTTAGGGCCCAGAATGATAGGAATATGGAAAGAGAGGAATCCTAAGAATTGACAAAAATGACCGAACCATCAAAACAAGGGTCATCCTGCTATTCTAGGGTTGCCAACCGTCCTGTTTTCCCAGGACATGTCCTAGTTTTTGTAGTGTCCTGGGACGTCCTGAATAGTTTTTAAGCAGCGTCCTGGGTTTTTAAATTTTAAAATTCGCACGCCTCTTCTCAAATTTTTACGTTACGAGCGGCCTCACGGTCGCAAGTAATTGCGTTGCCGCGCTGCCGTGCTGTTTCAAAACAAAGGCGCAACGTGCCACTTGATGATATCTCTTTCGCTCTACTATGGTCGCGCAGTGCTTACTATTCCGTCCCTTTCTTGCATTAGACATACAGAGCTAGCTATCCAGTCAGATTATTATTTAGTTGTAATTTGTTTGTATAAATGAACAAGCTACACTAACGTAAGCCTTACGTTAGTGTATTACTTTCCTTACGTTAGTATGTAATTTTAGTACAAATTTGAATCTTACTCAAAAAGACGACAGCTTAAACGCCTTGTGGCTAACATATTTCAAGCAATGCATTTCTGAGGAACAGTATGCAGAACTACAGAAAGTGGTTGAATATGTATTTAGTATACCGGGTCATAACGCTAATGTTGAGAGAGTCTTTTCCCTCATAAATTCACAGTGGTCAAAAGAAAGAAATCGATTACTGCCAACAACAGTAGCTGCAATAATCAAAACTATATATAACATAGATATGAAGTGTGACCAATTTTATAATTATTTGCTTACTCAACCACAGATATTGAAGGAAATTAATGGGATTGAAAAGTATAGTAAAAATTAATAAGTTTATAATATTAGAATGTATTAGATACTATAACTAACCTAAGTTAAAAATTTGTTACAAACTAAAGTGTTTGTTTTATATTTTAATAACTAGTTTTCAACTTTTATAATTTTATTCAAATAGTTTTATTAAAAAATGTGATTATTTTAATTACTTGAATTTCATTTCACCTGTTTTCACTAGATATTTATTTAACTATTGCACTCTATTAATGCGTCCTGTTTTTAAACTGAATTGTCCTGGTTTTTCCAACTTCAAATCCTGGTTTTTTAAATTTGCGGTTGGCAACCCTATGCTATTCTGATACCTATCTGTGTACCCTTTGAGTCTGTTTTTTAACAACTTAATGCGACTACATGACCTAAAGCGCGGTCTTTGTCGGACGGCATAGAAAAGAAAGAGAAGCACGATGACACAAGGCTGGTAATTTATTGCAAAATATGAAGCAATTATCTATTGACAAATATCTATTTTTTGGACTAAAAAATTAAAAGACTAGTATTTTAGTATGTTGCTTGTAGAATAATCTGCCAAAAAATAATAATTATTGTATGTATATTAGTATGGTTTTTATTGTAAGAAGAAAGTTTTTAGAGGTATCTTCATGATTTTTTTCTATCGTATCAAATTAGTTGTGTTATGTTTTCAACACACTCTACCTAGCCTCTGAAGAATATCATATATTTTTCTAATAATTTTGTTTACTTAAGTCGATCAAATACTTTTATTGTTTCTAAAACTTTTTGGCGTTTAGGTTAGGGTTGCCAACCGTCCTGTTTTCCCAGGACATGTCCTAGTTTTTGTAGTGTCCTGGGACGTCCTGAATAGTTTTTAAGCAGCGTCCTGGGTTTTTAAATTTTAAAATTCGCGCGCCTCTTCTCAAATTTTTACGTTACGAGCGGCCTCACGGTCGCAAGTAATTGCGTTGCCGCGCTGCCGTGCTGTTTCAAAACAAAGGCGCAACGTGCCACTTGATGATATCTCTTTCGCTCTACTATGGTCGCGCAGTGCTTACTATTCCGTCCCTTTCTTGCATTAGACATACAGAGCTAGCTATCCAGTCAGATTATTATTTAGTTGTAATTTGTTTGTATAAATGAACAAGCTACACTAACGTAAGCCTTACGTTAGTGTATTACTTTCCTTACGTTAGTATGTAATTTTAGTACAAATTTGAATCTTACTCAAAAAGACGACAGCTTAAACGCCTTGTGGCTAACATATTTCAAGCAATGCATTTCTGAGGAACAGTATGCAGAACTACAGAAAGTGGTTGAATATGTATTTAGTATACCGGGTCATAACGCTAATGTTGAGAGAGTCTTTTCCCTCATAAATTCACAGTGGTCAAAAGAAAGAAATCGATTACTGCCAACAACAGTAGCTGCAATAATCAAAACTATATATAACATAGATATGAAGTGTGACCAATTTTATAATTATTTGCTTACTCAACCACAGATATTGAAGGAAATTAATGGGATTGAAAAGTATAGTAAAAATTAATAAGTTTATAATATTAGAATGTATTAGATACTATAACTAACCTAAGTTAAAAATTTGTTACAAACTAAAGTGTTTGTTTTATATTTTAATAACTAGTTTTCAACTTTTATAATTTTATTCAAATAGTTTTATTAAAAAATGTGATTATTTTAATTACTTGAATTTCATTTCACCTGTTTTCACTAGATATTTATTTAACTATTGCACTCTATTAATGCGTCCTGTTTTTAAACTGAATTGTCCTGGTTTTTCCAACTTCAAATCCTGGTTTTTTAAATTTGAGGTTGGCAACCCTAGTTTAGGTCCTGTAAGCCCTTTAACACAGTTATGCTGACAAAACTCGTAAAGAAGAATTTTCGCACATTCATATATTTATTTATTCAAGTAAAGCAATAACGTAACGGCAGACTGATAAATATTAAATTGTGCAAAGGGAGCCTAGCGATGTCGTAAAATTACATACCTACAATGTTATTGCTACCTGTAACATCGTCCATGTAACCAACTTACCATGAACCCTACTCTGCAGAGAATGATATAGTATTGAATGATTCAGTAGAATTTGAGATGAGACATGCCTTACAAGTTTAGAATTAAAGTCAAACTGTTGTCATGTTACTCAATACTCAATTCTTTATTGCATTCCATATGCACTATCACTTAGATGGTATAACAAAGTAAAAGATCAATATGGACCCTGTCGGACACAGCAAAATTAGGAGAGAGGAAGAGAGCTAAGTAGCAATTCAAGCAATTCAATACTATTATAAATATTATTTAGGTATCTATACACTAAAAAAAATAATTTCTTATTACAGCACATTAAAGCGATTTCATTAAGGCTTACTGACTTTATACATGTAAGAAGAAATTTTTGTAAAATAGTAAAAGACAAAACAGTAACTTTTAATGATTGAATAAACAAAAAAAAACCACATATAAGGACCCAAGCACATGTACCGCAACCACACCACATCGCTACGACAAAAGGTGGACAAGCAGAAGTTACACATGTCGTGTCACTGCAGCTTCTTGCTGTTGCGTTGTGGTAACAAAAAAAAAATCTTATGTGGTTGCATTGTCGCTAGTCGTTCTGACGTGGTTATGTTATGGCTAGTGTTTGCAGACAGACAGTTCAGAAAGCCAATTGTCGTAATTTAAAACGTTCAAAATCTAGTCGCAGTCTCATCGGGTCCTAAGAATAACAATGTCAACTTGAAACTTGTCACAGCGAATCAGAGCCCTGCGTTCAGTTGATTTACGGAAGCCGGTGGTTGATTTAAGGAACGCAGCCAATGAGCGTGGCTCGTTATACCTAGATTCATCATGACGAATATTCTGCTTTGAGTATTCATCCGCATTGCGACGATTCGAAATGTTCTCTATGTAATAGATTTAATGTTACAAAATAAATACAGAATGTAACTGTATAAAGTTATTTTTAGATTTTCCAGTTTTTACTCTACCCTCGAGGTCGGGTAGATTTTGTAACCTTTGACCTTTCTCTGCTACTGTGCAATTATTTCGTTTGTGAAAACATTTCTGGTTGGCTTCAAAGAAATGTTGAATGTCCTAAGACGGTTTCCATTAGCTATACCAGTTGTAGCTAGTAGCTGACCTAAAATCAAAAGTCATTTGGTCAAAGTAGGCTGAGAATTAGCAATTTTTGAACGTCAAAATTACATGACGCAGTCCCTCGGCACGCCCGCCCTTCAGTCCTTCACCACTTCCTAGTGCTTTAGCTGGGAAGAATTCGTAGTTTTGAAAAATTTTAAATGATATTTTATTTCTGTAAATTGATTTCATAAATGATAAATGATGTTTATTTCTGTCAGTAGATTAATTCTAACACTTTTACATGACGAAAAAAAAAATAAACTAGATGAGGTTGCTGTTTCCTAATCGACTACTGTGAGAAGAAATACCGAATCAAACTTAGTTTTAACAAGTAACGTTTTATAAACAAAAAAGAGCATTATCTAATAAACAAATTCGTCCCCAAACAGCCAATTTTAAATATGAACTCAAAATAAAACCACGTAACTTATATTGTAGAGGACGTCCTAATTTAACCTATTTTGAGTGGGAGTACGGACAGTCTGTGTAGACATGATTAACATTACAATAGGTTTATGCTCAAAGCTCGGGGCATTAAAGTTGGACTGTGTGTTGAATACTTATGTTGAATATGAAGTAATCTGTGAGACTCTAGAACTGTTGAATATGGCTTTTTGATGAGGATATGTGTTTTGGGGGTGCAGCAGAGTTTGGCTAGCGCAATAACTGTTATTTTGTTTTTTTTTTTTATGCGTCATGTTTGCCTGAAATAAACGTACTCTCTTTCTTTCTAACTTGCGTATGAGATGTGTTCTTGATATATTGATTTGTTCGTAATGCAGCAAAATGCTAGCAAATACCACGTTTCTAAAAGCGAACGCTAAGTTAGAACAACTTGTCAAAATCGTCACGTAACGAAAAAGCGAGATAGTTTTCACAGTTTCCGAGGGTACTGTAGGCAATCGTGAAAAAAAAATCTAAAAGGGCGGTAAAATTTTGAAATTTTCCGTCTTTTTAAAAGTTTTCGCAGCCGCCATCTTGGATTTTCATTTTGAACTTCGTTCCTGCCAGAGGTCCCCCGACCCCAAACTTTTTTTTACTATAATAAGCAATCTAGCCTGGTAAAACACATTGCCAAACACATAGCCAAATTCTAGGCTGACTTTTAGGTTGCCATCGACACGCTGAGATTGATTTATTTGCGTGTATCAAAAAAAAATTTTTTATTCTAGCCTATGCTGTCTCCCTGCTGGGCAAAGGCCTCCCCCAAATCCTCCCAGGAACTCTTTTCCCGCGCCACCTCGAACCAGCCGTCGCGGTACGCGTCCAGGTCATCTCGCCATCTATCTCTTTCTGGGCCGGCCTCGGTGGCGCCGTCCATCTTCAGGCACCCATTGTGTGGAGATTTTAATTGGACATATCAAAATATGTCGCATAAATTGCTGTATTCATTTATTGCGTTGATTCAGAAGCTTAGTTTTTTTAGACCTCCAAGCGAACGTAAATCTACTTATTTGTTTATATGTTAAATTCAATTTGGTACCTCCACGCGTTCCTGAGAAAAAGGGTCTTGACAGACTGACAGACAGACCGGCAACGAAATACCGGTCTCTCCCAGGCTGCGCGACCAAACCCTGTCGTGCGCCATCCGCATCCAGTCCGCGTGTGGGCGTTATTTTATAATCGAATCTTATTAGGTTTTTTTTTTATTATAATTTAATGATTCAAAAATTTTATCGAATATTTGTTCACCTTTAATAGGAATGTTGTGCATGCCTATAAGTGATGTATTTACACAGTATTGAAGACTTGTGCTGTGACTATCCTTGTAAATATTGTACGTTGGTGTGCTTTACTTAATAAATATATATATATACTGAAACAAGCAGCAATACATACACACACACACATACGTCACAATATTAAGCAAAGTACCGTAGAACTTTGCTTAATACTTACAGTATTTGTTGCTCATTATCAGGGGATCCGAACCTCATTTTCCCTGAAGGTCTCTGGGCGGGAGTAAGGAATACAACACCGGGAGAAAACTAGATTAGAAAAACTTTTTGAAAACTTATACATAATCTAAACTCTGGTTGAAGAATCATTCTCATTAAAACATATCTTTAGCCATCATCATCTGCCTATCCTTTTCCCAACTATTTTGGGTTCGGCTTCCAGTCTAACCGGATGCCAGTATTTTACATGGAGCGACTGCCTATCTGACCTCCGCAACCCAGTTACTGGGTAATACGATACCCCTTGGTAAGACTGGTTGTCATACTTCCGAGCTTCTGACTACCCGTAACGACTGTCAAAGATTCATGAATGACAGCCGGGACCAACGGATTAGTGTGCTTTTCAAGGCACGGAGGGGCCTCGGTATGTAAAGATGGTCACCCATCCACAGACCAACCGCCGCAAGCGTAGCTTAACCTATTGGATCGACCTATGCGGCTGTTATTATTTAGCCACGGGCCCCTCATATCTTTAGCCATCATTTTACTAAAATCAAATCAAGCACACTCGGTACAAACAAATAAAATTTTACTTACTTACACTTTTCCACCAGTTTACCTTCAGAGTCTTCCAAACAGTCTAAATCCACACACCTTCTATCACCTTCAACAACTCAAGAACCTCGCTAACTATGATATAGGAGAAGTTTTCTAACCGTATTTACGTACTGAAGCGGGAACAAGTGGCTCCAATACTTGGGAACGGTTCGGAAGCAATTTGCCAAGTTGACAGCCAGGCTTCGTCTGGAAGTTTCAAGTAATGACTAAACATGTGTGGATGGTTAATATATCTATTATATATTGATTTCTGACTTTTGGTGACCTTTCCTAGATATCTATCTACAATATAAATATAAATTAAATAGATATTTAATAATGAATAATTAATTAATCAATTTATAGTTTTAGTTAAGTAAAGATTTAATTTTGTTATTTTTATTAATGAATTAGGTACCTATTAGTAATAAATGGGTTGACATTGACTTTGCAACAAAATAAGCGGTAGTAACTTCGATACTTTCGAAAACCAAATAAAGGAGGAAATCAAAAAAAACATGCTACGCCGTAGCACTCGCTACGCTGTAGCACTCGCTACGCCAAATACGAATGAGCAAAAGATCTCTCTTCTTCAATAAAACAAATATAGTAGCGTCCATTTTAAAACACCAAACTGTCCTTTTATTTCTCCTGAAGCATTTGTTGTTTTAAAGTGATAATGGCAAAGCTGTCCATACAACAGACATTCTACTAATCCGTGGGAGTCTGAACCCACGCCTGTTTATCGACTAAGCCGCAAGCTAAACTATTACACAAAGTAATTAAAGTAATGTATATCGTTCTTATATAATTACTTCTTGCCCTTGACTTCGTTTACCTAAAAATATAATTCTGCTGCATAGCATGTTTTTGGCTGCAACGGCAGCATGTATGTATGTACAATAGGTACCATTTATGGCACAAAACGACTTCTAACTTTTGTACAAGCTAAATATTTTCGTATTTCGACCTTAGTACAACTACGGTAAAGTTCTTAATATAAAATTGACAACTTAGACTCAGGATTAAATTCAAGTTTTTGGATTTAGAACTTTAACTTTGTCAAAATAAAGTTCGAAATTAAACAAAGGCTCGATGGTTTAAAAGAAAAACTTGTTTTGTAATAAGGCCGCAGAAGTTTTAGAACAAGTTCGGCTTTGAGTCTGAATCTCTGCGTGACATTCTCTATCTATCTACAAAAGAGCCATATTAAAGTCCTAGTACTGTATATCGTAATTAATTTATCAATAACAATTATAAAGTTCTACAATCCTCTGAGATACCGAAGTAAGACGACATAATTAATTACAACTCCGCAGTAACCCAGATCTGCAAATAATGGAACTATCCGATTCCAATATAATACCGGCTCCACGCTATGGAGTAGTTAATATTTCCCTCCTGTAGCCGGCTGAGACTTCGCTTCCGTTGTTAAGTTGGATCTAGGGATGTCTTCCACATTTATAAACCGCATTGTCTCTGTGTCTGTGTCCTGCTTACTTATATGTAACTTGAGAACGACGTCATCGTTTTTATACTCATAGAAATGTTATCTAGCTCATCATCTGCCTAGCCTTTTCCCAACTATGTTGGGGTCAGCTTCCAGTCTCACCGGATGCAACTGAGTATCAGTATTTTAGTTGGAGCGACTGCCTGTCTATCTTCCACAACCCAATTACTGGGTATTACGAAACCATTTGGTAAGACTGGTTGTCAGACTTTCGGGCTTCTGACTACCTATACCGACTGTCAAAGATCCACGAATGACAGCCTCCAGGCTGTCATTCGTTGATCTTAAGTACATTAATCCGTTGGGTCCCTAACGGATTAACAAAGTCTGACAACCAGACTTACCAAGAGGTATCGTATTACCCAGTAACTGGGTTGTGGAGGTCAAATATGCAGTCGCCCCATGTAAAATACTGGTATTATAGCTGCAATCCTAGTTCCGGTTAGACTGGAAGCCGACCCCGACATGGTTGGGAAAAGGCAGATGATGATAAAGATTAAGATATATATTTTATTGCATAACTGTGAACATTTAATAAAACATTGGTTCTTATTTTAATAAAATTTTAGGCTCTACGGTTCGGCAATGGAATTGCAATTGGTAACAATATTTTTTGCCAAAAAAACTGATGCATAAATTTTTACACCTGTTAAAAACTGTCTTTTCAGCAAATAAATTATTCTTATTCAGATTATGAAATACATTCTCAACAAGCTGTGTGCCCGACGACATTATCGGCAAAAATGTCAAACTTCTACACAATCTTTCAACATTTCCGAGATTAAAAAAAAAATTGGGAAGCCCTCTTTACTTATTTGTACCCAGTCCCAAGCATCATGGCCAGACGTCGGGACTTAGTTCACGTGCGCACACAGACATAGGAAACTGTATTGTTTGCTTACGCATTTGGTTACGACAGCCGTCTCCACGTGCAAAGCCTTGGGCAACGCGATGAGAAGCCACACAATAACACATTGTTTGACTTTTAAAACATTTCACGAGGTCAGAAATGTTTTCCAGATACGTTTTGAAACGTTTTCGTTTTGTTTTTGTCAGAATCTTCCTGTAAGAGGAAAGGGGCCTTCGCAAAAAAGACTCAAATTGGGCAAGACGTTGGAGTACCCTCAATTCCTACCTGAGTTAAAAAAAAATAGTTTAGCTTGTTTTTTCAAGGGTTTTGATGACAGGCTACACTTGAAGTCACTTAATTTACAAAACGTTTTATTTTAATTGAAGAAATATTTCACAAAACCTGTTTGTAAATGCGACTTTTTAAGGTTACTATAGCAACATGGGAGTTGACACAACTTCCCGGATATCCTGTATTAAAAACTCTGCCAAATGATGTGACAATGACGGGCTCAGCTTTTGAGGGCTTTCCTTCCTGCGTCACAAATCCCAGCGATGAACATACAATATATCCAATTATTAAATTATAAAAAATATAGACTACCAGATATACAATGTGGGGCAGGACGATTGACATTCCTTTAAACCACGTAAAGAGTGGCATCCACTTTACCCGTATACAAAAAATCAATCAAATCCAATGAATACTTTAGCCACAGGAAATTATTTTTCATTTTCTTATTTTTCAACATGATGTAGAACTCAGTCCGTAATAATAGGTAAACATTGTAAGGTCAAGAACCTGTGCAAAACCGTACGATTCTATTCTCTACTTCGCAATAGATAGATGCTTGAAAGACAGAGAAAAGTGTCATACGATCCCTATCTGACACGCCCCGCCCACTCCCGCAAAATACTACAATTAGAAAGAAAAAGAAATATTACTTACGCAAATAATGCATTAAGTAGTGGTGCATAGAAAATTGCGAGTGTGTGTGTGAGAGCGGAATTTTTCGGCAAAAAGTCCTTGACTCGGTAACTATGTCAGTCAGTGCATAGCGGCGCCCTTTGAGGGTAGCACACGCCGACTTTTTTATCACAAGACGAGCCGCGCGCGCATTGTCGTTATTTTATGAAAAGTTTTAGTTGTTATTGTGATTAAAGACGATTTATGATAGTTGGATTAGTGCACGGTGTGTGTAGTTTAGTGTGACTTGATTGTTAAGTGATAGTGTAATATTAGTACTTAAGTTATTTAGGCATTTATTAGGTAGTTAGTTTTGTGATTTAGGTTAGGTTTGTAAGTTTCTTAGTTTAATTATGCCTCAAATAAGCTGCCGAGTACACCGACATGGTACTTACGTACGGAGAATGTCACCAAAATGCGGCTTCAGCATTGCGTACATATCGGGAGAGATATGGTAACACAAAAACGTGCCCTACCAATAGCCGTGTTTTTACCCTGGTCGTTCAGAAGTTACGAGAGCATCAGCCTTTGGTTCCTCAAGGAGAGGGCGTGTCTTCAAATTCAAGTATCGAGGACCGGATATTACAACATTTTGAAAACAACCCGATTTGTAGCCTTCGGAACGCAGCGCTGCGGTTTCAAGTGAGTCACAGAACTGTTCATAGAATTTTGAAACGGCCGGCATGCACGGCGACCTTACAAGTTCAGAAAAGTTCAACAACTTTTATCCAGAGATATGCCATGGACGATTTAAAAATTAAAATAATTAATGCCTTCGACAAACTTAAAAGAATGGCAGATGGGGACTTGTTAAGACGAGTCCGTGAAAATTTAATAAGACGATGTCGCTTGTGCATAATGAACAACGGGGGACACTTTGAAAATTTGACTATTGATGATTTAAAGATTGTGATGTGATATTATGTGATTAATTATTCAATCAGTGATCTTTTATTAATTAACAACTCGCAACTTAGTGAATTTATGCCGCTGATTTGTTGAAAGTACCTCCGCCCAACACCGCGGCAGCGCCGCCCGCGCCGCCCGCTGCACCCCGCACCACGCCGCGCAATAGGTCAGTGACTTTTCGTAGATAAAGCGTGTTTACTTTTTATGCAGTTGATTCTGCCATTTATTTTGTTTGAAAAGTGAAATTTTTAAATTTTCCATATCCTACTAATCTTCATGTTTTAAAATGTTTTGATGGACTAGTACTGTGCTCGTTTTAATTTAATGTCGTAATTCCTGTTCCACATTGTATATGTATTGACAGATACGAAAAGCGATTTTAATTTATAATATGTATAAAAGCTCATATTTAACGTTCCGTACCCAAAGTGTGCCAACGGAACCCTATTACTAAGGCTCCTCTGTACATCCGTTTGTCTGTCACAGGATTCTATCTTTTAAACTATAAAATATATACACTTGTCACAGAATGTGTAGTACTATAGCCGTTATAACAACAAATATAAAAATAAAATAAAGTTAAACATTGAAGGGAGAAACGTGTTTTAAGTTTTTTATGTAGGTAGTATTAAATATTGTAAGGCGATACAGAACCCTTCGTCTGCGAGTCTGACTCACACTTGGCCGCCTTCTTTTATTTACCTTTCGGAGTTTTTATTACTACCCCCAGATAATATCATATACTTACATATAAAAAAGTTTGTGTGTTTGTACATGTGAGTTTATGTGAGTTTAGCAAGAACACTTTTCAAAGAAATCGTTACTTTACACAAGCTTAGTAAACAGAGTCTCTGGGTATAATTTTTCCACGCATTTCAATGAAACATTAGGTGAAGCACGTGAAAGCCTTGAGTGACGGCATCGGTATGAAGCCCCGCAATCTATCAAAGAATTGTGTTAAATACCTGCTGACGCTAAATTTTGTATCGATCTCTGTGACATTTGTTGACCTATTTGGAACTTAATACTCTTTTACTGGGTTAGCAGAAATGTGTACCGTCGACAAATGTGTACCGTCGACAATTAATGTGTACCGTCGACAAATGTGTACCGTCGACAAATGCATGTAGTGTGCTTTTAGAGCTGTCTAACAAATGTACAAGGCTACGAAATCCATACTTAATATTATTAATTCGAAAGTAACTCTGTCTGTATGTTCCCTTTTCACGCCTAAACAACTGAACGGATTTCGATAAAATTTGCCACAGAGATAGATTGCATCCCGGGACAGGACATAGGGTAGTTTTTATTCCGATATTCCTACGGGATCAACACTTATGCGGGTGAAACCGCAGGGCGTTGCTAGTAAGAAATATCAAACTTAATAGGGAAATGTATAAAAACCAGTAATACCAGCATTTCCGACAACCAAAAATTCAAAGACATGTGACATCCGCCGACCCGCACTGGGCCCGCGTGGTGGATTACGGCCCACTCCCTCTCACAGGTGTCAGGTGTCACGGGTTCGATTCCCGCACGGAACAAATATTTGTATTGCCTACAGGTAGTTGTTCCGGGTCTGGCTGTTTGTGTATGTGAATTTAAATGTTTGTAACCACCCGCACCGCACCCACGATACAGGAGTAATTCCTAGTGTGGGGCAACGTTTTATAAAAAAAAAAACAAAACAAAACAGAGAGGAGGCCTGTGTCCCAGCAGTGGGAACATTATCTCTCTCTCTCTCTCTCACTCAGCCTGAGTATGTTGTTGTTGATGCATCAATTTTTTGAGATTCACAATTTTAAACCCGATAAAAAGTTTTCCAATAAAATCAGATTCTCGTATTTTTCTACCAACAAAAACGACCCATTATTCCATATTGAAAACCACTCGTTTCAAAGAAAAATGAACTTGACGGCTCTTATTATGTTAACATACGAGAAAACTCGGCAAAACCCTTTATTACTTGTTTCATTCTTTTCATGCCATGCAAATAAGGAGCAGAATATATTCTTCAAAAGAACTTTTACATTTGAAGTTATTCAGATAAACGGAAAATAATAAATATCTTTTGTTCGAACCCTTTGAAATAAGTGAAGATATTACGAGAATCTTCATAAAATGGGAAGTAACTTGCCAAGTTATTTGGGTCAAATTTTAAGAGGTCTGCCCTCAGTAGAAGAAACAAATTGATAGCGTGATGGATGGACCAACGCTCGTAGGCCGACCAGAATTAATGGTAGGTTCGGCAGACTAATAATATAGATGAATGATGAATGAGATTGCGTGAGTCGGAACTTTCCTTTAAAACCTTTTTGCTGACATTGAATGTATATTCGTCACTCCATTCTTTTTCATTCCTCTTGAATAAAGCTCAAAGTGGAACAAAGACTTGTTGAGCATGAAGGCGCCAGAGTATTTTATTCCAAACTTAATTCACCGATGGCCTAGTCTCTTGGCTAGATTTTCGCTTAGATAAAACATATTTAAGGGAAACAAAGAAAGCTCTATTGATCTTGGTTCGATTCCGATACAATTTAAAGTTAATTCCGGGAAAATTGCTTGGAACGTTGGGAGCGAAAAGATATTGTAGGAACTTGATTTGAACCCTAAAGATTTAGGTAGGTATACTAAAGCGCCCAATCTTCTTTACTGGATATTTTGGATTTTATTGGTTATTAAAGCTATCCTCTCCTTTGTATTTTTTCCAGTCATCGTGAAGAAAGATTGCTTGCTATCCTATATGAGGGGTTAACAACATAATATACTTTTTAGGTTTACGTACCCAAATGCAGCCAACAGAACCCTATTACCAAGCCTTCGATGTCCGTCCGTCTGGCTGTCAGCGGACTGTATCTCAAGACCCGTAATTATTAGACAGTTGATGAGCTTCACATTTATTTTTTATAAATCTAAAACATGACATTGTTATTTATCCTCTGTAAAAACCACAATGAGTTTCTATGAAATAGTATAATATATACGTGTTAGCGACGCGCTCATATTTTTACTTTCATGTATTTATTTTCATGTATTTATTTATATGCGAGTAACTGTACCGTCCAGTTGGAATAGTGCTAATAAAAGTATATAAAAAATAAAAGTTGGACTCTTGCGAACAGAGGGAAATTTTCACAAAGTGTGTATTTCTATTGCCGCTATAAATAAACAAATAATAAAAATAAAATAAAGTTGGTCTTAAAAATTAAAGGTGGTCTCCATATAAGTGACTTGATTTTTTCAGCGTTGTTTTTTTTGCCTTGTGGTACGGGACCCTTCGGGTGCGACTCCGACTCGCACTTGGCCGATTTTTTCATGTAGGTATCCGTAACGTTTACTAATGAGTTCAGAAAAAATCTGTCGAAACATACATTTTCGTTATTTCTCATTTTTTTTACGAGAAAACATACCTATTAAACTTATGAACATGAATAATAAATTGGAATTACTTTTTCTTTTATATCCAAATACTTCAAATTTCGTGAATTAGGTTTTAAAAAAGTGGTCAAGTGCGAGCCGGAATCGCGCACCGAGGATTCAGTAAAAATTCGTAGGTATGTAAATAGTTAATCACGGATTTTTTTTGTGATGTAACTATAAATTTACGGTTTTGGGATTTTTCCCTTTACTTGTGCTACATGACATTGCTTCTTGCTAAATTTCATGATTCTAAGTCAACGGGAAGTACCCTATAGGTTTTGATTCTGGAACATAAACGCCCTTATCTTTTGATTGCATTGACTTAGAAGTTTGATTTTGTCACTGCTTCAAGGGATTGCAGTTGAGTGTTTGATATTAATTTCAACTTGATAACTCCACGCGTTCCTGAGAAACAGGGTCTTGACCAATGGACAGACAGACTGACAAAGAAGTGATATTTTGTGGGTTCCGTTTTTCTTTTAAGTAGGTTCCGAACCCAAAAACTACCTATGAAAAAATTATTCAAAAAAGTTTGAAATTGTCAATCCGCCTTGAGCAAGCGTGGTGATCATCTCATGATGCCTTCTCTTTATAAGAAGAAGCTTTTGGCCATGTAGTGGAACAATAATAGGCTGGTATTTATTCGATACTAATATTACAAATGCGAAAGTGTGTCTGTCTGTGTGTTACCTCTTCACTTTTAAACCGCTGAACCGATTTAGATGAAATTTATTATAGACAGTTTGAGACCCGGAAAAGGACATACAATAGTAGCTATCCCGATATTACCACGGGATCAACACTTATGCGGGTGAATCCACGGGACGCTACTAGTATTTTATACAGTAATTGTCTACCATTACAATAATAGACCAGGCCCAGGGCCTTATATAGTTAGTCGGTTCAATGAATGTTATCTCTGTGTCAATACAAATGTATGTTGGATTGTAGAATGCGCTGTTTTACAAAACAGCTACTTAGTTGTTTTACGAAACAACTCTGTTATGTAAAACAAATGAACAACGTTGTTTTCTTTTTCAGGATGGGAAATCATCTCTGGGTGGAGCGAAAGAGAGTGTCAGACTCTTACTGACTAAAACCCACCCGTGTTCCTTCCTTAGTCCTTTATGTTCCGGGTCACCGGTAACCCTTTTGAACAATCCCGCTGACAACAACAACTCCCGTTGACTTGTGAGGTGATTTGGTAAGCGACCAGCCCCGCACGACGAAAATCGACTTAGTCTAAATCCCCCATTCCTACGTCGTATCCAAAAAGAAACAAAAGGCGACGCAGTATGAATGAAGGTACAGACGCCAGCTGCACATCAAGCTACTACAATCTGTCAAATTTCTTTAATAGATGTTCAACTTTATCGCTAAAGCATAAGGTTCAAAGTTGATTGGGAAAATTTCACAGTTTCGGGTAGCTTGATGTGCTGGCGTCTGTACCTATAACGATAATAATATTACATCAGGAAAACGATACTCGTATTTACCCAGTGCCGAGTCGATTTCATAGTGCCCATATATACCTACTTCAGTACATTTGACGCCAATCATCGTAAAGTGTTTGTTGTGGGATGTTTATTGACATTGTACCGAAATGTGGGTTAGGTTATAATTATCATAGGGAATAAAGTTACGTGGTATTCAATCAATCTACTTACCTTAAATAACCAACCATAATAATCTTTCCCCAAGTATGTTGGGGTCAATTTCCCGTCAAACCGCGGGATGCAGCTGAATGCCAGTATTTTACATGGAGCGACTGCCTATCTGACCTCTGAACCAGGTGGTCCTAGTTACTGGGTAATAAGAATTAACGATACCCCTTGGTATATACATAGACTGATCGTCAGACTTTCGGCGGGCTTCTGGCGATCCGTAACGACTTTCAAAGATCACCGAATGACAGCCGGTACCGACGGCATAAAGTGCTTTATTCCGAGACACGGAAGGGTCTTAGTATGTAAAGATGGTCTTCCATCCACGGATCAACGAAGGGAAGTGTTGCTTAACCTGATCAATACTGGAAGAGTAGCATTGATATTTGAAGGTTTGGAAACCCTTAAGAGGAAATCCGGTCGGAGAGACTTTTTGAAAAAGAGAAACTCTAGATTCGAGGTTTGGCTCTTTTTTTGAGGTTTTCTCCCCCAATATTGGACGAATTCAAAAGATATTTCATAAACAGAATAAGAAAGATATATATACTGTGGATACACACTGGAAAAGTCACATTGGTACCTACTTCGCAGGTTTTAAGCCCGTAAGGCGTTTATTTATGCGATGGGTCTTTAAACCTCAAAATAGCCCCTTTAATATTCGGTTATTCATTGAAAAACCGCCGTTATTGCCTGCGGTATGTGTGAGCACAAAGCGAACCCATTCCATTGATTGCGGTCCGGTTACGCGAAAAAAAGGTTTTTCATTCAATTCAATACTGTCATTTTGAACAATGTAAAAAATAATGCTCGAGTTTCATGAGCTAGAAATAGGGGTAATCATAATCAATATAACAGAGTATCGTATAAATACTTAAAGATTTTTACACTGGTTTCACGATTTTGTGCGTGTGTTGTTCAATATTCTTGATTAAATCAAATCAAAACCTACCTATCACTAAATCATCACTAAATCATCATCTGCCTTTTCCCAACTATGTTGGGTTGGCTTCCAGTTTAACCGGTTGCATCTAAATACCTGTACTTTACATGGAACGACTGCCTATCTGACCTCCATAATCCAGTTACTGGATATACGATACCCCTTGGTAAGACTGTTTGTCAGATTTTCGGGCTTCTGATAACCTATTAACTAAGTAGAAAATAAAAAAAAAGTTCTGTAGATAAGGAGATAGGGCGCTACTTTATACCCAAGAGGCGTATAACTAATCTATACTACAATAATAAAGCTGAAGATTTTGTTTGTTTGACCGCGTTAATCTCGAGAACCATCAGTCGGATTAAAAAAAAATATTTTTGAATTTAAGAGCCAAATTCTAAGGAAAGGTTACAGGCTATTTAACGTCACGCTGCGACACTTGGGTGCCGAGTAAAAATAGAAAAGTTAGAAAGAACGCTAACCGAAAACGAAGTAATAGCGCGGACAGGCGATGGGTTGCGAATATTGCGATGGGATGCGACGGCAGAGGAAGTCGCGGGCAGAAGTTAGTTACTTAATATGGGTAGAAAATAAATACAGTTCTTTAGGTAAGCAGATAGGACGCCATTTTATACCCAAGAGGCGTACAACTAACTCACTTATTTTATACTTGACTATTGAAAAATGGTGTGTCAAAATACAATCATTTAATTTGCTAAATTATTGAATGTAGGAGATACTTTAAATTTTCTGATAGCCGTCGAAGGCTCGACATAAACACGGCAGAGGAACTGAATTTGAATTTGAAGGAAGGAAGGATTTGATTTTTTTTTGTTTTTCCATTGTTAGTGTTTTTTTTATTTTTATGCGTCTTGTTTGCCGCAAATAAACGTATTTTCTTTCTTTTCTTTCGAATCATCATCATCATCTGCCTACAGCAGTCCACTGCTGGACAAAGACCTGTCCTATTGCAGGCCATTTAGCTCGATTCTCGGCAACTCTCATCCAGCTGCCAACCACCCTGCGAAGATTGTTGCTCCACCTAGCCTGAGGGCGTCCTACCTTGCGTTTGCCGCGATCTCTACTCAAGAACACGTCTACCCCAACGGTCGTCGGTTCTACGGCTAATATGGCCGGAACATTGCTTATTTTGCTTTATTTATTTCAGGCGACGCAGATCCGTACATACAGTACCCGGCGATAAATATTGCACTTGACTGACTTGACGGCGATAAATATTGACCTTTACCTTTTTTTGTATTTTATACAAAGAATAAAAATAATTATCAAAAGGAGCAAATCATAATAATTGTTTTAACAGCTCCTAATAGATACCGGACTGTATGTATTTCGTGCGACAGAGATAACGCTCAACGAAGCCGAAATTAGCCGATTGTCTCTTTCCAAAGGTCGATGTGCAATATTTATCGCCGGGTACTGTAAATATCTTAACCTAAACATACATATATATCCTTATTATAAAACAGTACTTCACTAGCTAAATCTTGAGCAGTTCTGTGGTACTTGTCCGCGGAAGCGATGGAACACCACGTCCTGCGGCCAGAGATTCTATGAGCTATGGTGACAACTTTGGTTCTCTGGTTCTCTTCTTGTGGAACTGAATAAAAAAGTACATATATCTTAACATATTTTGCTCTATTTTTCAACCTCTATTCATAAAGTCTCATAACACACGATTCTACAAAATGAAAATTGATTCGTTTCCAAATCTGCAGAGCGAGTATTCCGTACCAATGAATATCTGTCGGTGCCGGCACCGGTGCACTGTCATGTATAATTTATATCTAATTTTAGAAACTGGGTTAATATGCCGTGATGAAACTGAACGCAGAAATGAATGAATAGGGGAAGTTATTGACAACAAGCTTTGGAAATAGAAACAATTTGTTAGGTTATAAATAGAACTGGCGCATTGAGGTGGATTCTTTTCT
Source organism: Luperina nickerlii (assembly GCA_963855955.1). Classification (NCBI taxonomy): domain Eukaryota; kingdom Metazoa; phylum Arthropoda; class Insecta; order Lepidoptera; family Noctuidae; genus Luperina; species Luperina nickerlii. The sequence continues at coordinate 22,472,311 of OY979667.1, forward strand.
GTAGTTTTTTTCTCTCTCTAACTTGAGGAGATAACAGCCGCGTGGGCCGATCGAAGGTTAACGCTTGCCGCGGTTGGTCTGTGGATGGGTGACCATCCATTACATATCGTGACCCCTCCGTGCCTCGGAAAGCACGTTGAGCCGTAGGTCCCGGCTGCCATTTGACGATCTTTGACAGTCGTTACTGGTAGTCAGCAGCCCAAAGTCTACTAAGGGGTATCGAGTTACCCAGTAACTAGGTTGTGGAGGTCAGATAGGCAATCTAATACTGGTATTCAACTGCATTCGGTTAGACTGGAAGTTGAGTAGAGGAATGTATTTTCATCGATATTCACGTTCATGCATAAGTTTTTTTGCCAAAACTCAAGCCCATCCAGTACAAAACCCATTACCCATACCCATTAGACCCACCCACCATACCCACCCACCCACCAGTACCCATTAGTACAAAATCTGTAATTTTTAAATTGTTCTCACGTCACTTATGAATGGATTACAAAGTCGACGAGCGGTGATGTTACAGATATCGCTGAAAATAACCATGTTATCGGGGTCAAAAATGTTGAAATTTAGCTCTAGTATCACCCATTTCAAGGATGCACCCAATTACTTATCCCCCTGGCTATGTTATCCAAAATCCAAGAACAGAAAAGCTTTAAACTCCAAAAACTCGTCCCATCCTTACCTGCAGGTGTAAGCGGCCTGGCTCGAGGAGTGACCGGTGGCGGCGGCTGCGCGTTGTGGTTGTCATCCCGAGGGGGGCTGGCCACTGCCCCCTCCGAGTTGTTGTTCACGGGAGGACCAGGACCTTCGCCAGCGCCTGCCTCGATTTGCAGCTGGAAAAAAAAAGTTGACTTTAGAAATATTATGAGAAACGCTATATTGGTGCTTGAATAGCTTGGGTACATCTTTGGTTGGTGTTTATTTGATGTTGTAGTAGCCACGTTAAGGCGAAAGAGCCAGGATAGCCCGCAAAATTCAAATTTTCTTACGTTTTTTACAATTTGCTGGTCAGTATAAAGTTGTACCTTGATTAAAATATTATTTGCGATCGTAATAAATATGTATTTACAGAATTATAATCAATTAAGTCATCAACACAACTCTCGAAGACCAAGTACCTAATCCTATTCAATGACTATTTCATGAAATCTTGACATTTAGGATTATACTAAATTAAGAAGTTGTATTACTGGTTCTTATGATTATAATTCTGTTATTTGTATATTTTAATCAATGTACACCCAGAGATTGAGCTGCAAATTGCAAAAATCGTAACAAAATTTAAATTTCGGGGGCTTCCTTAGCGCTTCCCCCTTAACTCTTATTAAACAAATGCGCAGGTCCCTAACTATAAGTTCTTGCACACCGGGTGTTTGTACAGCTTTGGCATAGACGGACGCATGCATAGTGCGAATGACGAGTAGACGCAACACATACGAGTGCGTCGTGTAACAATTTTATGATTTAAAAAAGTGTTCGTGGAGTTTCTTGCCCGTTCTTCTCCATAGGTACTTACTACGCTTTGGAATGGGACTAGCTTCATCTTTCTGGCTGACCGACCCCTTGACAATTCAAAAGTGCCTGTAATTGGTTTATCTATATCTATACTAATAATCTATACTAATATTATAAAGCTGAAGAGTTTGTTTGGTTGAACGCGCTAATCTCTGGAACTACCAGTCGGATTTGAAAAATTCTTTTTGCATTTGATAGCCCAATTCTTGAGGAAGGCTATAGGCTATTTAACATCACGCTATGACCTTTAGGAGCCGAGCAAAAAGAAAAAAAGTCAGAAAAAACGCTAAGCTAAAACGAAGTAATAGCGCGGGCAGGCGATGCGATGCGACGAGGTGGGTCGGAGTAACAAGAAATGTCACGCGAACGAAGTCGCAGGCAGAAGCTAGTTTGAAATAAATGCTTTGAGTTAAATTTTGAGTTTGATTGGTTTAAAGACCCCATGAAAACCCATGAAACCGGATAACTTCCTGAACAACGACTGAAACCTTAAAATAACGGCCTTACATAATTGTTTTCGAAATTATATTTAGTAAATGTCAGGCAAAGTTGCCATTACCATGGTCACGGTAAACATTTTAAATAAAATGGATGTGCTAGCTAAACAAATATACACTGCTACAAGTAAGACTAATGATATCCTGGCGCTTGAGTGACGTTGACAGGGGACGCTGTTAATAAACATTATTTTTTATCACATCTATTCAAAAAGAGCTAGTATATTTTTCGCAAACAGGTATTAAAATAGCTCTTTGATCCCTAGGGACTAAAAGTGCTTTGAACTTGGAATGTGGATATTGTTAGTAAAAGTTCCAATCACCAAAGAGATCAATCACGAACATTGTATGGACAAGTAACAGACTGTATGATAAAGTAAAAGGCGCGCGAGCCAAATAAAAAAAAGTTTGTAAAAAAAATAAAAAACGTGTGAAAAGCATTCTTTGCCTTTGTTCGTAATTGTTTACTCAAATTAAGATTTTACTTAGTTTTATAAATAATGGGTATGTCTTCCTCAAGTAATTGTATGTAAATAAACGTACTATTCTTATTCTTATGTTACACTTAATTATTTTTTCATAGCGATAAAAAGTAGTGTCCATCTCGGGAGTAACACTATTTTAAACTCAAGTGACGTAGGTACTTTGAATCCCTCAGTGCGCTCCGGATTCTATACTAGATTCCTTCGCTCCGCTCTGGATTCAAAGAAACACTCTCGCCTTCAAAATAGTTGTTTGCTCCCTTGGCAAATAATCTACTATTGTGCAATTGTTTTGTGAAATGCGAATATTAAATACGAATCATTTGATCTGACTTGGTTTCCGTACGTCCTTTTCGGGTACCTAAACACTGAAAATCAGCGCTGTGCTGTGGGTCCCCATATCACAGCATCATGCTGAGTGGAAGCCTTCTTGTCACGGTCATGACGAGCTGCCGTCGACTATTTCTGCTTTGTGCCTTGTGATATATATTTTTTTTATTTTTCCTTGGTATTAGAATTAATTATCTTTTTATATGCACGTGTTTCTGTGACAATTAAACCTATTTTTCTTTCTTTGTGTGATATACATATATCCAAAAAACAAGATGGCGATGTTAGTTCAGATTTTGGCCACGCGCTACAATAACCTTGTTGAGCTATAAGATAGGTTTTTTCAAAGTCAAGTTAATGTTCATGAAGACGTGATGTCATTAATCATTTTATGCTTCCCGAAGTTGGCCCACAATACAACGACCTTCAACCAAAAGAAAAAGGTAAACGATGGAGGTTTCGTAAAAATAGCATAGCGTCATAGTCCTAGATAAAAGACTGTTGTAAAAAAAAGCGGCCAAGTGCGAGTCAGACTCGCACACGAAGGGTCTTGCATCACCGTAAAATATTTAACACGTAGGTATGCATGCTTACTCACGTCACGTTGCAGTATAAAACTGATTTAAATCCGTCACCTCAGTCCTCACACATCTGGTCCAGTTGAAAGCCAGCGTCAGGCACTAGTTGTCTGGCATTTTTGCTGAACTGGGCCTTTTTGGCGCAGCCCTTTTTATTTGATATTTTATATGTTTTTATCTGATTGTGTGTACCTGTCTGCTGGATTGAGTATATTTTCTCGCGCCCCTTAAATTTTAACTTTATTTTATTTTCTATATTCATTGTTATAGCGTCCATAGTATTATTTATACACTCTGTGAAAATTTCAAGTGTCTACCTATTACGGTTCAAAAGATACAGCCCTGTGACAGACAGACGGACGGACAGGCGGGTCCTTAATAATAAGGTCTCGTTTGGGTACGGATCTCTGAAAAGGAAATAGAAAAAACTGGGATATTAAGACTAGCATTCAATTTTGGCTACAATCCAAACTTATCTTCCTGAGCAATTATTGTTCGGTTTAATCAAACTAACATGGATAAATTACAGTTTCCCTCCCTCTTCGACTATGACAGGAAAGAACATTATTACAGTTGAAAACTTCGACCATCAATTCTACCTGATTTGAACCCCTTAAGACTCCAAGGAGGTTTTGAATCAGTGTCCGTAATGAAACGGCCCTTCATTCCGTATTCGAGTATTTTTCGTTGCTTCAAGTTAATTACTTTCAGACTTAATTATAAATACACTTAATTAAAACTTCAATGGTTTCGCAACTTTACTTAACACGTTTATAATTATTCGGCCCTGTAATTTTCTGTGTATACACAACGGCTAGAGTGGTTGTTCTCAGTTTCTCTCTCTCTCTCTTTCTATTTTATACGAGTGTGTGTGCGTGCGAGAGTCGCGTAAGGAACTTTGTTCCTGCCGCACACGTTTTTTTTTAATAATAATTTACAAGTATACCTACCCTGCTTACGGTGGTAGGGAAATCAATATCTGTTGTGAATGTAGTTTTTCTCTAGTAATTAGAAAGTAAGTTTTACTTAGCAAATTATGAGCCAAATATTAAAAATGCATTTTGAAACAGAAAATGTTGTCGTCCAATCTTGTTACAATAATTCACGGGCCAAAAACGGTGCAAAACTCCGATCAACGTAAAAAAAAATCTTCTGTTTAGTTCAATGCAAATTTTTTGGACATTTCATGATCCGTGGTAAAAATTACCTCCGCCTTCCCCCAGTAGCTGCGGCATGCGACAACTACGGCACGCGATGTCTCTCTGCTTCAAAATATCACAGTAAGTACCACCAATTTATTGTATACGGATATCCAACATTGTAATTATGCTATGAATTAAATGAAGGAAAATATGAATCAGATTTTTACCTTCTTCATTATTTGGAGCTCGAAGCTAAATAATAACAGCCGCCCTGGTCGATAAAAGGTTAAGAGACACTTGCCAAGGTCGGTTCGTGGATGGGTGACCATCCATCACATATAAAGACCCCTCCGCCGTGCTTCGGAAAGCACGTTAAGCCGTTGATCCCGGCTGTCATTCGTGAATCTTTGACAGTCGTTACGGGTAGTCAGAAGCCTGAAAATCTAACAACCAGTCTTACCAAGCGGTATCGTGTTTCCCTGTAACTGGGTTGTGGAGATCAGATAGGCAGTCGCTCCATGTAAAATACTGGTACTCAGCTGCATTCGGTTAGTCTGGAAGGCGACCCCAACATAATTAAGAAGGCTACGCAGATTCTAATATTAGGATCCTTATCATTCATGTAAAATCGTGCTGTATGAAAATTAAAAGAGGCTTTTCCTAACAGCAGGATGAAAAAAATCTCTGAAATAATCTCGCGTTTTGCTAATGAGATACCATTGTACAGTCAGGGAACTTGTTAAAACGATTGGATACACTACATCAATTTGCTGAGTTATAATATTCAGCCTCTTCATTCGACTGCCAAAGAATGACTGTTATTGTAACTTGAATTTATGAAAAAGAAAATACTTAGCAAGTTAATAAGCAATTTGCCAATTAATTTTTTTGCTTAAGGGGCTTACATGACCTTACATAAAGATGGCTTACATAAAGTGCGGTCACTGTCGGACTGCATATAAAAGAAAGAGAAGCGCGATGACAGAACGCTAGTAAATTATTGCAAAATGTGAAGCAATTATTTAATTACAAAAAATCTATTGTTTGGGCTATAAAATTAAAACACTAGTGTTTTAGTCTGTTGCTTGTAGAATAATCTGACAAAAAATCTAAATGATTGTATGTACGAGTAGGTATATTAGTACGGTTTTTATTGTAAAAAGAAAGTTTTTAGAGGTATCTTCATAATTTTTTACTATCGTATCAAATTAGTTGTATTATGTTTTCAACACACTATCAACCTAGCATAAATCCTGAAGAATATCATATATTTTTCTGATTTTGTTTACTGTAGTCGATCATATACTTTTATTTTTTCTAAAACTTGCCCCTTGTGAGCCCCTTAAGTCTACCTGCGAGGTGTCGAGGAAACAGACATGTCCTCAACTACCTACTTCCTACAGAAATCTATAGTAATAATAAAGCTGAAGAATTTGTTTCTTTGAAATCTATGGAATTAACGGTCGGATTTGAATGAATCTTTTTCCATATGATAGCCCAATTCTTGAGGAAGGCTATAGGCTATTTAACATCACGCTATGACCCTTAGGAGCCAAGCAAACAAGAAAAACGTCTGAAAGATCTCTAAGCGACAAAGAAGTGACAGGCGATGCGATGCGACTGGGTGGGTCGGGGGTACTCGTATAAGACATTTTACGCGGAAGAAGTCGCGGGCAGAAGCTAGTTATTAATATCACTCTGGAGTGGATGTGAGGTAATTTGTCAATGGCAAAGGAAGCTCCAGTAACCTCAGTAACCTTTCGGGTAAAGATCGGGCCAATGAACCGTGTAGGTTAGGTTCCGTTTACAGACATTGAACTTTGTGCGATTCCGTAGGGGTTTGCTCAACTAAGTAAATAGAATTGACGGAAAAATAAGTAATTAATTTGATGATTTTTTTATGTGTGGGTTCGTCGACCGCAGTTATTGTAGTAACTCCAAATATCGATTTATGAATCAATTTTTTGTGTCAGCTTCCCAGACGTGATTGGATATCGATACGATAAAACATAAGAAAACCGTTTTTCTCAACACATAATTCAAGTTTGTTACTTCAATTATGAGTTGAGAAAAACGGTTCACGCTAACAGCGGACGTTGGCCTCCCAAAAAAGAACTTTAAATTTTTATATTTTTTATTTTATCGTGTTTATATGTAGCCAATTTAAAATATGGTATTGTGGACAATATCATTCTAGTTTCAATGCATTAATATATAATTATTAGGGTTCTGCGTCATTTTCGCGTCATAGAACTCCGTTTAAAATTTATTTTTACTGAACAATATTCTTCAGCATGCCATCGTAATAACTAATTTACAATATGCATGCGACATAAAGCGGAACCATTTACAATACTTGTTTAAAAAATTACAATACTTTGTATAAAAATCGCTACCGGGTCCCATTTTTAGCGTTGCGTGCAAACCTTGTAGATTCAATGTTTTTGTCATCAAGTTTATTGCTGGTGCCCCATCTATTATTTATATTTTTTTTCAAGCCGGTCCTGCTAAAATGGCGGCTGGGACCGACAAGTGTCGAAGTGTCGATAGATGAACAACCGAGTATAGTGGTGCAAATTGGAAGAGATCTCTCTTCAAAGTAAGAGTGAACAGGCTTCTTCTGGGTAAGCTCGCTCCATCTTAGACTTTGTCTCTGTCACCTCTGACCTAGACTAGAGTCAAGAGCAAAACCTCTAAAAAAAAAAAAAAAGATTCATATCCAGAATTGACTGTGACAGGCTGACTTGATCGATTGATATTTTATTGGTTTAAATAACTTTGCGTTTTAAATGAAGCCAAGTACCTCATCATCATCTTTCTGTCCTTGTGCCATGTTACTTGAGGTCGGCGCAACACGATATTTTCATCCATTGTCAGCCGTCACTTTAGCATTTACTCCTTTTTATTTCATAATATCATCACTCCCACAATCTACATATCTTTCTAACTCAATCAAATACCTTTTTATTTATTTTTTTTAAAACGTGTATGGTCGGAGGATTTATTTATTTATTTATTCTTCAACAAATTTACATATTTTGTGTCGAACGGTGGTTTTAACAATAAATGTAACACAAAATTAAATAATCATCGTAAAGCCAGAAAAGAAGAAAAAAGAAAAATATTACATTCCACATTGGTCACAACATTATTAGTCTTAATATTAATTATAATAATTTAACTTAATATTAACTCAAAATTAATATAATTAAATTCAAAGAAATTTATGTCAATAAGAGTCATGATAGAATGTTGAATATATCATATAAGTCATTAAAACTTAGAACATTCACTATATTAGTACAGTACCCGGCGATAAATATTGCACATCGACCTTTACCTTTTTTTGTATTTTATACAAAGAATAAAAATAATTATCAAAAGAAGCAAATCATAATTGTTTTAACAGCTCCTAATAGATACCGGACTGTTTGTAGCCGATTGTCTCTCTCCAAAGGTCTCTTTCCAAAATTAGCCGATTGTCTCTTGCAATATTTATCGCCGGGTACTGTACCACATATCGAACTGCTATATCTTTGAGAAACTCTTCTATGCTGTAATAATATTTCTTCAATAACAACGATTTATTCTCTTGGATTCGTTTGGATTCATAGAGCTTTTAAATTGTACAGGCAATTTATTGTACATATTTACTGATTGCACTCTTGAGGCATGTTTAACGACATTAATCTTAGGCTGTATGAAATTAGGTAGATCCTTTCTTCGCGTTTTTATTCTGATATGTCTCTGTTCTTCTCTCTCAAACTTATGAATATTTTTAATAAAATGCAGTTTCTTAAAATGATCTACAAGACTTCGTTTGTTTAATGCGAAGCATAGTTCTCAAGGCTCTTTTCTGTACAGCAAAAGCAGCATTAATATTGTATTGGTAGCTGTTGCCCCAGAACTTTATGCTATATCTAAGTCTAGACTCTATGAGGATCCCGGTAGGAACGAAATTAAAAATTAAAATACAAGATGGCGGCTGCAAAAAAATCAATAATATGACTAATTTTTGTACATTTTTGCAGCCGCCATCTTGGATTTGCATTTTTTTTTTTTAAACGTTGCCCCACACTAGGAATTTCTCCTGTATTGTGGGTGTGTATTTTGACCTCACTATCGGCTTCAACACCTCGAAAACCATGAAAACGAGACCAATAATAAAAAAATTAAAAACTTTTGCAGCCGCTATATTGGATTTTCATTCTGACCTCACTATTGGCTTCAGCACCCTCGAAAACTATGAAAACTATCTCTCTCTCTCTATCTCTCTTTGTCTCTTTCTATTATGTTTAATAACAAGGCGCATGGGATTCGCATAACGCTTTTCCGTCACGTGACGATTTCTAAAAGTTTACTCCTAATGCAAGCTCCAATATAGAACTTCGTTCCAAAAAAGATGTCAAACACGATAGTGGTATACGCAACATCAATTTAAGATACTATATTCCAAAAAAAATAGCAAATAAGTACAACAATATAGAACAGAAAGGAGGTGTGGCAACATCTAGATCGCACATGCGAACTACACATCACACTGACATCACGCAAAATCCTGCATCGCGCAAGCTGAGTTTACCGCGCAACTAACATACAACGCCCCGACTCCACACGTAAAAAATCGTCGGGCAGTAGCCCACTAGACAACACCCATATGGTCGGAGGATCCTCCCTTTCCTGTAGGGGATGATTGAACTTTATACTCTGTTCATCATACCTCTATAAAGGTAACCATCTCACCGGGTATAAAGACCCTTTCGTAATCGATTCACACGTCCCCGGAACGATAATCCATTTGTCAGCTAGACAGAGACAATATTTCTGTATAATTTATTGCCCAAATGTGGCAAAAGGGTAGGTACGTGATTTCATTAAGGACGACAGGGATATTAATTGTTCCTGTCCCGAGACCGATAGACACATAAGCTTTGTTATGAAAGAAGTGATGGAGGTTATAATTTGGAGATGAGTAACACATTTAAATATTCGTAGACTGGTAAACTCAAACTCAAACATTTATTTCAAATAAACCAATTACAGGCACTTTTGAATTGGGGTCGGTCAGTCAGAAAGATGAAGCTAGTTGCCCATTTCAAAAGCGTAATAAGTTCCTATGGAGATGAACGGGCAAGAAACTCCATGGACACTTTTTTTAAATTATTACAAAATATAATATGGTAATATGATACGAGTATTGTACAACCAATTTTATTCATCATTTTAATCTTATAATGACAGCGTTACTTCATGCAGAATGATAGCAGTTTTCAAGTTTTTGAAATTTAAAATACCTCATATTCTAGGACATGACCTGGCATTGTACTTTTTACCAGAAGGGAAGTTAAGGTCAGGTGCGGCAGTAATTCCACTGGTCCGCTACACAGCGGCAGAAGACAGAAGACACCCTTAAAAGACTACCGGTATTACATACAGTATCCAAATTCCATCACAAGGAACTGAACGACGTAACCCCAAAAGAGCAACCAAAATTACTGCAGCAGTTTGCATAGTTACCTTGCATTAATATTCACAACTTCGCTCACGCTAGCAAAACCTCAGTGTTGCAACTCCTGAACTGATTGCAAGTACCCCAAAATCAAGTAAAGCGGTTAATAACAATGAATGATCATGAAAGTTTAGTCTTGGTGCAGTAAAGCAAGCTACTCACTGAGGGTGAAATGAAATTCTTATAACGCAATAGGAACAAAATCAAATCTGATGAAATGTTGTGCACCTTTGCAAATATTCATCATCATCATCAGCTCACAGCAGTCCACTGCTGGATATAGGCTTCTCCCTATTTTCAGCAACTCTCATCCAGCTGCTACCAGCTACCCTGCCAAGATCGTCACTCCAACCTAGCCTGAGGGCGTCCTACCTTACGTATGCCGATTTCCACCCAAGAACACGTCTATCCCAACGGTCTTTGGTTCTATGACTAATTAGCCGACCCATTGCCACTTCAGCTTGCTCATTCTGTGAGCTATGTCGACAACTTTGGTTCTCTGCTGGATCACGTATTTGCAGATTCGATCCCTCCGAGAGTCTCCAAGAATAGCCCATTCCATTCCATAGCTAGCTGAGCGATCTTAAATTTTTGGACCAGACGAAATTTTGCATATATTGCTGGTCAATTCAAACAAGGTGGGTGAAGACCTTCAGGACTTGGTGAGAATGCAACGGTTCGAAAGCGAAATGGAAGAGGAGAGAAGAGGAGGCTTAACCCACTTTCACATGGGAACAGCCAGGATAAAGGCAGTACCTATCTGTCTTCATATACACACACACACATAACATCACACCTGTATTCCCCAAAGGCTTAGGTAGAGGTCTACCAATAGTACACCCACATTCCACCAGTTATGTTAAAGTCTCATGTAACAGGAGGCGAGGCTATTGCCATCAACCGCGCACAAATCTGTCTTCATATTCTGTCATTTATTCACTATCTCGATCTATTTCAATCTATCAATGATGTCAATCCGAGGCTAGCTATCAATCTCGCAAAACTACGACACCTGTCCATTCACATTTCACTGCTAGTCTATAAGCGAATGCAGCTGAAAAATGAGGTTGTCAATTTATTAGATAGCATGCTTGTGTCATTGAATCAGTCTGCTGAAGGATTTCAACCACAACAATTATTTTTCGAGTACCTAATTACTTATTTAACGGCCGATGTGGCGACGCTCGGAGAAGACAAAGGCCTTCTTGGGCGTCGCAGTGGTTATCTTTCGGCTAAAATGATGGTTCATGGTCATGAAAGTACCGTACTATTGTATAACCCGTTAAATAAGAAGCTATAAGTTTACTACAATAACAGACTCCTAGTCATGTCCACCTCGAAACTGTAAATGGTCTGTGTTCACGCATGTTGTTGTCAAACTGCGTGTTGCTATGACACAAGCTTTAGGCGCTCTTTTCTTTGGGGTACCTACTTACGCACCGAAAACAAAAATCAGCACGTCATCTTCGGACGCCCAATGAGAGGTCCTCAAGGAGGTCGTCAAAGAGGCACCAATAGGAGCAGTTTACGAAGACTTCCGAGTACTCCTTCGCGACACGTTAAAACCGCTCGTTTTCTTCAAAAAACTAACACATTTGAATCGACCTTGCTCTGTATAGCTTCATTTTCTCAAACTTTAAGTACTGTACCAATCACTAACTCAAAATTGCAATATAACAAATTTATAATATTTCACCAAGAAGTTATCATTTACTTTCGACCCCAACCACACCTTGAAGAGGAAGACGCTTAACGCAAGAACATAATTTTTGGTCCTTCGTGCCGCATCAAGTCAGTGAACTAGCCCAGAGAAGTGGAGAGTCAGACGTGGACACGAACGAGAGACGCGCAACTCGGTAAGACGTGCCAGCCAAGACTCCCAACCAACCTTCTCTTCCCTTGTGTTAATAGTGTTTCTACTCTCGAATTCCAGTGTTCTGTACATCATACTTACACGCGAGATCAGTCAGGAGCCGCAGCGACTACAGCCTCTGCGCTCCAGACACAAAAATTGGGTTCGCAAAATCGTGAGTACTCCAGGTTTCTATATCCACCAGAATGTCTGAGCCAGGTGCTACACGTCTAAAGGTTTCTGTAAAATCACCTCTTGAAGCTCCGTTAATTACACAAATTGACATCCTCACACGCAAAAGGGGAGTTATCAAGGGTAGATTGTCCTATTTGGAAAAATATGTTGAATCATTCCAACAGCCGTTAGATGCCAGTAAAGTTTTTGAATTCAAATTACGCATAGATAGTGCTACCTCTCTGTTATCCGAATTTAATGACCTTCAGTCGCAAATTGAAGAATCATGTGATAGTTTGGATGAACATTTGGAATATAGGGAACAATTCGAACAAAGGTACTTTAGGGTCATCGCGCAAGCTAAGTCTATGTTGTCTGAGGATGGAAAAATACCTAAAAGTTCCACTAACTCGGATCCACTACAACTAGTGAAGTTACCCACTATACAATTACCAACCTTTGACGGTTCTTATGACAATTGGTTAGAGTTTAGGGACACCTTCTTATCCTTAGTGCATAATTCCACACAAATAAGTCCGATTCAGAAGTTCCACTATTTAAAATCGGCTTTGAAGGGTAGTGCTGAATTAGTGATCGATTCACTGGAATTTTCATCCAACAATTACAGTGTTGCATGGGAGTTACTCACTAATAGGTTCAATAACAGCCGTCTACTAATACACAATCATGTAAAGGCTCTTTTTTCCATACAAGCTTTAACTAAAGAGTCACCGGTATTACTGCGAAAGCTCGTCGATACGATGTTAAAACATTTACGCGCACTAAAAATACTCGGTGAGCCGACAGATTCCTGGGATACCCTCATAATTTACATGATTGTGTGTAAGGTGGACCCTGCTACCGAGCGAGAATGGGAGCAATTTGTAATCACACAAATGGTACACTGTCCTGTCGATACGAAGTGTGAGTTTAAGGTCGAGGATTTAATTCGTTTTCTCGGACGGAGAGCGGACATGTTAGATAAGCTATTAGGGACGCATAGTAAAAGCACACACGATGGTAAGAAACACACTAATGCGGTCACTTCTAAGGTACACTGTAACGCTTCTTCGTCCGACATTACGAAACCACTGTCGCACAAAAAACAGTACAAACCTTGCCCCATGTGTAAGGAAAAACATCCGTTATTTTCATGCCAAAAATTCCTTGATCTGTCCATTGCAGACAGACATAATTTAGTCACGCAGAATAAATTATGTACAAACTGTTTGCGCTCAGGGCACCAAGCGAACGACTGCCCATTCGGACCGTGTAGGAAATGTTCTACGAAACATAACACACTACTACATCGTAATGAGTCAGAGGATAGCACGCAAAATCAATCTCTCTCATTAGTGACAGTAGGACAAGTTTCGCAACCCGCATTTGAATCACACACACATAATGCGGACTGCGACAGCGACCCCACCACGCTAGGGCCAGTCGCTAAGCCAGTTCTGTTGTCCACCGTGTTAGTTGAGATAGCCGATATTCATAATAATTATCACACGGCACGCGCACTTCTCGATAACGGTAGTACACGATGTTTTATCACAGATGCGTTATGTAATAAATTACACACACAAAAAATACAGTCCACTTACAAAATAACAGGTGTAGGTAACTCAGTTTCCCAGGTCACAGAGACCTGTAATGTTAGAATTAGGTCCCTGGTAGGTTCCTACACTACACACATACATTGTTTAATTCTACCTTCCATAACTTCACAATTACCAGCCGTTTCTTTATCTAAAGATGGTTTTAACATTCCTGTAAACATTCAGTTAGCCGATCCCTATTTCTTCGAGTCTCAATCCATAGACATATTGATTGGTGCTGACCACTTCTGGGATCTTCTGGAAAATGGAAGATTTCGGTTGAAAAATGGTCCATACCTACAAAACACTAGATTAGGGTGGATCATTTCAGGGCCTTTGAATACTCGCACACATAGTTCTCATGTTTCATGTAACGTCACATCGTCATTGGATGAGCAGTTGAGGAAATTTTGGGAGCTCGAAGAGATAGGCAGATCGACTGATCTCCACAGTAATGAGGAGCAGGCTTGTGAGGATCATTTTATAAAGACCACCACACGTGGTTCCGATGGCAGGTTTTGCGTTTCCATGCCTTTGAAGGAGTCCCCTGACGCATTGGGTGACTCATACTCTCAGGCAGAACGTCGGTTCTATGCACTAGAGAAACGTCTGCAACGCACGCCGGCCTATAAACAATTATACATGCAATTCATCCATGAATACGTCGCATTGGGTCACATGTCACGTATCTATGCATACGACAAACCACACTACGTCTTACCACACCATGGTGTATTCCGCGAGCATAGTACTACCACTAAACTACGAGTTGTTTTCGATGCTAGTGCCAAAACCACGACGGGCAAATCACTCAACGACATACAACGCGTAGGTCCGGCAATACAGGGAGACTTGTTTGCTATTTTGCTTCGATTTAGACAACACAGGTGGGTAGGATGTGCAGATGTCGAAAAAATGTTTCGCCAAATTCGGAAAGACCCGAATCAGCGAAATTTACTTTTAATTCTATGGCGTGACAACCCCACAGACCCATTAGAAATCTACAGGCTCAATACTGTCACGTACGGTACCGCATCCGCGCCGTTTACTAGCGTACGTTGTTTAAAACAGCTGGCATTAGAATGTTCTGAGCCATTGATTCGTACAATCATTCAGGATGATTTTTATGTCGACGATCTGGTGACCGGTGCTGACAGTATTGAGGCTGTGAAATACATAGCCAAGGAAACAACAAATGTCCTACAGAGAGGGTGTTTCCCACTTCGCAAATGGATCTTCAATTTTGATCATGAAACACAAGAGTTTGAGTCTCATTCCAAGGAACTTTCACTCGGGGAAAACGCACATCACAAAACCCTAGGATTAGGCTGGTATAATCAGTCTGACACTTTGCATTTTCACACTGAATACACAAATGACAATCGGCAGTTAACGAAACGCATAATATTGTCGGAAGTCTCTAAGATTTTCGATCCCTTAGGGTTACTCAGTCCCTACGTCATGACTGCAAAGGTTTTACTTCAGAAACTATGGCTATTGAAATTAAGTTGGGACGATAAGTTACCTAGTGGCGTCACACACAGTTGGGCACAGTTCATAAATGGTATAACATTGCTAAGTACATTACGAATACCGCGACACGCTATAGGTATCGATGCTACTCGTATAGAACTACATTTATTTACCGATGCCTCACAAACAGCTTACGGCGCGTGTGCTTACATTCGTTCCATATCAGGTAATTCCATAGTTACAACGAAGTTACTGTGCTCAAAGGGAAAGGTTGCACCCTTGAAGCCCGTCAGTATACCACGATTGGAACTGTGCGGCGCCCTATTAGGCGCGAAGTTATACGATAGAATCACAAAGTCACTTCGTTGTACTTTTGATAGTGTCACATTTTGGACAGATTCCACTATTGTTATAGGTTGGTTACGCATGAATCCTAACTCTCTAAAGCCTTTTGTCCAAAATAGGGTCGCGGAGCTCCACGAATTAACAAAGGATATGCCCTGGAACCACGTATCTGGTAGGGAAAACCCGGCGGATCTAGTATCACGCGGTGTAACCATGGACATTCTTAGTTCATGCCCGCTTTGGTGGGAAGGGCCGTCTTTCCTTTCGGATCCGTCATTTAATATAGCCAATCTAAATAGTTCTGACCACACAGATTATACAACACTTGATTTACCAGAGGTTAGGTCTCAAGCACATATCCATCAAATCTCTGATACGGACAGTTGGTTTCCATTCCATCGTTTCACTCGATTCAGTCACATGAGACGTGTTTGTGCCTATATGTTACGTTTTGTGCATAATGCGCAAAACAAAGCCGCTAAGCGTATTGGCTCATTGAACGTCAGCGAGTTAAACGAGGCACTAACTATTCTAACCAAGGCGTCACAGACACAATCATTCCCCGACATTTTAGAGAGTTTAATTAAACACAAAACCTTAAATCACTCACACAATTTAACAAAATTAAATCCATTTGTAGATGAACAAAATTTAATTAGAGTCGGGGGACGTTTGTGTAATTCACCAGAGTTTTCGTATAGCAAGAAGCATCCATTACTATTATGCAGCAAGCACACATTCACACGGTTACTGTTTTACGCCGAGCATGAGCGACTACTGCACGCCGCGCCGCAGGCCCTCTTGTACACGCTCAGAGAGAAGTGGTGGCCGGTGGGAGGGAGAAATCTCGCCAAACAAGTTGTGCATAGTTGTGTTCGATGCGCTAGATTTCGTGCCAAGCCTATTGCACCTATTATGGGTAACTTACCTGCACAACGCTTGTCTCCAGGGTTTCCTTTTATAACTACAGGTGTGGACTATGCGGGACCAGTTCTCATATTGAACCGTAAAGGTAGGGGTGCTAGAACCGTGAAGGCATACATATGCATATTTATATGTTTCACTACTCGCGCGGTTAGCTTAGAACTTGTAGGTGACTTGTCAACAGACGCATATCTATTGGCTCTCAAACGTTTTGTCTCACGCAGAGGAAAACCGTCACACATTTTTTCAGACAATGGAAGGAATTTCGTTGGCTTAATGAATTTATTTTCAAAATTCCTTTCCGAATGTTCACAAAATATTATAGATTACGCTACTTCACAAGACATTAAATTCAGTTTTATTCCCCCTTACGCTCCGCATTTTGGTGGATTATGGGAAGCTGGGGTAAAATCATGCAAACATCATTTGCGCCGTGTTGTGGGAAATTCGCACTTAACGTATGAGGAGTTCAACACTGTTTTGACACAAGTGGAAGCAGTCCTGAACTCCCGTCCTCTTAGTCCTATGTCCACAGATCCCCATGACTTTCAACCCCTATGCCCAGCTCATTTCTTGGTTGGCCGTCCGCTGACAGCGCCGGTCTGCGAGGACCTGATTGACAGATCTTCACACCGTCTCTCACGCTATCAACGAGTGGAGCAGATTCGTCAACACTTCTGGAGCAGGTGGTCCACAGAGTACGTTTCCGAGATGCAGACCAGGACGAAGTGGAAGGCAAGGCAAGCTGATCTGAAACCAGACACACTGGTACTCATAAAGGATGATCATGCACCGCCGCTGAAATGGAGTCTTGGCCGTATCATCAGCACTGTTCCAGGCAGCGACGGAGTTGCACGAGTGGCGGATATCCAGACCGAAAAAGGGGTCATAAGAAGGGCATTCTCCAAGATCTGTCCACTGTGGGATACTGAAGCTAAGTGAACACGTTGAAAGATCATCTTTCAAAGCCGGGAGGATGTTCACGCATGTTGTTGTCAAACTGCGTGTTGCTATGACACAAGCTTTAGGCGCTCTTTTCTTTGGGGTACCTACTTACGCACCGAAAACAAAAATCAGCACGTCATCTTCGGACGCCCAATGAGAGGTCCTCAAGGAGGTCGTCAAAGAGGCACCAATAGGAGCAGTTTACGAAGACTTCCGAGTACTCCTTCGCGACACGTTAAAACCGCTCGTTTTCTTCAAAAAACTAACACATTTGAATCGACCTTGCTCTGTATAGCTTCATTTTCTCAAACTTTAAGTACTGTACCAATCACTAACTCAAAATTGCAATATAACAAATTTATAATATTTCACCAAGAAGTTATCATTTACTTTCGACCCCAACCACACCTTGAAGAGGAAGACGCTTAACGCAAGAACAGTCTGTAAATTGTGCTATTGCTAACGTTTCTGCATAGTTGCTAAAAATTGTCGTGTACTGAGAACTAAGCTTTATGATATGCTTCGTTCAGCTGTCGCTCGAACACGGTATGCAGATCCTGACGTGGCTTTTACTTCAGACCAACGTCAGCATAACGTTTGCCTTCGGGAAACTCTTTGAGTAGTTACGAATTCTAGTGCAGTTTAAGTTTATTTTAAGCGAGGTTTTTTGAAAACCGGTAGTCACGAATACTCCATTATAAACAGTATGTTTCCTTGAACTTCCTTTCTGTTGCCTTTGATGTTTTATGAAAATGCTTAATGTCAGATTGGCATTGTATAATTTACGTTCTTCTAGTTCAGAACGCGGGCACAATTTTCAGAACAGTTTTCCTGAATTTATGAAACTGTTTCATTGTAATGTATGAACTAAGTTTGAAGAAGAAATTACTTGATTTAGCTTTCAAGCTGAAATAGACATAACGGAACTGAAAACCCCTTATAGACTTCATGAATAATTTTTTTGGGATATGATAACATAATTTCTATACCTCCATAGACGGAGGGATATGATAAGTCTTGGATATTATACTCTCAGAACCTCCATCTTAAATATGATCCTTGGAGCTGCCCGTTACAACGCCCAAGGGCAAAAAAGGGTAGCCATTACATAGGTGGAAAGTACCTACACATTTCAACTCCATAAGGAAAATAAATCTGTCCATTATATAGAGCCTATATTGCTACATGAGAAAACATAAAGTCTCATTTGTACATAAACAAAAGCGATCCTTACATAAGACGCAACGTCTGTCTGTCTCCGTTTGTTCGCTTATAACTTGAGAAACAATACAATATTCCGATTTACGTGGTTACTTTTTAAGTTTAATACAAACTCAAACTCTTATTTCAATTAAATCATTTACAGGCACTTTTAAATTGTCAAGAGGTTCGGTCAGTAAGTCAGAAAGTTGAAGCCCATTACAAAACGTAGATCTCTATGAGAAGAGTGGGCATGAAACTCTAATGACGCTCTTTTAAATCCTTGGTACATTTTTCTTGTTGCTTCTACAAGGTCAAATTAAATTAGCTAGTGAAACTCCACAGACGTTACGGGTATCGATATTATTATCTAAACACGATAAAATAAAAATGATTTGATGATTTTTGTTTGGGGTCAATGACCGATGATAGTGTAATTGCTTGAAGTATGAGATGAGAAAATAAGTTTCTTTTTGTTTTGTCGTTACATGTTTAGATATCCATAACCATCACGTCTGCGAAGTTTCGCTAGCTAATTTGATTTGACCCTGTATAAGTTCTCTAACTAAGTTCTGTTATACATAATTAAGGTAATGTAGGACACGCTTTATTTTAAAATTAGACAGTTACAAACAGGTCATTCTGGTTCAAAACTGCTTGCTGTCGACCTACTAGGGATGGCTATGCGCTGTCAACGTCAGGCCCAACTAAAAAATGTCACATGAGCCAGCAATTTGACCAGGCCATTAAAAAGCTGGCAGTACGTTATTTATAGTTAACGTGCAAGCTTTTACCGCTTACCGCAGCGTTCATTGCACCATCAAAACGCCCTAATAGGTTCGGGAACGTGGGAATAAAACGCGAATCGGGTACCTTCGGCGACCGTCGTAAAACATTGTTTATTATCGGACCAGTATGTTCCGTTCTTTATTGTACTTTTATAGACTCTGGGTGTATCGGTGCTTTGTCTGCGGAGGAATTTGAATGATTGAATTTTATGGAATGTGTGTTATCAAAAGGTTATTGAGAGGCCCGTGGCTAAATAATAACAGCCGCACAGGCCGATCGATCAGGTTAAGCTACGCTTGCCGCGGTTGGTCTGTGGATGGGTGACCATCTTTATATACCGAGACCCCTCCGTGCCTCGGAAAGCACACTAAACCGTTGACCACAGCCGTCATTCGTGGATCTTTGACAGTCGTTACGGGTAGTCAGAAGCCCGAAAGTCTGAGAACCAGTCTTACCAAGGGGTATTGTATTACCCAGTAACTGGGTTGTGGAGGTCAGGTAGGTAGGTAATGTATGTTATGTCAAACGATGTTATATTTAATGTATGTTATGCTTATAAAAATTAGTTATTTTAAAATTATATCAATCGTTCATTATATTAACTAATCGCTATATTAAATAAAATTATAGGTTCCGTTGTTATATGTTGTTAATATTAGAGATTTTGTTGTTATATCAACTATTACTTACCCAAAAATCCGAGATGTCTCGAGAATTCTCGTCGTTTGGCAACACTGTCGAGTAGTCTTGAGTAGGCTGGCTATGCCAGTAAAATACCAAGCGCGCCACTTGACGCCTCGCCGAATAAAATCGATTTAGGAGATTGTATTTTCATGAGCGTTTTTCCTTAGACGTAGAATAAATGGCAACGTTTTATATTTAGAACGAGTGTATCAATATTTTTAGATTAAACTAGATATTTGTTATGTTTGCTCTACTTATGTCGAATCACATACACACACACACACACACAAACCCCCCCCCCCCCCCACACACAGATAGTCCCTGTTGTTATTTTTTTAAATTATCTTTGATTACTGGATTGTGGAAGTCAGATAGGCAGTCGCTCCGTGTAAAATACTGGTATTCAGCTGCATCCGGTTAGACTGGAAGCCGACCCCAACATAGTTGGGAAAAGGCTAGGCAGGCAGATAATGGGTGTTATCAAACACTGATAAATATTGCCATAAAGGAATGTTTACGTGTATAGTCACAAAACTACCTACTGAAAAAGTATGTATTGTGACGCGCGTAACCGAACACATAGAAAACTTCATTGGGCTACAGCAAAGGCATCATTCAAGCGCAGACGCTATGCAAACGCGACCTAAACCTCCCGTCAACTTGACGTGTTTTCGATAAAATCATTTTTAATACAGTTGCTCAAAAAGTGGCGTATTGCAGGGAAGTATAGCGTTCGGGATGTGGGCTATTACATACTCGTGCTTTTTTTTTTACCTTTCCCGAACTCGTGCGTTCTCTTTCCCAACTGTCAAAATAATGTCTATTAAAAAGAAAAACCAACCATGAAGTTTTTACTAAAAAAATTCATAGAAGTTTTTATGATTCATGCAAATACGTATATTTCTAAAAAGAAGCTACTAATTTGTTTCAATATCAGATTTAATGATTTGATTGAATGAGTTAGGTTAGGTTTCATTTCATATCATCAAATTTCATTTTCATTTCATATCAATAAAAAAATTCTACTGAAGACTTGGCTGTATGGGCATAGTTCCCTTTGCCTACCAGAATGGGTGAAGAAAAAAAATCTCTGCTTATATTCTACGGTTGGCGCCATTAGTTAGTTGAGTTTATTGTGTTTTTATTATTTTATTAAATTTGCTTCATTTTTTCGCAACTGTATTAAAATAGTATATTTCATTACAAGTGCGGAAAGGTTGTCATTGCAAAGAGTTCCGACAAATGTCTACCCGAGCCGAGGCGCAGCCGAAGGCGAGGGTTGACAGTCGGCACAAGTTGCAATGACGGTTTCGCACGTGTACTGAACGACTATTTTTAATACAGTTGCGAAAAAATGAAGCAATTTAATAAAATAATAAAAACACAATAAACTTAACTAACCAATGGCGCCAACCGTAGAATATAAGCAGCACAGAACATATATAGATAAGCAGAGATTCTTTTTTCTTCACCCATTCTGGTAGGCAAAGAGAACTATGCCCATACAGCCAAGTCTTCAGTAAATTTTTTTTATTGATATGAAATGAAAATGAAACCTAACCTAACTCATTCAATCAAATCATTAAATCTGATATTGAAACAAATTAGTAGCTTCTTTTTAGAAATATACGTATTCGCATGAATCATAAAAACTTCTATGAATTTTTTCAGTAAAAACTTCATGGTTGGTTTTTCTTTTTAATAGACATTATTTTGACAGTTGGGAAAGAGAACGCACGAGTTCGGGAAAGGTAAAAAAAAAGCACGAGTATGTAATAGCCCACATCCCGAACGCTATACGTCCCTGCAATACGCCACTTTTTGAGCAACTGTATTAAAAATAGTCGTTCAGTACACGTGCGAAACCGTCATTGCAACTTGTTCCGACTGTCAACCCTCGCCATCGGCTGCGCCTCAGCTCGGGTAGACATTTGTCGGAACTCTTTGCAATGACAACCTTTCCGCACTTGTAATGAAATATACTATTCTGTGCGACGCTAGCACAGGACATATACGCAGTGTCTACGCGAAATTTACACTAGCCTAAACTGAGTTCGAAGACTCTAAAACAGACCAATGTATTGCAGTAGTACTCCAATTACCTAAGTAGAGGTTACAAGAGCCGTCACCTCAAAATCTAGGTTAAGTACATTATAAAGACCTTATGTGCCTTGATTGCGGCATTTAGCTGCATTGAAACAACCAATATTCTTTATATAACTCCCTGCTAAAGCTTTACGGTACGCGAAAGCAATCCCTTACTTTTATTTTGTTGTTTAATGTATAAATAAGAGAGATGACAGGAATCTACGATATTAACTGCAGTAAATAACGTTACTGGATCCAGACTCTTCAGTTAATTACAGTCTAGATAAATAAAACTGTTTGATTTGTGTGGGTGTTAGACGCCGCGGACGGAAAATTAAACTTGTTAAATCGAACTGGACCATCTTCTGGCCGTAAATATTAACTTTCCGGGATTAACCTAGCGCTTGGAGTAACTTCTTCTAGCTAACACTGGTTAAATCTTTTTCACTTCTTCTGGTCCACTTAACGGTGGAGGTATTTGTATACATGAAAATCGGAGTAAAGCTCATACATAACATAGGGGTCCTATACCTGAAGTCAGATTCTCGTAATTTTAACAACAGTAACAGTATACTCTGTCTGAATCTGTCAAAAATACATCTAATTTACCAACATTTTTGACAGGTTTTTGACATTGATTTTCGCTAAAATAAGATTGCGCCTAGATTTTAAAGGTTTTTAATTACGGGAATTGGCCTTCTGGTGTACTGGATCTCCTTGAGGGTTGGCGGTAATTACAACTTCAAATGTCACGGTGCTTCGATTTGACAAAAGGTTTTACAGAATTCGAAGACATCTAAAGTATCTAATCGCATGCTGAAAAATTAAAAGTGCGGAAACCTTCTCAAACCACCGATTTACAAGATAAGAATAGCCTTATGAAAATAGTGTTTCAGTGGTCTATCTATTAACCTCATTTTTGGAACGAAATTCTTTAACGAAGCTTGTGGTAGGAGTAACCTGGTAGAAATCGTCACGTAAGGAAAAAGCGTTGTGTCCCCCTCCATGCGAGTTTTTATTATATAATAACAGAAAGAGTCAGAGAGAGAGAGAGAGATGGTTTTCATGATTTTCCAGGGTCCTGAATCCGATAGTGAGGTCAAAATGAAAATCTACTGCAAACATTTTCAAATGTTTCGTATTATTTAAATTTTCTCAGGCGCCACTTAAATTTTTATTTTGAACTTCGTTCCTGTGGGTGTCCCCCGACCCCACTCCTGTGGGTGTCCCCCGACCCCACATGTTTTATATTTTCAATAGGGAGATCTTCTCCACTACTATCTTTTACTTCATATAAATAAAACGGTTGTTTTATTCATCCGAGAGATACTTTTTTTTTAATCGTTCTCACATTATTTTATTAATTATACATTCAAAAGTAATGATGTACCTAATATTTTTGTAAAATATAATTAAAAAGGAGTGTCCCTGGAGTTTCTTGCCCGTTCTTCTCCATAGGTACCTACGCTTTGGAATGGTCAACTAGCTTCATATTTTCTGACTGACCGACTTCTTGACAATTCAAAAGTGCCAGTTAATGGTTTAATTGAAATAAATGCTTTGAGTTTGAGTATCGTACGTTACTCAATGTCATAAGAATATTTTCAGACAGAACAGGCCAATCTCTATAACTATGTTAACATGTAAATATACCTAAGCACTGAAGTATATAAGTGAATGGCAGATTTCCGGCCGAATACCGGAGGGAGAAAATATAAGTGGTACACGCGTAAGTAGTTCTGACAACAGGAAAGTAGTTTTAGCAGATTCTGGATTATATTTGGGACCCGGTTGGAGGAATATATTGTTGTTTTGGCGCGACAAACGTTAATAAACTAGAATATTGTTTTGGTTTCTTTATCATTTCGCATATTCTTGTGTTGTGTTCGAAATAAAGATGGATTCGAACCTCAACAGTGTCTTCTACAATAATAATACCAGCCTATTATTATCCCACTGCAAGGCAAAATGCTCTTCTCATACAGAGAAGGCATTGATCACCACGCTTGCTCAAGACGGGTTTGCAAACTTAAAAAAAAAAATAAGTAAAGAGAAAAGATTTGATTTTTTGTATGTTCGTTTGTAACGCTTTCACGCTAAACGGATTTAGCTGAAATATGGCAAATGTATAGACCATGACCTAGATTAGGACATAGGGTACTTTTTATACCAATATTCCCACGGGATCGAGAAATGCGAGCGAAACCGTGAAGTGCAACTAGTTAACTATAAGCCCAGGCTTCCTCGCGATTTGTTCCTTCACCGGTGTTGGCAATGTTCAAGAGATTCACTATAATAACTCCCGCGCTGAAGGCTAGTCTCCGTTAAGATTGGCCGCCGTTGCTAGTATACGGTTTGGAGGACTTTAATAACCCCCAGCTTTGGAGAAAATATCTCCGAACTATAGGTAAGAAAACCATCCATATGAAATAGGAAATGTACAGCAGTACAGTAGGTACAAAGCTCAGAAAACCGAATCAAATTGTATGGTAAACGAACTATACGAAAAAGAAATAAATTTATAAGCGATCTAAACATGAGAATCTACAGGCTAGATTTTAAAAGACTGCTTCTACAATGTGACATAGAATTCGACCTGGATAAAAAAATCCGAGATGTCTCGAGAATTCTCGTCGTTTGGCAACACTGTCGAGTAGTCTTGAGTAGACTGGCATGCTAGTAAAATACCAAGCGCGCCACTTGACGCTTCGCCGAATAAAATCGATTTAGGAGATTGTATTTTCATGAGCGTTTTTCCTTAGACGTAGAATAAATGGTAACGTTTTATATTTAGAACGAGTGTATCAATATTTTTAGATTATACCTAGATATTTGTTATGTTTGCTCTACTTATGTCGAATCACATACACACACACACACACACACAACCCCCCTCCACACACACACACACAGATAGTCCCTGTTGTTATTTCTTTAAATGATCTTTGATTACTGGGTTGTGGAGGTCAGATAGGCAGTCGCTCCATATAAAATACTGATACTCTGCTGCATCCGGTTAGACTGGAAGCCGACCCCAACATAATTGAGAAAAGGCTGGCAGATGATGATGATTTGATTTAGATACTAGTTTATTTATTTACTAGCTTCTGCCCGCGACTTCGTCCGCGTGAAATTTCTTGTTACTCCGACCCACCCCGTCGCATCGCATCGCCTACCCGCGCTATTACTTCGTTTATGCTTAGCGTTCTTTCTGACTTTTTCCTTTTTGCTCAGCTCCTAAAGGCCATAGCGTAATGTTAAATAGCTTATAGTCTTCCTCAAGAATTGGGCTAACAAATGCAAAAAGAATTTTTCAAATTCAACTAGTAGTTCCAGAGATTAGCGCGTTCAACCAAACAAACTCTTCAGCTTTATAATATTAGTATAGATTAATAAAAAAAAAAAGTATACAAATTATATATTATATTAGGTAGGTATGTTGAAACTGTTTGTACACCCCGTCACTTGTCCCTAAAGGTTCATTAGAAAACCAGCGTCCGACAGCATCTAACGACACCGACATACGAAATTAAAGTTATTTTTCACTTTGTAGCGTCTTATTTGGAAGTCGGTCGTTTTTTTTTTTGTAAAAAAGTTTTCTAATTACTTATGTGATAGAGAAGGGAGTAAATGATAGCGTGACGATTGACAGCAGAGAATGGAAAAAGAAAACATGATGCGCCGACCACAAGCAACACGGGACAAAGAGAGGAAGATGATGTCGATGATGTGACTCATGCAGAATTGCTTGATGAGCATAAATTCAAAATTAATCAAAATCAAAAGTCATTTATTCAAATTTTTTCAAGACAATGTGAACATTTATATTTTGATATTCTAAAATATTATAAATTAGTGTGATTAAGTAATTGCGCTGATTTATAATAATTTAGAATCAAATCAAATATTTTTGTTTTTTCTTATATTTTTTTTGTATTTTTATGTCTGCAACATTTAAATGTGCCTTAAAAATATTTTTTAAGTGTGGCAACACACTTTTTTATGTCAGTTTTTTAACGTTTGTAAAAACATTTAAGAGTGTAACTCGCCATTGTTTTTTTTTCTTTTTATTTAAACATAAGTAAAATCTATATTTTATTTTCTATCTGTGTTTTATAACAAACAAAATTAGGCTGAGAATCTGCAATTTTCGAACGTCAAAATTAGGTACAAACGCCAGCACATCAAGCTACTACAATCTGTCAAATTTCTTTAATAGGTTTTCAACTTTATCACTAAAGTGTAAGATTAATCAAAGTTGATTGGGAAAATTTGACAGTTTCGGGTAGCTTGATGTGCTGGCTGTCTGTACATAAGTCAGTCTCGCAAAACGCCCGATCACCATAGGCAATAGCGCTGTCTTCGCTCCGTATCATCATTATCCACCCCTTTTCCCAATTTATTTCGGGTCGGTGCAACATGTCTGTTGAGGACAGCGCCATCTGTGCACATCGGGAAGAACTACGAGGGCCTCGCGTCGAAACATTCAAGATCTTGAACACACTGCGCACGCGACACTAGCCAAGCAGCAAACTACGTAGTTCATCCAACAACGACGAGATGGCGCTGAACCGCGGATATATAACTGACGACGAGCTCCATTCGAGCCCCTTTTTCTTCTCTCACCACTGCCGCGACCACAAACCGAACTGAAGTCTATCCTGTGTGCTTATTGTAAATCTAAATAAATTCCTTTCACTAGAAGAATAAACCAGTCACTTTGGTCATCATACCCGATTTGCAAAACCCTTTAAAATAAGGAACACACCTTAACATGTCTTTTTCTTCCATACTTCTCTATTAAGGCTCCTGCGAACAAGCGCGACACGCGATAAAATCGCGCGCAACACAAAGGCACCGCAAGTCGCGCAACGAGCGGTGCCTTTGGGTCGCGCGCGATTCGCGTCGCGCGTCGCGCCTTTTTGCAGGAGCCTTTAGTCGTCATCTCGGCAGTCACCACCTTTCTAACCATAAAATCATTCACTCAGTCTATCCATTGTTTCTTTGTCTTCGCCCCGTATGTTGATCTCAAATGATGATGTATGTACTCCTAATTTGGAGTGCCATGACGTAGTTTCTAAATCCTTGCCCCATTAAAATTAAACCCCAAATAGTTACAACGCCTACTATTCAAAGAGTTAAGTCAACCTTTCTACTTGGCCTAGACCCACGAGTGTACATAATAATATAATAACGCTATATATAAATACAATGTAAGTAATTAGGTATTCTACTATGGATGTCTTTTCATTGTAAATTCACAACAATGATGTTACATAGGTTTCATTATTTGTAAATGTCAACCGTACATAATAAACGTAAAAAAAAGCGTAGGTAGGTATGTAATAGCATCGAATGCCTATTGTGTTAAAACCCCACTAAATAACAACAAAAAATACTAAGGTACTAAGCTCGCAACGCATTCTGAGGGCCGGGTCCTTAGAGACGCACAGACGCATTTCAACGGTACCCTCCCTTTGCAGGTCAATGTGAGGCCGTGAGCCCGTGACGTCAGCGGTGACGTCAGTGCCTTAGAGGGGACTGACTTCTCTTATTATTCTGTCAAGAGCGGAATCTACTTTTGTCTTTAATAAAAAATAAACTTCCGTGATATTAGAAGTTATAGTCTAAGTCACATGTGCTGTGAGATGTTGCTTTTATGGTAAATGGAGACACCGTGTTGAAATATTGAGTTTTGTAAAAGAAATATAATAGAATTATGCAGAAAGTTTTCTACTTTCAATTCGAATTCTAATGTTTCAAGGAAAGAGGTTTTATGGTTATGTGCCGTAGTAGACGTACCGACGACATCGAATATGGGTACCATTAAAAGCATTGAACAGATCACAATCCTCCAGGTACCCACACATATACAGGGTGTCCGGTAATTAATGGATAACCTTGAAATGGCTTATAGCAGAACTTATGGCCGTTCAGAAAATAATACAAAACTTAAGATTTTTTTTAGGAATTTATTTTGTTCTTTATTAACGCTAACTATGCCGATAGATAGGCAGTAAATAGTATGACTAGCTACTGCAAAAAAGACTATTTAATTTTTCAAACATATTTTAGGTACGGACGCCAGCACATCAACCTACCACAATCTGTCAGATTTCTTTAATAGATTTTCAACTTTATCGCTAAAGCATAAGGTTCAAAGTTGATTGGGAAAATCTGACAGATTGTGGTAGGTTGATGTGCTGGCGTTTGTACTACTTAGGATATAATTGTTTGGGTTTGTATTTCTTTTTTGTTTTTAGGTATCATGTCATTGTGTAGCTAACAGAGTTTCCTCTGAACACACATCGTTTGGGAAATCCTAGTATCTACCAATTTTCCTCAAATACCAAAGCTTTTAAACCCGTTCGTTTTTACGAGAGTAAAATTCTTAGTATCGCAGATCAATCATTGGAACGAACCATACTTGTTGCGTGGGTCAATCCAATCCATCTGTGTTATTCAATCTGACGGAATACTCCAAATATAGGCGAAAAAAATTATCGAGTGGAGGTTTTGTGCTCTGAATTTATGGTATTGATTTTTCAGTTAGTTTTGGTGGGCTATTAAAAAGGAGTGCTTGTTTGGAAGTGAATAAGGATTTTGGCTGATTCTTAGCCTTCAGAAATGGGTAGTGGGGCTGGTATTACAAGCCAACCATTTACAAGCTAAACTCCGCTTCCAGCCAAGCTATCCAATCAAAGCTAAAGTCCATCTACTGAGCTATTCCATAAAA
The DNA here is from genome assembly GCA_963855955.1 of Luperina nickerlii. Lineage (NCBI taxonomy): Eukaryota > Metazoa > Arthropoda > Insecta > Lepidoptera > Noctuidae > Luperina > Luperina nickerlii. The sequence continues at coordinate 22,501,175 of OY979667.1, forward strand.
ATCTTACCGTGAAAACTTTAGTGAAGTGAGCTGTCAATAGTGTCAATGGCATCAGGTGGAGTGACAGTTCACGTCACGGTGAACACGGTGAATAGACCGGACTCCGTGTGTCATTGTCATCAAAAAGGGGGGAATCTGCAGCGGTTTTTCGTGGTGATACCGCTTCATCGTGTTTATCTAACGGAAAGGCACACTACACGAAATAACATAGCAAGTTTCGATATAATCTGTATACAAAATCTAGTAACTATTAAAACCGACCCCCAACAACCCCTAGGTAAAACAGTATTCCGACTAAAAATATATTGTATACCTGAGTACTTAATCTATAAAGTTTCTTTGTTACCCGATGCTACTTACATCAAAGAGTTTTCAAAAAGAAAAAGCCTTAGTTAGCTCACAATTAAACGTGATCCTTCGCAAAATAGTTTTTGTTTTTTTAATAAGTAGGTTTCCACAGACACTTAAACGTCAATATATATTATATAATAGTTGAAATTTATAAGAAGTACTCATAAATTTCAACTTGGATTTTGTTTACATTATTTTAAATAGATAAAGCAAGTTGCTAAGGTAGTGACTGAGGTTTATTAACGTTAAGCAAAATTTTTACAGACGCCAGCACATCAAGCTACCCGAAACTGTCAAATTTTCCCATTCAACTTTGAACCTTATGCTATAGCGATAAAGTTGAAAACAGATTGTAGTAGGTTGATGTGCTGGCGTCTGTACCTACACCAAGGGGATAATTGCGTAACACACGAACAGTAGGAACCGCTTTCACTTAGACAGTTCAATAACTTTCATTGCTTCATATACGTTGTGGAGCAGACAACGTTTCCGGACGTTATGAAGCAATGGATTAGCAATATCATTCAAAATGATTCGGATTGACATTGAAAGTATGTTATACAATTAGGGTGCTGGATAAAATCTATCTATTTTTACAGTCAAGGCCTTTTATTTATGACTGAATTTTAGAAAAGGACTACAGCTAAAATATTTCAAGTGACAACAAAAATCTCATATAAGAAGTCCCTTTAAGGGGAAGCGCTAAGGTAGCCCGCGAAATTAAAATTTTCTTACGTTTTTTGCAATTTGCTGGTCAGTATTAAGTTGTATGTCGATCAAAATATTATTCGCGGCCGTAACAAATATGTATTTACAGAATTATAATCATTAAAGTCATCTACACAACTCTCTAAGACCACGTAACTCCAAAGAATGATGATTTCATGAAACAGTTATTCTTTGGAGTTACATGGTCTTAGAGAGTTGTGTTGATGACTTTAATGACTATAATTCTGTAAATGCATATTTCTTACGAGCGCGATTCATATATTAATTAACGTACAACTTAATACTGACCAGCAAATTCCAAAAAACCTAAAAAAAAATGAATTTCGCGGGCTACCCTGGCGCTTTCGCCTTAAACCTCTTAACGGTTAGGCCAAGAGCTTGCCAACAATACGGCGCTAGGAAGGCCTAAGTCTATAAGCTTTGTGTGCCAACCCCTCTTGTTCGAGTACCAACCCCCAGTTCCTGACAGCCTGTTCAATAGTATTCAATCCACTCTCTTGATATTGATTGAAGGTATTTTAGTAAACAATCACGACGGATACTGTCGGACAACTTGGTTGGAATTTGATAGCAATAAGTATTACCTATCTACTAGCGCCCTGTATCTGGGGATTTGAACGATTTTATAACATTAATACTTATCTACAACAAACTATTATACCTGACTGACTTGACTGATTGATTTAATAAGAGTAACCGTGTGGAGTTTCTTGCCGGTTCTTCGTTCTGCTCCATAGGAACCCAACTAGCAAAAGATATCGTAAAAATGCCAGCAGCACGTTACTATTTCAGCTATTGGTGGTGAGAAAATGTCGAGTAAATGATCTGTGCACGTTCTCTCAACGCGATTTGGGCGCACTTCTTTCTGCTTTAAGTGATGTAAATATCGTAAGATTATCGTCTGAATAGCCGAATAGTCGAAAGAATATAGAGTAATCGCAACTCGAAAGTTACTAGTATTATATTAATCATCAGTATGCCATTTTTCAACACATTAGCTTTTCCCAAGTCGGTAGAAGCTCTTTTATTCGACAAATTTATTGTAATATAGCAGTGCGGTTGCAATCACTCGACTCTTTGATCGTGTTAATGCAACCAAGCAGCATTCATAGACTATATAGTTTGTGAAAAAAAACAAAATAGTTAAATTTAATAAAAGTATTAAATTTTGCCATATTATTTGTGCCATTCAATTTTACAATCATATTGACAATTCGTGAACTAAAGTTAGCTCAAAGGTGTTTACTTTCCTATGCGGGGTTAAATTTTTCGTCTATATTCCTTACATTTTAGTTAATATTTTCATGGGCCGTAAGATTTCTTAGTAAATAATGAATTATAAATAATATTAATTTAATTGTTTATCTAATTCGCCATTAATAGCAATTCACTTATCATCACAAAGCATTCACTCGGCTTTTAGCTGAGAAATAGAAATGAGGTTTCAAGTTTACGACTTCTAGGACCGCCATTGCAGTTAGTTTGGGGTTCCTTAGCGCAAAATGTTAAATCCTTAATATTAGATCAAAATACTGTTATTAATACTCCAGAGGAATTTAAAAGAAAATTAAACACAAACAAAATATTTTAGTGATTTTTATTATATGAGTGACTTTTTCAAATTATTTTAGTGGATATTTTTGTTTTAATTCTGAGACCATTTTCAAGATCTTTCATTTCCCTCACAAACTGTTCTAAATATTTATCTAAGTATGATGGTTTTTCTTGACCTGCATATATTCCGACAACTAGTAGCGACAGTTTCGGAATTTCTAGTATTTCACACAATGTTGGCCAAAATTGAAGTTTTGAGCTATTATATACTGGCAGGCCGTCAATGTTTACAAGCAGAGTCAAAACATCAGAATTGCAATCAATAATTTCTAAACATTTTTGCAAAGGTTCTGTTAATCCGTTGTGCCAGTAAAATCCAGAGCCAACAGTTAATACATTAATTAATCTTTAATGTATTCGTATTCAATAGACCGAGGATCTTTTGTCAGTAAATTAGGAATTCTTTTATTAAAAATTGTTGTCAATTTTCTAGGCATCATGAGAAATATTGAAATGGAGCACTCACTCTTTAAAATTAAAACGAAACTCATCATTTAAATTTTCACTATCCCCGGACTCTGAACTATAATTGTCATTATCATTACTATAAGAATCAGAGTCTTGATCAGCGGAGATATTTTCAAAATTAGAACACACTTCACTAGCTGACGGTTCACAAATTTCATAATCAGTAGAAGTGTAAATATTTCCTACAGAACCCGCACTTGTATTATTTGATATATATTTGAATTTGTAACAAAATGGCGTTTACAGTGCTGTAAAAGATTTTATTCAACTTTCATACCACAATTATGCTGTAAGACGGCTTTCAAATGATGTTTAGAGCACCTTGGGGGCTGTAATAGATAATTTTAAAGCGTTTTCTCAACTTCAAAAATTAAGCGGAATGAAAGCCTTGTAAAAAGCTATTATATGACATTAAGTGCCGGTATAGTAACTGAGATGCTATTTTGTCGAATAAACAGCGTTTACTCTATAATTATGCTGTAATAAATACATGTCGAAAGATAGTGCTATAAAAGCTAGTTTTACGACAAATTAGCAATTCAGTTGCTTTCAAAGAGCTGTCATAGGACTTACGGTTCCATGAAGGTGATCGAGAGATATCTTTATATAATTATCGAGTAAGTGCAATAAGAATTCGTCGAGTACACGTTTACTAGACATGTTTATAGAGTCAAAAAGCGTTGAAGGCTAAAATATCTAGACAGCTGCTTTTAAACGGCTTTTTGAAATAATAGGATCTTTCATACGAGTGTTTTTCGATTCATAGTCGTGAGAGTAATTGCTTATACGATCTCTTTGCTAGTTGGGAAACGACCAATTGGAACCGTGCACCTAACTTCTGACGTTTCATAAGTGCCCATGTAGGTTTATGTGAATTTTTTTTTTTTTATTTTGATGTTGATAGATGACAGTGAATGAAAATGTTTTGATTTGCCTCGGCGAATTTATCATTAAAAAATTAAAAGTAAAAAAAACTTTTCTAAAAACAAGCTTTTATTTAAATGCGCTGAAAAGAATAAAATAAAGTTTTCCTTCAAAACTTTTACTATCAACTTATAACGTCATTACACAATTTATATGTTAGAAGAGCTTGTCGCGAGATTTAAGTATAAGATACTCGTATTTACTAAGATTGAACATTTTAAAAATTAAAAGCAATCAGATCATGTTATCATGTTATTTTATTTACACAGGTGAATCTCAAGTTATACGAACATAAATGTCCCTACATTTATGTTCGTATAACTCGTCAAAATGTAAGGAAAGGCTGATTTTTTTTCGCGATTTCAGGTTTGATGCCATAGTAAAAGTTGTTCATAATGATTAGTACAATGACCTCTTAAGAGGTTGTTAATGTTTTACCAATAACCCTGCATAAAAGAGTAAAGATTTGATTTTTATAATGTTTGTTTGCTACGCTTTCAGACAAAAACGGCTAATCAGATTTGATCGACATGGGCAGACCATGACCTGGAGAAGGACAAAGGCTGCTTTTCATCCTGAATTGCAGACAAAGTCGCGGGCAACAGCTAGTAAATTATATAATACTGCTGAATATGTATAGGCCGATAAGTATATACTTACAATCTGTCAAAACATCACGCTATCCTAAAACACATAGATACAGTACATATAACATACAATCACGCGTGTATTCCGCAAAGGAGTAGACTGAAGAAAATAGTACGCACTTTTTGCCATTTCAAAATAGTCGGGGAGCCAATGACCTGCCAATGAGCTACTGCAAGAGCAATGGTGACCCAGTGGTAAGAACCGCGACTTGAAGGTCGTATGTTCGAACCTTACAGGCTACTTTGAGTAAATTATTTCATCACCACTGCTCTCAAAACTGTGAAGAAAAACATCGTGAGGAAACCGGTATCCTGTCCTAGAACCAAAATTTCGAAGACGTGACATCTACCATCCCGCACTGGGACCGCGCGGCTCGCTCCCCTAGGCCTGTGTCCCAGCAGTGGGAATATTATAGACTGACTAGCTGCGCCCCGCGGTTTTACCCGCGTAAATGTCAATCCCGTGGGAATATCAGGATAAAAAGTATCCTATATGTTAATCCAGGGTGTCAGCTACCTCCATACAAAATGTTATCAAAATCGGTTCAGCCGATTGAGTGTGAAGAAGTAGGTAATAGGTAATACGGGCTGGTGTCCGCAATTCCACGTCAATGCGCGTATTTTGACAAACATATAAACACTTACACACACGTTCACACACTCACAAACTTTCACCTTTATAATATTAGTCTAATTATGCTAATTTTGCCATTAAAAAATCAGTCTTCATAAAGTCAGTGTCGCGTTAAGAGATAATTCGGTATCAAGTTGTACGTGTTAGCTTATGGTAACGAGCAATAACCGTCGAGTGGGTGAATTTAATAAGGCCTCAGAAGCCGCTGGTAATCCCTGCGATGGCTGGCTGTGTAGGGCTTAACTCACACGTACAGTATCTGGGAATTAGCGCTCATACACACGAGCGGCACCTGGTAAAGGTAGAGGTAACTTCAGCCGCCGACACCCCGAGAGGAAGCTTTACAAAGTCGAACTATCTCGAAAACTCGATGAGCCCATCTACATTACGGTCGTAATTATAATCATTAATCTATACACATGTATATAAAATTCAAAGTCCTGACTGACTGATATATCAACGCACAGCCTAAACCGCTGGTCTGAGACATGAAATGTGGAGGGTGTGTTCTTTGTGAAGAGTAGGTATCAAATGTCCATACCGCTGTTAATCCTGCGATGATTTGTGCGGTATGTTTTTTACTACTTCAAAATAAAGTCACTGGCGAAGTTATTTTTTTTTATGGACGTACGGTTTAGTACACGTATGTATTAAGCCTAAGTATACACCGTCTGCCCGTATTCATTATAATCATGTATGAAGTCAAACATGGGGGAGTATTCATGCTCGTTTTATGAGTATGTGTGAACCTAGCAACGCATGTAGTCACGTTTTGAGAAGACGTATGACACGCAAAATTCATAAGCAATTTTCTTGTAAGGTATTGATTAAAATTATTGGAAGTGCGGATAATTTAAGTTACATATTGCATCTGAATTATAAAACGAATGGAGGTGATGTTGACATAGCCCGAACAATTGCCAAACTTAAGTGGCAGCAACAGGCAGGGAACATTGCTCGCAGAACAGATGGCCGATGGGGCTGAAAGGTTCTGGAGTGGCGACGGCATACTGGTAGACGTAGAGTTGGAAGGCCACCCGCAAGTTGGACCGATGAACTGGTGAAGGCCGCAAGAATCCGCTGGATGCGGGAAGCACAGAATCGGTTGAAGTGGCCATGCTTGGGGGAGTCATATGTCCTCTGTGTCTCTGACGGTGACGTGTGTGTTGGATCATTTAGCTCCCTTCAAAATGGTTGAGCTGAATGGTGCTGATTTATGCGTCATGTTCGTGAACGGGCGCCGTCAGTTGGGGCTGGTCATCACTAAGCTGCCTCGGCATATTTTTAATTATTTTATTTTTGGATTGTTGTTTGTTAAGTACTATTTGTTGTACTCTGGACGCTTTTAACGCGTACGTCTTTCTTAATTTTTTACATCGTTCTCACATTGTATAATTTTAAAATCAAAAGTAATGAGGTAAGTAACTAATATTTTTGTAAAATATAATTAAAAAAGATGTCCATGGAGTTTCTTGCCCGTTCTTCTCCATAGGTACCTACGCTTTGGAATGGGCAACTAGCTTCATACTTTCTGACTGACCGACTTCTTGACAATTCAAAAGTGCCTGTAAATGGTTTAATTGAAATAAATTCTTTGAGTTTGAGTCCAGCAGTGGACGTCTTTCGGCCGAAATAATGAGGGCTTTAAAAAATGTATTTTCTATTAAAACTCTAAACAAATACTACACGTCCATTGAATATATTGGCTACATTAATTATTACAGGTGGTACAGCCTTTCGTTTTTTTTGTTATTTATACGGAGTTAATGGAAGCAGGTCCGGTTAATAAAATATTGTGGTTTAATTAAAATGCGGAAAGTTTAAATCCGCTTATTTGTAATGGCTTTATATTTCGTTGACGTTCAAAAGTGCCTGTTCGAAATAAATGCTTTGACTTTGACTTTCGCCAAATTATAATGTAAAAAATGAGGTGTGGCTGTGTCATGGACACGGCCGTGTGTTGAACGTGAATACGTTTACGTAACGGGGTTGATCCGCTTGGCCGCATTCATTATTTTACGTTCCCGGCACTGCTTGACCCGGTTATGGTGTTTTATTGGTACCATTCGATTGCTCTTGAGAAGCCCTTTCCAACCGTATACGGTCTCTGTATTGGCTGTTTGAAGCGTATAGACCGACATTATACATTGATATTATTTTTCTTTTTATTTTAACACATTATATTCACTGCCACTATTTTACACTAATGTTTTGTATACAATTGATAGATTTTGACGAGAGCTGACGATTGAAACTCAAACGAACGTCGCAGCTTTTCTGAGTCAAAAGTTATACTAAGTGGGAATCTCGATACGCAGCAAAATGACCTGAAAATGGCGACGCTTCCCCCTCCGACGCGCGCTTTGCGTCACAGTTCTCACTTGGCGTAATGAATTCTTTGATCCTTTAGCTATCCAATGGTGTAATTGAATTTAGGATGGAGATGATAGATATGAACCTGCAACACCTGCAATACTATGAAAGCAATTTTAAAGACGTATTCACGTCAAAAAATCAATGTACTTGACTTCCATTAGTCATTTTTGACACAAAATATTGCACTACTCATAAACAGTTTCTTATATTTAATAATAAGAAAGTGAGCTTGAAGTGAGCTGTCAATAGCGTCAATCGCTAGCACCAGGTGGCTGAAATCTCACTTTTATCGCTCCGTCCTGGCGCGTCCCGATAGCGGCCCATTACAATAGGAAATCAATTATGTCTCATTAGCGGTGATTAAGTGATTAAGCTCACTTAACCGAAGTATTCACGGGAGAATTTCACAGAATATACCAGCAATTATCCGTATCTAGTCAGAATATACCAGCAGTTATCCGTATCTAGTCAGATACTGTGGTGTCTAACATACATAACCAGTGATCGGAGTAGGTAGAGCTGTTTGGGGTGAATGACCGCAAACATTGATGTTAACATGGATATGCCTCTGAAATCCCGGGATTTTGAAATTGTCGATTGATTTAAGTAAGTTAATATGGGTAAGTGGGCAGTTATGAGCAGGTAGGTGAGCACCCAAACAGTATATACTTACTTATATATACACACAGAGATCCTGGAATGTTGTTAGAGGTAGCTTCATGAAATATGAATTAATTAAGTAAAACTGTTAAAAACAATACTAAATATACTTTACTGCACAACGAAATATTATTATATATTCCGAGAATTCCCGGGATTCCGGGAAATATTTGGCATATCCATGTTATGTCCGCATGTCGCAAGTAGCAAAAACAGCTCTACCTACTCCGATCACTGTACATAACATAACATGCCTCTTTGCCCTGAAGACTAAGGTAGAGGTGTACCTATAGTACAGTCACGAGCATAAGTACATATACACTAGGCTTTATTCAAAGACGATTTTCTCCTTTAGTTTTGAATGAAATTTTATGTTATTACTAACAAAGTATTTTTGAACCCATAGGTTTGTATAAAGTATCGTATTTCAACGTTGAATTCGTTATTTCACGAAAACTCGCAATTGAAAGTTGCCAAGTGTTGACATATGTTGAGTTGTGTTGTTTGTAGTTGTGTGTTGTTGTGTTGTTGTATTTGTGTTGTTGTTGTGTTGTCGTGACTGTACTGATGATAAATCGATTCATAGATTCAAAACACACCACTTATAATTCGTATCATTTCGTCATTCGTCCATGAATCGATTTATCATCAGTTATAACCTATGTTCATGCAAAGAAGTCGGATTTTTTGACATTGTCAGATAACACCTTTGTCCACTTAACCCTTCAATTGTTTTAGACCGCGGTAATTGACAACGGGTTTTTACAACTCTGCCTACCCAATTAAGAATAACAGGCGTGGACATCAATCTCATACCTCAGAATAGCCCAAAGGTGTTTCAAAGAGTTACGTAGCACTGTACCTACGAAACTACGACGACTACGGACGCGCTACGTCGTAGTACGTCTACGCTAGCGACGCGTAGCTCGTAGCAGGGACTTCCGTGCTACGAATATGTAGCTAAGTGACACCATTTTATTAGTTTGTGAATAATATATTATGTTGCAAGTATTAATATTACTTATTTGTTTAAGTCTGCCTTTTGATAAAAGGGGTGGGCAGCATGTTTACGAACATTTATAATAGTAACAAAATAAAATAATCGTATCATTATTTAAAACTACAAATAACACAAAAAAAAAACGATAATAATAAACAGCTTATCAAATATTCACAATCCAATTAACTGAAACAGCGATAATGGACGACTAAAGCCGCATACCACCCGCAGAGCACATCAACTGATCGCTCATTTCAATCATTCATACCCGAACATTTTCGACGCTTCACTTGAAAATTCCATTTAGTAAAATGCCACGTCGAGAGAGAATGTTTCGATGCCGGAATAACTAAAATACAGCTCCCTGAATAAAAACCTGATTGCACTTTAATTGATTGTAGTGATTAGTGATTGTTGGTAAACAAAATTCCAAAAGAGAAATGTAATATTTATTTACTTTCTTTCAACGACGTAGTAATGTTATCATTAATCACTACAAAACCGATCACAAAAGACGTATTTTTTTGCTTAGAACCAAAACAGTGCAGAAATGTTGTATGAAATCTCATGGTTGCACAGTTTTTCATTAATGCACTGTTTTTTTATTTTTATTTAGATATAAATTTACCAAAGAGGTTTAATATCTCCTATTAAGTTTAATATAAAATGTATGCATTAGATCAAAAAGATACTGGCTGAAAATAAAAATCAGCTGAATAAAACCGACTTGGTGAAAAAACAAATGGTGCGCATTTTGTACCATTGTAAAACTTTAATACTTCATATTTAGCAAGAAAAGATTTAAAAAAATGGAAATCGCGATAGCGATATGAATGCAACTCCAGAAAGTATAAAAACAGCTGCAAATGAAATTGTTAATAACTTTTTTCCGCAAAAGAAGCGGGATAAATATTTAAAAGCTTAAGAAAACTTTGTTTTCATTAACTTGAGTTTTTATTATGAGTAGGTATATTTCATCACGGTAGGTGGATCGGTAGTTGAAAGAAAAGTAGATCACGCACCTTGCTAAAGTGAGTAATTAATGCACTCGTGTTAATTTAGTGCCCTCGCTTGCGCTTGGGCACCAACATAACTCTCGTGCATTAATAACTCACTTTGCGCTCGATTCAACAATCTACTATTATTAAACTATTTATTGTGTGTACAATAAAGAGTTTAAAATAAAAAGGACAAACATACAGGGTGTAGAAAGACCATATAGGGTCATATAGCCGTCAACTCATGAACGAGTGCAGTGATCTAGTAGATGGACTCACTTGGTCGGTTACTATATAAACTTCTCGATTTCGATAAAATTTGGCAAAGAGATAGATTGCATCCCGGGGAAGGACATAGGATACTTTTTATCCTGATATTCCCACAGGATCGAGACTTACCTACGCGGGTGAAACCGCGGAGCGCTTCTAGTTTACCTATATTTGTTTGTTACATTTAGTTCTGTATGGTCCGTTGTGTCCGTCCTGTAATTTCTGTAGCGTATACGAACGTTGGTAAATCTAAATAAATAAATAAACTACGCATGCTGTACATCAGACTAAGTTACAAACATTGCATAAAAATTATTGTGGCAAACGACTTTTACTTTTGGCGAGAAAAATTGTCGTTTTCTGTAGTGCGCAATTTAACACACGCAAAACATTATGCTTATGAGTGCATGCAACGGTGCAGAAGGTCGTGAGGGTATTTAAAGTTGTGTTATAAAATTTAAAACTTGTTTTCGTAAAAAACGTCAGGCAAGGTTGGAATTCTGACCTTCAATATCTCCGTAACCAGAATGTTTCCAGGTATGGTCCAGTACAAAAAAGATCACAGTGACGGGGAGTACAAGTGACCTTCGTCTTCGTTAATTGTCTTTTTACATCCGTTATTTAAAGCCAGTGTACAAATGATGATCACTTTTGAAAAAAATAAATTTTAGATTGAAACATAAATTGTGTATTTTGTAGTGCTTGGTGTATTTTTTATGTTACGTATTTTTGTGATGTACAATAAAGTATATATAAACTAGCTTCCACCCGCGGCTTCGCCCGCCAGGTATGTCGATAAAAACTATCCTATGTCCTTTCCCGGGATGCAATCTATTTCTCTGCCAAATTCTATCGAAATCCGTTCAGTGGTTTAGGCGTGAAAAGGTAACATACAGACAGACAGAGTTACTTTCGAATTTATAATATTAGTATGGATAAATAAACGCACGCTTCATCTGAATCATCATAATCAGCCTATGATGTTCCCACTGCTGGGACACAGGCCTCCTCTATCTATAAGAGGGAGTGTGTTAGTGACTTCACCTTAATAAGCAGTAATATTACAAATAACAGTTCATTGCCACGTAACGTGATATAAACATATGTTTTCATAAAACGGTTGCCAACTTAGCTACAGAAACACCTACAGATTTTATTTCTAAAACGTTATTCTGTGCGAGACAGTCATAACTATTCATAACAGTCACTTAAATATGAACGTAGCATTTTCAGCTAACCTAAGCTGAATATTTTTCTCCAATTTCCTTAACAAAATGTGCAAGAAAGCTGAAGAAAATGTGAATAAAAATCAGCTGAACTTTCTGAAGCAAGTTTTCATTTAATTTTCTTTTCCTTCAGAGCACTCTGCAGCTTGAAAATGTCAAGGACCTGATAATGAATACATAAGCACGCTCTGAGTATATTAATGTGAACAAAACCGTAATGATACACGATTTTATTTCTGTAAGTAAGTTTGCTTCTACACGTCAAATATATTTTAAAAACAGAGATGAGTTGGGTGTTTCCTATCCGATTACTCGGAGAAGAAATGCCCACACAAACTCAGAGGTCACAGTCTCTTTTAAAGTTCAGCTATAATCTTGGTCAGATCATGTGAGGACCATGTAGATTGGTGTCTGAAATAGTCTCTTGAGGAATAAACTACACAGATAGGAGTATTATGCCTGTCCATTCAGTACACGTGCACTAATTTGTCAGTAATAGTGCAGCTCAGCAACTCAACGATTCGACGAACAATACAAAAAAAAGACACTTGCGTAGGCTGTCTACAGTACACAAACTGCCAGGCCATCATTAAAAGCAACTGAGCAGGAAAAAAAAACCTACACCACCCACTTAATCCTCACATTCACAATAATTAAAATAATATAATACATAAATATTTCCGTTTAGTGACAATTCATTAAGCCCGAGCTGGCATTTACTCTGAATTCATTCAAGGTCGCTATCAATGTTATTGATTTTATCAATATTTTAATTAATGTGTGCTAGGATTACCTTATATAATAGCTATAATAGCTTTATGGATGACTAGCTGTGCCCCGCGGTTTTACCTGCTTAAAGTGTCCATCCCGTAGGAATATCGGAATAAAATGTATCCTATATGTTATTTTGATGTATATGCTATATTACTGTAAAGTTTCATCCAAATCCGTTCAGTAGTTTTTGCGTGAAAGAGTAACAAACATCCATCCATCCTCACCAACTTTCGTGTTTATAATATTATTATAATTATAATATTATAATAATTATATTATATATTATAGTAGGATTAATATTGCAATTCTATTTTGCTTGTGGATCAGTGAATGTTATGTAAACGCTGTTGTCAAAGCAGGATATTTTTTACTAGGTAATGTAATACAAACGAAAGAAGAACTTCTAAAGTCAAGTCTGCATTCAAATAAAATCGCCATCGCCTGTTACCAACTTTATATCATCACATCGTTCCCTGTCTTCAACATCATCTGCTTAGCCTTTTCCCAACTATGTTGGGGTCGACTTCCAGTCTAACCGGACGCAGCTGAATATCAGAATGTTACATGGAGCGACTGCCTTACGTTACTGGATAATACGATACCCCTTGGTAAGACTGCTTGACAGACTATCGGGCTTCTGACGACCCGTAACAACTGTTAAAGATCCACGAATGACAGCCGGGACCAACCGCTTAACGTGCTTTCCGAGGCGTGCAGGTATCTCGGTATGTTAAAGGCGACCACCCATCCAACCGCAGTAAGCGTAGCTTAACCTGATCGATCGACCCGTGAGGTTGTTATTACTTAGACACAGGCCCCCCATTTTTTTTACTAGGTATCTAATGTAATACTTAGATGATAGAGACGTAAGATGAGCTTCTAAAGTCAAGTATATATTTGAATAAAATCGCCATCGCCAGTTACCAACTCTATGTCATCATTGCCAGTATGAATGTGAGATATATGGATTCTTGGGGACCAAAGTTAAGGTGAGATTTTCTCAATCGAATATCATCATCATTTCAGCCCGGAATCATCCACAGTTGGTTACCTATAGACCTCCCCTATCTGCTGCCATACTTCCCGGTTCCGTGCGCCCCTCATCCAGATGTTTCCGGCGACTTTGACGATATCGTCAAACCTCATCTGCATGCGGTACCCCAGCTGACAGATGAACGAGGATATGACGAAAAACTCGCCAAGATGCAATAGCCAGCGTTGCGTTTTATACGGTTTATAAAACCCTATAATGAACAACCGAATATACGAAACCCAAAATTAATATACAGAGCAACATCGGAACGGTCAACATCAAAAAAGAAGGCATATTTGTTGGCGTCGTATCGCCAAATAACTCATTAATATGTTTACTAAGCCCTTCCAGCCTCGGTAATCCGGTAAGCTCCAATTTTGGAGGGATTACTGCCTATTGATCAAACAACTTATGTATGATAGATACTGCCTAGAAACATCTGGTTTTTGGAATAGTCAACGACCGAAGTGAAACCATAGAGGAATCTATAGAGGTATGTGAACCAGGGTGTACAGTTCACTCATGTTCCATAGAAAAGGGAGAATCCATTTCATTTTTCATTTTCATTTATTCATTTTGTGAACATATACACAGGGTACAATCATACAGGTGTTATACAAAAAAATGTTGGTCCATGCTATGTCCCGCCAAAAGGCATACAAAATATCAAATAACAAAATAAAAATAAAGTCAATAGGTAAGTATATGTCACAATTTCATGCAATAGTTAATATAATATGTCAATAAAAATTTAAAACTGCACATAAACGAATAGGTAATCAGTCACAATTTCGTATACAATAATAAATACAACAAAAATGACAATAAAAATATTATCATTATCTTACGAAAGCAACATTTTAATTATAGACAGATATACCTACAATTATACAACTATTATTTTAATTTGTCATTAAGATGTTCATTAACAGAATTATTTTAGGTGCATCGTGTTCACATATTATTATTATTATATAATAAATGTATGGAAAATATTTTAAAAGAGTAACGGTGGAGTTTCTTGCCCATTCTTCTCCATACGAAAACTACCTTTTGGAATGGGCGACTAGAATCAATTCTATTTGTTGTAATTTCTGACGTTCAAAAGTGCCTTTTATGTGCCTATTTGAAATAAATGCTTTGACTTTGACTTTGAATAATACGCCTATCCTCCTGTCTGATGGGCTACGATTGAGGTCGGGAGGTTGTATATTATGCTAGTCGCGCGGTAAACTGCTTGTGCGATGCAGGATTTTGCGTGACGTCGGTATGATGCGTAGTTTGCATGTGGCGATTTAGATGTTGCTACATACTAATTGAATCTTGTGTTTCTTTAAACATAATCCTATTATGCACAATTCCCACTTTATCATTTTCAACTCCACCCACTTGTCATAGAGCTCATATGCCATAACACTATGCATATCCTAGCAAGTGGACCCTTCAGGAGCACTCCTGGCACTGAACGTGTTAATAAGGGGTTCCGACGACTTTAAAAGATAAGATGGAAAATTTAGAAGATTACTTTTT
This sequence comes from Luperina nickerlii, assembly GCA_963855955.1. Lineage (NCBI taxonomy): Eukaryota > Metazoa > Arthropoda > Insecta > Lepidoptera > Noctuidae > Luperina > Luperina nickerlii. The sequence continues at coordinate 22,516,409 of OY979667.1, forward strand.
GTCTGTCCTTTACTGAGGTATTTTAATAGTAAGGCTGTCGATGTGCTAGATTCAAGCTACAACGAGCACTTCTGCCACAGACTAAGTCTACGCAACAAGTTTCCTAATGTAAACCCGGCTTAAGAACCAGGTACCCTGGAGTGGAACAATAATAGGCTAGTATTACAACGAAGCTTCAACGAAGCTGCAAAACGAGATATCTATATCTATAAATAACTCATCATCTGCCTAGCCTTTTCCCAACTATGTTGGGGTTGGCTTCCAGTCTAACCGGATGCAGCTGAATACCAGTATTTTACATGGAGCGACTGCCTATCAGACCTCCACAACCCAGTTACTGGGTAATACGATACCCCTTGGTAAGACTAGTTGACAGACTTTCGGGCTTTTGACTACCCGTAACGACTGTCAAAGATCCACGAATGACAGTCGGAACCAACGGCTTTCCGAGGCACGGAGGGGTCTCGGTATGTAAAGATGGTCACCCATCCACAGACCAACCGCGGCAAGTGTAGCCTAACATGATCGATCGACCTGTGCGGCTGTTATAATTTAGCCACGGGCCCCTATATCTTTATTATAATTTAAAATGTATCCTTTTGCCCCATATCTAAGGTTGACTGGTAGAAAATGCCTCAGGCATTAAGTCCGCCTTCGTACAGTATTGTTTTTTTACTTTTGCATAAAATTTTAATAAATTAAAAATAGACTTGAACTTTACACTTTCCAAGCTTCAGTTTCGCCATACCATCAATAAACTGTGCTCCATCAGCCAGAATAGTCAATCAAGCTGACATTGATACTCGGGAAGGTCTCAAACCGCCTACGCAGATCTATCTTTAGCAGATAACAGCGAAATGCATGGGCATAGGGCACCAGTTCCACCGACAACAGAAAACGACTAGACGATTGAGTGACACGTTCTTTATTAATTAGTTATTACGGTCAACGGCCAATTACATCAGATATAGACAATATTATGATTGCAAAGGAGGCTTTCGGTAGGATTTCCCATTGGCAATATACTTTTATCCCTTAAAGGGGATAAATTTTCAAAAATATTTTAGGCTTCTTTATATAAGGAACATAAAAAAAAACAATAATACACAACAGTTTGGGCTGTACATTCTCTGTCAGTGAATGAATAAATTTGAAATGTTTATTTACTTTCATATGGACTCCAGACATACTAACGTAATCGTCTTCCATTTGTCAGCGAACGCGTCACAGTGAAGTTTACCGTCCAAGAATACGTCGAAAGCGGAAAGAGTGCGAGGGACACGGGACTGAGTAAGTACATGAAATATTTTATGGATATATTTGATACCGTGGAACGTCTGTCATGTCTGTCGACAGACCTATGGCCGTTGGGGCAGACGTGTCTGTGACTGGAGACCTTAAATTGGCGAGCGTAACATAAGACAACCCCTAGCTAGATGCACCCACCCACGACTTGAAAAAGTTGGCTGGTAGTTTCAGACAGATCGGATGCCGAAAACTAGGTGTTGTGGCGCAGCTTGGAAGATTGTTATGTCCAGCAGTGGACTACGATAGGATTTTATTTCTAGCTCAATTTATTACTCGATAACCGTCAGCAGTGGGACCAGTGCCTAAAGCAATAGGTGAGTTGGAATCTACCGAAGGAAGATCAAAATAAAAGTATATACATAGGCATCGAGACCTTTAAGTACCAAAATAATCTAGTACTGACATTTACGGACTGAGTGGGAGGACAAGTGATGGGTGTAGGTACCTGCATGTCGATTCTGTAAAAATCTCACCGTGAATACTTGCGTGGAGTGAGCTGTCAGTGTCATCCTACTGATGCTAGGGATTGACCAAGCAAACATTTACAATCATAAAAGAGATTTTAATATTATTTTTTAATGCTAATCCTATTGATATTTTTATATAATTCAAAGCTAGTATTTTAGTGGTCAAAACATTAATATTTTGTGGGGTTTTACTTACAATAAAATAGCTAAACAGAATCTCAACCTTGTTTTTTTTTTCTTTTTTCCCTAGACTAGTAAGTCCTTATATAGCCAGACAGCGCCAGCGCCTAACGCGCTTGCGCGGCGTGAAATATGGCTCATTCCGAATTAAGTCATCATCGCTCACATGAATAATTTGCTTTCCGATTTAGATAAATCACCACTATGGCAGCTGAGAGTCAGTAATATACCTATTCACTTGAATAGTTACTCATGGTTGGATTATAGTATTTATTTGTGTATACACCACGAATTTCTTCTTCTTTGGTAAGGTGGCGACTGTAGCCAGAAGCACAATTTCGAAAATGCCACGTTAGTTTAAAGATCGGTGATAATTATTAATTTAGGGCATGGTCGGTAGTCGGTATTATCGCAAGATGGCACATGCCATGACTTCATATATGTCGATTCACGGGACATCGTTATCGCGTTCACGTTAATTCAGAAAAGGGCCCTAATTCACTTTGACCACTTAATGATTCATTACTTCGAAACCACGTCAATTCCTTAATAACCTAATCACTACATCTGCTATTAACGTATTCTCTATGACACAATGACCGAAACCGGTTTGAACTGTCAAAATACCACGCTTGACAACCGTACGGCGTGGTAAGATTATGCGGGGAATAATAGATAAATACCATACAGCAGAATTGGGGTCAAGGTGTAAGCACGCTGTAGTCGATTACAGTGCAATTCGGAATGTACCATATATCACTCCACTCGAATCTCGTAACCATGGCAACACCACCTCGGCGTCAACACCTCCACCAGCCGCGTTTTGATTGGCGAATACCTCGTCTTTTTCTACTTTAGTTACACATTTTGAAAATCGCTCAACGAAAACTTTGCTTAATCAGCCCCTTGGCAGACTCTAAGGCAGGGTCGCCATGAAATGTTGGGGGTTCAAGGGTCGTTAGAATTAGACAACCAGCTTGATACTTTAATGAATATCTAGTGAATTTATGTTACAATGCGCATTGATGTAAACTGCTTACTTATATTCTAAAGGAGTGTACTTACTACGTTATGCACTATTAGGGACCATACATACACTTCAGGGTTGACACCAACCACTTCTTCATAAACACGGGCGCGCGATGAGCGATAAAATATTTGCACTTATTTGACGTTGGTATTGCATTTTCCTAATGCTCTTATACATGACGCCTTACAAGTTAAATATGTAAAAACAAATCTCTAATGTGATAATGAGTGACTAACGCGCAAGCGCGGCGTGATCTTAATTATCACTACACCTTCACTCAACCCGATTCACGACATTAAATGTCGTGAATCGGGTGAAGTGATCACGCAATCTGCAATGTGATAATGACAGTGATTAACGCGCAAGCGCGGCGTGATCTTATCACTTCACCTTCACTTCACCCGATTTACGACATTTAGTGTCGTGAATCGGGTGAAGTGATCACGCCACACAAACTACGTGGGATTACATACTATGGTCCGTCAGCTAGGCATCCGTTAGCACTCGATGACTTGACACACTCGGTTATCTCTTCTAATTCAATAGATTTGGGTTAATAACAACGCTGAACATCGTCGCAGTCTTTACTAGACTCGATCTACAATTGCTCATAATAACCAAACAATGTCGATGCGTATTTTCATCAGTCTAGCTGTCATAAACGTGAATGTTTTAATTTTATTTACTGTTCGTACGTGACGCGCTCGCGCCTCAGTCTATATAAGGACTTACTAGACTAGGGAAAAAAGAAAAAAAAAAACAGGATTGAGATTCTGATTGCGCTTCTGTTTTGCTATTTTATTGTAAGTAAAACCCCACAAAATATTAATGTTTTGACCACTAAAATACTAGCTTTGAATTATATAAAAATATCAATAGGATTAGGCTAAAAAAATATTATTAAAATCTCGATTATGATTGTAAATGTATGCTTGGTCAATCCCTAGTATCTGGTAAGATGACACTGACTGTTCACTCCACGCTCACTTCACCTAAGTTTTCACGGTGAGATGGTTACAGAATCGCACTGCTGTACATACTTTTAATATATACAGTGGGACTTGTGGGTAAGTAATAAAAGCCAGGTCGATCGATCATGTTAATGTGGTGGATGGGTGACCATCTTTACATACCGCAAGACCGCTCCGTGCCTCGGAAAGCACGTTAAGCCGTTGGTCCTGGCTTTCATTCGTGAATCTTTAATAGGCGTTACGGGTCGTCAGAAGTCGGACAACCAGTCTTACCAAGGGTTATCGTAATACCCAGTAACTGGGTTGTGGAGGTCAGATAACCAGCCGTTCCATGTAAAACACAGTTTTTTTTTCTGGTTAGACTGGAGGGCGACCCCAACATAGTTGGCAAAATGCTAGACAGACTGATACTCGTTTGCTGACAGCAAATGTATTTACACGCTATGTATGGCAGAATATGCTGTAACCATGTAACTGTGACATTTATGTAACCGCATTTCGCCAATCAAATATTATTTTTATGTGGAAAAACTTAAAAATTGTGGCGCGTGGGACGTCCGCCCACGTACACCAACAGTTTTAAGGTTTAGTCAAACAAAAAAACTTTAAAATTAGTTTTATACACAAAACCAGCGGCACGTACGAGTAATATCGGTTTTATGTATAAAAGTAATTTCAAAGAATTTTTTTTTTGTTACGACACTATTTCTGAGAAGCTAGGAAATGTGTATCATTTAAGCATTGTTTCCTTTTTTTAATATAATTACATTTTTATTTTTGACTAGTGTAATATAATTTGATTTTTTTTTTGTTTAGTTTAGTTTGTGATCTTCCTGTACGAGTCGCAATAAATACTTTTTCTTTATTTCTTTCTTTTCTTTGTTTTGAACGACCAAATGTCATTTTTAGCATAGGTTAAACATTTTGTAAATATTTTTGTACAATATTGTCATATTGGCTCAGGATCGAGTTGAGTATAAAAAGAAAAGGGAGGCATTTGCCCTGCGTGGGACAATACAGGCTGAATCTATACTATTACTAGCTGCGCCACGCGGTTTCACTCGCGTAAATGTCGATCCCGTGGGAATATCGGGACAAAAAGTAGCCTATATGTTAATCCAGGGTATCAGCTACCTCCATACAAAATTTTATCAAAATTGGTCCAGACGTTTGAGCGTGAAGAAGTAACAAACATATAAACACTCACACTCACAAACTTTCGCCTTTAGGTATAATATTAGTGTGATGACGATATTGTAGCACAAAACTATTTAATTTATCTGCTATTTATAGCCGCAAATAAATGTTGATTAGCTTCAAATTTACCAGATTTTACAAAATAAATAGGTATACATAAATGAATCTGCCTTGCCTCTTCCCAACTATGCTGGGGTCAGCTTCTAGTCTATCCGGATGCAGCTGAATATAAGATATAATTATGAGTTATCTGAGATATAAATAAATGTCACAATTTCATCTGAAATGATAGATAGGACCTTATATCATTCGAAAATTTCTCGGATGTCGATAAGCCAGGATAGAGTTTTATAAACAAAGTATTTTTCGGAGAATTTGCGTCTGTAAACTGAGGTTCCTGGGTTCCAGTTTACCTATATATTAACGCGTACAGCATTTACTTTTCGAAGTTTTCAGTTTAAATAGGTACTTGTCAAAACATGACCAACATACCTTTGTTTTTATTCTTATTTACTTATTATATTATATTTACCTACTAGCTGACCCAACAAACCTTGACCTGGGGGCCTAAAAAGGCCATTTTGGCAGAATCATAAAAGGATAACATTATGAATCATAATGGACAGTTAACTGTTAAGTTAATCTTGTCAAATCCCATTGGTGAAGGATTTTACAGTTTTTTTTTTGTTTGTGCTAAAATACTATTCAATCCAATCCAAATCCAATCCCAATCTCTTTGATTATACGTACGTAGTGCTACGAAAAAAGAAAAACACGGACTGTCTTTGCCATATTATGATTCATAATGTTATCCTTTTATGTTTCTGCTAAAGTGGCCCTAGGCCCTCAGCACAAAATTCAATTTTTCATAAAAAATCCCATAGAAAAAAGGACGTTTAATTTTTCCTGAATTTGAAAATTCTCCGGGTACCTTTCGATAAACACCTTATTCGGACTATTACGAACATTTCAAAATAAAAAATAGTCAAATCGGTCCAGCCGTTCTCAAGCGATGCGCTTACCAAAGAACAGCATTTTATTTTTATTAATGTAGATTCTACGATCGCCCCTTTGTAAAATGCTGGTATACAGCTGGAACTTTTTAGACTGGAAGCTGACCCCAACATGTTGGGAAAAGGCCAGGCAGATGATCGTGCCCTATACTTCTTTTTTTCTTTTTTCATACATCTTTAAGATCGAGTGCATGTCAAAGATCCCTATAGATAATCTGAACATGGATAGGTTAGTAGTATTTTAGTTATCTATTTTATTCTAAATTGATGCTATTAGTACCTTCAATAAAAGGGAGGGGCCCGTGGCTAATTAATAACAGTCGCACAGGTCAATCGATCAGGTTAAGCTACGCTTGCCGCGGTTGATCTGTGGATGGGTGACCATCTTTACATACCGTGACCCCTCCGTGCCTCGGAAAGCACGTTAAGCCGTTGGTCCCGGCTATCATAAACGTATTTTCTTTCTTTTTTTTCTTTCATTCGTGGATCTTTGACAGTCGTTACGGTCAGTCAGAAGCCCGAAAGTCTGACAACCAGTCTTACCAAGGGGTATCGTATTATCCAGTAAAGATAGGCAGTCGCTCCATGTAAAATTCTGGTATTCAGCTGCATCCGGTTCGACTGGAAGCCGACCCCAACATAGTTGGGAAAAGGCTAGGCAGGTGATGAGTACCTTCAATAAAACTAAAGTACTGAGAGCTAGATTTAAAACTATCTAATACTTATATTAATTATAAATTAATGACAGACGGACATAATTGCGCGTTGCAGGTTACGCTTGGCCACCATTACTGATTAGGCACGATTAATGCCAGAAAAAGGAAAGGGGTATCCTTTGGCATATTTAAAATCACTGTGATTTTGTTCCTATATTCTGTAGTCTGATGGTTATCAGTCATAAAACTATGCATTCTATAACAATGATAAAATGTAATAATTACCTCGAATGATTCTACTAAATTATTAAAAGAAAATATAAAATATAAGTAAAACAACACAGCTGACATGAAAATTAAAAGCCATAAAAGCCCTGTGTTGCTAGACCAAAAAGCTTTTGAAATTTCATACCTTTGCGGCCTTGGAGTTTCGAAATACGAAATAAATCATAAAAACCGCATTTGGTCGGACGCCCGTCCGAATCACTAGTGGCAAAGGTATACTCACATTCGGCCTTTGCGGCAAACTATCCACGCCCATTTTGAAACACACTATCACTCATTCTATGTTACTAAAGTCTTTACAAAGGTTATATTGTGATTTTAGTATTGTTTTTTATATATTTTTAGCCGCAGCGCGGCAGGCTGTATGCGCCCATCAATGCTGGGGAGAAGACTGAGTGAACTAGGGATGGGCTGCGCCGGAACCCGGGAGAATCGAGACTCATGTCTAGATAGATGAGATGAAGCATAAAAATAATATTTTCAATAATTCTTTATCCGAATTTTCAATTTATGTTCTTAAAATTGTGAATCGTAAATTATTATGTAAAATGATAATTATAATTATTGTTGTCTATTCATAAAAATATTACCGTGCCCAATGTTCCATCAAAACCAATTTACTAATAACATTTGCTGCATTAAAAAGATCCCCATAGTCAAACACAAATACATCTCGCAGTAGGTATACATTATTCCACACTGACCAATAATTCAATTATCGACAAACTTCCCCCCATCCCTAGCATACTTGATGCTGCGCGCGCCGTCCAACCCCGAAGCTGCCTCACACCTTATCTCACAAAACCAATCAAAACTACACCCTATTCTCTTAAAAAATAAAGTTTAAATTCGCAATTTCCTCATCGTCCTTCGTTTTCGTTTCCAGTACAAGTTATGATTGGCAGCGATGTGACTGCTATCATTTAAGCTGCAGACGAAAGTGACTAAATTTAGTTAACTTGAGCGATTTGGGCGTGATAAATAATCTAACAATTACTTTAAATGGCAGCTCCTTATCTTAGGACAATCTGTGTAAGATTTGTTGTTAGGAATTCTGGGGTTTTGTATAAATGGTCTGTTTTTAGGGTTCCGTACCCAAAGGGTAAAAACGGGACCCTATTACTAAGAGTCAACAGTCCGTCTGTCTGATTGACAGTGTGTTTCGCAATTAGGGTGCTGATTTGCCTTGCCCCCGACAGCAAACAGCTGTCAGAAGTATAGCGGTTGTCTATTTAATTTAAACTGACAAAAAATTCTGGTTAGGACTTGTGAACAGCGTTTAGACGACTCCTACGATAATATTGATTATTTGATTGATGTGCGATCGTTTCGAATAGCTATGCTGAAGGACTAAGTGCGGAAACTAGACCCTCTAACATAGAACATAATAATATAACCGTAGTTTTTTTATGGCAAGAAAAACGTGTGTGTACAAAAGGCCTTACACGTTCCGAGAAAAAGGCAATTGTTGAATAATATACTCGTACGTGTCAAAGTTATTTATACTAGCTATTCGCGGAGTCTCACGACAACCAAACGTAGGTGGCGTGATTTAATAAAACATGATTTTTGTTTTCACCCGACTACGGCGAAGCAAATAGGAGGGTTATGATTTTGACCGGTATGTATGTATGTTCATCTGTTTCCTCATAACTTCTAAACTACTTGTCATAACTGTATCGTTGGAAGCGTCTCGATTGTCCGCTGGTCATAGGCTATGTGCCGGACATAAAGTCATGATCTAAAACAAAGTATTTTTTTAATCATGCCATGTTGGGTATCAAATGAAAGGGCTTAATTAGCACATTTCAAAAGTATAAATATTACTGAAATAAATCCCAAAATAATTAAATAAAAATAAGTTTAAAAACCTAAACCCGACTACTGAAAAGGATGAAACAAGAACGTAACTTTCCGTGGTCGCATGCCGCTGTACTAACATACTTATAAGCAAGTTAGCATGTGACCACAGGAAGATACTTTCTTGTTTCATCCTTTTCAGTAGTCGGGTTTTAGTTTTTAAACTTATGTTTTGGTAAGCGGATTTCACGTTCAAGCATTTTTTTTGTGATGAATTCGATTTCGAACAGTAGAATAGGTACTGTTCTTCGTTTCGAAACACGTAAAAAGGTACAATTGCAGCCTACAAGCTGCAAATATAAACTAGCAATCCGGGTGCCCCAACTTCCCACGGGTGCAATGGTGACATCCATACTATTAATATAATTAATATCCATACTAATAAGTATTATAAATGCAAAAGTGTCTCTGTCTATTTGTTAGCTCTTCACACTTAAACCGCTGAACCGATTTAGATGAAATTTGATATAGAGATGGTTTGAATCCCGGGAAAGGACATAGGATAGTTTTTATCCCGATACCACGAGATCGACACTTATGCGGGTGGAACCGCGGGGCGCTGCTAGTATTTCATATTTCATAACGTCGAAATTTTTTTATATGTAAGTTTAATAATGCGTTATTCACATACACCTTCCGGAATTAATTCTCTAAATGATGGTGAAAATTGCATCGAAACCCATTGTGTAGTTTAGAAGAACTAAGCGGTAAGCGGTCATACAGAGACGAAAAGCGACTTTGTTTTATAAAATGATTGTATAAATTCCGGGTATAGTCACGAGCACTAATACGTCAACATTTGGCAACTTTCAATTGCGATTTTTTCGTGAAATAACGAATGCAACGTTGAAATACGACACTTTACACAAACCTATGGGTTCAAAAATACTTTGTTCGTAATAACATAAAATTTCATTCAAAACTAAAGTAGAAAATCGTCTTTGAATAAAGCCAAGTGTATATATACTTATGCTCGTGACTGTAGAATTAGCTTGCTACAGTTGCTACGATTGCTACGCGCTACGAGCCGTAGCACTGACAAGTTTCTGAATTAATAAATGTTTGCCATGAACAAAAATGAAAATGTGCTGTCGCCGATCTACCTAACTATGGTCTGTTTAAAATACATCTGATTATTTTTAGGCAATCACTTTCTAAGGGGGACTGACTCTACGAAAGTTGAGGTTATAAAATTAACCTCAAAAGTCAAATGAAAAACATCTATGGTGATTAAAAATTAGAATTTTGATTTGAAGTTTTCAAATGGGTGTTATTTAAGGCAGCTTCTTTAAAAACGTCATTCTCGTCTTCAAATATATTTAGTTGTCTAATGAATTAATAGGTCAGCGACGAACTTTTAGCGTCTAGAAAATGCTTTTCAAGGGAACATATTGTAAAAAAAGCTACTGTTCATATAACTTTATGTGGTTTTTATATTATACACTCTAGGGGTAGCAGCCAAAAAACTAAGTGAAGTCGGGGGTGCCCCGATTCGGTTTTGGAACAGATTCGACCTATTCAAACCACGAAGTGACCCCCAGTGGTGGCCAAACAAGTGGTGGACCTCGAGAATAATCGGTAATTGATGACTTGACTATTATACCTACTGCTCATTTTCATGAAAAAGAATATGATTTATTAATTTAGTTGTTGGATAAAAAAGTTTGATGGCTAATTTTGAGGCTGGAATTTGATTTTATTAGCAGACAGATGTTGAATCTTTAAAATACATAAAGTAGCCCACTTACAACATTAGTCGCTGAATTATCAATTCAGAAATAAATATATTTATCGGTAGCTCTGAGTTATATTAATTTACGTTCGTAAATTGACGCTTTTTTTATATTCTGTTGGAATAGTAAAGGTGTAGAATTAATATAATAGAAGCTGTTCTATTAACTCGTTGCCTACATACAAAAAAAGACGTTGGGTTGCAGGTGCTAAAGAAAACTTTTGTTGGTGCAATTATAATTTCCCTTTTCAAATTATCAAATCAAAGCACTTCATTGGCATGTGGTTGTGGTAGGGGTGGTGGCGATGGCGGTAGTGGTTGACAATTGGGTCTATTAAACTGCACTAGGTAGCCCAGCTTCTGCCTTAAGGCTCGTACACACAGGCGCGACGCGACACGCGACACAAAGGCACCGCAAGTCGCGCAACGGGCGGTGCCTTTGTGTCGCGCGCGATTCGCGTCGCGCGTCGCGTCGCGCGTCGCGCCTTTTTGCAGGAGCCTTTAACCGCTTTTATCTTTTAACTTGCACCTTTAAACACGGTTCGCAACATTTACTTGGACACTGCACACGCTCAGACAGTCCAAATGTCAGGCTACATTGATGAACGAGGTTTACGCCAGAGGAATCATTATTTACACAAATTCTAGATAGCTAAATCAAGCTTATGGTTCCTTTGATAACTTAGATCTTTACTATAAAAAGCAAAAAAGTAAAAAGTAATTTAAAAAAATTAAATCGACTTCAAAAAGAAATTAACTCAAAATTATGAAATAACTTTAATTTCGGAAGTCGGAGGCCAAAAACTAAAACTAAAATACAGATCCCAAGACACCGACTTTCGAAACTAAAGTTATTTCATAATTTTGAGTTAATTTCTTTTTAAAGTAGATAAAAAAAAATTAAATACCTTTTTTATCCGAATCGTATTCATCCTAAAAAATTCACCCTATGCCTAGATCTCATCGGGCCCAAATCTTCAAAACAAAATGGGCGCGTAAAGACGTAACAACGGTCTGGAGAACACAGCTGTGTACCAAAATGAAGATGGAATAAATTACCCAAGGCAATATGCAATGAAGTCTCAGCTGCGAATTGTTACTTAAGTATAATCTATATTATTACGAGTTGCGGATTATCTGTGGACTTAAATTACTATTAGTATTGTTATATTCACCTATAAATTGCGCTTCGAACACATCGGCACTTCAAAGAAGACATACACATTCAAACGCCCAAATACATATGTACACACACACACCCAAACCAACACAAACCCTATTTATAAATAAGACGCACATACAGTTTCACATTGGCTTACAACTACAGTTACACAAAGAGCTGGAAATTAGTTTATAAGTCATTTACTGTTATCTTTTCTTCCTAAATTTAATTTTTAGTCACCCTTTGTAAACGTGAAAAAAACCGTCTCAATATTGTTAATAATTAAGGGGAAGAACGAGATAGCTCCAACACAATTATTATCAATTACTTACTGGGGATGTCTCATTCATAATTCATGTAACTGTTTTGGGATAAATAATTAAACATTTTTCATTTTCACTGTATTAAATTGCTATATGTTTAAGCCATTGAGGGTTGAAACACTATGGTCCGAGTGCTCATCAAGTATTTCGGGACACTGCCAAGCGGTTGGCCGACTCTTCACGTGGACAGAGGTCTATTTTTAGATCACAGAATACATAAATATATCATTTGCCATCTAACGTGGCAATTGCGTAACACTATATCAATCACAATCTGAATCATTTTAATGGATATTGCTAATCCATTGCTTTATTTGTTCAAAAAATTTGTCTGCTCAACAAAGTAAGTAACGCAATGAATGCTGTTGAACTGTCAAAATGAAAGCTATTCCTACTGTTAGCTTGTTACGCAATTACCCCGCAATCTACTCATCAAAATTCTACGAAAACCTTTAACTGAATTGATACTGCATTAAATTTCCTACCACCGCATGTCTCATTTCTAGGAATTCATAACATTCCACGTTCTCTCAAAGTAAACTTCCAGGAATTTGCGCGGCTTTTGCATTTGGTAATAGGGAATATGCATGAATTTTTTTCATGGCATTTATTAACAAAATATGAAAATACCGTAGTAGAGATGACAAAAAATGAAATTAAAATTAAAATCGGGCAAGAAACACGGCCGATATGAGCATTTAAAACTATTGATTACACACCAATTAGACAGAGAGATCCGACATAGACTGTGACGTCACATGTCACTACGGCCATATAAACTCCGTGTTAAATTTCGTTTTGCGAGAAAGAGATAGAAACAAATCTTCGATGGCTCATATCTTTTTTAATTTCATAGTTATCCGAAAAACAGTTTTACTAAACTGTTTATTACATGAATGAGGATTAATTTTTTAAATAAAAAAGATCATGCATATTCCCTATTGGTTACCTATATTGAAGTTAACAAAACTGTTGCAAATCGAAACAAAGAACTCAGAATTTTTGTAAAAAAGTCTACTGAAACTACAGTTCAGTCATATTTTGATGATTATGGATTTTAAATTACATATTAGGTATGTCCTAAAAGGTAAAGGAAGCAAAAGTAGTACCTGTGTAAGACTGGCGTTCTGTAGTTTCTGGCCTACCCCCATGGAAAGAAGACGTAAGTGTATGTATTATATATTTATGCTACTCTACCAATAAATAAATCTATAAACCCCTTAACTAATAAACGTTGTATAGCGTCTGTATAGTATATTTATACAAAGCACTGTCTTCTTCTTTCGAAAGCCAAATTATTGACGACTGAAAGGGAGAAATCGATGTGTAAATATTCATCTGATATAATACGTTTATTAGTAAGGGGTTATAGATTTATTTATTGGTAGAGAAGAATAAATATACGTGTAAATCGAGTACAAAACAATAAAATCAAAAGGTGCGTCTACACCGCGAGGTTTCTATCACAAGCATTTGGCAGCAACCTTTCAAAAGCCTGGTTTTGTGTCAATCATTTATTTGGCTACTTAGTTGCCAAATAAATGATTGTCAACTACCTACTATTCCTGAGAAGGCTACCAGTGACCTAACCAGTTGGAATCGATATAAAATATAGTGCAAACAAACTAGTCTGGTGGTAAGCAGAGAATGAAGCAATGGCAAGGCCAAGGACAAGATAAAATGCAGAAAGCAAACCAACTTCCAGTCCAAAACGAAAAAGAAGGTGATTTGGATAGGTCAAACGGGAGTCGATCCGTGTTAAATGTTTAAATATTCAGCCGCATCTGATTGGACTGAAAGCGACCCCAATACAAATTGTACCTATACATACATAAAATATATACTTGGCATAATATTTGTAGTGATAATTATGTAGGCGATTCAGGTTTGAGTGATCTTCTTAGCGTATCGATGGCAAAAAGTTAAACCCTCCTTGGCCGAAAATTCGGCTGCGCGAATTACGCTCACAGACGTCTCACACAGTCTTAAGATTATCAAGTGACAGGGCGGTGCAGGATGGAAGGGGGCCTTTGTCTGTGGAAAGGTACGGTAAGCATACGCACTTGAGGTCTGAGCCGTCCCTGAACCCCATCTGTGGAGATTGTCCTTGCTCCGGCCAACTTGGGTTCGAAGTCTATTTAGAGATTTCCAAGTCGGTCACGGTGACACTCGGTAAAGCCCATTTTAGCTAACACTAGGAGACGCCTAATTGAATCTTTGAATTAATGAATCATGAGTCCTTCAATTCTACGCTCAGCACCAAAAGTTAAACATCCAACAGTGGGCGTCCAAAGGACATCCAAAGGACATCCAAAGGCGGGAAAATATTTAGTAAATCCTCTAAAATCTTATTGACGTTCTAATGATTGTACCTACGCTTTTTTATATAAATGACCCTCTAAAAGCTTTTTTAATAAATAGCTCCCCCTTCTTTCCCGATCTACCTTTTTTAGGCATGTATTTAACGTGGCGACAAATTTATCTGAATTTGGGATTAAAAATTAATTAAATCCGGTAGCACAAATAGTAGGTTGGCAGATACAGCGAAAGATAATTTCTATTTTAAGTAGAAAGTAGCAGCTTTAATAATCAATTTTTAGCTTTTTTTTTATTTAAACTGGCATCGAGTTTCTGTTTTGGTAACTAAATTTAATGTTAGGCGAACACGACGGCAGATAAAAAGTAGAAAATGGGCATTCTTAAATTATACAATGAGGTTGTATATAAAGTCAACTAATTGTCTTTAGGTAATAGGTAATACGGGCTGGTGTTCGCAACTCCACGTCAATGCGCGTATATAAATACGCGCATTATATTATAGACGTAGTCGACGGAGCCTTGCTTCTCGGGGCCCCTATTTCTGTCTACAGGGCTTAAAGGAACCTAATACGAAGGAGATGACGGGGGCTCGTTCGCTCGCTCACTTGAGCCCCCGTCATCCTGTCCGAGTCGGGGTGCCCCAAGTCCCAAGCTCGCTTCGCTCGCTCTTGCATCTTGAGTTCTCAAGTTTAACCTTGTGTGTTTCTGGGAATGAGTCTTCAGAGATGCCTATAGTTGCTTATAGTACAATGTTTGTTATCCCACTGTTAATATTAGTCGCCATGTTATTATTTATAGGACCTCGCTTATGATTTCAATTGGCCCTGTTTAATATGTTCGCTACCTTGAAGTAGCAGCCATTATTTAGTTTTTATAATTCCTTGCATTTTGAATCTAATCTAATATAATTATTGCTAAAATATTCAATCGCTGCCAAGTTATTTTTAAGTAGCAAAGAGTTAGTCGCCCTTTAAGTTGTTAGTCGCCTGGAAAATAATAAGCCTTTTTTATACATAACTTGCTGAGCTTTTCGCAAAGTTGGTCGCAGTAATTCGTTACTGCGCAGCGATTCGCCCCAGGTTTTGAGCCGCCATAGAGTTTAAATCGAGCTGTACAAGTATCTCCCGGGCCCCTGACTCCTAGATGGAACAGTGGGGTTGTAGCCGGTAGCCGTTAGGAGTCCGACATCATCCCCCAATTGCCAGACGAAGTGTATCCCTGAAGATTTCCCCACGGAGAAAAGAAAAGGTCCAAGCAAAAATCCAGCAGTGAAGTGTCTTTCATGATCATTTTAGGTGCGTAGCAAGTTGCTGAGCTGGGCCTATTCGCCGCAGCCGTGAGGGACACACACCGGGACTGTGTGTGTTTTTTGTGACAACGAAATACACTTTTTTGCAGATTATATTGTGTCCCTTTTAGTCTGTGCTAAATAAACGTTTTTTTTTCTTCCAAATAACGGGATACTGTGGACTAATCACCAATCAATCATCATTTAGAGTTTAGACCAATATATGTACTTCATTGGCTGATTGGATCTATTGGCGAACGCAAATTGACCCAAAACTATTTTCGAACAGAATACCTCTAAACTATACCATACTAGTAGCGCCCCGCGGTTTCACCCGCATAAGTGTTTATGACGTGTTTGGTTTTTTGACGTAGTATATAGTCTATATGCAAAAGTGTTACATGCTCTGTGTCTCTATGCTACGTCAAAAATAAGGGAATGTCACGGATTGGAGGCAAGATCCTTGTGCTTTGTTGTTGCAGAATTTAGTTTGCCGAAAATAAATCGGTACGTTTACCTAGATAAGCATAAAAGCTACAAAGACAAGCTAAGGTATTACTTAATAGCAATTTAGGTAGAATTTTTGGTGAGTTTAATTTGTTTCATTCATTTTTAAGTTAATAAATCGGTAATCAAGAATAATCTAATTTGTGGTGAGTACTTACATCGTATAAAATCATGTCGAGTGTCGTTGTTTCGGTCACCTGTTGCACTGTTCTTAACTTTATTATTCCTTTTTTTAAACACTTAAGTATTTACTACTCTTATTGATAATAAAAATACTGGAAATATTTTATTCGATAACAAAAAAATCTTATCAATATCTGACGTTAAAATGTTGTGTTTATTTTAAATGTTTGTAGGTATGCTTTTCATAACCCGTACTCTTTTTGGAATAGGTACTTTTTTTTAATTTGCGGTACAGTCCAGCAACATAATTATAGAGAAATCTTTCAAAATGTCAATATCGTCAAATAAATGCACCTTTAATTGCGAAATATAATTCTAAATTCAAAACACAGCACAAAATGGTAACACTAAGTAGTTCAATATTTGAATCCTAGAGATCATACGTGTGATCATTTAATTTATGCAGTAGTTTTGTGAGGCAAAACAATATGTTTCCTTTATTTTTATTGATTTGGCGAGGAGACAAGCGTACTCGCTGAAAGCGCGGTGCACACTAAGGGCAGTCGGCCGCCCTGCGTTGCGTACTTGGGCGGGGCAGGCCGCGGGAGAAGCGTAGA
Organism: Luperina nickerlii; assembly: GCA_963855955.1. Taxonomy (NCBI): domain Eukaryota; kingdom Metazoa; phylum Arthropoda; class Insecta; order Lepidoptera; family Noctuidae; genus Luperina; species Luperina nickerlii. Next base: position 22,533,447 of record OY979667.1, read on the forward strand.
TTTTAATTCAGTTAGGCACGACTACCACACGAGGCAACACTTAAACTTTCCAACCAGTTTTAAGTTTTTGTACTCTAATATTTTAAAATCAATAATTATTATTCTTATTATTTATTTTTACTCTAATTATGCGACTTTGCGGTAAAGTTTTAAGAACTAATTGTATTGCTATGTTTTCCAGCTGTGTTAAGTCCTTCATCGACAGTTAGCGGTGTCTTGAAAGACGTGGGCGAGAGATCCCTTGTCTGAAAAGTTACGTTAATTCTGAACATGAACTTTCTTTCGACGAAATAGAGGATAACGAACTTCTAAAACAAAATAAATGTGACTAAAAATAAGAAACGTAAGTACTTATTTAGATAAAGCAAAGCTCTATAGGGTCGTCGGGTATTGTATAGTTTAAAGGTAAACTTTTAAGTCCCCTGAACTCAATTTTTCAAGGTAATGTGAAAAGAAAACAAAGTAAAATAATTTGCCGCTTGAATGGCGTAATGTTCAATTGAGGAAAACAGCGACCATTTAGAAGCGCGTTGGAGGGTAGAGCACGCAAATTGGGGTACAATATAATTTTAATATTAAACACGTTACGACCTAAATGTAGGAATAATGGCAATGTCGTAGGTAACCGCTTATGTTTTATACTTTTAAATTATCATACGTACCATTGGGGATATAGAAATGGCCTATTTAAGGAAAGGTATCTACACCTATTTCCTATCTTTGATGTTTTGAAGTACCTAAGTACCTAGAGATCGTCCAATTTAAAACTGCACGCCCCTCCAAAGCTTGTTGCATGCACATTTCAAACCTTTGTGTAGAAAATTTTGTGGTGGGCCGTAATCCACCACGCCGCGCCGGCCCAGTTCGGGTTGGTAGATGTCACATGTCTTCGAATTTTTGGTTCATGGCAGTTTCAGTTTTTGGCATGAACCGTTTTGAGAGAGTGGTGATGAAATTAAATACACAAAGTGGGTGCCTGAAGACGGGCGCCATCGTCACCGATGCAGGCCTAAGAAACGCTGGCGTGACGATTCAGACTCGTTCCTAGCCGACTGGACGGAGAAGGCACAGCAAAAGGAAATGTGGAAGAAAATGGGGGAGGCCTTCGCCCAGCAGTGGAACAATACAGGCTAATGTAAAAAAAGTAGTTTTTTTTTTAAGCAAACTTTTATGTGAATGCGCTAAAAATAATAAAATAAACCTTCCTTTAATTTTTGAAGTGAAAACTTCTTTAGCGGCGCTGTGTACTTTTTTTGGAATGGGTAAAAACTTCTAAACTCGCGTCAGGTCACGTGACCCTGATCGAAAATTCGTAAGACGTTTACGTCTTACGAATTTGACGACGGGTGACGTTTTAACGTAAGACGCGCGTTGTTGAGGACAGCGCCATCTATGCACATCGGGAAGAACTACGAGGGCTAGTTCATCCAACAACGACGAGTTTTAACGTAAGACGCGCGTTGTTGAGGACAGCGCCATCTATGCACATCGGGAAGAACTACGAGGGCCTCGCGTACTAACTACGTAGTTCATCCAACAACGACGAGATGGCGCTGAACCACGGATATATAACTGACGACGAGCTCTGTGTGCTTATTTGTAAATCTGAATAAATTCCTTTCACGAGAAGAATAAACCAGTCACTTTGGTCATCATACCTGATTTGCAAAAAACCCTATAAAATAAGGAACACACCTTAACACGCGTGTTTTGTTTATAAGACGATTCACAAAATACACTCGTAATTGTTCAAGTTTTCACTTCTGTCGGCACTACCGGAGTGCCAGTTTTTTTTTACTATCAACTTATAAATAACGTCATTACACAATTTATATGTTAGAAGAGCTTGTCGCAAGATTTAAGTAAGGTAGATGCTCGTATTTACTTAGTTTGATTTTTTTTTTAATTAAAATCAATCAGATCATGTTATTTAATTTACTTGTTTATCTACGCATGCAGGTAAATCTCGCGACAAACTTTTATATCATATAAATTGTGTAATGACGTTATAAGTTAAACGTTTGTTGTTATAAGGTAAACGTTTCAAAAAAAAAGTTTATTTTATTATTTTTAGCGCATTTAAATAAAAGCTTGTTATAAAAAAGTTTTTTTTTACTTTTTCAAAGTCAAAGTCAAATCATTTATTTCAAATAGGCACATTAAAGGCACTTTTGAACGTCAAATTTTTAATATATTTTTTACTTTAGTTATCGCTGGACAGGTTTCTCAGTTTGTTCATCTCGTTCACGACATCATGTTACACCCTGATGCCACTCAATCCTCGGTACGGCCTCACCTTGACTTGGGTGTTTGGAGGAATGCGCCACTTATTTCAGCTTGAAACTTACTTGTGCCGAAACACTTCCGGGTTTGATTTTGGAGTTATCCTTCTCCTAGACAGATTGCAAGCCAATGCTATTGACGCTTATCTCAACAAATTACACAAGTCAAAGTTAACCAACTGATGCTACAGATTCGAACAATTGACCTCAATATCATAATCGAGGACTCCGAAAATCCCAGTCCCTACACCAAAATTTTAGACGGATTGGAGCAACGGAGTTTAACTCGCTTTCGCGTTCTCAGCAAGTCCTTTCATTTGATACCCATACCTATTGTAGGAAAGTAAAAAAACTTAGACCGCCATCTTTAGAAGTCATAGTCAGCAAGCCATATTGGATTTAGAGTGACGTCACTTTATTTTTAGACTTATTCTCAGCAAGCCCTTTCATTTGATTAGGTACCCATATTGTAGGAGTGCATTAGAAAATAACTAGTCCGCACTCTTGGGTGTCCCACCATGTTGGATTTAGAATGACGTCACACAGCAAACCCTGCATTGTCATCCAAACTAAACGTGTATGCAAAATTTTAGCTCAATCGGTTGAAGATATCTGCTTCAAAATTGAGTTGCAAAGTCGACCCGAACAATTATAGTTACATTGCAAGTTAAATAAAAGCTTGTAAAAGAAAAACAGTGGTACTCCGGGAGTGCCGACAGAAGTGAAAACAAAACACAAACAGAATAGGTACTGTGCCATCACTCACTGACATATCGGATATACATTAAAACCGAGTACATCCCGAGGACAGCCGAACACATCCGAAGCGGGTATTTTTTTAATCATCCTGAAAAGCTACGTCGTCATTTATAATAACAAAAAACATAACCCTCCTTCTGGCGCAGTCGGGTAAAAACGAAACGAACCGAACGTGAATACAATTTAACTTTAATAAGTTTCATTAAAATGTCGTCAAAAGATCAACTCTCCGAAATGTTTCAGCACTTTCAGCCGCCCTGAAGTTTCGTTCGATTCTCAAAATACTTGAAACTAAATTAAAGTCTTCGGCCGAGGTATTTGGGTATCGGTAGATAATGGATATATTTAAAGTATTTTTTTTAAGATTCTTGCATAACAAACATCGCGCCTGTATTCCCTGGCTGTAGGATCAGGCAGAGGTGTAGGTACCTATAGTAGGCAGGTACACCCACAGATGAGCGTGTTGTGGTCTTGTATGTATCATAAACGGCAGGCAGTAGCTTTATAGTACCTACATCTCACCCATATTTCGCTATAGTCCGCGGAACTAGTTGGCCGCGCCTTAGGTATGTGAGCGGTGGGACGGAGGGGCGGGGGTGCTTTGTCATTACTCGCTACGTGCTTTGCGAACGATAGGCAACCCCGCCTCCTCACCCCCGTCCCCACCCAAGAAGTCAAAAAACGAAAATGCGGAATCAACGACACCGACTTCCGAAATTATAGTTATTTTTCACTTTGTAGTGTTTTTTTTTCAAATTGGCTGTTTTTTTTTTTCGTAAAAACGTTTTTTCTCTTTATAGTACAGACGCCAGCACATCAAGCTACTACAATCTCTCACATTTCTTTAATAGATTTTCAACTATATCGCTAAAGTATTAGGTTCAAAGTTGATTGGGAAAATTTGACAGTTTCGGGTAGCTTGATGTGCTGGAATCTGTACATATTAGTATTATCTATTAGAAACGTACTAAATTTCTAACTACATGCTGCTGAGAATTTCTCATGGACATCACCTTGCCCGACACTTTGCCTGTCCCGGGTGTCCAGTCATCTCCATAGTCGGTAGTCTCAATTGCGACCACTATAAATCAGAACCAGTCCAAATGAATAAAAATATGTCTACAATTAGCAAACGAAAAACAAAAAGATCGTGAAACCTCAGAAAGCCCTCAAAAAGTCCTACCCAATATTAATAATAAACCAAACGAAAATAACATAACTCGCCGTATGAAACAATGCTAGAGCCTAGAATTTGTTTTTTCAAATGCGTTTTTAATCTGTAATCTGTACCCGTACGAGGTCCCGTGCTGGTGAAGCCCGCGCCACGCTACCGACAATCCAATTAGATTTCGAAACGTGCGCGAATAGAACTAGCGGATTACTCATATGCGCAGTTTGTCTTTCCGAGATTTTATAGCATGAGATGCGTGCGTGTAGTTGGAAGGGATTTTTCATTTTAGTTTTTAGAAGCTTGCATTGCTGGATTTTAGATCAGTCTTATATTTCATAGGAAACGAGGAGGGTGAGCTCTGTCTATTGTAAGACTTACAAAAAGTGCAAAATCTCATCCTATATTGAATTTATTCGTTGCGATATTATTTTAGTAAAAATTTTTTCAGCTTGTACGAGATTTGGATGGCTCAGAAGCAGCTTAAAGTCAACAAGTCGTGGAAATGATGGAATTATAGCCGAACTCCTGAGGGCCGGTGGAAAACACGTTCTTATGGTCCTCCAGAAGCTGTTAGAGCCCGTCATACTGGAAGGTAAAACGCCACAGACCCATGCCTGGCGTAGAGTAACAGAGGTGTTATGTTACTCTTCTTTAAGAAAGGCGACAATCAGGAATTCTATTCAATTCTTAAGCAGGGTTGCTTAAGAATTATAAGCCCCTCTCACTTCTGAGCCATGTCTACAAGCTCTGTTCAAGAATCATCATGAACATCGAACGTCTCGCGCGCAGGTTTGATGACTTATTATACAGTCTCCCGAACAAGCCAGACTCCGAAAAGGCTTTAGCACCGTAGACAACATTCATGCGCTGCGGCAGGTTATACAGAAGACTGAAGAGTATAAACTGCCTCTCTGCTTAGCGTTTATGGACTACGAGAAAGCCTTTGATTCGATCGGGACTTGGGTTGTACTGCAGTCTCTTCAACGGTGCCAGGTTGACCTTAGAGGTACATCTAGGTGTCGCTGTCAGTCTGACTCCAGGACCAGGCCTCGAAACCTATCCTTCTGCAGCGGGTGAGACAGGGAGACGTAATTTCCCCGAAAGTGTTCACAGCTGCACTGGAGGATTTCTTCGAGGTTCTGAACTAGAGAGGATTTGGCATTAACATCAATGGCGATTACATCACACACCTTCGGTTTGCCGGCGCTATATAAAATAGTAGCCATGGCTGAGACTATAGAGGACCTCAATACAATTATTGTACAAGCCATATAAGCTCTACTGAGGTCATTGAGCATTGGCTCAATGACCTCAGTAGTCAAATTCTTCTCGTCCCACATACCGTAGTGTCTCAAGATGTAAGTCTTTGACCAGTGCGTGTTGCCAATGATGACCTATAGCACTGAAACGTCAACGGGCCTCATTAGAAGGCAGAAACCCACCCGAAGGACAATGAAGAGCGCTATGCTTGGAGTTTCCCTACGCGATCGAATCAGTAATGAAGAGATCCGCAGGAGAACCAAATCCGACATAGCCCGAAAAATTGCCAACTTAAGTCGTAATGCACATTGCTGGCAGAACAGATGGCCGATGGGGCCGAAAGGTTCTGGAGTGGTGACCGCGTACCGGAAGATGTCCAGCTGTGGATGTCTTTCGGCTGAAATGATGATAATGAAATATTTTCATAATCACCGAGGATGTAGTAATAGGTTAAAAACCGTGTGTGTGTACATAAATCAGCTCTGCAGCCTTATTTCCTTCCAGTGTCTTGGTCCCTGCAGTGTAGGACTGCCAACGTCACACACCAGGCGCGAAAATTGTCTTTAAAAACAGAATCATGTAGTAATGAATTATTTAGTTTAATTTATTCTTAGTAGTCTTAAAGTTACTAACGCTTGACATTGTCTGGACACAGTTATAAGACTTGAGCGTGACCTCGCTTCTTAGATTAACTGTTCAAGTTCAAGCTCATTATAACACCCCAAGTTCAACATAGCGTGCTACCACATGTTTATAATGATCTCTATTTGATACTCAAATAGAAGATAAACTCATAACAGAAAACATAATTTAATAAACCATTAATTTCATTTGAGTTAAATTGTAACTTCACTGGACCATTCATAATAGTCAAAAATAATAACATGGCAACCTTGTAACAAGCTGTCAAGTCATGTCAAATTGGAATTGAAATGTCAAATCAGTAAACAAGAAATTCGTGGATGTTTGTTTTTTAACGGAATCTTAAGTGAAATAATCAATAAATAACGTTTAAAACTAAGTAAGAAGTTTATTGAAGTTATTTTAGATGACTCTTGGACGTAAATACCAGCAATCTTCCGGGTAAATGGTTCTCCTGCCCTTGTAGCGCTGTCCCTGCTTGGCGATGCATGAACGGTCTTTATCGTTTATAAATACGGTAAAAATTGATTTTTCCCTATTTATAGGAATGCTGGGGAGGCTCGTAAGGTGTATTCTAACCAGTCGAAGGTCGGGACTCTATCTGGTTGCTCGTCTTCTGTAAGTTATCCCACTAATATAGTAAGTTTAACATTTTAACTGTATGAATCACCTTTTCCCTATCCTTATTAGTAGTGTGTGCTTTGAATTGTTTATTAATTGATTGCTGGTACGTCGAGGATACTGTTACTTCATACTAATAGGCCAATCTACGAGGCAATACTTGTAACAACTGTCTCAACTAATGGTTTCATAATCTAGGTTTAAACTAGGACAAAATGTGCTGATATAATATATTATTCTGCATGCAACAAGTGTTTTGTGGAGATAACTTTAGGTACCCAAAATATTTCTAGAAAATCATATTTTTTGTATCGGTCTGCAGTCAGCTATAAATATTTTATTAATCATGTCCGGTGTGTATGTAACTTTCCCTTCATGCAAGTTATAGCTGAATGTGAATGTGAATTTTATCTTGTCAAATGTGTAAAATGTAATTATAATAGCCTATCAACATATAATGACTAGCAGCCTGCCCCTACTTTTACTACTTTTTACCACTCATGAAATCATAGAAATGTCTTTATTAATATTAGTTTAATAGACCCACTGTGCGTCAGATAGCACATTAAGCCGTTGCTCCCGGCTGTCATTCGTGGATCTTTGATGTGGGTTTTTTTTTGTTATGGTTCATCAAAAGCCCAAATGTCTGACAACCAGTCTTACCAAGGGGTTTTGTATTACCAAGTTGAGTACTTTCCAGGATTTTACACACAACAACTGTATCTCACCTCCACAACCCAGTTATACTAGGTAACACAGTGCCCCTTGGCTGGACTGGTTGTCAGACTTTCTGACTTCTGAACAGCCATAACAACTGTCAAAAATCTAAAGATGACAGCCGGGACCAACTGCTTAATGTGCTTTCTTAGACATGGATGGTCATCCATCCATAGACCAACCTTGGGAAGCGTTCCTTAACCTTGAAGATTGACCTGATAAATACTCATACATAATAACTACTTATTTTGTCACTGCATCACTCAGTTTCCATCATCGTTTGTGACTGGTGAATTTAACTTCTGCATGCATTTTCAACGTTATTATATTTTGTTTTAATTAATTTAATTCCATTTTATATCTAAAAAACAAACCGAAACCCTGAAAACGTATTTGTATGTGGAATATTATGAACTTTTATAACAAGCAACTCTGTAAATATGAATTACTATATAATCTAAAATGTAAATGTTAATAAACACAATTGAAACAACAGACATTGTCATTGTTCAACACACATTGTGATATCTACCAACCTGCACTGGGCCCGCGTGGTAGATTACAGCCCACTCTCTCACAAAAAGAGGAGGCCTGTGTCCCAGCAATGGGAACAGTATAGGTTTATATGCTTTTATGCTTAAACACAATTTATTTCCTTCGACTGGGTGTGTCTAACTGCAAACTCAACTTGAAATAGTATAGTCAACCTGGTAATTGCTTTATCACTTGACAACAGTTTCCAGTAACTTGAAACTTCACTAAGGTTGAAACTATTTATCTTTGACAGTTAACTTAGATAGTTTCAACATTAGTGAAGTTTCATAGACGAATTGACCTTGTCGTTTTAATATGTTCAAGTGACTTTCAACCCTATGGTAGTATTATAGTACTATACAAATAAAGTCTCCACAAATAACATCATCATCATCATCTGTCTAGCCTTTTCCCAACTATGTTGGGGTCGGCTTCAAATTTAACCTGATGCAGCTGAATACTAGTATATTACATGGAGCGACTGCCTATCTGACTTCCACACCCCAGTTACTGGATAATTCGACACCCCTTGGTAAGACTGGTTGTCAGACTTTCGGGCTTCTGACTACCCGTAACGACTGTCAAAGATCTACGAATGACAGCCGGGACCAATGGTTTAACGTGCTTTCCTAGGCACGGAGGGGTATCGGTATGTAAAGATGGTCACCCATCCACAGACCAATCGCAGCAAACGTAGCTTAACCTGACCGATCGACCTGTGCGGCTGTTATTATTTAGCCACGGGCCCCTCAGTCTCCACAAATAACGTCACACCTTAATCCGCGAAGGGTTAAGCAGAGGCATACCTTTAGTAAATAGTCTAAAAATACCCTTTACTTGTACTCCTTAGATATCACTTTGCGACATGATCGAACCACCGGACTATGAGGAGGTGTGCGATCGCCTGATGGGAGAGCGGGACCCCCTGGCGTATCCCGCGGTGGACATGGAACTGTGCAACGTGCCCCGCCGCATCCGGACCATGACCCATGTCCTGCCTGATGAAGACCTGTGAGTATTTTTTATTTAACTGAATATATACACAGTTCACAATTTATCGACAGTTTACAATCTCGCGAGATAGATTATAAACTAACGGTGTTCACAATCATACGGTGACATATACAGGGTGTAAGAACAAAGACGCGCAAAAAAAAAACAGCTGTTTCATAGAAAGTTAAAGTACACAAATAATAGCCAAATCACCCAGCCGATCTCAAGTGATGCGCTTACCAACGACCAGCATTTAATTTTTATAATTATAGATTGAGTCAACACAATACATGTTGCCTGTAGTGTCAGTTACTGCAGTTTATTTCAGCATCACCGTCATTCAGCCGATAGAAGAGCACTGCTGGACATAGGCCTCCCTCAAGCATCGCCACAATTGCCGAGCTTGTGTTTCCGCATCCACATTATAATCTTCAGGTTCCAAAAATAGATATTTATCGCAACAAGTGGCGACGTCTATCGTAGGTCTGTGCAGGCTCGTGGAGCCCGCGTCACTAGATGGCGCTAGGGTCATGGTGTTTAGTAAATTAATTACAATGATTATTACTTATTTAGAGTAAATGAACAGACATACATAATTTCCACATTTTATTTATAAACAATGTCTAATAAGTTTAAAATTACAAATCGATAAGATTTTATTTAGTCTGTGGAAGAATATTCGAGAGTTCAAACTTACAGTTTGAAAAGAGAAAAGACGTTTCCGGTCTTTACGACTGAGGAAGATTCTCGCATGTTGCTTACTCTGAAAAAAAAAATGTTTATTCTTACATTCATAATGGTCTTTTCTTTCTCACCTTTCCCACCAGCGCAAAAGCCCCAATGTTCGTTCGGGACTGCATCCGCTGCTACACAACGGACTACACAGTCGTGGAGTACAAGTATAGGGCTCACTCGGGCTCCATGTGTGGACGAGAGCGGCTGGGGGAGCGCCTGGAACGCTTGCACGCGGGCCCGCGTCACCAGTATGAGGTGGACGCCGAGCCCAGCGCCAGCACTGATGAGCCTCAGGTAAGAGAGGATACAAGGACCATGTAACCTGCGGGCCAAGTCTGCTATTTTCAAGCATTGGTCATTATACCCATACTAAGACAACACGCACGCATGCTCGTGCCATCATAGACCTCATCCATCGCTTTCCATCAGGCGTGATTGAGGTCAAGAACGGTCAGCAACTAAAAAAAGTTCGTATTTACCTAAATTCAATTCAATTCCAATACAGTCGGTAATATACTTGACTCGGTGGAACGCAGAGCTAAGAGGCTCATTGGCGACGTAAAACTGGTGGATGCCAAGCTTCACAGCATGTCTCATCGCCGCAGGGTTGCCTGCTTGTCGGTCTTCTTCAGATTGTACTTCGGTGAGTGTGCCCAAGAACTCTACGGCCTCATTCTACCGGCCCCCTTCTACCTTCGGACATCCAGACGCACTGCAAGTTACCATCCCTGCCTAGTTGCTATTCCACCAATTCGCACTAAGCGTTTTCAAATGCCCTTTATAATGTGCACAGCAAAAGAGTGGAACTCTCTACCTGCGTTTGTGTTTCCGAGTGCATATAACCCGAATCTCTTCAAAGTAAGAGTGAACAGGCTTCTTCTGGGTAAGCTCACTCCATCGTAGACTTTGTCTGTGTCATCTCTGACCTAGATTAGAGTCAAGAGCAAACCCATTTCAAATAATAATAAAAAAAAACAGTCAAAATCAACTATTACGGTGTCAATCTTGGTGCATATCTATTCACAACCACACGATAAGTTTCAGTACCGTATCGAACATCAATCAATGTTATCGTAGAAGTTATCTAGGCGCTGTTCACAAGTCCAAAACCAGAAATTTTTTCTCATTTTAAATCGCTATTCTATCGATAGCTGTTCACTGTCGGGGGCAAGGCAGATCAGGTTATCAAAATGTGTAATTTTCGATACGATAGCCAGTCGGATGGTTGTGAATAACTATGCAGTAAAATAATTTGAAACTATACATAGACGGGACAAATAGCACCCTCTGTTTTATTGTCATCAGGACAACGACTACGGACCCCAAGGCCGTAAGCACACGGCGTATTTTAAACGCGCAGAAGACGCGCAGATGACTCGCGTATACGCGCTTCAAACGAGATTCGAACCTAAAACAATCAGCATCTACGGCGCCGAAAACGCGCGTTCCTAAACTGCGCGTCGTCGTCTGCGCGTTTAAAATACGCCGTGTGCTTACGGCCTAATAAGCTTTCTCTGTATTTTGATTTTCTTTTCGTTGGTTCTGCCAAAAGATTTGCCTGCACCAGTCATCGTTTTCGGGGCGTCGTTTGATGTAGCTGATAAGCATCTGATTGGTGAAAGTCAATAATTCACTGAGTAATTTGTTTGTTAATTTTTTTTATGTACGCTTTTGATTTAGGTACATTTTTTATTCCATTCAATTGTAACCGTTGTTTTGCTGTTGTAGATTTAAAAAATCTATAAAACAACTACTAAAACTCATAAAATGTAGATATAGAAGCATCTTCTAAAACACTTAACAAAACTGTTGTTTAATAAATCTTACTACGCAATAAAAGATGTTTTAAATGACAAAAGTTTCAATGAAATGTTGCTGTTTGTATATAAATTATTTATGAAATTATTTTGTTATCACAGTTGTAATTCTGAATGTTTTATATTATTGTAATATGTACTGTTAATATAATGTTTTTGATAAGTAATTCATAATAATTAATATTTTTTTCAAATATGTTAGAATTTTTTAATACCTACTTGGAGAAGAGTTAATAATAATATGGTTGTAATAATATAAATACAAATATTAGGAAATTTTGCACGCTGTAAGGTAAAATTTATCGGAACCGTTTATTAAATCCATCTCATCTAGCATTCTAAGCAAATAAATTATATATTTTTCTATCCTCAGTCTGAATCTCAACCATCAAGCGGCCGTCAGTCCGTGGCGTCGATGTCCTCATCATCTTCCTGCAACGAGACCCTCACTCCGCGCGGCTCCTGGGCCAGCCTGGACCTACGGAGCTCATCCTCGGATCCCCTGCTACCTGACCTCTTTGAGAGGAAACCACCGGAACAACTGGATGCTGTCAATGAATCCAGAAGGTAAGTTAGTTCCGTTTTGAGATTTTGCAATTCTGACAGCGTTGAAAAGTGTTTATTATTACAATACTGGTTAATCATCATCCACCACCAGACTTCCACTGTTGGCATAGGCCTCTCTTTTCCTGTGCCAATCCCCACGCTCCTGTGCCAGCCTCATTCAGGTTTTGCCCGCAATGGCAACAATATCGTCTGCCCATCTCGCCGCCGGACGACCGATTCTCGTCTTCCAGTCCTTGCACGTCACTCTGTCACAGCCTTACTCCACCTGTCATCACTGCGCCTTTCACATCATAACGAAGAAAAAAAAAATTTAAGAATGTTCACAGACTGATCTGATATTTCTTTGGCACGCTCTGTAGCCTAAATGGCTTGATCGATTTCAGATTGAAAGGTGCCGTTAGATTCGTCTTAATTGTGAGCGTGACACTGGTAATACCAAAAGTGAAAAAAAAAATTAAATGGCCGTTGTTTGGCGCTATATTGTCTTCAAATATTTTTTTTTCTCAAATCCTTTCGAGTGGTCCAAATAAACGGTTTTAAAAGGTGATTACAAAAATATATAATAACTTCTATGGAAACTAATTCTAAGTGACAAATCGTAAAAAACACGTACCAAGAACTAAATCGTCTGCGAAATCTTTCACATTTGTAAACTAAAAAGCTGGAAATAAAAATTTAAAAAAAACTGAAAGCTAAAAACAAGCCTATTTTAAATTAAATAAAAATTGGAAGCAGGCGGGACCCATTTGAATTTAAAAATATAGTAAAAATGGTATGGCTCCCGCCTGCTTCCAACTTTTATTTAATTTAAAATGGGCTTGTTTTTAGCCTTTCTGTTTTTTTTAACTTAATTTTTTTTACCGCAGTCAGGTTTTTATTTGTTTAATTACTTTTTTTTTTCTTTAAAAGCGTTTAGCGGGCCTCTGCGAGTTGGCTTCGGCCCCTCTTACTCCTTCCGAAGGTCCTGAGATATGTCAAAGACACTTTATTAAATAATAATCAGCCTGTATTGTCCCACTGGAGGCCTTCCCTTCCTTTTTCCAGTCAACTCGATCATCAGCAATATGAACCAATCCCCCTTATAGGCGACAAGTTCGCCCCGCCATCTTCGCCTGGGTCTTCCACGATACTTAACATTAAGAGTAATAAATGTTTGAAAAATTCTCATCATCTTTTTGTTTATTTCTTACCTATAGGTTAGAGAACCGCCAGGCTGATCTGCTAGGGTTGTATACTCCATACCTTGACGAGGAAGAGGCGGTGGAACGAAGGTTAGCTGCTGAAATGCCGTGCGAGATCATGGGTCACAGGATAATGGTGGTCTGCCATCAGTTGAAGTGAGTAAAACTTTTTTTTTTGTATTACTTCTCCAAGCAAACATACATTATTATTATTAACTAGCTTCTCAGGGACTTTGTCCGTGTGTTCTTTTTTTGTTCCCCCGACCCACCTGTCCCCCCATCGCATCGCATCGCCTGCCCGCGCTATAGCGCGAAAGATCACTAAGCGAAAACAAGGTAATAGCGCGCTATTACCTTGTTTTCGCTTAGTGATCTTTCTGACATTTTTCTTTTTGCTCGACTCATAGGCCTCCTAGTATGAAGTTAAATAGTCCCTAACGTAACCTTTCTCGAGAATTGGGCTATAAATGCAAAAAGGATTTTTTCAATTCGACTGGTAGTTCCAGAGATTAGCGCGTTCAACCAAACAAACAAACACTCTTCAGCTTTAAAATTGGAAATCGAATATTTTGTCTGTCATAATCAAATAATTTAAAATCCCTAGTAATGTTGATGCTTGATTTGCTGGAGTCTTATCATATCGCCAGGTATCGCCATTCAAGTAAGCACTACAGGGGGTCGGGGGGTCTTTGCTTTACTTATTTTTGATGACATGGGGGATGGGGTGGTTTAATAATTTCAAACGGCCTCTAACTTCTGTCTATTACAAAATTGTTTGCAAATGATCCAATCTGCGGTCATGCGATGTGTAAACACCAAACCACTCTTCTAACCTTGAAGGCTTAGGCAGAGACACATAGTACACCATAGTACACTGTGGTACAGACGCCAGCACATCAAGCTACTACAATCTGTCAAATTTCTTTAATAGATTTTCAACTTTATCGCCAAAGCATAAGGTTCAAAGTTGATTGGGAAAATTTGACAGTTTCGGGTAGCTTGATGTGCTGGCGTCTGTAAATCATTGTATTCATTTATTTCATGCCATGTGTCCATTCCAGGCTAGAACTAGACGTGGAGCCACTCTTTGCAAGCATGGCCGTCTACGACGCGAAAGAAAGGAAGAAAGTGTCAGAGAACTTCTACTTCAACCTGAACTCGGAGTGCACTCGGCAGATGCTGTCCTCCCACGTCCCTCACGCAGACCTCTCGACCCTCAGCCGGAGTGCCGTGTTCGATCTTCTGAACCCTTCGGCAGATATGTTCCTGGTGGTTAGAGTGGAAAAAGTGCTTCAAGGCGATGTCAATGAGTGCGTTGAGCCGTATATTAAGGACGATAAGGTTGGTTTTAGTTTGTTTTTATTAATCTAGGCTACATGGCTCTCGACCCTCTTGTAAACTCTTCGCCAGAAATGTTCCTAGTTGTTAGAGTGAAGAACGTGCTTCAGGGTGATGTCAATGAGTTTGTTGAACCGTATATTAATGATTATAAAGTTGGTTTTTGCTTGATGTTTTTAAAAATTACTAAAGAACTAAGGCGCTAGTTCAGTTATCATGATCATCTTTTATCATTTAGTTTAAAATAAACTTAAAAATTATGGTTTTTTCAAAGGAATGCAAAGAATGTCCTTTGGTACGTTAATTACATTACTTTTTTTTTAATTGGGTGATTATAACAGTCGAAACCTTAATACAACACAAGCGTCATCTGCCTAGCCTTTTCCCAACCACGTTAAGATCGACTTCCAGTATAACCGGATGCAGCGAAACAACACCAGAGTTGGCTTAATAATACAAAAACACTGCAGTCGTTGTGCTTAGTGATTTTGCTGGGTCGATATTTATTTTTATGTAAAATCATTTTTATTCAACAAAACCATTTAGATAAACCTGAAATATAAAAAAAAAAATGCTTACATTAAAATGAAAGACGCAATATCCATACTAATATTATAAATTCTAAAGTAACTATGTCTGTCTGTCTGTATATTACCTCTTCACGCCTAAACCACTGAACGAATTTCGATAAAATTTGGCAAGGAGATAGATGGCATCTTGGGAAAGGACACAGGCTACTTTTTGTCCCGGTACACGGTAGCAGGTTCAGTTCAGATAATTTTCGACATCCACGCAAGCGAAGCCGTGGACAGAAGCTACTACGATATATGTTTGTGTATCTGTACTATGTGTATATTATCTATGTTATTGCTGCTCCGACGAACTTCATACCGCCATCGAAATCAGTCTGTCCGTTCTCCAGATATCAAAAAGGCCATTCCATACAAAATGTATGAGACAATGAATTATCTTTGTTTTTTTTTTTTCGTTAACTTTACCATGTTTTAATAGTTATTCTGCTATTCGGGGCGGAGACAAATCCAACAAATCAAAGATCATCAAAATTGGTCCAGCCGTTCTTGAGTTATAAATGGTGTAACTAACCCGACTTTGTTTTATATACCTATATAGATATATAAATGATGTACAATAAAATAAAGTGTATACCAATTAACTTTCCCCAGAACCGCGAAAAGGTCCGCGCAGGCGCGGCCGCGGCATGCTCTCGGCTCGGTAAATACCGCATGCCGCTCGCCTGGAGTGCAGTATCTCTGCTCAACATACTGAGCGGCTCCAACAGCTTGGAGCGAGACCAGGACAAAGACAGCTTGTCGGGTTGTCCTAATACTAATAGCTTGGGTAAGTTTATTTGAAATATTTTAATACTCTAGCTACACCTAGTTACAGATTCCTCAGCAAAACTATTGCTCTTTTTCTCTGTCTATCGCGCGCGATTGTGACTATAAATCGCGCGATCGTGTTTTCAAAAATAGACGAATCATCGTCTATTTTTGAAAACACGATCGCGCGATTCTTGGATCTAATATAGAACTGTTAAAACCATGAAAGTACTTACCTATTTTGTATTGCCATGGTTCCAAAATTAGAGATTAACAACTCTATGCAATTAAGGTGAATAAAAAAGTGGTAGACCGTAAAATTCAAATTTTCTTACGTTTTTTGCAATTTGCAGGTCAATGTCAGCTTGTATCTTGATCAAAATATGATTGACGACTATAACGGGTACGTATTTACAGAATTATAATCATTAATACATCTTTCTAAGTTAGATTTGTTCCATAAGAACATTTAATTTTATTGTTACAAGTGATTGTCATGGAAAAGTGCTTATGGAACAAATCTAACTTAGAAAGATGTATTAATGATTCTAATTCTGTAAATACGTACCTGTTATAGTCGCGAATCTAATATTTTGATCAAGATATAACCTGACACTGACCTGTAAATTGCAAAAAACGTAAGGACTAAATGAATTTCGCGGGCTACAACTGCGCATCCATCCACCTTAATTTACGAAACTTTTGAGTGACGGATGACGATCTGTGACTGGAGTAGGTAACCCAACAGATAGAAAGCTTCATACAAATACGCAACGATAGGTACACTACTACAGTGTGGTAGGACTAAACTTACAGTAAAAGTTAAGTGCTGCGCACCCCTACCCTATTTCAAATTAAACAAATATCAACTTTATTTCTATGACAATTAAGTTGATTTCAGAGTGACTAGTACTATTGCAAAACTTATAAAAATGTTTGAAGTTGTAGCGTAAACTGAACTTTATTGTGTAGGAATTAAAGTTATTTTTCCATTCATTCATATTTGTATACATTTTGGCAAATAAATCGCGAACGCAGATTAGAAGCTTTGCGTCTTTGGGTTAGTCTGTGGCGCGATTAGTTCGTAATAATTCGAAAAAAACAAAGCATCCCGAACCACACACCTTTTCTGATTTAACTGTAAGCGGGTTGATGATCCAAAAGAAAATCTTAACATCGTATACACGAAAAAACCAGTGAAAACTACGCATACCTAACATTTCTGCAATTTTTATTTTTTAATTGGCATAAAAAATAATCCAAAATTGTATTCAATTTCAACGCTAACCTGGGAACTGTTGCAGAAGGTGCATCTGGTAATTGGCTTTAATCACAAATATCACGGCCGAATTCTCAAACGAGACTTATCTTTAGGACATTTTGTAAAAGTATTTTTGCCTCCACAATACGCCTTGAAAGTGACATCGACAGTACGATACTTAATTAAGTTGCGTTTGTGAATTCGACCTTAAGATTGTGTCAAAATTTCATCGTCATTTAGAATTGTCTGCGAAAATCAACATGTTTTTTTTTTCTGTTTTTGTAGAAATCTTTTGTAAGACATCGCCAACGCGTTTAACACCCTGCCCTGGGGCTGCATTGGGGAGGCACTCCGGTATCACCGGGTGCCGACCTACCTCCGTCGAGTAGTCGGGGCGTATCTGACGGACAGAGCCGTCATCTACCCCGGTCGCGATGGGGAGTGGAACCGGCGAGAGATGTCGTGCGGTGTCCCACAGGGATCGGTTCTGGGGCCGCTCCTGTGGGACATCGGTTACGACTGGGTGCTGCGGGCCGACCTCCCTGATGGCGTCAGCGTGGTTTGCTACGCTGACGACACGCTAGTCCTGGCGCAGGGGAGGTCGCATCAGGCGGCGGCCGACGCGATGACACGCGGGGTTGCGATAGTCGTGGAGAGGATCCGGCAGTTGGGTCTCGAGGTGGCATTGCACAAGTCCGAGGCCATGTCGTTTCATGGGCCCCGGAACACGCCACCATCGGGATCCCAACTAACGGTAGGAGGGGTTCACATCGGCGTCGAGACGACGATGAAATACCTGGGTCTCGTCCTCGACAGCCGGTGGAACTTCGTTGAGCATTTCCGACGTTTGGCTCCCAAACTGGAACGGGCCGGGGCCGCCTTCAAGCGGCTCCTGCCCAACCTGAGGGGGCCAAACGCCTCCTGCCGGAGGCTTTACGCGGGGGTCGTGCGGTCCATGGCCCTATACGGGGCCCCGGTGTGGGCGCGTTCACTGCGGCGGCGAGCCGCCCATTATTTGAACGCGCCCCAGAAGGTGGTAGCCACAAGGCTGATCCGGGGGTACCGCACGATCTCGGGCGAGGCGGCAAGCCTCCTTGCCGGACTGCCGCCATGGGATCTGGAGGCGATAGTCCTCGCGCGCCTGTATGAGTGGCGCGCGGAGGCACTACGCCGGGGGGAAACTCCGCTTCCGCAGCAGATTGCGGCGGAGCGGACGGACCTCCGGCGCGATCTCATGGCGGCATGGAAAGAGCGACTGTCGCAACCCAGCGCAGGGCACGCCACGATAGCGGCGGTAAGACCCCTCTTTGAGGAGTGGCTAGAGAGGCGTCATGGCGCCCTCACCTACCGCCTGACGCAGGTCCTCACCGGACACGGAAGTTTCGGGAGGTTCCTGCACATAATCAGGCGGGAGGAAACGCCCGGGTGTCACCATTGCCAGGATCGCCCAGAGGACACGGTGGAGCACACGGTGGAGGTCTGCCCCGCTTGGGCGGAGCACCGCCGTGTCCTCGTAGAGGCGATCGGCAGCGGCGGCGACCTCTCGCGTCCGGGCCTGGTTCAAGCCATGGTCCGGGGCGAGAGGGAGTGGGGGGCAGTCGCCTCCTTCTGCGAAGCAGTCATGCTAGCGAAGGAGGCGGCGGGACGGCTGAGGGAGAGAGCCTCCCGTCCCAGCCGCCGCGGGAGACGCTCCGGGCGTCGGGAGCCGCGCGACGACTCCCGGCCACCGTAGGCGCGGGCCTGCGGGCGGAGAGTAATGGGTAGCTCACCGTCCGATCAGGACCAGGCCCGTGCCGGACGGCGCGTACGTGTTCCACGCGCGCCTCAAAGAGATGTCAGCATTAAAAGAAGGGGCCCGTAAGGGCCGAAGCCTGCCGGGTCAGCGGGATTGTCCGAAAGGGTTACCGCTGGCCCGGAACATAAAGGGCGAAGGAAGGAACACAGGTGGGTTTTAGTCAGTAAGAGTCTGACACTCCCTTCCGCTCCACCCAGAGCGGGAGGAGTCATTTGATGATTTCCCATCCTGAAAAAAAAAAAAAAAAAAAAAAAAAAAAAAAGACTAACTATAATATTATTGTAAAATATAGGTTATCCAGTTGTTATTGTTTGTACCAGTGACAAGTATCTGTCAGCTGTCATAGACACTTCCATTTTCCGTCTCGTATTTTTGTCTGGTAACATTGACAGATACCCGTCACTGAAGCGTAATCGACTAATTTAATAAATATCGTTTTGGCTGTTGAGAGCTGAGACCTTTGCCACTATTATTTTTTGGAAGTGTGACGGTAGCTGATTTTAAGACAGGTGATCAGATCAGATTGAACCGTCGAACGGAACGTGGATATTTTTGCTGTGAGAATTATATCGAAATATATCTGAAAAATCGTTGTTTCATTTCTGAGTTGAGGTGAAGTTCCTACAACTCAGAAGTGGGATAAATACAACACACCCACAAGTTTTGGAAAATATCAGTTAATATGGACCGTGACAGTAACCAATCGCATAGGAGCCGATCCCGTTATACTCCAGCCGTTGTGAGCATGGAACGTAAGCGTTGCCGTGATAATGAAGCCGATGAGAATCGCCTGAGTAAGAAGAAACGTCACAGGCGGCATAGAAGTACGCCTAGCGACTCGAGTGACCAGGACGAGAGGAGTGGACCTCGAACTCGGACTGATGCGTGGCGTCGACGAGGTCAGAAACGTAGCCGTGAAGATGAGCATTGCTCGCGCCGAAGCCTGACTAGGAAGCGGAGTGAGAGTGACCAGGACGAGAGGAGTCGACCTCGAACACGGACTGATGGGCGGCGTCGGCGAAGTCGAAAACGTAGCTGCGAAGATGAGCATCGTTCACGCCGAGACCCGGCGAGGAAGCGGAGTGAGCAGCGGCATACCAGACGCAGTAGGCGTCCGTCTGACCGAAGCAGTTCATCAAACACCGCAGTAAGTGATGAACCACGCGGAAATATTCAGGTAAACAAATCTATGTTTGCTAACAGTGAGACTCAGTTATTTTTGAACGAGTTAATTAAATCTTTGTCGAATGCGAAGCCAGAAGGTAATAAGTTTCCGATGTTAGGTAACGTTATTCCTGAATTTGACCCCATGGCCAAGGGCCAGACGGTCCACATGTGGCTTAATAAGGTCGACGAATGTGCGAAGCTGTACCGTTGGGGTGATGATCAAGTTATTCACTATGCACTGCCCAGACTTGCGGGTGTTGCTCGCACATGGTACCAGGCCTTGCCTTCAATGTCATTTTCGTGGCCTGAGTGGAAAATTAAATTGATTGATTCCTTTCCTAGTAGTGACGATTATGCAGAACTACTTACTGAAATGTTAAATAAACGTGTGAAATACTATGAATCGTTAGAATTATATTATTATGAAAAATTAAATCTGTTGAATCGATGCGAGATTTTCGGGAAGCGTGCCGTTGATTGCTTGCTCTATGGCATTGAGGATCGTTCCTTGAGACTTGGTGCTAAAGCAGCCAAGTGTCAAGAGCCTGAAGAGGTTCTTAATTACTTTCAGTCTATTAAACAAAGTCGCGATTTTGACAAGTCTAAGATTAGCCAAGATAAAAAGACTTTACCATCAAGTAATACAAATTCGAATACTAAGCAGTTCGTTGGTAATGATTCAAAGTTATCTAGGCCACAATCTAGTGCATCTATAACTTGTTTCAACTGTAAAGAAGTAGGTCATTTTAGTAATAAGTGTACACAAAAGCTGCTCAGATGTAACATTTGTAAAAGGCTTGGCCATGTAACGATCGATTGCCCGCAGCTGTCCAACGAAAAGAGTAAAGATACTTCAAGTACAGAAAAAAAAGTTATGAAAGTCGATGTTGATGATACTAGTAATGAGAAGTATATGATCTTGCTAAGGGTTAACGGTATTCTGGTTAAAGGGTATGTAGATTTAGGCAGTCAGTGCACATTGATACAATTTAGCGTAGCAAAATCATTGGGAGTTAGTTGGTCAGTAGGCGAATTACCCGTTATGAGAGGATTAGGTAATAATATCGTGGTACCAATAGGACTTGCACGTGTAAAAATAGATATTAATAATATCGTAGAGATGGTTGACGTTTATGTAGTTGAAGATGGCATAATTAAATATCCCGTGTTAGTTGGTCACAGTTTTACAGAAAAACCCGGAATCATTATTACAAAAACTACAAATTCCTTAATCTTTAGCAAGGAAGAGATTGTCAAATTGCGATTATTTCTTAAAGCGGATGTTGAAATTCAACCAAAACAAATGACTATGATTCCTGTTTTTTCCGATAAAAGCTACTCTGGGCCTGTGTATGTCAGGGGTTCATTAAGAGGTCAGCCTGGTAAGGAATTTTACTTATTGCCAGGTGAATACCACCTTGAAAATAGTATAGGAGCACTTCTAGTCCAAAATTTTTGCGACCATTTACTTTTGTTAAATAAAGATACATTGGTTAGTCGAGTTTACAGATCTGAAAAAGGTTTTGAAATCAACATGCTAGATTTTAGCAACCATGATACGAATTCCGATCTGAATTATGGCGGTCACTTATCTGATGACGAGATATTTAGATTGAAGTCTCTACTAAAGAGGTACGAGGGTTGTTTTTCCTCTTGTTTAGCTGATCTAGGGTATACTAATATAGTACAGATGGAGATAGAATTGAGCGACGCGAAACCGGTGGTTTACCGACCTTATAGACTCTCATATCCGGAACGTGAATTGGTTCGAACAATGGTAAAGGAAATGATCGACGCTGATATCGTTTGTGAGTCTAACTCACCTTATGCGAGTCCTATTCTTCTTGTGAAAAAGAAAACGGGTGAAAAGAGGCTCTGCGTTGATTACAGAGCCCTAAATAACAAGACTCATAAAGAGCACTATCCTTTACCGCTGATCGACGACCAATTAGATAGGTTGTCGGGCAATTCTCTTTTCATTAGTCTTGACCTTGCATCTGGGTATTACCAGATTCCAATATCAGAGGGTTCATAAGAGCTCACGGCTTTTGTAACACCCGACGGTCAGTACCAGTTTAAAAGAATGCCGTTTGGGTTAGCGAATGCCCCTTCAATTTTCCAAAGGGTAATGAATAAAGTTCTCGCTGACTTGAAATACGTTGTTATTTACATGGATGATATCCTGATTCCAGCTAGTACATTTAATGATGGTTTAACACGTTTAGAGGAAGTTCTCCAGCATTTGGCCAGTGCAGGGCTAACTCTCAAATTAAAGAAGTGCCATTTCTTCCAAAAGGAGATAGATTTTCTAGGGTTTTGTGTATCTGGAGATGGCATACGCCCCGGATCGCGTAAAACAATTGCAATTTCCAACTTTCCTGTACCCAAAAACGTACATGATGTAAGACGATTTATAGGACTTGCAAGTTTTTTTCGTAGATTCGTCAAAAACTTTGCGATAATAGCATGCCCATTAACAAATCTTTTAAAATCCAAATTTGAGTGGAAATGGACCGAAGAATGTACGTCTGCTTTTAATACGCTTAAAGAGAAACTCGTAGAACGACCCATAATAGCCTTGTTTGATGCGCGATTAGAGACTGAGTTACATACCGATGCTTCAAAGATGGGCATCGCAGGTATTCTTATGCAACGAGGTAGTGACAGCCAGTTGAGAACTGTAGCCTACTACAGTCGGAAAAATTCAGAGGATGAGCAAAAACTTCACTCTTTTGATCTCGAGACGTTAGCTGTCGTTGCCTCTTTGAGTAGATTCCGCGTTTACTTGTTAGGATTACATTTTAAAATAGTAACTGACTGTAATGCTTTAAGAACAACTTTGACGAAACGTGACCTCATACCCAGAATCGCGCGATGGTGGGTGCAGCTACAGGAGTACGACTGTACCATCGAATACAGGTCAGGGTCACGTATGGCTCATGTGGATGCCCTGAGTCGTGCTCCGGTGGCTGAACACACTGACGATACTGATACACATGTAATTGACGTACTGCAAGCAGAGACAACCGATTGGATTGCAACTGTACAGAGTAACGACGAAGAGATAAAGCGAATTCGAGAAATTCTTCTCGACGATGAAACGAAATTCGTTGCCGATGTACGAAAGAATTATCAGTTAAAGGGTAACTACGTATACCGTATCTTAGATGATGGAATTCGTTGGGTGGTACCGAGGGGTGTTAGGTGGCAAGTTTTGCGTATGAACCACGACCATGTAGGGCATTTTGGCTTTGATAAAACGCTGAGTAGGTTAAAAGCAACATTCTGGTTCCCAAAGATGCGACGATTTACAAAAAAATATGTATCATCATGCTTACAATGCGCACACCATAAAGCACCATCAGGCCAAAAGGAAGGGTTATTACACCCTATCCCAAAAATAGAAATCCCATTCCATACATTGCATGCGGATCATCTCGGCCCGTTTGTTCGTTCTAGGAGGGGCAATATGTATATTTTAGTTATTGTTGATGCGTTTACAAAATTTGTTAATATACGTGCCGTGAAGGATACGAAAACGTCAACTGCAATCAAAATATTTCATGAGTACTTTAGTTACTTTGGTGCTCCGTCCAGGCTAATTACAGACCGAGGTACGTGTTTTACTAGTGGTAAGTTCAAAGAGTTTACAGAAAAATTGAACATAAAACACATATTGAACGCGGTAGCTACTCCTAGAGCGAATGGGCAGGTCGAGAGGTTCAATCGAACTATTTCTGATGCGTTGAGTACCAAATGTCATGGCAACAATGAAAATACATGGGATGACTATGTAGGAGATATTCAATTAGGTATGAATACGACTGTGAGTAAAGCGACGGGCAAGAGTCCCTCAGAATTATTATTCGGGTTCAAATTAATTTCGACATCGGAAAATATATTGGGAGACGCGATTTCTGAAACAACTCAATTAGTTAGTGGCGACGACCTAATGCAGCTGAGGTCTGATGCTAAAGAGAAAATCGATAGGGATCAGGAAAAGGCGAAGGCCAGGTTTGATAAGAACAGAAAGAAACCGAAATCATACAATGTAGGAGATCTTGTTAGAATTGAGAGGACTGTAACTGATAAAGAGCATCTAGGTAAATCTAAAAAGCTTATACCAAAACTTCACGGCCCGTACCGAATTGTAAAAGCTCTACCCAACGACAGGTTCTTAGTAGAGGACACCCCACTAACTAAAAAAGGAAACAAACGATACGAAAACATAATAGCAATTGATAAAATTCATCCTTGGCTTAATTTTAATGATTATTCCAGTGACGATGGCAACGAAAATGATAATAATGATAGTGAAACCGATAATGAATAATGAGATTAATTTAGACAGTAATATCAAAATTAAATGAATTTTGAAGTATTGTTTAATAACTTATTACGTTACTATTGTTATTACAATGTAAGGATATTAAAATAATATATGAATTAAGATAATTGACCGTATTTTGTATGACTGTGCATTGTAGTAACTATTTGATTGTCGACAATATTGTCGATATAGAATTGATTGAGATTGAGATTTCGAATGATTTGTGTTGATAATGAATGGACCTGTGACATAGTTCCATACAGATTATGATCATAGATTGAGCACAGGCTATGAACAATCAGTGCAGAAACGAATGGTATCAACTAATTGGTATCGCACAGATGATTGTAGACCGTAGCAGACCGTGCAAGATGTGTCTTTATTATGAGCATAGACTATGAACAATTAGTGCAGAAACGAATGATATCGAGTACAGATATCGCACAGATGATTGTAATCATAGTGGATCATGCGAGATAAGAGTTTTATAATATGTCATAGATGATTGTATTAGAAAGTATGATATAGTAATTATATAACTAAATTAATATATAGATTTATTATTGTATATGTATTAAAGTTTATTTTCGATTATCTATTTTCCTGAAGTGAGGGACTCACTTCTTATTTAAAGGATGGCCGAGCTGTAAGACTAACTATAATATTATTGTAAAATATAGGTTATCCAGTTGTTATTGTTTGTACCAGTGACAAGTATCTGTCAGCTGTCATAGACACTTCCATTTTCCGTCTCGTATTTTTGTCTGGTAACATTGACAGATACCCGTCACTGAAGCGTAATCAACTAATTTAATAAATATCGTTTTGGCTGTTGAGAGCTGAGACCTTTGCCACTATTATTTTTTGGAAGTGTGACGGTAGCTGATTTTAAGACAGGTGATCAGATCAGATTGAACCGTCGAACGGAACGTGGATATTTTTGCTGTGAGAATTATATCGAAATATATCTGAAAAATCGTTGTTTCATTTCTGAGTTGAGGTGAAGTTCCTACACTTTGTAGCTTAATAAACATTCACCCATTCTACAAAATGTTCACTCGCTATTATTGCATAAAGAGGATTACAGACTTTTTATGGAGCCTAGCATTTCACCTGCCGCATTGCACCTGTCCGCCATTTTGGTTTTTTTTTCAAAATGGTGACCGCGCATGGAACTTATAAATCGATAGCTGACATCAATGCAAATAGAAAATATAATACAATCAAACCCCGTAAAATGTCACGTTTCGTTAATATCTCATTAACGTTCAAAGTTGATTGATGTGATATCTATATTTTTTCAATTTGCTTACATGATTACCTACATCTTGTTGCATAGATGTTTGATCATTTTAAACATTCATTTCGTTTGTTTTTATTTTGCGTAACCGCCATTTTGAAAAAAAAATATGGTGGGCAGGTAGGTATGGCGTGGCCCTCCAAAGCTCTTTGCTCGAATCATTAAAAAACATGTCACATCATATCTATCTAATCAAATATTACCTTTTTATAATATTTATATTTATTAGTAGTATAAATATTATAAAAAGGTAATATTGCGCATTGTTTGTAAGAGTTAATCTCTGGAAGTAAAGATCAGAAAGCGATAAATCCGTTCATTATATATTTTGTAGTGTTTGATGTATTTTTTTATGTTATGTATTTTTGTGGTGTACAATAAAGTAGATATAAATAAATAAATCCGAATTCAAGAATTCTTTCTAAACGAGTAAACCCGTACATAGCAATTGTATAATTTTATGTTGACATCGAAGAATGAATAAAATATCCGTAATTTGAGTTATATCAAAAGGATTCTTTCGCCGCGAGTCGATCATTGTTGACTGATGTTTGTCCCCCCATGGGCCGCGCAGACCGCAAGGCGTCGTCCAGCAGCCTGGAGCAGCTGCGGCGGCGCGCCGGCGAGGTGGGCGGCTCGCTGACGCGCAAGGGCTCGGTGGAGCGCCGCGCGCCCGCGCAGCACGCCGACGACCTCGCCAACCAGCTCGACACCTTCAAGCCCATTGTTATTACTGTTACCAGCTTTTTTAAACAGGTTTGTTATTTCATTTTTGGAATAGTTAAATAGTAGTCCATAATTTACTTCTTTTTCTAATTATTCACTGAGAAAAAAAAAACAAACGGTTTTTTAACAATAAAAATCTGTAGTTAAGTATAAAAACAAGTTAGTCAGCGAAAAGCAATATGCTTTCACTTACTTAAATAAAGTAAATTGTCTACCAGTTACCCCTAATGTGTGCACACCCTAAAAACTTTTATCTTTAACCTTCTTTCTTTATTTAAATCGACAAATTGTCACACTCCTCATGTTTTAAGGGTACAAGTAATTAATTTTATTGTATTTCTATTAGGAAACCGACAAACTTCGCGATGAAGACTTATACAAATTCCTAGCTGAGATCAAGCGACCCAGTTCCGCTCCAAAGAAACTGAAGTGCATTCCTGGAACATTGAAGATCGAGGTCTCGCCATGTCCTGATGAAATGAAGAATGGACTCACTCCAGAGCTCGCTAAATTGCACCCTTATGGAGGTAAGATATGGTTCAAATTGACTTCTAAAGAGCCGTTCTTACCTTATTGTATATGTTTTTTATCGTTGAGCGACACTTTTTCTAGCTATTCCCAAATTTTGAACCATAAATAACAAAAAACAGTGACAAAATAACAAAAAAAACAGTGGCACTCCGGGAGCGCCGACAGAAGTGAAAACAAAACAAACAGAATACATTGCCACCACTCACTGACATATCAGCTAAACATTAAAACCGAGGACATCCCGAGGATAGCCGAACACATCCGAAGCGGATAATTTTTAAACATCTTATAAACAAAACACGCGCGGTTTCGCTTACGGTAACAGTGGCGCGAGTTCAATGGTTTTTCCCATCTCAAAATATGCCCAACACGCCTAAAGAAGTTTTCACTTCAAAAAATTATTTCTACAAATCTAAGTCTGTTTGTCTGTATGTTACCTTTTCACGCCTAAACCACTGAACGGATTTCGATAAAATTTGACAGAGAGATAGATTGCATACCGGGGAAGGACATAGGATAGTTTTTATCCCGATATTCCAACGGGCGGGCAACAAGCGGGTGAAACCGCGGGGCGGTGCTAGTAATACTATAAAATGTCCGCAGGTGCTAGTTAATTGTACACTGTCATAGGTAAACTAAACGATACTACGAACAAGACTAAATTCTGTCGTCTTGACACAGTAGAAAACACACCTTATTGAATATGCCTACTGTACTCGGGTGTAAATATGACTCATCGAGCTTTAGGTATCAGAGACGCTGTACAAAAGCGAATAATTTCAAAGACTATTTATTAATGTCTGGATGTTGGGGTGTCAGCGTCGTGGGTTGGAATCAGACACAAAGTTCCATTATAACGTGTAATATCGTTTTTGTACAGTATGAGGATGGCTTTTTCACAATTTATTAACATAGCTGTTCGAATTTGCGTGAGATCGCTAGCGTGTCACCAGGACAGTAAAAATCCGTAGCGCGTCGCTAGTGTTGCGCCGTGCCGTGGTGCTTGCTCCAACACCACGCCGCGCCTTCGTCATCGATTGTTACCATCTGTCGCCAGTACATGGCGCTATGGTCGTCAACATCAAATGTCGTAGCAAAGTTTTGACGGATTGCTGACTATATTATTTAATTTTTATCCACTCAGATGACAACGTTCGTCCCTGCAAGGAGATCCTACCTTTCCCGACACACCCGCCCGCCATGCCGCACTACCAGTACCGCAATCTGCTGTATTTAGCGGTCAAGGAGATCAACCTGAACGCGTACACCTCGCGCACGGGCTCCGCTAGGAACATTACTGTGAGTTTGTTATAAAGCCTTACACTCTAAGTGATATTAAAACGGTAGAGGAGGAGCGTAACGAAACATACCCGGGAACACTGACGTCCGGCTTTTGTATAACATTACAAGGTTATTGTGGTGCGTGACCAAATCGGAACGAATGATGCCATCTTGTTTTGTTAATACAATTTTTGTAACACACTTTCACAAATGCTTACCAACAACGCCCTTTGTCAATGTCATTCAGTAGCCAAAATATCCTTATACCGCCCGATTTAAACTGTATTGCGGCTCTGAAGTGCGCTACTCTCTGCGCACTAGCTCCCCCTCACCCCGCCGACACGTGAATGTTACTGCGCAGCGACTCGCCGAGTGTTCCGAGCCGCCATGAAGCCCATTTGGATAGGGCTGTAACACTACATTCGAAAGACCTACAGATATTAATTCTGTCTCGCTGCTAGACAGAGTTTTACGACTCACAGGTTCTTCCTTTTCAATTACATATTTTCTATGTTTGTTTCAATGCAGTTTGCTAAACGCCAATGAAGTCGTCTAATTTCCTTAGCTTCGAAGTTGCCTCAATATTAAATCGTGCATAATTCTTCAAACAGGTGCGAATACAACTGATGTCAGGTGAGAACGAAGAGTCAGCCCTACCCGCTATATTTGGGAGGAGCTCATGTCCAGAGTTTACCAATGAAGCTTACACCACCGTGCTGTACCATAACAAGTAAGATAGTATTCATTTACGTGACCTCTCCAAATAAGAGTGAACAGGCTTCTTCTGGGTAAGCTCACTCCATCGTAGACTTTGTCTCTGTCACCTCTGACCTAGACTAGAGTCAAGAACAAACCCATATCAAATAAAATAAAAATAAAAAAAATCTCAAGCTCTACTAATGAAACACAATTGATTTTCCATTGTATCATAATAGTAATAAAATATAATTAAATTAAAAAATATAATTATTAGTAAAATAAACGTAATAATAAGTTTATTTATGCTTCAGTTTACAAAAAGGGGTATAGTGTTTGGAGCCTCATTTTAAGCAAACAATGCCTGTGTTAGGAGACTACGCTCTTCCGTAGTACAATATTTTTACTTATTCTAGTTAACAAAACCGTATAGGTACTTAAAAATAATATTGAATAAAAATATATTACAAAGGATACGCGCAAAGCTTCACGGATTAACTTTGTTTTGGCTTCCTTTTATAAGCAGACAAGATAAAAGCGACAGGCGCGGTGTTAAACAACTCCATATATCCTTTTGACGTAATTCCCTTGGGTTCACAGAACCAGTTTTTTTTTGTTTTTTCGGTGTTTGAGAAGCTGCCCCCAACCCATGGAATTTGTTCTATTTTATGAGTGCATATAGTTACATAGAAATATATTTTGGAAGGAGTTCGAGAATTGAACCCGCGGCATAAAGCGCAGCAGGAATGAAAACGCATGTTTTAGAGTGCATCCTGAGTGAATCCTACGTTTCTCGCGTCTACTGAAAATGAGCACAAGATTTCGGCCTCATCTGTATTTATCATCTTTTCCAGGAATCCCTCCCTCTACGACGAGATAAAGCTGAAACTGCCCGCCGACCTGGGCGACCAACACCACTTACTGTTCACGTTCCTACACGTGTCGTGTCAGAGGAAGCCAGTAGCACCCGACCAGGAGAAGAACTTGGAGACTCCCGTGGGATACTCGGTAAGAAACAGAAGACAGAGTTTGATACTACAAAATACGGCTACAAAGTTAAAAAGAGGCTCATTTATTGTAAAAAGCGTGCATCATTAGATGTCCAAAAGTTTTTACGAGGTTCATTAAACTAAAAAATCGTACGTCATTGGAAGGTCAATAGGTTTTGAGATAAACAATTAAATATTTCCCATAGTTTTATATAGGTACCTTAATTTCACTTTGGTTCAAAAGCCGGTGTTGGTGTATTGCATACATGGATAAATTGCAAAATATCTGACGTAAAATACTACAAATCAAAGTATACAAGGTGGAGCTAAAGTAATCTCCCGCTGTTGTTTTCCTGTAATTTTTCTTAGCAATGAAGCATTTTAGTTCTACTTGTGGATTATGTTTATTTAATGAATTAGAATTATTTCCATCAAGTCGAGAAAATAATATCGATCGAGTGGCCGCCGCCGTCAAAATTGATGACCGTACGGGCTCGTTTTATGACAATTTCCATCACTTTTGTCAGAATTTCGGGCGATTAGGTTCTCGCATTCCTGTATGATATTCTCTTTAAGATAGTGTTGCCCAAAATCGGTCTTGGTCTTGCAGTCTTGGTCTTGTTCTTGCATTTTTGCAAGACCAAGACCAAGACCGACTTATTATAGCAAGACCAAGACCAAGACTGAACCCTGCAAGACTTGAGCAAGAACAAGACTAAGCCTGCAAGACTCTTGCGTCTCGCAGTTAAGTCAAACTAAGATTTGGGCGTTATAGTAGGTATTTGGTTTCAATCCCGATTTTGATAGACGTTCCCCAGTATCAAAACCGTATCGTCATAACACTAAAAGGTATTGTATTGATTATTATATGTTTCGACTATTTATTAAGTAGGTAGGTAGCGTGTTACTTACAAATTTGTTCCCATATGTGATAAAAATGTACCTAGCATAACTTTCTAGAAAAGTTCATTTCATACCTTGTAGGTATATCTACTTAGAGTATTATATTATACTTGTATAAGTCTAATGTACAGATCTAACGTTAGTAGGTTGATAAAAATTATGTAGGTATTTATGTTTCAAAGTTTATAATTATTATTCTTCTATTCAGCAAAATTTAGGAAAACTAACAGCGAGTCGAGTAGGTCTAGTACTAGTAGCAGTTTTTAAGCCAGCCGATGTTATGGTACAGACGCCAGCACATCAAGCTACTACAGTCTGCCATATTTCTTTAACAGATTTTCAACTTTATCGCTAAAGCATTAAGGTCCATGGTTGATTCGTAAAATATGACGTTCCGCGAATAAACTGTTGGTCGGTCAGTGTATTACGTACCTACTTATTTGATAATTTACCGACAAAGACGCCGCCGCCGCGCGGGGATTCCCGCAATCTTCCGCATTTTTTGTCAGGTTCAAGCATTTATGCACTTTATTGTAATAATTTTAAAGTTTATTTTCAAGTGCGTTAATAATACGAGGAGACCGCTTGGTGCTGCGGTCCCTTTGTCGCGGCATTTGAAAGCGAATAGCGTAGGTACGAAGACAGTGTTGACCTCGTAAATGAACTTTAGCAATACAGCTGATCAGGTAGCCCTTTCAAGTTTTATTTACATTGCTGTTTTAAGTGAAACAAGTGAATTTACTATTTTTTTATTAAAAATCTCATTGGGTCAGATAGAAATAATGATTTTATACAGTTTACAGTAAAAAAATTGCAGAAAAAATCGTAAAAATTAAGAAAAAGCCGACGAAAAATTTCAACGCAGGGGGGTCCAGAATCATGTACCTACTGAATCCATGGTAAGCGGTTGCGCGTCGATGTCCCTGCCACCCTGAGCAATAGGCTAATAGGTATTTGAATGTAGTCTAGTCTAAGTAGTAGAGTCTCGCAAGACTTGCGAGACTCTTGCTGCAAGACCAAGACCAAGACCAAGACTGAGAGCGCAATACCAAGACCAAGACCAGGTGTATTGACGCAAGACCAAGACCAAGACTGGCTAAGGTCTTGTCTTGGTCTTGCATTTGGGCAACACTACTTTAAGAGCTGCAAGAGTCTGAGGCTTGTTTACATAAACCCGGGAATTCAAGTAACCCCACAAAAAAAAGTCTGGAGCGGTCAAATCGGGTGATCTGGCCGACCAGTGCAAATCGTCAAAGCGAGAGATTAGACGACGCGGACAATTATTCCGCATTCTTGAGAAGTATAGCGTTCCATGGCTTATTGACGTGTATTCTGCATTGGTTTATTTCAAAAAATGTCAAACCAGAATTGACATTTGCCGCCATTTGCAAAAGCTATAGCTCATTCCAATAGGGTGATTAATTTTGCCCCACCTTGTACAATAGATAGATTTCTATGATGAGAACAATATTCCATAACTAATGCAAGTTTTTTTTCGCCAGTGGCTCCCTCTATGCCGCAACGGCAAGCTGACCTGCGGCGAGTTCAACCTGCCCGTGATGCAGGAGGAGCCTCCCGCCAACTACTCCTACATCTTCCCCGACGTGCTGCTGCCGGGCACGCGCTGGATCGACAACCACAAGCCGATCTTCAGCATCACGCTTGATGCGCATACCACTGTGCATCCACTGGTAAGTTTATATTGTTCAGGTTTTTCTATGGGACTGAAAAAAGCCAAGTAAATAAGGCCAGGTAGAAATACTATTAAAAAATAGTAGATTTTTTGCCAAGGGAGCAAACAACTATTTTGAAGGCGAGAGTGTTTCTTTGAATCCAGAGCCAAGGATTCTAGAGTAGAATCTCGTGCGCAGTGAGGCGTTCTAAAGTAGAGCGCAGCGAGGGATTCAAAGTACGTCACTTGAGCTAAAAATAGTGTTGCTTCCGAGGTGGACACTACTTTTTATCACCCTCTATGAAGAAATAAGTAATTGCAACTTATGAATAAGAATAGTATGTTTATTTATTTACATTTTGTTTTTGAATAGATGGTTTTTGAATAGAGAACACATGTTTTTTAATAGATGTGATAAAAAGGAATTTTAAAAGTAATATACAAATTCATCAAAAATAACGCATAAACTAACCCATATATTTGTAAGCCTTAAAGATGCGCGTTTAAAAATGGAAATTTTTAAAGGCTCAGCACAGCTATGCTGTCTAAAGGATGAATGTCATGACGAAAATGACACATTTTCTACTACCTGATTAGCACCCGGCAGCCAATACCTGTCAGAAAAATTGAGGCCGTCTATTTCATTTAAAATTTCCGGGTAACGGATTTGTGAACGGCATTTAGAGGACTCGCTCGATAACACTCATTGATATTCGATTCAGCAAGGAAGCGTTTCGAATGGTTGTGACTAACTATGCAGACCTGGTTTTTTTCTGTTGTTTTGGTGGACTGCTGGTCAGTATTTAAGTCTTAATCACAACAGATAACATATATGGCGGTTAGTTGAATAATTCGTTCCTTCCTCGTGGTCAAACTTAATGGTCAAACTGATTTGACCACGAGGAATTCTGTTCCGGATAGTCAAACTACTTAGTTTAACGAAAAATATACATCCTTTGTTATAGTTTCAGTTTTCGGGCGTATATCTGTAAGTTCGTCCCAAGTTTCATACAAACGTTGTTGGTTACAGGACGGCTACATAGAACGCTTTGCTA
This sequence comes from Luperina nickerlii, assembly GCA_963855955.1. Lineage (NCBI taxonomy): Eukaryota > Metazoa > Arthropoda > Insecta > Lepidoptera > Noctuidae > Luperina > Luperina nickerlii. The sequence continues at coordinate 22,567,110 of OY979667.1, forward strand.
TGGCGTGCGAGGCGGTGCAAGAAGGGAATATTCCACCGCGCATCGGACTTTCTAACATGGAGGCTGAACTACGCGCTAGGTAAGAAACATGGTTCTTTTTTATAAGCCTTGGTCTTTTAACTATGTTATAATATGTTAAGCTTTGTGTGAATTTATATAGTTAGTTTTTTTTTTTTACTTTGATTTGTTATTTTTTTTTTGCTTTTTTTATATATTCAGCTTATAATGTTCCCACTGATGGGATTCCCAGCAATATTATTGGCTGATTATGAAAAGCTCCCAGCCTGGGACACAGGCTTTCTCTTTGCGAGAGTGAAGTGGCCCAGGCCGGGTGCAGGCTGATGGATGTCGCGTGTCTTCACAGAATTTCGCGAGTGGCATTCCTTTTCCGCCTTAGAGCGATTTTTACAATTGTCTCTTCGTTGTTGCAGTATAACCGAGCTGCCCACGGCCAGCGCGGAGGTTCTGGCGCGCTACCTGCCGGTGGTGCTGGACAAGCTGCTGCGCCTGCTGCTGGCTCCGCCCGCGCTGGCCGGGCACACGCTCAACATCGCGCAGGACGTATTCACCTGCCTCGCGCACATCTTCACTGAAATATCTGTGAGTACTGTGTAATAACTACATAGGTAGCTAACTAGCCAATACCCCTAAACCACTTATCTCCCAAAAAACAATATTTTGGAGGAAAATTTAAACAGGCCTTGCCGTCAAAACCAAGGAGACCAAGAGTAAAATGTATCGTGTTGCTTTTCTATCGAAGTATTTTACAATCACCTCCAAACTGGTCGAAATATTGCAGTTACCTCTCACAACTATGAACAAGCTTGGTTTTCTGTGTGAAACCGCTTATAAAAAACCTTATAGCAACCTGATGAAGACGGCCCATTTTGGGTACCTTTTATCACATTTGGATGTATTTTCTTCATGTAACACTTTTATCAATCTATGTTTTTCTTGCAGAACATGAACGAAGGGGCTACCTGCGACAACCATGGCCGCAGTGGTCTGATCACCACGTACATACAGTACCAATGCACCATACCACGACCCTCGCTCACTGACAGGGATATAGGACTGCCGCTACCACCTGCAGGTATGTGGTAGACCAATATTTCGATTTTAAAGAGTGTCTATGGAGTTTCTTGTCTGTTCTTCTCCATAGAAACCCACTAAATTTATCACCCTTGAGTAGGCATGCCTACTCAAATAACCAACCGCACGAATGTTAAAATAATACTTCCTGATTTGGCCTTCGCCGTGTCGTTTTCATGGTTTTCGAAGGTGCTGGAGCCGGTAATAAAATCAAAATGAAAATCCAAGATGGCGGCTGCAAAAATTTTCAAATGTTTCGTCATGGATGTCGTTTTTATGGTTTTCAAGGGTGCTGAAGCCGATAGTGAGGTCAAAATGAAAATCCAAGTTGGCGGCTGCGAAATTTTTAATATTTTGTTATTTTAAAAGTTTTACATCCGCCATCTTGGATTTTCAGTTTAACTTCGTTCTTGCCAGGGGTCCCCGATCACACACGTTCTTTTTTATACCCAGTAAATCACTTACTTTTTACTTAAAGTGTGTACCTACGTACCTAATGAAAAAGTGTAAAGTGAGTGAGACCAGGCAAAACAATAGCTATAGAAACAGTAACAGCATGAATATTGATGACAACTTAAACGGCTTTAAAAGTTCGTGGCATACCTACTAGGCTACTGTCGCGCCATTTTGATTTTTTTTTCAAAATGGCCACGCTTTGAACCTATATTTAGTCGATAGCGATCATTAACTATGCATTGATGTCAGCCATCGATTTCGTAAGTAAAATGGAGCGATATAGGTATGCCAAGCTCCTTATAAAAATGTTCAATTCCCATTGTTTTGCGTGTTAGAGTTCAGCCATGAGGCTGATCTCTCTTTAGAAGTGTCTTGTTTAACCTTTTATTAAACATCAATAAATAAGAGGAACGAATAAAAAAGCGAGGTCGTGTGCGAAATATCTCGTCGGGTGAAGTTATATACCAACAACTAGCTTCTGCCCGCGACTTCGTTCGCTTGGAAATTTCACCCTCCCCATTCACCCTCTTAGGGGTGGAATTTCGAAAAACCCTTTCTTAGTGGATACATATTATACTCTTCACAGAGTAAACACCCTCCAAATTTCAAGTCACTAGGACCAGCGGTTTAGGCTGTGCGTTGATATATCAGTCAGTCAGGACTTTGAATTTTATATTAGATATTTACAGTTTTCATTGATTACTTTTGTTTTCAGTGATGACGGATGGCTCTTGTAAGATTCTACATGAAGAGTTGGCGTTACAGTGGGTTGTCGCAAGTGGAGCTACCAGAGACCTTGCTATGCAGAACTCGTGGTAAGTTAATTTGGTAACTTTGAATACAAAAAAATAACGGTAACTTTATTCTGTACAGATTTTATTATCTTGCATATTAGTTGACTTTGAATTTATTGGCAATATTTAATAGGGGGCAATACAATACCCAATTAAAATATAAATATAAGATGATTTTTCACTACGTGTGAGATGGTCCCTTGGTAAAAAAAGAACATTTATACTCGAGTACTTTAAGAAAGAAAGAAGGAAAAATTGTTTATTCTGCACTTTCACCCCCTAAGAGAATGTTAATGACGTCAAACTCTGACGATGTAGATTAAAAAATTCCTCTCGACCCTCAGGGCCCTCTTCGAGCTGATGGTAAAGTCAATGGTGGAGTATCTGTACTGGAGCGGTGCGCACGAGGCGCGGCGTAAGGCGCGCTTCCCCGACCAGTTCACGGATGATCTCACCACGCTTGTCAATAACGTCACTACGGAGATTATATCCAGGTAATCGTCATCATCATCATTATATAGGTCTCGAACTGCATCACCAACCGGCTTTGGGCCTTCCGCATCCAGCAGCTTCCCGTGATCACTAGGTCTCCCTGGTTTATCAGCTCTGATCAATGAACCATTAAATAACAATTTTTTATATAAGTAAGCATTTAAATATAAATGCAATGTTTTAGTTTTATTATTTAATATCATCATCATCATTACATAGGTCTCGAACTGCATCACCAACCGCATTGCATTAAGGCTTCGTTCCGGACACATTCCGTGTAATAAGTTCTTATACCTAATGGCAAAATCAACAACGGATAAATGTGATTTTTGTAATAATTCCGTTGATGATGTTTATCACATATTGGCAGAATGTGTCCGCAACGCAGAATTTAGACATAGATTAGATTGTAGGCTTAGAGAAATAGGTTACTGCAACAGTGTTCTGGCTGCGCCACTTTCTGACGCAGCTAGAGCACTTTACAGACTGGCTATGTTAAGATTTGGTTAAAGACTGTATTATTAGTTAAAAATTGTAAACCTTACAAGGGCGGCATAATCGCATGCGCGACAAAGCCCTTTTTCTAGAATAAAAAAAAAATATCATCATCATCATTACATACATAGGTCTCGAACTGCATCACCAACCGGTGACGATCTGCGAAAGACTGCAGGCAGATGCTGGATGCGTCAAGCTGAAGACAGGGCGCTATGGCGCTCCTTAGGGGAGGCCTATGTCCAGCAGTGGACTGCTATAGGCTGATGATGATGATGATGACGACGTTTATGTTATTCACGTGCAAAAAAAAAAACAATCCTCCAAGGAAGCTGTTTTTAGGGTCCCGTATCCAAAGGGGAAAAACGGGACCCTGTTACTAACACTCCACTGTCCGTGTGTCTGTTTGTCTGTCACCAGGCTGTATCTCATGAACCGTGATAACAAGAAAAAATAAAACAAAGTTAAATTTAAAGGGGTATAAAAGAGCCTTTTTTTTCGACGTTTTATGATGGTACGGAACTCTTCGTGTGCGAATCCGACTCGCACTTGGCCGGTTTTTTTTTTTATAAAAACGTGACAAACATGTTATTTTTCTTCCTCAGATACGGCAAAGACAGCCGCCTCACCCAGAGCCTGAACAACAGCCTGGCCTTCTTCCTGTTCGAGCTGCTGAGCGTGATGGACCGCGGCTACGTGTTCAACCTCGTGCGCACCTACTACAAGCAGATGTGTGCCAAGATCGCCTCCCTGCCGGACGCTGTGCCGCTTGTGCACTATAAGGTAAGGACATCAATCAAATAGCCTAACCTTTTCCCTTCTATGTTGGGGTCGGCTTCTAGCTTAACTGTATGCAGCTTAATACCAGTATTTTACATGGAGCGACTGCTTATTTGACCTCCACAACCCAGTTACTGGTTGTTCCGACTTTCGGTCTTCTGACGACTCGTGACGACTGTCAAAATCCACGAATGACAGCCGGGATCAACGGCTTAACGAGCTTCCCGAGGCACGGAGCGGTCTCGGTATGTAATGGATGGTTAAGCGAGCATTACATTATCCAATTTGCAGAGCACTAGGTGAGCTAGCGTGCTAAAATTGGATTGTGTAAAGGCAGTTAGTGATCCAATCTAGTGCGATCGTATGGGCTCTCCCATGCTTGCTCATCTAGTGCACTAGCGAGCGCACCAGATTTGTTGGTGTCAATAGATCTAGCGTGCTAAACGCTAGCTGGTGTGCAAGGCGAGTCTGTCAGACAGTCGGTGCGCGCTCGAACGCAGAAAATTACCCTATTCAACCATTTTCTCCATCCTAATCATCACAGTTACATTCAGGACTATCACAATTACATGTTATTCAGACTTCATCAATAGAAATTCTAACAGCTCAAACACCCTTTAGTTTCCAAACAACTTCAATGCAGTCACTTGAAACAATACCAACCACAACTTATGAAGAGCTTAAGGCGAAAGCGCCAGGGTAGCCCGCGAAATTCAATTTTTTTGAGGTTTTTTGGAATTTGCTGGTCAGTATTAAGTTGTACGTTGATTAATATATGAATCGCGGCCGTAAGAAATATGTGTTTACAGAATTATAATCATTAAAGTCATCAACACAACTCTCTAAGACCACGTAAGTCCAAAGAATAACTGTTTCATGAAATCATCATTCTTGGGACTTACATGGTCTTAGAGAGTTGTGTTGATGACTTTAATGATTATAATTCTATAAACACATATTTCTTACGGCCGCGTGTCATATATTAATCAACGTACAACTTAATACTGACCAGCAAATTGCAAAAAACGTAAGAAAATTTGAATTTCGCGGGCTACCTTAGCGCTTCCCCCTTAACAGATTCACTGTCCATAAAGTAGACACAATAGTTAAATAATCAACATGAATCATATATGATTCATGGGATAGGGAAACTGTTAATGTAGACGATACAAATTTTCCGAATGCAACGGTATGCCAGGGAGAATGAAAGCTACCTAATTTTCAAACCTACAAAATAAATTGATTTACTTCATCATCATCTGCTTAGCCTTTTCTCAACTATGTGGGGGTCGGCTTCCAGTCTAACCGGATGCAGCTAAATACCAGTATTTTACATGGAGCGACTGCCTATCTGACCTCCACAACCCAGTTACTGGGATACGATACCCCTTGGTAAGACTGGTTGTCAGACTTTTGGGCTTCTGACTACCCGTAACGACTGTCAAAGATCCACGAATGACAGCCGAGACCAACGGCTTAACGTGCTTTTCGAGGCACGAAGGGGTCACGGTATGTAAAAATGGATTTAAATTGATTTACTTATGTATGATAATTTAATATTATGTGTAATTTTTAAGATGATTTGGAAAAAAGTAAAAGAAATAAATAATTCCTATGTAAAAAATGTTTAATTTACTTACCCTTAAGTAGTGTTTAAGGCCTTTATAAATATTTCCGGTATGATTTTAGTAAGGAGAGATTATGCTGAGATTAAAGAGCTTGAATTTTAAATCTTCGCATTTCCTGTGGCTAAAAATCGTAAAGTAACGATTAGTCGTTTCCTTGCGATGATACATTCTCTAAAAAGTGTATCTTGCTTTTGTATATGAAGTGTGACTAATTCCAACAATTCTTCAAATAATATAGAAGCAAATCATAATTGTTTTAACAGCTCCTAAATCTATTAGGAGCTGTTAAAACAATTATGATTTGCTTCTTTTGATTATTATTTTTATAAAATACAAAAAGGTAAAGGTCGATGTGCAATATTTATCGCCGGGTACTGTAGGTTATATCGTCTGTCGCACGAAATACAAACAGTCCGGTATCTACCGGACTGTTTGTATTTCTTGCGACAGAGATAACGCTCTACGAAGCCGAAATTAGCTGATTGTCTTTTTCCAAAGGTCGATGTGCAATATTTATCGCCGGGTACTGTAAAATTCATGTATGTATGCAATGCATGCTAATAGACACACACGTATACATTCCGAAGGATGCCTCGCTGCGATACATCGCGGGCTGTTCATTTTGGGGGTTTACCTCGATACCTGGCACGTGCGTGCGTGTCTATTAGCGTGCATTTGTTTTACGTGGAGGTGACATCGAGGTCGCAAGTTAAACTACGATCGCGATGTGTCGCATCTTCGGCATGTAACGACCCTTCCGGCCCTCCCCACAGCTAGCCTTCCTGCGCATCATCTGCTCGCACGAGCACTACGTGTCGCTGAACCTGCCGCAGGCGGGCGGCGCGGGCGGCGTGTCGCCGGCCGCGTCGTGGCAGTCGCTGGGCTCGCAGTCCAGCGCGCCGCCGCGCCACGCGCTGGGCCACGAGTTCCGCTCCCGGCACTATCTGGCAGGCTTGCTGCTGACTGAGCTCACCAATGCCTTGGAATTGCAGTAAGTGCACATAGCACAGTAATCTTAAGAGCCTTCATGAATTGTTCTCTAAATAACCAAAAAATATCATTAGTATGGATAAGCTCACGAAAATACCGGATCCGGGATTTTAAAATTACGAAGTTTATTTTTTTTAAGATTATACATTTGCTAATGAAATAAATACATTTTTAATATTTTTCCTGGTAAAATATATATAGAAATATTACAATGATAGCCACAATTTTGGGTAATGGTGACTACCAATTATTAATATACTAAAATGTGAAATAACTTATTTCCGTCAGACCTGGGTAAATTTTGTATGAGCCGTGACATCAAATAAAATGGTAGCCCCTTTTTCCAATTCTAAGAACCAACTTGTGTTTAGGATATTTTTATTCATAAACCGATTTTGAAAGTAAATAACTCTGTAGTGTGTGTGCATTCTGTGTGTATGTGGGGCTCTGTCTCGCATAGGGTCTTAGCATTATGCTGAACGCTGGCTATTTTGGGTAGATGTAGCACATGTTTTCTCCCAACTTGTTTATTTTTTGTGTTTGTGTTCTTTTACGCGTCATGCTTAGCGCAAAAAATGTACATATTTTGATTTTTCTGTAACTAAAATGTTCAAAATGGCGGTTACGCGAGCGAAGCTTTGCCTTGGGCAAGTACTCTAGTACTTGCCTACGGCTTCGCATTAACTGTTAGCAACTCTATGCAGTAGTAAACTGCAGTTACTGCTATAGTTTTACATAAGATTTGGTTGACAAACCTAATACACACGTTATTTTCTTTAAAAGCCTAGTGTGTGTGACATTTTTATATTGTAGTGCTGACTAGCTCGCTCAAATCGGTTGGACGCTACGCGACTCGTTATATCACGCGGAAAGTGAGTGTTAGCATGAAACGTAACCCAAAAGTGTTTCTCTGCACCGACCAGGAGCCCGGTCCTCCAGTGCGCGGCCGTGAACGGCGTGCTGTCGCTTCTGACGGCTCACGACGCGGACCCGCGGCTGGCCGCGCCGGCCGAGCGCGCGCGCGTGGCCGCGCTGTACTTGCCGCTGCTGGGCATCGTCATGGACGCGCACGCGCAGCTCTACAGGGGGTTCACTACTAGCAAAGGTAATGTTAACGATGACACTGCAGGCTGTTCGATAAGGGGTTGTCCATTAATCACGTGAGGCTTGAAAGGGGGGGGCAAGGGGTCCATAAAAAATCACGAAATATCACAAGGGGGAAGGGGGGGTGTAGTAATATCTCACGTGTATTTATTTTTTCAAAAACAACCTGCAACGTTTCTGTCTACCTCTAAACGTTATTATTGTAGTCTTTAATTTTTCTATAATAAAATTAGATGATACTTATATCTGTATTTTATAAATATTAAAAAAAAAAGATTTTTTGTAGGTACTAAAAATACACGTGATATAGGAGAGGGGGAGGCAGTCTTAAATTACACCATGTATCACCAAGGGGGGGGAGCGGTTAAAAATGCCAAAAAACATTACGTGATTAATGGACGGCCCCTAACAGAAAAGGTTGACAAAATCACTGTTATCTTAACTTTATTCGAATTGATTGTAGGAAGGCGAAGCACATCTTTCCAAAATGGCTTTTAAAAGTACCTTAGGAGCCGCCGTCTTTTAACAAGGTTTTTTCGTATTCGATATTGAAGCAACACTATCAACCAAACTCATTAAATGTTATTTTGCAGAGATACTACAACTGGACAGTGAAATGGGACAATTTGGAAATCTATACACCGCGTCCTCTCCTGAAGGTGACTTCAAACAGGTATGATACGGTTTCTTATAGACCTGCATATTGGAGTCACATTGACATTGAGACTATTTCAAATAATACCCCGTTTTCCGTATTTTTCCCCCAATTTATTTATTATTTATGTACACACAGTAAAGCTACACATACGACATATATAATCATTAAGTACAAAGGTACTGCTTATTTCTTAAGAAATTTCTTCCAGCAGACCTACGAAAGGAGAAATGAAAAAGAAATGTAGACAATAGTGTGTGAGAACAAGATGAAAGAATATGATAACGGCTTTTTATTTTTTTGATTGTGATTTATGTTATCTTGTTGTTCCAGAACGGCCGTCCACCCTTCAACAGTGAGACAAGCCGCAACTTGCTGATGTGCCTGGTGTGGGTGCTGAAGTGGGCCTCGCGCAGCGCGCTGGCGGCCTGCGTGGCCGAGCTCACGCCGCACAAGCTGCACTCGCTGCTGGCACTCATCGACCTCAGCTTCAAGTGTCAGGAGTACAAGGTACAGTACTGAACTATAGTGAAGGTAGGGAGCCAAAGGTACAGTGAGGAATCGGCAAAGATCCACAGCAACATACAGTACCCGGCGATAAATATTGCACATCGACCTTGTTACACAAAACCATTTTATACAAAGAATAAAAATAATTATCAAAAGAAGTAAATCAGAATTGTTTTAACAGCTCCTAATAGATACCGGACTGTTTGTATTTCGTGCGACAGAGATAACGCTCTACGAAGCCGAAATTAGCCGATTGTCTCTTTCCAAAGGTCGATGTGCAATATTTACCGCCGGGTACTGTACGTCAAACGGCCTACCTGAAAGAAAACAATACCTTTATGTTATATACCGCATTACAAACGCTGTTCTGCGACAGGCTTGTTTTGAACACTTTTTGCAAAGGCATACGTAATTCCAATTTATCGTTAAAACAAACGGTGATATCCGTTGTACCCTTTCGCTTTACGTAAGCCCCTACTGTATGATTCCCATGGACAACTTTGAAAAACATACAGTCGAGGAAGCAGTCAAGAGACACCCTGTATATTCTGGTCCCCAATTGGCAGCACACAAGATCCTACCATCTGCGGCGACAGTAAGATTTTGTGAGCATGAGTGTGACATGAATTTTTAAGGTTAGGAAAAAAAACAGATCCTTTTAGAACAACATAGTTTTTTTAGTCCATCTGTCACAGAGGTTTTTCTCGATCGATTTTGGCATTATGGTTAGGTCTCGGTGACGCGTGCGCAGATCGTCAGTCAGAGACTTATATTTAGATTTATTTTTAGGGTTCCGTAACTCAAAAAGAAAAACGGAACCCTTATAACATCACTTCGCTGTCCGTCTGTCTGTAAATCTGTCAAGCCCCTTTTTCGCAGGAACGCGTGGAGTTATCAAGTTGAAATTAATATCAAATACTCAGGGCTGCAATCCCTTGAAGCAGTGAAAAAAATCAAACTTCTAAGTCAACGCAATCAAAAGATAAGGGCGTTTATATTTCGGAAACAAAACCTATCGGGTACTTCCCGGTGGCCTAGAATCATGAAATTTGGCAAGAAGCAATGTAGCACAAGTAAAGGAAAAAATCCGAAAACCATAAATTTTTAGTTACTTACATAGGTACATACAAATTTGTACGGAACCCTCGGTGCGCGGGTCCGACTCGCACTTGACCGGTTTTTTTAAATATAATTTATCAACACAAAAACCTAATTTTAACATTAACATTCAACGTTACTCCTCAGGGTCGCAAGGAAATAATGAAATGTGCGCAACAGAACGTGCGCAAGACCACGGACATCAAGGCTAAGTTGGAAGACGTGATCCTGGGACAGGGCTCCGCCAGGAATGACTTCATCATGAGGAGGAAAGGTCAGTCTAGCTGAATGTAGTGCTACAAAGATCTTTTGACGCCTGTATGACATTGACAGGGGGCATTATCGGTAAATATTTGTAAAATTGTCAGCAATTGTAAAAAACAAAATAAGATTGCATTAGTTCTGATTTTGGCCACGCGCCAAAAGAATCTCGTAGAGTATATAGTTTATGAGCTTTTACACGCTTTTACAGGCTTTTATATCAGAAATGTATGGTCAAATTTAAGGGCGAGGTACAATCTACACCCCTTACATATTGATCGTTTTAATCCATAAAAGAGGTCATTATACTCATCATTATGAACAACTTTTACTATGGGCTAAACCCGAAAACGCGAAAAAAAAATCAGCTGTTCCCTACATTTTGACGAGTTATACGAACATAAATGACAGCTGATTTTTTTTCGCGATTTCAGGGTTGGTCCCATAGTATAAGTTGTTCATAATGATGACTACAATGACCCCCTTTAAGGATTAAAACGATCAAAATGTAAGGGTGTATACGGCTGATTATTTTATACCGATTGCAATGTTGTTCCCAAGGAGAAAGTTTCTTTCCCTTAACAACTTTCTTTCCCTTAAGTTTGACCATACCTTTCTGATACAACCTGTACACGTTTTTAGTAATTTGTTAATGTAGACCACATACTTTGGATTGGATTTGGACGGTAAGCATTGTGGTACGCAGTTGGTTATTCTTACAACATTTTAAATTTATTTTATTTTATTTATTTGGGACAAAAAACAGTTGTACATTGCATCATTTACAAAATGTAGTTATATTACAGTCGAAAAAAGGTATAACTCACACTATTGTGCACGACGTGACATCTGAGTATGGTAACGAATGCATGTAAAATGAGAAAAAAAAAGAGTACGTAGGTATTTAGTAGAAAAACACTATATACCGACGAATCAAAGGAAGTGGACGACAATAGCATCCGTCTTATGGGCGTCTTGCAAGAGATTGTGAAACCATTCTTTTAAATTTAGATTCGACAGCGCGAAAATATCACAACCAATTAATTGTGAGTTATAGGTTTCTAAAAGTCGGCGGAGAGGGGCTCCCACCCCAATTTGAATCAGAATGAGGCTTATTTGTCAGAATCCCAAAAGGTAGTCATATAACTTTCTTTTTCCGTGGGCAAATACCTATTCCGGATCCTTCAACTACCTATTTTTTATTGAAACAATGTTTTTATTTTTATTTTGAAATTACTCAATTTCCCACTTATTTTATTCACCATTTCACCATCTGCAAACCAATTCCCGTATTTTTAAACGTGAATCTCACAATCTCAACTCTGCGACTCCGACAATCCATGTCAAAAATTTATGTTAATTAGAGGTACTTTTGACAGATTAGGACTGAGAGTACAATGCGAACGTTCTTAAATATACGAGAATTGCCCCCTCTGATGTCAGATATCTCTGCAACAGCGTATGGATGAGAGCACCAAGTCCCCGTAACCTATCCAAGCATGAGGGTCAATAACCAGTGTATTTTGGCCGATATGACTACAAAATGTAAGATAGGTGGTGGGTCAAGCGTAGGTGCGTGTCGGCGCGAGCGCTGGCGCAAGGACATGTGGCGCGGGGGGGCCCGCGAGCTGGGGGCCCCGGCCGCGCCCGCGCCGCAGCTGTCGGGGGCCCTGGCCGCCGAGGTGGCGCTGACGCTGCTGCATGCGCTGGAGACTATCGTGCAGGTACGAGGCGAATTAAATAAGAATATCGATTACTAATATAGGTATAACTCATTTAAAAAAATCGAAATATATGATATCGAGTATATCATATATTTCGATTTTTTTAAATGAGTATATACTTATGATGAATATGAATAGATATGGTGAAAGAACCCTTTAAAAAATACACTGACGAGCTGTATCAAATAGCCACTAACTTATCATGAAATACTTCCGAATCCATGCCAGACTGCTTCTTGTTTGCCACACAAGATAGATTTTTTTTTACTTGATGTAACTAACTTGTAAGGTCTGGGAGATATTTAGATTTCTTTAGGCACTTTGCAAGTGACTCTTTTATATTGCTCGTCAGTGTATATACATAGTTCTATGAGTATATTTAATGAAGGCGATAGGAAAATTGGTTTTTGGAAGAGGTGAATATGTATACATTTTGTTGCAAATCTTTCGGGGTGTTAAAAAATGTTGTTTTTCTAATATTTTAAACTAAATGACCCAAGATCCTCATATTTTTTACGAAAATGATGTTTGTTCTGGTGTGTCCAGTCATGCTGCAATCTGGAGTGTGGCCAGAGCGTGTGCAGCGCGGCGTTACAAGTGGTGTTGCGAGCGTTACAGCGCAACCAGAGCGTTGTCGTGTTGCAGCACATGTTCGCCACTGTGCGAGCGCTCATCGTCAAGGTAATACAACTCCTTGGAAGGAAGGTATCTTAAAAAGTCCACTTCAGGTTCATATTTTTGCAACTCAAACAAATATGAACCAGAGTGGACTTTTTATATTATGTGCTTAATAATTGACCAAAAGTGCTCCAACCGGGAATTTCACATTGAGGAGAAGTTTCGTCAAATCATTTTCAATGTGAATATGGTGAAGAAAACCACGAATCACACCAATAATTTAATTAAAATTAAACATTTCAAAAACATTTTTATTTACATTTTAAAACCCAGCACATCTTACTTTTGCTTTAGAATAAGAAGGTTCAAAATTGTAATTTGTATATCCGTTTTATGAAATGAAATGAGAACAAACCACGGTAGAAGGTCTAGTCGCAGAGGGAGCATGACTCTGTAATCAATAAAGTAATACTTAAAGTGATGAAAGAGTCAAAATCTCTTCCAACTTTTAAACAGGTATAAAAGCACCGTGTTTCAATTGTAATGTTTTACCAACAGATTTTTAGTTTTATCATCTTGCGAAACCATCGCCTGACTTAACAATAATTGTTCTCCCTCATAAGAGTGAATAATTGTATTCTTTTTTATAAAATAAAATATGATAAATCCGTGTTCACCAAGCTGGGCTGGTCGTGCTGCGGCGAGGAGTCGGGCATCTGCCGCGTGCTGCTGCGGCACTGCGCGGCGCTGGCCGCGCCCACGCGCGCGCACGCGTCGGCCACGCTGTACGCGCTCATGCGCCAACACTACCAGCTCGGCAATGTGAGTACTAGTCTAGTACCAGCTAAGTAACGCTGCTGTTACAAAAAAAACTAAAAATCGCTCTAAGGGCTTTCTTTTTCTTTCTAAAAATTGCTCTAAGGGCCGATCATACCGGCTTAACAGCACAACCACCTTCCGTTAACTTTTATGTCGTAACCAACCATTATATTAGGGATGGTTTTTTTTTAACTATTAATTTTGTTTCTATTGTTAAATGTGTAAAAGCTTTAAAAATACCATAAACATTTTCAAAAAAACTACTATACAAAAACGCCATAATCCCATAAATTGTCCGTACCGTGCGACAAAGACGGGAATAATTCCCACCAATAACTTAATTCTATCGATTTTACAGATTTGTTCGGTTATCTCTTTCTACTATGCCTTCTTTGATACATTATTGTTGTTCGAACATTTCGAATATATTAGTCATCATCCCTATCTCTCTGTCTATCCGTAGAATTTCAGCCGCGTCAAGATGCAGGTGACAATGTCCCTGTCCTCGTTGGTGGGCACGTCCACGACCTTCAGCGAGGACTCGCTGCGCCGCGCGCTCAAGACCATCCTCGTGTACGCGGAACATGACGCTGACCTTACTGACACTACATTCCCCGAACAGGTAACTAATGAGTGGGAATGTTAATACTAATTGCTATTTTTCTTCAGACTACTGGTATAAATAACGTGTTTATCAGAATTACTAGTAAAATAGAAAAGTCATAAATATGTTTGAAGTTGTAGCGCAAACTGAACTTTATGTGTGGTGGTAATAAAGTTGTTTTTCCGAAAACGCATATTCGTTTGCATTTTGGAAAGTAAATCACGAACACAGTATAGGTCTACCGCGATGTCGCTGCCCAGGCGGCCTACTCTCTAAATCCGTTAACGAAGACACGGCCACGTCCGTATTTCGCAGTTAACCCTAAATAACTTTTTTAGCTTGCTTCTTCTTTAGCTTGATTAAATAACTTTTTTGGACAGGTAAAAACGCATCGGGAGTAGAGACAACTGTCAAATCGTGGTGACATTAACTCTCCGGTCGAGCCCTAAATTAAACTTATGTCTGTAGGTGATACAGGGTTGGTATTGCCCGTAACTTCAGCGGAAACTACGGATATCATACTAAACAGATTCACTGTCCATAAAGTAGACACAATAGTTAAACAATAAACATGAATCATATAATATGATTCATGGGACAGGGAAACTGTTAAGGCCCATTGACACGTACCAAAACCACACCACATCGCAGCGACAAATGTGGTCAAGCTGTGGTTACGTGTGGATAGTGTCGCTGCGGCTTGCGTTGTGGAACCTACAAAATGTTGTGTTAACGTTCTGTTTGCGGTGTGGCCGGCAGCTAGTTCGCGGTGTCGCTGGTGGTTGCGTTATGGTCGGTATCACACATGCGGTCTATAATGACGGCAAAATGTGGTCCGTGTGAATTTAACAGCAAAAGTTGAGCGTCTCTGACGTCCATGGTTGTTGGTACCGACCGTGCCAGTGCCAAACTAGGTACTCCACGGTCGCTCGCGTCGCAAATTCGCGCGATGATCACGTATTCGCGTTCTATCAGCTTTTGCTATCGCGCCCGCAGCACACCCAGTTTTTGCTATCGCGCGAACACGCAATGGTCGCGTCGCTTACTCACGCGATGATCTTGCATTCGCGTTCTATTAGGACGATGCCTTAGGGTGTAGACCTACTGATTACAGACACATAGGGACTTTTTGACTGTTGTAATAACAACAGTCTATTATTATTCCACTGCAGGGCAAAGAACTCTTCTCATACAAAGAAGGCACGAGCGTTGATCACCACGCTTGTTCAAGACGGGCTGGCGATGACGGACTTATATTAACTGTAAGTCCAGGTTCCCCACGATGTTTTCCTTCACCGAAGTCAGTAATGTCCACGATAAACTCAGTACATAATTATGAATTGAAACAGTCACATTGTAACTTGCCCGGATTTGAACCCACAACCTTTTGCATGAGAGACAAGACCTAAACCACCAGGCCATCGCGATATAGAAAAAATCTAAAAAAAACACTCCAAATTGCTAAAAATCTGGATTTTTTAAAGGAGTCAATTCAAGCTCAAAGGCGAGTTGAACTTGACTCATTTCTACCTTTCTCCGTCTTGATCCATCGCGATGTCACCTATCATATACACAACTAGCTTCTGCCCGTGACTTCGTCCGCGTGAAATTTCACCCTCCCCCATTCACCCTCTTAGGGGTGGAATTTTGAAAGACCCTTTCTTAGTGGATACCTACTCATCACAAAGAACACACCCTCCAAATTTCATGTATCTGGGACCAGCGGTTTAGGCTGTGCGTTGATATCTCAGTCAGTCAGGACTTTGAATTTTATATGATGTTACATCGATGGGACATCATAAATGATTCTAGACTGTCGCGGTCGTTCATCTCCTGAGGGGTCACCCATAAATTGTCTCACACGAATTTCATGGTTTATAGCCCGCTGACCGTACTTGTACCCACCCCCTGATGGTGTCACATACTCGTTTTGCCATTTTAAATTAAATCTTATAATCATATTGATACTCGTAGAATTGGTGATACTTTAAAGTTTTTCGTTGGCGTTGAAGTTTTGAGTTTTAATACTTTAGATCTATACATGTGATTTTACGAAGCTTATGACCCCAAATTGTCCCAATGTGACCCCCTCCCTCCCCCTTAACGTGTGACGCAATGTATTATGTAGATGGTTCCTGATTGTCTTCTATAAATTCCAGGTGAAAGACCTAGTGTTCAACTTACACATGATCCTGTCAGACACGGTGAAGATGAAGGAGTTCCAGGAAGACCCTGAGATGCTGCTGGACCTGATGCACCGCATTGCGCGAGGGTACCAGCACAGCCCCGACCTCAGGCTCACCTGGTTGAATAATATGGCGCAGAAGCATATGGAGGTAAGGAGATAAATTCGGTGTTAGTTTCTTAAAAAAAAATTAAATCCAGTACTTTAAACTGCACCCATAGTATGTATATGTAACGCGAGCTCCGCGTATAAAACGTGGGATCCATTGGCGTTTTGATCTCACAGTTTTAAATCTGTAACGAAAGATGATTTCAGTAATTTTATAAACATTACGCATACTATAAATTATTATCGAGATGACGACTATTAGCGAAGTATGGAAGAAAAAGACAAGTCGCGCCGACCCCAAATGAATTGGGACAAGGACAAGGAAATTATGACGATTATCTAATTCTAGCGATCAAACCATACGGAAGCCGGCATGTGTCTGATCCACGGCGCGGCCCTCGTGGCTGAGCAGATGTGTGCGGGCGGCCGAGGCGCCGCCTTACTGCAGCGAGTCACACACAACGCGCTGGATGAGAGCTGTGCTGATGCTCTGCATCATCATCTCACACATCTTGAGCTGCAGGTATACCATAGTCCTCCTGTTACTCTGTATTCCTCCCTCTAGCCTGAACAAACATTTTCTTCCAACATAAAATACCGCAAATAACATACAATGAACCTGTTTCTCTGCCCACGCCAGGCGCTACTGGAGCACGCGGCCAGTGAGCTGATGACCGCGGGCATGTACGAGACTGTGAACGAGGTGTACAAGGTGCTCATACCCATCGCGGAACAACACAGGGACTACAAGAAACTGGCTAACATACACAGGTATAAAACATTCAAATAAGGGCTGATTTTTCCAACACCAGATAATTTTATCGGAGGAATAATTTTGAATTTTTAACAGGTCTGCCATACAAAAACTGTCAGACGTCAATTTTATTCCACGAAAAATGATCTGTAGATGGTAAAATCAGCCCTTAGTCTGGAACACACGTGCTATGTAGTAGCATAAAAGTATGCACACAATTAGCATGTGTATTGTATACTAAAGGAATACTCCTTAGACCATGATATCATCATCATCTGCCAAGCCTTTCCGCAACTATGTTGGGGTCGGCTTCCAGTCTAACCGGATGGCGCTGATCACTGGAGGCAGCATTGATAAGTCAGCTAAATGTGAAAGCGGTCTAAGGATCGAAGAACATTATTAAAAGTATTATTCCAGACTGATTCCGATGTATGTTTTTGTTTTGTTTATCAAATATGTTATTTTCATCTACCCAGCAAACTGAACGAAGCCTTCACCCGCATAGAACAGCTGCACGGCAAGCGCGTGTTCGGCACGTACTTCCGCGTGTCGTTCTACGGCGCGCGCTTCGGAGACCTCGACAGCGAGGAGTTCGTGTACAAGGAGCACGCGCTCACCAAGCTGCCCGAGATCTTCAGCAGGCTCGAGGTTAGTCGACGGAACCATAGAAAAAGAAACTGTAGTCTGTTCCAAAATTCTCGTATTTTTAAGAACGTGCTCATTCTAATTTGCCTAAAGTCTGTCATAAATACCTCAAAATTTCCTAAATTTTGATCTTGTTTGTAGCCGAGATGAGATTGCGATTAGATTTGAAACGAACGCTTTCAATTTGCACTATTTAGCCTAACTACAGCTTTAAATACTAGGCTTTTGAACTTTTTTTTATATGGCTGCTAGTGCATTGAATTTGTGTATAAAAATTTTCTTTTTCTTACTTTCTTCCGCTTCCATACGAAAGATTATTTCGTTTTCTATGACAAAACAAAAATAGCAAGATATCCCCACATCCTGTGTTATCAATTTATCTTTATTCACTAATTTAAAAAATCGTCACGTCACTTTCCAGGCATTCTACGGCGCCCGCTTCGGCGCTGAGAACGTGGTGATCATAAAGGACTCCAACATAGTTGACGTCGGCACGTTAGAGGCCGACAAGGCGTACATACAGATCACATACGTGGAGCCCTACTTCGAGCCGCACGAGCTCCGCAAGCGAGCCACGCACTACGAGAAGAACTACAATATCAGTGAGTCGAGAACTTTACGACACGAATGACAAAAGTCACTAATGAAGCGTTGAAGTTAGAATTGTATATAAAAAAATGTATATATAATACATATATATATGTAATGTCTACATTTATATCTGTAATTCGTATGTTGAACATAATGAAGAGTATTATATTCTATTGTATACCTACATCCACAACATGTTGCGTGTGCAGAGCGTTTCATGTACGCGACGCCGTTCACGGTGGGCGGGCGCGCGCACGGCGACATCGCGGACCAGTGCAAGCGGAAGACCATCCTCACCACCGCACACCACTTCCCGTATGTCAAGACTAGGATACAGGTAACTAAATAATATGACTATAAGTACTGTAAAATTTTGTGCAAAAATAATGAGTTTTGATTCCGCATTAATTAGATCCAGGCTTGAATGGAAAGCAAAGTAACACCTGATTCCATAACTCATTTAGTGCTGGTTGCACCACCTCTGGATAAGACGCGGTTTGATTTACCTGGCAGTTAGATTTGCTTTTTAAAATATTCAAATAATAATATACACAATTTTAAATATATACATGACGGAGAAGGTATAGTGTGTCTCGTTATTATCAGCCATATTTAACTATTGTGGGCGTACAGTGGGTATGTGTTGGTTATTGCGCAATAGAAAAACCGTTTGCAGTTCAATTCAGATTATATTTTCACGAACAATTTAATCACACTAGCAAATTACACACTATAGGTACACGACACAACCAGATACGGAACGCTGGACAGTTTCTAAGCACATGTTGTCCGTACGACGTCCAATGTCCAAGTCCAAAGTCCAAAGTGAGCCCCACATCGTTCTGTCGAGCTGTTTTCTAACCCCCACGGACTCAGGCTAGACTCTGTCAAGCGCCACCAGATGGCGCTAGCGTTCCGACTAGTCAAATGCATGACCGGATGCGACACGGCCATCCTGCAATGCACACGTCCTCGTGTGTTAATCTGTAAACAAACATACCCCGCAAAGTATCTCATAGCTCGGTCACTCCTGACCAAATATGGTACAGGCACAACAACAATGTTAATTCGCACAAACTAAAAAAATTGCAGAGTTCAGAGTATTAATCATTATTTGATACCCAAATCTCAAGATCACAAACCAAATAATCAAGTAAACATGATAGAGCAGCTAATAAAACATCCATAGAGCATCACAAAATACAGCAGGAATCTTATTCGTGGCCTGTGGCTTTTCATTAAGCCCCTACAACAAACCTCATGTTTGTTACCTTGAATTCCTCCTGAATTCCGAGTCCCACGGACTCTATGGTCTCTACAAGACCCCAACCTGCCGAACTATCATTTTCAATTCACCACTATCACTAGACTTTAATCTCTACTCTGTTTCATCAACCAGACTTCTACTTTGCTTTCCTCAAATTCGTCATTAATACTCTGATCCCTTGGCCTGTGCCATGGCATATGCCTCAGCCTCATGAGTGTACTTGATTCAACTAGAGTCATGTAATCAAACTTTAATCAATCATAACAAAAAAAACATCAACCAGAGCCATGTACCATCGTTATCCACATTACAACAATAATCTTTTCACTAAGAGCCTTAGATACCTGGAAACCCACACACGAGTAAACCACTCTAACACCACGGCACTCCGGCCGACCAGCAATCGCATTGCTCTCACACATCCAGCGCATGGATCCATGTGTATCACCCCTGTGACTACACACTTTTTACTACGGCCGATAGAGAACCCCTACTCGCGTGGTTCCCACCACTTAGGCTAGCTCATAGCTCATCACCACTGTGATCACCATCTATTTCGACTGGTACATGACCTACTGGCATCATTCATAACCTATCGCGAGCGTATTTAAAAATTGCATTGTAAACCAGATTGGGCTATACCTAACAATGTAACCGTTTTTTGCTGTTGTTTACCAGGGAAGCACTCGGTACCAGAGTCAAAACAAAATGAAAACTACTCACCAAATTCGGTAGACAATAGATCTGTAGCTGGCTTAATGGCTGTAGTGGTTGCAATCCACTGTTTTCTTGGCAGGAGTCGTGAAACTACTCGCTCGAAAAGCACCGTCCTTGATCAGCGATTATTCGTACAGGAGATCCAAAGAGCGCAGCGCCGTCCCCCACTGTCATCCGGCTTTCACAAGTCCTTGTGTGTTAACCTGTAACCAAAAAAATCAACAGCAGTGCATGTTCCACTCGGCCAATTCTGACCAAAATTATTACAGGTTCTGATGAAAATCACAACAAACTCTTTCTTTCAAAGTCGACATGTCGAACAACACCCATACTCATTAAAATAATAGGAAACTCATTAAAATATTTCAATGCTCATACTCTGACCTCCATCCGGCCTTCATCATCACACTTATAACCTCCATCCGGCTATAAGCATCAAACCAATCGACCTCCATCCGGTCTTCATCATCACACTTATAACCTCCATCCGGCTATAAGCATCAAACCAATCGACCTCCATCCGGTCTTCATCATCACACTTATAACCTCCATCCGGCTATAAGCATCAAACCAATCGACCTCCATCCGGTCACAAACACAAGAGGCAACCTCCATCCGGTCACCTCCACATGTAACCTCCATCCGGTTACAAACAACACCATCAAGATAATCATTTCGAGCCTTTATCAAAATAATTCTTAAAGTAGGTTTGTTCAACATGTTACTTTATTTTTCCTATAACGCTACAGACTATAAGAAAACTCTTACTATGTTAGGTACTCTAAATGTTAAGTTGACTACTTAGTATTCAACTAGTCTTGTCAGCGTTATCATTTTCGTCATGGCTAGTCTCGTCATCGTCACCTACGTGCATGTCAACGTCAGTTATTTTACGCAGTCGGTCGTGTGCGTACTTGTACGTCCGGCGGAAGAAAGGGACTTCAAAACATAACGATCACTTGTCAAAACTTCCACCACCTTAAATGGACCTCTGAACTTCCGATCTAGTTTAGTCTGATAATTCTGATTTCACTCTTCGTTTTCTAATAACACAAAATAGCCTATCCAAAATTTTACTTTGCGAGTAAATGTCGTGTAGAAATGTAATAAAATCACTCCGCCCCTAAGACGACCCACTGCCCATAAAATCTCATTCTGTGCTGAATACACGCGTTTAACCAATACCAGTCAACGCAACAACATTATTAACTCGTTTGGCACTTAATTTGGCTGCACAACTCGCTTTTACTAACGAGCATTCAGCACCAGAATCGTAACACAAAACAATACAGCTCACCTTTGTTCTAACGTGCCTGAGCGTAGTTGTACGACGCAAACATCCACTCGCCGTTGCTGCTTGCAGCGCGTGCTCCACCTCCATCATCTGCTTGGCTGCCACTTCTCGTGCACCGGGTCGCGACATGTCCAGGATTCCCTCACTTGCAGCACACGAAGGGCTTCACCGAAGGCTGCGGGCTGCTTGGCTCGATTCTTGAAGTCACCCCACGTCACTGGTAGCTCCACGCTACGTCCATCGTACTATTTACGATAGCCACGTTGATACTGCTTCGTTTGTGCGCCTTAATGACGGCCACAAGTTGACCTCCTTGCAGTGAATTTTCAGCAAAACACAAATCAGCTGTCGTATTGTGTGCTGTTACGTTTGCACACGCGTCCTATCGCGTTTTCTAATTACGGGAACGGGATACGTCGAACTCACACGCCGGTTTTAGACACTTTTTTTTTCTAACATGGCGGTAGGGCGCAACTGGCGCGTCACTGGGCAAAAGTATTTCTGCATACAGCCTATGCTCAAAACAACATTCACTATGATCGCGCATCCGTATCTGGCTTGTCTGGGTTCAACTCTAACAGGTCCACACGATTATTTAATAAGCGTTCGCAGTTGCAACGCTTTTTTGTTTTTAAAAATGTCAACGGTCACTCTCACTTTTAACGTTCTCATTTTGCGCATCAACCAATACGAATCCCACTTCTGATGACGGAGAAGGTATAGTGTGTCTCGTTATTATCAGCCATATTTAACTATTGTGGGCGTACAGTGGGTATGTGTTGGTTATTGCGCAATAGAAAAACCGTTTGCAGTTCAATTCAGATTATATTTTCACGAACAATTTAATCACACTAGCAAATTACACACTATAGGTACACGACACAACCAGATACGGAACGCTGGACAGTTTCTAAGCACATGTTGTCCGTACGACGTCCAATGTCCAAGTCCAAAGTCCAAAGTGAGCCCCACATCGTTCTGTCGAGCTGTTTTCTAACCCCCCACGGACTCAGGCTAGACTCTGTCAAGCGCCACCAGATGGCGCTAGCGTTCCGACTAGTCAAATGCATGACCGGATGCGACATACATAACTAGCAGTGCCCCGCGGTTTCACCCGCATAAGTGTCGATGCCGTGGGAAAATCGGGATAAAAACTATCTTATGTCCTTTCCCAGGATTCAAACTATCTCTATACCAAATTTCATCGGTTTAAACGTGAAGAGGTAACAACAGACAGACACACTTTCGCATTTATAATATTAGTATGGATCATTATGTGTCGTCACCATTCGTGTAACCAACAGAAAACTGTGTGAACATCTTATATGAATAAAACCCAAATAGGTAAATTCATTTAGTAATTTATTTATCCATAACCCTTTCAGGTTGTCCAGCGAACACAAATAATTTTGACACCCATCGAAGTCGCCATTGAGGATATACAAAAGAAGGTATTTTTGCCATTATTACAAAACGAACTAACCACTGCGTAAATTGGATTTATATTGATTCTTGCCAATACATTATTTGCTTCATTGTTTACTACTTTACCTGCGATTTATATAGGTGAATAAACTATAATAATTATATACTCAGTAACATAATTGTATAATATCAGATCAACGAGTTAGCCGCAGCGACGAGCCAGGAGCCGGCGGATCCCAAGATGTTGCAGATGGTGGTGCAAGGCTGCATCGGTACCACGGTCAACCAGGGGCCTCTCGAGCTGGCACAGGTACGAAACGGCGCAACCAGGGGCCTCTCGAGCTGGTACAGGTACGAAACGGCGCAACCAGGGGCCTCTCGAGCTGGCACAGGTACGAAACGGCGCAACCAGGGGCCTCTCGAGCTGGCACAGGTACGAAACGGCGCAACCAGGGGCCTCTCGAGCTGGCACAGGTACGAAACGGCGCAACCAGGGGCCTCTCGAGCTGGCACAGGTACGAAACGGCGCAACCAGGGGCCTCTCGAGCTGGCACAGGTACGAACCGGCGCAACCAGGGGCCTCTCGAGCTGGCACAGGTACGAACCGGCGCAACCAGGGGCCTCTCGAGCTGGCACAGGTACGAACCGGCGCAACCACTGGTACGTACGTGGTGTGTACATGTTCCACGCGGGCCTCAAAGAGATGTCAGTATCATGTGAAAGGGCCCGTTAGGGCCGAAGCCTGCCGGGTCAGCGGGATTGTCCGAAAGGGTTACCGCTAGCCCGGAACATAAAAGGCTAAGGAAGGAACACGGGTGGGTTTTAGTCAGTAAGAGTCTGACACTCCCTTCCGCCCCACCCAGAGCGGGAGGGTTCACATGACGATTTCCCATCCTCAAAAAAAAAATACTTTTGTGGACTTTGAACATTTAATAAGTGTTTAGCACAACCCCGTATAATGATAGATGTTTGGACTCTATCAGGGTGATTAATCACGATCTTCATGTTATGTGAATGTAAGTTATAAACTTTTTAATTACAAAATGACTCCCGAAAGACATAGTAAATAAGAATTATTTTTGTGTGGTACAGGTATTCCTGGCTCCGGTGGCTGAAGGCACACAACCTCCCACGCGGCTAACGAACAAACTACGACTTGCCTTCAAAGATTTCTCCAAGAAGTAAGTTAATGTTAGATATTTTTATCCAACTTCAAAAAAAGTAGGAGGTTCGCAATTCGGATGTTTTTTTTTGAAGTGAACACTGCTTTAGGCGCGTTGGGCATTTTTTGAGATGGGAAAAAACCAATTTAACTCGTGCCACTGTTACCGTAAGCGACACCGCGCGTATTTTGTTTATAAGACGATTTAAAAAATGCCCGTTTCGGATGTGTTCGGCTGTCCTCGGGATGTACTCGATTTTAATGTATATCCGATATGTCAGCGAGTAATGGCAAAGTATTCTGTTTGTGTTTTGTTTTCAACTCTGTCTGCACTCCCGGAGTGCCACTGTTTTTTATGTATGTTCGGGCATAACTCCGTCATATATAGACGGATTTGCGATTGTTTTCCACTTAGTTTACTTAATTAAAAAAAAAACACTACAAAGTAAAAAATAACTTTAATTTCGAAAGTCGATGTCAAAAAACGAGAATACAGAACCAAGGACACCGACTTCCGAAATTAGTTATTTTTCATTTTGTACTGTTTTTTTTTTTTTGTAAAAAAGTTGTACCAGATCTTATCAAAAAACTCAGGCAAGTTGTCGATGTAAAGGGTGCAATGGAATGGCAAAAGAATCAAAATCAATGTGACACAAGCCACAGCTATACAAAAGCTATTTATGTAAGATTTGGGAAAGCGCAAGCCGCCTCTCATACAGAAAGGAAACTTGTGCAGTTGTGCGCATCGCGCAAACGACACAGATGCGTTTTACTTTCAATTAAAACCGTTGTAACTTCACAAAACTCACAAGCTTGTACGCATCATGTTTAATTAACTTGCAGGTGTCACGACGCTCTTCGGAAGAACAAGAACCTCATCGGCAGCGACCAGCGCGAGTACCAGCGCGAGCTCGAGCGCAACTTCCAGCGCTTTACGGAGAGACTCGCGCCGCTCATACAGGCCACGCCCGGGCATGTCGCACAGCTCAGGTAACATTATCATATTATCTGTAATCTTCTCATCTAGATAAAGTTTCATTACTTCAGCAAAAGAATCTCAACAACGCGATGCTCCCCATACATTTTTTGTCGTGTGTGGGGATAAAAGATTGGAATTCGGTTTTGAATGGGGACTTTGTTGGATTTGTATTTGTTATTTCAACACAAAAAATAAATTGCATCTCTTGTCAATAATGATATATGTATGTGGCGAAAATTGTCGGAATGTCTCCTGTCAGTTTTACTAAATAGGTCCCGGAACTTAACGCAGACTTGTGGCAGTTGCGGTTTTATAACGTGCGAATAGAATTGTGGCAGTTGCGGACTTGCGGTTATAAAACGTGCGAATAGAACAGTGAATATTTAGCCCGGGATTACACCGATAAATAGACAGTACATGAATTTTTATCCGACAGATTCGTGATGAGTTGTAGTCCGCGCGGGACTAGTTGGCCGCGCCTTAGGTATGTGAGCGGTGGGACGGAGGGGCGGGGGCGCTGTCATGACTCAGTACGTGCGTTGCGAACACTATGCAACCCCGCCGCCCTCACCCCCGGCCCCACCCAAAGCGCGGCCAACTAGTTTCGCGCGGACTATAGTGCCTGTCTTTCATGTTTTGACGCAAAATATAGCTCTATTTCAATTAAAATGTCTCTTTGAATTAATATATAATATATCACATAAACCTAAGCCTACGATAACAATTTGTTCAAATTATTGTATGCCTAACATGGTGGAGCAGTGCAAACGCACACCAAAATAACTCATTAACAACTTTGTAACCACTGACTTTGACCAAGTCTCATGCCATCTCGCTCCCACGTTTTGTGGCTGCCACTTTCACGAACGTTGATTTCTCCTATAATGTCGAACTTGAAATAATGTTTAATTGTACTCGTTACAGCAATGGATTGAGCAAGCACGACTACAAGTACCAAGCTTGAGGCGATGAAACTCAACACGAAGCGAAACACTATATTACCACCGTCAGAGTACCTAGTAATTATAGTATCACTATTATTTTACATATTTGTAATTATATCTCATTATTTAACTCTTATTTGTATTACTAGTGTTATTAGGGTTATATCGCACTACCACTCAAATATTCGCAACCACAGGCTGCCTGGTCAAAAATGACGTTTTCGTTTACCTGATTTGTTGTTGCCCTCGACAGCAATGAATAGCTAGTAAACTAATAATAATATAATAACTAGTAAACTAAACTAACCTAGCTGTCGAAAGAATAGCCATCGTCTATTTGATTTAGGGCTGATTTTTCCATCGCCAGATAACTTTTATTTGAGGAATAAAATTGACGTTTGACAGTTTTTGTATGGAAAAACTGTCAAAAATTCAAAATTATTCCTCCGATAAAATTTCCTGGCGTTGGAAAAATCAGCCCTTATACGATCAACATTTTCAGGATTTGTGAACAGCGTTTGGAAGACTCCTTTGATTGATGTTCGATTCAGCACGGAAGCGTATCGAATGGTTGTAAATGGCAATGGTGTACCTATTTGTATGTATGCGTGGACCAGTCCGCAGCAGCCGCAAAACACGCACGTCACTTTACCGATAGGCAATCATACAAAGGAAACAAACAGTCGTATCGGTCAGTTGACGCCATAATAGAGTATGTATAGTAATAAAAGTTAGTAAAAGTTTGGCGAGTAAAAAACTGTAAAAAATAACTTGTTTTGTGTAAGAGATTAAAATAAATAAATAAAAATAAAAAAATAAAGATATTTATATACATCCGAATTGAGAACCTCCTTTTTTGAAGTCAGTTAAAAAGGGTAGTCGACGTATATAGCTTTAGTGACGGAACGGGGCGTGATTTTACGGATGAGTACGCACATTTCACAAGCGTATTGATTAGCACTGCGCATACGCAGCAAACCCGGTTCTCGATGCGATGCTAATACCAGTGCGATATTATCCTTAGAATCTATGTTAAGATTTTAAGTGTATTTACTTAGTTTTTTTAACTTAGTTTTTTATTTTTCCACGACCTCATTCCACCGGCCCCCTTCTACCTTCGGACATCCAGACGCACTACAAGTTACCATCCCTACCTAGTTGCTATTCCACCAATTCGCACTAAGCGTTTTCAAATGTCCTTTATAATGCGCACAGCAAAAGAGTGGAACTCTCTACCTGCGTTTGTGTTTCCGAGTGCATACAACCCGAATCTCTTCAAAGTAAGAGTGAACAGGCTTCTTCTGGGTGAGCTCACTCCATCGTAGACTTTGTCTCTGTCATCTCTGACCTAGACTAGAGTCAAGAGCAAGCCCATTTCAAATAAAAAAAAAAAAATTAAAGACTAGAATATTAATGACTTGAAATTACATCGAGCGATCAAAAATTGTAGAAATAAGAAACAAATTTCGAAATTATCGAAATTTAACGCACAAGCAGCAAGATGTCTAATTATTGCTACATGTTTTAAGTTCAAAATGGCTTTGTTTTACTGCTGGTAAACAGTTTTCTTTTTGTCCGTTATTGATTGAGGCATAATAATGCTCGTTTTGAAAACTAAACGAAATTGCTCTAGTCAGTACTTCTATATATGGGCTCTACGGTAATAGATGTTGGCAATGTTGGCATAATAGCGTGTGAAATACTTAGGTTGAAAGCTTCGATCAAGAATATTGATCGAAAGTTGAAAGGGGATTGAAGATTGTTGACCTACCCGCTATGTTTTTTTTTTCAAAATTGGGGCCTCTTTTGAAACCTGTTTAAACCGGTACTAGCTTGATTATTTGTAACATCTATGCAACAAGATTTACAGGGTTTGGTCTTATTGTTTTGTTTGCATTGATGTCAGCTATCGATTTATAGAGGTTTCATGCGTGGCCGCCATTTTGAAAAAAATATCAAAATGGTTGACACGGGCCTTCAAAGCCCTTCCGTGTAGATTTATTGTGAACGAAATTGAAACGAGGTGCAAGAGCTAAACATTTTATAATCTTATTTACTTTCAGTATTTCAAATGAAAACTAGTATTTAAATTAATTCTGATTGATCTAAATGTGTAATTTATGTGTCCGTCTGTATTAGTTCCAAATATTGTATGTACTACAGAATAGAGTATATAGTTGGTAAGTGTAATTTCTATTTATGTCAGTGATTTGAGAAAAACTGTTGAAATCAAAACCTTACGGTAATAATATGCAAACTTTATAGAACTACCACTGAAGGTGGCTAGACAATATCCCATCGCTAAAGCTTCGGTTTCCATTCCGTCTATTATAACGGCCGTCATAAGTCTTATGTTCACCAGTATTTAACAAGAAACTGTTTCATTTTATTGAACTCAAAACGAATGTTTTCTGTCTTCATGCCGAATATAAGGTGTCATAAAACGCTCTGAATTTTGACAAACTTTTACGTGACCATTTACCGCTTAGGAAACCATAGTATGTATATGGGAAAATATGACTGACCAGAATGATTGTAAACAAAGATTGTACACTTCTCTAGAAAGGTTGGTTCAATTACAATAGTTATTCTATCATCACTGTCTAGAAAACTACGAATCCTATATTTATGAATCAATAAAACTAATATTTACTATATTTCAATGTATTTTATTTCTATCCAATAATATATCTAATATTTAAGTCCACGTTACGCTAGTTTCGAAACGTGTGCGCCTTAGGGTGCAACCAGACCACTGCCGATTGAAAGAATTCTGGACGCGGTCGAAGGCGCGTTCAAAAACTTAGTATTATAAGGTTCAGAATGTCGTCGATTGACAGCAGTCTGGTTGCACCCCAAAACAAATTTACATCGACAAGGTTCGATAGAATAACCTTATACACATACATGTTCGTCTGATGACAATAAGTTGCATGTTGTGAACTAAATCACATTTCCACTGTAGGTGCTTAGTCAATACTTAGTATTAAATACATCTGCCCTCACAATACTTAGTATTAAATACACCAGCCCACACGTAAGAAGATAGTTTGAAGCAAAATAAAAGATGTTCGTAAGGATTGAGAGCCTTAACCATAAATCGAAAAACTAATGTTAACAAGATTTAGTTGAAGTTGAAAAAAAAATATATAAAACTGATTCAAATATTTGTAAAGCAAACTCAACTGATCAAGGCGCACTATGGGAAAATCGCATATGTCTCGTCTCAAAACTCCGTATCTCAGAAACTAAATGAGCTGTAATTTTGCACACATATTCTTGAATGTATTAAGTTGAATGGAAATAATTTTGATTTTGATAATTCTGCTTATTAATTAATTTATAAAGTAAAACTTTAAAAAATACACGCATTCTATAAGAAAAAAAAAATTAGCCTTTTTTGCAATTTACATAAAATGGAATAATAGAAAAAAAACGAGAGAAAAAAAGTACAAAATTCAGGAAGCTTCTACAAATTTTCGTTGATAGCAAGAAGGGCCTTGGCTTCATCAAAAAGTACTTTCATTATTGTTTCTGAGGTATTTCTCAACTCGATATATATGGATCACAAGTGTACAATAAGGTATTGAACACGTCTTTATTGATAGCCGCTCTTGAACACTTTCTAAAATGATGAAATCTAAACTTTTTGTAATCCTTATTTCGGGATTGTTGCGCGTCTTCGGACAATTTGTCCGATAGGTAAAATAGCATAGTACTCAATGGTTTTTTCTCCGTTAACAAGTAATTTATGCACAGAGGAAGGCCATATAATACCAATTATAAACATTTTACGTACAGTTGGGCTGTACTATATCATATAGTAGAGCCCAACTGTATGCTATATGCGTATTCATCGAACTTTTTTGAATTAATAGTCATTCCAGATGACATAGTTTGTAGTATTATGTATGTATGTACATTAGATTCAATTGAAATTTTCTTGTAATTAGTCTTCTATATTATGCCCATTTATCAACAAATTGCACAACTCTCGTTTACTACAAACAAATTCACCCATTTTTCAAATCAGTCAACTTTGCGAATATTTGAAAATAAGTAGGTATTAACTGCTTTTTAGGGCAACTGAATGTTTGACCAACAACTGTGAATGTTTCAGGACTCACCATCCTTTTATAGGCCTATGAAATAATGCTATGTGCAAAAAGATAGGATACTAATAATTTGCACTCTTCCCATAACCAACCTGTTTTTTATTTCGATCCTAATAGACAAGAGACCATATTTTATCAAGTAAGGTTGTCAAAACTGCAAAGAACTATTAATAATACTCATCACTGTAATGAAATTTTTATCAATTTGACCTTAATAGATAACATGATTTTATGAGAAATAAAAAGAAATAAAAAATTTAATATCATATATACCCATCGAGCTACTACAATCTGTCAAATTTCTTCAATAGATTTTCAACCTCAATCACTAAAGCATGTAGTTCAAAGTTGATTGGGAAAATTTGACAGTTTCGGGTAGCTTGATGTGCTGGCGTCTGTACTTATTAAAATGATTATATTTAAAAAATTGTCTAATGATAAATATAGGTACCAGAGATTTTATTCAGTTTCTAAAGTTTTATTTTTTTTAAATACCAATTATCGATTAGGCTTTATGACATTTTTGAATCGAAATAAGAAAATTGGGTGGATGGGCACTAAGAAGTGTCACGTCGCAACACAATTTTAGGGTTCTGTGCCCAAAGGGTAAAAACGGGACCGCTGCCGCTCTGACAACATAATTATACTAAAAAAAAATTTAAGGGGGGCTCCAATTCAACAAACGTGTTTTTTTCGGCGTTTTTGCCTTGTGATACGGAACCCTTTGTGTGCGAGTCCGGCTCGCACTTGGCCAATTTATCAAGATTTAATCATGTTCTTTATGTAGTTTATGTATGAAAAACGGTAAAAGTAAGAATGCAGAGAAAATGACAATATCTTTATTTTACCCTTTTGCATATTTTTAACAGACTTCTCAAAAGGAGGACGTTCTCAATTCGGATGTTTTTTTTTCATCAAGAGATTAGATGGTTTAAGTATGTACATATTTTCAGCTATTTTAAGGTGCCTGCCTTTTGTCTAGGTGTAGTAATATTTATTTTATACAACTTTCGCAGTAGCATGATGCGGTTTGACCGACCTCAGCATATAGTTAAGTTATAAAATTGTTTGAAGTAGTAGCGTAATCTGAACTTTATTGTGTGGGCATTCAAGTTATTTTTCCAAATACTCATATTTGGAAAACTTTTTTTTTTCAGGATGGGAAATCATCATATGACCCCCTCCCGCTCTGGGTGGAGCGGAAGGGAGTGTCAGACTCTTACTGACTAAAACCCACCCGTGTTCCTTCCTTAGCTCTTTATGTTCCGAGCCAGCGGTAACCCTTTCGGACAAACCCGCTGATTTCGGACAATCCCGCTGAAGGCATAGGCACTTGGCCGCAACGACCCTTCGAATTGCTGTATCCGTTTTAAATTTTTTTTACAACTTTTACTATACCAAATTACATTAGGTAGTTTTTCAATGCATGGTTGCTCAATCCTTACAATTCATTCCTTCCTGTCTCACAATTATGTTGGAGTTAATATTATAGCTCTATATAGTCCAAATAATTATTTCTTTCTTTCTTTACACAGGGTTTAATCACTTGAAACAATCTTCAATTTACTATTCTAATTATGATAATAATATATAAAAATTTAATAATAAGAAAACAGCCTATGATTGAGACACAGGTCTGATTGTGATAAGGTATTAACTATAACATAAATATCGAAAATTATGATACCATATTCGTTGTGTGCGCGATAAAAATAGACGCGAAATAAATTTTAACAGAATAGTGAGCCCATTTACAAAGAATTGATAATTAGCGAACGACTTTTATTTTGTACCTTTTCGCGTTAGGAGAAAGTGCGGTCAGAGGTTCTAGTGCTTATAAAAATAATGTATCATCAAAAAAGAAAACAGGGACATACAAGTGGTTAATATGTATTATTCTGTAAAACATCATTGCGTTATGGTCATTAACCAGAGAGAAAACAGGGGAGAGCGTTTCTATGGAGAAACGAACACCCGCATTTCTTCTTAATGAAGCTCGTTACGGCAAATACTGGCGACATCATTAGAAGTTATGATAAATATAAAGCAATTTATATTTGACATGCCCATCCCAAAAGATTTGCCATCACAGCAATCTACATAGCACCCAGCGAATATGGTTTAGTTTACTTGGAATCAATTTCCACAGGGTTCTAAGAAATAAACCAATTTGGTTTTGAACCTATCTAATCTTATAAAAATACTTAGACAGGCTTGTTTCTCTTAGTCCCAGACGAATATAATTAGCTTACTGCATAAAAGCAAATTATTTCGTCTGCGGAAACGAAGTTCAACATCGTCATATCACATAAAACCATTATCTGGTCAGAGGGCTATACAACACTCTCCAACTGATAGTTTCACAAATATTAAGTAAAGTATTGAACAGATCTTATTTACAGTATGAAGCAGAGGGCTGCTTGTCAACTGTTTTGTATGCAATTTAATATGAATAATGGCTTAATATACTTACAGAGATATTTGCTTAAGAATGTTGCCAATGGACACCGCGCGACACCGCCCTTAGAATCGCGGCGTTTGGCACCTAGCCTCTAATTGATCTTGAATCTACTAAAATAACGAGTCAATTAAACAAAAATAAGCTCCAAGCTGACAAGGAATCCTCACTACACCTTCCAGTAGTATATAATAGACAGTTTCTTTGTAAGATCGGTGCATAATTGCCCGTATTACTGTCTAGAAACGAATAAACAGTTGACGTATTCAAGTCTCACATTTATGTAGAACACGCCAAACACGATAGTCAAAAGATAATTAGTATAAGCCAAGTGACGTCCACTACTGCCACAAATGACTGCACTTAAAAGCTACACATTCAAACATGAATACATCAATACGGACTAAGTCCGCAGAAGCGCCGAAATCCACATAAAATTAAAACACTTTATAAAGCTACCAAATTAGAAATTGCGAAGTATGGCAACACTATTTAGAAAGTTCACCATTAGCTGTCTGTAACACTGTTCGGCGCGTCAGATGTGGCGCTGCCGCTCGTAAATCTCCATGGCGCGGACGTAGAAATAGTCGCCACCGTAGCGAATACTTGGCATGCCACACGCCGCTCTATATCATTCAGACTCCGCCGGCGTATGCCAAGTAAGCCTCTCTTCGTAGAAAGCGATAACCTGGAGACAAGTCACAAGTACTTTTTAGAATTTAGTCATACAATCAACTCTGCTTTTCGAGAGCTTATATATTTGGAGAAGAAAACCCCGAAGTTTGTTAAGAGAGCCCCATTTAAGGCGAAAGCGCCAGGGTAGCCCGCGAAATTCAATTTTTTTTAGGTTTTTTGGAATTTGCTGGTCAGTATTAAGTTGTACGTTGATTAATATATGAATCGCGGCCGTAACAAATATGTGTTTACAGAATTATAATCATTAAAGTCATCAACACAACTCTCTAAGACTACGTAAGTCCAAAGAATAACTGTTTCATGAAATCATCATTCTTTGGACTTACGTGGTCTTAGAGAGTTGTGTTGATGACTTTAATGATTATAATTCTGTAAACACATATTTCTTACGGCCGCTATTCATATATTAATCAACGTACAACTTAATACTGACCAGCAAATTGCAAAAAACGTAAGAAAATTTGAATTTCGCGAGCTACCTTAGCGCCTCCCCCTTAAGCCGATCGTCCACCGGTTTAGCTCGCAGAGTTGAGTCAGTTTTTCATAAATGTGCGACGTGCGTCCACCGCAAACTATGCCAGCTAAGCTAACTAAAATAGCCCAAATAAGTCAAACCAACTTTGTTGAGTAGGCCGATCCGAAGCTACGCGAACACAGCTAAGCCCCTCTCACCCACTTTTTTTTTTTTTTCAGGATGGGAAATCATCAAATGACTCCTCCCGCTCTGGGTGGAGCGGAAGGGAGTGTCAGACTCATACTGACTAAAACCCACCCGTGTTCCTTCCTTCGCCCTTTATATTCCGGGCCAGCGGTAACCCTTTCGGACAATCCCGCTGACTTGGCAGGCTTCGGCCATAACAGGCCCCTTCAGTTGATGCTGACATCTCTTTGAGGCGCGCGTGGAACACGTACGCGCCGTCCGGCACGGGCCTGGTCCTGATCGGACGGTGAGCTCCCTCTCACCCCCTTATGTTACCCAGCCGCGCCTTTCGGTAGTGTGTGATCGTGCGCAGGCAGTGAAACGCGAATTTACATGGAGGTATTATTTATTGAATACGTCAAGCAATAAATATCCTATATGGTATGAGTATATTGACAGTTGAGTTATATTTCTAGTAAAAAGCAATTTTATGACAACATATATTTTTTTTATATTGATTAAGTAACAGTATTTATTCTAAAACTTTTTTGCAAATTCAAGAACAAAATCATTCATACCTGCTGTGGGCACTTAAGGTTGGCAACTTTGGCGGGAACAAGCTCGGCCTCATCAGAGTCCGCCCATTTGATTAAGAACATCAGCTCGCCCGTCGCGTCCGATGCCCCTGTAATAACACCGATTAGGTATAGACATATAGTAAAAGTGTTTTTTTTTTTTTTGATACATCACACAAACATGTTGTGTTCATTAAAAAAACCAGTCAAGTGCGAGTCGGACCCGCGCATCGAGGGTTCCGTACAAATTTGTAGGTATGTAACTACTTTACGGTTTTCGGATTTTTTCCTTTACTTGTGCTACATGACATTGCTTCTTGTCAAATTTCATGATTCTAGGTCAACGGGAAGAGTACCCTATAAATTTTTATTCCCTTGACTGTCGAAATATACGTTATTTGCAGCATAAACGGCCGTATCATTTTTTACGTTAACTTAGAAGTTTGATTTCTCACAGCTTCAAGGGACTGTAGTCTTGAGTATATGGTTTTAATTTCAACTCGATACCTCTATGCGTTCCTAAGATGAAGGGTCTTGACAGACAGACAGACGGAAAACAAAGTGATCCTCTAAGGAAGGTTCAACACTGACATCAGTGAACGAAAACATCGCGAGGAAACCTGGACTTAATATAAGTCTGAAATTGTCAATCCGCCGGAAACAAGCGTGGTGACCAATGCTCATACCTCCTCTGTATGAGAAGAGGCATTTGCCCTACATTGGGACAGTAGAGGCTGGTGTTATTAGACGACACTAACAAACTTTTATTTTCATTAAAAATGTTTAAATACTAAAACCCGACTACTGAACAGGATGAAACAAAAAAGTACCTTCCCGAGGTCGCATGCCGCTGTACTAGCATACTTATTAGCTACGGTAGCATGCGATCAGGGGAAGGTACTTTCTTGTTTCATCCTTTTCAGTAGTCGGGTATTAGTTTTTAAACTTATTTTATATTTAATTATTTTGGAGCTTATTTCAGTAATGTTTATATTTTTGAAATGTGCCAATTAAGCCATTTCATTTAATACCCAACAAAGCACCACCCCAAAATTTTTCTTTTTATATTCATTACTTTGTCTTCTAGAGGACGCCATATTGAATTTAGTATGACGTCACATAGCCTATAACCAGCAGACGGTCAAGACGCTTCTAACGATACCTCATTTGTCAAATTATTATAAGTACTTTTGAAGTTATATTACATGATCATCTGCCTAGCCTTTTCCCAACTATGTTGGCGCCGGCTTCCAGTCTAACCGGATGCAGCTGAATACCAGTATTTTACATGGAGCAACTGCAGCCTATCTGACCTCCACATCCCAGTTACTGGGTAATATGATACCCCTTGGTAAGACTGGTTGTCAGACTTTCGGGCTTCTGACTTCCCGTAACGACTGTCAAAGATCCACGAATGACACACAAGAGTAAATGGTGTGTCTTACCTATAATTTTCTCAGCCTTAAGTCCCTTGTCGAAGCCCGACCTGGCCTTGTCTTTGTCTTCCTTGCGCTCGCGCTTGGACTCCTTATGGTCTTCAGCAGAGGACACGCTGGTGCCACGCCCTTTGCGACCAGATGTTGTGTCCTCGCTAGACTCACGCACACGCTTCTTGCCGCGGTCTTCTGGCTTCTTAGTTTTAGCCTGATTAGAAAAGGCATGTTATTATGATTCCTTCTTTTTTTTTGCATCTTGCGACGCTTTTTTATTGTGTGTTGATCAAAATGTATTTACGCGGCAATTATGATAAAATAACGACTAAGTTATAACAATTTAAATCGTCAACTCAATATAATAGCTTTCGTCTTATTTCACAGGAGTCTTAATAGCAGCAAATATAATTTCGAGTACAGACAGCCGCATTTTCCAAAAAAAAAAACAAGAATTTTTGAATTTAGCGGGCTTCGTCGAGTTTCCCAATGATTTTTTAATGTAATAGACAAGAAAGCTCCCATGTAAATCGAAGTTAAACGACAATTTGTAATAGTTAAAATGTTCTATTATACACCATGCAACTTGGAACTTGGAGCAAGAGGATTGTATTAGGTAGCAAAAATAGGATTTAGATTATAAGGAACTAGCTACAGCCCGCGACTTCATCTGCGTGAAATTCTATCTTTATCATTTATTTAGATAAATAAGTATTCGGGCTAACTTTTAAGTTTATAGATCAAAGGGATCAGATTTTTCAAATAAACTGTATCCTCGGTTTTCACCCCCACAGGGGTGGAATTTTGGAAAATCGTTTGGGGTGTGTTCATAACTTGACACACCACCCATTTTGACCACTTGACCCAGATACCCACTTTCGAGTTAATGGAAGCAAGCAGTAAAATCGACCCCTTAAACTTTATTACCATTTTCCAACTTGGTAGTAGTCGATTTTTTAATAACCTTAAAACACATACCTTTTTATTTTTTGTTGTAGTAGTGTCCGACAGCAGGTTACATATTTTTCTAACCTATCAACTTTGTCACCCAATAAATCCTCTGAGGGGTTTTTTTAAACAAAAAGTGACAATCTTTATTATTTACTGATCCAAATATTGCCAAGTTTCAAGTTTATTAACCAAATATAAGATTTTTCATATAAATAAAAATACATATTTGTTACGGCCGCGAATCATATGTTAATCAACGTACAACTTAATACTGACCAGCTAATTGCAAAAAACATTTTAAAAAAATTATTTCGCGAGCGGCCCTGGCGCTTTCGCCTTAAAATTTTTTCATACAAATTTTAACACCCGCCAATCCCGTTTTAAACTGGGGGTAGTTTAAAAGGGGATTGGCGGGTGTTAAAATTTGTTTAGAAAAAGTTTAGAAAAAAAATGCCAACCTTCATAGTTTACTTAGATAAGTATTCCTGCCACATTTCAAGTTTATTAACTCAAAGAATAAGATTTTTCATACAATCAAAATCCCCCCTTTTCACCCCCTCAGGGGGTGAATTTTGGAAAATCCTTTCTTAGCGCACGCCTACATCATAATACTTATATGTGTGCCAAATTTCAGCACAATCCGTTCAATGGTTTGAGCTATGCGTTGATAGATCAGTCAGTAACGGTTGCCTTTTATATATATGTATAGATATATAGATAATTGTTTGTACGGATGAGGGAGGCATAATCAGTTTATGATTAGACCCTTTATAAATAAAATAGAATTAAAACATACTTGGGAGCTGCCTGTTACAGATATCAAATGCTACAGAATAGGTGGTTTAAAAATGCTATTCGGCTGAAATAAATGTAATTAATTTTTAAATGGTAAATGAATATTAAAAAATAGGTATAAATAACAGAAGTTTAATCTTTACAATATGCATCAAGAGTTTACAATTATATGGCTTTGAGTCAAATACACAAATTTTATATACCTCCTTTTCCTTCCTATTATCTTCAAAGGTCTTGATCAGCTCTTCACAGTCCAGGTTCTCCACAGGCTCCCAGGTACTCTCCTCCTCTTTGTAGCCTTTCCATTTCAACAGGTATTGGATCTTTAAGTAACATAAACAGTTGTCAGTTATTATATTATAGGTTGGGTTACAAAGCACATAGTGATATGTATAAGAATTTGTTTAGTGGTAAGTACCAAAACTAAAGTGAAATAAAACAAAACGAAAATACAAAACCAAAGACACCAAAACTTCCGAAATTTTTTTTTTCACTATGTAGTTTTTTAATTGGAACTCAGTTTTTGAAGTGAAAACTTCTTTAGCGTCATTGTGATCTGAAAGTTTATGTAACGAAAAAGCGAAAGTAAAAAGAGACATGTAAATTCATAAGATTTAACGTGGGAGAAAATGAGATAGGAAGTATTATAGTGTTTTTGAACATTTCACTTCTACCACGTGTGAATTGCACACATGTTTTTTATACATACAGTTACTATTGCATGAGGATGAAATTACTATCTTTTATTTCAATAAATGTTACATTATCATTAATTAGCCAAAGTTACTAACATCTAGTCTGATTTAATAATAGAAACACATCACGTAACAAATGTAATTTACAACATTACATTAGTAAGTAATCAACCATACATTCTTTCAAAGGTTACTCGCAGTGCACATAAAATTATTTAAAATACACTCAAATAAAATTATGAAATGACCCTGGATATAAGAGCTTAATTCAGCACACAGAAAGCAATGCAATCTGCTATTCTCAGCTATCTGACAGACAATTGTATCAAAAGTGAGACATTTCGATAACCCGAATTGCCTTGCACCCGACAGCAAACAGCTGTTTGAAGAATAGTGGTTGTCTATTTGATTTTTCAATTCACATATAATTTATATATGTGGAATAAAATTGACTTCCGACAGATTTTGTATAAGGTGAACTATCAAAAATTCAAAATTACTCCTCGGATAAAATTATTTGGCATTGGAAAACTCAGCCCTCAAAACTGAGAAAATTTTCGGGTTTTGGACTTGTGAACAACGTTTAGAGGACTGATTGATATTCAATATGGTATGGAAAGCGTATCAAGTGGTTGTAAATAGCTATGCTGATCCATAGAGCAGTATGCAATGTACTTACACTTTTGGTTTGTACCCCAAAAATGCACCATACCTTAGACACTTGATTGGAAGGTCAGATCACATTTCAATGTGGAGAAAGAAGCTTTTAGTATAATTTAAGTGACTGTTAAAATATATAATAGAAGAGAATCAATCCATCCCAAACATATCTGTGGAAGCACTGCCATGCACTGCTACCTGCATCCACCAGGACGTAAATGAGACAAATGACAAAGCTGTCTAGGTTGCTGTACATAAGAACTGTTCAGACAAAATTTGTTTATATCATTGACCTGTGTCAATGACTAAAAAAATTTAAAATTATATCAGTCTTCTTCCTGTGAAGAAGACTGATATAATTTTAAATTTTTTGACTATGACCCTCCAACCAATATTCTTTTACAGCTAAGTACACTATTTCACATTTGCTAAATATACATATTTAGCCTGTCTTCAATTCTTGTAATTGAATTTTATTTGTGTAGCTTCTAAGAAATTATTTTTTCACACATGGACACATCACCAATGATGGTGTAAGAATAGCAATGTGGAGCAATCAAATTGCAAGTTGAGGAGCTGTATCAAACATCAACCAAAATAAAGGGTCAAGATGTTGCAAAGCATATCAACATTATGAAGTTATTTTATCTAAATAGCTTCATAGTGTTGTTATCCATTGCCTAGTGAATGTGATGGATTTCTTCAGGTATTAATAAAGAAGGAGGTTACCGCTGACAGGAGAGGTTACCGCTACGGATTTTTTTTTAAAGTACATAGGTATCTTTTTTATCTCCTCACGCACAGGTAGGCAACCAATTCGTCAAGTTGCAATTGCGCAAATATTTATTGTTGGCGTCTACTCTACATAACAGCAATCGAATGTCGGTACAATTTATAAAATGAGGAAAAAGCTGAAAATATGTCTTACCTTGCCTTTGACCGTACGTTTGTCGAGAACCTTCTCAACAACATATTCTTCTTCACTGGATCCGTCGCTAGTATTTTCACCTTTTTTGTCTTTCTTGCCCATTTTGTAGCTTTTACTGTGAAAAGATTTATCGCAAACACCAAGGCTAACGTAGCGTAGCGTCACCCAAGAAAATTCTCAAAATGGCGCCTTCAAAATAAATATGGCGGCTACCGGCGGCGCCCAGCAGCATTCAGCAATGACAGCCAATAGGTACCTTTTTTTTTGAATTTTATGACCTGGTAACTGGACCTTTAGGTCAACAGCCAATAGCAAGCCACTTAAAACCAAGCCTTGTTTGCCACTCAGAAAATCAATCTTTATAATTTACAATCAATGTCAGCATATGCCTTACTTTATTGCAAAACAATACTTCAAGCAAAAATCAACAGCTGCTTATTAATTCCATTTGCTATATTAAAACAACAAATTGTAAATAACAATGTTACATAATAATATTTGATGAAATATGATTTTACGGTGGCAACATTAGAAACATGGCTACCAACATAACTAACAATAACAAAGAAGATTACTATCTTATTTTCTATCTTTGTCTATTGATAACCGATAATTTCGATAAAAACATAGCATTCCGGATGAAAAGTAACAGACGACCAACCAAAATGTGTAAGCGCCTCTGTTGTAGCGAGTTAATATATCTTTTTAACAGCTGTGTCAAAAACATGATCCTTATTATCAAGTTAATAATTGCCACAACATTGAAAAAGAGTGAGATCACGATATCGCTCTCGTGACAAACTTCACACTTGTTTCATTCATTTTTTTCTTGGTCTATCAATCAAAACACGGCAACAGCCGTGGATCGTATCGCGAAACGTAGCAGTTTTCATTTTAGTCACCCAGCCAGCCTGTTGCATTATGTGTGTATTTTTCATAAGTTACCGAATCGTGTATTATTTTGTGCTATTCGTTTAGAAATACATTTACAAGTGGTGTTAACCGTGTTGTGTGAACTGATTAAATGACGTGTTACAATAATTGAACTGAAAAGATAACGCTAGAGGTTTTGTGTCGATTCGAGATTTCGAGTGGTTTCAAATTGACTTTTGACGTCACGCGCGGCAACCAATCGGTTGGCGCGAAATAAAAAAAAACTGCACCACAGCGTGTTTTTGTTTTCGTGCTTACGAAGTTTAATGTTTGACTGTATCGGATGGATCGTAATAGGTGAACGCCTGGATTGTTGAAAATATGCTTTTAAAATGTACTGCGGACGGGAGGCCGATCAAAGTGAACGGGGCGCCGGTCAGCCACGGGAATGGATCGAGAGGTAAGGTCCGGCTATGATTTTTTTCATACCTTCTCTTCAAGTATTCAACTTTTGGTCAATTATCCTAACTCTACCATAATTATTTTTGTGTAAAACGAAATCATGGTAACTTCTGAGGCTTGCTTGTTAGTGACTTTCAAACAATAACATATTATTATTAAAGAGAACACAGCCCGAAGTTGGCTGACAATAATTATCTATATGTACAAGTATGTACGCACTTACTAATCAGCTCTCATAATCATTTAGATAATTAAGCTAACAAAGACAACATCAAGGAGAATAATAAACATTCCTATCGCTGCATACTATGTAAAAAAAACTAGTCGAATTGCGTACCTACATCATAATTTGAGCCGCGTAGATACCGGATTATATCCCACGGGAACACACCTACATACTTTCAGGATTATCTGTGTGCCAAATTTCATCCAGATACGTTCAGCCGTTTTTGCGCCAATCCGGAACATACACCCAGACAAACGGACAAAAATTCATTGTTACTATTCATATATTAATCAACAATTACCATTGATATATTAATCAATGTTTGTTTCTTATTATGTGTATATGTAAAAACTAGCAGCGTCCCGCGGTATCACCCGCATAAGTGTCGATCCCGTGGGAATATCGGGATAAAAACTATCCTATGTCCTTCCCCGGGATGCAATCTATCTCTCTGCCAAATTTTATCGAAATCCATTCAGTGGTTTAGGCGTGAAAAGGTAACATACAGCCAGACAGACAGAGTTACTTTCGAATTTATAATATTAGTATGGATTATGATAGTTCTTATGTTCAATCCCAATCATATTCTATGCTATGCTTTATTTGCTAAGCTGCCAACCGACTTTCAGTTATGTACTGCCTTGCTCGCCTCAAGTGAGCTTCAATCGACAAACTGTAAGCAGCAACAAGTGTCTGCCGTTCACGACGACAAAAAATGTAAAGTTCATAGTAGCTCTACATAGGTAAGAGTAGGGAAGACCAAAGGCGAAAGAAAGTTTGTGAGTGTGTTTGTATGTTTGTTATCTACTTCACGCAAAAACTACTGAACGGATTTTGATGAAACTTTACAGTATTAAAGCTCCCACGGGATCGACACTTATGCGGGTGGAACCGCGGGGCGCTGTTAGTAAATTGGTACCTAAAGGGCAGGAGAATAAAGGCTCGTACACACAGGCGCGACGCGACACGCGACACAAAGGCACCGCAAGTCGCGCAACGAGCGGTGCCTTTGTGTCGCGTGTCGCGTCGCGCCTTTGTGTACGAGCCTTAACGTAGTTATCTAGCCAAGTTACTAACCAATCTTAGTTTTAACATAATGTATGACCCAATAGGCTGTCCAGCAATCCACAAACCATCATCCAAAAACTTCCATTTCCGACCAAGGACTCTTTCGCCTAGTTGTCGTTTCGCTCAATACACAACAGGGTTTGTTTGTTTGGCAATATACCTTTGTCACCTTTGGTCCAACGCCCTTGCGGCCTTCGATTGTAAGATTTCTACTTTCCCGAGTTAAATGTCTGTAGTGGAATTCATAGCAGCTTTGGGACCAGCCCGCTAGGCTTTTCCCGACCATTGCAACTCCTGGACACCAGAATATACAGGGACGCCCAACCTGGATCGCGTCATGAAGTTTGGCGAGTCATTTATGTCAAGTTCTAGGTTTTCTACTCTCGCAACTAGTCGCGATGTTGTCGTATAATGTTATTCCCCCCTGTTATTCCTGAGGGCCTCAACTAGGGGTTTCAAACTCTATTTTTAATAGGGCCATAAAAAACTAAAATAGAGGCGTGGCCTGAACGTTTAGCCTAACAAAACGCGCCACTAATCTTGTCTTGGTAGATTTTTGGCGCACCGGCCCCTTTTGGTCAATTCTGCATCTCTGGATTCCAGATGTTCCTCGGTTTTTTTTTATTTGCTCGTTATTGTCCACTGCTGGGCAAAGGCGTCCCTAC
Organism: Luperina nickerlii; assembly: GCA_963855955.1. Lineage (NCBI taxonomy): Eukaryota > Metazoa > Arthropoda > Insecta > Lepidoptera > Noctuidae > Luperina > Luperina nickerlii. Next base: position 22,610,538 of record OY979667.1, read on the forward strand.
ACTTCTTCCAAGGTAAATTGGCACAAGCTATGTACCTGCCAAAGCTAATTCTCAGTTCCGTTCAGTCTAAGTGGCCCTTCTATTACTACTTAGCCCGTATTTTAAATATTATCCGCAAGCGTCGCCATTTTATTGATTTCGACGACTTAAATTTGTTCCCAGGTGTTACGAAGGTATGAACTTGAATACCTAGTTACCTAGGCTGTTCCAAAGTAATCTTGACAATAGACATTTGTGTATTCAGGAACAAATAATATACCTACTTACTTAAGACTAGATAATTAATGCTCTTGAATTGTTAGAATGAAAGGCATTGTCATTGCAAGTTTGTAACGCAATTACGCTGCTGTTCACGTTATATGAAAGCTTGATATTGCTTTCTTCGGTCGTTTTCGACTACCTAGGTGGGTACGCGCTGTAGAAAGGTAAAGTGCCATATCACCTGGTCCTCTACGACCTCGTGGAGTCCTCCTAATGAAAGAAATTACAACTTCGATCGTTGTCAACTAAGCACTGGAGAAAAGTCTAAAACCCTCTTTCAATAGTGTCATTTATCACGATCCTCTGCTTTCTCGTAAAAAGTCCCCCGACTCCTGTCTCCAATGCGTCCTCGGTCGTCATTAATTCCTCGAAGCTGAACATAATATTTTGCATATTACTTAATCATTTTGTATAATCGTTATCTACGTAGGTAGGTAAGGTATGACACCTCAGATATCGTTTAATTGCTCACTATTTTTACTACGTTCTTAGATAAAGGGGCGATAAAGGTTTTATCTGTAAGATATAAACAAATTGTCGTACAAAACTAGACGGTTTATTGATTTTTTTACCTACCTACTTGAATTATTGAACTGGATAAGTATTATCTTGGTTTCTGCCTGACCAATTAAATTGTTCATTTGCATTCATTGTAAAAATAGCTGCCCTGTTGATAAGTTCACGAACAATAGCTTTAGTTTGTAGATACTAAATAATGCGGTTCAATTGTTTTAATTAGGCTAGCGCTTTTATGTCTGGTTCCTGAGACGAGACGGCATAATCTCGTTGATGGTCGTAGGAATTAAACATTCTACTTAGGTACTTACCTAACTACCTACAGTCAGTATTCGCAAGCATAAGCAAACTAGCAGCGCCCAGTCTTTTATTTCTTTATTATTGAAATGCCTGGTTCGAAAAAAGAAGAGAAAATTTGAAGACATGACTGTGTCCATCACCAGCAATTTCTTCTAACAGACAGCCGTGCTGCTGTGGAGTTAGTTGCGCCACTTCTTCCCAGCCAAAGCACTAGGAAGTAGCACTAATTTGAATAAACGACTCTTGATTTTGATCCTGGGCAGCATGGAGGATTGTGGTCTACTTCCTCTCACAAAGAGGAGACACTGAAATCCCAGTAGTGGAAACATAATTTAGTTTGTTATGTGGATGTCTGGTTCTGTGTTTATTGACTGAACCTAATTATTACAAGGAATGAGTACTCCTTGACCCAAAGGAAATGGCATTACACAAGTAACGTAACACTGCTATTCCGTCCGCAGACCACACCCATAACAACACATTTGTCTCAATTGGCTTGAACACGTGGACAAACAGCTAAGGACCGTTTATCTTTCGTAATCAGAGTTTTAATTAAATGCTAAACCAATAAAGCTCTAAAATTACGGTAAAATTGGTTGATAAGGCACAATTTCCTTGTAAATCCGTTGCAATATCTCGTCGACCTTAGTCTACGAATGATAAAATAACTGCGACAGTAACGTTAGGGTCCCGTTTTTACCCTTTGGGTACGGAACCCTAAAAACGCAACGTATTTACAAAGCGTTGCGCAATATCCGCCGTGTCGCGCACAGATAAGGGATCACATTCTTTCGTAGTGTCTTACTAGATACGGACGTGTTATACATCTGCCTTGAGGATTGACTTAAATGACGTATAAAACACGATATACATGCATGATGACAAACCGGATATCTTGCTAAATATTTACACATTAGCGTCTCGTGTACGTTGAGTTTTTGTTCTATATTTATAATTTTTCGCCTCTGATGTAAGAGGTTAATATGCTCTTTCTGTTTTCGAGTCGAAAACCGATGTTTAAGTTGTTTGTCTTGTGTTCGATTAGCAGAAATTCGGCGCAAAATCAAATACTGTGCTCAGTCGTGCACCAGAATTGCGTAACACAATTTCAATCGCAATCTGAATGATTTTGAAAGATATTGCTAATACATTGCTTCATATGTTCGAGAAATTTGTCTGCTCAACAACGTAAATAACCCGATGAATATTGTTGAACTGTCAAAATGAAAGCCATTGATACTGATAGTGTGTTACACAATTAAGTACCCCGCTGGATGTCCACTCCTCGCCATAGCCGTCTTCCACGGCTTATTATACCTAACTAGCTTCTGCCCGCGACTTCGTCCGCGTGAAATTTCTTGTTACTCTGACCCACCCCGTCGCATCGCATCGCCTGCCCGCGCTATTACTTCGTTTTTGCTTAGCGTTCTTTCTGACTTTTTGTTTTGCTCGGCTCCTAAAGGTCATAGCGTGATGTTAAATAGCATATAGCCTTCCTCAAGAATTGGGCTATCAAATGCAAAAAGAATTTTTCAAATCCGACTGGGAGTTCCAGAGATTAGCGCGTTCAACCAAACAAACAAACAAACTCTTCAGCTTTATAATATTAAGTATAGATATATCGATGCTGCGCATTTGGTGCATGAAAACACATTGTATCTCACAAGTAATATGTACCTACATATTATATTAAATTAGGTTGTTTAGTGCGATTGCCAAGTCAATCTATTTGTTTAAAACATAAAAGATTTTTAATATCGATATGGTCACTATAAGATATTGTTAGGTTAGCTAATTAAGTAATAACTTAAGAAACAAGGTCCCTTAAGTAGGGGGGAGACTGAATAAATTAACCGACTTGGCATTACATGGATCTCACAACTTTTTACGGTAGAAGAACTGAGTTGCGAGACTTGGTTTTTTCTACAAGTTATGTTTTTGATGGTATTTAATGTTACTGGAATTGTAAGGGAACTGTTAGTATGATCCATCTAGCCTTCATTCAATGAGTAAGAAACTATGAACCATTGACTAATACCGTATGTCAAAACAACCGGGCTGCGAAATATATCTGCGATTTGTGTAGGTACACCCGGATCCGATATTACGCCTTCCAGATTTCAAACTCCATTGATGTAGGTAGAACTCCACTCCGATCCAGATTCATGAACAAACAAACAGTATAATTATAATCGATGGACGCAATATCTTTAATATATTTATTTGACGGGTTTATATAACGATCAATATTATTGCTATAACCAGAACATCAAAGGACTAGCCAGAAACGTTTTCCGACCTGATTTGGTTGAAAATTTGAGAAAAATCAACAAACAAAATTGTTTGGGTTGGTTTAAGTTGTCGTCGGGTGAAGCTTTTTGCCAAGGATCTAAAAATATTTGTGCTTAGAAAACGCTAGTTGGCAAATATTCTGTGAGGCGGAGATCGATTTTTACTGTAAAAGAAGGTAATGTATTAAGAGGAAATGTGGTCGGAGAGACTTTTGAGAAAGTCTAAGTAAAAAGTCATTATTCGATGATTGGCTCTCGCCTATTTCCTCCTCCAATATTGGACCAATTTAAAAGATTTTTAATAAACTGAATAAGAAGGATATGCTGTGTCACTATGTTTTTCTTTTTTCATTAATAGTTGTCAAATTTGTACACTAGGCCTTTGTTGACAGCGGTTTAAATCGGCATTTTTTTGAGGTTTCTAGTGCTTATAAAAATAATGTATCATCAAACAGGAAAACATAGGGACATAAGAAGTAGTTAATATTATTATTCTGTAAAAAACTCATTGCTTTATGGTCATTAACCAGAAAGAAAACAGGCGAGAGCGTTTCTATGGAGAATAGATCAACCGCATTTCCTCTTTAATATGTACACCATATTTACAGATATAAATATAGAAATTTTACAAAGCATGTCACAATGGGCGGTCTTATCGCTAAGAGCGATCTTTTCATTATAGAGCTCTAATAAGTTCTGGAATTCTCAGATTAATATGGTTCACTTTGAAATCTGTACTATACAAATTAGAAATCATAAGCTTCGTTCCAATTAGCCCAACTATAATTTTTTTGGCTTCTTTGGCTGGCTCTGATAGGAATTCAAGTATTATATCAAATATGACGCATGATTTAAATCAGTTAGTAAATATTGATTTATTTAAATTAGTTGATACTACCTTTTGCCCGCGGCTTCGACCGCGTGGATGTTGGAAAATACTATTACCGGGTCTACCGGGGTTTCGTTTTAAAACTCCCAGTCGTCATGATTTTCTCCGACATCTTCAACAATCATCGTCATACGTCAGCCATTTTACACAAAACCTTAATTAATTATACACCTAAATCTTCATAATGAATCACTCCGTCCATTGGTGAAAACTGTATGAAAATCTGTTCGGAAGTTTTTGAGTTTATCGCGTTCAGGCAGACATACAGACTTTGTTTTATAAAATGTAGTGATATTCTATTAAACCTTGGTATTTTTTACACAGCCTCGAACTCTCACCTTTGGTACAGGGCTTGATTAGTTGCTATACCGAATCGTATCATATACATAGGTCTCATCTGCATTTAATAATAATCAGAATTCTTGTATTTAGACTTGGCCCTCGTATCTTTTTTAATGTATTCAACCTGTGAACCAATTTAGTTATAGTCAGATTTATCCGAATTTCACATTTTGTAAGCAATGCTTCGTTTGAAATGTTATGTAAACCTGTTTAGTAAAAATATTATTACTTAACAATCTTGTTTAGTGTGTCTCATCATCTCATGTCAATTGAAATAAGACGCATAGTGGAGCGACCCTCGAGTCTCAACATATCTCCGTGTTATCTCCGGGGATCACTATCGGGGGTCAGAATAACGCCCGCGCACTCCGCACTGTTTACAGACTCGATATGCGCACGCGACGGTCATATGATGAGCTAACTAGTTTACATTGAATAGTTCACCTGACTCGTGTTTTGGGTGGTCATTGACTTTGGTAGTTTATGAAACGTGAACGTATTTTTGTTTTGATGAAATATGGTTTGTTTGAGAAGTAGGCATGTTGAACAATTATTGATGGAAAGCTGACACTTGATGGCAAGTTATCGATACTGACTTTCATGAAGGCTTTAGATAACCTTAGAACTTAGCTATTGGGGATCCATGTAAGCGAGATGTGTGGGTACGATATTGAGCAGTTCAAGCGCTCACGCCTAGAGAGAGATGCCCCGATACGTATTTATGCGGGGAGTGAGGAAACGCTTTCATACTTACACACCGCACTACAAGAGGGCCTTAAGCGATCTCTGCACTGTAGAACAGAGAGGCAATCATTCTCAACCTAACCTGACACGTCCCGAAGGTCTGACGTCAGAGCCATCAGGTGCGCACGGCTGCCAAACTTAGCGTATATCATGTGATTTTTTTAAGTATCAGTGTAGTTTCACCTTTAATATTTCACATCAAGAAGTCCACGGTAACCTCCACAAGTGCTTACCACTAAACACTTCGTTGAACGTGAGTGCGTATATTCAAGGACACAAAGCTACTTAGATTTAAGTTTTTGAATCATTCAGTTTATCATTTATGAAATTTTTGTATCTTTAGTTACCAACATACTTTGCCTTTTAGACCGTAGGTTCTCAGCCTTATTTTGAGATATATTTTTTTCTAGAGCCCCCAATTTTTTACAAATTATCATAATATGGATAAGTCTGTAAAGGTGTTATAATTGTGGTTTAAATAAATAAATTATTATAATAATATATTATTATAATTTTTATTTGTCGCAAATCTAAAACAGCTATTGCCACAATTCAATTAAAAGTGTTTTATTATATAGTCGTACTTAACATCTTACGACTATATACATAATTATAATTTTCTCTGGGTCTTCTACTGCCCCCCTGAAAGTCTCAAACGCCCACGCGGGGGCGTTATTGCCACGTTAAGAACCTTTGATATAGACGATAAACTATGGCCCATTTGTTGGAGTGTCCAAAGTTCCTACTCCTGTAGATTTCAGGACGGAAAGAATACTAAAGTGACGATCAGCGTGCCCACCTATTGGGCCAAACGAAGCTAGATGCGGACGAATTTTTTGATGCCCTATGATTCTTTCCTTTTTATATAGTTGTACATATTATTATTGTAATAGGTTCGTAGGTAGGTAGGTAGCTTCTAAATTATGTAAATATTTCAAGAAAATAAATCTGTGAAGACAAGACGAATGTTGTATCATAGATTCGAAAAAAAAAATTGACATCTGCTTCTAACTCAATTGAGTCCAACTCTGCCTTGAATAGCAAAAAAAAGCCTCTTTAAAAGAACATCATATTGAAATAACTTTGAACTATTGGTAAAGTGAACATGAAAACACAAGTAGCCACAATAATAAATATACAAAGTGCTATCTTGTATCACTTGTATCTAATTAAATACATAAAAGGGAAGCCAACGATAAGATAACCAATTTAGGTCCAACATGAATGAAATGTCGTTGACCGGAGAATTGGGTCGGACTGTGGTTAATGAAAAATATTGTCTGCTGATAGAAACTGTAGAAAACAAGGTTTTAAACCCGACGTCCTAAGGTTACTTTCCAAATTATATAAAAATCGTAATTTGAAAGATTTCTGTTACTGTTCCTCATCATCTGTCTAGCCTTATTCCAACTGTGTTGGGATAGGCTTCCAGTCTAACCGGGTGCAGCTGAATACCAGTATTTTACATAGAGTGACTGCCTATCTGACCTCCATAACCTAGTTAATAGGTAACACGATACCCCTTGGTAAGACTTGGTGTCAGACTTTTGGGCTTCTGTCAAAGATCTACGAATGACAGCCGGGACCAACGGTTCAACTTGCTTTCTGAGGCACCTGCTCCTTTTAGCCCTATTTTCTACTTTAGCCATTGTTTTTTGTGTTTTTTTTTTATAAATTTTAACGCAGTAATTTAATTAACATTTGAGCCATATTTTACTGTACCTACTTATAATTTTTTTTATTGTTTATTCTTGACCCACATTCGAAGGCTACTGTATATTTGACTTATTTTAATAATTGGCATCGTTATTATTATGTTACTTATTCATGAAATTCAATTAAAAGCCCTGAGCATAGCAACTCTTCAAAAACGTTTAAATTTATTCTCTTCCTTTTGTCGTCGCCGGTTGATTGATATCTTACTACATAGTTAAGTTCCCTATCGACTGCAAAATTAATCTTCAAAAGTTATATTTTTGGGGCCAGCTTGAACTTAATCCTCGTGAAGAATTTTCTAAAACAGAATTTTCTATAAATCTTAGCAAAACAGATGTGAAGTTCTTCTCCAAATCTCACATCTGTTTTTTACTTCGAGATGATACCAATTCAACGTTTTAAATAACAAATTGCATCAGTAAAAGCAACCCGTAGCGCTACCTTCACCATCAGATGTTTCGTTATGGACCACTTACTTCATTTCCGTAATACCAACCATAAGTAACACATTATGTAATGCCCCATACTGTGTAACAAATGTGAGGCGGTTTGGACTTGACTTTAACATTTTACCGCCGGGGGTCTAATTTGTAGCGTGATTAGCACTGACTGCGATTTCTATATATGCGTTTTACTGGCTTGTTAGGCACACTTCCGCTAAAACATGCTTGTAAATACAAGTCCATACCGAAATAGAGAGAATAGATCACTGAAATTAGTGTTTCATTTTTGGCATGATTGTGAAAAGTATTGGCTTGCTGGTTTTGCTTTTCCAACAGGTCCAACATTTCCAACCCAGTTGCAGTTCCAACCCAATCAATGATCGCGAACGCGCAAAGCGACTTAAACTGGTTTGGACATTTAATTTTGTGTCAATACAAACTCAAACCCCTGAAAACATACCACTGCGTGCTAATTAAATGTACCTACTATAATTTACACATACCATATAATGGCATAAATATATGGTTCACAAGACGTCTCAGAATGTACAGCCAAGCTAAGTCGCGCATCAGTTGTATAACAAGGGCAGCGCATCGCAATAACTTATAGACACTGACGCTGAAAATAAATTATAGTAACTTAATTTAGAAAAGATAATGATAACGTGATGATACCATAAGGCTCCAATGAACAATCGGAGTAGACAAAGCATAAAGACAAAACCAATAATTGTTTAACGAATTAACGATTCCTTCTCATTGCGTAACTTTTGCGCAAGTATTTGTGGTACTCATTTAATCTATAATTAATACACGACTCGGTGTGGTAAATTACTTGTAGCGTCATTAGCTAAGAATACGCTTTTTCATCTGACATCCTGACACGACCGACATATGCGTGGCCAGTAGAGTTTAACTAAATCAATTTAATTGCTAATATACTTTTACCAAGAATCGCAGAAATTATCAAATTAGATATAACGCGCATACAAATTGCTGACAGGAACCTTGTGCGAGATTCTCGTTAGAAGGTACCTCAAAAGAGCTTGAATGTAAATTAATCCAGCGTCTCAAAACGTCGTGAAAAGCGTGTTGTTGGAAAGAAGAAGAACGATGGCGCCACATAACGGCCGCAGTAACGGCTGTTATGAAAATGATGGCACCTAGTGTGACTGTAAAGAGGTAGCTTAACTTCATAAAAAGAACTCGGGAACGTTAAGAGCTAGCGGTGAAAGATCGTGATGCTAAGGATTCTTTCACCCAACAAAATGGAAAAATGATTAAAACACACTCTAAATTGTAGAGTAAGGCTGAGGCTACATTAGGCCGCAACGCGACCTGCGACACATGAGCGATTAAAACAAGTAAATGAATGCTCACGTATATGGCTACACAGTACATCAAATATTATTAGCGATCTTTGATTTCTTTATGCGATAGGAACAACATTACTGAAATCACGGCATCGGCTACATCAACATGAGCGAAATTGAAGCGAATTTATTAGAAAATTACTTTTTTTTTCGCTTGTAATGTAGCCATACCATGTTTTTCTCGTTTCGCTCTTCCAGTCGCATCGCAAATCGCTGCCTACTGTAGCCTCAGCCTAAGAGATATGTCTGGGTTCGAACTCTAAGCGAAAGGACCTAGGTGAAGGTATGCATTAACTGTCAACATGATATACAAATGAATCTGAAGCAAGACATGAACGGAAACGTGACAGTGTATTGTAAGTAGAGCCACCTCGTTATATGTTTGATAACATGAGCCTCTGTTAACATGCCTATGATAATAACCTTACCTATGTTATCTAGCAACTGATGATAAAAGTAGATAATTAAGTGAAACAAGAGTTGTAAATGATATTGAATATAAAAAAAACATTTTGTTTAAAGCAACGAGCGAAATATAATTTAAAAAAATGAGAAGGTTATTTGGACTAATGTCACACCTAATGTGCTAATCATATAACGATTCTTCATAAAATATCTATACAGCCGTTTGCATTGAACAGTTAAAAAAATGTCAAAAGACTTTCGAATTCACTTCACTGATTATTTTGACAATATGTAACGTAATGATTGTGGGGATTTCGTGACCGTGGTGGGCAGGTGATACACAGAAGTGAGTTGATTATAGGTAACGATTAATTTATTACGATATCAAGTAACTAAAGCTAGCAGTTACACTTGACACGAAAAAGTAAAATTAAATAAGGTTACATGAATGGTAAAACTACTAGAAACACGAAGCTCGCCGTAAACTATTACGGCGAGCTTCGGCGAGTAAAACATGATCGGGGGTCAGAGAGGACCTCGCACGATCGTAGTTCAGCACAGACTGAAGCTCAGAACCAAAACTCTCCCAAATCTGCCGTTCACTAAACAAAGGACGCGGCAAATCACATCTGCCTTTTAAAAGTATAATAAAACACGAGAAATGCAGATGGGTACAATACAAGACAACTGAAAATAACAGAACAATGAACCTTAACTATAAATAGCAAATAGGTACAATACAAGATAACTAAACAAATAGAACAATGAACCTTAAAAGTAAAGAATCATGAAAGACAATAGTACCTATAACTTAAATTGCTTGCAGATGTTCAACGTGGGAAAAACACAAAAATGAAACTTTCTAAAAATAATTACAATAAGTTCCTCTATAAAAATATTACATTCTTAAAACTATGCAAGGGATGGGTACGTGAGACACAGTCCCCACAGTACCCCCCTACCAGTGATAAAGATCACGAAACACCTGCCTGATAGTAATCAGGAAATTTAACTCGCCTACCAGAACGGCGAGGAATATGCTTGCCAGGCCAACTTAGGTTCCAGTGAGTCGGAACCGGTTGCCGCATAGTTCACGGTGAGTCGGAACTGTCTGCGAAGATGTCCCCAGTGAGTCGGGGTGGCGCGGGCGCTGCGTTATGGTTCCAGTGAGTCGGAACCGGTTGCCGCATAGTTCACGGTGAGTCGGAACTGTCTGCGAAGATGTCCCCAGTGAGTCGGGGTGGCGCGGGCGTTGCGTTATGCTCCAGTGCGTCGGTGCCGCATAGTTCACGGTGAGTCGGAACTGTCTGCGAAGATGTCCCCAGTGAGTCGGGGTGGCGCGGGCGCTGCATTATGCTCCGGTGCGTCGGATGTGGTATAGCGCCGGGTTGAGGCTGGCTGCTGCGTCGACCAGGAGAGGAATTGAGCTCTTCTTGTTGACCGGCCGAAAGTGCAGTGTGCTGTGCCGAGGTTGCTGATGAGGCTGAGGGTGATGACCAGGTATGCGCGGTCGCTGCATGCTGGTGGTCAGGATACCCGTTGAAGCCGTGGGAGCTGGCTGGCTGGGAATGCGCGTCATCCGCCGCTAGTGACTCCCGCTGGATCACTCGCCATTTTAACACGTACTTTGATTTAGCACTCGCGAAACTCTTTCCGCACTGTCACGAACTCACGCTATTGATAGTTTAAATCACGTCGGGGTCACCACTGTGGGAATTCGTGACCGCGTGGACAAGTAACACACAGAAGTAAGTTGATTATAGGTAACGATTAATTTATTACGATATCAAGTAACTAAAGCTAGCAGTTACACTTGACACGAAAAAGTAAAATTAAATAAGGTTACATGAATGGTAAAACTACTAGAAACACGAAGCTCGCCGTAAACTATTACGGCGAGCTTCGGCGAGTAAAACATGATCGGGGGTCAGAGAGGACCTCGCACGATCGTAGTTCAGCACAGACTGAAGCTCAGAACCAAAACTCTCCCAAATCTGCCGTTCACTAAACAAAGGACGCGGCAAATCACATCTGCCTTTTAAAAGTATAATAAAACACGAGAAATGCAGATGGGTACAATACAAGACAACTGAAAATAACAGAACAATGAACCTTAACTATAAATAGCAAATAGGTACAATACAAGATAACTAAACAAATAGAACAATGAACCTTAAAAGTAAAGAATCATGAAAGACAATAGTACCTATAACTTAAATTGCTTGCAGATGTTCAACGTGGGAAAAACACAAAAATGAAACTTTCTAAAAATAATTACAATAAGTTCCTCTATAAAAATATTACATTCTTAAAACTATGCAAGGGATGGGTACGTGAGACACAGTCCCCACATGATTTATATAAGTAAATAGCTTTAAAATAAAAAAAAACATGTAATAGTTTTTTACGCTCTTTTCTGTATTATCTTTCCTATACCACCGAATGCTTCAAGAAACAATTCTAGGCCCTGTGCGTTTAAGTAATTGTATTCATTATACAAGTAATTGTATTCATTAAACGTAATTAAATTTTAGAACTAATTTGTTTATAATGTTACGTCTTGATTGGTATGAAACCAATCGCGTTGATTTCTATTCAGACAATTAGCTAGTGTTTCAGAAATGAGTTGTGTAACAAAAGGTTTAAGCTTCGTACCAAGTTCCAGGAACTTCCGTATTCGATGCGACTCAATAAGGAAATAACAACAATACCGGTAAAAAATCTGTTATTTAATGATTTCTCTATAAAACGCACAATAGCTAATAACTTCTTACTAGCGGTTGTTTTTTCACCTTGTAGATTTTATTTATTGATTTTGCGAATCATTGTACTTGGTAGATATTGCATCAGTGTCTGATAAAACAGAATCACGTGATTTTTGAATGTTTTTATTTATATTTTTATAATTGATATTAATAAATTAGATAACTTATCCTCCTTATTTGGAGTTTAGTTATTTTAAACTCATTTTATTATCTGTTCGATAGCTATCGTAAATTCTGTTTTACTGTTTTTTATTCGTAATGTTGTCAAATTTTAATTAACTCATAAATATACCTTAACGGAGCGTCGATGTTTGACCCACAAACTGCTTTATCTTGATTTGAAAATGGTCTTCAAAACAAGATAGCTCGTTGGTCGCATGTTAAATTACCTCTTAATCATTCAATCTGGTGTGAGATGCGTCGCCAATAGAACTGGTCGCACAGTCTGTCACTTGTGTATGATTGCGCAAGCACACGAGGCGGCACGGTAACAACTCGCACGTGGTCAGACGTAGGAACTAAAATGATAACAAGGCTGACTTCTGCTAGGGGTCTGTTGTTAACTGAAAATTCATCAAGTTTTCTTTAGTCGCTCAGAATACAATCTTATTATCAAGAAGACTGACAAATTTTTGCTGCTCAAACACTAATTTATCTCATAAAAGGAAAGTATGACAAAGTTAGTGTTTCCTGTTCGTGCTACTTAGCAAAGTTACTCTAATCACTAATTCGCTCTTGTCACGAAATGATATATCGCTGAAGAAAATCTAATTTAGTCAATGATTTATTTTCAGCCACGGAATGCGGACGGCACTAAAGTTTAGTGATGGATCTGCTAGGTGACTAGGCGGTTTGCTCTCAACTGTTTTATTCTCTATCTCTTGCTAATTGATATTTTCAGCGTACATGTGAAAGAGACGACAAGCTTATTCGTAGTGTGGATCAAAACATGCGCGAACGGCGCGTTCTAATCAACCTTGACCTTGTAGTGAATCAAGCTATCGCACTCTTAAGTAATTTCCAATTGATACACATTAGACGTTTACATTTAGAAAACATGTTACACTGGCCTACAACAATATTGCTGGTCTTGTATATCTGACGAATTTATACATCGTATACCGTTTTTACTGAACCTACAGACTGCTTTTCGTTAACAGTACAACGTCGTCAAAGACAATCTGATCTTTTTGTGAACGCATGATATCGTCAACGTATTTTATTTCGAAGGCTCTACGAACTTTTATTTACTATGTTAATTGTAGTAAACATCATAATCAGCCTATAATGTTATGTTCCCACTGCTGGGACACAGGCCTAAAACATAACATAAACATCATGATCTGCCTAGCCTTTTCCCAACTATGTTGGGGTCTGCTTCCAGTCTAACCGGATGCAGCTGGATACAAGTATTAAACATGGAGCGACTGCCTATCTGACCTCCACAACCCAGTTACTGGGTAATACGATAGATACCCTTTGGTAAGACTGGTTGTCAGACTTTCGGGCTTCTGACTACCCGTAACGACTGTCAAAGATCCACGAATGACAGCCGGGACCAACGGCTTAACGTGCTTTCGGAGGCACGGAGAGGTCTCGGTATGTAAAGATGGTCACCCATCCACAGACCAGCCGCGGCAAGCGTAGCTTAACCTGATCGATCGACCTGTGCGGCTGTTATTATTTAGCCACGATAAACATCAGATTAAAATTAATTTCACTTTGCACAGTGGCTTTTGACAGCCTAAATATCAATTGGATTAATCCACATAAAATATGAAGTATCTCATCAAATATCATTGTTGGTATTAATTCATTTTCAAGTCCTATGATCACAAGAGACATGTAAATGATTAAAAGCGGCGTATTTCTGTTATGAAAATTATACATATCTCTCTACCTTCCAAAACATTTTGTCAGAAATTCAATACTGTTCCAATAAATATCTCAGTCATTTACTTAAATTATTGAGGTGGATGAGAATTTGAACAGCACACTTCGTCGTTTTTCATTCAACTGTCAAACCTCGAGATGTATCAGCATTGCTCAATGTTTACAGGAACTGATCAAAAAACTGGATTACATAATTATACATTATCATTGGCACGTGTTTCCCCACCCACGTATTTCTTCACTTACATGCATGCTTATTTTATGTTTTCACTGAGTCCGTTTCGGGTCGTCCATGTTTTATTGTCAATTGTTACTTTTGAATGAGGGTTTTCGTGAAAATTTACGACACTAGTTGGCACCACTGTGACAAGAGGTCTCCCAATACAAAATATATGATGACGTTCATCATTCGATTCATTCATTCGTTCATCATTCCGTCATGACTAAAGAAAATATAGGCACTTTGACAGATGCCTGGACCTGACGTGCCAGTGCTGCCACCTAGCGAACGTCATTTCAGAAAACCCTCATTGATACATAATAGACTTCGTTTGTCTACAATTTATTTCTTTTGCTTTGTATTATTTTGGGTATTGATGTATGCATTGTTTTTAGGGTTGCGTACCAAAATGCTAAAAAGGAACCCTTCTGGTGCGACTCAGTCTGTCTGTCCGTCTGTCATAGCTGGATATCTCAAGAACTACTAATGCTATCAACTTGAAATTTAGAATAGTTTTAGATGACGTTTGCCCAACTATTTTGCAAATAAGAAAGTTTTTGAAGTGAAAACTTCTTTAGCGGCGCTGTGTACTTTTTTTGGAATGGGTAAAAACTTCTAAATTCGCGTCAGGTCACGTGACCCTGATCGAAAATTCGTAAGACGTAAAACGTAAGACAGCGCCATCTATGCACATCGGGAAGAACTACGAGGGCCTCGCGTACTAACTACGTAGTTCATCCAACAACGACGAGCGCGTTGTTGAGGACAGCGCCATCTATGCACATCGGGAAGAACTACGAGGGCCTCGCGTACTAACTACGTAGGCCTCGCGTACTAACTACGTAGTTCATCCAACAACGACGAGATGGCGCTGAACCACGGATATATAACTGACGACGAGCAAATCTGAATAAATTCCTTTCACGAGAAGAATAAACCAGTCACTTTGGTCATCATACCTGATTTGCAAAAAACCCTATAAAATAAGGAACACACCTTAACACGCGTGTTTTGTTTATAAGACGATTCACAAAATACACTCGTAATTGTTCAAGTTTTCACTTCTGTCGGCACTACCGGAGTGCCAGTGTTTTTTTTTTTTTTTTGCAACGATTTGAAAAATTCGAAGTGGGGCTACTAGGGCAAGTGGGGTATCGTATGAAAGAGCGTAGTTTGCACATTCTCAAACACTTTCTTTTTTTTTAGGCCGTTTAGTTTTCGACCTTTGTAATTACAGGAAAATAAAACGATGTCTCTAAATAACACACTTTTTCAGAAATCATCAACAAAAGTTACATTAGTTCCACTATCGGTCAAGAAATGGCGCTGAGCTAAAACTGCTAAAATACCTAAAATATTCTACACCGCAGCGTGCAGTGTTAAAATTCTCTGACGAATATAGGCCTCGCCGATGAAAATTTAATAACATATAATAATAATAATATTTATTTATCAAGTAACAAGACTCATGATCGTGTTAGTAACAATATTCCTTACCGCTATGTTAGTATTCCTATCCTAATTATGTACATAACATATGATGGTACGGAACCCTCGGTGCGCGATAGCCCGGTTTTTTTTTTATGTGTGTCGCCATGTAATACTACTTTTACAATGCCAATTGGTTTGGTAAGGCTTAAAAATGAACTTCATAGTGTTTGTTCAAGAATCCTCAGCAACCAGGTACCTGACGTCATCTACACATGTTTGGGTTAGCAACTTCTAATATTCTTCATCTTTTCGAGTCGACGGTAAATAAGTCTACAGAAGAATAATAAGTGATGATATAATATGATTAAATGAGTTGGGTTCAGTAATTTAATAATCGCCTTACCATTTAAGTATGTAAGTTACTGTTCCTTAGAATACCTCGCCTGTTTTAGTTCCGACAGAATTCTAGTAGTTGTAACTTCGGTCAATATTTTCTCATCTTTTGTTACCAAAAAAGTAGGTAGTATTTCAGTTCACTTTTGCCTTCGTGGATTACAAGTACGTTGTCGATACAGTACGATTTTCCTTTCAAGTTTCTTTCTTCGCCTGATTTCTGTTATATACTATGCACTGAAATGGTGATGACGAAGAGGCATATCTTTTCTTTTTCATAACGAAATTTTTTTCCACCTTTTCTTTTTCATAACGAAAATAAGTCCTTAAAACCTTTACATTTATTTACAACTGCACCTTCCTGGCCTTCTGCGACGCAAACATATATCTATGATGTTTTCGAAATTAATTTTATTCGTAATTTTTACTCTACACTGAGCAAAGCTAGGTCGCATATTATAAACCTTTCTTGATTGTAGCCCTCAAATACGAAAGTATTAATTTCAATTCGCTAAAAGATCGCTCAAAACTTCCGATGGATACTGCAATTGTAAGCAGATTTTGTGACGATCAGGATCACAAAGTAAATATAGGAGTATGAAATGGTTTATTGCAGTGTATTTTGTTTTTTTTTTTTATTGAATAATTGGTGATTTTGCGCCCCCCTTCGATAGGCGCCCGGGGCTCGTGCCTACTTGCCCCACCCTAGTTACGCCTCTGGCTTCCGATCTCACAGCTGCAGCTGAGTACCAGTATTTTACATGGAACGACTGCCTGTCGGACCTCCACAACCATCCATTACTCCATTAACTGGGTAATAATACAGTACCCCTTGGTAAGACTGGTTGTCAGACCTTTGGGCTTCTGACCACCCGTAACGACTGTCAAAGATCCACGAATGACAGCCGGGACCAACGGCTTAACGTGCTTTCCGAGGCACGAAGGGGTGTTTGTATGTAAAGATGGTCACCCATCCACGGACCAACCGCGGCAAGCGTAGCTTAACCTGATCGATCGAACCGTGCGGCTGTTATTAATTAGCCACAAGCCCCTCAGTGCCATACCTCTTCGTATCGATACATATTATAAATTGCTGTTGGTCTGTCTGTATGACCGCGTTGTTCTTCTAAACTACGCAACGGATTTTGATGCGGTTGACATCACCATATATGTAGAGAGTTTGTTCCGGAGGGTTTATGAATATATTACATTAATATTTAACTAAGGGCTGATTTTTCAATCGACCAAATTTTTTTTTGTCGTGGAATAAATTTTGAGGTCTGACAGATTTTGCACGGAAGAACTGTCAATTATTCCTCCGATAAAGTTATCTGGCGTTGGAAAAATCAGCCCTAAGATATTATACTTATCTAATAAAGAAATTTTCACGTTTTATCAAGTCGTGAAAACCTTGCGAAGCAGGGGTGGGTCGCATGTTTTTGTACAAAACAAATATTGATTTGTCGCTTGTTGTACAACTTAGTTAGTCATTATTATCTCAACGTTGTTTATTCTCTTTTATTTTGATACCGTGTCACGCGTTTCTTCTGCAAACAAACATTTATTTTCTTTACTACTCTTTAACCTTATCTGGTTTCTCTTAATTTCATTAATTTATTGTGCCAGATAAGCTTATTTATTTAATAATACTTCAAGCATATAAATGTACAGAGGCGGACTTAATGCCCTAGGGCATTTTCTACCAGTCAACCTTTGGGTGATGCAGAGACAAACAGTAAGCAAAACTTACAACCTTACTTTATGTATTCAGTTTTGGTATATATATATTTTATTTTTTGAAAACAATGGAACTACGCTTGGTCAGGTAGCGTTGAATCTTTTTAAATTATTAAAGAATGAAAATTATTGTTAACCAAACATGGTCTATTCGATGAAATCTCCAAACGGCTGGTTGGTAAAGGATTGCCATACAACGTGTGGTAATGCCGCCATTCTCTTACGCCATATTCCACTTTGTTAACAAGTTACTTAACTAATAGTAAAGTTAGGTTATTATATTTTTATTTTATTAATTAATTAAGTATACACAGGCAGGCACACACAGACAAACTACCTACAGTATTTGTCTGTCCTTCCCCTTTTTAATCCATCCAAAGGTTGTCTTTAAAAGATCGCTCTAAGCGATAAGACCGCCCATTGTGTCACCCTTCTTTGTACAATTTCTATATTTATGATGTCTGTTATTTATATGGTGTACAATAATAAAGAGTATTCTATTCTTGGTACATTTATGTACAGTTAATTTTAATTCTTACTAATTAATTGTTCCCAAACTCAACCTGTGTGTGGGAACACTTCGAAATCAATGAAATAAACATATTCTGCTGTTCAGAATACGTAACAATTAAATTCTGACCTATTTTAGTACGAGAAAAATGCTTTTTTCTTGTTCTTGTCACATTATTTACTTGTAGAATGGGCATTTATGGCATCGTAATCTAATTCGAATTCAAAGTAACTTAGGATTGTGAAGGAATAAAGTTTAATGATATGCTAGGCCACTAGGCTAGTTATATGGCGATCGGTAAGTTAGTTCTTATCAGAAACAAGACTGAACCTCAGTTTCAATGTGTTTCTTTGAATTAAGAATCCAGTTTTTAAATAGGTACCTATTACTTTATCAATATTTAACCGTTGAGGAAAAACAACCTCAAATAAGGTGCGTGTTAAAGGACATTGCCCAAAATCAAAACCGTTTTAAAGCAATAGAGTATGGCCATAAAAATATACTCATAAATAATAAAATATTTTTTTAACTTTTCTGAGTTCCGTTGATCGAAATCGTATGTGGTGTTAATATTTTGTATTTAATTAGTTATTCATTCGATTTTATTGCATACATTTTTAAATGGAGTATTTTAGTAAAAGCAGTTTTGCAATATTAAGAAACTCCCCATAATCGGTCTTAACGGATAGTATAAAGACAGAAGCTGAGTTTTAAAAATAATTTCAACTATGACATTCTTCCTGGGTCATTGATTCCGTCTTAGTCATGATCTGGCAGTTGGAGTAATTTATACGGCCTACCCAAATGTCCTTTCTTTGGTATCGTTCGTCGAATCGTTGAGCTGCTTAAGTTCTGCGTTGAGCTGCACGATTACAGACAAATGGGTGGACTGACTGGACAGATCCACTCAATTTGTGTGGTTCTTTTCTCAAAAGGACATTTCAGACACCTTTATACATGGTCTTCACATGATCTGACCAAGATTATGTCTGGGCTTTAAAAGAGACTGTGACCTCTGATTTTCTTTCGACCTTTCTTCTCAGAGTTGTCAGATAGGAAACGCTCTTCTCACCTAGTTTAAAAAATATATGTTTGACGTGTTTAATTGTTTTTTTTTTATCATTTTTGTCCTCTTTATTATTTTTTAATTAACATAATCAACTTAATGTATTTTTTTAAATCTTTAAAATAACATTAAATTAAATCCATTTATTTCAAACTAATTATTTGTCAATACTTGTTACTTAGTATAGATAAATTACTTTACTAATTAAAAATCTTTCTACAATTGACAAATCACTTATGGTCGGTCAGGGTGATTAAGATTAACTGTTGGGAACACTATCACGGGCAATGTGAAAGGTGAACTGCCAAAAGTGTCACTCACTCACTGTCAATAATTATTTGTCAAATACAGCATCTCATGTCGGCCGACCTGCCGACCAGCACTCTGCAGCGATTATATCGCGTGTCGCGCCTGTTTGTAGAAGCCTTGACGCGAATCGCGCGCGGACCAAAGGCACCGCTCGTTGCGCGACTTGCGGTACCTTTGTGTCGCGCGCGATTTTATCGTGTGTCGCGCCTGTTTGAAGGAAGCGCCGGTTTGCCTTGAAGCTGTGGCGAGACAGTGCTTCCTTACCTTTGGGTAAGGAAGTCCCGGTAGGAGATCTTCAGCGGGTGGAACGAATGGCAAACCATTCGTCCCACCTTATGAATATTAACTTCTAACTGAACCGACAGCTGTGTTGCTGGGGAGTTTGCGCCACTTCTTCCCAGCTAAAGCACTAGGATGTGGTGAAGAGCGGGCGTTCTGGGGGACAGTCTTGTGTAATTAAGACGTTCAAAAAGTGCTGTTTCTCAGCTTATTTCAACAAATGACTTGAGTTTTTATCCGTTGAGGAAAACCAGCCTAATTCAAGAGAATGGTTACAAATGCTGGCGTTGTCAAAGTCTTGGAATAATGGAAATGTGGGCGTTGGCAGTAAGTTACTTATAACTTAACAATCGAGGCTCTTTATTTTTAGAATATTTAAAGAATATTTTATAGAGGAAAGGTCACAATTTTCTGTCAGCAACGTTACTATTGCCGGAAATTAAGGGGTCCGTGGCCAAATAATAACAGCCGCACAGGTCGATCGATCAAGTTAAGCTACGCTTGTTGCGGTTGGTCTGTGGATGGGTGACCATCTTTAAATATCTCGAGACCCCTCCGTGCCTCGGAAAGCACCTTAAGTCGTTGGTCACTTTGACAGTCGTTACGGGTAGTCAGAAGTCCGAAAATCTGACAACCAGTCTCTTCAAGGGGTTTCGTATTACCCAGTAACTGGGTTGTGGAGGTCAGATAGGCAGTCGCTCCATGTAAAATACTAGTATTCCGCTGCATCCGGTTAGACTGGAAGCCGACCCCAAAATAGTTGGGAAAGGCTAGGCAGATGATGACTATTGCTGGAAATTACTATTTCAAGTGCACACTACAACGTAGCCAATTAAAAGCGAATAAAATTGCTATCGCAGAATCTACCTGTTGACCCTAGGGAGGGTATCGCAAATATTTACCACGATACTTAGTCTCGAGGACATTCAAACATTACCCAACCTACCGTGTTGAGATCCCAAGGGACTAGGAAGTACACAGGCAAATTAATTATTTAACACCAACTTAAATTGACCGTACAAATCACAACTGTCATTTTTTGCCAGTGGTTTGAAATGTTGACATCCTACGTCAAGATGCCGCGGCATCTTGACGTAGGATGTCAACATGCTTATCAATTAAGTACCCCTTTTATTCATAAACGTTGCTCAAAGTTAAGTAGTGATTAGCGACTGTTAAACCATACATTTTTGACGTTTAAACGTCACTAACTAAAACTATAAATTTAATCATTGTTTATAAACTAGCGGCGCCCCACGGTTTCACCCGCGTAAGTATCGATCCCGTGGGAATATCGGCATAAAAAGTATCCTATGTCCTTTCCCGGGACTCAAACTATCTCTATACCAAATTTCATCTAAATCGGTTCAGCGGTTTAAGCGTGAAGAGGTAACAGACAGACAGACACACTTTCGCATTTATAATATTAGTATGAATAAATCTTTATTTTGCTGAAATAATAAATGAATGATGAATACTTAAATAAACCCCTAAATGTCCCTGATTATGCATACAGAGATTTTAGTATCCACATTTATATGACCATTTGACATGACTTGCATATTTACAAATAAATATCGCTGTGTACTACGAAGCCCCAAATTGTTATCAGTAAGTTTTCTTGTTTGACTTTACACATATCTACTCGTACTTATCGTATGCGTAGATCAGTAGATGGAGATTATAATGCTGACGGATAATTACAGATAAAGCACGTAATTTGGAACAAAAAATACAATAATTGATTGCTACGAAAGACGATGAATCATGTACGGATTATTCATGCCAGTATACAGGGTTGCAGGGACATCGACACGCAAACTGATACCATGAATTCTGCATCATGATTCCCTACGCCCTAGCGTAAAAATTTTTCGTTGGCATAAAAAAAACGCTGTTTCATACCTACCTACGCGGTCAAAATGTATGGAACGGGTTTTTTTTTTTAAACCCAGTAATTTTCACGTCAATGCCGGCTGTCGCTGAAAACTAGCGATTGGGCTCTGTCTCGTATAATTATGGTCTTAGCATTATTTATTTATTTGATTTACACGGCTTAAGAAACCAATTACATAAATCAAAGTAGGTATATAACATAAAACATAAACTAATAACAATTTTGATATAATATATATATATTAATTATGCTAAGCGATGGCCGTTTTGCGTAGATGTGACGAATGTTTTCTGCCAAATTGTTATTTTGTTTTTTTTGTTTAGTTTTTTTATGCGTTATGTTTGGCGAAAATAAACGTATTTTCTTTTTTTTTTCTTTAGCGAAATAGTAGGGGATACGGAATCTCAGTATCAGAATCCATGGTAACAGGTTGTGCATCGATGTTCCTGCCAGCCTGTATGTTTATCAAGTGACAATGGATGGATGGACTATGTGAAAGATACTGACTAGAAAGGGAGTGTTACTACCGAGATGTCAACTAATGGAGAAGAATCGAAGAAAAACACAGGTTGCACCGACGCCAAATAAATTAAGATAAGGCAAGAGAATGATGAAGACGATGCATGAAGATATGTTTATCAAGTAAACATGGCGGCTTAGTAACCATGAAGTGAATATTGAAAAAAGTGTGCTAAAAAGTCATTGAGTATTCGGAAGTTTTTAAATATGTAAAGTCTGAAACAAAAGAAACGTTTATACTTACGTCAAAAATGTATGGTTAAACAGTCGCTAATCGTTACTTAACTTTAAGTAACGTTTATAAATAAAGGGGTATACTTAACCCTAAACCTTCATATGACAATACGTATCATTCTCACTTCAGACAGTTTCAAGAGAGAGAAGGAGGTTTCCAATTGATTTTGGTCTGAAGTAAATGTATCTTTAGGTACTTACCTACAGACCAACAACAATTGGTCACCTTCATAACATGTAACAGCACCTTACTAATCCAAAACGACACATCCCTTAGCCTTACAACAACAACCAACAACAACACAACAACAACAACAACATAGCAACAAACAACAACAACAATACAACAACTCGCAAATTTGTGTAACATACAATGAATAGAAATATGTAGATAACAACATACAACAACTCGCAAATTTTTGTAACATACATGAATCGAAGTATGTAGATAACGATTACACATATATTATAGGTACGTAAGAATTATAGTTACTCCTATGGACTGGCATATCAACACGGCACACGGCTGAAATTCCGCCTTTTCGTAATTACGCAATGATTTTATAATGACCATGCTTAATATTGATTCTAATTGCCACAGAATACGGAATAATCAGTTATGCGTATTACGTAATTAGTTATAGTCTGAACAAGCGTTTATTCTTATTGAAGTTACATAAGACTTGGGCTTTGTAGTACTTTAAATGCTCTGAGTACGAAGACAAGTGCTTCATGACTGACTGACTAAATATCTGTCTGGCGGTTTTTGAATATTTTGTATTATGGCCTACGCAAATGTCCTGCAGATCTGGTAGCGTCGTGTGACGGGTTGTTGAGGTCCCTAAAATAGGGTTGAACTATACGATGACTGATGCACGCATGCCGTTTGTTGGGACAGGTCAACTCAAATCTGCAATGGCTTTTCTTTCAAAAGGCCCTCCAGATATTGTTAGACTCATATAAAATCCTAATAATAATATAATGTTTGGGTTTTAAAAGAGACCATGACCTCTGAGCTTGTTTCGGCATTTCTTCTCAGGGATCAGTCAGCTAGAAAATGCTGGGCCTGGCTAGTTTTAGAATATTAACTAACAAAATATTGACGTGTAAAAGTGTCTTAAAAGATCTACTTCAACAGAAATATTCAGCATTCAATCTGCTAGTTGAAGAAAAGAAATGCAATTCCTATCTAACCCTGACAGGAAATGGGAAAACATACTCAGGGGTCAAAGTGAAGTTGATGATTGATTATCTCTTTGTGGCCAGTCCGAATTTTGTTCGCCTAGGACTTCAATCCAATCTTTCTTGGTTTTGGGTCTCGGCTGGCACCTTTATCTAATCACAATTTATCTCCAGGCCTTGACTGTCACGCCACGTTCCTAGTTTATGGCCGACTCTAAAGTGCGATAATTTTGGATTCACCATCCGAAATAGATATAACTGGGTGAATTGCTCGCGAATTTCACACCAGATGCCAAATTGTAGGTTGTACGTTTTCTTCTTTCGGGATACTTTCGCGTTCAGGTTTCTTAGATGTTTTGTGGGTAGGTATATATTCTAATGACCAAAATGTTAAGCAGTTCTTTAGTTTATCCTCTCTTTAGAATTTTTTGTTTTAGTGTCTTCATGAATGTTGAAACTAAATAGCCAATAGTTTGTCCACTAATGTCGTTTTATCCAACAGAAAGATACATAATTGTTTTACGTTTCATTTTATTTTAAACTAGCAGCCCGCCCCGGCTTCGTACGGGTAGATATTGGTATAAATATAACAAAAATTAAAAAAATTATAAATTTTGACACACTCTTTGCAGACTTTCCATGCTTAGAACACTCGATCAAGTCTGCTTTTGACAAAACATACAATCAAAATCATCAGTTTGTGAGCTATGAAGCCGCAACAACCCACAGTTAGATATTTACTATTGCATATTTTAACATGAAAAAGTAGTTATTGTGACAAAACTGTAATAGTTATAGGTACATATGGTATCGCAGACTTTTTTGTAGATATTGATGTCCTCTATAAAACTGTAGTACATCAGTTTGCTTTATTGTCAATACATTCACACCTTGGGTTACATTATCGAAGTTTTACAATATTCTATCGCCTATATTCATTAGAGATTTCAGAGCCTATTCAATTCAAACAAACAAACACATCTTTCCTCTTTATAATATTAGTGTAGATTAAAAGGTTGATGCCTTGATTAATATTAAACAGGTTATTTTGTTTATTTATATTAACGTTTCTTTCAAATATTGCTAACAATTTTATTTTTAGAACTACTGACTTGCGTATGACGTCAAACGACCGGTTGTCTTAACCCACATCAATGCGAAATATCTGAAATCATAACTTGTTTATATACATTTTTTATTTATAAAATTATCTTTAAAATAAACCCAGTTTTTTAAATACGTTCATATAAAAAAGGCTTTAATCGCGAAGTGATTATGCCAACCTCGTGTAAACCCAGATCTTGAAATTACATAGTAGAGACAGAATCTCTGAATTCACAAAACCGTATGTTGCTAGAAGCAGATAGAGTTCATGAAATTAAACGAATATTTGACGAGGCTACAAACAGGCTTATGTTAACCGCAAGACATGAAGTTTAATCAATAACAATTTTGCATATATGTATATATTAGTAAACTGATATTTATCCCAAGGTTAATCCAACCACAAATAATTGATCTACAGGTTATGTTAGGGCCAGTCTATTTATGTTTAATTAACTCAAAGCACCGATCTTACCCATATCTTAGTCTTCCTTTATTAATACTTTAACCACTGCCAGTCTCGTCATTCAACTCAGCCTATTGCAGTCCACTGCTGGATACAGGCCACGCCCAAGCTGCACCACAACACCCTGTCCTCCGCATTCCACAGTCTGTTCTAGCTGCCTTCTGTAGGTCGTCGGTCCATCTAGCTGGGGGACGTCCCACACTACGCTTGCCGATACGCGGTCTCCATTCTAGGACTCGTCTGCTCCACCGGCCATCGGTTCTTCGACAAACATGGCCAGCCCACGGCCACTTCACTTTGCAGTCTCGCTATTGCTCTCACACAAACCAAAACACTTGACTTAAATTCAAAACATACTCTTTGGTCTTCGGAGTCGCGAACACCTGACACTGTTTTTCTCTCCGCTTCACCAATGTTATTATAAATGCTCTTGTAAATACAGCGTTATGTGTTCAAAATATGCGCACCTTGACACTTAATTCGGAGTATAACGACCGAACGCCCGATAAAAGGATACGTTTTGATTGCACAGACATAATATTTTATCACTCAGACACTGGTGAAGTTTACATTGTGATTGCGATATAATACGGTGTTAGATTCTTGGAATTTCAGTTGCAACTTTACATTTTTTTTTAAATTGATTTATGTCCGTAATACTAATGAATGCCTAAATAAAAGCACCATGTTTAATTTTCAACTCTCGGCGCTGAGCTACCAAGCGTTGAAAATTTAATAGGCTCTCAACGCGCTTTAATTTAGGTGTTTCCTAGTGTAAGTGAAAACGAGCATTCAAGTCCATAGGCATAAGGACCAAGTTAGATATGGGCAGTAGGTACAAGTGAGCTGGTCAATAACGAAAAATATGACCGAATATAGTCTTTACCCGCGCCTAATTTTTGAGCTTTCAGCAAATATAAGTAGGTATTTATTTTCTACGTCCTGGGATCAATTACTTGGGCATGCATCATCATTTTTATCATCTTCTCTTAGTTTGGGTATCATGGCATTGTTAATAGCTTGCTGTTTTCTTAGTATAGAATTAGACGTTGTATTTACTTTTAGTTCAATTTATCGACTTCAAAATAGGAGGAGGTTGATTCATCAACCAACATAAACTATTCAGCGTTACTTTCAAATTTCATTGTCTAACATTTCTTATCTCTTTCTACAAAGCCTTTATTAAAGTAATCGAAGACCGAATATCAGGATCACTTGACAAACAACAGCCTCCCGAACAGGCCGGATTTCGCCGCGGCTTCTCTACTACTGACCACCTTCACTCCATCAACCAAATTATCGAGAAACACTTAGAATTCAGCTCCCAGTTTATATCGTCTTTGTGTACTATTCAAAAGCTTTTGATAGTATCACCCATAGCTCAATTTATAACGCCCTGCAGAATCAAAACATAGACACCACTTACATTAATCTTCTAAAAAGTATTTATATGAACAGCACTGCAGCGATTAAGATAAGTTTCATGACAGGATCGTCCTTCCAGATAGAGAATGGAGTTAAGCAAGGCGACTCGCTGTCTCCAAAACTATTCACAGCAGTGCTGGAGGAAAGAAAGCTGGCAGCTGGCTGGACGGAAGAGGGCATTATAGTCGGCCATAAGTGATTATCTAATCTCCGTTTCGCCGACGATATTGTGCTCTTTTCGTGTTCATCGTCTAGCGGCTGTGTCAACTCGGAGTGACACAGCCGCTAGACGATCTTGGCACGGTATGCCTAGAGGTCGGACTTCAGATGAATATGTCAAAGACCCAGTTGATGACGAAAAGCGCACATCGCAGGATCACTGTGGCGGGTGGGGAGGTTGCATACATTGATGAGTATCTTTATCTTGGTCAAATAGTCTCTTTCCAGGCAAGACAAAACAAAGAAGTTGCAAGACGCACCGAAAATGTCTGGAGGAGCTATTGGGCCATGAAAGACCTAATGAACCTTTCTTTGTCCCTTAAGAAAAGACTCTGTGTCACTTCATACTTCTAATACTCGCATATGGTGGTCAAACATAGTCTTTGACAAATCAGCAGAGGTTTGCCAGAGGGCTATGGAACGGAGTACCTATTCTGGGTATCAAACTAACAGACCGGGTTAGGAATACGACTATATCCGTTCCATCACAAAGATAACTGATGTCACTTGGAAGCTGCCACGCTAAAATGGAACTGGGCGGGGCACATCTGCCGCATGTCAAACGAACAATGGGCCAAACTTACGACCCAATGGGTCCCTCTTTAGTGGCAAGCGACACCGTGGCAGGCCCAGACGGATTTGGCGCGATGAGCTGGGCTCCAACAAGAAATGGTCCTTCGCAGCTTTGAACAGAGAGAAATGGAAAGAGTGTGGGGATATTTGTCGAACATGTAATTACGTAATTTATTAATGTACATTTCAACCGCGCGGCCAACTCATAATATTTGACGAAACTTTGCCAGGAATTAGTGCTAATTTGTTACTTTACACACCCCTTTTCGTGAATTTGTTACAAAAAAAACTAAGACGCTATGACAAAGAATAGTTGGCCGCTAGAACCGCCACTTGCCGTAATCATCGCCCGTGATTACACAGAAACTATATAATACAGATAGACGAATGATGCATCAAAAGAAAGGTCTTAATTTGTTCAATTTGTTACAAAATTTAAAAACGTCATAACGTAAATAAACAAAAAGTTACGCAATATTTAGTTCTCAGGTTATGAGTAGGTAGGTATCTCACCATAAATATCAAATTAATAGAGGCTAATGTGTATGGACAATTAGTTACTAATTTGTTACAGCTAAAACCAGAAAAAAAATACTAGAAAGTAGGTTCAATAATTTGTTAGAGTCGATTTTAGTTGGCCGCTCGGACGGCAATATGCCTAAAATACAATGGCGTTTATCTCGTTATAAAAAGTAGGTTTAAGCTAAGTTTTAGTACTAATCGCCAGGTAACGTAACATAGTTTGGATAAATATGGCGAACATAACTGCAGCATCCATATTTTAGAATATATTTACAATAAATAGTAGTATGAAACCGTATCAGAGTAGGGTGACCATGATTACATTAGTACCTACGAAAGCATGTTTTTAATTTTGTACTCTGTTCGAACGAATATGCGGTTCGTTTTGCGGCCATATTGATGTCTATTGTTCTTAATTCTTTAAAGTATTTAGGTAGGTACTGATAAAATTATCGTTTCTTTGACTTTGCGCAGGTGTTTTATGATGGGAACGATTCTAGTAAGGATCTCTTTTGTTTCCAAACTATTGTTAAAAATATTTGTTGCAAAGGGTTTGCAAAGCGATTATTTTTTGTTGTGAATATTCTCATTACTGTGCAGTATTTTGTGGAGTGTGCTCGTACGTATTTAATTTCCGTGATTTTCATACTACTAAGTTATTGAGACAATTATTACTAAATCCAGAAGTATCTAAAAGTGCTTAGCTATAAGTTGTGCACACTTATATGTTGGATTTGTTAATGTAGAACTCACCACCAAAAAGTGTATTGCAAATTTTAATCGATTTGTGACTTTTACTTTTATAAAGTTATGCTACAGGATGCCTTAACATTTATATAAGCACTCGCTCTAAAAAAATAAGATATGAATATCGAACATTCCAATAATCACTATTCAGTCTCACTTCATTGTGAAAATTCATGGTCAACCTACTTTCATACGGTTACATACTACTGTTTTTTGTAAATATCTTCTAAAATATGATTGCTGCAGTTATGTTCGCCATATTTATCCAAACTATGTTACGTTACCTGGCGATTAGTACTAAAACTTAGCTTAAACCTACTTTTTATAACGAGATAAACGCCATTGTATTTTAGGCATATTGCCGTCCGAGCGGCCAACTAAAATCGACTCTAACAAATTATTGAACCTACTTTCTAGTATTTTTTTTCTGGTTTTAGCTGTAACAAATTAGTAACTAATTGTCCATACACATTAGCCTCTATTAATTTGATATTTATGGTGAGATACCTACCTACTCATAACCTGAGAACTAAATATTGCGTAACTTTTTGTTTATTTACGTTATGACGTTTTTAAATTTTGTAACAAATTGAACAAATTAAGACCTTTCTTTTGATGCATCATTCGTCTATCTGTATTATATAGTTTCTGTGTAATCACGGGCGATGATTACGGCAAGTGGCGGTTCTAGCGGCCAACTATTCTTTGTCATAGCGTCTTAGTTTTTTTTGTAACAAATTCACGAAAAGGGGTGTGTAAAGTAACAAATTAGCACTAATTCCTGGCAAAGTTTCGTCAAATATTATGAGTTGGCCGCGCGGTTGAAATGTACATATTTATTAATGGAATCCACTAGAGTAAGTTAATGTTAGTTTTCTTTATTTACTTTCATTTCAAGCATTTATAGTTTGATATAAGTAATGTACTTTTTTTATTGCATGGAGGATATAACGACAAATAAAAACTAACTAAACATATTAATAGTCCTTTGTCAATTACAAATCTTCACAGATAAGCTATAGAAATAAATTAATAAATTAGATTAGCAATAACGCAACATAACAGTGCAGTATTAGCCATCAAAACTAAACCAAACCAAAAAGAGTGCTGAATGTGCTGATGATAATGTTATTAAGATTCTAATTATCAAAGAAGTAATTAAATTACAAATATGAACAATTCTTTGCTATAAATGATGATATTCAGCGAAAGCACTAGGAGGTGGTGAAGGGCGGGCGTTTTAGGGGAAAGTCTTTTGTAATTTTGACGTTCGAAAAGTGCTGATTCTCAGCCTAGTTTGAATAAATGACTTTTGATTTTGATAGTGCTAGATATGTTTGACCCTACAGCGCAGTAGCACATGCTATACAATAGGGGGCTGTAATTCAATGTAAATTTATAAACTAAACAAACTCCGTGCTAGATCATTATTCAATAGATCCTTATTTGTCAACAGAGACCAAGGTTGGGATAAATAAGGAAATACATATGTATAAATGCACCATACTTAGTGTGCTAGTCACTGTTAAACGGACATGCTAATTTGTTATTTGCAAATCTAATTTTTCAAAGTTTTTAGTGTTACTCCCCTCGTGAACTCTACAACGCTAGTAAATATAATTTACATGGCTTCTCGTGTATACTGTCTTGTTGTCTTTCAGATGGCAATGCGTATACGCATCGTGTTAAACAAAACATTTTTGAAGTGAAAACTTCTTTAGCGGCGCTGTGTACTTTTTTTGGAATGGGTAAAAACTTCTAAACTCGCGTCAGGTCACGTGACCCTGATCGAAAATTCGTAAGACGTAAAACTTAAGACGTGCGTTGTTGAGGACAGCGCCATCTATGCACATCGGGAAGAACTACGAGGGCCTCGCGTACTAACTACGTAGTTCATCCAACAACGACGAGATGGCGCTGAACCACGGATATATAACTGACGACGAGCTCCATGCGAGCGGCTTGCTTCTCTTACCACTGCCGCGACCAACACCACGAACTGAAGTCTATCCTGTGTGCTTATTTGTAAATCTGAATAAATTCCTTTCACGAGAAGAATAAACCAGTCACTTTGGTCATCATACCTGATTTGCAAAAAACCCTATAAAATAAGGAACACACCTTAACACGCGTGTTTTGTTTATAAGACGATTCACAAAATACACTCGTAATTGTTCAAGTCTTCACTTCTGTCGGCACTACCGGATTGCCAGTGTTTTTTTGAATGGTTTTCTTTATGAGCCTCAATTTCTCCATTGCGAATTATTTGCTCTCCGTTACACATTAAATACAAGTAATGATGTGTAAGTTATTTACATCACCAAGAATGTGTTACTATTGTTGACAACTAATGCAGTCTATTTACCCGGAAAAGGAAGCAGTTCTATGACTTATAAATGACACCGAGATTATACTGGACGACAGAAGTTTATAATATTATACTAATCTTGCCAAGTCATAACACAACTAAGTGCTAACTAATCTATATCTATACTAATATTATAAAGGTGAAGAGTTTGTTTGTTTGGTTGGTTGAACGCGCTAATCTCTGGAACTACCAGTCGGATTTGAAAAATTCTTTTTTATAACCCAATTCTTGAGGAAGGCTATAGGCTATATAACATCACGCTATGACCTTTAGGAGCCGAGCAAAAGGAAAAAAGTGAGAAAGAACGCTAAGCAAAAACGAAGTAATAGCGCGGGCAGGCGATGCGATGCGACGGGGTGGGTCGGAGTAACAAGAAATTCCACGCGGACGAAGTCGCGGGCAGAAGCTAGTTACTAATAATAAAGCTGAAGAGTTTGTTTATTTGAACGCGCTAATATCTGGAACTACCGGTAGGATTTGAAAAATTATTTTTGCATTTGATAGCCCAGTTCTCGACGAAGGCTATAGGGTATTTAAAATCATGATGATGAGAATCCTCCTCAGGAGCCGAGGCTAAAAGAAAAAGTCAGAAAGAAAGCTAAGCGAAAACGAGGTTATAGCGCGGGCAGGCGATGCGATGCGACGGGGTGGGTCGGAGTAACAAGAAATTTCACGCGGACGAAGTCGCGGGCGGAAGCTAGTAATGTATAATTTACTAGATTCATCATCTTCTTCAATTTATTTGTGGGCAATGCAGCATATCATCCAAACATAGATCTCTATTATTATCAGACTATTCATGTATCTAGCAATTTGATCCGTAGATGGACTGCAGACAGTCCATCTACTACGTTTTGGTCTTCTCCCTACTGATCCCGATCTATTCTAATGGCCGTTCCCAACGTCCAAACGGAAAAATTTATAAATGAATAGCCACCAAATTAATACACTTCCTTTGTGTCTTACTTGTGTAAATTAGAACTCGGTTAAACCAGCCATTCACAAATATAACAATCATTGTAACAATTCAAACAATATCATACGACCTAGAAGTGAGTGTATAAACTTGCTACTGAAAAACAGGGTTGGCAATGGCTGATGAAAAATTAAATAATTCTTGCTGATGTTTGATTATTTTGAAGATCTAGAGATAAAGAAAACACGAGCCTGTAAAAGTAAACAATAATTATACTGAGCGAAATTACGAAACAGAATTTCATGTTATACCTACAATACTTTTCGTTGTATTGTTTTCCAATAGCGTTGCACGGTAACTAAATTTCATTATTCTATCCAGCCGGAGTCAAGGAACCTATGTGAAAAGGTTTACATTCGCCTGATATTAAATTGGTATTTTTATCCTACAAATATTCTATTAGTTCCAAAAGATCCAAGACAACCATTGCTTGACGACCGACTTCACAGGTTACTTCAAACGTACTAGCTCCATTATACCCATTCCATTCATCAAACCCCTCGTTATTTTTCATTCTTCTTCTGCCTGCTCCTGATCCGTTTACTTGGGGTCCTTACAATTTTTTTCCCTCGTTTATTCCTTGTCAACCATCGCGTAATCATTCGCTCCCTTTTCATTCATATCTTCCCACATCTTTTCTTTGATCTCTCCTTGTTACTTTATTTCCCTTTAACATTATTATTGGCACACCTTTACCTCTCGTCAGCCCTATAATGTTTACCGTCGCAGGCGCATCTGCGTTGTATTAGTTGCATCATAGCTACACGTGGCGGTACTGGTTGTCATCAATTATCTGCTAGGATTCCATGAAGGTTAGCGTGTACTGCGTACGACGAGGTCGGAAACCAGTATATTTAAAAAAAATATTGATACAATAAATTCCTTTAGGTACTTAGAATATGCAAGAGCTTCATTTCTTAACATTTTGGAATCCTTTTTGTTTAAATATAGAACACATATTGTTCAAGTGATCCTTTTGTGAAATCTTTACGCAAATAATGTATTTATTTGCGTATCTAACGTCTAAAATAAGAAAACGGATAAAACATTCCGCGAAACCCTTTTGAGTTTTTCTTTCTGGGAAATCCGGTCAAAGAATTTTGTTCAGATAAAAGGTTTGAGGGGTGTTGTTGAGTTGATATAAGGAGAATTTATCGCCAAAACAGAAGATATAGTTAAAGCAGAAAATATAAAGAAGCTTGTTAAGGTATACACTGTTCATATTGAAATGGGTACGTACGAGATATGAATTAATTATGCCCTAATATATAATATAAGAAAAGACAAACATCCGAATTGAGAACCTCCTCCCTTTTAGAAGTCGGTTAAAAATGATGTTATCAATAAATTGGTGTAATGATCAAAGTCCACATACGTAAAAACACATATAAAATTTGAGAAATGTGAAAGTCACAAGGAACAGACATAGTTAATTCTAATATTCATGCGGTATAATTATGTAAGGAAAACATATTTTCACTTCAGTAGCTCAAACAAGTAGGTTTTGCTGCGTGAAATCAGTGAGCAAAATGCGATTTTGCTCACTGAGTGAGACAAAGTAACTTTTTAATTTTTTTTTTATTCAGCTTTGGATTAATCATACAATTCGAAACATTCACACTCTATCTCTTTCCCGCCATTAGAAAGAGAGAGAGACAAAGACCAGCCCTTTCGAAGTTCGGATTTTGAATTCGACCTCAAAGACAAACACGTTCGGAATTTCGTACTAACTAAAGAAATTTTGCAAAAAGAAAATTATGTCTTTTAATGTAATTTATTGAATTTTTAACTTATTGTTGTATTTAAACGAAAATAAGTATTTACTGCAAATAAAACTGTTATTTAACTTGTAAATATTTCTTTCTAGTTTCAATAAATGTTAGGTACTTACGTAATATATTTTGAATTATAAAATATCATGGGTGCTATTTCCGAACACGCCTTAATTTAAATAAAAGAGCGGGAATAAAATTTCGTGACTGGCGTACAGAGTTGAATAAGTTAAAAAATATTAAAATAATCGTAAAATATGAATGAAACTAGCGACGAGAACAGTATTTTAACACCGGAAGAGTTAAAACAACAAGTTATTAATGCAGAATTAAGTTTCCTACCTGAGAAGTCTCGCGAAAAATATCTGAAAGCATACCATAATGTCTTCAATGAATGGAGACTTACAAAGGGCGCAAGCAGTTTTTCGGAGACGGTGTTGCTATCTTATTTTTTAGATTTTATAGAATTGGTATCTACCTACAATGTTAATTATTTTGATTCACAATAAACAGTTATTTCAATCTATTCCTGTTTATTATTTTATCTCCTAAAGTGTTCTCGCTGCTGAAGTGAAAAGTTATGTGTGTTACACGAGAGCAAAGTTTTTTTGCATCTCGTGCTTTTGAATCCCTCGCAACACTCAGGATTCAACTTTAGAATCACTCGCTACGCTCGTGATTCAATCGTTGAATCCTTCGCTTGCTCGGGATTCAAAATCAGCACTCGCAGCAAAAAACTACTTTGCTCTCTTGTTGCACAAATAACTATTTCCATTGACATGAAAAAACCAACTGACATTTTGTTGACATGACTAGTGACCAAAGAGCACCAACGCTACACTATCATGTAGTATTATTCAATGATCGCAGGAAGAACGTGTCTTAGAAAGCGATTGCTCGTTTTAATATCAATCAAAATAAACGCAGTCGCATGCAACCGTCATCGTTATCAACTTATCACATTCAAAATTCGAATTGATGCGACGAGACCAAGGTCGGAAGGCAATTTCAGCTCGCATCTGATAGCTCTATGGATATTTAAGATAGGTGAGATTCTGGCCATCGCCCAACATCATAACTATGACAAGATTGTTAATAATAAATTTGATTTTCGTTTCAGGTAATGGACGTTTGAAACTATTCAGCTCATCTAAGTTTTGTAAGTAAATTATAAGTGCGTAATTGTGTGGACTATCAATTTATCATGACGTATTTCTAAGTCTTCAACCTTGGCTGTATATTTAACGCAGACAATAGTAGACATGATCGGAGTGTAGGTAGTGTAAGATAAAAAAAGATAATGTATAAAAAAATTGTTGAGTTGAGAATAATCTTCGCATATATAAACAAAAAGTCTCCGAACAGTAAAATAATCTCTGCGCATATCAGACCAATACGGGGTCACGATTTGATAAGCCCTTTAAAGGCGAGCAGACTATATTCGAAAAAACTCGATGAAAACTTCATGGAAATTGTTCTACCAGAATCGCGTCACACCGTCGCGTGTGTCGGTCTGCGGATGGCAATAACTAACTGAATGCTTCTTTGTAATAATAAAGAACTATTTATAAAATACAAACAAGTTAGAGCTAAAAATAAAATTCACAACATATAAACACCACTGGGAAACCCCATAATGCCATTGACGCAAGCAAGACCGGCTCAAAGGACCAAAAGAAATAGTTTGCAGTAGATACATACATACATACCATTAGATACACTAACGGTCAATGCAACACAAAGGTTAGTTAAACTTAAATCTTTAGACTAGCAGGTACTTATATAAAAAAAAACTAAACGAAGTTTACATTGTTTAGACTGTCTCGTTGGTCTACTAGTCGCAAGCGCTACTGCTGAACAAGAAGTCCTGGGTCCGATTCCCGGTTCGGGCGGTTATTTGGTTGTTCCATATCTGGTCTGTATTTGTGCTCGGTTGGGAGCAATAGGCTCGCCCCCCATTAAGTAAATGTGACTAAAACGTAACTGGTGAAATATGTGTGTACTATAGGAACACCTCTGCCAAACGCTTTGGGGATTACAGGCGTGATGATATGTCTAAATGAAGTTTGATAATGACGCCATTTCCTTTATTCACAAACTAAATTAAATTAGCGAAATGACATCTCTTACTGACAGACAGCTCAAGAAATACAAGATGGCAGTTAAGAACTAAGTTGAAGTTCACCGTGTTCTGATTTTTAACTGTATCTGTAGGGAAAGTTTAGGTCAACTAAAATTGACAGGTATATGTCCGTCCTTTTCTTGTTTTATTAGAGAGACAAAGATGGGAATAGGGTAAATTAAGTTTAGATTGCACACAACAGAGGTTCTACTCTAAAAGTCCGTCCGTCCGTCCGTCTCAAGATACGGGCCCGTACGAAAGTGGTTGATCCGTCAAAACAAGACAAATTAAATTTTTCGGCCGGACTAAACACATCAGGAGTAGGAACAACTGTCAAATCGTGTTGTGATATTGTCATTAATTCTTAGTTCGGGCCCCGATAATAAGATAATCTTTATGTCCATAAGGGTGGAAGGACGAGATAAAACTAACAGCGGGCTCTAACTAGAGGAGAGTGGCTCGTGATGAAATTTAATGGAAACAGCTAGAGGAGGCCTTTGCCAAGAGGCATGCTGAATAGAGAAACATAATTTAGCAACATACAACAGAGTAAAAACAATTCAGAATAAAGAGGCTTATAAATAAATAAAAATATCCATAAGTGATATGGAGTGGAAAGCGCCCGTATCTTTGGCCAAAACTACAGTACAGACTCCGAGCTTATCAGCTTAGGGAATAGGCCTCCAGAATTGGCACCAATATCGTTCTTCTGAGTTTTACCAACCAAAGTTAATCAGAAATCTGTCAATCGGTTTGTTTATAGGCGGTTTATTGATAAAAGATCTATTGAATACATATGTTTGGCCAAGGGTCGACTTCAAACGTCCGCTTTTAAGTGGACTATAAACTGATTAATGAGTTTCTCTATTAATTGTTCGTTATTGTCTTTGTTGGTCTAATTACATCTGACTAATGGACTTGTTTCACGTGTTTGATGTCAATACAAATTATGTTTAGCTGTTAAAACCTATTAAAAGTTAAATTCCAGTTGTTGTATCTGGTGACACTGGAAACTGATTCTAACATTACTAATTAGAGAAGAGATTCCAGCTGGATCAACTAAGACTACTGAAAAGACGACTAAACCGTCGTATTAAGGTGCATCCAGACAGAGCGAGGCATGCGCCGCAAGTGTTTTTTTTATGTGTTAGATTCCTCAGCCTGAGGCAACCGTACATATAAAAAAATCATTTACGGCGCATGCCTCGCTCTGCCTGGATGCACCTTTATACGCACGGACGTAAAAATGTCGCCGCGGGGTTTTTTTTCGCGCACTGCTTAGCGCCGAGAGTTAAAAACCCAACAGTGTGGTTTTTGATGCGCTGGGATGCGCACTGTTGTGTTATCAATGCTTTGTTTAGCACCGAGAGTTGGTATAGAAAAAAATACACGTTGCGCCGGAGGATAAGGATGATTCCAGCTGGATCAAGAAACATTGATTCAATATTACAACATTTTTGCTTCATCAGATGAAG
Organism: Luperina nickerlii; assembly: GCA_963855955.1. Classification (NCBI taxonomy): domain Eukaryota; kingdom Metazoa; phylum Arthropoda; class Insecta; order Lepidoptera; family Noctuidae; genus Luperina; species Luperina nickerlii. The sequence goes on from OY979667.1 coordinate 22,648,023, forward strand.
AGAATGTATATAGAATTCGGCCTGTATGGATATTTTTCGTATATTATTTCGTTGGGTAGGTACGTTTTTGTCTTGATCCCCAACTTGTTGACCAACTGAATGATATCAGTTGCTTTTACCATGAACCGTTCACTATTCAATACAAGTTCCTACTCCTCAGTACTAACTAGATCAAGAAATGAAGAGAACAATACAATTTAAAAGCTCCATTCATATGCAAACCGAGATGATGCGAGTGGAAGACATAAGGTTATCGTGAACATGAATAGATATGGATAGGATATAAATATTAGTGTGTAGCGTGTCCTACTTGCAGGCCAGTGTCCACAGATGGAAAATTTTAGTAAAGTTTGATTCATTGTTTGTGGACTCGTAATCAAAATTGAGACAAAAATCGGAATAGAAGCAATCGGAGGTGACGCGGTCCGAAAAATCATACTTACATAAAATGTTTGGGATCCCAAAGGAACTACACACATCAAAAGTGTCTAGGGATCAACATATATTTTTGCAATAACTTTTCTCCTGATTGATATTAATTAAAATTTTCTTTAAGGATTCATCAAATAAAGTGTTTTCGTTTGTCACAGTAACGATAAACCAAGTCACCTTTGCATTAATAAAGAAATTTGCCATTTTCCTAATAAAGGGATTTTTGACATTTGAACCACTAACATTAAAGTTCGAAAAAAAGACTGAAATAACAGTTTTCTTTAAAATTTTATTGGGTAACTTAAACAATTAATAATCCGTGTTTCTACCGCGAACACTAACAACACAAGAACATCGGTTTGGCATACTCAAAATGAGTTCATCCAAATCACGCTGTGGAATGGCCGCCCATGTTCGTTGCAACAACAAAAAAAGGTCTTCTTGCGACTGGATACCCTCCATATTCGGCAGAGCTCTTCTCTGTAGCATATCCCATGCATGCTCAATCGGGTTCAAGTCTGGCGACTGAGCAGGCCAGAGCAGGACATTGATGTTAGCTGCGGCGAGAGTCTGTCTTACAACTCTTGCGGTGTGCGGTCGTGCATTATCATGCATTAACTGAAATAAGGGACCGATTTGCACTTGTAGAGGAACGATGACGTCAGATACAATCGTCTCAGCATAAATTTGAGCGTTGAGGTTGCCTCTGATCCAAATCAACTCAGTTCTTCCGCCGATCCAAATACCCGCCCATACCATGATGGTTCCACCACTATAAGGATGGACTTCCTGGCAGGATTTTAATCGCTGTTGGCGTCCAGGGGTTCTCCAGTGTCGTATACGTCTTGTATCCGGTCTCATACCAAAACGAGACTCATCAGAAAAGCACACGAAACGCCATTGTTCTTCTGCCCAGTTTCTGTGTTCAAGAGCCCATTGATATCGAATGCTACGATTGTGCATTGCTATAGGTGGTACCCGTAGCGGTCTTCGGGAATGAAGGTTCACTTCATGCAAGCGGTTCCTGACTGTTTGGTCGCTAATTAAGTCCCCTGAAGAGTGATGAAGCCTCACGGCTAACATCATGGCGGTTATTGTTGGAGCTCTTCGAGTTAAGATTTGAATGTATCGGTCTTGTCTCCGTGTGGTGCAGCAATACCGTCCTCCATGGCGCTCAGCCACGGTACCAGTGCTTCGGTAATAAAAATGCTTGATCCCTAGACACTTTTGATGTGTGTACTTTTAACCATTTACATAATGTTGTAGTTTCGAGCCACAAATGATCTCTAGATAAAAGTCTACCTAATGGAAGCTTATAGTTCCTTGGTTTCAGTTCAAATAATTATCGGGAGGGAGGCCTTTGCCCAAGAGTGGTACAGAGCAGGCTAGAAAAAAAAACTTCAACTCCTAAATACTATTGTAAACTTTGATCTCAAAATGGAAACGATAATTCGATTATTTGCTGAAGATGAAAATGGATACGAGACAAATATATTGAAGATTACAAAAATATATTGCAAATAAATATATGAATATGGAATTTATAGTGTCTTAGACAAGAGTTATAAACCTATCGCTAGAATAAATTATCTACTTATAGTAATTTATTTACAACCTTTAGATCTGAAACAACTTGTAATATTGAAGAAAAAGATAAGTTAGATGTTTAATTATCTCCTAAAAGTCAGTATGCTGTTGGTGTGATGGTATCATCCCCCGCGGCAATTTCTAAGAGATCTCATAAGGTTTCATAGAAAATCCGATCTTTTCACACAATTTCCTCGAGGTTATCAACCTTGCTTGCTGTTTCCTTATCCTAGAACATGTTTATCCTCCACGTTCATCTAACGTGGTAACCGTAGCTGGACCGACAAGTCGCTCTGTTACATAACTTCGTGTCGTTAGCACGCACGCGGTAATTGTAATAGATAACGTAAACAAGACATAATCGTCATTCTGTATACCCCGAACCTTTGTACACGTCCATTCTTTCGTGTCAACCCTCACTCTATCATTGGCTCCTTTTTCTTTTTTATCATCCTTTACATCTTTTCTTTGGTCTTCCTCTCCTTCTCCATCCATCAACATTTATATTCATCACTCTTATAGTTATACACTTTTCATCCCTTCTGGCTAAATATACTCAAAAAAATCGCTTATGGTAATCACACCAAGAAATTGGTCTTTCAAAAGTCGCGGTAATTGTAATAGATCTGTATACCCCGAACCTTTGTACACGTCCATTCTTTCGTGTCAACCCGCACTCTATCATTGGCTCCTTTTTCTTTTTTATCATCCCTCGCATCTTTTCTTTGGTCTTCCTCTCCTTCTCCATCCATCAACATTTATATTCATCACTCTTATAGTTATACACTTTTCATCCCTTCTGGCTAAATATACTCAAAAAATTCGCTTATGGTAATCACACCAAGAAATTGGTCTTTCAAAAGTCTCTTCATGCGGTTCTTGGTGATTTCGAACCTGTTGTAGTGGCCCATCTCCAGCTGGGGCATATTTTTTATTTTATCTTTGGGTTTATTGTTTGGCAAACAAACTGAATCATTTTCTGCTCGCTAGTAGACTCGTTAGTCACATTCTGACGTTGTGTAGTAAACAAGTAGAAGATGTTATGCTAACTTTTTGTACGCTACTGCATACAATGCGTGCTAAAGCTGATGTCTTTAGATCGTTAGTTGATACTAACCGTTTCCTGATCGTGGTGCTATTCAAATGTTGTTTTAAGTCTTTTTTTGTCACCAAAGCATTTTGTAGTCATTTTGTAAACTATATGAAGTTAGCACTATGGTGAATTGATTGTAAACATATGGACAGGAAATACTATGCTACTCGCTTGAGAATATCTACCATAGGAAGCCTGGAGTGAGCCTTATGAATAAAAGCCTCTTGCGTTTTCCGCTGCGATGATCAAATCCCAGGGTGATAATTAAGTAATTCATCATGCCTCCATTTTTGATGTGTGACTAATGGGTTACAATTTTAGAAGTTTAAAACACAAAGATGCGTATTTCCCTGATACGTCAGCCGGTATTTGACTTAATCACTTTACTGGATTATAGTCGAGAACGCCGACATCGCGTGCATACTGAGAACAAGCAAGAAATAAGAATAAATTAAGAAGCACTTTTGCTTGTGCACGTACAATGCGTGCAAACAGCTCTTTGATTTAGCCCATTATATATGTTAATCTTAACTGCGTTGATTGAAGCACGCTTGATTAACAAGTTTTTGCACCTGTAACTTTATATCTATTTCTGGAGTGATCTAATATTTGAAATGGAGGTTGACAGTTTCGGAAGCTATTAATCTTATTATAAAAGAATCAAAATATATTTGTTTCAATTTCTCAACTAAACGTTTTCTAAAGCACTGGTAGTCCATCTGTTTGGTAAGATTAAGTTGTTCCCAATGCCGGTATTACTTTACATTATCGTAATTTAGATGAATGGCAAGGAGAGCCGTGCCCACCGCTCGCTTCTAGGAAAAACGTCGTATAATGCTTGATAATGGCATCCCCTACGTCACGCAGCTGCGGTTTTCGCGCAATTATCTTCAATTAAATTTATATAATGGTGTTTACCTCATTGCTACGTTGTGTTCAGTATACGTTTTGCCACCGATGCGACAACTTCGGTGTGGCGTTTGTTTCTTGCGTATTGTTGTGCATGGATTTGTTCCAGAAAATTTGTTTTTACTGTGACTTCTTTCAATCGGACACTTGTTGGACTGATACGCAGTGTATTGTGTATGTCAGCTTTTGCTTCAGCGGAATTATTGTGAGTACTATTATCATTTATGGATTCAACAATGTCCTCAATTTCTTGCGGTTCTGCCTGAGTTACGACTCTGTTACCCGTATTATGTTTGTGATTTAGTACATTTTCAAAATATTTTCCTTGTAAGTTAATTAGGCGGTTGTTAACATTCTGGGTATCGATAAAAAAGCGTATTTTCCAATGGTACTTTCGAATTTGTGGAGGGGAAGTAATGAAAATGTTTGTTTGATATTTTTTCGCAGAAGCTTTATTGGTCCTTCCCGCAAATTCTTATAAAATTAACTTTATACTCGTTGCTAAGATCCGCGTTCATAAAAACTTGTGTACTTAATGATCACTATAATGTGATACCTAGTGCTGTTTGTTTATAAAGAAGACATTGCATCTAAGTGGAGTTGACGAGTTCATTACATGTTATCTAAATGTAAACATGCTAGATATAGATATTAATAGTTTTATACAAGGTTTCTTGCAATGCAACTGTCTGAGACGTTATTTTCAGTTACTGTGATTCGTTTTATTAATTGCACAAACGCACATTAAATTTTTAAACGGTTTCCGCCGTACTTATTTTTTTTGTAACCATTTCCTGAATTCAATTTGCATTTACCACCAGACCTTTAAACACACTTCGTAACACAAAAACTCGAGTAACCAACTAATCGTTATGGACCAACTGCAATCATATTCACTTCTTCTTCCCAGCTAAAGCAATAGAAAGTGGTGAAGGGCGGGCGTTTTGAGGGACTGTCATGTAATTTTGATGTTCGAAAAGTACTGATTCTCAGCCCAGTTTCAATAAATGACTTTTGATTTTGCAAATTCTTCTGTATGCCTGAAGAGTTCCTTCAATGATCATTGGACCTTTTGACCGCACTCCGAAGAAATAAGTCAATAGCTTTGAGAGAATAACTTATTAGCAAACTGTCATATCCGCCGTTGTTGATAGTATTGACGTATTCCTATCAAATGAAACTAAACAAAACGACGTAAGCGACATGCGACTTTAGTGTTTTGCTAATTTTCTATGCAGCTGCTATGTTTACAAATACGTGCCTACGTTTTTATTTAAGCTATATAAGTTCATTTAGATAAATCCAAAAAAGTTTAAGTTTAGCCAAAAAATTTAGGTATAAGACTGCTCGTAAACATTAAACCAGCGTAGCCTTGATACTAATGACGTCATACGCAGGATAACATATTATTACTAATTTCACAAGAATCACGTCAGTAGTTGTGCATTGTTTATGTGCATTGCAAAATTGCCTTAATTAACATACGTTTTTATGTAACTTCACGTGCAAATCGCTTAGCAAGGTAAGCCATGAATCATGTATCTGTGGTCAGAGGGACTATTTTCGTATGGCCCCACGATAAGCGAGCTAACTCGGGTTTATACGCAAAATTATCGTTTTCGAGGTACAACATTGAATTTGCTGAAATAGAGGTCTGTGGTGTCTGCAAAACGTGGGTTAATTAGAGTTTTGCGTGATGGCTTTCATAATAAATAATTGACGTACAAAAAGGTTTTGACAAATTGGAACAGCTTTTTGGGTATTCCATATCTGAACCATCGCCATCTTCTTTGTTTTTAACAGCAACTTCAGTAGCTAACAATGAAGCATTAGGTACATATATTGTTTGAATCCTAGATATATTGAAATATATAGGTACTTCCAAATTTCAAATCCCACGAATGTCTTCATCATCAGCTTCACGTTGGTAGATGCAAATACATCGGGTCATTTCTTCAACTATCATCTTTATGAGGCATGATGGCTTTAGAACCAGCAAGTAGCCAAGTTTGTATTAGTACCCGGTTGGTGGCAATTCTGTCCCCCCTATTAGATGGGGCTTAAACATAACTGGCGAAATGTGGGTGTACAGACGCCAGCACATCAAGCTACCCGAAACTGTCAAATTTTCCCAATCAACTTTGAACCTTATTCTTTAGTAATAAAGTTGAAAATCTATTAAAGAAATTTGACAGATTGTAGTAGCTCGATGTGCTGGCGTCTGTACAATAGGTACACCTCTGCCTAACCCTACTTATGTCAAGTACCTCTCCGATCCCAAAACTTGACATCTAATGCCGATGCCACCTTCGTGACCAAACCAATTTGTGTCCAAATGACCACTATTAAGAGGACACCTATTTATTTTCGTTGTTGTCGCCTTGCTATTAAAACAATGTACCAGCCTACCGAACTTCGCTGTCATTCTCAGTCATGATAATTCTACCTCTTTGGTTCCTACCTGTTTCGTGACATATTTCGTTTAGAAGCTTCTTTGCTTGTAATTGATTTAATTTGAAATTGGAGAATAGCAATGTTCTGAGCGACATCTTCGTCTTATCTGTCTTTCTCGTGATGTGTCTGTCTGTCTCGTAGGATTCCTTCACTGCCCTTGTCCCATGTTGCTTGGGGTCGGCGCAACACGTTTTCTTATTCTATTCTCATCTGTCAACCGTCACGCTATCATTCACTCCATCCATATTTTCGACTTTTAGAATTGCTAGATATTATACTATATGTTAGTGATATGGTAAGATATGCGATTTTTAAGCATGATAATAAATAGAATCTATTTGCTACCTAGATGACATACCTAAGCGGAGCAGGTTGAAATTATGTTAAAGTGCAGTTCCTCTTGACAGACAGAAACGGGAAAACATATCGAATACTCTCGTAGGTACTTCTAGCCGATTTCGAACTAATTGTCAAATTGCTTCGTAAAGTCTCCCTAATTACGTAACACACTATCAATCATAATCTGAATCAGTTTGAAGGATATTGCTAATCCATTGTTTCATACGCGTATGTATGAAACATTTGTCTGCTCAACGACGTAAATAACGCAATTAATGTCAAAATGAAAGCCATTGCTACTGCTGGTGTGATACGCAATTACCCCGCAGATACGACTTTCATAATTCCTAAAGTTGTTACAGATGAAATGAAACACTCCGTTATTGAATTTTAGGAACCGAGCATTACACACCGATACCAACGCTCAGACTAGACTAGAGGAAAAGTCGAGTGTCGCCGTCACTGGCGCTCCACTCGCAGAAAATCGAGCATGTTAACACTGTTATGTCATTTTATAGCTAACCGCTACTTGTGGTCCCCCCATAGCAAACAAGTCACTGACACGAACTTTAAACTTGTCAATAAGGACAACTGACATTATTATTAATAATAGGATCATGAATTTATTTTATGAACACTATGTGTTGACAGTTTACCACGGAAATCAGTAATACATTCTCCTACCGTTTTCCATATTTATTTGTGCTCGGCGCAACATGGCTTTTTCTTCCATACTTCTCTAGTAGTTGTCATCTCAGTACCCCCTTTCTAACCATATCATCAATCACACAGTCTATCTATTGTCTTTGGTCTTCCCCTACTCTTGTAGCTTATACAAGAGTAATTTGGGCGTTTTGCTCTGAAGGAAACGATGTCTTCTATAATTTCCGAATTTATCTCTCTCAATAATATTTTCCCACTACTCACTACTTCTAAGCATGTCTCTTTGTGTAATCTGCCTTAAGTTCAAACCTGTAACCTGGAATTAAATCCAAGGCTGAAATAATGTTACATAGTTATGTAATTACTATGTGTTTACCTACATTGGCACTGACTGAGAAAACCCATTTCCCTGAGTTGACTCATACTAGTTAGCTACAAGACGTACATAAAGTTAGATAATACGTAATATTGTACTGTCTTATATATGCACATTCTTTGTTTATCTTAACACCTCTATGCACGACACTCATTAGTCATTACACCATAAATTATAATTTATATCTTTTAAATTGTTAGAAATAATTATAATACATATCAGTATTTATATCATTACTGTCACATCTGATGTATTCCATATGTATGGACAGTAAAATAATAGCAATATGGCTATTATCTGCATACCTGACTAGACCAATTTTCTTAAACAGCTGTGTAACGAAGCTATTGTATTCTGTGTGGATACATCTGTTATATTAATTTGATACACTTTCCTTTTTACTTAGGCAAAAGTCAATAAACAGCTAGAGTCGGGGTCAGTTACTTTTAAATAAATAAAACAGCGTCGCTATTGACGACAATCAAACATAGATACTGACACTGGCATTGCCTGAAACCTGATTGTCCAAAATTGGGTTCTGTCAAGTCTTTTTCTGCTTGCCCTTGGGAATGTTACTTGGGGTCGGCGGCAAATTATTTTCTCTTCCATTTACTCCCTTTTCATTCGAGGTATTCCACTCAGAGCACTGATTTCAACCGCACTTGGACGAACCGCACCTGAGCACTTCCACTAACCGCACTGAAACAAAATTTTGTAAAGTGCAGTTCGGTGGAACAATTCACCGTTATTCGTATCAATCTTCACAAAATCCATCCATCTTTTCTTTGGTCTTCTTCTCCCTCTACATTCGTGAGCATTCTTATTTATAGATTTTTCAATTCCGCAGGACATAACCGTAATTATAACCGTAACTTATAGAAAATTTGCAAAGCTCTTAATAGTTGCCTTTAAAGTCAAGGAGTTCTCAGTGTAGTAGGTAAGTTTAGTAACCAAGTTGACAAACATAGTCATGAATAAACTAAATACCATGTAACGATCTGTACACCTATTAAAATAGAGGGTAAGCAGACCGTCCAATAATTTTTATTAGGGAAGATAAAATACAGAAAGTTATAAAAAACAGCTAGTTATAAAAGTACTAATAGCACGCACTCTCGGAAGTTTATAGTTCACACACGCGCGCACTCACTGGAGTTTTATAGTTCACGTTATGAAATCAGCTCAGCACTGTAGGAACGGGTATCAGGCGTCAGGGTAACAAGTTATACGTGGTTAGCTCGCGAAGATTAGAAGTAGAAGGTCCCAGGTGGAATCTTTAGCTGGATCCCCTGGGTTAGTCAAAGATGTCGCAGCAGAACCAAGCAGTTCAAGATGTCACAGCAAAACCAAGCAGTTTTCTGATGCTTAATGTCTCAGTCCCAAGACTCGAATGCCAGCAGCCTCCAGCTGTTCATGAGCTCGTTTCTAAGTAGTCTTCCTTTTTCAAATATCAGTTTTCTTCTATGTGGCCATCATCTAATCTGACAAGTGTATCCGGCCAAGACATATCCACGAGTGCGTAAAGAATATTATAAATCTAATTTAAAATTAAGTTATTTAGACTAAACAATCGTAATAATCTTAATAATACAAAAGCTAAACATATTGATAAAAATAATTTAAGTTATTTAGACCAAAGAGTAATTACCATAGACTAAGCCAGAAAGACATTTAAAAAGTAATTGACAGTTTGACAATTGACGTGTCACAACATGAAAATTGAGTAAAAGTATAATGTAAACATATAAACAAATAAAAAGGATGATAAATATTATTAAAGTGTAAATAATGATAAATAGTATTATGCGTGATGAAAGTAAAGTGTAAGTAAGCATAAATACTATAACCATTACAACATCAGACAACCACCTTGCCCCAAATATAAGATAAATAGAGCATCCATGACGTAAAGAAGTGTACTCATAACTTTTGCAGTCATCTGAATCAGATTGAGTTACAGTGGAATCTTTGTCCGTTGCACTGCAAAAGTAAAAATAGTACGAGGAAAACTCCTAGAGATGCAACAAGCGTGAAATGTCTTGTTACGCATGTGCAAAGGCGGACTTTAATACAAAGAAATAGATTGGCAAGTTCGAGAAATCCAGGATTGAAGACCAAGAAAATAAAGTTTTTAAGACGCTGCATTTGTTGATTAAGTTCAATACAACGGAATAGTAAACTGACCGTAGAGAAGTAACGAAAATATCCATACTAATAATATTATAAATGCGAAAGTGTGTCTGTCTGTGTTACCTCTTCACGCTTAAACCGCTGAACCGATTTAGATGAAATTTGGTATAGAGATAGTTTGAGTCCCGGATAAGGATATAGGATAGTTTTTGTCCCGATATTTCCACGGTATTGAAACTAATGCGGGTGAAACCGCGGGCGCAGCTAGTTTACAATATAATTAGTCTCAAAGTTGGAAGTTGAAACATCAATAGCCTTCATCAGCTTTCTTTACTCGCGCTGATTAATTTCATACAACATTATGCGTACTTTAACCTGCTCTGACGCAGTAAATTTCTAAACGAGTGTTGATAGGGTAAAGTCGAACCCGACCTCTTAGATTCGTTGACCCATCGCTTTTAAAGTCGCATGTTTGACGGCTTCTACAGAGCAACATTAATTTACTAAGTCAAGCGTGTAACATCAATTTATGCCAGTCCCACGCGCCCAATAAACAGTGTATATAATACGCAAGTGTTACTAAGCGATGCATTTTTGTTACAACTCTTAATATGTTTGTTTAAATTGACATGTCTACTGTTTTGTTCTCTGCTTGACAAAATCCTTGTAACTGCGTTTAACCCATCAAATGCAGCGTGCATTTGTATCTACTCAAAGTTATGTCTGCTCAAGTAACCGTAACTTCTTTGCTTAACGTGACCTGCCCTGTACCATCCCTTTATAGTTTTTCATTGCTAACCCATTAAGGATTCTCCGGTTCTTTCCCGGCGATTTAACCAGAAACCGTTCCTAATGAATATGAATTAGTTTTCTGCTTAGTTAAATAATGTGTCATCTTTAAACGGATTTTATTGATTATGTATTTAATTTGTTTATCGCGTGTACGACATTCGAACCCGTGTCGGGTTATTCTGTTTCAAATTGGTTATTTTGTCTGTTTTATAAAAAGTAACGTTTATGTAATGTGGTGCATTAATTTATTTATAAAATTAATCGCCCTGAATTTTAATCAATTTGGTTTCGCTTTTTGCCATTTACGTCTATTTTTAAAACTACTGGGTACGGTTTTTTCATCGTCATCAATGTTGACGTGTCTCAGCTTCGTAAACATAACCCAAGTTAGCCGTCTACCCAGTAATTTTAATTACATTAGTAATTAAAGTAGCCCTTAATAGGGCTACCAGCCGTCTCAGTTAAGCAACTGAGACGGTTCCTAAGGTAGTTGCGCGCTGCGGGAGGAGGGTGTCAGTTGTCACAAATGGTCGAACCACTGAGCTCTCGCATCACGTCATCACACCCCTCCCGGTCGGCGCTGATACGAACGTAAGCAACGGGGTTTTATCCTTAATCAAAAATTTTTTTGTAGCCTAATTGGAATTCATAAGCAACAGCTAACACGCAGACAATATGCTTAAAACAATAATTAAGAACAATCTAAAGACTATAAAAAGCTTACACAGTCACCGCTACCATTACTGTGTCGTTCACATATGTAATTGACCGCAGGAATTCATTACCGACACGTTATCATTGTAAAATACACCGTAGTTTGTTTACATCAAGGTTTATAATCGTAGTGTGTGGTAGTGGGTTTTTCTCGAGAACTGAAGGTGAGCGAGGGTTGGCGGCGTGTGCGTCACAGAATTGAACATTGACCAACCCTTCGATTCGTTGAAATCAAGCAAGTGTGCCAACCTTGGATAAATTAATGCTTTTATGGTTTACTGTGTAAGTTCTTGTTAATGTATGACTTTGACGGGCACTAATTGTTTGCCAAGATTTAATTTTACAAGAAACTTGCTGCGCCCCGCGTGTTCACCCGCATTAGTCTCGATCCCATAGGAATACCAGAATAAAAAGTATCCTATGTCCTAATCCAAGTCATGGTCTGTCCATGAGCCAAATTTCATCCAAATTCGTTCAGCCGTTTTAGCGTGAAAGCGTAAAAAACAAACATACAAAAAATCTAATATTTTCTCTTTCTAATATTAGTTTAGATGATTTGCCTGGATGAATAATCAGTACCTATTTTGCTCGGAAGACCAAAAAATATTGTTGGTATGTAATTATTTAACCAAATCCCTTAGTAAAACATTGATCGAAGCAAATAACATAAATATTATGAAAATCGTTTCAGCGTTTAAACTTTTATACGATGTATTTTATATAGTAGGTTAGGTATAAACTTATAAAGTGTAAAACTCCTTATTAATTTTATTCATGAAATTGTAAAAGAGGTTATTCATTAATTAGACAAAATTAGAAATGAAATCAGTCTGAATTTTGGAGTTAGTGATGACGTGTGCACGTGTTGTTAACACTTGACTAACCGCAAAATTAAACATAAAAACCGACTCGATCTACATTTTAATATATTCGTTACCTACTTAAATATCGAGAAAAATCTGCTTCTATTTTTTATTAAAACCAGTATGCACTAGTTTCAAACTATAAATTATTGGCGTATAACCTATATGTAAATCCATAGATAAGTACATAGATGGCAGAATCCCAACATATTATCTAGTATTCGTTTAAGGGTTTGAAAAATTACTTTCATGCATGTTCATTTGTTTATACATATTAATAATATAATCACACGACATCCTGTTTCGTAATATTAATTTTCGTTTTAGTCCTAGAATATTAAAACCAAGACCCCTCCGTCCCTCGGAAATCACGTAAAGCTGTTGGTTCTGGCTGTCATTCGTAGATCTTTGACAGTCGTTACGGGTTGTCAGAAGCCCGAAAGTCTGACAACCAGCTTTACCAAAGAGTATCGTGTTACCCAGTAACTGGGTTGTGGAGGTCAGATAGGCAGTCGCTCCGTATAAAATAATGTTATTCAGTTGCATCTTTAGGTTAGACTGGAAGCTGACTCCAACATAGTTGCGAAAAGGCTAGCTGCCTAGCCTTTTCTCTACTATGTTGGAGTCAGCGTAATAAATTTTATAAGTAATCCATTCCCATGATCCGCGGTTATTGTTGCCATATCCTGATTATGATTGAGAGAGATACCAAACAGTATAGTTTGTAAAAATATCACCGTGAAAACTGAGGTGAAGTGAGCTGTCATTCCACCTGACGTCAGGGTTTGACACTATTGACAGCTCGCTTCACCTGAGTTTTCACGGTGAGATTGTTCGGCGGATATTTAAATGTTGTTAATAGGTACTTAAAGATATAGGTACAAACTAAAATTTACTTAGTTAAGACGCTCATCTAAAAATAATTGCTTATTAGTGCGTAGAAATTAACAGAGTGTACGAAGGGAAAGAAGTACTGTAATACATTACTACATAACGGTTTGATAGCCCAATTTTCAAATATCTTTGCTATGGCAACCTTTCAACTATTTATTACGTCCTGTCGAGACGCTGCGCTGACGCTTCACGAGTTTCATTCAACTAGTGCCAACACGCGCTAATGTACATACATATACTGAACTTTGTTTTATATGAACAAAAAAGATGGACGACTGTATCAGTCTTCTGCTGATAATCCTAAATGAGGTTCCCTAAAATCTTGATCATTTGGTATAAGTTTGAAAATCAAAAGAGACACTTGTAATCTCTGACTTTGATCTCTCTTTTTTCCCTTATTATGATAGAGATATGCCCCTCCTGTTATCCCTCTTACAGAGAGGGGGGCCTGTGTCCCGGCAGTGGAAACATTATAGGCTGATTATGTGTATTATGTAAGTAAAATACAATATGTTAAAAGCATAACACAAAAACACAAAATTCAACATAAATATGACACCGAAAAACCGATGCTACACAGTCGGTAACCAGAAACTCACGCAATGCGAAAACAGTATGACCAAAATCAACTTTAATGTAGTCTCAAAAACGTGTTTACTTTTATTTTTAAATGCAAATTCATGCCGCCTCGCTATTTTCGTTCTACCACGTTGCTTCTAATCTTAGTTCGTCAACAAACGAAAACGCGTTACGAATTTAAAACAAACACCTCAAAATTTTTTGTAAACTTTATCCGAAAGCAAATATGAGCGGTTTTTGAATGTTTGTCTCTTTTTCGATGGCACACCATAGCCCTGTAATCGCGCGAGATTCGAGATTCGAATATTTTTAGAACTCTAATGCAAAAAAATAATTGTTATTGTAGCAAACCCGGCAGCGGAACGGGGTTAATACGAATATAATCCCCTTTTCTATGAATAAACGATTATTATTATTATTACGATTATTATTTATTTTAAAAAAATATATTAAAAGTCTAAAGACCCGGTTTTAAGATTTATTTTAGACTTTTAAGAATATCCATGATAAAAAATAAAATAATAAGTAATCAACTTGGACAAAAAAATTATAAACTAAAAATTATACCTAGTTTAGTCACAAAAAAAACCATAACGGCGAAGTCTCTTACGGATCATCCAGTAATTTACTGAAAAGTACTTCTTCAAGGCTAAACAGGCTAAACAACCTACATACAATGCGTGCCACGAAAGAAGAGACTTGACACACCACGTGGTTTGACATGCGCAGTACACGATTTTAGGTATCTTTAGCGGTATGAGGTCTGAGTGCGGGACGAAACCGGACGTCATAGGGGCGGCGGAAAGAGCGGGGGAGGCGGGGTCAAGTCTCTTCTTTCGTGGCACGCATTGTACCAATGTCAATCAAAATTAAAAGTCATGTATTTGAACTAGACTGTGAGAATTTGCACGTTTTGAAAGTCAAAATTATATGACAGTTTGCCCAAAACGCCCACCCCACCGTTTACCACTTCCTAGTGCTTTAGCTGGAAAGAAGTAGCGCAACAAACTCCCCAGCAGCACAGCTGTTTGTTAAGTTGGAAGAACTTGGTTCTATACAATATTTATGCAAAGTAATTAACGTTACAAAACAAAAAAAAAACAAAACATTACATGAAATGAAATTCATTTCAACTTTTTCAATTTTAAATTAATGCAATAAAGAGTCCCTGAAATATAAAGGCTCCTACATACAGGCGCGACACGCGATATAATCGCGCGCGACACAAAGGCACCGGTCGTTGCGCAACTTGCGATGCCTTTGTGTCGTGGGTCGTGTCGCGCCTGTTTGTAGGAGCCTTAATCGTCCTGCTGTTCCATCATTATTCCAGATATTATTTCAGCGTACTTAATGGACAATAAAATTCTATATAATCCTGTTCAACAAAATAAGCGGCGTTAGCCGGTTGATCCCGGCTGTCGTCTTTGACAGTCGTTACGGATAGTCCGACCCGAAAGTCTGACAACCAGTGGTACCAACAGATTGATTGAATTATTGACAAAATGTACTTTCGAAAGGACTTAGCAGTTATCAGTTAGTTAGCAGTTATTGGGTTATAATAACTTGATCATTGTGAGTTTGCATTTCATTGATAAGATAACAGTTGTGTTGTCAGTCGTGTGTCGAGTGCTTGTAATTATTATCCTTATCTACTTCTAGCATTTTTGTAATAAAAATGCAGTTGGAAAACTTGGAAACCATTATTGCAATCTGTTAAAACTTAAGATATTGTAAGGATAGAAGGTAGATAGATAGCCGCGATGCGAATAGTATGAAAAGTTCTTGGAAATTGTTCTACTGGAGTCGCTTCGTGCCTGTCTACGGGAGCCTTATATGCTTACCTATAAAAATAACAATAACATTGTATTCTAATTTAAAATTGGAAATAGCTTATCACCACATTGACGTAAATCGTAATCAGTTCAATGCAGTACTTCGGGAAAAAAACGAATGATCTTCCCTTTCAAGTTATAAATAAGCGAAGGCAAGCCCTCGTAAACCATTTATTAATGCAGGTTAAGCAAGCTTGTTGGTTAAAATAGTATTAATTATTATAACAGCGGGGAATTCGCATGACGCGGTGAGAGGCAATCGCGGCCCGTCGAACGTCATTAGGTTCAACGCACTCTCTTGATATGTCGTTGCAGTCGATTAAATAAACAAGCGCGTCTGAATCGAATCGAATGGAATAGAATGTTGCATGGCCAGCACTATTACTGCTGTACTGGTTAGTGTTATTTTTGTATTCATATTGTCGTCTTAGACTTCAGAGCTTCCCGATGATGAAATACAAGCGTATTTTACGTCTTTTTTATGTTTCCTCCGAAGTAGATCCTATCGATAGTATAGTGACCATGGGATGTTTAAACGGTGATTTGACTTTACTGAGCGTCGATAAAATAGAAAAGCATGACGAGCTCCTTGGACATTCAGAACGCACGAAGCCTTCCAAATAATTAAATAACAACAAAGACAAGACAAAAACAGTAGCAATAGCTATCCAGAGAATTGCTTACGGTCACTAGGCTAATGACGCTATTGAACGTCCAAGCACGTCCTTATTGTAAGCATTTGTAGACTGCGGACTGCGGAGTGCAAATAACGATGAAGAGAGGGGGAGAAGAAGACCTACGAAACGTTCATAGATTGTGTGAGAGATGACAATGAAAGGAAAGGGAGTGAATGATAAGGTGACAGGATAGAGTAGAAAAGAAATCATGGCCGACACCAAGGACTAGGACAGGCTTGAGGCGGAGTGCTTATCCAGTAAAGAAAAACAAACTGCAGTTCCAGTAGTCTAGACTATGCAAGTTCGTGTTTAGGTTAACACGCGCATAAATAATGACTGAATAACAATGTTAACTCGTAATTACTTATGCACAATTGCAAATGGTACACGCTATAATAATTATTTAGCATACCTAGTTGATTAGCTATTGTCGATAGTAGGTTTGATACGTAGTACGAATCATAGTTGGTGCTACTGCTGTATTGTCATCATCACTAGTATTCTGAACTTCACTTTCTTACTCTGCTTTTGCATGCAAGTTTGTCACACAAAGGAAGACTTGTGTTTTCAAACCTGTATGATAAATCTCTAAACATTACTCTTTTTACATCTTGTTAAAACCCTTTATTTATGAAGGTTCATCATCCTTTTAATTTAAAGGGTTACTGAACTGCGCTGATATTTTGAGTTCTTTACCCTTACTCACAATATGTTCAATCATTCTTGGTGTGTCCCAAACTGACCTTTTTGAGACTATTTTTAGCATTATAATGATTGAACAAAAACTTCATACGTCTAATTTTATCTGCATTCAAAGTTTTTGTGGATCTAACCTTCGAATGATACCAATATTAACACTACTTATATACCCGTATCAATATAACAAGTTGCAAAATGGAAACTCTGAAATACAATCAATGAAGATCATTCCTTACAGTAAAGCAGTTAATAATGCACAGTATTAGAAAAAGTTTAACACTTAACGATCATCCATATGTACTTGCTTGAAAATCCCATTTCTCTCGCCAGACTACAGCTTGTAGAAATCAAACAATACTCAATACTGACACTGGTGGAACGAAAACGCGTGAGCGATACCAGTTCAAGTGAAATGCAACAGAAACCAATTACAAACACTCGACATACGCCATCCGTATGAAACACAGACCAAGATATTACGAATAAAGAAAGCTTTTAAGCCGCATATTATATGCTAGAGATGGAATGGTTAGTCTGGTCTGGAAAGGAAAACCTGATCCCACATATTGCTTAGTTATCATAGGAAATGTTAGAGACGAGGCGAGAGGACATGTTCGAAGCTAAAACTCTACACGGGCACGGCATAAAATGTCCGTTAACAGTAAGCTTTGCTTTCAAACCGGATCGCGCCGGAAAAATCAATTAATGCTACCCGTTCAATCTGGTTATAAACTCTACGGTATTTAGGATATAAGCCGTAAATTGGGCCCATAATAATCGAGATCTAAGACGGTCCGGAAAATTCTAGGTCAATGAAAATGAAAGCTGTCGTAAACGCTCTTTAAGACAAGTTATAAAATTGGGCAATGTTCTTAAAAAAGACGGCGCCACCATTTTCGGCAACTGCCACTTACCACCTATAAGTCTATCGAATACTAAGTAATTAAAAAGACCGGTCAAGTGCGAGTCGGATCGCGCTCCGAGGGTAACGTACAGTACAAATTTGTAGGTATGTAACTACAAATTTTACGGTTTTCGGATTTTTCCTTTACTTGTACTACATGAAATTGCCTCTTGCCTGATTTCATGAATCAACGTTCAACGGGAAATACCCTATAGGTTTTGATTCCCTTGCGAGTGTCAAAATATGCGGCATAAATGGAACATAACGCACGTATCGTTTGATTGCATTGACTTAGAAGATTGATTGAATAATCAATATTCTTGATTGATTGTTCAATCAATCATAAATTAAATTCAATTGATTAATTTTTTTCACTGCTTCAAGGGATTGCAGCCGAGTATTTAATATTAATTTCAACCTGATAACTCCACGCGTTCCTGAGAAAAAGGGTCTTAACAGACGGACATCGAAGTGATATTATAAGGGTTCCGTTTTTACTTTTGAGGTACGGAACACTAAAAACGAGCCTAGCAATGACCCTTCGTCCCGTGTTAAATAGAACCTTTTATAGGACATGATATTTCATGAATAATTCATGAAGAACCGAGATCAAAAGTAGGTTAAAATGAGATTTGACGCAAAAGGACGTCCATTATCTCCTTTGCAGAAAATAATAATATTTTCGCAAATCCAAACATTAACAGAACAGAATATTTTCGTCACATCCTACACTGTTCCATCTCAGTTACTGTTATGAAACACTCCAACGTGATTCCAATTAAGGCAAACGGGGTACATGGGACGATCGATGTTTACAAACAGGCAATAATTACTGATTCTAAAAATAAGGACGGCATTATCTGGCTCGAGGCACCCGGCAACAGGTTGTTAGGGGCGAGCAAACACTCGCGGGCCCTTGTGGCTCGTAGGTAGTGGTGCCACGTGAAAGAACACTGGAGGGACTTGTCCTATACAAAGAACAAGACATTTTTGAGTCTTGAAAGCAACGAGGGTCTCCGGGGTAATTGCGTAACACACTATCAGTAGCAATGGGTTTCATTTTGTCAGTTCAACAACATTCATTGCGTTATTTACGTTGTTAAGCAGACAAATTTTTCAAACATATGCAGCAATGGATTAGCAATGTCCTTCTAAATTATTCAAATTTTTGTTGAAATTACAATGCGTGCCACGAAAGATGAGACTTGACCCCGCCTCCCCCGCTCTTTCCGCTGCCCCTATAACGTCCGGTCCCGTCCCGCACTCAGACCTCATACCGGTAAAGATACCTAAAATCGTGTTCTGCGCATGTCAAACCACATGGTGTGTCATTTGTGTCAAGTCTCATCTTTCGTGGCACGCATTGTATGTTACGCAATGAAGGTGCTGGTCGATATAGCGGCCGTGTTTGTATTTCTTTTGCTTCGTTTATTGTTAAGTATTCATTGTGTATGGTTTAACTGTCGTATTCCTATGTGATTGACGGTGAGTCCATTTCTTGGTTGCCGTTACTTTCACTTTCAATGCCCCTAGTATCGCCAAAAACTCTGTTTCATTAGTTTTTAAAAACTTATTGCCACTTTAAAGCACCTCATATCACATTTTTCCAATTTTCTGTTCTATGGTCACCCTGCGTGCATTTCCCCTTACTCCTCAAGTAATAGACCTCCCACTTGATCCGCGTTGCTGGGCGACGCCTCCTGAAGGTCCGATTAACGTGGCGTGCCAATAACCTGGCCCTCGTTTTATCTAGATTGGATTCTAAAAGATTGGAGGTAAATGGCGACGGTCTGAAGGTTAGAGCGTTCCTGAAATGTCGCGTGGAATCGTTCAGCCGTTGTTTATTCTAGTTAGATTCGGTATCAAGAATCGATTTATTAACCCTTGTTTTAAGTCAAAAACAAAGTCAAAACATCTATTTCGAGTAGGCCTCTAAGTAGGCCTTTCGAAAAGGCACTTTTGAACGTCAAAATTTCTTTATTTATCAAATTGATTCTAGACGCCCCATTCTAAATGTAATTTCATATAGAGAAGAAAGGGCGAGAAACTGCATAGTTACTCTTTTAAAATGTTTTTACAATATTTTTATACCTACATTAATTATAATTATATGTGAAGACAATGGGAGGCATGGGACTGGAAGACTGGCTAAAATTTCAAAAACTTCTTTAACAGTTTCATTATGTCCCATATTTTCTCGAGAACTGTTTTCCCAGAATTTCATATTTCCATCAATGTTTTCATAAAACTAATATGTCTAAATTATAGGAGATACTTAAATTAACTCTCTGTTGATAACTTAACTTTAGTATTGACTCAGTATTATATGCTCATTTAATCAAATAACTTAGTAGAGTCTTGTTATGAACAGTTAAATGCAAATGAGACATTTGAAGTCGAGTTTGGTAACAGTGCCGTTACTTGAGCGTTAAATATGCTGTAAATTAACAATATTATGAGCCAGATTGGATTTTATCTTGCAGATTATAGAATGAAATGTCAGTAGTTCAATTTGATAACCATTTTAGCTTCCGTAATGCTACCATCATTATCATTTCTTAACACGTCAACACGTGGATTCTTGAAACAGGATCCGATTGTAGATGGTGAAAGATTTTAAACAAATACAGTTCAGATTTTGCTCCATATTTTACGGCCACTGTTAATAAAATAAAATCTGTAACAATATTATTGTAATAAATGGCGCAATCAGAACTGATTCAATTAGTAACTTTATTGGGTCACCAAGATACAGGCTGTGCATAGTTTGGGACCCGGTTTTCTCTTTGTTAGAACTGCATGCTAATACTTGTATGTTTGCGAACTATGTGTAAGTTTTTAATAAATGGGTTTGATTTTGATTCGCTTTGAGACTACGATAATATTATGTTTGTAACTGAGACAATAACAGAAGTTTATTCCGTGATAAGCAACGATGGTCACTTCAGTATTAGAAAACATGTACAGACAGTGGCTGGACCAGAAGGCCAAATCTCGTAATTAAAAACAAATCTGGTCGGAATCCCATCTTAGCGGCAACCAATGTCAAGGACTTGTCAAAAGTATAAAGAAATTAGAGGTTTTTTGACAGATTGAGACAGATTAGAATGCGAACCTTTCTAAAAATACGGTAATTGCCTCTCTGGATTATGTATCAACAAACGAGTGCTTGTGAATTTCAACCGAATGCTCAAGCTTCACAAATCACTATAGAACTAAACAAAGATGGATCTGCGTAGATACTAAATCTTACGAATTATCAATGAAATCAATGAAATCCAATGAAGGAAATATAGGAAACATTTAGTATAAGATCAGCAGTGTACCAAGGCTGACTTGCAGTTATTCTATATGTCCTTATGCGATCTATTTTCGCATTCAAGTCTTCACGAAGATCTCAGAAATTCTTTACGATCACCACCAGCACATCAATGCTGGTAAAAAACCTATGCTGTATACATTATAAAGACCTCTCAGTAAAATGCCCTTTTATTTGGCACCTCCTACACGAAACCTTTTCAAATTCATATTTATAGAATTAAGTTTAACTCCAAGGATACTGCGCTCCATTGCTCGCTGACAGACCCCGAGTGCGGACTTTTGACGATTGGTTATTGACCATGATTGTCTGCGCTCTATAGGTGAGGGTAGGAAGAATGCAAATGTCCATGAGTTTTCTCTTCAGTGAAAGAGGGAGAGTTTCTTTCATTATTTGCTTCATCGACCAATAGCTCTTCCAGGCGTTCTCGGTGCGTCGAGCAACTTCTTTATCGTGTCTCATGTCTGGAAGGAGACTATTTGGCTCATGGACATATTCAATCCTCACACTCCCAATTCCTATGTTACGCTTGGTGCTGTTGGTCATCACCTTGGTCTTCGCCATACTCATCGCAAGTCCGACCTTGAGGCTGGCACTGCTCAGTTGGTCGAGCATTAGGCCTAACCGGCTGGCCGGCCCCTGGAGATCTGATCGTATAAGAAACTCGATACTGCGTTCTAAAACTCACATTGCTGATGTAGCTCACACGGCTGCCAAGCTTAAATAGAACTGGGCTGGTCATATCTGTCGCATGCCGGAGGAGCTATGGGCTAAAGTAACCACACAATGGGTCCCAAACAGCAGCAAACGACAACGCGGCAGGCCCAGAATGAGATGGCGGGACGAACTCGACTCTTTCCACCACAAGGATTGGCGTATACAGCACTAGATAAGTGGAAGGAGAGAAAGGAGGCAAAGGCCCTGCAGTGGGACAGAAATGGCTGATAATAATAAATAATTTATAGCATTAACAACATTTCTTACTTTGTTCCTGAAGTGTGTCACTGTGTCACACACAATCTTTTCTTCCAGAATGTTTATTTGCCAAACAAAACCCACTCGCAAATATACAATTGTTATTCCCGTGTAAATTCCTGTTCTCTCTAGAATTTTCCAATTTGGAGTGTTTTCTCAGACAGGACCTTTGTAGTCCGTAGTCCATCTTGAATGTTTATGTGTTCACAATCGGTCTCCGCTTTTCATTTGCACGTGTCACTCTTGTTTTACGATTCGACCTCGTATTGTTGTCTAGTGCTGGGCTTCTTTTAGTTCTGTTATTTTATTTATTTCGTAATTTTTAATTTCGTGATCTAATCATACATTCAATGACTGTCAATACGAGTATATGAAGTACCATACCACCTTCGACAGCCTCTCCCTATAAATCTATAGTATCAAAATCATTATTTTCCCGTTATTAAAGTTGAATTGAATTAAAAACATAAACCCTTTCTTTGTAATTGATTCTGACAATCTTGTGTTTAAGAGTAATTTTATAATCACGATTTTCCCGCTCAACGCATGTTTAAAGACCGCAAAGTAAACGACTTTTAGAAACAATAATTAGATTAATTGATTTGCTGGTAATGTCTTCATTAACGTTGTTGTATGGCAATGTTTGCATTCACACAGGTCAGCCTGTCTGTACGACATAGGTATTACTTGTACTATACACTGTTTTATTCCACGTTGCTACACGGCGTACATAGAGTACCTATCGCTTATTTGAAGGACTGACTGTCATTGCCTGATTTAATTAATTGTTTCGTAATCTCGACTTGACAACTATGGAAAGAAAGAAAGAAAGAAAGAAAAGAAAGAAAATACATTTATTTAGCACAGACTAAGAGACACACAGTACACCAGGTAGTTGGATATTAGTCGATGGGTGGATTGGAATAATTTTGATTAGGAGAGAATATTGAATATCTTAAAAATTCGGATAAAATACGTTCCTTGTCTCTACAAGGATCCTTTTTTATACAAGGATCCTTTTCTTCCTCTAACAATAATATATTCTGACTCTGACAGTAGCAAAATTTTGATTACATTGAACCATATGAATACATATTTTTCAGCTCGTTTTCTTATATATTATTTTGTATGACTATATCAAATTCCGCTTAGTTGATCTGGGAATTACCAAGGTATGGGAAAATACAGTCCGTCCACATTAGAGTCAGACAGAGGGTAGGCAACCCCATTAACCATATGCAGATGATTATATTTCCTAGGAACCCAATACCCGTTGAAACGACTAGCATATTAATATTATAATTTAATACCTCACAAAAGGGAAAAACCCAATATATTTATTATTGTTTTGAAATTAACTTTGAACTGCGTAAATTATTTATACACCTTGTGGTTACCATAAGTTTGTTAGGAATATTTGCTTTATAGGAATCAGTTGCGCGACATGTTTTGGTCAATCTAAAGAGTTACGAGAATGATTCGTCATTGGATCTAAATAAAAGTAAATTATAATAAATATAGGATGTCTCCGCAATGCATTTGCGATTAAATTAAAATTTAGTATTCATTTAAATCGATAAACCATTCAAGGAAACGAAATCTATGTTATTGTTTGTACAGATGCCAGCACATAGCTACTACAATCTGTCAAATTTCTTAAATAGATTTTCAACTTTATCGCTAAAGCGTAAGGTTCACGGTTGATTGGGAAAATTTGACAGTTTCGGGTAGCTTGATGTGCTGGCGTCTGTACCTACTTATTCTTGGAAAATGTGACATTTCACGATTTCAAATTCCTAATTTGTAATTATTAGTTACTTGAAAATCACGATATTATTCTTTTAAGCGGCCTAAAAAGACATCAACAAGGAATCATCAGCGTCCTTATTTTGTGAAAAAGTATCATTTCGGAACTTTCAGCCTATAAATAAAACGTTATTTGGTGGGTTACATAAACGTTATGCGTGCTTCAATAAAGTCTCCCTCCCGCAGAAAGGCGCGACGAGACGGTGCGACGACCGTGCGACACGTTTGTGGTACAGACGCCAGCACATCAAGCTACCCGAAACTGTCAAATTATCCCAATCAACTTTGAACTAAGTACTTTAGCGATAAAGTTGAAAATCTATCAAAGAAATTTGACAGATTGTAGTAGCTTGATGTGCTGGCGTCTGTACAACAGGTGCCATAAAGTTTTCGTAGAAAATCTTCTACTGCTGTCGCGTCGCGCCAGTCTGCGGGAGCCTTAATGTTGTTTATCTCACATAGTATGTCAAATCACAAATTTCACATGCATATTGGTCACTTAGTGCGTCAAGAAGAGGAAATTCTCCTTTCACCGCCACTGGGCCAGTTCCAACGCGGTCAGCGCACGCGCAGCTACAAACGTTTTTATACTTTAAACCTTTGTAATATGGTTGGTTATTAATTGGCATGGTCCAAGCTGGTCATTAGCTCATGCTATGGTCACTGGAGAGCATGTTTAGATATGCGAGTTAATTAACCAAATTAAACAGTTTGGAACCGAATGTGCAACGCTGACTTAACTTTATATCTCTCGGTCTCGAAAATATGGAAATCTAATGGGATTTTAATTGTATTTCTCAGAGATAAAGCCGAATAGTCCGTTTAACGCTTCCTGGTCCAAGTATACATGTACAGACAAATAGGCATGAATCGTTATAAACCGTAGGAAACTAAACAAATTAAAAGAGACAAATGAAAATCTCAGTGCTTCAGTATTGTTATCAAGCTGTTTTGCCCCACTGCTGGGCAAAGGTCTCCCCATAAGTTTCCACTCTACCCGGTGTTGCCTTCTCCGGCCAATCTCCAATCTCCCATCATAAACACCTCAAACCAATAGAAACAATTGAATAGTAGTGTAGGCCTTTTTTCCATAAAGATTAAAGAAAAAGATACAAAAAAAAAATATTTTAAAAGAATTAGTTAAGGTCAGTTTTCTGGGTACAGCACTGACCACGCCCACGGGCCCGGCTTGGTAGGGAGATCTGGCCGATTGCGATAGTGTAGAAAATCTTAGAAATCTAGGACCTTTATACGAGACAAGTGTGAGTGAAGCAATGATATGGTGCAACTTGGGAGAGGCATATTATGCAGCCATAGTGGTAAATTATTAGCACTGTTGAGTATAGTGCATTGAAAGACGGAGTTGATTGATTGAGATGTTCTATGCCAAAACATGGGCCGACATTCAAAAGTTTATTATATATGAAAATATGAACGTTTTCATCCCCTGATCGATGACCTTAAAGATGGCTTGTACAGCCAAAAAAATACCGTTAAACCTCCTGAATAAAACTATTAAAAGTTTAATGCTCGTTGTCGGTGCCATGCCTTAATAAAAGTTCTCGTTGGATTTTCAACATTCGGCGCCAAGCAGAGTGTTGAAAATCTCACAGAATTGAAATTTATTTAGCTGTCGCCTTTTATTTGTGAAAACGGGACATAAACGACTTTAATTTAAGAGTCAACTTAATACCTAATTAAAATCTCTTTTAAAATAAATACAGCTTAACATTAAGTGCTCTTAAATGCGGATGTTGTTCAAAAAAATCACCTATCTAACATTTATCAACTTTAGAAAAGTACCACCTGACTGAACTGAGCTTCCTACTTCTATTACACATTTGTAATTGCGCGTTGTTGTACTTACTATAGTCTGTTTCAAAAGTATTTGATGAAAGTGTAAACAAGCCCTGTTTAGGTTACATTCTTACGCAAACACTCTCTAAGAAGGTTTCAACTTAAAACCTACTTCACAATTGACTACAAATTGGCATCCACAGGTCAGGGGTAGTGTTGCCCAAAATCGGTCTTGGTCTTGCAGTCTTGGTCTTGCAGTCTTGGTCTTGTTCTTGCATTTTTGCAAGACCAAGACCAAGACCAAGACCGACTTATTGTAGCAAGACCAAGACCAAGACTGAACCCTGCAAGACTTGAGCAAGAACAAGACTAAGCCTGCAAGACTCTTGCGTCTCACAGTTAAGTCAAACTGAGATTTGGGCGTTAGGTATAGTAGGTATTTGGATTCAATCCCGATTTTGATAGACGTTCCCCAGTATCAAAACCGTATCGTCATAACACTAAAAGGTATTGTATTGATTATTATATGTTTCGACTATTTATTAAGTAGGTAGGTAGCGTGTTACTTACAAATTTGCTCCCATATGTGATAAAAAGTACCTAGCATAACTTTCTAGCAAAGTTCATTTCATACCTTGTAGGTATATCAGATATACCTACAAGGTATGAAATGAACTTTGCTAGAAAGTACATATAATATAATACTCCAAGTAGATATACTATATCTACTTGGAGTATTATATTATATGTACTTGTATAAGTCTAATGTGCAGATCTAACGTTAGTAGGTTGGTAAAAATTATGTAGGTATTTGTGTTTCAAAGTTTATATTATTCTTCTACTCAGCAAAATTTAAAACTAGCAGCGAGTCGAGTAGGTCTACATAGTACTAGTAGCAGTTTTTAAGCCAGCCGATGTTATGGTACAGACGCCAGTACATCAAGCTACTACAATCTGCCATATTTTTTAACGCAATCTTCCGCATTTTTTGTCAGGTTCAAGCATTTATGCACTTTATTGTAATAATTTTAAAGTTTATTTTCAAGTGCGTTAATAATACGAGGAGACCGCTTGGCGCTGCGGTCCCTTCGTCGCGGCATTTGAAAGCGAATAGCGTAGGTACGAAGACAGTGTTGACCTCGCAAATGAACTTTAGCAATACAGCTGATCAGGTAGCCCTTTCGAGTTTTATTTACATTGCTGTTTTAAGTGAAACAAGTGAATTTACTATTTTTTAATAAAAAAATGTTATTGGTTCAGATAGAAATAATGATTTTAAACAGTTTACAGTAAAAAAAATTGCAAAAAAAATCCTAAAAATTAAGAAAAAGCCGACGAAAAATTTCAACGCAGGAGGGTCCAGAAACATGTACTTGAATCCATGGTAAGCGGTTGCGCGTCGATGTCCCTGCCACCCTGAGCAATAGGCTAATAGGTATTTGAATGTAGTCTAGTTTAAGTAGTAGAGTCTCGCAAGACTTGCGAGACTCTTGCTGCAAGACCAAGACCAAGACCAAGACTGAGAGCGCAATACCAAGACCAAGACCAGGTGTATTGACGCAAGACCAAGACCAAGACTGGCTAAGGTCTTGTCTTGGTCTTGCATTTGGGCAACACTAGTCAGGGGCGGTACCTTCATAGAAGCCGAAAAGCCCGGCTTGCCCTAATAAAATCATAATTCACAACAAAAAACTTACTTAAACCTATCAATAAATAAATATATTAAAAAAATACCAATCAATGAACTCGATCACAAACATTAATAACTGAAAATCAGCCAATCCCTCAGTTGGGCGTTTTTTTTATACGTTGAAAATCTGTGGGCTTGCCCTAATTTTGACCCCTAGGCACGCCACTGCCACAGGTGGTTTTCTGATCTATTTGTGTAAAAAGTTCAGCAGATACGTTTGGAATAGACCATTTTTAGGTACTTAAAACTTTACACCTTCTGCAAAAACTTAAAATACTGTATCGAGTGAAACATAGTCTGTGGAGGGGGGAAGGGGCACTTGCGTCACGAGACGGGCGATCTGGGGCGACGGCAATTTGCCGCGTGCGATTGTTGAACTCGGACTGTATGCACTATAATAAACTCTTAGAGTGGCTATATAGCAGCTATGTATCAGACCTAGCTGATAGTACACACCGCACCCTCGCACATTTGTTTGTTTCCTTTTTTTGTGGTGTTGTTGTGTGTAGATTTGTCGTTTAGTCGTGGGTGTTTAGAAATTGGGATTTTGTTCTCAATTTAAACGTCAAAAATGACGTCCTGCAGTGCGATTCTGTAACCATCTCACCGTGAAAACTTAGGTGAAGTGAGCGTGGAGTGAGCTGTCAATAGTGTCAATTCCTAGCAAAAACAAACTCACTTCACCTGAGTTTTCACGGTGAGATTTTTACAGAATCGACCGGCAGTTTCTCTTGTCAGCTCGTGCAATCTGAAATCATCTTTGTTGACTGTTTATTTCTCAATTTGATTTTTGCAAAAATCCTTATTAGAGATTTCTGTAGTATATTTTGAAAAGGCTGAAAATAACCAGACATTAATATATGTATGTACTTACATAACCAGTTTTCCGACTATATATTCCAGTAATAAATGTACGAAATATGTCAAGGGGTTATCTTCTATTGTGAATTCTGCCACATAAAACAACAACAGCAGTGAAAACGAGATACCAAACGGTAATTAGGTACACGATTTAAGCAGAACCAATTTTTCACTATACCTCCGACCGGGTTATCGACTAATGTAAATAAGTCATTACATTGAGGCCAAATTACACAAAAGCAGTAAAATTGTATAAGTATACAATACATTTTGCTAATTGACAAACGATACCAAATTGTCAATCGCTCTAACTACAAAATACAGTCATACATGTTCTGT
This sequence comes from Luperina nickerlii, assembly GCA_963855955.1. Classification (NCBI taxonomy): domain Eukaryota; kingdom Metazoa; phylum Arthropoda; class Insecta; order Lepidoptera; family Noctuidae; genus Luperina; species Luperina nickerlii. The sequence goes on from OY979667.1 coordinate 22,676,747, forward strand.
GATGATTTCCTGGGTCCATGTTCTTCTGAAATCTGATCCTTTTAGCAGTTACCATGTAGTCATGTACTGTGGTTCCGTAGCCGATAAAACACTTAAATCATGTCCTGTGGAAGAACTTGTTTCAGTAACGAACCTTACTCACAATATAATATAGCCATTGGCAAGTTCTAAGCTGACATAATTTAGTTTGACATCGACACGCTCAGAAAAACCAGGTCCAAATTTTATACAAGCTATGTAAAATGGAAAACTGTGATGTCACTAATATGTATATTACCCAATTAATTGTAGCCATGTTTTCGAACTCTAACGAATACAAAAATACACAGCATTGTATTGTAATAACAACAACGCGTGTATCGTTTCCTTTGTCCTCGCTATTTATACTGGCAATCAGCTGTTTATTTTATAGGTACCCTTATCGAACTCATGTTTTTACACTGTAATATTCGTATCGTGTAGTAAATAGTACTAAGCTACCGAATAACTTGTAATACACTATTATTTAAAAGAGTCTTCACTGAAACGCTTAGAAATGGGCAGTTAGCTTCATCCTTCTGACTGACCGAATCCTTCGACAGTTCAAAAGAGCCTGGGTGCTTACTCTTCAATTTAATTCCGATAGATCGACATTGGAATTGTGACGTTTCGTACTCTTGAGTTCGATGCTAGCGCCAAATGATTTTTAGATTGGGTGTCCATTTTGGAGAACTAAGTGGAATTGGGTTCGGGCTTAGCGTGGGATAATTGTTGACAATATTGTTTTCAAGAGTACCGAATCACGTGACTGTAAAATTAACATTGGAATCATATTGGCATCTTATTGGAATTAAAATTAGTTTGGAGAGTAAGTCCCCTGAAATGGTTTAAGTTTGAATATACTCGTAGTTGAAAATTCTTTTAAGAGAGCCCTTTAGCCGCTGGTGAGGCCCTTTTCACTTTTGTCGTCAATCAGGGATCATATTGTGGGTTTTTCTGAGCAATCCTAGACAAATTGTCAGACGATGCTCAATGTTCAGAATACTGTAGCAACTGCCCAGTACCCACAGAACATACAAAAGTCTAATTTTAGCCGAATAATTCCCCCTTTGTTAGACAACTTGGCTCTCAGTCAAATCCTTTTGGTTATGTCATAATGTTTCTACGTGTTCCCTTGTCATTTCTGTAGCGGTTTGATAAATTGTAAACTGCTCTAAATGTCTTGAGAAATATTTATGATTACACCTTGTTGTGCAAGGTTAATGTTAACGTGTTTCACATTTTTTCAACGAGTTTAAAAATAAAACTCTTAAAATAGAATTTAACGGTATGTGTGCTTACTATGAATTAAAAAAACGTTTCATTGAGTTTCGTATTAAAGTACAGATTGATAAAGTCCAAATAGATGTTGAAGTCCACATACTGTGTGTTGTCCCATTTCATCACCATCATCATTCTTCTTTTATTTGGGGTTGACACAGTAAGTCTTCTTCGTCCCTACATTTCTCTTAGCTCTCCTCTCTCATCTCAATCAAAATGAAAGTTGTAGACACCCATTTTTTCGTTTCACACCGCTCTAATTCTTTTATGAACTCACTTGTATTTTCGTGTCAATGAATTCTGAATTGACTTATCACCCCAAAGCAATAACATTGGCACTGTAAATAGTAAAAAAGCTGTATAGCTCAGTTTACGACGTTTTTACTGCGTTATGTCACTACGTCGGGCCATAAAAAGTGCTCAACTTAATGTTGTATAGTAGAGCAGTATTTTGAACGAAAGTTGCGCGAATTGCGTTTGCATTGAAAGTGAACACATTTATTGGTCAAGGAGTCTGAGACTTCTCTCATTTTATTGGTCAAGGAGCCTGAGGCTGAAGTACTTCTGAATAAAATAGCGTTGATTATATATATTTACCTAATACCTATTTATAAGGTATACGTAATTTGTGACCTTCGCTAAACAATACAGCATAGTTATAAAACGAAGAAAAGCAAACTCAAACGTTAAGCATGTTTAAATTAAATCATTTACAGGCACTTTTGAATTTGCAAGGTCGTACCGTCAGAAATATGAAGCTTTATGCTCATCCTAAAATGTAGTTTGGTTCCAATGGTGAAGAACGGGCAAGAAACCCCAAAAACACTTAAATATAAATGAATAAGAACTGTGCAATAACTTGGATTTATGTCTGTAATGGTGTATGTTTTCTTTTCAAATATGCCAATTGTTTCCGTGTTTTAAGTGCTGTAAAGCAATAAACCCACCCACCCACCAAACCCATTTCTCGGATAAATTCTCTATAATTTTATTTTGAACTATTTTCTCTTGCGTCTACTTACAATACTGCCTGTCCATTCTCTATAGAAATTGTTGGTTAATTGTGACCTCCGTCGCAAGACCTCCGGGCCAACACGTGACGTCTCATTGCCGCCGCGTTTCATTGACCACAGACGTTTTCCGCCTTTTTTGTCTAAACTATGAGTAAATTACTGTTTCATACTAAAAGGTAATACTCGTTCTATGTTTTGAGGAGAAGAAACAAGAAGAAATTCACTCTAAGTCTATTCAAGACCTTTTCCCGAAATTATTGTTATTTCCACTAGAACGAATATCAACTTAATCTATTTAAATAAAATTCAAAGTTCCTAGAGACATGCAATTTAGAGGGTGTTCTTTGTGAAGAATAGGTATCCGCTAAGAAAGGGTTTTTCGAAATTTCACCCCTAAGAGGGTGAATGGGGAGGATGAAATTTCACGCGGACGAAGTCACGGGCAGAAGCTAGTGGTAATATAAATTAAGTTGGTTTCAGATCGACTAGTACTATTGAAAAAGACATAAAAATGTTTGAAATTGTAGTGCAAACTGAACATCTGTGGGTATGAAAGTGGAAATTATATTGCGAACCCAGTTTACCTATCATCTTTCTTTCGGGATTGTTCAACTACCCACTAGGCTCTTTCTCTCTCACTCTTAAAGTCTACTGGTTAACTGGTCCTAAGGGGTTTCTCGTTGTATAGAAAATCAGTTAACTCATCAAATGCTTACATGCTATGTACGGCGAGAAAGTTGATTGAGGCAGGTTATGTATAAAAGGGCTTGGTCTTATAGATAGGCATTATAAGCAACATAGTCAACATACAGTATGGACACGGACAGGTTAGTGACCAAGTTGCTACATGGTCTGGTTCATTGCAATAGGCTTGCCCAAACTACTTGGAATTTAAATAGAATGCTGACCCAGAGGTCACAGCCCCGTTTTACGAGATGTAAGTCGTTCTAACCCAGCCAGGCGCTTTACTTTGTGTAAATAATTCCAACACCGCTGCTTTCGAAACGGTACAGGAAAGCATCGTGAGGAAACTCGCATGTCCTAGAACCAAACATTCGAAAACATGTGACATCTACCAACCCGCACTGGGCCTGCGTGGTAGATTAATGTCCACTCCCTATAGCCCTGTGTCCCAGCAGGATGGTGTGACTGAACCCTGTTTGTAATGAACGTCATAGCATTATATCTGGGTGGTAACAATGGCTTCTCATTAAAAACGTCGTCTAAAGGCTCCTGCAAACAGGTGCGACGCGCGACGCGAATCGCGCCTGTTTGAAGGAGCCTTAAATAATAATTTTACCGACGCGTAGGCTGAATTCTAATTTATTCTAAAGATTTCTTCGAAATGCGTAGTAAATTGGGGCTTAATTTGTCACGTATAGCGTCTTCTTCAGATCATTAAGCTCTGTCTCCTGATAATGTATGTTCCCGGACTTAAAGTAAATAATATGTAATGCTAGATATTTATTCCTAAATCAGTGTCCTGCCTTATCGCTCAATGTATGCCATTCCAAATTCAATGATTGCTAACATTATCACTATCAACGCGAAACTAGGTCGGTCTTCGCTACGTAAAGTCCGAATCATAATAAAAACAGCTTGATCCACGCATTGTTTATAAAAACCTTGAGTATTTAGGCGCTATCGGTCAGCGTTGACGATAAATTAATACTGTTTTAATAGTTGCTCTGTTATCGCGGCGGTAATCTGGTAATGCCCGTGTAACGAGCAAGTAATCGTTTCAAAATCACCTAGGGTTAACGATACACCTGCCCTAACAAAATACACACAACGGCAAAATTAGAGGAACACAAAAATAAAACTGTATTTTTTGAGATTGAATGTCTATTATTAATGTTTTTACTTCATTTGAGTCTGTTCGTTTATTTTATGCAAAAAAAAACAAACTATAGGGATTATTAGAATTTATAAATTAAAAAAAAAATGCTTTTCTGAAAAATGTTGATGTTTTCAAATGCGTAAGAACAGAGCTAAATAAAAATAAAAAAGAATTAATAGCTCGTGTTGCCTCCACGCGCCCTTATAAGGGCTTGGATACGTCTAGCCATGCTTCTGATGACTGAATTGACATGACTGAACGGTAGGTGTGACCTTCCTCAATCATTGTTACAGCCCTGGCGACTTCAGTTACAGCCAAATCACTCATTCTGTATGCAATACAATGTTAACTCTCCAAACAAAACAAACTTAATGAGCTAGCCACCATTGACTGCATAAACCAACATTCTTATCAAAAACACTTAGAAGCTTAAAGTGTAAATAAACACTTAATAGGGTACAATTTCTGTTAGAAGGTTGAAAAATGTCAAAAAAGCACATTATGTTATATGAAAAAAGGGTGATTAATTAATATTCAAATAACGGAAAGTAAACACTTGTCGAAATACCCACAAGTTTAAAAAAAAGGCACCTTTTTTGTGTTCCTCTAATTTTGCCGGTGTGTGTGATAAAATGGCGCACCAAACGTAAACTATGAAGAATCCGGTAGCTATACACTTGAATAAAGCTGAAAGAGACAGAAATTCTTTGAATGCGGTCTATGAAACGCTAGAACAGCAAGTTCTTAAAAGTTGGAGAGCAGAGAAAGAGGTGTCACACCGTGGGTGTGTCACATTGATCAAAATGGCTGTGATATATTATTAAAATTAGAATGAGTGCAAAAGTTTTTTTAGTAAACACTTGTCGAAATACCCACAAGTTTTAAAAAAAGCACCTTTTTTGTGTTCCTCTAATTTTGCCGGTGTGTGTGATAAAATGGCGCACCAAACGTAAACTATGAAGAATCCGGTAGCTATACAGTTGAATAAAGCTGAAAGAGACAGAAATTCTTTGAATGCGGTCTATGAAACGCTAGAACAGCAAGTTCTTAAAAGTTGGAGAGCAGAGAAAGAGGTGTCACACCGTGGGTGTGTCACAATGATCAAAATGGCCGTGATATATTATTAAAATTAGAATGAGTGCAAAAGTTTTTGTAGTAAACACTTGTCGAAATACCCACAAGTTTTAAAAAAAGCACCTTTTTTTGTGTTCCTCTAATTTTGCCGGTGTGTGTGATAAAATGGCGCACCAAACGTAATCTATGAAGAATCCGGTAGCTATACAGTTAAATAAAGCTGAAAGAGACAGAAATTCTTTGAATGCGGTCTATGAAACGCTAGAACAGCAAGTTCTTAAAAGTTGGAGAGCAGAGAAAGAGGTGTCACACCGTGGGTGTGTCACAATGATCAAAATGGCCGTGATATATTATTAAAATTAGAATGAGTGCAAAAGTTTTGTTGACAAAATTGTTGTATCTGGCCATTCTACATTAAATAAAAGTGTCAATGCCCGCTTGTTTACCAAATTTTGCGCCGAATCTTATCATAACAAGCACTCGAAAACATCTCTTTACTCCGGATGACGAATCCTAATATTTTTTCTCTCTTTCTTTTGTGATGTCTGCAAATCAAGCAGCATTTTATTAAAATGTCCGACCACGTGGCGAGCGCGTGTTTGAATCAATTTGATTAGAAACTACACGCAATAGCCACTATTTGTGAACTGTGAACCGGTATGTGTGGATAAGAAACGATGCTTTCTGCCGGAATTTAAATAAGTGTAGTATCGATGACGTTTTTGTACTGCTGGGACACGGGCCTGAGGTAGGCTGTAATCTACCACGCGGGCCCAGTGCGGGTTGGTAGATGTCACATGACTTAGAATTTTTGATTTTAGGACATGCCGGTTTCCTCACGATGTTTTCACAGTTCTTCACAGTTTTGAGAACAGTGGTGATAAATTATTGACACAAAGTGCCTGGCTGGGTTCGAACCCAGCCCTTCCACTCGTAGCCGGGGCCGTTACCACTAAGCCACCATTGCATACAGACTGCTACTGGAAGACGTAGATACAGCCATTATGCAATTTTTTTGCCCGTTATAAAAAGCATAACAACTTACCTAATGGAATAGACATATGAGCATTCTTTAATTATTTCTAAATACATGCTAAACTGTTGGATATGTGTGTGAAACTGTTTAAGGGGCTTACAGGACCTAAACAAAAAACGCAAGTTTTAGAAACAATAAAACTATTATATATGATTGACGACAGTAAACAAAATCAAAAAAAGTAAAAAATAATTTTTGAGGGTATTTTGAAATACCCTCAAAAAGAAATTATAGATTGAATTTCTCCTCAACACAAGTAGTTTTTCTCAATAGTGGCTACACTAATCAGATCCGGTATACGGTATAACTCCATGGTATATTATTAGTTTTTGCACTCAGTTTTAGAAACAATAAAACTATATGATTGACGACAGTAAACAAAATCAAAAAAAGTAAAAAATAATTTTTGAGGGTATTTTGAAATACCCTCAAAAAGAAATTATAGATTGAATTTCTCCTCAACACAAGTAGTTTTTCTCAATGGTGGCTACACTAATCAGATCCGGTATACGGTATACTCCATGGTATATTATTAGTTTTTGCACTCGTGTTTACAACTTGCTGTTTTTGTTTTATCTATTTTCGTCTTAATTGGGATTTACGTTCAACGTAGCTACAAAAATAATTTACAAACCTTTACAGTTCTCGTAGCATCGTAGTCGTAGCTCGTAGACAGTAGACATTTCGTAGGGTATTGTGATTACGTCACAATCTTGGGGTGTCTTGCCAAGGTTCCCTAACCCAACGGAATTGTCACCAAGATAAAATTCATAAGTGGAATATTGGTTGATATCTCCTAGCTATAGACTATTTATTATCGATAAGAAGCCTACAATAAAATATTGCGGTATATACCTAAATAAAAAATAGCCAAGCGTACAAAAAAAAAACTCGTTTGTAAAGCTGGTGATACTTTTTTGGTAGCTTTTTTATATACCAAGCTACTACCTTCTGCCCCAACTTCGTTCGCGTGTTTCTTGTTCCCGCGACCCAACCGGTCGGTCGCATCGCGTCGTCTGCACGCGCTTCGCTCCGCCTCGTTTACGCTTAGCGTTCTTTCTGCGTTTTTTTTTTCATCTTGCTTTTAAGGGGCATAGTGTGATGTTAAATAGCTTATAACATTCCTTAAGAATTGGGCTATCATGAAAAAATATTTCTTTTAAATCAAGGGGTAGTTTCAGAAATTAGTGCGTGCAAACAAACTCTACAGTTTTATTATTAGTAAAGATATAGATTGATTCGACATGAACATAGTTTACCATAAGTAATCCATACCAAAGTATACGCTTTGTAATTTATTATTGTGTTCAATAAAGAAGATTCTATAATAATATACATATCTATCTCCAATAGCCAATTGTAGCCAACCATCAAAATCAGTTTCCAATATGTTATTCCCTGCTATCTAACAAGATGCAGCTGAACTTTAACAGCGAATGCCATCTGACCTCAACAACCCAACTACAGATATTCTCATATGTCAACAAATTACTTAGGTACTTACACCTATATTTGGCCACCCGATAACAGTTCCTCTTATAAATGTATGAGGAACACTAAAATCTCAATCAGAATCGAAGTCGCAACAAGGCAGGACCTTGCTCTCTCCGTGACCCAGATACGGGCCTAATAGTGTTTACATATTTATACAGAGTATACATACGGACGGCAAATCGCTTGTTTGTTTCTTATTATCTACAGTCATAAGGGTGAACTCGTACGTTGTAACGTTTATTGTTTTGGTATGCTTTCATGTGATGCGTTTTGTTTTCATTTCAAGATTGATTGACTTTTGTTAATGTTTTTTTTCTTAGTCTAGTTCTCTTTGTACCAATGTTACCAAGTTTGGTTGTACTTTTGTTATCATCCAAGTATACCATTCCTTAATCTACCACCCCAATTTTAAATAATTAGCGGCTTAGTAACACCAGTTTTATCTTGGTTGGTAGTCATAGAACTCGAAGAGCTACTTGCACAGAAACGTGTATATCACACACAGTGATCTCCTCTAAATATTTCCCTACAACATGATAACCCGATAAGATCTTAACATAACAACTGTACTGCCGTAGTATTTTTAGCTCATTTCAGTCACGTGAATCCACAATGGCTCCTAGAACTATTGCTTGACCCCAGCGGACTACAGTTCAATATAAACAGAAGCCAATTTATCAACGTCCAACTCCCTTGTAGATATTATCATTATCTACATGTATTACAACGTTTGTTACAACATCACTACAAAACAATAGCTTATCACTTTATTTTTAGGTTATTCGTCATTTCGTAACCGGTGGTTTCATATTTTAATTCATTAGGGTAGACATCCGTTGCAGTATTTATGTATTTATCTTAGCTCACGGTCAGTAACCTGGCTGCTTAATAAATTATACTGATAAGTGTCGTGGTCGACGCGCGGTCTGTACTCAGATTGGCCGATGATTCTGCGCATGCATTGACCATGCTTTTGTTTACTTTCCTTGTCCAAAATGAAATGTAGCAGAGGTTTCTCATCCATATCATATTTATTATCAAATTCTGTTCATTTAATTGTCTTGCGTGGTCAAGATTTTCAGAGAAAATATCAATGCAAGTAAATTAATGGATTATTTATAAATTATTAGAATAAGCATTACCATCCAACGTGGTAATGCTGTCAGCCTTTTGGGAACTTATCCCATTGACAGCGATGCGGACGAATTTTTTGATGCCCAATGAGCTCCTGCCTTTTTCTTTTCCTGTTTTTTTATTATATCCTTGTATATAATATGTATATTTTAGTGTAAATTGTAAAATAGGTTAAGTATTTATTATTAACATAAAAATACTATTGACTTTATTCGCATTTATTTAAATAATGAAACGAGCTAAGTACCTTTATATTTTTATTGAGAACTTTACAGATAACGTTTTGAATTTTCAGTTGAATTAAACAAATATGATAATGACTATCAATAAAAACTCAGAGATCAATGTAAGTATTAATTTATTAACAATGACAGTAACAAAAGCAAAAATAAAAGTTATATAAGAGAGTTCTTCTAGTTTAATATTTAACTTTCAGTTACGTGAAAGTTAACCTCATGGAAATTAGCCATGAATAATTTCGGAGACTTATGTTTAAAACAGAATAGAGAAAGTTATTATGTTATTCAAATAAAGTTTTAAACGTAAATATTCTCTTAAACTTATCAAATTGTCTGAGAAAATGTTATGATAGTTTCAAGGGCTTTATTACTGAATTAATCAAAAGCACACAGGAGCGACAGGATAGGTAGGACACACATAAGATGGCTGATCTTGTCGACAGAAAATTTAGCATAGTTGGTTTCATATTATGGAGTTTGTAGCTATCGTCTTAAGGAAAATAAAACGAATAAGGAAGCTAGAAAGTTTAATCGCATGAAGCCAGTACACAACTATTAAATAGAACTGACCATCTGATAGACCTTGAATAGGACGTAGACAACCTTGAGGCCTCTGACCTATGAAACTTACCGCTCCATAATGATCAAAGTAACTTAACAAATGATAAAATAATACTGTTTCCTTAAGTTTGGTATCTAAAATTCATGTTAAACTAATGCTTAGACTACATTATAGGTTTCAATGTTGATTCGGCTTCAAACCCAAATGTAAAAATATATTTTGCAACATTTTATGAATATGGTAAAAACTCGATTAGGAAAACCGCGAATTTTTGCTAATCCTATCATGTGTAGTCTTGCCATAACAGTCGCATGGCAACAATTGATGTCTGGATGGCAGTCCTTGAAACGGAAAGGAAAGGTAATAAATACGCTACAAGGAAAAACCAGAGTAAATAATAAAAATATGAAACCAATATATTTAATATGTAACCAATTTAAACATATAAATAACCTACATTTATGATAATGAGAAAAATAATTTTGCTTAAGAATTAGACATTGTTTATGATTGGACAACAGTAATGGTGTTATGTAATAGGTTCAGAATATAGTTGTTGTGTTTAGGTACCTGATTATGCCAAAAATCTGTAAAAATGTGTTAACGAATGTATTGTTTGTTAATCTATTTGGGGTTTTTTGGATTTGGGGATCCAAAAAACCCCAAATAGATTAACAAACAATACATTCGTTAAATGGAAGTAAATAAGAAGCGAACGGTTAACTAAGTGGCAGAACATTGTGATATAAACAAATAAGTCATTTCAATGGACCTTTATTCAAATATATCAGTGCTAGGCTCTAACGCAACTTGTACAGTTACAACTTAAAATCAATAGAATTCATTTCACTTAATATACCAAAACATTATACGTGGGCCACGTACAGGCCACATTTAAAATTATAACAAGATCACGTGGATCGCCACGGCACAAATCGAAATGTTCAGTCAGTGAATATGTATCGAGTATCGACACTATTCAAAGTTTGACCTATTCCTATCGGTATGTTTTACGTAATATTTACACACAGTGTTAGGCGTCAACCGATAAATGTTTCATACATGTCACTGTAACGGAAGCCACGATATCAACAAACCTATTGTTTCTCACTCGACCGCGGTTTGCTTTGCAAATAAAAATCTCCTTCTGTATTCATTCGTTATATTTGCACAAGATAAATAATTAACTGCATTATATGAATATTAAATTATTAATTTGGAACCGCTTGTCGACATGACTACAAAATCAGTCAATATTTAATTTACGAGTAAAATAGACTCATCTGTAAAGAAAACGTAAATAATGATTAACTTATACTATTCTATTGACAATTTCGAAACAATACATGAAAACTTAATGATTATTTATTGATTTGAGTAAAATATTAATGTTTTGCTGATCTGGGAAAAATACTATCTTTTTAACACCTATAACGATTTTCACTTGATAAAATACAAACGTCAATTGTCAACGTATGTTGCTCTAATGCTCTAAAGTTCTTGAACTTTGAACAGGAATAAAAACACTCACAGACCCCTAATCAGCGTTCAAACGGAATCACTAATCTGACCTAAACAGAGTTAATCCGTGCTTTCCTGTTTTCTTCTGGGCGTGGTATATGGTCAGTCAGGTGTGGTGGACTTTCACCAGGAGACGATGACGACCGATAACCGTCGATAGCTGGGGTCGCGTCTCGGCGTCCCACAGGGTAACGAACTCGCTCCTATTCTATCTTATACACAGTACACACATGCACTCAATTGCGCGCCGTAATGGCCTGTCGTTTGTATCGATTCACGTCGTTCTGTTGTTAAAGGGCCGATACTTATCAATAGTGCTACTAGTTAAGTAGTCGAGTCTTCGATGTTAAAGGTTTTATGAAGACTGTGTTTTTGTTAACGTTCGTATTGTGAATTTAACAACTTGTTGCGTTGAGGTCTTTTGATTAAATAAACATTTATGTTGCACAATTTAGAAATGAAAGCGTTCATTCTACTGAAATAATACATCCTCAACTTCGGTGTAAAATCTTGCTGCCCGGTTTTAAATTCGTATTGCTTTATTTAGATGCATAGTTAGTGCTAACTGTTAAGGCATTAAAACCCTCAGTTCAATCTTTTGTAGTATATGCATCACCTGATAGGTCAGATATTGTATAAACTAAATGGTCTCGTTTCAACCATGTATTTCTGGTTTAACAATCAGGTGATATTATTCCGATTGTCACGCTTACACATAATTTATATTTGTGATTAAAATTCAATGAGACTCTGTCCAAAGGAGCCGGTCTGGTTATAAATTCGAAATGCGTAAGCCATAATTCTCATTGTTGTGTCGCTTGTAATTTACTATTATTTGAGACATATCTACTAGTCCTTTATCAACAATAGATTTGTATTACTATTTCGTATTACTGTTAATTTGATTTTGAATAATCGAATCTACACTCACCGAATTTAAGAACATTGCTTTTCGTAGATATCTTGTCGACATGTAATTAAAAAAAATTAACATCCGAATTGAGAATCTCCTCCTTTTTAGAAGTCGGTTAATAATATTCAGTTCCTTAAATTGCTTGGTAAAACTAAAGTAACTACACATTCAAGTGCTCTGCAATAGCTAAGAAGTTCAGGGCCATCAAGCAGTAGATCATAATGATTTACCAGTATTTTTTTAACGACTGGTTCCTTCACAAGGCCTACTTCATCAGAAGAGGCTACACTACTATCTGAGCCGTCATCAAGGAACTCCACACCAAGTAATAAAATTGTGAATAAAGATTAAGGACTGAGGATAACTTGTGGCCCTAAATAAAGGTTATTATAGTACAGTAAAGTTTGTTAACAGTCCAGCTGTTGTTCTGTAGCAATTTGAAGTAACTCGCTCAATTATTATAAATTATCCATTGTTATTACGCTTGCTGTACGGTTTAAACTCATTATACTGGCGTACGTTTGATGTTAATCTCACGGCTAGTATGCTTTTCAAAGTTGCTTCCTTGATTTTCATGTTACTCTCTGAATGAAAATGTGTTTTCATTCATGTGAAACAAGTATATACCTATCTAGTAAATGTTTATAAAATAATTCGCTTTGTTATAATACCTACTGTGTTAAGCGGTCGAAGTGTTTTGACTACATATATTATGGATAGTGCTCAATACATGTGGCCAGTACTTAGAGTTTCTCTCACCGAATGTATTCAGAAAGCCTTCCTCTATTTACATCCTCTCTCGTATCAAATCAACCAAAAGCAAAACGTAAAGGTAACAAGTAGAAACCTACGATAGTAGCCATTGTTCGGTCTCCGTTATCAGTTCACGAGTGGACGTCAAAAGGCGAAGAGAACGCGATTAAAAATCGCAAGGACGCGGCTATTTTTAACGTTTCACTGTGGTCGAGTGAATGTCTCGGTGCGAGGTGCGTCGGTGATCGTTACGTGAGGTATGAATCGATACGTCTTGGTAACAGCGTTGAAGAGGATAATTCGTTTAAAGGATTTTTCGGGACAACTTTGGGGACCGGATTTCAGATATTTCTCGAAATATCTGGTGGTTGTATCTCTTGCTTTTAGGTTAGGTGTTACAACAGGTATTGATAGTGTCAGTTTAGTCTCTCAGTAACAATTTGAGGTCTAGATTGTTTTCTTTACTTGAATACAATAAATAAATAGAAAAAAGACCAAATACTTTGTTAACAATGTACTTGGCACGATTTCTTGGACGGCGACGATCAAATCGATGAGAGTTTTAACAAAAGCTTTCCTTCTAGTTCCGTTAGTTTTATTACGAGTCATAAAAAATCACAATAAATTAAGTAACAATCACTTAACTTATTTTAAATAACACTTTAGACGTTTATTTTATTCACTTTAACAATAGACACACGATAAAGCAGAAGCTAATAAAAATCTATCATTTAACGTTTCATCATCATCATCATCTGTCTAGCTTTTTTCCCCAATTATGTTGGGGTCACCTTCCAGTCTAACCGGATGCAGCTGAATACCAGTCTTTTTTACATAAGCTCCATAACCCAGTTACTGGGTAATAGGATACCCTTTGGTAAGACAGGGAGTCAGTTCAATTTACAAACGTTATGCAAAAAATACGCCAAACCACAATTGGCATACACCAATAAGTACACATGACCCCACTACGAATTCAAGAGGAATACCAAGTGGCTTCAGTTCGCCAGATGTACAGATGCCAGCACATCAATCTACCCGAAACTGTCAAATTTTCCCGATCAACTTTGAACCTTACGCTTTAGCAATAAAGTTGAAAATCTATCAAATAAATTTGACAGATTGTAGTAGCTTGATGTGCTAGCGTCTGTAGGACACACAAGGTCAAGTTTTACTGTCCAAATTTATTATTTCCTGTGAACCGTAAAAGAATTTTATATTACAGTATGAGTGCCATTGTGAACGTCAATCATATCTGCATTGTGCATAAAATCATCGCGAGAAACATAATGTGAAGGAGATCAATATTATAAATGCGAAAGTAACTCTGTCTGATACTCCGTCAAACCACTGGACCGATCATTATGATTAACAGATAGGTAGTGGGACCTGGAGAAGGATATAAGCTGATTTTCATCTGGGTATTAAATTATAATAAAATCTACATATACCTATACATATATAAAATTCAAAGTCCTGACTGACTGATGTATCAACGCACAGCCTAAACCTCTGGTCCTAGAGACATAAAATTCGGAGGGTGTGTTCTTTGTGAAGAGTAGGTATTCACTAAGAAATGGTTTTTCGAAATTCCACTCCTAAGAGGGTGAATAGGGGGAGGGTTAAATTTCACGTGGACGAAGTCGCAGGCAGAAACTAGTACAAAGTACACGAAGACGGAGTATCGGGCATCAATTAGTAAGAAAGTAGAGACTCTTTGGATCATAGGTACACGCATTCGAAACTGTTGACTTTAGTGGACTTAAATTGGTTCGGTTGTGTTAGTACATCGTTTGTATTGTAACTTTTAGCAGTTTTGCCAAATGAAACTTGATTGCAAAAATTCAAACTTATTTTAATTAAAAAACAATTGTTAGAAAAATGACTGATCTTTATAAACTTATGCTCATGGCATCGTAAGTATATGGTTTCGTGAATTTATAAATAAACGTGAAAACCATTAAGATTACTTGTATAAAAGTCTACTTTCAACGAAATTTTAAGATACTTAAACTGGCTTAAATACATTGTCAATGACCGCGCTGAATGAATTTTTGGCATTAGATGTATCCGACAAATTGGCTTTACCCACGCTATCCTATGTCCTTTCCCGCGACTCTATCTCTATACCAAATTTCATCCAAATCGGTTCAGCGGTTTAAGCCTGAAGAGGTAACAGACAAACGTATACCAGCGGAGCTTTGCAGAGCGTGATGCTCGAAAACTGATTAGAATTTAGAAAAACAATCCCGGGAAAGGACATAGGATAGTTTTTATCCCGATATTCCCACGGGAAACGTATGCGGGAGAAACCGCGGGGTGCTGCTAGTAAATAGATAAAAGTTTCGATAACTCAACGGCTTAACGGATTTGAATGAAATTTTGTAGGTAGATTAGGACCTGAATTACATATAGGCTACTTTTTATCCCGAAATAACGCGAACCAAGTATCAGGCAACAGCTAGTGTGTGATAAAAGTCGTTTTTTCAATTATTTTCACTTTCCGTTCCGGACGTGTAGTTCGAAAATGGGTAGGAATTCGAAAAAGTGTGTAAAAGAAAAGTTGTAGAAAATTGTATTAGCTTTCATTACGTAGAAGATATTTTTTCTCTACGACGCACCGTTTTAAAGATAGTAACGAATAATTCAAAAGTGGGAACATTTATTTCCCGACTCCGGCTCATCTTCTAGATGCTGGGACTTTTAGTATGTTTACTCCCTAAGCACCCTGAACAACTTTCTGAAGAAATCGCTTAGGGTCCAGCTCACGCACTCAACACCTCCTTTTGAGTCATTCGTTGAGTGGACTATACGTACGTTTTCTTAAAGGTTCACATTCTTTCACGATATTCCATTTGGCTTCACCATTTGTGGTCAAGTTAACAAGGGCTTTGGGTTTTAACAGTCACTGTAGTTTGGCAGTTTTCATCATCCTAGTTCTTACACTGAGTTTGTAAGCACTCTGCGTACTTTGTTCTTGAAATATTATTGCATCTCCGGAAATTATGTGATAACCACTATAGGTACTTGTCTAACTGTTATGGCAATATGCCTCTGCTTGGTCGTTACTTTTGTGGTGGGTCATAATCGGGACCCCTTAAATATCAATCAGGCTTTTATGATAACGAGTCACCATCACAACCCTTTATATAATGTAAGGAGTAAGGACGTATGTATTACATAGGCGATTAATACGCCTATAACCAAAAGTGACGATAATAATATCAGTCCTAAAATAACAAAGTTAGAGCGTAGAGCGGTAGTGTGATCAATCCAAGCGTATTTACTGCTTCGTATAAATTAGTTTTATGTATTTTGGCAGTAATATGCTAACTACTAACGATAACGGCCTTAGTTTACTTTAAGACGAATCGAATAATAATTTTGCGACTCACTACTCAAATATTGTTAATTATAATTAACAATATTTGAGTAGTGAAGTCGGTGAAGTGATGAAATTGAGGCGTGATCGAATAATTATTCGATCACGCCTCAATTTCATCTACAAGGTAAACCACCACACCATCACCATCTTCATAAACTATAACATAGTCTTTTCTCATATGGATAGTAACTCTAATAAAGGCTATGAGTATATCGGATATATCCTTTTCAAAACCAATATTGGTATTGTAAGTAATGATAAAACACAGGACAGAGACGTAATCTATACCACCACAAACACCACAGGCCGGAAACAGAAACCCGTGCGTAATAAACTACTTAGAACTGCACTGTGTCATTTAATAGTCGCCATTAAAGAAGTATAACACAAATAATAAATTCATCTGCAGTACCTACGGAGGAGTTACCGAGACAAATAGATTAGTGTCGTCTAATAGGCGGTGGACTTTGTGTCAATTTAAAATGGAGTAACGACAATGCGGCATATAGCCGCACATATGCACTATTCGCTCCGATTTTCTGAATAAGTTCTCAATTGTATTGTAGAGTCAGTTCTTGGTTTAATTTTTGAGATTAAGGTGAGAACGGTTTTGGTTTTTCTGTGAGTTTAGATGGATGGAATCCTTAAATCCTACTGCAAAGGTGTGACTTAGAGTTTTTTCGTTTCTTGAAGTAAAACTATATTATAATGTAAACATTATCTTGATCGACAGCACAGTGTGTAAACTCACTTACATCATTTTATGTATTCACAGACGCGTCCATTTTACGATTGAACATGTTATGGCATTTGGTCCATAAAATTTTGATTTCAATCTCTAAATATTGTCTCTGATTCATGGCCATAAGACTCTGGAATTACAATAATCAACCGCTTCCGTGATGCACGGTTATGTAATAAAATTTCAAGGAATTGCGATTAAATACGAATACCTAAATTAATTAATTCTGTATTTGCTTGTGACGATTTATGGTGTACGCCTGACTTCCAAAAGGAATAAAATACAAAGCAAATAAAATATTTAATCAAGGTTTTGGATCTTTTAATTTACATAGGATTTCGTACTAAACAGTACATTTCAGATAGGTTTCTAATACTTAATATTCTACACATTAGTGTCTACAAAAGCGTCGAATAAGTCTGTCTGGCTGAACAATAAATTCACTTGTCTGACAAAAAAATCGGCTCGTCTTGTCGTTTTAAAGCATGATCCATAACAATCAGTTTTATAAAAAAGCCGCCTTCTCTTCACATAGTCAATAAAAATTAATTAATTTTTATTTTCTGTTTGTCGACAGGCATGAAAATGACTATGTCCACGGCCCCGACGATGAGCTCACGTGTACACAGGAAAGTGATGCGGGCGCCGCATAAACGGGCCCACCCGGGTAAGACGCAGCACCCCGGCAAAATGGTGCACACCGGCAAAATTGCCCACCACCCGGGCAAACTTGCACATTTAGGCAAATTCGGCAAACTCGCGCACTACGCTCACAGTCACGCGCTGAGGCCGCCCGAGCTCTGTGAAAACAGTAACGACAGCGGCCTAGGACCCGATGCCGTCAACAGGTAAGATCCATGTGGTTATATACGCACGCTTTCTAATACAATGTTAATACTATGGTGGCCACTTGCACGCTTTCGTGGTGTCTAATTTGGAGAAAATAACCTTTAATGATACTCCAATCATTTTGTTCTGTCACACGAACACACACCCTGTTTTAAATGTTTCTAATTTAATTTCTTAAATATAATAATTTAATCCAATGCATTTTCGAAGAACACTGAAGATTTCGTGACATATGTATTTAATTAGCGTGGAGTCTCAGAAACTCCCACGAATGCTCGGGTGTCTACACAAACCTATGCATCGTGAATGTGTTCATCATTTGCGTGATTTATTAGCATCGTTATACCGATAGCTAAAACTACATTATAAATCGATTGTACTTTAATATAAAATAGACTCCCACTGAGATTTTAAACATCATCATCTTCAATGGTCGCAGTATTTATAGTGAGTATACCCTAATTACAATATCTTAATGATTCATATTGTTGTCTTCTTGCTCTTGCTGTTTATCATTTCCTAATCTATATTACTAATCAGAGCATCAGTTCAATCGTCATTCTAGTGGTTACCCTATCTCGCCCAAAAAGTTATCCGTAAAATTCAAAACTGTGTACTGTAATTTTTAATTATAAGTAGAAAACCTTATGTTTCAATGTAAGAGGAACATAATGATGTATGTACACAGGAAAAACTAAAGTCTAACACACATAATATGTGTATTCATAAACTATTAAATGAAGAAATAAATTAAATAATTATAATCATGTTGATAAGAGAATAATAAAAACCACTTTATCTTTTGCTGTAGCCACTTTGATCGTCATAGTTGTGAAATAGAAATCTGTACGTTTGTGTTTCTGGTTATCTATTAGTTACCGCTTAGTCACCCAATTTGTACAGCCTCACCATCGAATAGCTTCAGGTCTATACAAATTCTTACCCATGCGGCCTTCAGTTTTAGATATCGCTACGTACTCACGTGCGTATGCGCGTGAGTCGCGCGTGTGGACACGTCCATAACGATCGATAACTACTCGATTTTATCGCTATCGATCTGTTAACTGTTGATGTTATCACTAACTAGATTTTTATCGAGATGTCTATTTTAAATAGTTGTACGGATATCGGGGATTCGTAACTTGGGGCTTAAGAGCATTTACGCCGTACGGCATTTCATACAAACTTTCAAGCCCTGGTTTTTCCGAACCGATTTTAATGAAACTTCATACGCTTAAGCAGGATAAAGGTCTAAAAAGTTACTTAAGAACATTTTCCAAATGTCTTATTTAAAAAACATAACTGGAAATCTCTGTTTCTATGGAAAATTTAAAATCGGTCTAATTTGGCTGTAACACTATTTTTCGAAAATGTTCTTAGGTAACTTTTTAGACCCTTGTATGTATTGCTTAAGCGTATGAAGTTTCGTTAAAATCGGTACATTCATTTCGAAAAACAAGGGCTTGAAAGTTTGTATGAAATGCCGTACGGCGTAAACGCTCGTAAGACGTTTTGATAACGTACTTGAAATAAATTAATAACGTTTTTCTCGCGAATGTTCGCGAAAAAACGTTTTTTTAACCTTTAAAGCTGATTTCCACTGTATTTTTGCAGAGCTTTTCGATAAAGTACCCATACGTATTACTTTTTGTTTAGTACATTGAATGAATGATACCGATTATAATTATGATTGATAACGCAAAAATAAACCCCTGCAATATCAAAATGTATGTTAACGGTGCAATTTACTTCATACATCTTCAAACCAAAGTTCTCGAAAACAATACAATCAACAACCTTAGACAAGTTTACCAACAAACAATTTGACAAAAACTGTTTATCCACTCATGATATAATACACAAGAAGAGTACATAACTACACATACCTAAGTAATACGAATTACATAATAAGGTCGTCACTACGCAACTAACAGTTTACGTAATGCACAATTGTGAAAAACATTCGAAATATTGAATGTAGTGTCAATGACTGTTTTATGAGCGATGTCGTAATTTGATCGGTTATCTCCTGCAGTCATTCGATCATCAATTTCACCCGAAATCCATTACTGGACGTAGGCATCCCCCAAGCACCGCTACTTCGACCGGTTCTGTGCTTCCCGCATCCAGCGGATTATGATTTGACCTGTCTATAGTGTCAATCCCTAGCATATGTAGCTCCACTGTGAGAAGTTTACAGAATAAACTGGCTGGCCCTTATATTTTGATGTCTTCATTATTTTCAATAGCCGTTTTTAGGCTGCCTTGTTTCCAACTCCTAACTGATTTTTTGGGAGTCCATGACTTATCATCAGTGGTCGGAATAGGCTGACTATATTTACCTAAACTTCGGAGAATAGAGACAGAAAGTGGAGACTACCTTACGATGACATTTTTTTTTTCCTGGAATCCGGGAAAGTCTTAAATAAGTTGAAAATAAGCTTTATTTAAGATGTGTAAAGGCTATTTTTAACTACACTTGCAATTAACAAACCTTAGGAATTTTCACTAAACTAATCTAACTTAAATCATGTATTAGAATTATCCTTAAACTAACCGTTGTTGCATCAAATTTTTTAAATAGAATCTACATAACATTTGTCAATGTGTAACACCTAAGTAAAACTAATTTCTAATTGCATAAAAGGGACTTAGATATGTATTTCAAACGAAGGTACTGTAGATTTACGCAAATTCTTCCGGGATCTTAAAACTATTGCATTATCTTTTTGTGAAATACACAAATTACGTATTTACTCTTTCCCTAGTTAACTACTATGCCGGTATCCTGAAACTTTCTGACACGAATTTTCGTGTCACAATTTGAGACTCAGCAATGCAGACACAGGATTGAACTAATTTTTTTGGATTATACGTGAAATTTCCGAAAATTTGGTAAGTGCAAGTTTAGTTAAAAATAGCCTTTACCCATCTTAAATAAAGCTTATTTTCAACTTATTTAAGATTATTCCCGAATTCGGGAAAAAAAATGTCGTCGTAAGGAAGTCTCCACATTCTGTCTCTGTTCTCCGAAGTTTAGGTAAATATAGTCAGCCTATTGCGACCACTGCTTATAATAGAGTACTTTGTAGTCACCATTAACAGCTATGTCTTTTGTTGAATACTCCCTTAGTTTCTTCTTCCAATGCTGAGCCTAGGTACTCCGTTACTTTGCATTCCTCCCATCATTTTAAGCTTTGAAAGCTTTCTCACATGGTGATTCTCATCATCGCTGCATCGGCGTCTCGGCCGTGAGTGTCTTGTTCATCTTCAAGTTTAGCCAAAATAGGCTGAATTCTGCCTGTACCGTGGAAACATCAATATATCAATTCTGTGCTTGGCTTTGTTTAATGCCATGATTGGCACCTATTTATTTAAAAGTACATAATATATATAATACTGCCACCGGTAATCCGCCTGCTAATCGCAATTATAACAGCTAACAAACCAATGCCTGTTTTTTGTAGCAGACAACAGGGGAAACCAATGTTTATTCGTAGATATTTACTGACTACTATGAATGATGAAACGCTAGGAAACCACGCGATGAACAAATGATACACATTAGCTAGTAACACAAGCTGAAACTGAACAAATCCTCTAGTTCAAGGCTTAGAGATTTGGCTAGACGGCACGGTTCCTTTACGGTACGGCGGCGTATAAACCGCGCCGTAGGTAAAAACGTGTCTGTCAACAAGCTTCCATAGTGATACATACAACACTGACGACCGTTCCTACACACGGCAAATAAACCGTAGTTTGTCACGGCAAAAAAACGTGTGTGTATAAAGGGCTTTATTTAGTATGTAGAATCAGAAATACTAATTCCGTGTATAAACCTACAATTATAAGCTGTCCTTGAGAGTTGAAGCCTAAATTATATCTTTAAGACGTAATACATGTCAACACAGGACTGGGCAAAGTGGCATATAACGAGAAGCCATAATACTTACCATCAGCTGTACATGACGAAATGGTAGTAATCAGTGTATTATACACCATCACTATGCTTTTCAAATTAACTCTTGCTTCTTCCCTTCACATTTCAAGAATGAATGAAAATTATTCGTTGATCAATCATCTCTCGCTTGCCTTAATACCTCTTACCAGTAATTTGTACGCTTTCTCTTGCGCATGTGATAATGTAACATTTTAAATATTTTCTACGTAAACAAGTCTCCATTGTATGCCCATCTTATCCCTTGAAATCATTTGCATATTAATTTGATTAAATTAGTTTGCATTCTGTTGAGGACTAGCTTAGTTCACATTAGGAGGTGTGTTTGGATGTTTATAAAGACAGTTGTTGGATTTCAAATTGCCTTCAAAACAGAAAATTGAACACAGTGAGTTAGTTCTTGCAGATTTGCTCTGAAATCTATACTGCTTTTAATTTCTGTCACCCTTGCTATCTTTTAGAAGGTTTCTTTGCCGATTTTATGAATCCCTTTAGATATCACTAAAGGCTTTAATTACTTATCCTGCCATAGAATTGTATCAGTCCAAAGCACATATATGCTTAGAACACTGCGTCACTAGTTCAGTGATCATTGTTGCCAATCCGCAACCAATTTTACACTTTACATTGTACTCTTGATTAAACTAGTCTACTAGATCAGTCAGACCTCATCGCAAACGCACCTCACGCTAATATATTTTTAGCACGTTTCGCCGCACGTGCGCGTGAGTCGCCTGTCACGCTGTTACTTCATCGTCAGGCCAATAATAACATAATAGTAATTAATGAATTTATATATTAGCCTGTCAAGTTTTTGGAGGCTGGCCTGCTTTCTGTTTGTCGCGCAAGATATAAGCTTTAGCGATATAGGCACATGTTTCGTACGACGATTTGTGAAATTACCATTTTTGTAATTGACTATATTAATAGTAGTGAAGATTTGAATAGATTACGTCTTCATTGCTTGAAATTGAATACACCATAGCATGACTCTTTGAAAATCACAACATTATTAGCATAGTAGAGGTAACCTTGCAAAAGCCTGTCTGAAAGATGGCAAAAGGCCGATGATGGGAATAACTTCAAACACTTCAAATTTAACTAAAGCCGTTAATGGCGTGTGCAGATTATCGGACACTTTGGAGGAGTGGGAACACCCGGAGTTGAAAAGACGACGTGGGGACCCTGAAGTGGCTGTTAAGCTAGAATGCGACGATGCGAACGACGCGTACGCATACCGCGCGTCGGGCGCGGCTGAGCCCGCGTCCGCGCCCGCGCCGCCCGACGCCCCCGCCTCTACGCTTGCGCCGGCCCTACCCGCTCCCGCGTACGTTAAGTTTTTTCTTAGAGAACATTATGAGGCTTAAGTATGAGTTTTTTCACTCACGTTCGATTGCGAGCGCATTAGAATTTTATATGGGAAAAAGTTATAGCGCCATCTGGTGGTCACTAGGAGAAACCTAATTTCCCATACAAAATTCTAACGCGCTCTCAATCGAACGTGAGTCGAAAAAACTCACACTAAGGCCACTGTTCTTGAAGGTAACATTGGATCACATTCAAAATTCATTCACAACCTGGTGTTTATGTCCCTAACCTGTCATTGGATTATCAAGAAAAAGCACGGATCCTGGATACGGGTAGATCCGGAGACTCCAGAGTGTCCTATTGACGATTTCATTCGAACTGACGCGTTTATACCGTCTTTGTTGACATGAAAAGTAGTTCTAATAACTGGTTGCTTGAGAAGCATTATTTTGTGCAGTGTCACGAGCATATCCATAAATCCGCATGTTCACCGCATGTAATTGTTGCATCGTCCGTGTGTTCGTATACTGGTGACGCACTGATGGTTTATACTTACAAAGTGTTCTGCTAATTGTTTATTGACCTCCACACGATCATGAATACACATTCATTTGTGTTATTTTTACACGACGAATTCTGAAATAAGATGCCATTAAAAGTGACTAATAAAAGGTGTATTTGCAAAAATGTAAATCACTAAAGTAACATTATTCTGGTTTTTAGTAATCATAATGCATAGAAATATCGATTTTTTTACAGAATGAAAGCGGGTTGCAGTATATCTAGTCCAAACATAGCCGAAACTCCCGGCAAGAGGTTCCAGGATCCGTACAGATCGTGCGGGAAACTGGGCAGCGGAGGTAAACTGGCTAACAAGTACCCTGGAGGGGGAAAATTAGTTGGGGCCAGTGGGAAATTAGGGGGCAAACTGGGGGGGAAGTACGGAGGTAAATTGGCACAGGCTATGGCGCGAAGAAGGGCGCTAGCAGCCATGACGCAAGGTGGCCGGCCAGGGTTGGCGGCGCCCCTGTCGAACAGGTCAAGAGACGGCACGGTGGAGCTACAGATACTGTGCCAGCCCGAGACACAACATAGAGCGAGGTAACTATAAAAAAAAAAAAACTATCGTAGTACCTTTCACGAAACTGGTTGATATCATTCTGAAGAATCTGAACCTGCACCCCAATGGCGTAATACACTTTCTATCGCAATCTGATGCAGTTAAAGGAAATCCCTAACATATTGCTTCATATTTTTGAAAAGTTCGTCTGCCCGACAACGTTAATAACGCGATTAAATGTTGTGGAATTGTCGAAATGAAATGCATTGCCACTGTAAGTGTATCACGCAATAATCCCTCTGGGCTTAACCACAAACCGAGTGATATGATATAATGAATGATAAGTAATCTTCAAAGAGTACTTATCATTTTCTTGGAACCCAAACTGGTTCAAATACTTTCGTCTGATTCTCTAAATGACTATATTCTCAGATGCTGGTGCTTTCATAAAATCCGCAACTCGCTAAAATGTGCAATTTTATTCCAGATATCAGACTGAAGGCAGCAGAGGCGCTGTCAAAGACAATTCAGGGAATGGTTTCCCAACAGTCAAACTTGTTGGTTACGACAAACCAGCTGTACTGCAGGTAAGATTGTCGCAAAAATTTCGCCCCTTAAATATTCAAACTATGATCCAATGAATCCCTTTGAAACCCTTAAGACTTTCCTTTGTGTCCAAGGGCAAATCATTGTCCACTGCTTAAAATAATATCGAAAAACTCAGTACAAAGTTCTACCAACCGTTTTGGTGATTGCAGTCATAACTCATGATCATATCCCCTGGCTTCTTTCTGTCATTTGCCATATCAACATAATGTTAAGCTTAGATGGTTAAATATTTGCTAGTTGGTAAGATGGTAGCCCAGTGGCAACAGCCAGGACTTACCGAGTTGTAGGTCGTGGTTTAGGACCCAGTCAGGCGCTTTACTTTCTGTAAATTATTTCATCACCACCGCTCTCAAAACGATGAAAGAAAACATTGTGGGAAAACCGGCATGTCCTAGAATAAAAAAATCGAAGACATGTGACATCTACCAACACGCACTGGCCCCGCGTGGTGGATTACAACCCATGTACTTTTAGGAATCGCCACTTGAAGGCTATTTTAATACTAAAGTGTAAAGTTTAATCTCCGAGGAGAGCGTAAAGATGGCCGATTCTTCGAATAACTTTAATATATCCTTTAGATTCCTTGAAAGTCGAAGGTCAACATGTGCACGGCCATAAATCAATGGATAACATCTAGTCGTGAGTGGAAAGCCAATCTCGATGAACTATTGTGGTTGGATTTACCATCGCTGTAATTGAGAAGGGTTAACGATATGGACATTTTCATACTGATTCACGGTAGGTGTTCGTATGTTTTATTAAACTTTATCATTAACTAGCTTCTGTCCGCGACTTCGTCCGCGTGAAACTTCTGTTCCCCCGACCCACCCCGAGGCGTCGCATCACCTGCCCGCTCTATCACTTCGTTTTCGCTTTGCGTTCTTTTTGCCATTTTTCCTTATTGCTCGGCGCCTAAGGGTCATAGCGTGATGTTAAATAGCCTATAGCATTCCTCAATAGTTGATCTATCGAATGCAAAAATTATTTTTTTTTAATTCGGCCGGTAGTTCCAGAGATTAGCGTGTTCAAACAAACTTCAGCTTTATTTATTACTATAAAGCTATAGAGCAGTTCACCCCGTTTATAACTGCTGTTTAGCTAACAATGTCGCCTTACCTCGACATAATTTTCATATAGCTCATGAGAATTTTTCATCCATGTATTTTTTGTGGTTGTTAGTATTCTGCAAACTTTTCATTGAAACGAAGCAGAATCATCCCGGCTAAGTTACAAATCCGGATACTATGAGTTGAAGACTATGTATCCTTATGAGAATTTATTTGGGGAGGGCACAGGACGGCCTTTTTCTTCCATACATCGCTGTTAGCCGTTATCTCTAGAGTTAACAGTCTTCCTATAGTCCGCGCGGAACTAGTTGGCCGCGCCTTGGGTGGGTGAGGGCGGCGGGGTTGCCTATTGTTCGCAACGCACGTACTGAGTAATGACAAAGCGCCCCCGCCCCTCCGTCCCACCGCTCACATACCTAAGGCGCGGCCACCTAGTCCCGCGCGGACTATAGCCAATTCATCATTCACGCAATTCATACATCTTTTCTTTGGCAGTTCACATTCTTGTAATAATAATCAGAATGTATTGTCCCCACTGTAGGGCAAAGGCCTCCCTTTCCTTTTTCCACTCAACTCGATCCTGAGCCAACATGATCCAATCCCACATATAAGCGTCAAGTCCTGCCCAGTCCCATTAGAGCTTGGCTCCGTTTTTGGTGACGTCTGCAATTTGTGCCTTAGAGCGCAGTATTGTTTCGTATCCGGTCGGTAATACATTTTTACTTAAACAATAGTTTATTTAAATGAATCTTCATTCCCCCCAGGTATTCATAGGCACAGACACAGGTAGAGTGGCACCGCACATGTTCTACCAAGCCTGCCGGGTGTCCGGCAAGAACTCCACGCCTTGCAAGGAGAGGAAGGACGACGGCACGGTCATCATCGAGATCGACCTGGAGCCGGCCAAGAACTGGCAAGTCACCTGCGACTGTGTTGGGATTCTCAAGGTTAGTTCAGACACTTGCGTGGCTTCTAAAACTTAAATTCATCTTTTAATTACGGGCTTTTTAGAAGAGTCAGGATTCCGGATCAGCTCCAATGGTAGCATTCTTTGAATGTTATCACTCTTCTCCCAAAAGTGTTCTCCTTTCTACATTGACATAGTTCCTATTACTCTGCTAATCTATAAAAACCTTCACTTACCTTCCAGGAGCGCAACGTAGACGTAGAGCACAGATTTGGCGAGTCGCTGGGCGGCGCGGGCGGCGGCGCGGTGAGCGCGGCGACGGGCTCGGCGCACATGTCGCGCGGCAAGAAAAAGTCCACGCGCTGCCGCATGGTGTTTCGCACCGACATCGTCAGCGCGGCCGGCCACGTGGAGACGCTGCAAGTTTGCTCCACGCAGATTATATGCAGTGAGTCACGGTTTTATTTATTTTACCATTTATGTACGCACCTATAATAAAAAGACAAAAACAGAAAAATAAGTACAAAGGTGACGCTTATTTCCAAAGAAATCTCTTCCAGCATAGCTGCAAAGTAAATTTTATGTAAAATCATTTCAAATCAATGATAAATAAATTTTGCATAAACCCTTTTATTTTAATGATAAATAAATATAAAAAAAATAATGACATGAATAATTTCGTTAATCACACTACATTTCAAGGTAACGCAACCATTTTACAATGATTAAATAGTAAATACATAATGCTTTGTAAATGACGATTAGTCTTTTTATTTAGATATAGCTGTGAATACAAACATCCACAGAATTAACCACGTTCTTGACTTTACTTGGCCTGTCTATAGACACAAACATAAATTGGAAATCACACATTAAAAAGATAAAATCAAAGCTATCCAAATTTGCATCCGCCCTTTGCGAAGTCATAAAAATCACTAACCTTGAACTACACTTGTTACCTATTATGTCTACGCATATGCGTGGCTCAGTTACGGCGTGATATTGTGCGAAACAGCACAGAAGCGCCTACATTTTTCACATTGCAAAAAAAAACTTATAAAAATCCTAGTAAATATAGAAGACACCGACAGTTGCAAACCTCATTTCCAAGAACATAGAATCCTTATCCTCCCCTGCTTATACATTCTAGAAATATGCAAATTCGTTCGAAATTACCTACATTTTTACACAACAAGAGATAAAATACAGTCAAAATATATGTACATTGCGCCAAATATTACCAGAAATAATTAAAGAACAAAAATTTAATACATTCATAAATAAATTAAAACAAGAGTATTGAGTTTTTTTTTTGGTTTTTCGAATGTTCACATTTTTTTACCCCAAAAACCTAATTCGGATGTTTACAAATATTTTTTAATCTAATCTCAAATATATTTTTATTTTCTTAAATTACCCATATCTGTCCAGCCGCTCTCAAGTGATGCTCGAGTGTGAAGACCAACGAACAGTATTCCATTTTTATTTATATAGAAGATTAGCAGAAAAAAACATAAAATAAAATATGTTCGCTGTTGTAAAATCTTAAAGCGTGTGATAAAACAGTCAAGAAAAAATTCTAATGCAAAATTCCATGCAGTAGCAATAAAACTAAGGCGACATGGGCATTATTAAAACGACACACCCAAACTACAAATGTTCTTCAACCCACAATAGACTACATCCTGCATAATAACAATGTAATAAAATCTCCTGTAAAATTAGCTAGTATTTATAACAATTTCTACATTAACCTAAATCTCAATACTACGACAGCGGATACTAACAATTACAAATCCCAATCCACTTCTAACTCAAGCAGTATTTTCTTCCCAGTAGACTGGAGCGAAATAATAATATAGTTCTAAAATTAAAAAATAAAGCTAGTTGCGGATACGATAATACACCCATTAGAGCTATCAAAAAAAGCATCCCATTTATTGTTGACCCACTGGTACATATTCTAAATCTTATGTTAGAAACGGGCAAATTTCCCGATACCCTAAAGATAGCTTTAATAAAGCCATTATATAAGAAAGGATCACGGCGCGACATTAATAACTATAGACCATTTGCACTGTTGCCAAGTTTTTCGAAGATATTTGAAAAGGTTATCTATGCTAGAATCACAAAGTTTTTAAGTGTAAATAATATTTTAAATGTTAACCAATTTGGATTCCAAAAGAATAAAACTACATCATTGGCAATATATAAATTATTCAATTCCATTTAGGATAAAATAAATTATAAAAACAATGTGCTACTCTTTTCATTGATATGTCAAAAGCATTTGACTGTGTAAAGTATGACATCTTGCTTGATAAATTAGAAAGTATAGGAATAAGAGGCATAACACTTAAATTAATTGAGAATTATTGAAATAATACAATGCAGTGCACTTTTATTGAGGTATATAATGAATGTACAAAAATGGTGGTGAAATCTAAATTTGAATCTATAATACTAGGCGTACCGCAAGGCAGTATACTGAGACCCCCCTGTTCTTATTGTATATTAACGAGCTTCCCAATATAATTAACCATCTTTGTGTAATGTGTGCTGATGACGCAACCATATTTATTGCAAATGAATATTCCAATGATCTTATTTACGAAAGTGAAATAAATAAAACATTAATAACTGTAACTGATTGGTTGCAGTCAATAAATTGAAAAGTCAATGTCTCAAAAACAAAATTGATTCAATTTAGAAATCATAAAAGTAAACTTACGAAATTGAATACAATCATGTCTGATACAGTGATTGAAGAAGTAAAAGACACAAATTTCTTAGGAGTTACATATAGATCAACATTTAAATAAGAAGGCACATATTGAAAAGATTAATAAAAAAATATCAAGTGCTTGCTACGCATTGTCAGTTCTGGCAGAAACTACAAATCTAAGTGTTACTAGAAATGCTTATTTGGGAAATGTGTACCAAGTTATGGCGTCGTGTATTGGGGGAACTCGACAAATGTACAATCCACATTCATTCTCCACAAGAGATGTCTTAAGACAATATAATAACATGTATCGTACAGAATCGTTAAGAGATGTCTTCAGAACGGAGGGTTTCCTGACACTGACTGGTATTTATATACTCGAATTATGTTTATTTGTTAAAAACAATATGCAATATTTTAATTTCAAATCAAATTCTAAAAGAAACATTCGGAAACAATATAAAGATGACATTAATTTACCAGTTATTAACAATATGATGTATTATAAAAGTATGTATCTGTGTCTATTCGTGTGTACAATCAATTACAAATAAATGGAAATATGTATGTTTAAAAATAAATTGAAAGAAATGTTAATTGATAAGGTATTTTATAATCTGCATTAGTTTTTGATAAAAAAATAGAATTAGTAAGTACCCAATTTCTTAATACTATTGCATATCCGACTCGGGTAGACTGTTGAAACAAAAAAATTTTATGTATTAGAACTTAATGTACACAGCTATGCAATAAATATATCTTTATCTTTAGCAATATTATCTTCAAAACGTTTTCCATGAAGATTTTATAACGGCCCATGTTTTTATACAGTCTCAACTCAACCGAGATTCCATTAAGTAACAGACAAGAATCGAATGAAACAAAATGGCTTTGGTGATTAACGTCTGCCTGATATTTGTGATAACACATCATTGACCAACTAACATCATCATCGTCATCATTGATACCAACTGTTGCCCATAAGAATCAAAATCCTATCTTTTAATACTAGTAGTAGTGTACCTGTGTCCCAAATTACATCCAAATCCGTTTAGGCGTTAAAACGTAAAGGGTGACAAACATACAATTTCACAAACCTTCATATTGTTTTGGTGTACGTATCGTAAAACTTATACGTTGTTCATATTCGTTTAAACTGCGATCTGTATATGTGTCTAGGTTATTTCATTTGGACCTTGCATTTAAAATATTGCACAAACTCAAACCATGGTTAACGTCAGCTTAACTATATTTTTTTCGTCTCTTAAGCTTACAGTACCTAAACAAAAAACGCAAGTTGTAGAAACAATAAAAGTACATGATTGACTACAGTAAAGAAAATCAGAGAAATATATGATATTCTTCAGGATATATGCTAAGTAGGATAGTGTGTTGAAAACATAATACAACTAATTTGATACGATAGAAAAAAATCATGAAGATACCTCTGAAAACTTTCTTTTTACAATAAAAACCATACTATTTTTTTATCAGAGTATTCTACAAGCAACATACTAATAGAGTAGTGTTTTAATTTTTTTGTCCAAACAATGTATTTTTTGTAATTAAATAATTGCTTCATATTTTGCAATAAAGTGTCATCGCGCTTCCCTTTCTTTTCTATGCAGTCCGATAGTGACCGCGCCTTAGGTCATGTAAGCCCCTTAACTTTTATAAGTAAGATGGTTACCCCCTTATATGCACTTAATTATTATTCTTTCTCCTTTACAGCACAACCGCCAGGCGTCCCGGAAGTGTGTCGCAAGTCCCTAGTATCCTGCCCCGCCTCCGGAGGCCTGGAGCTGTACTTCTTCGGCAAGAACTTCCTCAAGGACACGCGCGTGGTGTTCTGCCAGAGACAGGACGGCCGCACGCACTGGGAAGAGGAGGTGGCTCCGGACAAGGAGTTTCTACAGCAGGTACACCAACTTATTACATTACGAACGGCCCAAATATTAATGTATTATACACATAAACCTTCCGGAATAAATTCTTTAAAATGATGGTGGAAACCGCATCAAAATTAATTGCGAAGTTGAACACTGCGATCACACAAACAGTATCGAAATTTAAAAAGTAGAGATTTTAATTTATAATATGTGTTGATAACAAGGACAACCGACACCGGAGGCCTGAGACAACATAATAATTTAGTATTTGAAAGGCTCATTTACACCCTCAAAAACCCTCGCGGTCAAAATGGCTGTTCCATACATTTTGACCGCGAGGGTTTTTTTTTAAATCTAGAATCGTGCTGAATTCATGGTATCAGTTTGCGCGTCGATGTTGCCACCTTGTATTGGCTTGCTTTAAGATGAGGATCACTTATGATAAATTCCAATCTTCAGTTATCATGGTTTATTTTAAATTGTGAGTTTGAATGACTATTATGTTTGGATAGTTCTGAAACTGATAAAATTAATCAGTCACGTTTTAAGATCTATTGAGAATGATCCGATATGAGCCACGAAGGATAAACTTCCTACGCCTTATTAGAGGTTATCCCTACACAAGTTCATTAGTGAAATATGTGTAAATTCAATGTTCTAGGCACTCTGTTAGCGATTTAAAAACTTGCATAGGTAAAAAATCAGTGTTTTTTTTTTATTCCATCTTACAAGACACTACATGAATAAGACTGTCTAAACTCACAACACCCAGTTTTCCATCTTCAAATTGGCCGTTGATTTTATAGAAAACATGCTTTGCACGGATGCACTGTACAGTCAGCTCCAAATATATGTATACACGGACAAAGACCCATTTTATGGTCAACAACCTTTGTTTTATTTTATCCACCGTATAGATACTAACATAGTATACCATTTATTTTGCCAAAACAAAGTAACCAGTTGGTCCCAAAACAATTATAGACCTGATGAGTAAAATTAGGTATTCTACATAAGTTTCATAAATATCTATACAATAATCATTCAATAACGAGGTAAACAAACCGAAAAGCTCATTCAATTCAAAAGTTTGCTTATTATTTAGGTTGCAGACACACACGAAAAGTGACTTTGTTTTATACTATGGATAGAGATGAACAAGTTTTCGTTCTCTTCCAGACTCACTTAGTGTGCTGCGTGCCGCCCTACGCGCGCCCCGACATCTCGGAGCCCGTGGCCGTGCAGCTGTTCGTGCGCTCGGGCGGCAAGGCGTCCGAGCCGCACTCCTTCTACTACACGCCGACCGCGCTCGATGTCGGCCCGCAGCACACTTCGAGGCACCATACTCAAGGTAATACTAGCACAAGTAACACGGTACATGATACGCTTGGGTGTGCTTGGATACAGGGTTTTTTAGTGTCAAAAGCGTGATAAAAAATATATAAATTAGTAAAAACAGGTCAAAATTTGAAAAAAAAAATGTTTCGTAATTTGTCAAAAAAAGACTACTTTATAATAAGAGTTTATTACAAAACTGCTGAGAAAAAGTATAGGTATGTAAAAATTCAGATAAAAAAAAATATTTATTCAAAAGTTTTCCTTAAATACACCGTCACGCATTGACATTAAGAAACGCGTTTTCGCATTTCGTATATTCATAAGATAGAGTCGTCACGTCCTAAATGATGTCTAGATGTCTTCCATGTATGCACGAATATATAAATAATAACATTATACGCTTCTATATCTGTGTGCAATAAAAAATTGCTGTCAAATAGTGCAAGGCTTTTGAAAACTTGTGTTATTTCATTACTCACATTTGTGTGTGTTTTAATCTGTAAAATAGGGGTAATTTAAAAAGTCAGCGGTATTTAAAAAAAGGATAGCAACAATATTCTGACAGCCTATTGCAGTCGAAAATAAAAAATCTTTGAAGCTGTTCCTGCGTTTTTAATTAGCCCCAGTTTACGTCCTTGTCATTTCATTCGGACAAAGTAAAAGTTATATTTAAAAAAAACTGCATTATCTGAAACGATATATCAGAATTCAAAATAGTAAAATCTAATTAAAATACGAATACTATAGGTCTACCAGAATCTCAAGGCATAAAAAAAAATAGGGATTTTCATATGGATTGACATTGCCATATGAAAATCATATTTTTTTTTTGCCATTAGATTCTGGTAGACCTATAATATTGATTATGTTGCTACTGTTTTCTTCTTCATTTAATTCTATCACTTTTTCGATTTACTTTTTAAGTTCTTGTATAATAATAAGTTATCTTAAAAGATTAAGGTGAGCCAAAATTAGAATCTAATGGAAAGGTGAATCTTTAACTCGTAGAATAATACACAAACACACTTCTCGAAACTTTAAGGTGGACAAAACTATATCAAAATCCACCGAGCAGTTTTTGAGTTCAGTTGTAAGGAACGGACCGACAGACCTGGTCAATTTCATTTATATATATCATAGTTTTAACCGTTATTTATATTGTATAGACTTTGTCCCTGCATGTTTCATTTGTGGTCAAAAATGTTGCTATTTTTTTTGCTTTTTATCTAATATTGCTTCTTACCATCGGAGACTAACGTATACTGTAATATAAATATAATTTAATTTTACATTATAATCTGGAATCTGAATATGCATTGCATTAAAACTGAATTTACTTTAGAAATATTTAGTATCATTTAGCGTTTAGTACGTATCGCTTACCTTTTTATGGCTTATGCGAAGATACATACTTAAAACATTTATAATAATTAGCTTAACGACAAAAAATTCAGCATTAAAAAATCTGAGCAATATTTTCGTTTTTGATTCTATAAATATACAAAGCGAAGTTGCTTGTAAACAACTAAACTCCTTGCTGACCATAAGAATAAAAGAGTAAGCGATACAATCAAACTTAATATATTATAGAAACATTTGATTGCCTTATTGCATATATAACAACATGTTGCTTGGATCTAACCACGCTTATTTACTGAAGCATGTATATAACACTGCGGTACTTAGTTATATGATTATAATACTGAAAGTTAAGATATATATTTATAGAGATATTTGGAAGAAACGACTGATGCGCGAATTGCGTACTCTTTCTTTTTTCCCTTCTGTTCAAGCTAGGTCTGTCTAGGTAGCGAGCACTGCCGACGCCCGCCGCTGCCCGCTGACCGCGCCAGCACGGTACTGACACCCAACACACAGACACACACTCACACATACAGACAGACACACACAACACACCTTACAGAAAAAACCACACAGATACAATTTTGTTACAACATGTATGCACTGTCGATGTTGTTTTGTTTATTTTTAGACTGATTTTCACCTTTTTTGCCATCTAAAGATTAGTATCACTCCTGTGTTAATAGTTAAATGTTGTTATTAAAATCATAAAAAATAGAAAGAACAGATATTAAACTTTGCTTAATATAAAGTATATTAATATGCCTTTGAATAAATATATTATCAGTCAAAATTCGTCTCAAACCAATAATTCTTTAGCATATATTGACATGCCGTCGACAGTGCACTATAATCACACAAGCAAGCAAGACTCAATACAGAAAAACACACAATTGAAAAAAATAATCCAATGACGACGCAAAGTCACTGGAAAATGAACTTTATTTACTTTTACACAGAGCTCACTTGCCAGTAACACTGACCTTCGCGTAGGACAGACTGCACATCCCCCCACACTTTAGATAGTACTTATATTGCGTGCCGACCCTATGTTGTATATTATTGTATGTTTTACTCCGACTTAACTGGTTTCTAAATATGAATATTAAAAATGTGCTTGATAAAATCATATGTGAAATGTATTAGTTTACTGTGAAATTTTGACCGTTTTCAACGTGGTGCCTGGTGATTTTATTTTAATAGGGCTATCGATATCTCTAATATATATAATCATTAACTTATCGAAATGTAGCTCAGTTCAAAATAATCGAAACTGATTGTGCTGCATTTGTAAAATACACAAGAAAAGAGATCGACTGCCACTTACTGAAAAAGTGTTTTATTTTTTATCTTTAAATAAAAATACTCCTCTAAAGCCTCGTCCTATTTAAAAGCAATCGCCGCGCGAATATCCGATCGTCGCGTCCATGTCTTTCACCTTTTTGTTCGGTAAACTTGACCGCGTGGTCGCGCCGACAGAGGGCGCTTTCCGGTTTACAGAACAAGAAGAGACCACAATAGCGCATTCGCGCGACTATCGCTTTTAAATAGGACTCGGGGTAAAACTTCAAAATTAGTTAAACTACTATCTATACCAGTATTGCATGCTGAAAACGTCAAAGATTTGCACCACAAAATAGCCGGAAACCCTCTTCTGTTACCAAACCGATTACTTTTAAGGAGAGACCTACATCCTACACAGGTCCGCCTGCAGTCTGCTCGGACTCAGGAACCAGATATCTTAGTGAATCGTTTGAGAACCGGCAAGCTTTGCTCGACACATCGGTTTGTCGATCAACATTTCGATGTGTCATTCGAAGCTACAGTAGCGTTATCTGATTACAATAATCTGGTTAACTTGTGTGATAACTGAAGAAATACAAATATATAAAAAGATAAGAATACATACTTAAATATTTGATTGCTACTCATGCTGTGATAAGAATATTAACGTCCATTGACTCATGTCTTATTCTTTTATTTGATTTTATAATCGATTGATATTTTAATATTTTTTAAATAAAAATCTAATAATAAAACAGTCTAGAAAAAACAAGTTTTCAAAAATATAGTTAATAATTTGTTTTTTACATAATATTGAAATTTACATAATGTATCTTAAAAATTGGATACAATAAATAGGTATAATAATATTGAGGAGTTTATACTTAATAGCAATTGAAATTCCTCAAAAAAAATATGTAAAAACAAATTTTTTACACTGAATCAAAATACATTTCTAAATTAAAAACATTTACTGTGGAAAACACGCCTTTAGTGACCACTACTGTGTCAACACGACACATGTAACGGGACATGTCGCGAGATGTGACCCGTGTTTTATAACACGTTAGATGTGTCCATAGACTAGTTACGTGTGTTCACTTTAGATATCCTATCGACGAGAATTCGTTCCTCAAGCTAGGATCGTACAAGCTACAGGCGTATCTTCCGTAGGCAATGTGTCCAAACCAGTTATTTCGGAGCGTGCGTAGGGCAGGGTCGGCGCGAGTGTGTAGTCCCTCCGGAGCCCCACTAACGTGTGCGCGCCGCAGGTGGCGAGGAGGCGCGGCCCGTGCTGCTGTGGGGGGGGGGCCTCATGCCGCCGCCCGCGCGGCCCGCGCGCCGGCCCTCCGTCATCGTGCCGGACCCGCACTCCCCGCAAGGACTGAAGAGCGAGGTATGTACATTGTAACTATTATAAGTAAAAAACAAACAACCAATCATACCAAACCAGATCACAAAAACGCCAAACAAACTTAACTCAATTATGTCCAATCTTCAAATGTTTTTTTCTCAA
Source organism: Luperina nickerlii (assembly GCA_963855955.1). Taxonomy (NCBI): domain Eukaryota; kingdom Metazoa; phylum Arthropoda; class Insecta; order Lepidoptera; family Noctuidae; genus Luperina; species Luperina nickerlii. The sequence continues at coordinate 22,713,624 of OY979667.1, forward strand.
ACCCAATTGAAAACGCATTTTTAGAGGTCAATAATGTTAGAAGAAAGAAAACTGGATTGTCCATTCCAAAGAGAGAAGAAGGATGGGCAGAGGAAACAGGATGGTAACTGAAACAAAAAAAGTCTGCGTTGGTTTAAATTTTATCCCAGGTATAAAATCTTCCCTTTAGAGGCCACTTGTATCTGACTGAAACCCTTCAAAAAGAGAAAATGCACTCTCTTTTAAAGACTTCCATTTCACTGCAAACTCAAACGCATTTATTTCAATTAAACAATTTCCAGACACTTCTCAAAAAATCGGTCAGATAGTCGGAAAGTTGAACCTAGTTGCCCATTACATAACGTAGATCTCTACGGAGTAGAACGGATAAGATACTTCAAGAACACTCTTAAATCAAGATATTACAAAATCCTGGTTATTACAAATTCAAAATCCATTGTTCTCACAAATAAAGTGTAATACTGTAATGTGTAATCGTTTATTTTCCCAAATAAATAAGATTTTATACGTAAAAAAATTACGTAAAAACTGTTTTCACTTCTCATGCTCTAAAAGTTCGTCTTTATGTTGCGCATAGGCGACATAAAGTCGCTTTTTATGGTCTAGTGCATAAAGTAAATTTTTGACGTGAATACGTCTTTAAAATTGCTTCCATAGTGAGAGGCAAGTCAAAAAAACCAATGATAACAAAATCGAGGGATACAGTTCGGTGTTGCAGCTTCATATCTATCATCTCCATACTAAATTCAATTACACCATTGGATAGCTATATGATCAAAGAATTCATTACTCTGAGTGAGGACTGTGACGCATCGCGCGTTGTGGAGGGGGAAGCGCCGCCATTTTGAGGTAGTTTTGCTGCGTATCGAGATTTCCACTTAGTATAACTTTTGACTCTGAAAAGCTACAACGTTCGTTTAAGTTTCAATCGTCAGCTCTCGTCAAAATCTATTGGTTGTATACAAAACATTAGTGTAAAATAGTGACAGTGAATATGTGTTAAAATAAAAAGAAAAATAATATCAAAAATATATAATGTCGGGCATATACGCGTCAAAAAGCCAAATCAAAATACAGAGGTCGTATACGGTTGGAAAGTGCTTCTCAAGAGCAATCGAATGGTACCAATAAAACACCATATGATCGAGTCAAGCAGTGCCGGGAATGTAAGAGAATGAATGCGGCCGAGTGGATCAACCCCGTAACGTAAACGTATTCACCTACAGTAGGTACACGGCCGTATCCATGACACAGCCAGCTATTCATTATATTCGTCAGTCGTATTATTTAAAAATGCAAAGAACTTTTTATGATTTGGCAGTATGAAGTACTCAAGTCGAATGACGCAATAAATAATAAAAAAACTTCTTTTTTTTTAATGAAGTTAGAGAATAGCTAATGCTATTCTCTTTTCAATTCTTCTTCTTTTTCAATCCTTTTTTCTCTCTTTTTCAATTTTGCAACACTTTTGAACAGTGAAAATACTTTATATACTTTATGCCTGTTTTATTTTCTCGCAATCAAAGGGAAAAGCAGAGTGTGAGACCCATTTTACCATTGTAAAATGGCTTCTTGTATGCCCTATTTGTACAATCTACTATTTCTCGATCAGGTCGCAGACGAATCCAGTCAGCACTCGTTGGCAGACGGCGGTGAATCGTCGTGTGGAGCGGACGAACCTGATAAACCTATGAACATGTCCGATGAACTGAATATTGTGGACCTCAGGCTCAAGTCTGAGATGTCCCGGGACTCGCAGAGCCAGGTATGATATTCCTTTTACTATTTTACCGCAAACAACTTTAGTATTTATATAGTCTACAATTTCTTATTTCCACATGTTTTTCAGAATCAGAAAAAAATCTTAGAAAAACATACACACAGGCAGAAACCACAGAACCAACATTTATTTTCTAATTTCAAAGGAGGAGCATTTTATAGCCAGAAACTACAGGCGGTCGATTCTGTAAAAATCTCACCGTGAAAACTTAGGTGAAGTGAGTTTGTTTTTGCTAGGAATTGACACTATTGATAGCTCACTCCACGCTCAATTCACCTAAGTTTTCATGGTGAGATTTTTACAGAATAGCACCACAGTACTTCTAATAGTAGGTACTAAAATAAAATGTCGTGTACAACTATGTTATCTGTCAATCAGGTGAGCTTCGTAAGCGGGTACGAGAGTATGAAACTCTCTCCGAGCACACCTGCTCAGAGCGAGCCTCCCTCCCCTCTCGCGTCCTTTACGCAACAGCTGCAGGCCATACAGAACCAGGTGCAGACTGACAAGATGGTAGAATCCGTCACCGCCGCCATCTTCAACAACGACGACAACGCGCCGCAGATCTACCCTACCATCATGCAGCCCATTGATCCCATGAGACAGCTCATCTCATCCAAGAGTGTGGACGCTTTAGAGCCGGACATGAAACTCAACCCTCAACTCATGATCACCGATACCACCATGGAGCAAAACGAGCAAAGACTGATAGTGTACAACCAGATGCAGAGCAGACAGGAGGAGAGCTTCAACCCTTTCGGAGTCATCACCAAGCTGGAAATGGGCACCAGCCAGATAGAGCAACGTCTGGCGCAGCAGTCTGCGCACATGGAGGCGTTGGTGGAAGACGCCATGAAGGCCACGGCCGCCATACTGCCCGACAACACCAAGCTGGACGAGCTGGTGAACTCGCGCGTGGACGACCATCTGGCGGGCGCGCCCTCGCCGCCCAGCGCCAGCCACGCCTCCGACGTGCTGCTGGGGCCGCACGGGGCCGGGCCGCACGGGGCCGGGCCGCACGGGGCCGGGCCGCACGCGGCCGCGCCGGGCCGCCCCCCGGCCGAGCGGCGGCCGGCCTCGGCCATCCCGCCCGACGTCATCCTGGACCCGCAGGTGTCGCCCAGCATGCTGTGCGAGGGCTCGCAGCGCATCCTGCCGCCCGGCCCGGCGCCGGACGAGCTCATGCTGATGCAGGACCAGGTGCAGATGACGTCGGTGAAGACCCCGCCCGCGGCCGTCAAGTCCATGATACTGAACGCGGCGGCCGAAATCCTCACGTCAGACACGACCATGAACGCTTTAGTGACGTCAGCGATTAACACCGCTAATATTTTGACTACCGAGAGTGCTGCCGGATCGGGAGGTATGCAGCAGACTGACTCTGCCCAACCGCCCGCGGAACCCGCTGGTGAAACTCCTCTAGTAGCCATGTCTCAGGCTGTATCTCAAGCTGTGACCCAAGCTGTATCTCAAGCTGTATCCCAAGCCGTGTCCCAGGCCGTGACCCAGGAGATGACGGCTCCAGTACAAGGCCTCACAGACATGAGCGACCAAGACCTCCTCTCGTACATTAACCCCAGCACCTTCGATCAAGGTGAGTACATGGACGTATATTACAACTAGTCAGACAGCCGCGGTAATCCGAACTACAACGAACTTATTACGTTCGGATTTAGTTTAGAATATGAACACAAATTAATGTAAATATACTGTATATAGTAAGTTAGTACGTATTTTTGTTGTAAGTGAAGGTTCATTGACCGCCACGTTTCGGGTTCGGATTCACGAGGCTTTCTTGCATTATCATTTGTTAAACATTCTTATAATAACTGCAGTAGTTTTAGTTTAAACAATAATTTATTAATTCAGAAAAGGTTCTACTTTTTTAAATTAATAAATTGTTTCATGGCAACTTTATTTTACTTTTAATTTATATCAATTTTTGTTTGGTATATTTGGACTTGATTTGTGAATCAAAATTTCGTTGTTTGTCGGAACGGCTAATTGATTTCCTGTACAATACTACTTGCATATGTCACTCCAATAAATAAATGATAATAGTTGTTTCTAACGAATGACCAACTTTATTTATTGCAGTGTAAAGAGACCCGCGTCGCCGATACCGGACGCACGCGCGGGACACTTTGCCTAGTGAATGCATTTCTTGTGTCGAGGGCTCAAAAGCAGTTTTTATGTGAATTTTTAATGGATGTCAACGTAGAAATAAAGTATTTAGAATAGAAAATATAATCTCCGGATGTATGGGTGTTTGTGTTATTATGATTCTCAAGTAATTGTCCTTGGTTTTCTCGTAAAGTGTTTGGACGTCAATTACTTCATGATGTGAGTCAGTATTACAGGGCAAATCAATTGTTTGAACACTTTGGAATCGTTGTAGATCATCTAAAATGTGTGTAGTGACATATTATGTATTTATTATATGGGGATATACCAGACATTTGTTATAATAATGTACTATCTATAAGTATAAACCTACACCGACTATTATATCGAAAAATCTTATATTTATTATACCAATATACTCTAGAAGTGTGAATTTTAGATCTTATACATAAACGTTGTATAAATCGTGCAATGATTTCAATCAAATCGAAATCAATCGTATGTATAATGTATTTGAGAAAATGAACATACGTTGTCTAGTACGGATGTTTGCACGAATATCGAATTATTGTAAATAGTGTCATGTTTGAGTATTTTTATATCTGTGGCGTCGAGCGGTCCTCCATTAGATTATCCCTTGTCTGTATTAGAAATGATAATTTACGATTTCTAATTTTGTCTCAGATTACGTGAATTTAGTGAAACTTCAGAATTGGACAGCCTTCTACAGCAACAACTGCGTCGGTAATACCTGTTGATTGGTGAATCGATCAGTTCTCCTCAATATGGCAGCCAGCACCGTTCGCTCAGCTATCATGAGACTGGCGCCCACTCTGGGGCTCAACCATCTCGTAGCCGATACACCAGTTCTGTCTCCATCAATCATGCTGGTGGGACCAGCCGTGATCTGATACTAGCCTAAGTAACCACTAATAGGTCTACCTAAGTCTTCAATAAGTTAGGATCCAATCAATCTTACAGGCATATTTATTGACATTTGCATGGCCTATAAAGGCTAGATTTCTTCTAGAATCCTAAAAAGTCTTGAAAATTTTTCTATTTAAATAAAATTATCATTTCTTTTACGGGTTTTTCAAGCTATTATTCCTTTAGAGAATCCACTGGACTAGGATTTAGGCAATGTTACTGAGATTTGAGTGTTACGAACTTGCGATTAGCATTTAGAAAAGTGTTGCTTTATCATCTCGGTTACATTTTTTAAACCCTAATCATTAGACTGCAGCCAGATATGACTAATGCTAGCAACCATTCGTGACTTCAACTAAGTAAGTTGTCACAGTCGATAATTTCAAGTGTAGATAATATTTTGAACGTTCAACGTTGCTATCTGAGTCATGTCTGCCTGCAGCCACATTTAAATATAATTTATCTACTGCTTATTGAGTGAAGACGAATAGTCAGTGTATAACTTTAGTGCTGGACGCAAAGAATGAATTTATAAATTGTACATACATACATGCTGTGGTAATATCCTATTTCCTGTATTTTGAATTAGAAAATTAATACAGTCTGTAGTATAAATTCACAATATACCCTGACTACCCGTCTACCGCCGCGCCATCTTTTGTTCGTCAGAACAAAATCCTTTACAAAACCGTGAAGTGCTTCCCGTACAACGAACACAAATCTAAATTATATGCAAGCTTTAACAATATACATGTTTCCGAGAAAACGCAACGAAATTAACCCCTCTCAATAGTATACACAAGAGACCACTTCACATAATGTAAAGTATATTTTTATATGTTGTATATGATTGTGATATGTAACTGAACATATTAATCAACGTAGTCGTTAAATTTTTATAAGTGTAAGAAAATTGTACTGATGTGATGTTAGAGCAAAGAGTATATTAAAAATTATGTTATGAAAATTTATTATTAATTATAAAATGAGTTTTTTTTATAGAGTCGAATGCTACATATTTGTGCCATTTAAATAAATGTAAACGTAGGTGTATGTTAGTGTATGAAGCATATCGATAGAGTTCTATCAATTATTGGTTCTGGCCGACAGGATGTAGTAACCGTGCCTTTAGGACATTACAGTTCGCGTCAAATAACTTTGCCGCTCTGAAGTAAGCAACAAATCACTGCGCAGTAGTTAATCTTAGGAATAAAACAGCAGCGCGCATGCGCGGCTAGCGAAAAGCCTAGCTTCAGAGCGGCAAAGTTATTTGACGCGAACTGTACACATAACTTTACGACATAATTGTTGGCATAACACAAAAATAGATATTTAATCAAGCCAATAATGACCTTGTATATGGTCATTTTTCGACTTGCAACACTAATTTATAGCGGTCATTGTGTCTAGTTTAATAGAAGAAAATATACATTATACAGTATTTAATCAGGGACCATGATGCAGATATACATACATTATACAAAATAGACATTATGTATACAAAATCTACAAACATTTTATACTGATATATTAGATGCTGTATATGAAACGTACCAATGATTCTATATAATATTTATATGTACTGTTAAGAAATCTTAAGCAAAAATATAAGTAAAAAAAATATATGAAACAAAAATATAAGTAAAAAAAATTGGTACACTTATACATCATTGTGCTTGTAAAATGTCAACATTAACTTATTCTAAATTCAAATTATTATTATTTATTGTCAAGTCGTACCTATGTAAACAAAAAAAAACTTATACAATACAGCTCGTCGATGTCGGGGAAGTCGACGTGAAAAGTGACCATAAATTCAGCACATAATTCTAAACCCCCCAGCGTAGAAATTATTCAGCCGTTATAAAAAAAAAAACTTATACAAAAGTGCATGCCTACGCAGTTAAGATGAACATAAGTTTCCACCTTAGGGTGGATAAACGGAATAACCCCTGAATTTATGCTAACAGTGTGCGCGGCGATGTTCCTGCTATCCTGTTTATGTTTTATACAACATTTTTCAAGCATGATGGTAATTTCTTCACGGTATATTTGATATAAAACTACTGGGAATCTCCACAGTCTTCCTCTTAAGTGTTTCTGAATGTGTTTCGCATTGTATCCAAGGGACATCACATTTATTGTATTTTATACTTATGTTAGTCTTCCATTTTGTCAAACATTCGCAAACCTTTGTTATAGTAAAGTGAAATATTATTTGAAAAGGAGAAGATAGTTAAATATATGAGTTGTGTGTTAAGCAGTGGTTTGTTGAGAAATATATAATAGTTAGCTGAAAAATAATCTAAGTTGCTTACGTTGTAATATTTGAGCTCCATCAGAGTGAGTTATACTCTTTAATTATTGTATACAGCAAAAAATATGATCAAAAAAATTGCTCATTCCTCGATTTGTATATTTTGAAGAGCGTTTTTTTTTTTATAAAATTAGTTTTAGAAACGTTAACTATCTTCTTCGTTTAAAAGTTTCCTGTATAAAATATAACGTATAGAATTACGTACACTGATAGATCTCTAGTCGATCTAAATCGATGAGTGCTATTGCCGAGCGCGCGTTCATAAAGTATGTTATTTGTTTTGATGTAATTAATAAATGTTATGAAAAATATTTTGTGATTTTTATTTGTTGCTCCCAAATTCATTATACTAATATTGATATGATGCACACTCGTTAGTGTATTTCCCTTTCCGTGTTCAGTTTGGGTCAGTTAATCACTGTTTAGTAATCGACTAACCCAAGCTGTGCTAACATTAAGAAAACATCAGTAGAGAAACACAAAACATCAGAAGAATTCCATCCCATTGCCATTTTTTCATCACCAGCTAAAGTTTTTGGAAAACATACTACATAATTATATTCATTTTCCAGTTAGAAAGTATCTGTGTAACGAAAAACATGGTTTCAGAGCAAAAAGATCAGTGCATACTAACCTTCTTACCTTATTAGGCTATACAGGGTAGTCAAAAAGTCATTTGTTCCCAACGAGTAACACCCTCAACTGTCACACTGTTACTTGATAGGAAATTTTTAAGAAAAAATTCCCAACCAGTCACACTGTTACTCAACGGGAACTTCTTATTAGTAATTTCCCAACCAGTCACACTGTTACAGGTTTTAATGAAAATCACAATTCACAATAAATAACGGTATAAATATGTTGTGACAATTAAAATTAATTAATAGCAAAATAAAGATAAGATAAACAGAAACATCAGTTACCCCGGGTGTGTAATGGCGGTTATTTTCCATGCATAGTTAATGTTAATAGTATATTTCATTACAAGTGCGGAAAGGTTGTCATTGCAAAGAGTTCCGACAAATGTCTACCCGAGCCGAGGCGCAGCCGAAGGCGAGGGTTGACAGTTGGAACAAGTTGCAAATACGGTTTCGCACGTGTACTGAACGACTATTTTTAATACAGTTGCGAAAAAATGAAGCAATTTAATAAAATAATAAAAACACAATAAACTCAACTAACTAATGGCGCCAACCGTAAAATATAAGCAGAGATTTTTTTTTCTTTACCCATTCTGGTAGGCAAATTGAACTATACCCATACAGCCAAGTCTTCAGTAGAATTTCTTTATTGATATGAAATGAAAATGAAATTTAATGAGATGAAATGAAATGAAACCTAACCTAACTCATTCAATCAAATCATTAAATCTGATATTGAAACTTCTTTTTAGAAATATACGTAGGTATTTGCATGAATCATAAAAACTTTTATGAATTTTTTTAGTAAAAACTTCATGGTTGGTTCTTCTTTTTAATAGACATTATTTTGACAGTTGGGAAAGAGAACGCACGAGTTCGGGAAAGGTAAAAAAAAAGCACGAGTATGTAATAGCCCACATCCCGAACGCTATACGTCCCTGCAATACGCCACTTTTTGAGCAACTGTATTAAAAATACATTTACAGTTTTACACATCCTTCTACCCGCGGCCCCGGTGGCGGCGGCGCCCGCGTCGTAAGCAGGGGTAGGGAGGTACGCAATATGAATCAGTTAGTGCAGTGCAATGAACCAAAGTGCACGAATGCCACGCTGTTGACCATGTCAAAAAAACTCTGTTATCAATATATATATTCAATCTGCTATCGTATTCTTTTAATTAAGTCCTGTAAGTGTGACTGGTTGGGAAATTACTAATAAAAAGTTCCCATCGAGTAACAGTGTGACTGGTTGGGAATTTTTTCTCAAAATGTTCCCATCGAGTAACAGTGTGACAGTTGAGGGTGTTACTCGTTGGGAACAAATGCAAAAAGTCGTGGATCAAACGAAATAGGGCGATAAAGGTCATTTAAGTGAGAAAAAATTTTTGGTAACGCTCTAAAATTTTTGGAAAAAAAATTCTCTTGAAATTTGGTACCCAGAGCCGAAATAGAACTTTTGTAGTGCTGCTACATTATCCAGTAATAATACAACACCGTTTATTTTATTGTTTTACATAACATTTATTTAAATTAGTCTAATTATTGTAAAAGAACTAAAAATCACAGCCTACAACGTTCCCACTGCTGGGACACTGGCCTCCTCTCTGTGAGAGGGAGTGGGCCGTAATCCACCACGGCCCAGTGCGGGTTGGTAGATGTCACATGTCTTCGAATTTTTGGTTCTAGGCATGCCGGTTTCCTCACAATGTTTTCCTTCACCGTTTTGAGAGCATTGTTGATGAAATAATTTACACAAAATAAAGCGCCTGCCTGGATACGAACCTATGATCTACAACTCGTAAGTCGCGGCCGTTACCACTTGGCCACCACAGATCTCAAAACTGCTGCTCGCAATCATTTTTAGGGCAATTGAATTATGTCCATGCTGTAGAAAGATTTTTGTTGGAAATGACCTTTATGTCCTTATTTCGTTTGATCCACGACTTTTTGACCACCCTTTATAACAAAATTTTTCGCAAACAAGTATCTCAAAAACTAGACGTCCTAAGTCAAAAATACATCTATATTTAATTATAAATCATTCTTGGTAAGAATTAGACCGTCACCAATTCATGGATTGCCCTGAAACAATATCAGTCACCTAGATACGCCCCGGTTTAAACTTTGATCTCAGATAACCGCAGCACGTGAAATGTTTGTTATCTACTCCCAATATTAGTAACTAATCATAAACAACTCGATTTCTACTAATAAGGATATTAAAATCGATATGTATATACTTCCCACTGAAGTACCTAGACATTGATTGGTGGCAATATAGGCTCGCCCCGTTACATATAGGTCTTGGGTCTGGGTACTGGCGAAAATGGGCTGTATATTATAGGTACCTGCACCTCTACCTAACCCTTCACGGGAAACAAAAGTGATGTTATGTTCTCATTGAAGACTGTTTTTTCTCACCTTCTTCATCGTGTCGCTGCCACGACTGTATTTCAGATCTTATTAGGCCAAAACTTTGCAGCCTCCACGGCGTAGTCGGTGTCAGGCCAGCGCAGAGGTCACTTTTAACCTACCCTTCAAAGCTATTCGATTTTACTCGATTTGACTGCCGCCATAGTGGTCGCTGTATAATAACTCGCCCTGTATACTTAGTTAGGTCTCCAGAGAAACGTGAGTAAAACGGTTTGCTGTGCTCATTTCGATTCAGAATCACCATGAGATCCATCCGCATTTCACGGATGGGGGATAACTATGAGACAAATGGGGTTTGATTTTGTTCCTCATATAATAATTGAGAACAGCGTCAATAATGGGTAGGTTGCGCGGAATCTCCAACAGCATCCTGAAAACTTTTATTAGAAGACAAAATGAACAGTCTCTTTATAAGGCACTGGGTACGGAGGCACGTGCCAACTTGTGGGCCACGTTTTTTTTTTGGTTGTATTTATTTGTATAAGTTTACTAACTCACCCTACGAATAAGTACTTATTACTTATTCGTAAAACTCACCCTTTTAATTATACGTTGCTTAAAGTTAAGACACGTTTTCATAAATAAACCCCATAGTTTTTAAGTCATAGTTACTAATACTATATGGATTGTGAGTACCTACTTAAGTCTCAAATAAAGAAAATAAAATCCAGATTTTTGTGTTTCACTCTTTTTAGTAGAAGTTGAAATAAAAAAACCAACAGTATTGCAACATTGCACCTCATTTAATTCAATTACATAATCCTATTTATACATACGTAATATGTATATGAGCGTAATATTCATAATTGCCTATTACAATAAAATTACACTAACATAACCCCGAATTACTTACACAAGAAATAGTTTCATTTATTTTACGTTTATAATAAATATTTATATATCGTTAGATGCCCATGTAAGAACATAGCGTGAAGGTACAGAATAGTACGAATATGATAAGTAGGATGGCAACCCAGGCAGGTACAGTACCTGTGAACAAAAACACATAATACATATAGTCACTTGTTTTTATAGTAAAACTAGCAGCGCCCCGCGGTTCCACCCGCATAAGTGTAGATCCCCAGGGAATATAGGGATAAAACTCTTCTATGTCCTTTCCCGGGAGTCAAACTATCTCTATAGCAAATTTCATCTAAATCGGTTCAGTGGTTCAAGCGTGAAGAGGTAACAGACAGACACAATTTCGCATTTATAATAGTAATATGGATATTTAATTTAGTAAACTGTGGCAGTAGATAGCTGTATTACGTAAACAGAGTAGCCGGGTCATCGACGCGCAAACTGTAACATGATTCTAGACCCACTCACGTAGAAATATTTCGTCAGTTATCAAAAAAAAATTGGCTGTTTCATAGAAAAATGCAATAGCAACGCGGTCAATTGTATTGAACACCAATTTTTTTTTTAAATAACCGTCTAAAAATTTCAACGCTGGGCGGTTCAGAATCATGTACTGAATCCATGGTAACAGGTTGAGCGTCGATGTACAGGCTGCAGCACATCAAGCTACCCGAAACTTTCAAATTTTCCCAATTAATTTTGAACCTTATGCTTAAGCGATAAAGTTGAAAATCTTTTAAAGAAATTTGACAGATTGTAGTAGCTGCATGTGCTGGTGGCGTCTGTACCTGCCACCTTGTGCAAAACCGTTTATCAAACTTAATTAATTCGGTCTTCAGTACAAAGAATGATGGGCATTTTTGTATGGAGCCTGGCCAGACGACCAATAGAGTTTTAATACATGTCAACTTATTGCTTATAACCTGCAATACAAAACATTTTATCGCCGAGGCACGGAGGGGTCTTGGTATGTAAAAATGGTCACCCATCCAGGGACCAACCGTGGTAAGCCTGAACGGTCGACCCGTGCGCCTGTTATTACTTAGCAATAAGTGTCAATGTTATGAGTCAATAAGTAATATTATTGAGAACTGCAGTGAACATTAGCGTCATAAACTAATACGTTTACATGGTACTTGCAGGTCTGATATCTCTTTAACCCGGTATTTCACAGCCTTCTGCTCATAATGAAAATTGATGCTTATGATATGAAGTTTCATTTGATGTATATGTAGTTTTTATTCGACCTACCGGCCAAAACGCCCACCAATCTTTATCCTGCAAATTTACAATCATATTGGGTAGGAAACATGATTCATCATGTGGTTACCAATTAAAATACTTGTTCCAAAAGTTGAAAAACTTAAAAAAAAAACGCGTAATAGAGGCGTAACACCGAATGTGGATTACGATAGCAGCTTTAATAGCTATATTCTTAGCTAAAAAAAATAACATAAATATAAAGTTATCGTGTCTCGTCATAAAAACATTGCAAAGACGACAATAATAACGTCACTTAACCGGTAATAAACCATTTTACTTTTAAATATAGAGGAGTATGTTTCCCAACTATTTTTACTACAGCGGACTGAAATAGGCTGTTTTCATACTAACTTCTATAAAGGTTCTGAGCGGCTGGTGATGTGGTGATTATGAACATTTACTTCTGTTAGGCAGCGAGTGCACGCAGTGTATGGCCAATTGGACAGTACTGAGGCTTCTGATCGAATGGTGATGTTGCTTTTGACCAGCTGGTGATTATAAACACTTACTTCTGTTAGGTAACGAGTAGACGCAGAGGAGTGCTCCCAGATACAGTTGTTTACAAAGATGGATAGTTACGCGGCTTCTGATAGGCTGGTGATGGTACTTCTGATTGGCTGGTGATTATCAACACTTACTTCTGATTGTCACTGAGTGCTCGCAGAGACAGTTGTTGACAGAGATGGATAGTTACGCGGCTTCTGATTGACTGGTGATATTACTTCTGACCGGCTGGTGATTATGAACACTTACTTCTGTTAGGTAGCGAGTGCACGCAGAGACAGTTATCCACAGAGATGGACAGTAGCGCGGCTTCTGATCGACTGGTGATGGCTGGTCCGTAGCCACGTACTGGTAGAAACTCTAGACCGGTCACGAACATCATATGTGCGTTTTTGACGTGAAGAACTCGCTAGAAAGCAAGCGGTGTATTAGAAATTAGAATATTAACGTTTTAGAAGCTTTTTTTATACAAGCAATATTAACAACCATGAAGTAAAACCCCGAATAATGACTTTTGGTTTTTGTAAGACTGTTTAAGGCTGCGTTTCCACCAGAGATGGGCGAGGATGCGTAGCGAGGAATGTATGTAAAGCTAACGAATAACAACGCTAACTTAGTTTAAGCTATGAAAATAAAGCGATGTTATTGGTTTGTTTCACACACATCCCTCGCTACGCATTCTCGCACATCTCTGGTGGAAACGCAGCCTAAGGCTCTGATGTCAAACATGTTGTAACAGTGGGGTAATTGCGTAGCACGTTAACAGTAGCAATGGCCATTTTGACAATTCATTGTGTTTTTTACATTGTTGTGCAGACAAGTTTTTCGAACATACGAAGCAATGAAGATACTGCTAATGCAATACCCTTCAAAATGATTCAGATTGTGATTGAAAATATGTTACGCAATCCAGGTGCAGGTGTTGTAATTGGTTTACTAAACTAAACCCCGAGTCATATTATTAGATTTTAAAACAAAAAATTAAATAGGACCCGTGGTTCATTTTGAATCACATTGTAGTTATGGCATAAGTTTATACTTTTAGTTGAAAGGTTAAAGAAAAAAAAAAAAATTTTAATAATAAGAAATATGAAGCTGAGACAACCTTATTACACTTTTCACCATTTTAACTTGTTATTCTAGTTTTTAATAAATACAATATGTCTTTATCATACCTGCAAGCTAAAAGCAATATAAATATCAACGGATCCGCTAAACATAGTGCCCACTCCGACGAATCTTCCGTCGTCTCTTACGGCGAGGGCCGACAGTGACTCGCTGGCGAGGGCGGAGCGCCGCAGCTCTCCGGAGCGCGGCTCCCACGACTGCAACAGGCCGCGCTGCCGCCCCGAGCGGGTCAGCGGGTTCGCTATTGTGAACATCCTGTATTGGTCCTTTTGATCTTCTATTAGACCGAATCTGTAATTTGATAATAATAATTAAGAATATTATGATTTTTGAGTTGGGTACGAGTTGCCACAACAGACTAGAGGCGTATTAGCAGAGGCATAGAATCGCAGACACTGCAAATACTAATAGAAGTTTCTAATAGATTGTTTATTGAATGAAGAGTCAAATCATAGAAAAAGTTTGTACGAAATATTTTTAGTAATTTTGAACTGTTGAATATAGCATTATTCAATCAATCTGCATAACCTAATATATCCCATGCGGGGGACGGCTTCCAGTCTTAAACGGAGGCAGCTGAATGAACCAGTAAACATAGAGCGACTGCCTATCTGAGCTCCATAACCCAGTTACTGGGTAACACAATACTCCTTGGCAAGACTAGTTGTCAGTCTTTTGGGCGATACCCCTTGGTAAAACTGGTTGTCAGAGATCGGGCATCTGACTACCCATAACGACTGTCAAAGATCTACGAATGACAGCCGGAACCAACGTGCTTAACGTGCTTTTCGAGGAACCGAGCACGGCAAGCGTAACATGACCTCCGTTCGACTCGTGCCGCTGTTATAATTTATCCACGACCCCTCATAACATTGTTATTTTAACCAATTTACGCAAAGTTAAAATGGCACATCAAGTGTTGGTAGAAGTTCTGCTGCTCAGTAGAGCTTGAGCATGGTCTGTGTCACTCATAGCTGTGAAATTACATATCTCTTTCTTAACTGTCATGTTTATGGCCGGTTACTGTATCATGTTTACCTGCATCGTCTAAACAGGTACTTGTTCCCGTTGGGAGGCTGGCATGTGATCTGCAGCGTGGACGCTCGCTTCTTATCCGTGGCCCACAGCAGAGCCAGCCCGTCCTTAGCGATGCTCACCAGAGAGGTGTCGCACGGACTGAAGTCTAGGTCATCGATCTATAACGAAAAAAGTACGAAAAATAAGTACAGCCCGATTCAAGCGTTATGGCGGCTCTGAAGTGCGCTGCGCAGTAGCTCCCCCTCCCCCTCCCCCGCTGACACGTGAATTTTTTACTGCAGCGACTCGCCTCATGTTCCGATCCGCCATAGTTTTTATCGGAATGTAACATAAATTAATAATAGCTTAGTTCCCAAGATCTCGAAGAAGGCAATTATGGGATTTTTTCAAGTGGATTAATGTTCTATATAGCAATAGCTAATTTAATAATGATACTACATATTTTATCAAGACCTGTATTGACAGTTTCCAAATGTTGATTTTAGAACTATGAATATATTAATTATTTTCGATTCTTTTGCAGATCTAAATAATAATATCGATTTAACATTTTAAGTAAGTTATAATAACGTAAAAATAAATAGAGTACATAATCAAGATCGACCATTAGTACTTTGGACTGTAGGTAATTGTAACAATCAAAGGTAAATTATTTTTTAAGGTTTTATGCACATTGCATGTCTTCGAATTTCTGGTTCCAGGACATGCCGGTTTAGAATAGAATACTCTTTATTATGTACACCATATAAATTACACACATAAATATAGAAATTTTACATGGGGTGACACATTGGGCGGTCTTATCGCTAAATGAGATCAGATAACCTTTGGAAGGAGAAATCGATTCTGAAGGTAGTCTGTGGTGTACCCACAGATATAGATACCTTATTCAGTTTGGCTTGAGACATAACGTAAACAACATTCGACTACTCTTAATAAAAAGATATTCTGTAAAATATATCAAAACAATAATTTCTAACAAAAAATATATATTTTTGTTACACGAGAAGATCACACATTTTTAACTAAACAAATCAAAACACCACGATATTTTCTCTCACCGTTTTTAGAGCAGCGACGTAAGTAAAGTGAACTTGCCTGGGTCGGGCCCTCGACCGAGATCATTTACGTGTTTACAGAATGGATTTTCACTCTCTCTCTGTCTCTCACCTCCTTAGTATGTCCTTCTAGCTCGTACAGCAGTTCCATTTTAGGGAAGCTCCACACGCGCACTTTGCCGTCGATGCCTCCCGTCGCCATCTGCTTGCCATTGTGGTTGATCCGGACCACCCGCTGTAGAGGATCGTTGCTGTAAATATTTAAAGAACCAATTAGTTTTAAGGTTCTAAAGATCCTTTCACTGTTTGTTGTCTTGTATATTAATTAAAAAAGAATGAACAATGCCTTGGTAAAAAGAAATGTCCCACAAATTAGTTTGACTGCAAATACGTTCGTATTTGAAAATGGAACGAATCAAATAAGAACAGCCCAAGCCGAAGTAAATATACTATACTATGAATAAGTTTGACTGTCCGTTTTCTCATGTAAAACGAATTAAGAATAGCTCATGTCATGATAACAATATAGGCCAGTCAGAAAAGTTGCAGTGTTGCTACGCGTGGAGGCACTTTTAGGTTATTAATGAACACTAAAAAGCATTTCAATCTAGATTCCTTATATGAAATTATATGTCTAGCAAATTGTGCTTGCATTTGGTATCTAGAGTGACCATAATGAGATCGAAAGGATGATGCGTCCCGCGTGTGGGATTCTCTTCATTGTGATCCAGCTTCAGACTTTCTTTGCCTACAGCGGGGTAATTGCGTAAAACAATAACAGTAGGAATAGCTTTCATTTTGACAAAACCGTTTTTTGTTCAAAACCATTCATTGCGTTGTTTACGTTGTTGAGTAGACAGATTTTAGTAACATACGAAGCAATGGATTAGAAATATGCTGAGCTGAGGCCCTTTTGGCATTATTATTTTTAATAATTTTGAATTTGTTTTGTTTATTTTTAAGGTTTTTTTGCCAAATAAACGCAATTTTCTTTCTTTTCCTTCAAAATGATTCAATTTGTGATTGATACTGTTACGCAATATTTAAGCTTCTACGAAAACTCGCCGCAAAATATATCGTGATTTCATCATCGGTCTTTCACATTCCACTGCTGCACTACTAGGCTTCTTCAATCGCATGCCATTTGACTCGATCCTCAAATATCGCCTGTAGATATTATTGTTATACTATATTGGACACGACAGCAACAAATTGATAAACAATCAAATACTTGATCAGTTAGCTACATAATTATTCAGTATTGAGTCACTGGTACTTGTTTAATCAAGATAAACAATTTATATTATACTTCTATATATCAGTTACATTAAAAAAACCCGTGATAAACTATTTACATACCTACAAATTTGTACGGAACCCTCGGTGCGCAAGTCCGACTCACTCTTAACCGGTTTTTTTTTCTTGTCTTTTTATACATGTGTGTGTATTTACATAAATTGTTAAATAAATAAATCTATTGCACATAGATTTTCCCAAGTTTGCACCTAGTTTATTGAGCTGAACTACCAACTGCTCTATGTCATTAGGTTCCCATGAATGAGAATATTAACAACTGCTTTGAAGATTGTATGGCTCAAGCCGCGCAGTATTTGGCTGATGTTTTATATCGCTCCCTATCTCACCTTATTGACCAATAAAATAACTAAAACCAAACAACTACGAAAATGCCAACTAAAAAGGCAAATAAACAAGGCGATCGATGAGCCGGAGTCACACGTCATTACCAAGTTACGTAATTATGCCCCTAAGGTACGTAATAGCAGTATCGATCAGAATGTTGGGCCACAAAAGGGTTGAATGAAAGGCAATTGCATACAGCTGAGATGAGAATGCTAAGAGGGATGTGTGGTGTTACACGAATGGATATAATAACAAATGAGTACCTACATAAGAGGAAGTCTGAAAGTGGCATCGGTAACTGAAAAGTTGTGTGGAAATCGGTTGTCATGTATGATACGGAGGAATGAGAAAAATGTCATGAGGAAAGTTTTGTGTATGAATGTCGATAGCTATAAGAGTAGGGGAAGATCAAAGAAACGATGGATGGACTGTGTGAATGATGATACGGTTAGAAAGGGATGGACTACCGAGAATTATGGAATTATGGAGAATTATGGAAAACTAATAGAGAATTATGGAAGAAAAAAAAGACATGTTGCGCCGACGACAAATAAATTAGGATAATTATGGACAAGAGAACAAGAGACATCGGTTAAGCTACACTTGCCGCGGTCGGTCCATCTTTAAATACCGAGGACCCCTCGCAAAGCACGTTAAGCCGTTGATCCCGGCTGTCATTCGTGGATCTTTGTCAATCGTTACGGGTCGTCAGGAGCCCGAAAATCCGACAACCAGTCTTACCAAGAGGTATCGTATTACCCACTTACAGTACCCGGCAATAAATATTGCACATCATCCTTTACCATTTTTTGTATTTTATACAAAGAATAAAAATAATTATCATAAGAAGCAAATCATAATTGTTTTAACAGCTCCTAATAGATACCGGACTGTTTGTATTTCGTGCGACAGAGATAACGCTCTACGAAGCCGAAATTAGCCGATTGTCTCTTTCCAAAGGTCGATGTGCAATAATTTTATCGCCGGGTACTGTACTGGGTTGTGGAGGTCATTAGGCTAAAATACTTGTATAAAGCTGCATCCGGTTAGACTCGAAGCCGACCACAACATAGTTGGGAAAAGGCTAGGCAGATGATGATTAGGTACGTGTGACTCCGGATGTACGAAAATTGAAATCGATCTCTTGTTTATACCTTCTTAGTTCCTCCTTTGGCTTTGTCGTAGTCGGGGAAAAACAAAAGATTGCGCGTGCAAAAGTCGCTATGTGTTTTTAGTGAACTTATTTGAGGTATATGAATATAATACCTACTTAAAAAAAGAAAAAGCCTGTTTATACGGAACTTTCGATGTATGAATATCACATAGCTACATTCTGCAACTCTTTAAATATTGCACTTATCACATAGCTGTTTATACAGTCAGTGGCGGTACCTTCATAGAAGCCGAAAAGCCCGGCTTGCCCTAATAAAATCATAATTCAAAACAACAAACGTACTTAAACCTATCAATAAAAAATATATTTAAAAAAATACTAGTCAAACATTCGCAACACACACGTACACAATAAGAAAATCAGCCAATCCCTCAGTTGGCCGTTTTTTTATACGTTGAAAATCTGTGGGGTTTCCCTAATTTTGACCCCTAGGCACGACACTGTATACAGTATATGTGTATTGAAATAACGATTAAAACTGCATAAAGAACCGAAAATAACTAAATAACACATAGCGACTTTCGCACGCGCAACGACGATAGCCGAAAATGTTCAGGCAGATCCCAGTATAGAAACCCCACGCGATTTCGCGTAATTAAATATTACCTTTGGAAAGGAAACAAGGGATTTCCCTATACACATTGTAGATTTTTTTCTGCTTTTCTCATTATCGTTTACAAGTGGGAATGAAATGTGGGAAAAAAAAATTGTAAATTATCTCAGATTAAGAATTCAAGTATCTAATTATATGTAAACTAGCAGCACGCCGCGGTTTCACCCGCTTAAGTGTAGATCCCGTGGAAATATCGGGATAAAAATGTCCTTCCCCGGGATGCAATCTATCTCTCTGCCAAATTTTATCGAAATCCGTTCAGTGGTTTAGGCGAGAAAAGGTAACATACAGACAGACAGACACAGACAGGGTTACTTTCGAATTTATAATATTAGTAAGGATAGTCTGGTTTAAATTTTCTTAATGTAACAATTTTTTTTTTGTTATTTTTCTATTAATAGGTAACAGGCTTTGTATGTGTACTCATAGACATGGAAGAGGAAGGTCTTCTGTTACAGGTATCTCTTAAAAGAAGACCTGTAAAATGTACATATTTGTTAAAACCTGCTGATTATGAAAATAAATAAACTTAAAAATAGGGAAATCCCTTGTTTTAGATTACATCCCACTCCCTCTCGAAAAGAGGAGAGCTGTGTCCAAGCAGTGGAAACATTATTGGCTGATTCTGCTGTATCTCCCTGAAGAGGTGGCAAGGCTGATGCACATTTTGAAGCCCATGTAAGCCTTGGAAACCTTTAGACTTGGAAATCTAAAAAGATTGAATGCCTGATACATATTTCAGAGTTTCCTTAGAAAGATATAAAAATCAAAAGTAAAATATTAGAATTAAAACAATTTAAATAGCAATACTTTTTTTTGTAATTCACTTTGTCATCATATTATTTTTAACTATGGTGATGTTAAATAAATGACGATTCAAAAGTTAAATTAAATATATTTTATCTCAAAATATTGCCTATGTCTAACTCTGTAATGTCATAATCTAAGTGAAGAATGTTGGATGACATATTTTTATCTCTGCCTTCTCTAGTAGATAAAAATGATCTGTTATCTCTCAGCTTGAAATAGGTTACAAACCTTTTTATTAGTTGTTTTATATGGCATAACAATTTCCAAGCTTCCTACTTTAGTAAATATGGGCTGAAGGTAACTGAGATGTAATTTTATTGTAAAGAAATCTATGCAGAGAACATTGTAATAGCTAGATAATGGATATTATTTATAAAGAAAAATATTATGATTGTAATATGAAAGCATAAAATAGGAAATAAACATTTGAAGCACAATGTCATGGAAATTACATTGTTCTATGTGTGTTTTACAAAAAAACATGATGAACACAATTGAATAATGATGCAATATCAAATATATATAATATATTTGATATTGCATCATTATTCAATTATAATCCTTACGAGCAGCGCCATGCGGTTCCACTCGCATAAGTATTGATCCTGTGGGAATATCAGGATAAAATGTATCCTATGTGTTAATCTGATATATATAAACTATATTACTGTAAAGTTTCATCAAAATCCGTTCAGTAGTTTTTGCGTGAAAGAGTAACAAACATCTATCCATCCATCCTCACAAACCTCGCGTTTATAATATTTATATATTAGGATAGGAAGTAGGATTATAGAGATTTCACACTTCTTATAGCACAAAATACTATTTCATTGTTTTAATCTAGCGAAAGAAATTGAAATTATAAGAAGAAATATTTACTTTTAAGAAAGATTAGTTATAGCATTCCATAAATAGTGACAAATCAGAGGAATATATTCTACCTAGCTTCTGCCCGTGATTTTGTCCATGTAAAATTTCTCCCCTCCCCCTATTCACCCTTTTAGGGGTGGAACTTCGAAAAACCCTTTCTTAGTGGATACCTACCTACTCTTCAAAAAGAACACACCCTCAAAATAAATTTCAGGTTTCTAGGACCAGCGGTTTAGGCTGTGCGTTGATATCAGTCAGTCAGGACTTTGAATTTTATATATATAGATAAGACTTCCAGAAAGATATTCAGGGCTTTGCCATAATTAATCAATTTACCTGAAATCAGTCTGCACACTGTCACTGGGCCTTATTTCAAATGATATTCTTTTCTCCGTAGTGTTACTATTGCTGTCCTTCTTAGATATATTGTCGTTCTCCGAAACAGTGCGCCTTCTTCTCCTGACTAGCCCATTCTCTGCTCTGAAGCTACCTCTGCGCATCTCAGCGGCATCCACCATGCGTATATTGACTTTATACAGTTGACAATGGCTCTCTTGTCCTGCCGTTAAATAAGTCTTGTTCTGCTGATTACTTCTCACTGAACAATTCATCACTACGTTCGGCCCAGTCTCATGGCGCATCACCTCTTCGGCAACGAATCTTGTTCCATTATGTGAGAGCTCAAATATTTCCTAAAAATAAATGTTAATTCCATGTCATACTTTATTGATAAAACTACTTTCTAAGTAAGTTTCAAGTCAGGGAACATCTATAGCTCAGTTCTCAGAATCAGCGATCGAAACGAAACGTCTCATTACTATAACAAGTTGGTAATCATTGGACCAAAGCTGTTGCAGTTACTTGTAGAAATTATAGTCACTTTCTATGTGATAAAATTTGCTTAGGAATGCGAGAACCAGTTTTCTAAACCGCAACTAGTGAAATTGTATTTATTAGTCGTTTCAGTAAGCAGCTGACACGTACACCAATGAAACTAAAGTGAGTCATTTAATTAGGGGTTTGTTAAAGTTTGTACTTACAAATCCATTAGCGACGCCTGTCGCCGCGGCTCCGCCACCACCCGCGACTATTACGTGTCGATTCGTAAGAGTTTGAAGCGTGTAGAGCGGAAAATCAACCCTCGCCAGTAAACCATCACATCTATTAGGAGACATGGTGGCTTATAACATCAATTTAACCAATCTAATGAGCCTGTATCTATTAAATAACACTAAGTACCCTAATGTCAAAGCAAGCCACTTAAGTTCATTTTAATTAACTAAACATCGTATAATTGCCGTAATATGGTTAAATCTACGCGAATCACGAACAAAACTTTAGCAAAGAATTCACCACTTCCAACATGACAAAAGTCAGATTTGACAGCTAGGTGTTTACGAACGTAGCTTAGTAGTTATCACTTTTATTTGGAATGGTGAGTTTAACTCATATCTGATAATTTTATAATTTTAATAAGTTAAAATATTATTTTTCACTTATTATTTTAACCCAATCATTAAAATGACTCTTTAATATTTGTGTTCAACAAGGCATCAACACATGCTTTACAAACGCAATCTAAAGGTTGCTGTTCACAGCTGTCAAACTATCATAATCAAAAAACTTCGATTTCTTCACGAACTCGTGAATTTATTATTTAATTTTAATGAAAGCGATTTGGTAAGCCACCTTGGGCTACGCATAATAAATGATAATGTAACAGTGCTACATGCATAATATTAAACTGCTCCATTGGGCCATTAGTCCAGTGATAGTAACCGATTCCGACAGACGAGTCGCTAGTTTGATTCCGTCCAAAGATTTAGGTTTTTTTTGGACATGAGAAACTTCATTCATATCAGTCTGAAAAAGCAGCTGCTTCCTTCACTGGTACAGACGCCAGCACATCAAGCTACACCCAACTGTCAGATTTTCCCAATCAACTTTGAACCTTAAGCTTTAGCGATAAAGTTGAAAATCTATTAAAGAAATCTGACAGATTGTGGTAGGTTGATGTGCTGGCGTCCGTACATACTGGCTACATGGCGAGCGATGCTAGTCTGATAATACCAGGTGTCCCAGGAAACCCTGATGGGAAGTTAAGACAAATAGGACAAAATAAATAAAATAAACTAGAAAATGGTATCAAAAATATTTTAATAAATATTCTGAACAAGAATTACAAGCTAAGATAAAAAGAAGTTATCCATAATTACATGATGCTAATGATTATTCCATAATAAAAAAAGTTTGAAGTAAAAAGAACATTGCCAAAACAGCAATAATTAAAAAAAATAGTAGATTGTACAACTAGTGCATAAACGAAGCCATTTTATCCCGAGACGTTAAGTCGAAGGTTAAAATGGCCCGTTTGTGCCCTATTTATACACACTGCTTTTCTCTTCGATTGCGAGAAAATGAAAGGCATCACTACATAGTATAAAACAAAGTCGCTTTCTCTGTCCCTATGTCCCTATGTCCCTTTGTATGCTTAAATCTTTGAAACTACGCAACGGATTTGATGCGGTTTTTTTTAATAGATAGAGTGATTCAAGAGGAAGGTTTATATGTATAATAATAATAATGTTTCCGTGCGAAGCCGGGGCGGGTCGCTAGTATAGTATATAACAGTATTTTCACTGTTCAAAAATATTGCAAAATTGAAGAAGAGAATAGCTAATAAATTCAGAATCGGAACGAACCCCGCCATCTTGTTTTGTCAATAAAAAAATATGTTCACCAACAGCGCCCCCTGTCAATGAGATCTAGGTGCCAAAAGATCTTTGTTGCCTTGTAATATTCATAAAGTTATTTAGCTTATGTATTTAATTAAATACAGAGCAGATTTTTAATATCTGATTTATGATATTATTCGAGTTATGTAGCTTTAGGCACAAGAAAGGGTTACAGTATTTTTATCTCACGAAGCGATGCGCGCTGTGCTTGTGCTAACCATGTTGACACACACGCTGTTAATGTGTGCGTGAAGACGAGTAGCGTCACCACATAACGCAACCACGCGCAATTCCGACTTCACCCGTGTATCGGACGGTACCGAAAGCTCCCTGCGCTTACACAAACATTTACAGCAGGTTTTGTTTTTGACTTGTTTACCACAAGTAAAGTGCGCGTCACTTCGTGAGATATTAATACTACACAATAAAATTATGACATGAAATTCTTATTGTTACTCTCACTATACATAATATTGTCATAACAGACAAGAAATACGAAAAGTGAAAATAAATTATACAGCATGTATCAGAAAGGAATGGTCATATTTAAGAGTGTGGTACAGACCATCAAACTGTACAACTTTCTCCCTGAGACCAACATCGTAATCGCGAAAGAATTATCAACTGTCCCATACAAAACTTCAATACCCACAATGACGGCTGATTGTTTTACCTTTCTGATACATGCTGTACATAAACTTTAAATGTATACTTTACTTTGGCAATTCGTACATATTATAGAGAACAGAAAAGCGAGTCCACGTAGTGAGAGTTTTAAATTTTAAATAGAACAGAACCTCTGTTTTCTGTAACACATAATTATTGTATTTACAACTTACTTCTTCCTAAGATTCTATAAAATTGTAGAAAAACCTATTTCGCTGTGTGTCCTGTTAATTAATCATTTATGGGAACAGTTTTCACGGAAGACTCGGTCACTTCGACCAGCAAAGTCTTTTAATACTGTACAAGATGATTTTTTATCGGTTCCAAATTTTTCAGGACGTTCTACCCATGAATATGAACAACTTTCACTATGGGACCAAAACTGCAATCACGAAAAAAAATCGGATGTTTCATACAAAAGTTCAATACCTACTTGACCGAAATGTATGAAATAGCCGATTTTTTTTTTCATGATTTCAGAGTTGGTCCCATAATGAAAATTGTTCATATTCTTGGGTACAAAACACCCTGTAAAAATTTCGAGACTAAAAAAATCATCCACTATACCGGGCGTAAATATGACGCCTCGAGCTTTAGGCTACGTTTTCTAGAAGAGCGGTGGCCGCTACATAATGGCCGTCAAGAAAATGATGGCACCGGGTATCACTTTACGTACTATATTTCTAATTGATGTTATTTCAAGTTAAACAAATATGAACTTTATTTTAGTGGTAATTAAGTTGATTTCAGAGTGACTAGCACCATTGAAAAATATATAAAAATGTTTGAAGTTGTAAACTGAACTTTATTATGTAGTAACTAACCCTTTGCGATGGTCCGACCAGATAAGCTCTTCTGTTGACACGAAATTTCATGATGCGCTTCACTTGGCCAAGGATAGACAGAGATGGCGAAACATCGTCTGGGAAAAGATGTTTTCAAGGGAGGACCCTAAGAGTACGACTTGAGGACGAGATGTAATACATAATTAGTTATTTTTCCATAAACTCATATTTGCTTGCATGTTTGTCAAATAAATCGCGAATGCAGATTAGGTACTTGCATAAATAACGTTTCAGTGACGTCATTCGCCGGTAAATTGGGTACACTATGTGGCAACACCGCTCTTATGAAAACAGTAGTATTAAAGACATTGTCCCAGAGAAATGAGTTACAGAGCCAACGCACGACAACGAGAACGTATAGAGGTATGAAGAATAGGGTGTAAAGTTCACTCATACTCTATAGAAAAGGGAGGATCCCTCAACCAGACGTGTGTTGTGTCTGGCGGGCAACTGCCCGATGATTCATGTCGGGCCGTTGTATCTATGCTAGTTGCGCGGTAAACTCTGCTTGCGAGATACAGGATTTTGTGTGACGTCAGTATGACGCGTTGTTCGCATGTGGCGTTGTAGATACCGCTACAAACGTTAAAAAAAAAGAATTACTTACACAATGAAATTCGATGTGCCATTTTTACGTCCGGAAACTGTCATAATACTCATTATACATATTACTACACTCACCGGCACAATTAGGGGAACACAAAAAAAAAGGTTGATTTTTGTTGACGCTAACTGCACAGCGGTACATTACAGAAGTCTTAGAACCCCATGTCATGCCATTTGCCCCATTCATAGGCGAAAATTTCATTTTCATGCATGATAACGCACGCCCTCACACTGCGCGTATAGTGAGTGACTACCTTAAGGGCCTTACTCTCGTTTAGTACCGTAACACGGTCACTTTATGAAGCTTATAACTTCTTAACGGTTTGGTTAGAAGGTCTGTAAAAAATATATGTTTGCTATAGATTCATGTACAGCATTTTTGAAACAGGGTTTTTTCATAAAGCTAATACTTTTGCCTTAAAAAAATATTTACCAAAACGCTATTTTGGCTAATATTTCCTTATAACTTCTAAACGGCTTTGATGTTTGGAAATATTTTTACACTGAAAAATTGATGGTTAGAAGTACTACATATTTGAAATAGCGTTTTTAAATCAATCAACAGTTGCAAAGACAATGCCCCATTTTGAGATAGAGCTTCAGAGGTGCTCTGCGCGGGCGCGGGCGGCAGTCGTGCGTTAGCACTGAGACGGGGTGGCTGTGTCGCTCGCTGCTCCGCCCGGCTATCGATCGACTACGCGCGTTTGGCTGTGTTAGTGCAAATATTTATGAACGAATTGTATCAGTATGCGTTTATAGACTAGCTCGCTGCAGAGGGCCCATTTCTATTGTCCGCGTGGACGCTTTATTAGTGGTGCCATTTCTAAATACTGTTTTTGTTTATATTGTTTATTTTGTAAATATAAGATAATTTGTAAATAAATAAAAATGCCAAAGCAAAGCAAGTCAAGAAAAATACTTTTTCTCTACGACGACGCACCGTTTTATAGATATTAGCGAAAAACTCAAATGTGGGAATTTTTATACCCCCCACTCCGGCTCACCTCCTAGACGCGGGGACTTTTAGTACCTACCTATGTTCACTCCCTAAGCACTCTGAACAACTTTGTGAAGAAATCGCTCACGGCCCAGCTCACGCACTCTACACCTCTTATCTCTATCTCTTAATAGTTATTCGTTGAGTGGACTAATAAGTATCTATCTATCTATACGAATAAATAAAATTGGAGTGTCTGTTTGTAATATTAAAACAACCGCTTCTTACTAAATGCATATGAATGTATACACGGTAGGTACAGTCAACCTCTAGACGTCCACTTACACCGCAATGACCATTATCGCCTGCGCTATACGGGCTGCGGCGTCTATACACAATGCGCATATTTATCCGTGTGAGTGATGCTCCAACGCTATAAATTAACATGCCGTGTAGCATCGCTACGAGTAGTTAAAGATGTGGTCAATGCTAGACAAGGATGACAATATCAGTAACTTGTTTTTTTTATCGCCGTCTGATTATTTTTTTCATAGTGATGCAAAATTTCGATATCATAACATAAGTAAACATTAGCTAGATCGGTAACGAGGCTGCACTCGCTAATGTGATCGGGATAGATGTGAGTTCAAATCCGAGTTGGGCCAGTTTTTTTTGAAGTTTTATATAATTATTATTATGTGTTAGTAATTTATTTTTGTAAATTACTTTGAACAAATAGATATTACAATAAAGGTAATTTATTATTATAATATGATAACAAATGAAATAAATTTTGATATGGTAACATTGTAATATTTTTTATACATAAGAAATCCTTTACACTTACTTATGTTATTATTATAGTATTGAATGTTAAAAAACACACCTTAATTACTAAATAACGGAAACAAATAAAAGTAAACAACATAAACATAAAGCAAAGTAGGTACATAAAAAAAAACAATTAAAAATAGAACAAAGTATACCAAAAAAACGAAATAAAAATAAAACAAAATGTCTTGATTGACGCAAAGAAGATCCTCCGACTGGGATCGAACCCACGGCGAGAAATCTTAACCAGGCACTATGCCCCGAGACCAACTGGTTACTTGTATCTCGTGGCGAATATGTTGATCACTATTTCACGACGAATCGAAATAAGGCAGCTTTATCAATTGAGGCCGGAATACTTATGCCTGAACTATAAGGTTTTAGGTTATATATTATGGATATTATGAAAATTCTGATATCATTTAAGAGGTTACAGCTTAATTATTCATTTTCTCAATGAAAAGAGGATTGAAACTTAACCTCAATATTACAATAATATAAATACTAATTTGGTAAGTTACGACCACTATGTCCCCTGACACAAAATTACCCTACCTGTTTAGGATTTTTAATATTTCGTGTGACCTCCGTTAGCCTCGATACAGCTAATGAGACGTCGATGCATAGACGCTACAATATTTGCACAGATATTTTTGCCGCGAATAGTGGAATAATTTATGTGAACTAGTAAAGTAGTTAAAAAATTAAGATAGATTTGAAACAGAGTGAACTTAACACTTTGTTTGAAATCTACCCTCATGTTTTAAAAACGACGCTAAGATTGAAAATAATTGTAAAACAAAAGAATCTTCGTTTAGTTGTGGAATATTTAACATAATAGGGATGTTGCCTGGGTAAAAATAAATCGATTCGATTTAGTCCCTCAGTAAGATTATTAAAAAATATTGAACACGTATTTTTTGTTTTATCAATTAGATAAAAAATTACAAAGATATATCACATCAAAGTTCAGGAGTGGGGGGCTTTGACGTCATAACGTGCTAAAATTTGTAGCACGGCGTGACGTCATACGAAATTTCCAAGCGCTGTATCTTCGTAATTTTTTGTTTGCCAGACAAAAGAAAAAATACGTATACAATATTTTTTAGTAATCTAACTGATGGACTAAATATATTTTCTTAGTCAACTACCCTATTATTGGTTAGCAACTCGGCATTCTAATTTCACATGTAATACTTAAAAAATATTTTTCATGTTTGATGTGAGACTCGAACCCGAACGTTCGCCATGCGAGGCACAGTGCTAGCCACTTTGGCCACCGTAACGCTTACGAAACTTTTTGAAATTTGTAATAACAATCATGTTGCCAATTTGTAGTGTTGTCAAACGTTCTTATAGAAGAAGGTCATAAGTACTAATATTGCTATGCCATAGTTTTGTGAGATTGCTAGTCGACTTCTGACTGTTAAATTGCACATATACCAAAATATTTTTTTTTACAATTTTTGTCTGTCTGTCCGTCTGTCGTCTGTTTGTTCCCGCTAATCTCTGAAACGGCTAGACCGATTAAGACGGAACTTTCACTAGCAGAGAGGTGAATAAGGAGTTACTTAGACTAGGTACATTTATTTTAGAAAAAAAAACAAAATAGGTTCCTACGAAAAAAAATTAAAATCAATGAAATGAAATATTGAATAATATTCGATTCAAATAGGGAGGTTGTATTATACTCCGTTTAATTAGGTACTTCCAAATGTAAT
Source organism: Luperina nickerlii (assembly GCA_963855955.1). NCBI lineage: Eukaryota > Metazoa > Arthropoda > Insecta > Lepidoptera > Noctuidae > Luperina > Luperina nickerlii. Next base: position 22,743,146 of record OY979667.1, read on the forward strand.
CAAATCATAATAAAGAAACGGAGTATAGTTATGTTTATAAGTGGATCCTATACGTGAAGATTCCTTAATCTCCATAGAAATTGATTGAATAAATAATATAATAATATACTTAGTGTTTTTGTTTAAGAAAATCGTACACCAAATATTGTATATAAAAAGGCTAATACGAAAAACTAAAAATAAATAATAATTAAACTAAAAATGCAAAAACGATCAAAAAGAACTAAATGGAGAAATATTAGAAGAATTTCATTAAAATTAGCATAGGTATTTCTTTACGCGGAATACAGAATTAATAAGTTATCGTAAACTCTTCGAACTCAACAATAACTTTTTTCTTAAATTCCACGCGGACGAAGTCGCGGGTAACAGCTAGTACAAAATATATCAGTCTTGCATTCGCCATTCCCTTCTGGAATCGTAGGCAAAAATGGCGACCTACGTGCGGCATGTCTGCGCCTCTGCATATTCTTTGATCATCGTTTTAGTGTAGCGCGCCACTGCAAGCATCGGGAGTAGGACGCTTAGCTCCGCCCATATGCACAAGGTCAGTGAGCCATCTTTACACCTTAATGAAGTAGGCATCACTCTGATGAACTGGCAAGCGCGATCACCGGATATGAACCCGATAGAACATGTCTGGGACTACCTGGGAAGAAAGGTTCGACAAAGAAATCCAGCCCCTAATAATGTGGAGGAACTTAAATTAGCGTTAGTGGAAGAGTGGAACAATTTGTCCCAAGAACTCATTGATAACGTTATCCGAAGCATGGGAAATCGTGTACAGGCTTTAATTAGAGCCCGTGGCGGCAATACCCGATACTAAAACTCCTTTTTTTGTCATTTTTGAAAATGTTTACAGATTTCACTTTTAAGGAAAAACCGTTCAATTCTCATTTTTTGTCATTTTTGTTTATTTCTTCACGTAGAAGTATTGTGTGAGTCACTTTAGCGTTTATTTCAGTTAGTTTGAGTGCAATTAATTATTGATTAACTAAAAAAAAATATGTGCTACATAAATTTGTTGAGAAAAACGACCTTTTTTTTGTGTTCCCCTAATTGTGCCGGTGTGTGTATTTTCAGCCAATAATTATACTACACGCCTTCCGAAGAGAGAATGCGCTTCTAACGCCTGTCAGATATATTCAGTCCTTTTCACAGTTATTTCACATCTAAAACTTTGGTTTCTTAAGAAAATGGTGAACGGTCACACAAACACAGTTTGTTTTACTGAAAATGACAGATTTTCATCATAATAAGCCTATAATGTTCTCACTGCTGGTACACAGGCCTCCTCTCGGGGAGAGAAGACCACCACGCGGGCCCAGTGCGGGCTGGTAGATGTCACATGTCTTCGAATTTTTAGTTCTAGAACATGTTTCCTCACGATGTTTTCCTTCACCCTTTTTGAGAGCAGTGGCGATGAAATAATTTACACAAGGTAAAGCTCCTGTCAGGGTTCGAACCTACGACCTACAACTCGTAAGTCGCGGCCGGTACCACTGGGCCACCACTACTACATGATGATTTTCATGATAGCCGTTATTAACTAGCAGCGCCACGCGGTTTCACCCGCATAAGTGTCGATTCCGTGAGAATATCGGGATAAAAACTATCCTATGTCCTTTCCCGGGACTCAAACTATCTCTATACCAAATTTCATCTAAATCGGTTTAGCGGTTTAAGCGTAAAGAGGTAACAGACAGACAGACACATTTTCGCATTTATAATATTAGTATGGATGACGGAATTGCTTTCCTTGGACACCCAATCTTTACAGCAACTTTATAGTAAAGACTATAAATCATTGTGATGCAAAATCAGAGGTAAATAACTGTGACGTTCAGAACAAAAGTGTTTTACGAATTTTAACTTTAAAACTTCCTAAACATGTCCACCTGACAGGTATCAGGAACGATCTCACTCAGTTTTCGGAATTTATGAACCTACCTACCTACATATTACTTTTATATTCAGCCACAATCTTTTCTCGTTTTTACAAAACGATATAAAGATCGGGTGACATTGTTTGCTAGTAGGTGAAGATAATGGATCGTATGAGGCCGTCCCGGACCGAGTCGGAGCTCTGACCGATGCCGAAGTTGAAGAACACGGACTCTGCGGCGACTTGCTGTGCGCATGTGCCCATGGGATACCAGCCCACCTTGTTGAATACTATGCCCACTTTGTATACCTGGGGATTGAAAAGTAAGGTTGTTAGATGAAAAATGCACTTACATAACATCACGTCATCATATAATCAGGAGCGTTTATGTCGTACCGCATTTCATACAAACTTTCAAGCCCTTGTTTTTCGAAACGAATGAACTGATTTTAATGAAACTTCATACGCATACAAAGGTCTAAAAAGTTACTTAAGAACATTTTCGGTCAGTGGGTCGTCTTAGGGGCGGTCGAAATGTCTATTTAAAAAAAGATAACTGGAAATCTCTGATTCTATGGAAAATTTAAAATCGGTCAAATTTGGCTGTAACACTATTTTTCGAAAATATTCTTAAGTAACTTTTAACACTCACATTTCTCCAGTTCAAGTCCCATGTAATATGGGGTGAGGAACTTCTAACTCATTTAAATTGTACCTGTTTAGTTGACACTTTTTTGAATAGGGCAAGAATAATAAAAAAAAATATTTTAAAATGTGTTTGGTTTACAAAAGCAATATGAACGGCAATATAGTATTTGTCAAAAGAAAGATAAGAATCTTTCGCGCAAACCCTTTTTCTATTACAAATTGCACGAACGAAACTGGTATTTCTAGAGCGTATAAAACTAAAATGGATTGCATCTCACCTTGTTCCTCTGTATATACACAGGCCTGTTGAACATGATGTCGAGCAGATGCCGGAAGGGCACCCTGTTGGTGTAGTGCGTGTAGGTGAGGCGCGCGCCGTCCGCGTCCAGCAGGTGCGCGTACAGCAGCTCGCAGTACGAGCCCGCGCCGCCGCCCACGCCGCCCACCGCGCACGACACGCCCGACTCCTCGCTTGGGGCTTGAGTTGGCACCTGGAAAAAAGGAAATGAAACAACTTTTCACGCCACCTGTTCGATAATGTCAACAGATGTCATGCACACCCAACCTAAAGTAAGTCGTTATAGACCTGGGTTCTAGCCGGGCAATAATGTTGTACCGAATTTCATAATAACCCGCTGGTCAAGCGTAACCGTGTGACAAGTTGCCACACCACTGAACACAGCCAAGTTCTGGTCACGGGGTTGTTGACTAACACTTGGCTGTGTTGGTCCTGTGCCTGATAGAGCCCCGTGAGTATCAGATTACCAACCCTGAGGACTATGACAATGAGGGATGAGGGAGTGCACCTGTGCTTACGTGTGTGTGTAAACACAGGTGCAATCACTCTTGTGCTCTGTGCTCTATAATATCTCCTGCTCACTTTGCTGGTCTCGAGGTGTTGAGGGAGTCGGTGTGCTGCATGATGGTCTCTGTGCGTATATATTGTTGCTATGAGTCTCACCTGCACTCCCAGCAGACAGATGTTCTTATCCACCATGAAGGTGACGGAGCAATCCAACACGGAGGTGTTGAGGCAGTCGGTGTGCTGTATAATGGGTCGCTGGCAGTATATCTTGTTGTAGTCGTTGCTGTGTCGGTCCATGTGCTCTACCCCTAAGCCCGAGTGGTTCGCGTTGTGGACGATTGAGGAGTGACGGACGCCAACTGAAAAGGGAGACAGACAAGGGTACACAATATGTAAAGTACATGTTTAGATGGAACAGGCGCGAGTTGCCATAATTATTGATCCATCAATCATCTAGTAGTCTAAATAATTGACGATGATATTATATCTATAGCAGTGTTCATAAGATCAGATAATTTACATTCCATCGCCACTTCCATCTACTTTAGTGAAATGTAATCTAAGTTGATTTTTGAGTGACCGTTTGTAACAAAAAGGTCCTTATAAGCTTTTCGTTGCAATGGAACTTGAACTTTGTTAAGAATGACATTCAGTTTGCACCTCCACTTCGACCGGTTCTGTGCTTCTCGCATCCAACCGGTTCCTGCGGCCTTCACAAGGTCGTCGGTCCAGAACCTTTCGGCAATATAAGCTACGCAATATCTTCTCGTCTCACATACCGCAGTGTCTCGAGACGAAAGTCTTTGACCAGTGCGTGTTGTCAGTGATGACATATGGAACTGAAACGTGGTCGCTCATAATGGGCCTTATTACGTAGTAATAATAAAAAAATTAAACATTAGAGACGTAGATTACAATTAATAATGTAGGTATTAGACAATAAAACGAAGTAGAAAAGATTAAAGGTTTTATTATAAGAAGGTCAGACTTACCAAACCTACCAACTGACAACAAAATAACAATGATATTTAGAAACTTTTTGTAGCTTTAGTTTTCGCAAAAGTATCAATGACTTCGGTTAAATCCATGCGGCTTTGTTTTCAATTGCTACTAGATAAATGTCGGAGTTGAGCGTGGCCATCACTGTTTAAGTATGTATTAAATAAGTTAATATTATTTTTAATTTGCTAAATGATTTGTCAGCTGCTGCAGAGGTAGGCCAGTCACCGTTAGCACACAAGCATCGCGTTGGGTTGTTAGATACCAATAGCGCTAAACCAAGTTTGGAGCTGCGAAAGACAGCGCCTTACTGCGTGGTGCTCGTTTTCGAGCACCACGCAGTAAGGCGCTGTCTGTGAAAGAAGTCCGAAAATTTCGTGGTTTTTACCACGAAATTTTCGGACTTCTTTCAGCACGCGTAGCATGACCACCATAAAAACGGGGTTAAACAGACAAAATGACAGATTTCTTTAGAAATCTTTATATAATCTGTCATTTTCTCTATTCTTCCGTCGACAAAATACTAGACTATGGTTGTCATGCTACGCGTACAGTTTTTGACTTATAACTTCTAAAAGTGCATCTTACGGAAAAGTCAATTCATTTTAAAGTAAGTACATAATTTGGATTTACCTAACCTATTTCTTTTTTTTTAATAAATCGGCTAAGTCTACATTAGGTAAATAAATGTAATGATTCCGAAATCCGTCAGCCATTAAAATATATGTTTCTTCCGTTTCCTTCGGCGAAACCGTCAAGTTGGCAACGCTGCACAAACAACTTTTTTTTGTGCAAATTCGAAACTTGTAGTACTTGTTATGAGATAGAATGTAGAGCCAAGCCCCTATTTCTACAAGGCCTAACTCTACAAACCATACATCTTGGTCAAAATATACGGTACTTGGTAATGTACTGTACGTTCGATCTGATAACTTTTTAACAGTGAAAGCGTTACAGTCTTGGCAACCTACTTTACATGAAATGTTTTTGGTAGGATATATTTCTTTTTGTAGGGTGCTCTATTTATTTTAGCAGTGGTATTGTACTGGCCGTAAAAATACAGACCTTTAAGGAGGTTGGAGATTAAAAGTTACAAATTTATTTTATTCGCAAATTCTAGCTTGCATACCAAATTTCAGGTTTCTAGGACTTCGGGAAGTACCCTTACTAGGGGTTTTAATGAGTGAGTGACGAAATCGACGTATTTTAGGTATTAATGAAAATCCAAAGTATAAAATTTAGACATGAAACTGCGTGTTTTATGAGTCTGGTAACTACATCTTATCCTGAGAATTTGAGCTCTCAGGCATTATCCAGGCCAAACCTATGAGGGTTTGAAAATACGATGAAACGCTTGCTTTTCTTTGGCTCAAACATTGAGAAACCTGAAGAAATTTTCGAAAGTTCAGTTTGAGGTTTGCTGGTCAGGGTCCAACGGGCCTCCCAGCGCTTTTGGGCCCCGCCTAGTCCTCCGAGAGCGACGCCACTGTTTCCTTGACCCTGTGACGCCACAGCTTCCTTAACCCCGTGTACGCCACCATGATGAGTTCCCTTGGGGTACTCAAATATCCAGGTCTCATCTCCAACGACTACCCGACTCATCCAATCTCTGCCGTCGCTCTGAACCAGGACAACAAATCCTCGCAGATTGATTTTCGCATGTGTTGTTTTGTTCATTGAGTGAGAAGTTTGGATGCCATCTTTGCGCAAATCATATTCTCGTGTAACATCTCGCGAATGGTTTCTTTGTTGATGTTTAACTCGTCTGACAACGCACGAATGCTTAAGCGCCGGTCAGGCGTGATCAACGCGTGCAGACGGTCGACATTCGCGTCAGTACGAGAGGTGACGGGAACTCCTTCACGAGGGTCGTCATCTACCGATTCACGCCCCTTCTAGAACCGCTTCGCCCATTCAAAAGCGCCCGTTTTTGACATGCACTCGTCTCCGTACACCACCTGAAATTTTCAGAGGGTTTCCGAGGGTTTTTCGCCAGATCTCACAAAATATTTACACACAACACGTTACTTATAATATGAGTCACTCATTTTCACGACGCCACTAAAAAGTTACTTTCGAAAAACACGTATTAAACACAAACCAGACGAGCTATCAACTTCAAATTTCGACTGAAACCAAAGGTCTTTCCAGACATATGTTTACGAATAACGCAGTGTTGCCAGTTCCCAAATTATAACAAAATTCCCGCGAATTTAATTGCCACACCTCGTATAATATGATCGTAGAAATTTGCAAAATTGGTGCAATTACAAATAGTATCTAGTGGACGAGACCCTATACGGATGTTTACCTACCGTCATGGCGCGTGGGTCTGGGGTAGGGCTGGTAGGCAGAGGGCGCGCCGAACACTTGCTCTAGCATCACGGGGCTGGGAGTATCCACCGTCAGCGTCGCCATCTGACGAAGATAAGATAAAATAATCATTTTCTCTAACATGAGTACAATACACATAGGCCTGTCACCGTAGACACAATAATGGCGTTAGGTCGCAAAAAATTGCACTGTACTTATTTTTTGTGATGTTGTTCGGATAGAAAACAATAGTGCAAAACCAAGTCTGCAGTTTTGAAAGACCTGTGCTTTTTTTTAATACATTTATTATAGGAAATGTTCATTTTACATTATTTGATTAATATTCGCATGCCATTGTCTACACCGTCCGATCAGGACCAGGCCCGTGCCGGACGGCGCGTACGTGTTCCACGCGCGCCTCAAAGAGATGTTAGCATCAACTGAAGGGGCCCGTCAGAGCCGAAGCCTGCCGGGTCAGCGGGATTGTCCTAAAGGGTTACCGCTGGCCCGGAACATAAAGGGCTAAGGAAGGAACACGGGTGGGTTTTAGTCAGTAAGAGTCTGACACTCCCTTCCGCTCCACCCAGAGCTGGAGGAGTCATTTGATGATTTCCCATCCTGAAAAAAAAAAAACTACAGGGGGCGGGGGGTCTTTGCGATACTTATTTTTGGGATGGGGGTCTGGATGGTGATTACGTCAGCAGTATTTATACACAAAGTTAAGTGCCTGTCTGGGTTAGAACTCACGACCTATAACTCGTAAGTTGGGGCCGATACCACTTGGCCACTGCAGCTCGGATCACAAGAGCAAGCGTTAAGAAGATTCATTCAGCTAATTGGTGTCACAGATAGCTGACAAATATTTCGCTGTTTTAATCGGCTGGTAATCAACACAAACCCACTTTCAACGATTAACATCTCGAACGTCGCCGTTACACCATTGGATAATAATAACAATAAAATTCTATTGTGTCTGCTGCTAATTGGACGCGCGAAGGATTAATACAAGATAATATTCACATTAGAAGACGGCCCATCTCCAATCAGCTGTTTCCTAGGCACCCTGCAGGTCGAGAAGCCACTGGGCATGGCCACGTCCGAAGAACTGGACAGTATGTTCATGAGGACGGCAAACGCCTCGGATTCCGTGAGGAGTGAGGACCTGGCTGGCCCTTCTGCGAACTGCTGCGGCGTGAGGGTCAGGAAACGAATCTTCTCGATAGCGGAGCGAATAGTTGGCTTGTCCGACTTTGGATCTGTAGAAGATAGAGTCGTATAAAGAAATTAAATTCACTGACAAACAACGCACAGCCTAAAACGCTGGCTGTAGAAGCTTGAACTTGAGTTCCTTATAAAACATGTCCCGGAATTAACGCAAACCACCAAACACCCAATTATAATATTGTTATTATCATAAACTAGCTTCTGCCCGCGACTTCGTCCGCGTGAAATTTCTTGTTCCCCCGACCCACCCCGGCGCATCGCATCGCCTGCCCGCGCTATTACTTCGTTTCTGCTTAGCGTTCTTTCTGACTTTTTATCTTATTGCTCGGCTCCTAAGGGTCATAGCGTGATGTTAAATAGCCTATAGCCTTCCTCAAGAATTGGGCTATCAAATACAAAAAGATTTTTTCAAATCAGACTAGTAGTTCCAGAGATTACCTCCTACATACAAACATACAAACTTTACCTCTTTATAATATTAGTGTAGATAATCTCAACGGAGACCAGAAGGCCAAGTCTCGTAATATAAAACGTTCAAAATCTAGGTCACAGTCTCATCTCGGCGACAAACAAATGTCAAAAACTTGTCAAAAATGTAGGGAAATGAGAGGTATTTTTGACAGATTGAGACCGAGATCAGAAGGTTGAACATTCTTAAAATTACGAGAATTGTCCCTCAGATTTCCGCGCGAGAGATGTTATACTGCGAACGTGTGTGCGTAGACTCAGGTGCAGATTTCTTCTTCTTCTTAAAGGAAAATTACCCGATGTTATTGGTCTAGTTTGAATCTGCACTTATTGCATCAGTGTGTTGGTCTCAAAAGACACGGTTTGACCACTGTGATCAGAAGGAAGATAATTTACAATGGCTTTATCTAAATATTCGCAGCAACAAAAAACACTATCAATACATGTAGCAGTAGCCGTAGTTATTCGCGTTGCACTCTCTGCCTTCACTCTCATAGTCCTCCGGGACGGCGATCCGACACTCGCGGAGAGAGATCAGGCGCTGGGGCAGGCGACACGTGCGCACCGAGGCACGGGAGTATCACACTAACTACCAAACTCCAGACTGATAGTAAGATACGGCTATACAAGACAAGTGAATCAGGTCCAGTTGAAAACCAGCGTCAGGCACCAGTTGTCTGGCATTTTTGCTGAACTGGGCCTTTTTGGCGCAGCCGTGAGGCACACTTTCCTGCTAATTTCTTACATCGGACTTTGCACTTTTTATTTTTATCTTATTTTTTACCTGATGTACGACTATTATCTAACTATATGGTGTATTGTGTGTCTCTTAGTCTGTGCTAAATAAATGTATTTTCTTTCTTTATTTCTCTTGAATTGTGGGGTGAGTAAATTAAGCTAAATTATGCCCGAACATACATAAAAAAAACATCCGAATTGAGAAACTCCTCCTTTTTTGAAGTCGTTTAATAAAAAGAAGTTACGTGACTTATAGCTCACCAGGTTTCTTCTTGCCTTCGTCCGAGGGTCCGGGTAAGGGCTGGTCGGAGCTATCACTCGCCTTTTGCGTGTCCATCACAGCCTCAGGGCTGTTCTCCGCACTGCTTTCAACATTCACCACCTGAAAACATAATCATCCATACTCTGTTACCTCTTCACGCTTAAACCACTGAATCGATTTAGATGAAATTTTCGGGATCGACACTTATGCGGGTAAAACCGCGGGGCGCTGCTAGTCCTAGATAAAATCACGCTTGTAATCCCCGAAAGGTTAAGCAGAGGTGTGCAGTCGTCGGCTCGTAAGTTAGTAACTAAACAAGATTCCTCTTTCTTTAAGTTTATTCTAAACATACAGGTTTAGAAATAAATTACGACAATAACCATAAAATAATGACAGGCTACAAAATTGAAAAAAAAATGTTGCACTAAGGGTGTATTCCACCAAACTTTTATACATAGTACAAGTTTTATACTGAGAATAAATTTTAGAACTGGTAAAAAAATATCACCCTGTATATAAAATTCAAAGTCCTGACTGACTGATATATGTTGCAACGCACAGCCTAAACCGCTAATCTTAGAGACATGAAATTTGGGGGGTGTGTTCTTTGTGAAGAGTAGGTATCCTCTAAGAAAGGGTTTTTCAAAACTCCACCCCTAGGAGAGTGAATGGGGGGAGGGTGAAATTTCACGCGGACGAAGTCGCGGGCAGAAGCTAGTAATATTATAAATGCTAAAGTTACTCCGTCTGTCTGTTACGATACTGGACACACAGGTAGACTTAGTCTACCCAGGGTATAGTGTATCAGACTATACCCCAGGATATGCTTATCCCGGCCAGTATTTTCGCGTTGGATAATTTCCGACCTACACACGGGCGAAGCCGCGGGAAAAATATATAACTTATCTTTTAAAAATAATATTTAATGTGTAAGTAGTTCGGGTACATTGAATTAATATATTCGAGTCGCATGACGCCAGCACATCAAGCTACCCAAAACTGTTAAATTTTTCCAATAACTTTGAACCTTATGCTTCAGCGATAAAGTCGAAAATCTATTAAAGAAATTTAACAGATTGCCGTGGCATGATGTGCTAGCGTCTGTACTCAAACCCCAGAAACAAATTTCAGAAACAGTTAGGAAATATTGTATACTGCAACATCAAAATGTTGATTTTGTAACATAAATTGATTGAATACCTTCAATTTCATCATTAGTACTGACTAATAAAGCAGAACATTTTGTTACTGTCATTTCCAATTAATTAGAAGTGTTGCAATAGTAATTACAGCTTGCAATATTATATTACAGCAAGACCTCCTTATTGAAGTATTTTGTTAGTGTTTTTGTAATCTCAGATGTTTACTCAGCATCCAATTGAATGGCTATAAAACTTTTTGCAAATGTCGTCGCGAGCATAAGCTAGTATTTCATAATTACATGTAGTTTTGTTTACATACTTTATCCTTAGAAGTGGAAGGTCCAGGACTCTTAGACCTCTTCTCATTAGGGGGTCCATTCTCAGACGGTGGACTGACGCTCCTCTCGGAAGTCCTCTTATCCTGGGCCTTGGCATACCTCACGGCGGCCTCAAATAAGTCCAGTTCGCTGTCTACATTCAAATGGTCCAGAGAGAAGACTGTTATGACTGTGTTCAGCTCCACATCCTCAAAACTGCTGTCGGTTAAAACCTCTTTTGTATTTGTGCTGATTATCTGAAATTACATAAGAAAAATGTCATGAGAAAAGTTTTGAGTATGAAAGTTGATGGCTATAAGAATAGGGGAAGACCAAAGAAACCATGGATTGATTATGTGGAAGATGCTATGCCTAGAAAGGGGGTGACTACTGAGATGACAACTAATATAAGCCCAAGAGAATTTGATGATTTCCCATCCTCAAAAAAAAAAAAAATGCCAAGAGAATGATGATATTTGAAATTACATAAATCCATAAACCCAAATGAGCTAGTAGTGCAAGTTTATTGATTTATGCAATCATTAGGCATGTAATTATGGATTTAGTAGGCAGAAACTGAATCTATACTAATATTATAAAGCTGAAGAGTTTGTTTGTTTGGTTGAACGCGCTAATCTCTGGAACTACCAGTCGGATTTGAAAATTTTCTTTTTGCATTTGATAGCCCAATACTTGAGGAATATACTCTATATCGTCGTATTAATGGGAAAACCGACTAAATGCTCAAAATATCAAAACGAGACATTGCATTTTGAAAGTTAGATAAAGAAAATCACCGATGAAATAAATTATATTGTATGTTGTGTCCAAACCATATTTAGAACAATTAATTATTTATCATTTCAGATCACTAAATGTTATGTTCTGCAAGTCTATAATAAAAAAACTGCATTATTAACTCAGTTTTGCCAAAATCGGTACTTAGTCGGTTTTCCCATTAATATGACGATATACTCTATTGTACTCCAAAAGTTGTAACAGCTTATTAAACTTTCAAGTTATTGAACAGTTGTACAGGTCTTTTTAAAGCAGATACAGGGCTGTTCACTTTCCATCATATCCTAAAATACACTTATGATATGATTGAAAGTATCCTCAAAGTGTTCTCAATGATCTAAAAATTTAATTTCCAAGATAAATGATTGCTTCTTTAAATGTGTTCAGATGGAATTATTTCAGCAGGTCCATAAAACAGTAAAAATAAATAATCTACCTGTATGCACTTATCCATGAGTACATTCTCCTCAAAAAGCCTCGCAAACTCATAGGCACGGCAGGCATTCCTTGGATACAGGTCTGACCACAGATACCGAGTGCATTCCTTCACCAGGTGAGGCAGCATATACTTCTTGGCTCCATAGCACAGCTCACAGGCCTTGTCAAATGAGCTGATGTTTATGTTGTCTGTGTATATGTACCTGTAATGTTAAAGATGTAATTTGGGTAAAAAGAAAAGCAAGAAACTGGAAAAAAGGAAGAAAGATAAAAAAGAAAAGAAGTTTTCTTTTTGGTTTTTTTCTTTAGATTTATTACAATAATGTTTCTTTTTGTAATCTATATTAGTTAGTAGAAGTTGGGGATTCAGGTATACAGTTAAGTCAAAAATCTCATAGTTGGTTTATTACACAAATTAAAGGATCAACAGTGTTACTGTTTCATTGAATATTAATAATGACTGTTCCAATATTTGATTAATCTAGTCTTAACCTGTTGAAATAACAACTAGGCGTTTATAAAACTCATTCTATGTTACATACTCACTCTAACAGAGCCCTGAAAGCTTCAGGCTGTACATCCAATATCGGTATAGGATCATTCCTCTCTGCCATTCCACCATAGAACATTGCCTCGAAAACTGGTGACGCCATCGCCAGGACCAGCTTGTGGCCAGCTATAACCACTTGGTCGGGCTCGGCACCCACCAAGAAAGTGCAATCAGACCATTGCCCTGACTTCAAAAGGTATTCTCCTCTTTGCTTCACCTCAACGCATCCTAATTGCCAATCACTAGGCATTCCCGCCATATTCTTAATCTTTTAATTTACCAGATTATGTAATTTAACGGCTATTAGGATAGGATTACTCAATCAAGGCCAAGAAATGTGAGAAATCACTAATAAAAACAAAACAAGCTATTTTACCAAAATAATCACTTCACTCGCTTGATTAATGGAAGTGAGCGTTTGTGAATATCGTTTTAGTTTAAAATGGTTGTTTATCATTCAAGAGTTTTTAATTCTATTTAATGGCGAGAAATGCTTAATATAATTTTTATGGGATTATTTTGTGTTCTATTGGACAATTTTATCAACATATTTTTTGTCAACACTCCTGTTCACTCGACAGAAAAATAACTAAGTATTTTAAAACAGTATTTATAAACAGGACAGTTGAGTCAGATGACTTCTATGCCATCGTTTAGAAATACGAAACACTAAATTATTTTAAAATAGGTTTATCGTCTCTATAACTCAGAGATTCCATTGGCCTTCTGGTTGTGTGTTCAGTCAGGCAGTTTAAAATTAAAAATCTGTAATTTAGTATGGTTTATACGTAGTAATCACACCTACAAAGCTGTGTTTTGATGATTTGTTTTACTCGACTATTCGATTGTGTGAGGCTTGTGTTGGCCTTTCAAAAATATCGAGGGTTTATAATGAATGTTTTTCGATTCAAGGATCCACTAGCGAAATATTAAGCTTTAAAGTGCATAGAGCAACACGGGCCACCGGCGGACCGGAGCGCCGGTGGCCGGTGGTGGTGTTGCTCTATGTTAAAGTGGTTATTTTTGTATGTGTCACGTCTCTTCCTACCAGCTAAACCAGTTTTTGGATATATGAAAAGTATTCACAATAGTATTATACGAAGTTAAAAGGCCTCCTTTTCCCTTATTTAATATGAACGTATTTCGCAGTAATTAAAAACAATACTATGTGTGCGTAAATATTCATACCAACTACGGAACCCTGTACTGTGCGTGGTCTGACACATACTTGGCCGGTGTTTCTATTCTATTTTTAATTATGGCACGTAAAGCCTATGTCGACTATTCTGCAATGTCAAAAGTGGAAAAGAAAAACCAGGTGTGCAATACTGCCGTACTTACAATAAGTGCAATATTCTAACTCGGATTTTGGGCTTTAAAAATTTTGCTGATTACGGATATGTATGTAACTTTTAAAAGCCCAAAATCCGTACTATACAATGTATGATAGAGGTCAGTGGCAATTGGTATTAAAAAAAAGTGTTTTATTTTGTAATCCAAAGAGTACTTTCTGATAGGTTGTAACTAACACAAATTAAAAAAATTGAGCAAAAAATACAGGTCCAAGCCTAGTTTGGGGGTTTTGTGGCAATACATTCGTGTTTATTTTATGATGACTGGTTTTTTAACATGTAATTCTTAGTTAATACTTAATACATATACAATGCTGAACGAAAATGTTCAATGTGTCCAAGTCCAACTGTCACTGTCTAAATAATTTTGCAAAGCTGTCAATGTATCGAATTTGCATGAACTTCGAACAATATCCAACAATATCGATGTAATGTGAAAAGTGGAACGAAATAATCTCATGAAACACCATGAATCACGACGAGATAAAATCTGTGGTACAGGAAAAATTCCTATCAAGCGAACGGGTCACGGCTTTCCTGTGCGATGCCAAAGTACTGCATCCCGAATGGGTAAAAAAGGATCGGCTATTAGCAATTGTTGAGTTTGGTGATGAAAAGGCAGTATTCTGCTTGTTTACGTCATGCTACCCGCCAAAGTCCTTCACAGATTTATCCATAGAAATAGTGTTGCCGATAGATAACAGTTTTAAATGTGAAATTGACAACAAACCTTCCGACCCCGAGGCCATACTGTACCTGAATCTGCAATCTCGTAGTAATAAGTATAAGTTTGAAATACAGATGACTCCGCGCGTGGACAACTTTGTCGATGACCTGTTCAGAGGCATAGAAGCTGTAAACAAAGTGCCAACTCAGCCTGACTTTGTGTGGCTAAAGAAATACAGTGGTAAGATTGATAACGATATATTAACTCACACGATGTCGCTACCCGGAGGAGTCCCGCACACACAGACCTCAGCACCAGTTGCCATTAGAGAGAGCCTCATCAAACACAAAATGTGTGACAAGGAATATGAATACACTTTTACAAAGAAATTCTCTATATTCTGTGGAACATGGAATGTGAATGACAAATCTCCTGTAATTCCTCTTAAGGGGTGGCTGAGTGTTGACAGGGAGCCCCCTGACATTTATGCTATTGGTTTCCAAGAGTTGGACCTGTCTAAGGAGACATTTCTGTTTGATCAAACCTTTAGAGAAGATGAGTGGTATAATGCTGTCCTCAACTTTGTCGATAAAAGGGCAAAGTATGTGAAGGTGGAGAAGGTCAGACTAGTTGGCATGATGCTGATAATTCTTATTAAAGCCAAACACTTCTCTCATGTACGTAATGTTGTCTGTGATACTGTGGGGACCGGGATCATGGGGAAGATGGGCAATAAAGGTGGAGTGTCCATAAGATTTGACCTCCACAACACCTCAATGTGTTTTGTCAACTCCCACTTAGCGGCTCATGTGGAGGAGTTTGAGAGGAGGAACCAGGACTTCAGAGACATCTGTAGCAGGACTAGATTTGTGCAACCTAACCAGCTTCCTAAAGCTATCAAAGACCATGACCAAGTGTACTGGTTAGGAGACCTGAACTATCGCATCACAGAATTAGACCCTACTACATGCAAAAAGTTATGTAACGAAAATAATTTTGCACCAGTATTAGAGAAGGACCAACTGATGCAACAACATAAATTAAATAATGTCTTTGCTGGATACCTAGAAGGAGAAATCAATTTCAAACCTACATACAAGTACGACCCTGGAACTGACAACTGGGATTCCAGTGAGAAGAACAGAGCTCCAGCATGGTGTGACAGGATATTCTGGAGAGGACAGAATATCACACAGCTGGGTTACAGAAGCCATCCAACATTAGACATTAGTGACCATAAACCTGTATCAGCCATATTCAACTCTTCAATTAAAATAATAGACGAAGAGAAATACAGAAAGGTATACGAAGAAGTCATCAAGCAATTGGATAAAATGGAAAATGAATTGATTCCTCAAGTCAAGGTTGATAGAACTGAAATTGATTTTGAGACGGTACGGTACTTAGAACTGCAAGTTCGGACAATCACAATAAAGAATATTGGTAAGCTGCCTGTAGAGTTTGAGTTCATAAAGAAATTAGACGAAACAAGCTTCTGCAAGGAATGGCTGATCGTTGAACCTTACAAGAAATGTATATGTGCGGAAGAAACATGTGAAATTCAACTCAAAGTACTTATAAATAAGACATCTGCTTGCAAGATGAATGCTGGTACAGACAAATTGTACGATATTCTTGTACTACATTTGTATGGAGGGAAAGATATCTTCATAACAATAAATGGAACATACCAAAGAAGTTGTTTCGGGTGCTCCATAGAGGTTTTAGTGAACCTCAACATGCCAATCAAAGAGGTACCTGTAGGGAAACTAATTGAGCTTGAAAATAAGAGGGATACCTGTGTATCTAACCAGTCCACATACTCTATACCTAAAGAGATTTGGTTCTTAGTTGACCATATTTACTTGCATGGCTTGAAAGAACCCAACTTGTTTGAGCAACCAGGATTCCATTCAGAGATACTCCAGATTAGAGACTGGCTAGACAGTGGCTCCATAGACCCAATCCCTGGAAGTATCCATTCTGTCGCAGAAGCATTATTACTGCTTCTAGAAAGTACTGCAGATCCCATCATTCCTTACAATCTTCAGTCAGTGTGCTTAAGGGCATCAGCCAATTACTTACAATGCAAGCAAATTATAATGGAGCTGCCAGAGTTCAGAAAGAATGTTTTTCTATACTTATGTGAGTTTTTACAAGAGGCATTGCAGCACAGTGCTGAGAATGGACTTGACTCGAAAACGCTGTCAACCTTGTTCGGCGCCATTTTCCTTAGGGATAATCCGAACCAAACACAGGAACCGCAGTCGAGGATAAATAAACAAGTAATAGATAAGAAAAAAGCCCAGTTTGTTTACCACTTTTTTGTAAATGACCATAGTGATTTAATATTTTCTAGATAAATTAATTAATTGTTGTAACATTGTAAAACCTGGCTGGAAAATGGAACACTGCCTTTAAGTGCAAAAAACAATATCCTTGCAGTTAGCCCCATCGAGTTTTTCCATTTTCCTACTATGTTCTTGTTTAGTACGCCTGCGTACATATTGTTTTTATATTTATTAGAATAATACTCAAAAATTTCCATTAGTAACCCTAGGGAATATTTTTACTTTTATAATCACTTTTAGAGATTGTACTGTACCTATTTGAAGAAGTCTCACAATACGGTTTATGCTTAATACCTATCAACATTCGTATTTATCAATGTAATATTTTGGCTCATTGTTTTGTACTAATTTATTAGTAATTGAATGTTCTTGCAATATGGGCGAAGCGCCAAGGTAGCCCGCGAAATTCAAATTTTCTTACGTTTTTTGCAATTTGCAGGTCAGTGTCAGATTATTGAACAAAATGTGATTCGTGAGCATGACAAGTATGTGTAGAAACAACTATTTAATTAAATATCAACCAATAGGATTATATGAACTTAGAGGGTTGTATTGATGATTTTAATAATAATTATTCTGTAAAGTCATATTTCAATCAAATTGATTTCAAGCGAATCATACTACTACATACTGATTTGCAAATTGCTAAAAACGTAAGAAAATTTTAATTTCGCCGGCTACCTTGCGCATCCCCTTTAAATGTCATCACTAAAATTATACATGTAGGTGTGTCAAAATTGTCATGTCTATTTTATGTTTTGTACCATTGTTTAATGCTCCCAGAATTTATTTTGCTAAAAGTGATGTCGCTCACTAAGTGCTAATTTAACCAATGAAACTGACCGCGATCAACACATTTAAACTGCGTGCAGTGTAAAATTCCATAACAATGATGACACTGACAGCTCTTGAACGCGATTAAGATGTACTAATCTAATAGCGTTAAGTTTCAATTTTCATTGGAAAAAACAACCCTCAAAATTCTGACAGCTGATCAGAGGCAATTTTGAATTCTCTTGAAATCGCGCTCTTTTATCTAAGGCACCTGGCGCCCGACAATCTAATGAGGTTTTTTATAACCCTCAGAAGTCAGAGCAAACAACAAAATGTCTCCTTGCTGCACTGACGCCACAATGTTGAGTGGGCAACATCCCTCAGCTCAAATACAGTATACTGACACCACCATGGCACCATAATTAAGTTAACATTAGCTCTCTCAGGCCATCAATTTTTCAAGATTTTTTGGAGTCCTAATTCAAGGATCTTTGGAGATTTGTGACAATTTTAAAAGTTATTAATTATTCATGAAATGACATGATAAAACAATGATGTCAAATCTGCCAAAATAATTTATTCTTTAGGGTCGATAACAAAAATTAGGTACATTACTAAGTTTTTATTTTTAAAACTTATGATGTCATGAAATTTGTAATAAATATTATATTTTTAATAATAAATAATGCATTATGTTAATTGTTAGTTCTCAGAAAAAATGGATACGCGTTCTTGCCTTTGAAGCTTCTATCACCAGCCGTTTTTAACCGACTTCAAAAAAGGAGGAGGTTCTCAATTCGAATGTTTATATTTTTGTAGACTTAAAATGGACCTCTGGTGATATTCATATTTCCTACACTTAAGATATCTATATACCTACTTACCTGTAAAATTCGCTTGTTCAATTTTTTCTGTAGAACAAAGAAAGTATTTTTAGTCGCTATTTCAACGAATCAATGTGGCCAAGTCCATTAAGTTAGTTTTTAATAAAATTTTCTCTTTAATTGTTATTTTATGACAAAAACTTTAAATAACTACCTTAGATATTATAATGTATTAAAATATGACTTTTAAATTCTCGAGAGCTTTTTAAAGAAGCTCTTTTAAATCTCAGACTTTTGAAATTACACAAAATGTTTACAGGATTTATTATACGAATAGTTAAATGTATTGTAGATGTTATACTTATTGCAAAAAAGGTCCGCTTACTATTTGATTAGAGATAATTATTGTGAAAATGTATGTACAGACGCCAGGACATCAAGCTACTACAAACTGTCAAATTTCTTTAATAGATTTCAACTTTATCGCTAAAGTATAAGGTTCAAAGTTGATTGTGAAAATTTGACAGTTTCGGGTAGCTTAATGTGATGGCGTCTGTACATTGTGTACTTGCGTGTTATGTGCAAATTAACTGTACTTTTAACTTACGTGGTTTCCGTAATCAAAGTGTAATCAAACCTTTATAAAAATAACTATATGACGTCATTTACAATAAAATTTATATTGGTGTCCATGCATAGTAGGAAATATGTATTTTACATTTTATTATACTTAAACAAATATTTTATTATTGTATTTATTCGTTCATGTAATAGTGAATATAGCGAACTGTTAATTTATTAAATTATATAAGAATACCACACTGCGAAGTTAAATTTTATTTTCCTGTCATTTCTAACAAACGTGACCATAAATGCCTACACTGTACACTATGAAGTTCGATTACATTAAATAATTTAACTTCTGTGGCTTACACGGTATGACTAGCAGTTCTGCTCACCCCCTATGCAAACAACAAGCCGAGGAAGAGAATGTAAACCTAACAGAATTCAGTGTCGTCAAGTTCCAATAGATGGCATTGTGTCCAATGATTTGTAAAAAATAACAATAGATGTCGCTAAGTGTAAGTAAAAATGAACTAGTTTCTACGCGTTATCAATTGGTATTATTTTAATTTTTAAAAGCACGCAATAAGATTATTTCAGCAAAACGAATGGGATTGGCAAAAGCATAGTAAAAGAGTCTTTTAATTTGACTTGCAACATCATGTTTCTTGAATCGCAGCTTCCTAGATCATTGGTCGATGAATCGAATGTGATAGCGCCAGATTCGAATTCAGCCAATCATGTAGTTGCATCGAACGGTTTGTCAAACAATCTACGAGAACTTCATTTACGAAAGAAAACGT
This sequence comes from Luperina nickerlii, assembly GCA_963855955.1. NCBI lineage: Eukaryota > Metazoa > Arthropoda > Insecta > Lepidoptera > Noctuidae > Luperina > Luperina nickerlii. The sequence continues at coordinate 22,763,068 of OY979667.1, forward strand.
CTACCGTTAACTCATATCCTGTCTTTCTTTGGTTCATATTTAATTCAAAATAACTGTTTCAACGGCGCTAAGAGCTATAAAGATTTTGTGTCGAACATATCCTGAATTAAATCTTGTTCGTCCTTTGTGTACAGCAGACGTGTGAATCTTTTGTAAACCAACTTCTACTACCAGTTCAAACAAAGACAACCATGGAAGTTGAAGCCGCTAAATGTAAGTCGATTTTATTATTACTAAAAGCCTTTTAATTTTAATAGGAATCTGTAGAATATTAAAGCACACTATTGCTAAAATAATGTCGTCTGTATTTTCTTGTTACTCATGAGTTGTTCATTTTGTTTTTTTAATTGCCGATTTCCTATTACTTAGTGATTTTCGTAAGTTTTTTAATCAGTAGTTTATTTTATCAGTAGTTTCACTGTGGTATAAATCGTATGTTTCTGGTCTAATTATCGAAAAATTACAGTGGAGTATACTTACTGTATTTGAAAAAAAAAAAACTACAATCCCAACGGCGATTTTTTTTAAATTACCTTATCCTACATATACTTCCGATTAAAACCTTTTCTAGCAGTAAGATTTATCTATGGAAATGAACATGGTTTAATAAAAATAGGTACCTAAGTACGTAGGTGAGCTAGTTGAGCTACTATAACTAGCAACTCGACGCCCATACGACCACCCACTGACCAAGGATATTGTTCTCCTAATTGGTGCCACCGAAAGATGTAGACAACCTACCTCAACATAATTTAAATTAGGTACTTACATAGTTTACCTAAGTAGGTAATTTATATTTTGTTCTCAAGCCTTGGTCAGTGGGTCGTCTTAGGGGCTTCGTGAATGACCTAGGTACGAATAAGTTCTATCCTCGTTATTCGGGTGGCCATCAATTTTATATCGGTAGAGGAGTCGCAGAGTCCTCTCAGCTATCCTAAAGTCGTAATCGCCAGACTACAGGAATTCACAATACCGGTTATACTCCGGTTCCGTAAATGAAAGGTACTTCATTCATTATGTACGTAATTATCTACATTTTAGAAGCAGATTTTTATAAAAATTGCTGTATGTGTTTGCTCGACCTCTCACACCCTAATTCACTATAAATTGTAACACTTACGTCTGTTTTTAAAACATGTTCTAGGTTATAATGACCGCCTTCAAACAACAATTCTATCCAGAAGCTCTTTTATACTATTGTTTGTCTACCAATTTTTTTGTTATTCCCGACGTCCACCACTTGTTTGGCCACCACTGGGGAACAGCGAAACAACTTGTGGAGGTTAGGTTACAATAATTCTGCCAGGGTCGCGGGTTGTTCAAAAGAGTTACCGTGGCCCCTGGCACAGGCAACTGAAGGAACACGGGTGGGTTTTAGTCAGTAAATGTCTGACACGCCCTCCCGCTCCGCCCAGAGCGGGAGAAGCTATTTGGTAATTTAAAAAAAAAAGGTTACAATAATTTGTCCACAACGAGAATAATTTCTAAAAGTTGTTTCGGTGTCTCCAGTGGTGGCCAAACAAGTAATTGGACATCGTCGGGAATAATCGGATTTTTTCCACTGACATACAAATTCAGTTTTTTTCCGTAAGTACGAAAGATGATAAACAGAACGGTGTTTTTGCCCGAAATAGGTATGTTGATAGATACTTAGACTTTTCGCCATCCCGTCGAACACACCCGAATGAATATTAATTCAAATGCTTTGAATACTTACCATATTAATTATGTATTCCATTATCCTCCTGACCTACCTATTCTTTTATTTTGTTTTTTCTATCATAAACAAAGATCCGACTGATTGAATATTTAATCCGACAGGATAAGAACTAGCAGCGCCCGGCGGTTTCACCCGCATACGTTTCAATCCCGTGGGAATATCGGGATAAAGAGTATCCTATGTGTTAATCCTGATTATAAACTATCTGTGTGCCAAATTTCATCCAAATCCGTTCAGCCGTTTGTGCGTGAAAAAGTAACAAACATACCTACAAACACTCACAAACTTTCGCCTTTATAATATTAGTGTGAATTGTGATAACCTGTTGTAAGCTGTTTATCGGTGTTTTCGTCATCGTACACTCCAGTCATATCATATTATTACTTATCATCACTTCATGGACTTTATAAAAATATCTACAAAAAACGTTAACGGTAATCTGGGCAAATCCCCAAAAGATTGTGGTAGTTATGAGAGCAGTCTATAGAGACTGCTCTTTCACATCGTCTGACAAAAGAAGTCTACCATATTTGTGCAGAAAACTTCTGCACGTGGCAGTCTTTCTTTGACGGTACAAAGAGACATTTAACGGTCAGAATTGGCAGGGCAGTTTACTGCAAGCTGCAACTGCAAGGCGCAAGTAGGTAATTGAGTTGAACTTCTAATAAAACCTGTTTTTGAAAGCAGCTGTTCATTCGCCTTATAATAATCCCTTTGGATTTTAGGATAATAATGAATCTCTAAGTCCCGAGAGATGTAGGGTAGGGTGCCCTTTTTCCAGTCGGACTACAAGGAAAGATTTATACTGTGGTGGGTGCCTGCCATTGTTTTCTTCCGCGCAGAATATTTTACTGGTAGGTAACACAGAAATGCAAATGTGGAAATAATATTGCTTCTACATTGTAATCTATCAGACTTGAAAATAATAAGAGCGCACGTATCGTTTCTCTAATTAGATTATTACATTGCACAATAAATCATTCCTTTATTATTTGTGTCTGGGAACAGCTATAAATCACACCCAGTATGTATTTACAATCTACAAGTTCAACGCTCTCCGGTAACTGGTTAATTGGAAGTCTGTTAATATTTTAATAGCCTTCAGCAATTTGTGCTCGACAAAATTCGCAATTTGTCATCATTTCGGCCGTTGAACAAGTTTCAATATACCGGCCGGCGTGCGGCGGCGCGGACGCGCCAGTATGAAAGTTATTTTTTCGTGGGTGTGTGTCATCCTCTGTTCCAACGGACGACGACGGTTGGTTGGCAAGGACACTGCAACCGTTGCGATGACTCACGCGCAGCTCTTCATCTCTTCCTACATAACGAGTTTATGCCATGTTTTGAAGTTTGAAATACCTGTCCTTTTAGGGGGACGCTAAAGACGGCTAGCTGCACGTAAACGACCGGCGTCGTATGTAAATAGCTTCGTTGTCGACAGGTAAAGAAACTTGTTCTGAGTTCCGGCGTTTGTACGAAGTATACGTACTCCTTTGTTTACATAGCAAGCAAGACTGTTTTAGTTTACGTTTTATTGTCCCTAATGAAGTTAAAACGGCTAAAAAGGTAGCGGTTTACGACTTTATAAACTCCACTCAAAGCAGTATAGTGACCACACCATTCTCTGGTACCACACACTCCATTGTTTCCACTTAATCGTCCAATAAAATGTAATATTTTCTTTTCTCTATTGTCCTGACCGCATTAGACGGCGAATGGCTGGTGTAAACAAACCAGAGCTTAATTAAACTGCTGAAAAAATCCTCTCAACAGTAGGCTTTATTAAATTGACTGCCGTCGACGTTACTGTAAAAAGCTGTTGCCAAATACACTGGCTTCGATGTTTAAATTTGCCGCTCAATTTAAAATGTTATTAAATTGACACTAAGAGGTCCCCAAATCTCGGAGGGTGGCGTTGATTAAAAGCGCAGGAAGCGGGTAGAGAAGAGCAATGGCCCCAGAGAGGCGGAGGTAAATTCCAATACGATACAACAGCGGTGTTATATCTCGAAGCAAGCCGCCTAATGGGTCGTTACGAAGCGGAATTTTGTTCATTTGTGAAAGAATTGGTGCGGATTCGACGCAGCCCCCTATTTGGTTGATATCCAACACATTAACATGACAATGAAAGGAATCCTCGGTCCGCAATGCCGCACCTAAAAGCAAACATTGACCATTGTCCATGACGGAACGTAAACAACTACGTTATTACAACGTACGGATATCAAAAGATAAGACAAATGATAATTTTCTACATTTTATGTCTAGGACACAATTTGCTGATAAAACAATCAAGTCTTGCGATAAAACAAAGCTCTCAAATAAGGTTTTAGGTTTTAAAGAACAGCAAAATCAAGATTTTATTAAAAGGTTCGTCATTGAAAAGAGGAACAGAAAAGCAACTGAAAAGAAAGGCAAATTGAACACCTTTTCAGCTGCAAACTTCGTTGCAGTAACGGTACTTTTCCTGATTTGATTTAAACAAGGGGAGTTAGGTCGTCCGCTAGGTCAATCTAATTTGACCTGTAGTTTTTCCTCAGGATTTGATTGTCGATGTCGATCGATAACGCTTTTAGCGAAGTGCTCCTTTGAAAGGCCTTTTTCTAACTAGTGAAATGGATTAGTAAGACACGAAACTTTCTTTGAGTTGTATCAATCAATCATTATAGTGAGTAATATTACATTTTGCAATGTGCGAAATTATATGCAATCAAAGTAACCGAACGTGTCGCTGTCCACCTACACTGCTTTCTATACTTATAGGTCCCTAGTGCGCTGTGCGACCGGGTTGTTTTTGTGGTCTCTTTGCTGCATGCAATGAAAGCTTGTTCGAGCGTGCGTTGCCCAGAAAAGGCAAGACGTGGGCGATACTTGTCGGCCCACGCCTTCCCCACTTACCCAGTACGCCGAAATTCCATTTTGCCATTCATTATTCATCGGGGGAGATCTATTCTGGCAGTTTGCTTCGGCATGACTAATAGATCAATGCATTCGGGTCATCAAACTTGGTGCGTTTTGTTAGCGCTTCACTTAACGGTTAACAGAAATGCGACTAACACATGTTCGCTATAATTACAACAAACGGCCGATGGCCTTGCTCGAGACTAAGGGATAATAATACGAAGTTGGAAACGTGAAACTTCTGGATCCAGTGTTTGTTTCCTTTAGTTTATCTTAACTTGATTACACCATTCCCGGTTCGAAGACAAAGTAAATTAAATTAAGTCATTTCATGTGTTCGGTAGACAGAATTATTTCGAAACGTTCCTCTGAAGAAAGATTAAGATTTCATTTTAGATTGTCATAAATTATTGTTTATAATTATTATTTAGTACATTACGAATACATTTTCGCCTGGGGCTTTATTTTGCTGTCTCGACTCTTGTGCGACATTAGAACAATATTGGAAAGAAAGGTAATACAAATAACATCGTATATTTTTTGTGCTTCACCCCAATCAAGTTTTGATACTTATTCGTAACTTCGGCTATTTGTATGAAAATCAAATTAGTTTCGAAACCCTCTAATGTTTTTATGTTATCCCCTAAACCCTACTACTGAAAGGCTGTAAGCAATAACTATTGCTTACATCTTTCCAGTAGTACCTACGGATCTTAAAGGACATATCATAGCGCCCCTATCACTATGGTACATCGGAGCTGATCATTAATTTGAACTTTATTGATGTCATAAATCCGGCCTAGTAGCGGTTTTAGTACGTTTACGGTTTTCATGAGGCTAGCAGTCTGCCCTCGTGTAAGGTCAACCAACTACGCACTATTATTGCAGAATTCTTTTCACAATTTTTTTCAAGAATGGTGCTCTTTCTCAAGATGAAATCGCTGTTGAAACGGTTCGTCTACCTCGGTTTCTCTCACGGTATAACAATGACGTGCAGACCTCTCGGGGCTACGTTGTCCTTGAGTTTATTGAGATGGAACACCGCGTAAACTCCCATCTCTTAGAAGCCACAGAATAATTTCCTCGCACAAAGGAAAAATGGGTAGAATTTTGTTCATCAGATGAATTTTCAATTCGTGTGGAGTGTCCGTTGAGGCGGAAAATTTGGATGTTGCCCAAAACATTTAATCAGATTCATTGCGCATGACCTAAGCGAGTGGTGCCGGGGTGAATAATCTATAGTATGAAGAGCCTACATTGCGATTGCCTAGCGGTGCTGCCCACAACGGTACACTGTACACAGATGAATGAAATATCACTGAACTCTTCAGCTACAAAAAAACGTGTAAATTCAGGCCAAATTATTTGCTAAAAGAATGTTTCGAAAGATCGATAGTTGTTTGAAGCAAGGATGATTATTATCTTGTGTACTGTACTATAGTGAAGCCATCTAAATTGGTCTATCTAGGCGTAGTGGAAACAAATACAGATTTTAAATTAAGTCTTCGACAATGTGGTAGCTTCTGTAAGTATCGAAAAGTTATTCAACTTAAAATGTGGTGGAATCTTTTGTCAGGTAACTCCATTGGCTGTTGTGATTGCTATCCTACCTCCAATTCCAAGGAGAAGGAAGACTTGAAACACCAGAAGAAGTTGTTATTCTAACAATAATCAATAAACATTACAAGAAATTTGGCAGCAGGTTTACGAATCAGAGGCTTGATCATTGCAGGAATTCACGCCTTCAGCAGCAAATTCCTGAATGACCGTAGAAATGTTGCTGATGTTCATATAAACGTAGACTTGAATACACTCTACCTTCACAAGTGGTGGATGTTTCGTGCACAGGATATGCATATCAAAAATAGATACGTTACGGCTTATGGTGTTATGCTAAACAGGCCATAAAGGAACTGTCGTGCTTTAGTGTCGTACCGAGACTGCATGCTACAGTTCCTTATCTAGCCTGCGAAATGTACAGACGCCAGCACATCAAGCTACTACAATCTGTCAAATTTCTTTAATGGATTGTCAACTTTATCGCTCAGCCATAAGGTTCATAGTTATTTAGGAAAATATGACAGTTTCGGGTAACTTGATGTGCTGGCGTCTGTACTTGTGGTATATTTAGGGAACATTTTGTTTGTTTCGGCTTTGGTTTTCGAGTACCTACCTACATAAATTGGAACTGTTCTGATCCAAGGAGTGATGCTTATGAAGTTTTAATAATATGTATAGGTACATATTGATTTTTTCTGTAACTTAGCTTAAGACGTAATGAAACTTCGGGGTAATTGCGTTATTTACGTTGTCAACAACGTAAATAACAAAAAAAAAAACGTAAAACGTAAAATTTGTTTGCTCCAGCAAACAAATTTTTCAAACATGGAAGCTATGAATTAGCAATATCCTTCAAAATGATCCACGTTGTAATTAAAAGTGTGTTACGCAGTAAGGCGCTTTGTAGATGGAGCAACTTTAGTTCTGGTAACTATCAACTTTTTTTAAATTTTCTCTTAAAAGTTGCCAGTTGCTACAAACTACCAAATAGCCCGAGATGTATGTAAACAGCTAGTTGCAAGTTGCTGCAACAGTTGCTCCATCTGCAAAGCGGCTAATGTTACGCAGTAAGGGTTCTGGTTGCAGGCAGAATGGGGCGAATGGGCCAAAAACCGAAAAGGTTTATGATTCTCTAGGTAAACGTTAATTTGTCCGTGAAGGACTTCATATTGAACTTTAAATAAATGGAGGTTCTAAATCTGTTGTTAGTAATCTATTGAACTCTTGAGCTTTGTTAATTAGAGGTAGAGAAAAGTCATGTTAGAGGTTTTGTGAGCCAACGCCGTGTGTTTAAAAAACTAGCTCACCCCAGCTTCGCCCACGTGGTTGTCGCGAAATAAACCACCAGAACGTCAAAAATTAGTCCTATGTCCTTCCCCAGGATGCCGTCTATCTCCTTACCTAATTTTATCGAAATCCATTCAGTGATTTAGGCGTGAAAAGGTACGTAAAGACCGTAGACGGATTTGCAAAATTTTTTTTTTGTTCGAAAGAGGTTTATTCCGAAAGGTCCCATTTAAATTTCGTAAAGATCTGATGATTAGTTTCGGAGACAGACAACGGAACTCTTCAATAAATGCCAGCAAATCAACCACGATTTACGCAATCACACAACATAACATCACGCCTGTACCCTTTAAAAGGGCAAGCAGATGTGTTCAATAGCTTTCTGTCACTGATATTCACATAGCAAGTAGTGTTATATGAATTTGTTTGGGGTCGGTAGGTACAACTAAAAAGTGAAAAATAAAAACGTTTTTTACAAAAAAAAAACAACCGACTTCCAAAAAAATTGTCGTTGGTTCTGTATTTTCGTTTTTGACACCGACTTTCGAAATTAGTTATTTTTCACTTTGTAATGTTTTTTTTGAAGTCGGTTGTTTTTTTTTTGTAAAAATGTTTTTTTTATAATAAAAAAAAAAGTTTTTTTTAAAGTTAAAAAAGTAAGATAATTAGGTAGGTACTTTATTAGTTTAGCCCATCGTCTTTCACACTGAAAAACTTAGCATAACGAGCCTATAATGTTCCCACTGCTGGGACACGAGCCTCTCTGTGAGAGAACGTACTCCACCACGCGGCCCCAATGCGGGTTGGTGGATGTCACGTCTCGCGTCTCCGAAAGTTTTGTTCTAGGACATGCCTATTTCCTCACGATGTTATCTATCACTGTTTTGATAGCAGTGGTGATTTACTGCGTCAGGATTAATCGGAACAGAATTTTTCTGTATTGGTTAATTTTGATGGAAGGCAGAGATTAGTCGGCCCCAGCCACTTACCGTACCAGTTACCAGCTACTCGTTCTATGTCCCATTCTTGAGCTCATGTGGTTCCAAATCGATGGATTCCTAACAGTAACTGCCAAGTTTACAAAGTAACTGTATTTCAATAGCGACTTTCCAAGAAATTGAAATTATTTTCGGTTCAAGGAGTCCGGAGGCAACGGCCCGAAGGTCAAGGTCCTATAACTGTCAGTAGTAAAGTTTTAGGGTTCCGTACCCATAGGGTTCCAACAGGTCCAATTACTAAGGCTCCGAGGCCCGCCCGTGCCTGTCACAGGGCTGTATCTTTTGAACCGTAATAGATAGACATTTGACCTTGAGAGAGTGTAGTACTTGGCCGCTATAACAACAAAAAAATTGAAATAAAATAAAATTAAAAATTATAGATACCTATACAAGAAAAGTTTTCTTTTTCGGCGTTTTATGCTCGATCTTCATAATTGTACGGTGGTATGGAACCCTTTCTGTGCGAGCCCGACTCGCACTTGGATGCGTTTTTTTTTTAATACGTAATAATAGTATCGACAAAGGTCAAGTCTCGTGTGTTAGTTATCCTTATCGGTCAAAGAGTTATTTACTTTATTTTCCTTGTTTGAGGCAATAAAGTATAACGCATTATTGTTATGCATTCAGTAATGTAAAAAGGGAAAAATTTAATAAAAACTTTTTTGACCCTCTAATGATGTAGGTACATTTTTTTAAAATAAATCTATAAAAATGAATAAAATTTAAGTGTGTCTGTAATGTAAAAATAATAGCTTTTTAGTTTTTACTAAATGCCCATGAATAAAAAAAAATTTTTTTTTTTTTTTTTTCGGTCTGTCTATTTGTTCCGGCTAATCTCCGAAACGGCTGGACCGATTTTGACAGGACTTTCACTGGCAGAGAGCTGATGTTAGAAGGAGTAACTTGGGCTTTTATTTTAGAAAAAAATTAGGGTTCCGCACAAAATGAACAAATGTAATTAGGATCGCAAAATGGTAAAGAAATTAAGGTCCAATTAAATACATGCCGTGTAAAAATATCTCTTTTATTCTGCTTGTGAAAGATCTAATTCAAAGTTGTGCTGTCGGTCCTAATTCATTCTGGGATTATCCAAATATGAGGAGTATTACCTAGGATTTTCAAGTTCCCCAAAAATCTTATACCGTGGCGATGTGTCATGTTTGTAAAGCTATTTTTAGAATATAATAATGTAAGTACCTAATCTTCTAGTCCTTTCACGTTTACAGAGAAAATGAGAAATAAATTGATGTACGTATTATTATCTCGTCTTGGTTTGTGAGTCACCGAATACATTTTTTGTACGAGGTATAAATTGGTATTCGTATTGAGCGAAAGCAAATTAAATCAATCTAAAACAGTTATTCATAATATTATTTATTTGTTTTATGCTCGGTTCCTATAAACAAAAACGAATCGTTTGCTTACTAATTGTATCATTTTTTATTGTCAAACTGGGCATAAAATGGATTCGTAAGCTAATTTGACCTGTGATAGCTACTTCCATATGGGATGGTCTACTATGCGAAACTATGAGAACTTTCCTTCATTATTGGTAAAGAATAGATACAAGAATCTTAATTATAACCAATAACGATTTTTAAAATATAGGTATCTGCCATTAAAAGCATTTAGTCTTCCAGACAATGTTAATTTAAGTTGTCAGGCACCTACATAGTATAATAAAACTCCAGACAGTTTAAAGCACAATAAATTATTGTTGCCAGTATAAAAGTTTGTCAAAGCTAAATCGATGTGCAGCTAATTATTCTGGGAATGTTGAGTCACCCTTGGTCACAGTACCTAAATCATTGTAATGTAGACAACTCTAGCAATGTAGTGAAATGTATTTATATATTTCTATACACTAGCTTCTGTCCGCGACTTCGTCCGCGTGTAATTTCTTGTACCCCCGACCCACCCCTTCGCATCGCATCGCCTACTATCGCTTCTTTTTCGCTTAGCGTTCTTTCTGCTCGGCTCCTACGGCTCCTAGTGTAATGTTTAATAGCCTAAAGTCTTCCTCAAGAATTGAGCTGTTAAATGTAAACAGATTATTTCAAATCTGACTGGTAGTTCCAGAGATTAGTGCGTTCAAACAAACAAACTCTTCAGCTTTGTAGTATAGATTTTTCCAAAAGCAGTTATAAGTATATCCAACGTCAACTAACCCTGCGTTCCGAGTTGGGAAATAATCGATTTAAGCGTGCTTAAACCCGTACCGAATTAACGTGAGCGCGATAACGATGTCCCGTGAATCGTCATAGATGACCTCATTACATGCTCCATCTTGCGATAACGCCGACCATGCCTTAGAATAATATCACTGTGAGCGCTGTCTAAAATGACGGTGTGAGTGTGTGAGGATGTGTCAGTGTGTGTTTTGAGTTGCATCATCTTTAAATTAAACTAACGTGGCATTTTCGAAATTGTGCGTCTGGCTGACAGTCGCCACCTAACCAAAGAAGAAATGTGGTGTCTATACAAGGAAATACTGTAATAATATCGTTTTTACATTGAGTAAGCACTGTGAGCGCTTTCACGAGCATTCCAAATAGTTGACAGCTCTCAGCTGTCCTAATCTTAATAAATATAAATCGGAACGCATGTGAGATGATGTGAGCGCTGTGAGCGATTATAGCTAATTCGGAATGCGGCCTAATTTACTTACAGCCAGCAAAATTTTATTATTACAGGAGTACCTAGTTATTGATTTTGCAATTTAAAACTACGTTCAAAACTGCTGTTAGTGCAAAATGCACTTTCATTTGAACTCTGAAAATATCGTTAACGTTACTTAAAATTAATATCTTTTAACTTGGAAGCTTTTCTCATAGCTATTAGTAAATTGAAAAAACCTAAAGACCAATTCACGTAATTAAAAACGTTCAAAATCTAGTCGCAATTTCATCTCGGCGACAATCAATGTCAAAAATGTAGGGAACGTACAGGTATTTTTGACAGATTGAGTTCTTTAAATTACGGGAATTGCCCATCAGTTCAAAACCTTGATGAACGAAACGAACGAATGTGTTTGAGTCACCTCAACAAATTCAGATCATATAAAAAAATCTCCAAGTGTACAATCAACGATCTTTCCCCGTATACGTAAAATAAACAGTTATGCTTACCCATACTATTATGGGTAAGCACTAGACAGGCCGAAACTTGTATAACACGGAGTACAGGCAGACGTGGTACAGCAAAATCAATACCAACTGATATTTATTGGCTATGCTCACGGGCACCGAATGCACGGATGTCGGGACATCCGCGCCAGATATTGCGAACATCTGTCGGTATTTGATACACATCCATGCGAAATTGTGGCTTTCCATATTAATACAAGGATGTCGTAAGACCTGGAGATAGTGGTTTTAGTAATTTAGGACAGGATATTTGCTCCCTAGACATTTCATCTTGGTGGGGAGATTACTGTTGGAGGGGCTCATGGCTAAGTAATAACAGCCGCAGGAGTCTATTGATCAGGTTAAGCTGGGAGTTGGTCCGTGGATGGGTGACCATCTTTACTTTCCAAGGCCCCTCCGTGCCTCGGAAAGCACGTTAAGCCGTTGGTCCCGGCTGTCATTTGTGGATCTTTGACAGTCGTAACGGGTCGTAAGAAGCCTGAAAGTCTGACAATCATATTACCCAGTAACTAGGTTATGGAGGTTAGATAGGCAGTCGCTCCATGTAAAGTACTGGTATTCAGCTGCATCCAGTTAGACTGGAAGCCGAACCCAACATAGGAAAACGGCTAGGCAGATGATGATGGGAGATTACTGTTGTATCATCCCACTGCTGGACAAAAGCCTCTCGCTATGACTTCGTGTTTCGACCCAAGGCTATGAAATACGACAAAAGACGATTCTGTTAGAATCTCACCGTGAGAAGTTAGGTGAAGTGAGCAGTCATTCAATCTAATGCTAGGGATTGACACTAATGACAGCTCACTTTAAGCTCACTTCGCCCGAGTTATCACGGTGATATTTTTACAGAATAGCACTACAGCTTACTTGTTAAAAACTGCGGTGCTATTCTGTAAAAATCTCACCGTGGAAACTTACGTGAAGTGAGCGTGGAGTGAGCTGTCAATAGTGTCAATTCCTAGCAAAAACAAACTCACTTCACCAAAAGTTTCACGGTGAGATTTTTACAGAATCGACCGGCTGATGACCAAAAGTTGTACAAATAGCTAAGGGTCTAAACAGACGGACTGCATTTCAGCTGCAACATCGCGGTTTGGATGCAGTTGACTTAACTGCTTCGAAACCTACTATGTCAACTGCGTCCAAACTGCGATGTTGCAGCTGGCATGCAGTTCAAATGCGGTCCGTCTGTTTAGACCCCAAGTTACAGAATAAGTAATTTCATTTCATTTGATACGAGTAAAATTTATGTCGGTTGACGATCTTAGGCTTCAATAAATTCATTTTCGTGTCAGTCTGTCTACACATCGAATTTCACTTTATACATTGACTTGATATATCCTCAGCAATTTTCCCGACTTTTTCCTGTAAAATGCTAAAGCCTTGGGTTTTTCCGGCTTGTCATCGAAAAGTTGCGATAACTTAGCTGTCTCATATGATATGATTGAACTCTAGTGTTATGGCATTCCTTTCGCAGAAAATCTTTTGGTTGTGGTTAAAAAACTACTACATTTTATTAAATTTCATTCTAGTTTTAAACCCTTTTTTAAATAACTGTTTCTAATGGCACTACACATTGCTGAAAGGTTTAATTAATACATTGTTGGCGTAAAATAAATACAACTTCTTTTCTCTATTCCGTTACAACACTCAGAAGCTTAGCTTGACAAAAGCTTTCACAGCCCTTCAATATTTACTTCATACTACATTTGAAGAGTCAAAATGGAATTCACTTCAAATTCAAAATATTTTATTTTACTTCTACCAGTCAGTCCAGTTCAGCCCACCAAGGGGTATCGTGTAACCCAGTAACTGGGTGGTGGAGGTCAGATAGGCAGTCGCTTCATATAAAATATTGGTATTCAGCTGCATCCAGTTAGACTGGAATCCAACCCCAACAGGAGAAAAGGCTAGATAGATGATGATAACTTTAAACACGCATGGGCAATTGCGCACGTCAGAATTAGTTCAAGCTGCACGGTACCAATTTATTATAACCGGCCAGTAGCTTCTCGGTTCCTCTTTCGCTCCCAATCCCTAATTTCAGTATGCCACTCAGTTTCACGCCGATCAGAATTCACGATTTCACGCTACACTTGGTTCAATTATTGGTGAGCTTAGTTGACTGCTTTCTAGACCATACGGGTCACTGATCAGCGCTGCAATTAATATGCGGACAAATTGGTGTTGGGCATTTTTTAGAAAAATTGCGGTTAATATATTTGATCACGTGACGGTCGAACAATTGAGGAAAAAAAATTAATCGAACTAGTGAGAACAAACGGCTCATTCCTTCATTTTGCAGACAAATTAGTTTTGCATGTTTCCCGTCTAATAGGATGATTAGGTTTTTGATCTTTAAAGGCTTCATGTATGGAAAGCTAAGGGTTTAGATCCAGGGCGCCAATTCTGTATTATCCACCACGAAATCTTACCACGTGCAAACCACTTCAATCAACCAACCAACATCCATGTCAACCGTACTGACAACTTGTATTTTGACAGTTCTTACCACGCCATTGTGTCATAGAGAATACGTTAATAGCAGATGTCGTGATAAGGTAAGGAACTGACGTGGTTTCAAAATTAAGGAATCGTTAAGTGCTTATAGTGAATTAGGGCCCAGCCGATCGATTCTGTAAAAATCTCAACGTGAAAACTTCGGTGAAGTGAGTTTGGTTTAGCTAGGAATTGACACTATTGACAGCTCACTCCACGCTTACTTCACCTAAGTTTTCACGGTGAGATTTTTACAGAATCGACCGGCTGTAGTTCAAACTGCCCAATTTTTTTTTAATGCAACCCTTGATATGTAATGGAATACATTCATCTTTAAAGCGCGTCGATGGCATCTTTGAGTCGGCCCAGCATTAGGCTACGAGTTTGGCTCGTTCGCTGGAATACATTTTTATCATCTTTCTGACCTTCAGTAAAGACTGTCTTAATACACAGTACAAAGACCCAAAATTATACGAGCTAAATACATGTATACTTACGAAATATGACTTCGTCTTACTTCAAACTTTCGACGAATAAGTAATGTTTCTCGAATCTGCTTTATAATTTCGTATTCATGGTCTAAGTTTTATTACTCCGAGTACCTCGAGCCCCCTTACCGCGGACTCGCTGACTCGTAAAATATGCGTCTACTCGTCTACAAGAGGATTAAAAATAAAAGCTGGTAAAAACATACGTTTGTGGTATAAAAGATTACTATATTATCCTTTTTATGTTAACTATCCTCTTATTTATGCTATCTTTTCTGATCTGGATTAGGTAGAGTTAGTCTCACATATGCATAAAGTCAAAGACTCGAGTATCCTTCAAAAGTCAACTCTCTTCAACTTATGCTCATGTTAACCGACTTTCAATAGGGGTCTATTAAGTACAGCACTTTTCTTTCAAAAGCACCAGTGAACAGTTACATTATTGAAAAAAATCATATGTATGAAGCTACGGATAACTCAAAAGGTTGAAAAGTATGTAAGTAAATATACATTGTGTCAGGTTGCAAGCTAGTCACTTATCTTCAATTACAGAAGCAACAATATCCTTTGTGGTAACAGTCAACGAATTACATACTTGCATGATAAGCAGCTGGCTACTACTGCTTACAATTTGTCTTTTTGCTCACAGAACATCGCTAGTGTCGGGCATACCACATACAGAAAATTATATCAACAGTATTCTTATTAACGAAAGATGATATAACATTAATAATACAGTAACGTAAAACAGTTTGAAACATAATGTTGATAATATAAACAAAGAGAATAAAACTTTGTATGTAACGAGGGCAGAAAAACATGATATTTCGAACAAAGAACCCGTTATCCTGATTCGTCATACTCTTATGATTAATGTGAGCAATCTAGTTCAGAACATCGACGTATAAAAACGTATTAATTTTATGAAGAATCAGTTGGAGTTATTAAAATTTGAATATTATTTGAGAGTGCGTAGTATGATCTTGGATTTTACGACGTACTATTTCATAACACTCTCAATTAACTTGTACCATTTTGTTATATCCTCATAAATGTTGCAAAATGCTAGGGCACTGGATTAGAATTGGGGATAAGTAGCTGATCTACACATTGGGAACGGGACATCTAATCCGTTCATAGTCATATCGAGATGATTCATTTCTTTGATTGTTGGCTTGCCTCCCAAAATGATTCTTCTTGTTTCATTGGAGGTCAATGTTTCGTACTGATTTAATAATTGAATTTTTAGATAGCCTCTCTTCATATTCAGCCTACAATGATCGTTCATCGACCAATTAATGCGTTGGACCTTGGCAATTAACCGCGACAGGAGTAGGTATGGCTTCAGTTCTAACGTTTCATCCTCTGACCGAAGACATTGCGGTTTTTGGCTTCACATTAACCACCGTGTTCCAATTTAACCTAGCCTCGATCAATCTTATAGTTGAGATCCTTTATTCACTTTGTACTTATTGATTTTCCGCGTATCCTTGAGCCGGCGAGGTGTTCCAGCCGTAGATATAGTTCTCACCTTGAGAATGTAGCACAGAACACAAAGTTCGCTAAGCTCCTACAAGCCGAGACTACTTAAGATTGTACAAAGAAGGGCTCGGCTTTAAATAATAAAGGAAACGCACATGTACAAAAAAATCTTAATCGTACAAAGCGTCTGGCCTTGATCGATCCATGTGCGTGGCGTGTGTCATTCTCTTTACAGCTTTTGTCGGCGACGGTCATGCCTTGAACCTCTTTTATAGCATTAAGGGAAGTCCGTTTGTGTAGAGTTACGGCTACCTGCAGCCGTGCGGTGGATTACGGTTGGACTAGGGATAATCTCGTCTTTACTTTGTACGCTTGTTTACAAAAGGATATATAAAGTAATTTAGATTATTTTCTCAAGATAGTGAAAAGTAAATGACGCATAGGAGCAATCAAAATAAATCAAGTAGAACGGAGCGGGCGAAAGTAATAATAAAGATGTTGTCATACATAGAGGGTCATTATAATATGAACCCTCGATTTGGTCCCTCTTGGTATTGAATGTCGAGAAATAAGAATTGACGTTCCTCCCACGGATGTCTGTCTGTCGAGAACTACATTACGGTTTTATGGATTACTTTTTAATGTCTGTGAGATCAGCGATTGGTCTATCTCGATCTGAATGTTACGCCGACCGAGCACGCTTTTTCGTTTAAGGGGTTAGGTAACGCTCAATTTGCAATAAGTAGAAAATAAATGTTATGAATAATACTGATGACTGGCTGCGTCTTGGGAACTTATAATACATTTGAAATACATATTACATGAGACATACTGCGCAGTTCCATAAAATTATTAAGACGAAATCAAATTATTTAAATTCTTAGCATCAAGGTCGGGAAAGTTAACACGACAAACCCTTTATTTAGCCTAATTTTAAAGTTTGTAATCGTATAATAAATGTTGATAGAGGGAGAGGAAGACTTTGGTCTTCTTAAAAAGATGGATGAATTGTGTGAAGAATTAAATTAAAGGAAAAGGAGGATTGCGTGACGTTTGACAAGGGAGAATCAAAGAAAAAAGTGTTTTGCCGACCCCAAGCAACATGGGGCAAAGGCAGGAAGATGATGAATCGTATAAGATCTTATTTAGGCTGGTCCTTTCTCTCGTTTTTTCTAAAATGTTTAGTATAACATGAGCTTCGTGATAATTTCATCTAAACATAACCTATCCTTTAATATAAGACGAAAGTATTCATATATTTCGAAAACGAGCATCTTTAATAATTCTGCGAACAAATTTTCCTTTTCGAACTCTTCGAAAGTTTGCACGGTCCAGATGTCTTGGAATCCGACATGGCTAGTAAGTGATAGCCATATGGCGTTCCAATCTCTTCGCAAATATTTAAGCTCTACACTAAATCATAGCTAAACCCTCAAAAACGCCGTATCACCCTTGTATACTCTCTTTTTATATTCTGCTGAAGAGTTGTAAAATGAGGTTCAAAACTTTACAACAACTTTGGCTCCCTCCTAACATGTCGAAAATGATCGCGTTGTCTATGTCTACTTCTATTTCAAGATTTCATACACATTATATTATCATTACTAGTGGTGGTTAATAAAGCGTATAGCGCCAAAATATAACAGACTATTTGTAAATAGCGTATAGCGTGTGCTATAGCGGCTCTGACTTCGCGCTATATTATAGCGCCTCAACCTACTCAATGAATAAAAGTTTAAAACGCGCACAGCGGGGCCAGAACGAGATAGCAAGATAGCGTTCGCACAGCGGGGCCAGAACGAGATAGCAAGATAGCGTTAGCGACTATATAGCGCGTTGCGAAATAATATTTACCGCGCATCATCAATTCATCAAGTCCGTTTAGCGTGATAGCGTGTTGCTAAATTATAGCGTCTCCGCGTTCAGACTGCGCCCGAGTTTTGAAATAGCGCGCTATAATTATAGCGTATAAAATAACAGACTATATGAATATATTTTATAGTCTATAACACGTTTACAGTTTATAGCGGATTTGAACATCGCTAATCATTACCTCTACAAGAAATTTCTAGTGGTTCGAATAAGAAATACATCCGCGTTGTCTGAATAATTTATAAATCCTAGTCAATATTAATGACGTAACTTTTCAACTCTGATTACTTATCTTCCAACGTGGTATCCATAATTAATATCTAATCGAGAGACCCCTTTAATTATCATTATTTTGTTTGCAGAGTCTTTACTGCTGTCAACGGCACCCATTTAATTGGTTTTAATGTCTCCCGCGCCCATTAATATTACTTTGTTCAAAATTATTGCACGCAACGCATTCACTGTACTGCCGGCTCTATTAACACGTAATCTCTTTAGATTTCTTACAGTATCTCGATCCGCAGTACACAATATGTTGCCATCAAGTTATTTAACTCACGTATGTCGGACTCTTCTACTCGTACTTACCAAGTTACTCCGAATGTCTAGGTGGACGTAAACGGGTGAAACTCTTCAAAGATAATGCCGAAAACGTCCAGCGGGATAATGTTGGAGTTGGAGTTTGTGTTAGGCTGTGTCTGCGTCAATATACCGGGTTGGTGATGTCTAAGCATTGCTTGAAACAAGGCAAAATCGATACTTTTGCCGTCGCAGGCGGACGCGCGCCGCTGGCTTCGAATTATTCTCAGCCAAATCCAGCCGGCACGTGACCCAACTTGTTGCCGCTCCGGAGAGAGACAAAGCTACATTATTATAGCTGGCAATACGCTGATGGTGAGATCGTGGCCACCGATGGCGGAATATTGACCATTATCTTAAGTGTTCCATTTAAATTGTTTGAAGCACCATTGACACCATTATGGTCGCAGTTTCACTTTACAACTATCATTTTTATGTATGTTGGAATGATGGAAAATATGACAGCCTAAAAAGAGAATTTACACCCAAGAGGATGAGTCGAAATGATTATTATCTCATATGAGCGAATTTTTCAATAGTAATTGAATGAAACTTCATGTAAATAATTATATTGTTGAAAGATAATATAATATCTTATTATTATCGCTACCGCATCGCTTGTGAATATGACTGCAGTCGTGTGTTGCAAGTACAATAAGCGTCTAAGCAACCAATTATTAATCTTGTTGCCCCACGTTGGGCGCCATCCTGTCGTCTATATTAAAAACGCTTTTTACATATAAAGCCACTTAAGTGAATTTGGCAATCGGGGAGTATTGGTTTTGTTAAAAATCCTGACAAGGAAACAATCTGCCCAAACTAATCTTGCTCATGAAAGTTAGAAAATAATGACTTCTGTTAAGTAAACTTTATGTCAAAAGTTTTCTGTAAATAAAAGCCTCGGAAAAGTTTATTAGTCACCTCTCTGCATTGAGTCGACGACGAACTTTTATTGAGGAAACTAATTTATCACTGCGGTGATATGATCTATGGAACGCAGTCGTAGAGGGTAGATGGACTACCGGAATTATCTTGAACTTCATATTCTTTTGATGGATTGTTCGCAAATTGTCGGGGATTTGATGTCGTCGCCTAGCCTAATACATTTCGTGAATTATCATTTTTTATATAGAGTACCTAAGACTGCTCTTAAAGTAAGTTTGTTGTAATTGCGTGAATTACACAACTTGTCTAAACCAGTACATGAACTCTAGTGTAGATTTGGGTCTCGGTTGGTCTGTAAAACGCGAGTGGTTGTCATTAGGCACGGTTTCTATTGACGTCAGCCAGGCGGACGCCAGCCTTGGCGGTATTTCCACGGCTGTGTCGGCTCTTGCCCGTATGCACCGGCCGAGCGAGGCTTGCTTCTGGTATTCCCAGTTATTACCGCAGGGGGACGCGGTCTAGGGGTTGTTGGCCGGAATCGATCCGCCGCACCACGACCGGTGTTACCGGTGGACCGGGTAACGACACGCACTCTTCCTATTTCATTTCTCTCTTGCACTGGACTAGGTAAGCCGTTTCACTAGCTGTTTCGGGACTCAATACTTAACCTCACTTTGCCCCTTCTGCGAAAATGTCCTTCGGTGTTTACGAGTGTTGAACATCTGAGAGGTGTCAGGAAAGTCATTCAGTGATAGATTTTGAGAACAGGAAATCAATCTGAAGCAATTCGAGTGGCGAAACAAATTCAGTGTGGCGTTGCCGGCTGTTAATTGGTTGCGGGTGGCGGCGCCGAGACGGCGGCGGAACCTCCGCATGGAGGCTCCCTCGCGTGCCCTCCCTACGCACGCGCCCGCCACTCCCCGACAGCTCGGCGTTTTTATGAGCGAGAAGTCCGGCGAGACCCGCACTAGTCTGGGCGGCTCTTAAATTAGTTTGTCTTCCCCGACCCTAGACCTTGTAGTTGGTAGGAGCGATTTGGAACTCCTACGCATCATTTTCTTAGTCAATCTTGTCAAGTCTCACTTGAGCAGCTCTCCTACTTTGGATATTAGATGTCACTCATACTTTGGCATTTTCTCTAACGGAGATAGATATCTTCCTTTTCCACAATGGAAATTAAACTTAGTTTGAAATCTCATACCCTCCTCACATGTAGGGACTTGACGCGACGTAATACATGTCGTGGGTGACATTATTTTTCCATTTGGTAGGCTTATTTTCTTGTGCGGGTTATCAAGTTAGGGACGGTAGCGCGCAAGGGGTGGCTGCGGGGTGGGTCCGCAGGGCGGGGGTTGCGGGGCGCGGAGTGAAGCTATCGACCGCCTGCCCTCCCCCCGGCGTGGCTCAGTTTCCGGGCGAGAGTCGCGCAGACCGCCAGCGCCGCGCCGCGACTCCGTCACACGTTAGATAGTCAATTTGATCATCACCATGTTGATAGGGCTCGTTCGGGACTCGGTGATGCAGTGCTTCTGCCACTCATGCCGCGCGCCTGTTCTGCCTGCAGGTTGGAAACAACGCTGCTATAGACGAATTCTTCGTAATCATCATAACCGGCGACGCTGTTGCTACTCTCACTGCGGAGACAAACGCCCTACACTGTTACCTGGCTTGAAATTGTTATCGAATTCCAAATATGTATGTCAAAATTTCGACACACTGTTACAGGGAAGGCAAAAACCGTAGGTAACCTCTTTTAACTGTCAGCTGCAGCTTCTCCAATTGTTTAATTCTGTCAAATTGAAGGTAACTAACATGAATCGCTGATGCTTTGTGCTTTCTTGATCAGTTAAGTTTCAAAATTTTGTTAGATGTCTCAGATGTCTGTTATTGAGTCTTCATGGCCGCCGGCCGGCCGGCGGGGTGAGGGGCACCGGCCGGCGCCTCTATTTAAATTTCAACTGACGTAAATCACGTGATCCATCGATTACGAGCAAAGGCCAGACACCCAGAGTTGTTGATGACAATCGATGTCTCCCAAGTTCCCAACGTGATGATAACAATGTGGATCAAACGTCGACTACTTCTTTACATTGTTGTGTCTCGTAGGCTTGTCGCAAGATGTTGGCAGTGTTGGCAGTTATGTAAGGTAGAATTACAATGTTTGACAAATTACTGTGACTACAAGGAAAAACGCAAAATCATTATCATTTCGCTGTCTCTGGATATGGAAAAACCTCATTGAATTACGCAGTCTACGACGTTGATTAGTTTTGGTCCGGTTTTTCAGGGCCTTCTGAGCGCTGAATCATGTTCAAGCCTTTCCAGTTTTACGGATCTCTGTCAGTCCGTGCCGGCCTCACTACAGCTATTGATTAAACATTACTGCATAATGTCCACCATTTTGTACCGGCTACGAATCACGATACTGTGGCACGCGTCCACCATTCTGCGCAGAGGACCAACCTAGTAATTCTGCCTGAAAGACCACCAATCTAAAATTAGAAAACCCTTTCAAGAAAATGATTTCTTACATCTTACGTAATGGTTTCAAATTCCGAAACATTCGAGCGGTTCAAACATACTTCTTTGGGGAATTCGGAAAAATTGTTGTTTTCACATAATTCGTAGGATTGATTAAATTATGTCACGCAATCGCGACATAATCACTTTAGTGGGCCCTTCGTAAAATGTTTTGGTATTTTATGCGCTACTACGCACGCATTTGAGGACCTCGTGTCGTTATCATTGCGGGCTTGTTTATTAACGACATTTTTCATACATTTCGACTTTTATGCTGGCCATTAGTAAGATTGCGAAACGGATAAAAAAACGCTGATTGCGCAAAAATTTGAAGTATTTTTCTTTTGCCAGAATATATGACTTTTGCTTCTTAAAAATTATAATTCATTCTTTATTGGAATCAACGGTTGTAACCAAGAATTGAGTCATCGATTTTTGTAACATTAAAAATTGTAGTATGAAAACACATGGGCCCGCAAAGTACGTTTGAAATTAACCCAGACGATATGCCTTCTGAATTAATGATCTTCGAAACATTAAACGATTTACGATCGATCTCCAGTGGGTAGGTATAACCAAGCACGGGCCTTGGTATTCAACTTCATGGCTTCAAAGACCATAAAACATGGGATTTACGGACCATATCGATAGCCTTGGAAATGCGAATTTCTAAGAAGGCAAATTTTTCAGTACCGCTGCAATTGTTCTTTACAGCAGCTATGAGCATTCTATAGCGCATTTTACGGCTGGAATCTTTCGTGACGTGATATAACTTCGTAATTAACGCTCTTACGGTTACCTAATTAATCATCATCGCATAATTCGCTTCGTAACGTCATAATTATAATGCTGTCACTACATTTCAAGTGTGTTTGGATTAGCAGACACGCTATTGTGAAGTGACAACAGGGGACTCGAGACTCGAGATCACATAATTGTTTAGGGGACGATTATAACACTGGGTTTAATTGGCTTAACAAGTTCTGCACCCTTTGTCGAGGGTGCGGCAAGGCTTACAGATTTTGATCATCTTTATTACCATGTCGTTGTGGCTAATAAAAACATTACTTTTACATTATGTGCGCGTCAAATGGGTTATTGTCGTTGGCGTTCATGGTTCCTAATACAAAAGAGTAGAAGTTTACGCCTTTTTATTCGGAGTTGAGACGACACACGTTATTGATCCCGTATGAGGGTTTAACAATGCTATAAAAAACACACGTTTCATCTCATGCATGGTATCTAACGCGTATTACTTCCATATGAAACCGGAACATCGTGCGACTCAAGTCAAGGTTTTGTCGATATCTAGATTTCGAGCCACACATGCCCACATCCACAATGATGCATTGCAGGTGCTTACAAAGTTTGCGTGTTCCAAACAATTCCGGCCACCAGCTGTCTCGGCCAACTTTAGAATTTGCAACTGAGCGGCTTTACGACTAGCAGTAACTTGAATAATTTCCACCTCAACTCCGCACTTAGTCGTAAATGGATTTAAAAATAACATTTTTGCGGGGAACGCTATAAAAAGGGGTTGCACACAAAGTCACACCCATTTTCCTAATGAGCGTAAGTCGTAAAGAGGACGTCGGTGCCGTCTCCGCTATTCTGAAATGTTCTCGACACTGCATAGGATATATCTCTTGTTTCTGCATCGCCTAACCGCCGCATTTGCGTCGTGTTTAAAACACTCGTATATGCCAACGCTCGTATTCCCAGCGGTAGTAAATTTACTTTCAGCTCTCCCCTCAAGGGTTTTAAAGCCAGCCTTTAAATATTTTATCAGGTTTTCCATGTTGTATCGTGCAGCGCCGGAGGGGGCTGCCCGTCGACCTTTCAGTTGTAACAGCCCCGTTTGTATTCGATTACCATACTTTTTCTGCTTTATTGTTTTTATGCACGTTCATTAAATTGCTGTTTTATACGATGCTATACAGCTGCAACTCTTTGAATATGGATGGAAAATTATTTATTAGAATTCTGAAGCACAAGCGAAACCGGCTCGGGTTCAGTTACGTTGTTTTTGTACACATTTTATACTAAAGAAAAAGTCTTGAAGTCATGCTGCGTGCCGTCGTGTCGTGTCATGTCTACTTACTAGTTAATAAAATCCTTCTGTAATCTTATTTATAATCTTGATTGTACCTATCTAGGCTACAAAATATGTATAGGCATCTCTTCAAAAGACTGCTAACACTTGGAGTCCTATAACGCGTATACCTTCGATATCCAAGATTTAATTGGTCGTGGTCTAGATTTTTCATTCGCATCAGCGTCTGCGGTTACGTAAAACAGCTGGGATTGGAGCGGTTTACCGCAATGATTTCTCTTACTTGGTCATTTGTGAAAATCGTGATTAAGGGTGACTCAATTATGCAGGATCGAGAAGACGTCTCATGAACATTGTTTTGACGTGAATTATGGCGAAAGTTAATTAACTTTTGATAAATAACCCTCCCGAGACAGTCGTGCAGTCACAAATATTGTCTTCATTACGATTGTTTGGTTTTATAAAAATTATCCGTATTTGGGATCGCTTATATCCGTATTTGGAGCGCAGGGGCTGTTTGTTTTATGTGTGTGTTTGGTTTGTAATGAACATTAACGTTAATTTATCATTCCGTTTTCCTGACATATTTGTGGCATCAATGTCAATCTGTCGAATTTTCAACTCATTGCCTAAAAAAGAAAATCTCCCCGCATATCCAAAATATTAACAGTCTTACCTTGTTTAAACTTTTTCCATGAATTGGCTGAGAATTAAAGTTTAAAGGCGACTTAATACTTTGTATAGCATGGTCTCCGCATCGTCTGCTGTGTAAACTGGGACTTAGCGCTGCCGTGAGGGATTATCCGTATTTGCGGCGAATTTCGCCGGCTCTTCGGTAGGTACTCCGGCATTCCCCTCACGTAGCGGCCTCATCTCCCGACGTCGTGTCGACGTTATTACCTCGATACTATTACCGAGACGTCCCCAACAACATGAGTTGGGGCTCAAATATCTAATAAACGACTATTCATTTGCGACCACGACTTTTAGAAGTCTTGGAAGTTTGACGTCATCTTGGCTGGAATGGTTTTTGCAGACATCATGAGAACGCTGCGCTGGCTTGTAAGAGCCATGTAGTAGAAGCGCTTTAGAATTTTCAGTAACATCAACTCCTTGCACTTCAGATTACGCAACATATTTGCAGTAATTTTAGCTTCATCATTTGACCTTTTCACCTTTTATGTCTACATCACGTAATTTGATGGAACTAATCCTTTCTCATTACTCAAATAGGCTGAAAAGGTTATTCATGTATCTTGTAAAGCCATAAAAAGGGAATTTTCTGGCAACGTGGATCATAAAACTACTTTTTAGGGTTCCGTACCTCGAAAGGAAAAAACGGAACCCTTATAGGATAATTTTGTTGTCCGTCTGTCGGTCGGTCAAGACCCTTTATCTCGAGAACGTGTGGAGGTATCAAGTTGAAATTTAAACCATATACTCAGGTCTGCGGTCTCTTGAAGCTGTGAAAAAATCAAACTTCCAAGTTCACGTAAAAAAAAGATACGGCCGTTTATGCCGCAAAAAACGTATATTTCGACACTCAAGGGAATCAAAATATATAGGGTCCCGTTGACCTAGAACCATGAAATTTGGCAAGAAGCAAGATCATAAAGCACAAGTTAAGGAAAAAATCCGAAAACCGTAAATATGTGGTTACATTAAAAAAAGACCCATGATAAACTACACATTTACATACCTACAAATTTGTACGGAGCCCTCGGTGCGCGAGACCGACTCGCTCTTGACCGGTTTTTTTTTATTACTATGATGCATGTCATTTCTTATTAGCTCGAAGCTCTATCTACTCTATGTCAGCCATTAGCTAGAAACATGTTATGTGGACTGCGACATTTTCTATCGATTGTTTGTTCACCACAATCGATGCTTTTGTCAGTCACGCGAGCATCGAATGTCGATTCATTAAAACGTGGGTACGAATGTTCTTCAAATAAACATTAGGTGGGTCGTTTCGGTCGGCCTAATCGTTTTTCGATTGTCCTTTAGTGTTGTTTGGGGGACTGTCGACGTGGCAATGGAGGCTCGACTTTTGGTGGTATTTGCAACTGATGTTTCGAGGTCTTGAAGGTTATCTGTTTTGGGTTTTGGAGCAGGGCGGATTAATTTACCATATTTTGTTCTCTTGAAAAACTGTGTCTCTGGTCTTTTTTGTTGGCAAAGTTTTTAGCAAACTTTCTAGAGAAAATTGTCGGTTTTCCAATTGGTGTAACACTTTTTCAAGCCGGAGGATCAGTTTGTCTCCGCGGGAGTCATCAGCGTCGTGGGCTCTCAGGCTCCACTGACGGCCTCTTTCTATCCCTAGCTCACCGACGGTCGGCGCCCGTCAAGAAACCAGTCGGCAAACCCAGGACCAAGCAACCGAAGAAGGTCAAATTCATAAGTAAGTTGTGCTTCACAGGAAACGAGCATTACGAATTTAGTACTAAGAATCATGACAATCATTTGAGTTAATGATAACATCGCATCGGTTTGATACCGATTACTGCTTGGCCCCTTTATTACCCCACTTGACTATAAAATTAGGTTTATGTCAATGATTCAGTATATAAGTTATACAATAAGATTCAAAATAAATAAAGGGAACATAACGGAACAGAAGACTTAAATCCCAGACAGTTACAAGTTGAACTTAGTACCTACTTACTAGAATGCTTAATTTCAAAAGATATAACAGGTATTCAATTGTAGCAGACAGCCATTTGGACATGTTTCAATTTGGCTGCCAAAAAAGTTGGCTTGTTTTAACTCAACTAAGTGCAGTGACGAAATGGAGATGCCATTCAGTGTGACTGCCAAAGGATTTAGAGGTTACCCACTTAGTCCTTATACAGCTCATACAGAGTGAAACAAATTCTCCTTCACAGACTGTCACAGAGTAGAAGTAAATAGAGTGCTTGCTCTTTACATGCCATTTCATTACGTCTCAAGGTATATCGTGTGAGCTGTGGCAAAAGCTTCTCACATTGAGCGAATTTTGCAATCAAACTTCGCTCGTATCTTTTTTTCGATTGGGGCAGTGATAGAAACGCAAGTGCTTTTCACGCCATTTGCTATACATTATCACTCCATTTGCCTACAACTCTATGTGCCAGGCATATAAAAGTGAGATCTTTCCAAGATAGTACACAACCCCGGGGATGTGAGCCCCCCTTTGTTTGGCGGCCTGGCGGGTCAAGAGTTTTCACCCTTTTTAAGTGAGTTATTGTCAGTTTTGTATTGTGCGCGTGTTTGCTTTTTATGAAGCCCTTTTCACGTGGGAGAGCGAAATTCCGACACATATTTAAGACCCTTGACGCCGTGTTTTCCCCTCTACGTTATGCATTCTCTATTATTCAGGAAATCTATTTCTCAGGAATAAATAATAGTAAGTAGGTTGCTACGTGAGCTTTGCATTGTTGGAAATGTTGACACGTTTTCAGCGCGAGCTTTTCCAAGTAGGATTGATCAAATATTTATGAGTGTAATAGAAAGTCACTCCATCCCCTGTGTCACAGGGCTGAGTCACCTGTTTTCATACAGACATAGTTTGCAGACAGTCATACCCTGAAACAAAATTGTAATGCAATTGGCGTGACTCATAGGGCCCCCCTATGAGTCACGCCAATTGCATTACAATTTTGTTTTTTTTTGTATTTTTTGGAGTTTTTATTTTATCATTGCCGGTCTATTTATTGAGTAAGTAGGTACCTACTTATTTTAACTGGATTTGGATAAGCTACCTAAGACATTCTACAGCTCTTTTATTAGTTCACAACGATATCTTTGTAATTTAAATTCTAAATACATATTTTATTTCACATAAACCCACATGGATGGACACTTATGACGTCAAAAGCTGGGTGCAACGTTCCAATTGTTCGTTTCCTATGTAGAAGAGCCGGCAAGAAACTCCATAAAATGTAGAACTATGCGCATAACTACATAGGTACCCGGGTACCCTTGCGTATTGCAACCTCTATTGTTTGGACGGCGTTCGATCAGAGCGCACAATTATTGCATTATGTGCAGCGTTGCCAGAATGTTACTTTTGTAACATTTTACGTTACTTTTGACCCTCTCATGTTACCTCCATGTTACACGCCTGAAAATGTTACTTTTATGTTACTTTTAAGACTTAATAAAAAAATATTTAGAATAGAATACTCAGCGAACAAAAAATAAACATGAAACAGAACGCATACAAGAAAGGTTTCGTTCGTCATGTTGGCGCACTTGATTGTCTTGATTTTGTGACCGAATTCTGACGCGACGACAGCGCGAAAATCTTTCACTTCGTTTGTCGTATCGCATATTCTCACTCACTCGCGTGAATTTCTAAATGACCCATCCCGCTTACTTAGG
This sequence comes from Luperina nickerlii, assembly GCA_963855955.1. NCBI lineage: Eukaryota > Metazoa > Arthropoda > Insecta > Lepidoptera > Noctuidae > Luperina > Luperina nickerlii. The sequence goes on from OY979667.1 coordinate 22,791,420, forward strand.
CAAGTGAGCGACGGCCTAGTAGTGGCATCCGTGTTGGTTCAGTTCAGTTTGTTATTACGATTCTTTCGAAGCCTACTAAGGGGACAGCTTTTTTTTATGTAATAAGTTGCCATGTTATTATTCGTGTCGTTTTCCACAAAAATAAGGTAATGTTACTTTTCTCGTGAAAATGTTACTTTTAGAGCTCTCTCATGTTATAATTGACTATCTGTCACTGGCAACACTGATTATGTGACGCTCTATTGATGCGTGGTTCCGTCTCAATGTACAATAGTGACATAACTGTTACGATTACGAAGTCATTGAAAAGAGAGTTTTCATTTTTTCATTGTTATCATATCATTTCAATATCTATGTATAATTTCTTCAACTGCATTCAGTATTTACTTACAATGAGGGGAACTTTTAAAATCACTGCTGCACTGGTAGGTACGCACGATATATCAAGCTATACATTTCCAGTTTAAGCTGACTTCTCATTGTACAATGCGTGCCACGAAAGAAGAGACTTGACACACCACGTGGTTTGACATGCGCAGAACACGATTTTAGGTATCTTTAGCGGTATGAGGTCTGAGTGCGGGACGGGACCGGACGTCATAGGGGCAGCAGAAAGAGCGGGGGAGGCGGGGTCAAGTCTCTTCTTTCGTGGCACGCATTGTACGAAAAGCCTATACCTACAGTGCGAGGTCAGCACATCATCATCATCATCACCTGCCTAGCCTTTTCCCAACTGTGTTGGGGTCGGCTTCCAGTCTAACCGGATGCAGCTGAGTACCAGTATTTTACATGGAGCGACTGCCTATCTGACCTCCACAACCCAGTTACTGGGTAATACGATACCCCTTGGTAAAACTGGTAGTCAGAGATCGGGCATCTGACGACCCGTAACGACTGTCAAAGATCCACGAATGACAGCCGGGACCAATGGCTTAACGTGCTTTCCGAGGCACGGAGGGATCTCGGAATGTGAAGATGGTCACCCATCTATAGACCAACCGCGGCAAGCATAGCTTAACCTGATCGATCGAGCTGTGTGGCTGTTATTATTTAGCCATGAAACTGGAAATGTATAGCTTATTGTATCGTCGTGTATATGTTACCGCTAATGTGCGTAAATCAGTTAGAGTGCAGATTAACTTGTTAATCTGCAGATTATCTGGTTGAGTCTGTTAAAGTGGAAAAAATGTTTTTTACCGGCCAAACCCGGTTTTAGGATGAACTAGTAACTAACGACGAATTAAACAATCCTTTAATTACTATTTACAGTACTGGTGTAATTACTATTAACAGTTCCATGTTTAGTAGATGATACAGATAGACATACCTACTTGACCTCGGCTAAGAATACTCGTACCTTACATATGTACAGACGCCAGCCAGCACATCAAGCTACCCGAAACTGTCAAATTTTCCCAATCAACAGTGAACCTTATGCTTTTGAATAAAGTTGAAAATCTATTTTAAAAATTTGACAGATCGTAGTAGCTTGATTTGCTGGCGTACTTAGGCACCTATTTATTAGATGTAATAAGTATGGTAGTTAATTGTGGCATTGTATTCCAAGGGGTTATAGGTCACTGGTCAGCTTCATCCAAGCTAGCAGTCTGGTTAACTGAAAACCTATTTTGATGAAAGGACTGTTTGGCTGTCAATCATAAATAGCGAAAGCATCGCATCATGATTTCTTCAACACCCAAAAAAAAGAGCATTAGAGAGAGAGACATTTTTACCACTGTAAAGACTTTCCTCCTCATTGCTAAACACACTATCAATCACAATCTGAATCTCCATCTATATCTACTATCTATACTAATATTATAAAGCTGAAGAGTTTGTTTGTTTGGTTGAACGCGCTAATCTCTGGAACTACCAGTCGGATTTGAATAATTATTTTTGCATTTGATAGCCCAATTCTTGAGGAAGGCTATAGGCTATTTAACATCACGCTATGTCCTTTAGGAGCCGAGCAAAAACAAAAAAGTCAGAAAGAACGCTAAGTAAAAACGAAGTAATACCTAGCGCGGGCAGGCGATGCGATGCGACGGGGTGGGTCGGAGTAACAAGAACATTAATTGCGTTATTTACTAATTAGAATTGAATAGGTGACAATTAGCGTCTGCTCAACAACGTAAATTGTACTGTTGAAACCAACGCTACGTTGCCATAGGTACCTTATGTATTACGGAAGTATCCATAAGCATAATATTTAGCTCTGTAGAAGGTATTAACAAGAATATAAGTTATATCCACTGTTTATTTACAAAATATCGCCACTATCTTCATAATTTCCTTTGTGTTACTTTATCTACTACAGTTGTTGTTGTGTCTTTTGTATGTTTGTGGTATGAAGTTTGGATACCAGATAGTGTATTAGAAGTACCTAATGTATGAAATCAATTTTGTAGTACTCCTGAGAGATTTATATAATAGCCATAAAAATTATTGGCACCAAGTCTACAGTAAACTATTGCATAAAACTACTATTTATATAAACAATAATGCCAGACGGCTGGTTTATGACGATGATACAAGCAATAGTCTCCATTATAGCCCATTCAAAGGACAGTGGAACAGTATACCCTATAGACAAATGGCTAAGGCTATTACTATAAATTTCCCGAAACGATTTGAGACTAACGGCCATGAAAAGAGCGTTCTAATTAGGGGTTTGGAATACCGGATAGAAAATTTCCAATACCGGTATCTCGGTATTAGACTACTTTTTTCTACATTGTTTTTTTATTATTTTGTAGTGAAACTAATTAGTTTAAAACAATAAAATACAAAACAAAAAATGCCTTTTTTATATAAAAAGCACTGTTTTAATAATAATAGGCCAGTCATGACACTAAAACCGCATTAGGTCACCAAAAATTGCACTGGGCTGATTTTTTGAATTGTTGTTAGGATAGTATGGAGGTATACAAAACTGCATCTCGAGTTGTACCTATTGGACCTACAGAGTTAGGGCTGCGCTCAAATGTTGTATATTAAAAAAATGTGTTGAATGACTTTTCCGCAGGATGCATGATCCTTTTAGAAGTTATAAGTCAATAACTGCAAGAAGTCGAAATTTCGAAAAATCCCCCCACCTTTCCCCCACCTCATTTCAAGAATCTAAGGATAGTACTTATATTCTTCTTTGTACCTCTTGCCTTGACCGAGAGGCAAAAACAAAGACTACCGTTTTTAATCCCTTTCTTTACCTGCGTAAGTAGTAATAAAATGTAACTAACTATGAATAAATGATCCCCAGATAGTTAAAATACGCAGTTTTTAAAACTTACGGTTATAAATATTTTTGGAAATATAATGTGCAATAGAACGATATTGACGCTGTAGTTTCTACTGAAAATAAAATAAAATCACCAATACCGTAATACCGGTATTGGGTATTTCAATACCGGTATTAAAAAATGTCCCGGATCCCGGTATTGGAAGCCCTAGTTCCAATGACATACATTGTAGGTATGTCTGACCGTCATTGGTCAGTTAAAAATAGGTCACATATTTTTGCCTGTTTAATTTCAGTCGACAAGCACTAAGTATGACCTTCCACTAACTTTACATCTATTGTTTTGCTGCAGCTACCGAGATCCGCTGCCAAGAGATGTCGAAGGGTGGTCTGGCGTACGAGGTGATCCTCGCCGAGCCCGTGGGAGTTCCGGTGCCCCGTCGTGCCGACTCCCCCGAGAAGACACCCTCCGTTGAGGAGATCCAGGAAAAGCTGAAGGCGGCTGAGGAGAGGAGACGTGTAAGTAGAAGGGAATGGTTTTTTAATGATGTAATGCCGAAGTTCCGGCCACCAGACTGTTTGGAAACTGCTCGGAATAGTGGAACAATATTTTATCAACTTGCCTCTGACTAACTGGCGCTGGACATAGGCCCCTTCTTAGGCACAGCAGCTTGTTACCAGCAATACTTTATGAACATGAAGTTGAAATAATTCATTTTTTACAAAGAGCTTTCGTAAGCGGACTAACGTAGCTAAGCCACAATAGATCTACCTAATTCTTTGAAATTAAAAGTAACTTTTTATGTAGGTATAATAAGTTAGATTATATTGACATTGGTCACAAGTTCTATATAGTAGGTACTTTATATTTCAGTCTCTTAAGTCTTACTCCAAACACGATACAATAGCTTTAACCCCATACCATAACAAAACCCTCAACCCCCCACAGAGTCTGGAAGCCAGCAAGATGGCCGCCATCGCCACAAAGATGCAGAAGATTGAAGAAGCTTCCCGTATCCGCAGCGAACAGACTAACAACTTCATCGTCAACACCAAGGAGGCTCTCGACGCTAAGATGGAGACGCATGAGGAGAAGCGCGAAGCGTACATCAACGAACTGCGCTCGCGTCTGAAGGACCACCTCGAGGGAGTTGAGAAGACCAGGTAATACCCAGAATCAATGCGAGAAAGTGTTTGTTGATTTGTCCTCATTTTACACAGCAACGGATCGACGTCAATGTTCGCATGGATATATAGGTAGTTTATGAACCGGCGAGTGACAGGCATATACAATGCGTGCCACGAAAGATGAGACTTGACACACCAAGTGGTTTGACATGCGCAGTACACGATTTTAGGTATCTTTAGCGGTATGAGGTCCGAGTGCGGGACGGGACCGGACGTCATAGGGGCGGCGGAAAGAGTGGGGGAGGCGGGGTCAAGTCTCATTTTTCGTGGCACGCATCGTACTTTTCTCCCCGAAAAACGCACAGTACCTTTGGACTAGACCTCGGAAGCAGAACCGCAGGTAAAAGTAGGAGATAAATTACGTGCGCGTCTGAAGGACAACCTCGAGAGACCAGGTTAAGACATGATGGATGTCAAATCGGTACATGTTAGTCAACTATTAATTTAGAAAAGTATCTTCCATTATGAAACTTTCATCACTGCTCAGGAACATAGATCAAATAATGGCATATTTTCCACGTTTTATATAAGCCAGCCGTTCGTTTGGTACAGTTCTGCAGGTTTTGTGGCAGCTAGGTATGTTTGTATAAAAATGATGTATGAGAACAAAACGTGTTGCTCTACTCTCTCAACTGTACCATATTCTCCTACAGTACATGTTCATTCTTACTCACTTCTAGAGTTACAGCATCACTAATATGTGTGTTCCCCATACCCTCAGGCTGACTCTGGAGCAGCAGACGATGGAGGTATACAAGGCCATCGAGGAGAAGATGAACACGGCCGCCGACAAGCGTGACGAGAACATCAAGAAGATGCTTGAGCGTCTGCGCGAGCATGTGAGTTACACTACTTTTTACAATGCGCAGCTGGAAAATGTAGTACAGCGGTGTGAGGAACAGGGTGTAAAGTTCACTCATCCTCTATAGAAGGAGGATCCTCCGCCCAGACGGGTGTCGTGTTTGGTGGGCAACTGCCCGATGATTGATATCGGGACGTTGTATATAACTACTGTTAAGTATCTTATGTCAGTCAAATCCGAATATCTTTTGTTCGTCAATATATTTATGACATGATCTAGCCTAGTTGCTAGCTCCAGAACCCAGGCCTTAGAATAAATTTTATTTAAATCTCCCTTCATTCAGGAGGAGCAAGTAAAGAAGGTGCGCGCGGGCAACAGCGAGCGCTTCCAGCAGCTGGAGAGCGCCATCCAAGAGAAGCTGCAGCAAGCTGCCGACCGGCGTCTGCTCATCGAGGCAGAGCAGAAGGAGAAGCTGCGTAACCATGTGAGTGGGGGTGGAAACTGGATGTAGTAGTGGACCAGGTGCTTTCGTGATCAGTCAGGTTTAGTGGTCGTTGCATAGTGTAGGTATGTTTTACTAAGAATATAGCCTACCAACAATTCCTTATGAGCTCGCACTCTCAAATTATAATCATTAAAATAATGCATATCGGTCTCACTCATTTTGAGATTCTGGGGCGACAGAAATTCGTACGAACGTATTAAAGTGAAGTGACGTTTGGGAATTCGGGAGAGTGTCATCGTGAGCATTTTTGTGGAAGAAAATATCTTCCGGGAGAAAGAAGTTGACAATTATATATTATTTCTAGTTGAAACAGTGCTGTTGAAATATCCAAAAGTAGTCGATATAAAAGCGATTAACAATGTTATGGAGTAGATAATATTAGTCAAAACCGTGGTAAGATGATAGCGCCTTTTGGTACCCTGTGGAAAGGTCATCGTTGCATCATAATCATCATCAGATAATAAAAGTTAAAAAACTGTAAACTTGACTGACAATAAGACTCCATGGCAAGCCTGGAATATTGTGTACCTCGTTGTGACCTTAGGTCTTAGGTGTTCTGTTTGTGTGCCGACTGCGGCGGTTCGAACTGGTTTCAAGCGGATCGTGAGGTAAACAAAATAATTTGTACTCGACACTTTTCACTGGGGGGCTTCCAAATTATTAGTTTTTTCATTCTGGCAATACGAAGCACATTGCATATCGGTGTGCCTAGTTCAAAATTGAAATAGAACAGCTGTTGAGCTATTATTGCTTTTAAATTTAAATTAGTTAGGGGTCAAATTGGCTTACACGCGGACTTAGAACAAAAACCAAATCAAACCGTTTCAGCCATTTCATTAAAAATCATTTTTATTTGAACCATCTCTCATTTACATAGCATGTGTGGCATGATTGTTTTTACGTTTTCTTTTTTTTTGATGCGTAAACGCAGAGTCTTAAGCTAGCCGAGGCGCGTTCGGCCGCTTCCGCGAAGGTCGAGGAGATTACTAAAGACATCGAGAATAAACTGACCGCTGCCGAACTAAACAGAGAGAAGGAGATTCAGAAAAAACTGGACTTCGTCAAAAAAGAGGTTTGTTGTCGTGTTTCGATTTGCGTGAAGGGCGCTATGCATCCCACTCATGAAAAAAACGTCTTGGTCTTTATTTAGCTGACCCGACAGACGTTGTTTTTTTAATTATTCATACAAAAATCCCATTAAAAAATGAAAAAAAAAGCATCAGATTTTCCCGAATTATTTCATTTTCCTGGCAACTTTTCCATTTTTCTTTCTCTAAAAATCTTATTCGGACTATTGCGAATATAAAAAAAAACAATTAACCAAATCGGTTCAGACGTTCGGTTCAGCCGGGATAGGTGGTACGCTTACCATCGAACAGCATTTCATTTTTATTTATATGAACCATACTCAAATTACAAAGTCGCATTGCCATCTTAAATTCTCAAGAGGAATCCGAAAAATTGTCTCTAAATATTTAACGAACTTAATTTCTCAAATCATCGTCATCTCAGCCGATATACGTACTACTAACCATATACATAGGCTTCGCCACAAAAACGGGCCGTGTTCTTCCTGCATCTAGCGGATTCCTGCGACCTTCACCAGGTCGTCGGTCTTTCAGCAACGAAGTGGAATTTTTCAATGGCAAAGATACAATAGTTTTATTGTAGGGCGCTTGCATGACTTGCGTTTGTTTTCAGGAATGTAATAGCGTATCAGTTTGGCGTATAGCGTTCTTCAATTTAATACTTTTCATCATTATGTTAAATGGTTTTTCTATTCAGTAGTTCATATTAATTGAACGTGACTGCTTCAAAATTTCTATAGTGAGCTGCTGAATCGTAAGGCAATTTGTACACACACGTTTTTCTTCCCGTGAAAAACTATAGTTTTTGTCGCTGTAAGTAGGCACGGTCATCAGTGATGTATGGATCACTGGAAGCTTGTTGACGGACACGTTTTTTCTACGGCGCGGTTTATACGCCGTAAGTACCGTAAAGAAACCGTGCCGTGTACAAAGGTTCTCAGAGCAAACATGTTATTAGAATTTGGTGTGTATATAATTTGATTTGTATCATTACTTTATGCAAAATTACATTTAGATATTTAGAATTTTGCATCTACATACTTTGTTTATAGATTGACTTGTTCCCAAGAGTATGATGACTGAAAAGTTTAAGAGCTCCCCGTCTTGTCATTTATTGACTTGTTGACTGAACATTAAACCAACCAATTCATATAAGGTGTATTCCTATATCCATATATGTACTTACTTTGTTTATAGATTGACTTGTTCCCAATAGTACGATGACTGAAAGTTTAAGAGCTCCCCCTCTTGTCATTTATTGACTGTTGACTGAACATTTAACCAACCAATTCATTTAAGGAGTATTCTTATGTCCGTATGTATGTCCCGCAGGAGCGACGCGCAGAGATGGTGCGACAGAACAAAAGCGCGCGCGTGGAGAGCTCGGGCGCCGCCACGTCCGGCTAGAGCCCCCGCACCGCACCGCGCACGCCACGCACACCCCACGGCCACATGACGACATGACCACATGACGAGCCAAAAGACTCATATCCACAACTCACCAAAAAAACAACGTCAATGTTAAAAATATCAACGCCATCAATGACAGTGTTGCCATGTGTTAACATACTTTTAGGGTTGTCGGAAACCGCACGTCGTTTAGACGGTCGCTTAGCGAGCGTTTGTGCGCTCTTTTCGCATTTATGTAGTTACATCTCTGTTATTGTTCAGTTACAAAGGTTTTGGAAGGTTTGCGTCGACGGAAAACCAGTGATGGGTTTAAGCTTCACTGATTTTTTGCGACACAATGGATGATTGAAGACTTCATAAATTGCCATACATTTCCAAAAGACAAGTTGGCTTCGTTGGAACATCTTACAGGTATTTGTGATTGCAGTGCTAACACGTCTTTTGATGACAATGTTTGTAATTCATGATGATAGATTTAAGGTCTTTTGGCTGGTCCAGTAGCAAAATTTGTACTTCGGTGTAAAACGTGGAAGCGCCATTTAGAAGGCCGATACTGCGTCGGTGTTGTAACATGTAAAAATATTGTGATGAAAATTATAAAAAAAAGTATTTCTCTAATATTGCACACCGTACAGCATCCTCACAATATTTGTGTTACACCCCTGACGCGCTTACTTTGTGACACCAAATAATATGTCCCTCGTGATCATGCTTACGACATCTTTGATTCTAAATTGTAATTTTAAGTTATGGATTATTTTCACCAATATTGTGGCAACATTGCTATACACTTTAAATAACAATAATTATGGCCTATTTCAAATTATGTACTTAATTGAATATGTCCTTAGACGTGATCCTATTAAGAACCAACTTTTAGTATTCCAATTGAACATTTCATCCCTTTACTTCAATGATTTCACTTCATCGGTCTTGGTATACTAAAATTTGGTCATTCGCATTCGGGGTTCTGTACCTAAAAAGCCGCATATTTGCCTATTATTTTTATATGATTAAATTTTAATTTTCTAGACTACCGAATTTCGCAGAGGCTAGCTATTTAGTTTTAGTACGGAACCCTCGGCAAATTAAACGAATGTTGAGATTTGTAAGCAAGCTGGGACGATGCTCGATGGTGGCACGAGAAGTATCCCTAATCGTTAGTTATAGACTTATATCATTATTTTTTATGTTTATCATACGCAACAGTATTTTTAGGGAGGTATAATCTAAATTTAAGTTTTATCATGTTCTTATCATTGTATCGCCGTAACGCTACTAACTAACTGCCCATTAATAATTGATTTTTATTGTGTTGTCGATGAGTTAGGAAGACTGTCGTGTCGCGGGTTGTTTGTGGCTGCGTTTGTTTCGTCAGGTCGGTCGTAGCTTGTGCTCGGTGCAGCCGATGCGACGCGGACTGGCCGGCCGCTGAGTCTGTCAGTCCGCGCGACGCCACAACATCTAGTCTACAAGTTTAAATTTAAGGCGTAACTCACTTCCTTTTATGATCTCAATCGGTACAATAAACATTAAATAGAAGGATTGTTAGTTCATTAGTTAACCAGCGGAAGTGCCTCAGTATATCCGGTAATTGGCTCTTGGATAATATCAATAAAGTGTAACGTATAAAACTGCCTTCATAGCGTTTTATATTTTTTTAATTGTAGATGGCGAGGGCGCCGGGCCGCGGACGTAATGGTGTGTTGGACACAAACCGCTTCTGTGATGTTTTTGCTCTAGTGATATTATGTATCGTATCGTTCGGTTAGGCACAAAATTATATCGACACGGACGCTCCGTCCTGCGCGTTAGCTCAGGGCGGGAGGGATACTACGCGGGTTTGTCGCTCGACTGTGTAGTGAGAGTATTCCTGTATTTTATAATATATTTTTGCCATTCATTTAGCGTCGGTCTGTTTTAACGTCAAAGATATGATAATAATTGTATATAATATTAAGAGATGATGTATCGTAGCTTGGCGCGAGGAGCGCGGCGGCGGCGGGGCGAGTTGCTTGCCTGCTTCGACTCTGTTACTAACGCTGTATGAGTAAGGGAACTAGTTGTAAGTTACTAGCTTGTTTCTCGGTAAAGATGTGTAAACCTCTGACCAATTTGCCTTGGGTATTGTGTAGCCTTTTAGATTCTCACGATCGAGACGAATCATGTATAGCGATGCAACATATAGCTTTCAGATAATTATATTTTTGTTTTTCGTAATTTTTGCGTAATGTTAGTCCCTCTCCTATCTCTTATTATGGTGTTATTATCGTTAATTTTTATATTTTATGTGATTAATTATATTAATGTGCTTCAGTTTGTGAGGTAAATGAAAATTGCTGTTTGAAGTGCAGGCAACTTTTGTAGTTTCATTGTCGTATTAAATAAAGTCATAAATACTAATAAATAAGTCTTTTTATAACTATCCTTTATTTTAAAGCATAACCGTTGTAAATTCAAGAAAGGTGGATGTAAGAATAGAAAGAATACTCTTTATTATGTACGGACGCCAGCACATCAACCTACCACAATCTATCAGATTTCTTTAATAGATTTCAACTTTATCGCTAAAGCATAAGGTTCAAAGTTGATTGGGAAAATCTGACAGATTGTGGTAGGTTGATGTGCTGGCGTCCATCATATAAATTACAGACATAAATATAGAAACTGTACAAAGGGTGACACAATGGGCGGTCTTATCGCCAAGAGGGATCTTTTAAAGATATTAACCTATATATATTTTTTTTTTAGTTGGACATACCTCAAACTTCTGGACCAGAATATTTTCCGAAAATACTCCCGACTCCGATTCCACACCTTGTAAAATGTTTAAAAGCTCATCCAAATCCAGTTCATTGATTTCACTATTTGTTTACTTATTAGTAAAATAGAATAGTATTGTTACAACCTAAGTGAAAGAAGGATGCGTGCGCGCTCAGTCGATTACATAGAAAACCTCTTACTAGTACTCTTTGACATAAACTCTATTAGTTCCGCACAAGGGTTCCGCACTATGCCAAAGTGATCTTGACAGCCGTACGCTTATGACGTCACAGAACGACTTCTATAATATTCCGTTTGCTAACAATAGTAGCGTTTTACCTTCAAACAAAACGCTTGTTGTGTCCGGAGACTCATTCGGGGTCATATAAACATTATTTGAGTCTAGCATCTTCCGTTTTCGTGTCACATCTATGTAGGTATATGCAACTATCTCCTTCTCGACAACACTATGATGACGTATTTCCGCCCGCGTTCACCAGGTGGCTGCAGCGCGCTAAGTCGTTCATTGTGGCCTCAAAAACCTAAAACTTGAGAAACCCAATAAAAACCAGGCAGTGTTTAAAATTATGACCCCGAATGAGTCTCCGGACACAACAAGCGTTTTGTTTGAAGGTAAAACGCTACTATTGTGTCCTTCGGCCTCATTCGGGGTCATATAAACATTATTTGAGGCTTTGTTTGTTATCGCCTGGTGAACGGGACGCCAATGTGTTGTAAAAGACTAGTTAAATTAGATCACGAAAAAATTATACCTAAACAAAAATAATCACCAACGTAATAACGATTGCATTGCTATAAAATAATAATTGTTAATGTTATAAGAAAATTTACTAAAATTAGTCCCTGACAATTCATGACAGAGTAAACAGAACATGATTATATACGTACCTCGAATCCATCATCATGTAATTCTTTGTATAAACTTACCATAATCATGTAAAATTTATTATTATTCTTCGATACAACATTTTATTTTCATAATTTAAACGTCTTGTAGGATCATCAATATCACAAAATAATTTATTTTATTTAATCAGAGGTAATTAATTTATTGGCTGAAAAAGATGAATCAAGGAGCTTCCCTGCGCTGGAATCACTTCCTTCCTGTAATGTTTTTTGAAAGTATTACCAGATCTCCAATTAGCTCGTGCCATTATTTCATCTAGAGGTTCATTATCCAACCAACTTCGTGAAGCAACTGCAGAACGAAAACTACCTGGAGTAGCCTCAATTCCGGCTTCCTTCAAAATAGACTTAACCCAACCTGCCAAAATAGTTCTAGTAGCCGGCTTAGCTTTTCCACATACCGTAATAAACAATCTATCGCTAGAACAAAGCAAACGACGCGGTCTTCCAATTTCTATAAGCTTTTTAAGCCAAAGTACCGGGTCAAGCGCCTCATTTTCAAGATTCCCTAACAACTTCCAACCTGACTGTACGTGAGTTTCAGAATCAGTTTTGGAACCAAAATGCGGCCAAAACATGATGCTATTCTCGCCTACTATACACCTGTCTGGCGAGACACTTAGTAAAGTTAAATCGTGTATCCTACGCCCTGAACATAATAACAGTAAAACTGCACAAACTCTTGAAATTTCGAATGGACTTTGATTCTGAAGAGGTCTATTGCCTAACCAACCTTCTAGAGACTGAGGATCCCAAACAGGCGGTGGACACTTTTTAGGCTGTTGCAACGCTATGGCTTTAATCATCTGTTTTACCAAAATGTTTGAACTTAATCGGGCTCCACTCTTTGTATTACATAAAGTGGACACAACCGATTTATGAAGTAAAATAGTACGATAGGATAATTTTTCTTTTAGGTGTAAATCCGCTAAATATCGAGCCAATTCACTACCTGAAGGGTCTGAGAAATTTATCCCAAACCTGGAACACCAACTCAGCCATCTCTGCCATGCTGGCCTATATGTATTTAAAGTAGACGACCTCCAACCTTCTTTCAGCAGACGCTTTTGCTCTTCAGACCAGTCACCTAAGGATTCAGACCACCCCCACATCTCCATACTTCTAAGACCAGCTCCTTCACTCGCGGTGGGGGCTGCCCGGTCCTCGTGTCTACTAGAACTTTCGATAACCTGTGAATCGTGAACGGCGGCGCGATCGCTCTGGTCTTCAAGTCTGCTCTCCAGAATGCTCGAGGCCACCTCGGTGCAACTATCAAGAATATACCTCTCGTGTGATTTAGATGCATCAGGACCCGGGGTATCAAACTCGGAGGAGGAAAGACCCAAGCCAGACGAAAATCCCATTTGAAGGCGAACGCGTTGTGTCTCCATGCTCGCCGATCCCGTTGATCTAGAGTTACATAGCAAGGTACTACGTGGGCTGTGCTGGAGGCAAAAAGATCTGTTTGGGGCACACCCCACTTTGCAAAGACAATACTGGTGAATTTGGGGAGTAGATGCCATTCCTGTAACATCGAGTGACGCGACAGACGGTCTGCGATGTTGTTGTACCGGCCTGGTATGTGATGGGGGATTACATGAATGTCGTACTTTTGAAGTATGTAATATATTCGGTATATTAACTCCATCAAGATCCGCGACTTGTTTCCCCCCTCCTTCCGCAAGTACGCTACAACCGCCTTGTTGTCGCACTGCAGAAGCAGAGATGTGTGACTCAGAGACGGAGCGAATTCTAACAAACATTTTAGAATTGTTAACATCTCTTTGTGATTCGAGTGAAGCAGCTCTTCTTCTTTTGTCCATTTGCCCGATAGGTGAAGACCATTTAACTCCGCTCCCCAACCTGTATCTGCTGCGTCTGTTGTTAAAAAGTTTTTTACATGTGGTGGGTGAAGCCTGGATTTCTCGACACAGTGAACCTTCCACCAACTTAATTCTGCCAGCACCTCCGCAGGCAAGGGATAAGTCGACTGAAATGGCATTTTTAGGACCAGATTGCAATAAGCCAGTAGGTGCCGAAAATTCAAACGACCCATTGGAACTACCAGACGAGCAAAATTTAGAACGCCTATCACACTCTGTATTTCTCGAAGAGACGCCTTCCGCCGCCGGAGCAACCTTGATAAAACAATTTGCATGTTGTGAATTTTGTTTTCTGGTAAAGATTTTAGATTTTGCCACGGATTCCACATCAAACCCAAATACTCTATTATTTTCTGAGGGATAAGAATCGATTTCTCTCTGTTCACCTGCCAACCCAGCAGGCTGAGAGTTTGAAGTACAACGTCGACGTGTTTTATAAGTGTCAGTTTGTCCTGTGCCACTAGGAGATAATCGTCGAGAAAAACCACTACTCGAATGCCTAGATTCCTGAAAATCTCGGCAGTCCAGTTGGTCAACGATGCAAATACTTTGGGCGCTGTCGCCAGGCCAAACGGCAAACAGGTCATTTGCAGTAACCGATTTCGATACATTAGACGAAGAAAACAACGGTGGGCGGGTGCTACATTTACGTGGTTGTAAGCTTGTCTGAGGTCTATTTTGACCATCCAATCCCTCTCCTGAATGAAATCGGGAACTCGATTTACCGAAATCAAACGAAATTTGCTTATTTTCAGGTAATTGTTTAAACTTTTTAAATTGAAAATAGGGCGGTAGGTTCCGTCGCTTTTGAGAATCAGAAAGAAATTTGATATGAAACTCGGTGTCAGGGGGGCATGTTCTAAAATTTTCTGTTTCAATAAATTTTGAATGACTCTGTCCATCTCCGGCGATGGTAGAGTAAGATTGCAACGTTTCACCTGCCTTGGCGGGACCAGAGGCGGTTTCTTTTGAAATGGAATTCGATAACCTTTCACTATTTTTATTAATGGTTCTGGTGCCCCCAGTCTCTTCCACTCCATTACATGATTTTGTAAGCACCCCCCCTGAAAATTTTGATTCGAGTCAAAACTTTTTATTGAATCTAGCCGCGCCCTTGCCCCTTTGAGCATTGTGTTGCGATTCATTTTTTCTAAAACTATAGGGCTGGTAAAAGCGTTGTCCAGCCAGTTGCCCTCTCGGTTGGGGACGAAAAAATTTTGGATTATTCATAAACGGGTTCATTGCGTGATAATTATTATAAAAGGCTCCTGCACTCTGAGGAGGAGGAAATCTATAGTTCATCGTCAGTGCCGAAGCGCGACTGGACGATTGATATCCACTAGGTCCAGGGTACGCCGCCTGGGGTCTAGGGGTTTTCTTTTCTTGACCAGAAAAATTAACTTTATTTGCATAAAAAATTTTGTTAACTCCGCCATTATTCTTAATAAATTCACTAAAAGGTACTTTATCAAACAAAAATTCACTAGACGGCGGTATTTTCTTCAAACACGGCTTAAATGATTTATCTCTTAATTGTTTAATGAACACTTCGCGTCTTTGTTCAATTATATCGGCCCTACGGCCACAAACTAGTTGCAAACAATCACGTGAAATCTTTTGGTAGTCATTGGAAAAAACGTCTTTTAATTTTGTTGTCAGTTGTTCTGGGTCCATACTACCTGTATCTTTAGCCCAGTCCACTATCTGTCGAAAACCCTGTTGCATGGCCTCGCTTTGTATTACCAGTGCGCGGGTTACAGCTCCAAGAAATTTATCCGCAGAGGATAGATGGGTAACTTTTTCTAACGATTTGATCTCATCATTTACTTCAAGGTCAACATATCCAGGACGAGCATTATAAGCCTTTTGTGATTCCACATATCGAACATTATTCCAGTTATTATTATTAAAATATTGAATAGAGTTGAGCAATTCTAACTGATTAGACGGAGTTGCAGTGACAGCTGGCTCCTTTAATTGCGTTGCCAAATCAAAATCAAATGATTGAACCGGTACAGAGTCTGAGACGGGTTCTGTAACCGGTTGTTCATGCGTCGTTTCGAAATCTTCGCAATTATATATCGGATTATCACAGTCATAATTTTTATTTTCATAATACATATTATGAGGGTAGAAGTATAAATTTTTTAAATCACTGACCTGTTTTGCAAGCTTTTTGATTACCTTGCTTTGTCCTCGATGACGCTTACTCTTCTTCTTCTTACTTACTTTCTTCCTCTTACGGGATTTGTCTACCTGATCAACCTCTAAATCCGACGGGGGTGATTCAGAGGAACTTGAGGAACTTGATGAATCCGATGACGAATCAGATTCTCTACGATTACACGGCTGTATTCTATCCGCCATCGTAAGAAAATCTAAACTGTTTTATTTTTAAGAAGCTATCACTTTTAAATTAATTAACTTTTAAAACCGATCAATCTTTAACATTTATATTTCTAAGCATATACCGAACGCTAACAGCGTTATTAAAATAAACTAATAAAACTATAGTTTTCTAAGAATTCAATTAAAATTATTCTTTTCCAAGAATGTCGAACGCCAACAACGTTAACTTTTTAAATTTAGATGTGAACCGTCCGAAAAACAGGACGCCAATGAACGACTTAGCGCGCTGCAGCCACCTGGTGAACGCGGGCGGAAATACGTCATCATAGTGTTGTCGAGAAGGAGATAGTTGCATATACCTACATAGATGTGACACGAAAACGGAAGATGCTAGACTCAAATAATGTTTATATGACCCCGAATGAGGCCGAAGGACACAACTATTAATTCCGGATCGGCACCCATCTGAAGATCGAAATTCGTCTATTTTCCCTTTGTTATAAAGTAGTTAATTAAGTTCATAACTTCCTGACCTCAAATTATTTTCGGTAGTAGTATAGAGGTATGAGGAACAGGGTGTAAAGTTCACTCAACCTCCATAGAAAAGGGAGGATCCTCCGACCAGACGGGTGTTGTGTCTGGCGGGCAACTGCCCCTTTGTATCATGTCGGGCCGTTGTATCTATGCTAGTTGCGCGGTAAACTCTGCTTGCGCGATGCAGGATTTGCGTGACGTCAGTATGACGCGTTGTTTGTATGTGGCGTTGTAGATACCGCTACAGTAGTATAATATAAATATTTCAACGTGCGAAATCAAACAGTTGTAACTTTCACGTCACATCACTGGCCAACTCTATAAATAAAGTCCTTGGCGTTCTGGGGACATGAAAAATATTCAGAATTTTTTGTTTTTGCCGATTTTAAGACAACTATGGGCTTCTTTTGTGTGAAAAAATATAAAAGAGGGTATTAGACAGTACTATATTAAATAATAAAACGAAACAAAGCTTTTGAATACAGTAAATTTATTTTTATAAGATATTAGTTAAAATGAAGAGCTTCTAATGAAGTCGTGGCGTTGGTGCTACGAAAATCTGGAAATTCTATTGAAGTCCGTGGTGGTGAAAAGGTGTACTTAAGTATATAATGTTGCTTATAATTTTGCGTCTGACTTAAACCCTATGGTAACAAAAAGGCACTGTGATGCAACAGAGGTTAAACAACTGTAAAAAGACAGTCATTGCCGGTACCGTCGGTCGGTTTTGGTAGGTATTGTATGCCTTCGAATTAAGCTTTCGGAGGGTTATATTCAGCAGAGGACTGCGATAAATGATAAAATATAAAATGACTAGCGACCCGCCCCGGCTTCGCACGGGTGCAATGCTGATACTAAATACACTACAGAAAAACTGTGAACGTTGTATATAAAAACATAGCGGCCCGCTCCGGCTTTTTTATAGGCACGCTCTTGCCGCACCGGGCGGCCGGCCGGTACCGCCGCAAACGCTACGTCCCGCAATTTTTAAATCTGTAATATCTTCGAAAATTTTCACTTAAATCATACGGTGTAAAGGGCCATATAGATCTATATTAAATGAACAATGTATTCAAGGTATTTAATTGGTTAAGGATTAATGCTGTATTGGTTAAAATCACTTCGAAAATTAGCCATTATTTGTTGTAAAAAGTAAATGACAAAAAAAAGTTATTGTGGGTTATCCATAAGAGATAGACATATACCATCACGGACTTTTCTGTAGACCTTTTCAATGTGTACAATACTTAGTACATTATTTTGATAAAACTCGTAGGGTTCAGCCTGCGTTTGCAATGTAAGCGGAAAAAATGTAATTATTTACGACATCACATTAGAAACCTCAAAAATAACAGTACTTCTCCACTATTTAATGGATGTTATTATACATATAAACCTTCCTCTTGAATCACTCTATCTACTAAAAAAACGCATCAAAATCCGTTGCGTAGTTTCAAAGATTTAAGCATACAAAGGGACATAGGGACATAGGGACAGATAAAGCGACTTTGTTTTATACTATGTAGTGATGATTTTTTATGAGTATTAAGCATCCTCCTTTCACCATAGAAGATAGTCATTCTGGCATTCCACAAAGTATATCTCTTTTCACACTGGCAACGTTAAAGCAAAAAGCCTAGTTGTCAATCGTCATCATCATTCAGCCAAAATACTGCTGTCATCGGCCTCCCCCAAGCATCGCCACTCGCCGTTGTGACCAGCACACCATAAAGCATTCATGGAATTCGAGAAAACCCAGCGCCGCATCGGTCGCTTCATACTGGCATTCAGCGGATTCAAGAGGCCTAAAAACCTAGTACTCCAACTTAAAAGAAGTGTCATCAATCAACAACGAAACGACGACATTCGAAAAATCGAAAATGTCAAAATAAAAATGGCTGCGCATCGTGTGTTCATTCCGCGCAATTGTTGATTCAAGATTTTACAATTAATAACTTTAAAGATTGGCATTTTTGTATTTAATTATATCTATCAAACATTATAGTTAATAAGTTTCGTGTTTCAAGTCGTGTATTCATACAAAATGGACCCAAACAAAGATGGTAAACGAAAGAAAGATAGAAACAGTGATGATGAAGATAAACGTAAGGAAAAGAAGTCTAGAAGAGCACGTTCGAGGTCCAGATCACCAGATGAGAACCGCGAGAGGGACTCCAGACGCAAACGAAGACACTCCAGGTCGCGGTCACCCGAAGGGCCCGTCAAACATGAAAAACGATCCGACGCAACAAAAGAGTCCGAAATAAAAAAAGAAGCGCCACAGCGACGTGCCAAGGAAACAGACATGGTAAACACTAGAACAGGAGGAGCCTACATACCTCCTGCACGTCTCAGGATGATGCAGGCTCAAATTACAGATAAATCTTCAATGGCATATCAAAGACTGGCTTGGGAAGCTTTGAAGAAGTCGATACACGGCCACATAAACAAAATCAACGTTGGCAACATTGGTATCATTATCAAGGAATTGCTAAAAGAAAACATAGTTCGCGGTAGAGGTTTGTTGTGTCGTTCTGTGATACAGGCACAGGCTGCTTCACCTACATTCACTAATGTGTATGCTGCCCTAGTAGCCGCTGTTAATTCTCGCTTTCCGAACATTGGAGAGTTGCTTCTAAAGAGGTTGATGATCCAATTCAAAAGAGGTTTCAAGCGGAATGACAAACCTATTTGTATATCATCAGCATCATTCATAGCTCATTTGGTAAATCAGAGAGTAGCACATGAGATCCTTGCATTAGAACTGCTCACACTTCTTGTTGAGACACCTACTGATGACTCAGTTGAAGTAGCCATAGCTTTCCTGAAGGAATGTGGGCAGAAACTAACAGAAGTATCTTCTAAGGGTGTTAATGCAATATTTGAAATGCTGAGAAATATTCTGCATGAAGGACAGTTGGACAAGAGGGTGCAATACATGATTGAAGTTATGTTCCAAGTGTGGAAGGATGGTTTCAAAGATCATCCAGCTTTGATTGAGGAGTTGGAACTTGTACCTGAGGAGGAGCAGTTCACTCATCTCATGATGCTGGATGAAGCTACAGATCCACAGGATATTCTGAGTAAGTTTTTCGGCTTTAGATTTAGTTATTTTGGTATTGAGAAGTTGTTACAATAAAATTGTTATAAAGTTAAGGAAATACATGTAGGAAAATGGCATACAATCTTTCTACTATATGTATACATTTAGTGGCTATCTATAAAAACCAATGGGCAGCTGCATTATTCTTTGTTTTAATGATTTTCTTTACTTGTAATGCTTTTGCCCAGCAGTGG
Source organism: Luperina nickerlii (assembly GCA_963855955.1). Taxonomy (NCBI): domain Eukaryota; kingdom Metazoa; phylum Arthropoda; class Insecta; order Lepidoptera; family Noctuidae; genus Luperina; species Luperina nickerlii. The sequence goes on from OY979667.1 coordinate 22,811,404, forward strand.
GACAAAATAGGTGAATAAAAAATCTTTGGAAGTTTTAGCTGTAACACAATTGACAATGATTTCCAGATGTCTTCAAATTTGATGACAAATATGAGGAGAATGAACAAAAATATAAAACACTGAGCAAAGAGATTCTTGGCTCCGATGCTGAATCGGGTGACGAAGATGGTTCCGGAGAGAGTGGCAGCGACGAATCCGAAGAAGATGATGAAGAAGAGGCTCAGAAAGAAGTCACTATCATTGACAACACAGAAACAAACCTTGTAGCTCTACGTAGAACAATATACTTAACTATCAACTCCAGTTTAGACTTTGAGGAGTGTGCTCATAAACTTATGAAAATGCAATTAAAACCAGGACAGGAGGTAGAACTCTGTCACATGTTCTTGGACTGCTGCGCTGAGCAGCGGACATATGAGAAGTTCTACGGGCTGCTGGCACAACGTTTCTGTAACATAAACCGAATATACATAGGTCCTTTCGAGGATATATTCAAAGATTCTTACGGTACAGCACACAGATTAGATACCAACAGATTGAGAAACGTTAGCAAGTTCTTTGCACATTTATTGTTCACGGATTCCATCAGTTGGGAAGTACTGGAGTGTGTGAAGCTGAATGAGGAAGATACTACAAGTTCCAGTCGTATATACATCAAAATATTGTTCCAAGAGTTGGCAGAATACATGGGGCTAAAGAAACTGAACGATCGCCTGAAGGACCCGTGAGTTAATATTGTCTATATTACAATTATTTATTTCATATAATACACAAAAAAGGATACTGGCAAGGAACCTGCTTAAAATATTTTAAAGTACTTTTCAAATTGATAAGCTCACCTCATTGCAAGTTAGCAAGGCACAGAATTATACTTATTTACACTGGATTAGAAGCAGCGGCGTAAAGCGCCACTAGGCGAGTTAGCTGTGGTCACTTTCGTATGTCCAACGGCTTCGTTCCTTGAGGGCTCATAATTTAGAAACTTAGTTTCATATGAAGAGGAAAGGCAAAATGTTCTTGCCCATTCATTTTTATTTGGTTGGTCTGCCCAAGCACAGAATTAATCTATGAAGTTCATAAAGCTCTTACTTCCCAATTTTAGCACACTTCTAATATATGGAATCAGATATTAAGCGCCCAGTTTAATGAACTCCATTATTTTCATTTCAGGACCCTGCAGAGTGCATTCTCTGGCATCTTTCCACGCGACAATCCCAAAAACACGAGGTTTTCCATCAATTTCTTCACTTCCATTGGTCTTGGAGGCCTGACAGACGAGTTGAGAGAGCATTTGAAGCAGATGCCTAAGGTCTGTAGCTTATCTTTTATTTTAGCATGTAGTACTTATGTTTGTGTCTACAAGGCATTTAATGTTGCCAAAACAAAGGACCGGCACTCAATTGCGTATTACACATATGGAAAGATACTATAACCATATCCATTGATTCCTAATGTTTGAATGACGAAATTACATGAATTCAAACTGAATTCGCGTATATAATAAAACAAATTCCTTTTCATATTTTAAAAAACGTCAGATTATCTCTGTTTCCGCCGGTTTGACCCCTTCTTCTTTTCATAGTATAAAACAAAGTCGCTCCCGCTTCCTGTAAGCTTAGATCAGTTTTCAGCAATATATAGTGATTCAAGAGGAATGTTTATATCACGGAACAGAAAAAACAGTGGAAGTGCAATGCAACAACATTACTATAGGAACCGTTGTCGCCAAACTCACACAAATAAAGCGATAATCATATAATGCACTACAAAAAGAAAATCCGTTTGATTTGTCGATTTAATTTTAGTCAAAACTACCATAAGTCACAGATCGTACATCTGGAAATAAACCTTCACACTCTATAGATAAGATTTGTTTTGCTTTAGTGCAGAAAGTATTTACGACGTTTTGTAATCTAAAGTCAAACTAGTTTCGATTGCCGAGTAAATTCCGCTAGTCGACCATAGATGGTGGTATTCTCATTGGTAGCAATTATAAATTTAATTGCCTAAGCCATAAGGTTGACATTCGCGTCATAGGTTGATATCTATTGCTACTCGACCAGAGCAGAACACATTGAATTTAGAATTACATTATCGATATCGATGGATACCCGATTTCTTGTTTAATTCGAAAAAATAAAGACTTGCTGGGAGTTCAGTAAAACTATAGGAAGAATGACGTAGTTTTATTTAAAATAAAATATATACTTAACTACATCAGTCACTGACCAGTCGGACTCAAAGACGGTAACTGTTAGGCACCGCTGGTACGAATATGAATCAGTAAAAAATACTCTTTTCCTAATACGAAAGAGTATTTTTTAGCTTGTTCGTTCTGGTACATATTCGTACCAGCGGCAGCGGTGCCTGATGGTATTGGTTTTGGGTGGTACTCATATCGCATGCTTAATGGAACATTGACCCATTAGTAGATAGGTCAGAGAATAATATTTTTTTTTACTCAGATATCATCAATAGATTATCGTTCGTAATACGTTCAAAATACAAGCATCATGATTAATTAATAATCGACTTAAATCAGTTTTAATTTTATACGTCAACAAATAGGATAAATCCTCATAGCAAGATCTTCTTTAGCAATTTCCCAAAAATCATCTTTTTGAGTTAAGTCAGTATTCCATTAAGCATGCGATATGTAGGTACCAGCTGGGCCTGACCGGTTTGTATATTAAACAACTTGCTTTATATAAATGTGTTTTACATAAATAATAAATCCCAAATCGATAAATACTTACCTGCTAAATGTTTTCAGTTTTCGAAAAAATTCACGGGTGATAAGAATTAAATGCGCAATACTGAATAAATTGTGCAAATCATCTTATATACTTGGGGTAGAATTAAAAATACGTTATTTTGATTTTTTTATTTATTGCCCTTGAAATAAAACGTATAACATATATATTACATATACATCTATATTTTTAACTGTTTCTCCTTCGAACTGAACTGAACTGAACTGTGTGCGCAATGAAACTGCACAGGAATCACGTCATCTCCTTTCTGTATAAAATTTTGTTCAACTATGTGTGTATCCACGAAACCTTTATGAAGTCGACTCTTCTTTTTTGGCTGTGACTTAAACTCAGAGCTCTCCAAATCATTTAGTCTTTTTGAAGAACCTGCAGTGGATACATTAACATTTTGCGGCTGAAACCAAAAATAATACAATTGAAAACAATACGAATAAAACAATGAACAGAAGAAATTATTATTACTATTTTTCTTTAATCGATATCTATCGATAAAACCAACATCCGACCCGACCACATCACTAATTGAGTAGCGAAGAACTTTCGAGAACGAAATAGTGAATACCAGTGAATACAATCAATACAAAATAAACTTTATTTTAATCGTATAAGGTTGATTTTAACTAGACGTTCTATTAAATTATTAGTAAATTGAAATTAATTAAGATTTTATTAGAAAACAAATATAACAGTACTTACCGATGGTACGAAACACCTCCATTTTTAAGATTTTTTCTCCTACTATCATTTTTGCACTCCAAAATGGAACAATACGGCATAGCTACGGAAAAATAAATTTATCGCGAGACTAGTAACTCGAAGCGAGGTTAGAACACGACTGGGACCAAGTAAGCGTAACAGCGCTTATTTGTGGCACGCGTGCCACGCCTACTTTGCACTTCCACTGTTTTTTCTGTTCCGTGGTTTATATGTATAATACACTACGGAAATGTATATCCTAAAAGAATGGATAAAAAAGTCCGCTTTTACATCACCTGCCTAGCCTTTTTCCAACTATGTTGGGGTCGGCTTCCAGTCTAACCGGATGCAGCTGAATACCAGTATTTTACATGGAGCTACTGCCTATCTAGCCTCCACAATCCATTTACTGGGTTATTACCCAGGAATACCCCTTGGTAAGACTGGTTGTCAGACTTGCGGGCTTCTGACTACCCGTAACGACTGTCAAAGATCCACGAATGACAGCCGGGGCCAACGGATTAACGTGCTTTCCGAGGCATGGAGGGATCTCGGTATGTAAAGATGGTCACCCATCTACAGACCAACCGCGGCAAGCGTTGCTCATCCTGATCGATCGACCTGTGCGGCTGTTATTATTTAGCCACGGACCCCATTTTATCTTTTACGTATTACAAAAAATTATGGGTAATAATACTATATTGTTTAAAATACTTTGGTAAATACCAAAGTATTTTAAACAATACAGTATTATTCCTTATCCAATTAAATACATTAGATTTTGCACTGCCTGCATCCAAGACACTAGTGATTATATTAATGTTTTGTTTTTAAAATGCAAAAGAGATGTATACGATCGATGTTTGGTTTAAGGAGGACTGACAGTTGCATGCCATATTTTAAAAAATACAATATTTTAACTTTTCCTGCTTTGTACATCTTGGAAACTTCTTTGTTTGTAAAAAATAATCCCCACTTATTTAAAAAAATGGCCACAGTCAAGAAATTACCCATACGTGCTCAATATATGAACACATTATGCCATGTAAAATGTAAAACTGCACTGATGAAGAAAAGTTTCTTTGGTATTGCTCCCCAAGTTTTTAATAAAGTTCCCGATGCAATTAAATGTATGCCATTACAAAAATTCAGAAACACTCTACAGAAGCTGCTACTTGAAAACTGCTACTACACATTAGACCAGTTTCTGAATGACAAATTTAATTAATCATAATTAATTTAATTAATCACAATATAATAATATTTGTTTCGCAAAATGTCTATTTATGTATGTCGACTCTAATAGCGGTTCTGTGGACAATGTCAATTTTAAACAATTTTCTTATTAGTTAACTTATTGACATTATAATTATTTATCATTGACATTATAGAATTTCGTTAAATATTGACATTACCAGACATTACCTATTGCATATTATTGAATTACATTAAAAAAATTGACATTGATACTACTGAATTGCTATAAATTAAGATACCTAATTGGCAAAAGCCTCCCATATATGTATATTTGTACGCCAAATGGCAAAACACAGAGAAACTATAATATAACAATTGTAACATCTTACACACTGTTGGAACCTATGTTTACAAATAAAGACTATTGACTATTGACTGTTTCAGAATGTGCCAGCACCAATATCAGAGATCAAACTAAACAGTGACTCTAGCTCAGAATCCAGTTCCGACTCGTCCAGTTCCAGTAGCTCTGACTCCTCGTCTTCCAGCGACAGTTCCAGTGGTTAGTTTATTCTTATTCGCTCGTATATACAATATGAATATGTAGACAAATATTTAGTTTACTTACCAGTTTTTAGAGAAACTAGATGTTGCCCGCGACTTCGTCTGCTATCCAGGATGAAAAGTAGCCTGTGTCCTCCAGGTCCTAGACTACCTATCTGTCAAATTTCATAATGATTGGTTCCGTGATTTAGGCATGCGAGGGTAACAGACTGAGTTATGAGTGATGTGAGTTACCTTCGCAATCCATACTAACATTATAAATTCGAATGTAACTCTGTCTGTCTGTGTGTTACCTTTTCACGCCTAAACCACTGAACGGATTTCAATAAAATTTGGCAGAGAGATAGAATGCATCCCGGGGAAGGACATAGGATAGTTTTCATCGACATATCTCGCGGGCGGAACCTAGTTACAATATAAATATGGATAGTTTGGATGGATGGAAAAGTGACTGAGCTGGAATAAAAACCGTAGTTAAAAAGTATAATGTAACTTTAGAATTTTTTCTGCTTTCAGATGGTGAGACTGAGAAGACCAGTAAAAAGAAAAAGAAAAAGAAATCTAAAAAGGATAAAAACAAAGAAAAGGTTCCTCAAACAACTACCGAGGAAGCACCAGAGAAACCTGTTGAAAGATGGGGTCACGACGGCTTCTACGATACGTACGGCAAAGACGCGAAAAGGATGGAAAATAGGCCTGATATGCGCCAAGACAGGGACAACTTCGCCAGACCACGGGACGTAAGAAGAAATGACGACAGAATGGATCAGAGAAACGACGATGATCGAAGAAGGAGATTTGACGAAAATGGACAAAATGGCGATTATAGGCGACGCGACAATGACAGGGAACGGCAAAACGAAGATCGAAGCAGAGCAGATGATGACAGAAGCCGGAGAGGGGATGACAGGGCAAGACCAAATGACGATAGGTTCCGAAAAGACGATGAAAGGCCAAGAGATGAAGACAGGGGTCGCAGAGATGATGACAAAAGCAACCAAAACGATGAAAGAGGTCGAAGAAATGATGAAAGACCTCAAAGAGATGACAGAGGCCGTAGAGATGACGATAGACAACAAAGAGACGACGGTAGAGGTCGAAGAGATGATGACCGAACGAGGCCAAATGAGGACAGAAATCGCAGAGACGACGAAAGGCCACAAAGGGAAGAAGTAAGAGGCCGTCGAGATGATGACAGGCCACAAAGAGATGAAAATAAAGGCCGAAAAGATGATAATAGAGTACGCCAAAATGATGACAGAGGACGTAGAGATGAAAGATTACAACGAAATGATGAAAGATCCTTGAGGGATGAAAATAGAGAACGTAAGAATGATGACAAGCCACAAAGAGACGAAAATAGAAGCCGTAGGGATGATGACAGACTGCAAACAGATGATGATAGAGTTCGTAGGGATGACAGACCAATGAGAGATGAAAATAAGGGCTGCAGGGATGATGATAGACCACAAAAGGACGAAAATAGAGGTCGTAGGGATGAAGATCCGAAAAAGCAAAATGAAGAAAGAGTCCGTAGAGATGAAAGACCACAGAGAGACGAAATTAGAATTCGTAGAGATGATGATGAAGGAAGAAACCGCAGGGAAGACGATAGGGAATCGAGAGGACGAAAGGATGACGATAGAGCACGGAAAGAGAATGACAGAGCTCGTCAAGATGATGACAGAGCACGTCAAGATGATGAGAGAGGCCGCAAAGGTGATAGAGAACAACGAAATAATAATAGAGTTCGTAGAGACCAAAGGGATGAAGAGAGGGGACGGAAAGATGACGAAAGAGAACCCAGGGGTGACGATAGAAGAAATCAGGATGATGACAGGCGTAAAGAGAATGATAGAAGCCGTAAAGATGACGATAGAACACGTAAAGAAGGTCGGGGTGACGACGACAGATTGCGAAGACATGACGACAGAGGGCGTGCTGACGAACCCGAACCTTCCAGAAAGAAAAAGAAAGATACAGAAGAGAGAAGCGGAAGAGACAATGAAGAAACAAGAAGTAGAATGAAAGATTTGGTGGAAAGAACCGATCGGGACAGTTCTAGAGACAGTCGAAGGAAAGATAAAAACAATGACAGGCAAAAAGAGACTCGCGATGTTGAAGACTCTAGATCTAAGAGAAAAGATAATGACAGCCAAAGATACCAAAATGGAGATGAACAAAATAACCATAATCTTAGCAGAAACAAAGTCGAAACTGAAGATCCAAGACCAAAAAAGAAGGACACGAAAGTCAAACGAGAAAAGGACAGTAAAAAGAAAGATAAAACTGGCAAAAAAGGTAAAAAGAAGGGTAAAGACAGTAGCAGTGAAGACGAAAAACCAAGTAAAAAGAATCAAAAGAAACGTACGAAAGATAAAAAGATAAAAGTTAGTGATAGTGATGACTCGTCTACCACTTCTTCGTCATCATCATCATCTTCATCATCGTCTTCCGATGATGAAGATGGGAAGGTGCCCAGCAGATATTGGGATACTTTAGATATTAAGAGTAGGGAAGAAGCAAAGGAAGCAGTACGTGAAAAGAAGGTACGGTCCTAGTATTCTGCTAGCCCTTTGTACATACGGGGATGAAGATATCCAATTCTCGGCGCGGCTTTCGGTAAATTCTGTAGAACATTTGATGTCTGACGGTCGCGATTTCTTGTGGTTATGAATAAAAATGATGCAGAAAAACGCCAGAAGCAGAAAATTCGGCATGCGGATTTTAAAAAAATATTGTGATTTGATATCATTACGACGCCTTTGATACAACGGGCTTTATTATCTCTGCACTGATGAATACCCATAATATAATTTGTTAAATATCTTAGTAAATAATGTAAAATGTACTTTACGTATTTTATTTCCCTGCTGTCCCGCGTCGCCGCCGGCGCCGGCGTTTCCTCGTGTGAACTTTTGTGGAAGAGATAACACAATTTTGCCAATATCAAATGATCTACATGGCTAAACCATCAAACGCTGAAGATTTATCAATCGCCTGTAAAATACTCATTTATTCCTATTTACAGGGTGGGTATAGGTACTCATTCGAAAGAAACTTTCAAACCAACATTGACATATTGACAGCACAAAGGTGTCAAAAAAGCACACACATAAAAAGGCAGAATCTAACCCACAGACTAAGAGAAAGTCCAACTATTTCTGAGTATTGTGTTTACTTCCTCCTAAAATCAATTAATAAAACCATCATGGAGCAAGAGAGAGAGTTTCCTTGTATGGAGACTATCCTGGACTCGGAAACTAGTCCAGGCTCTATTGCCTCGGCTGATCAAGCCATAAAAGTAAAAGCGGCATCCGCCCCTGTTATAGCTGGTACCCCTTCGGAAGAGGGGTTGGTAAAGCCACAGATATCTGCCCCATCATATCTGAATTCTCTGCGGGAGAACGATGACCCTCCGTTCAGGAAGCCAGACAATGAGCCCAGGCCTAGTATAATAACTGGCAGTATCATGAACGAAGCAGAAGCTGTAGCCATGATTGCAGCTGGTGAAGCTGACAATGAAAACGGACTCAGAAAGTTCTTAGGTAAATTAGGTGTCTTCCGAACTATAATATGACGTTTGTTTATGGGGTAGGCAGCGGTCTACAGAACACCCGCATTTCGCCAAAATTATTGTGATGTACCCAGTAGTGGAGGCTAGTCTATTATCATTGAGCCAGTTGAAATCCAGGCTCGGAAAGGCAAAAAAAAAACTACTTAGTGACCAACAAACCCTTTTCGTCTCATAAGTCTACCCCATTATTTTATATCCGTTGGACTGCCGCCGGTAATCAGCAACCCATGATTTCATAATAAAATGAAAATAATAATAATAAAATAATAATAATTTTATGAAATATGTGGTAACTAATGAAACTAGGTTGTGAAGACACGCCTCCGACATTCAAATGCATTCAATTTTTTAGGTGACTTCCTAGTTGAAAAAAACATAATAGCGAATTACTACTTGTCTGAGAAGAACTTTCTCATCAGCCTGTTGACGGAGACGATCGAGTACGCAGCTCAGCGAGAGTTTAACGCGTTCAAGTTGTCTGTCCTTATCACGATATACCTAGCTACGCATATGTACTTCAAGTGGTATTACTGGCAGTCACCGACGGCCGTCTGGAACTATTTCAAGGATGTCATGATACGTCATACCATTGATGTACGTAGTCACAATATTTTCATTTCATTTGAAACTGACTTTAAATAGTCTCATAAGTTTTCATTTCATTGGCACTCCTGACTTCAAGACGCACGTGGCCACGTGCACTTAGCTTCGTTTTGTTTAAAAATGTAAGCGGGATCGTCCACTGCGAAGTGCGACGCACGGCCACGCTACGTTCGGATGCGTGGCTTGCTAAACAAATAAACCCACGCAGCTAGCCTGTCCTGTCCAAGCTCATATTGCGCCTTTAGTCTTTTTAGGGTTCCGTATCAAAATGGTAAAACAGAACCCTTATAGTCTGTCTGTCACAGCTGGATATGTCAAGAACTACTAATGCTATCAACTTGAAATTTGGAATAGTTTTAGATGACGTTTGCCCAACTATTTTGCAAATAAGAAAGAAATGAAGAAATATGTATATTTTTTGCAACAGGAACTGAAAGGGGTCTGAAAAATTCGAAGTGAGGCTACTAGGGCATGTGGGGTATCATATGAAAGAGCGCCATTCCCCCCCACTCCTTTTATCTTCGAAGTTTGCAAAGAGAAAAATCTGAAATTATTCTATGTGATAGAAGATTATGTAAAGATTACAGGAAAAATAAAACGAAGTCTCTAAATTGCACACTTTTAGAAATCATCAACAAAAGTTACATTAGTTCCACTATCGGTCAAGAGATGGCGCTGACATAAAACTGGAATATTCTACAACGTAGTGCACAGCGTTAAAATTCTCTGAAGAATATAGGCCTAGCCGATGAAAAATTAAAAGCATGATGGGATGGTACGAAACCCTCGGTGCGCGAGTCTGACTCGCTCTTGACCGGTTATTTTTAAAATGTCAACTAACACGTATCAAAGCTGGATAAATACTTAGGTAGAATCAGTTCAAATACAGCTCCAAAAGGTTTACCTATTTATGTTTATTTCTAGGATACTCCCGACGGTGAAGAAGTCTTTGAAGCGGTTGATTGCTACGACATTGTCTCCCATTTCCACACGGTCTACATCAGCAACTTGCCGCTTGTACATATCGTTACTTTCGGGACCCACAGAATTAAGCTGCTGTGGCCCTTCAAAGTGAAAGTATAGAAGTGTTATTATAACCGATTTGCTTACAACGGTTCGAAAATTTTGAGCCTCGATATTAAAGGTAGTTGAAAAGTAAAAAAAAATAACTCGTGGGATACCACGAGTCGGGTGGGTATGGAGTTTTATAGGTATGTACCTATGCTTGACATACCTACCTATATTTAATTTTGGCTTTGTCAGTTCGTAATAAATCTCTTAATTACAAATATTCAGTTTTATTCAAAACTAGCAGACTCAATAGACATTGTCCTTTCCAAATTAAAAAACAAACTACTGAAAACCCCAAAGGAATGTTCAGTTATTCCCAAATTTAAAAAAAAAACCAGGAAACTTTTCAAATTTTTCTTTCCATAAAAATCAAATTCAGTTTTAAAACAAAAAATTGCTAAATCTGTCCAACCATTCTCAACTTAAATTACCAACGGAATTTAATTTTTATTGTAGCTTCTGCCTGTGACTTCGTCGTCCGCTCCTAAGAGTCCTAGCTTGATGTTAAAGCGTATATATCCTACTAGCTGTTGCTCGCGACTTCGTCTGCGATCCAGGATGAAAAGTGGCCTATATCCATGCCCAGGTCAAGGTCTGTGTGCCAAATTTCATCCAAACCTGTTCAGCCGTTTTAGCGTGAAAACGGAACAAACGGGATAAAAACTATCCTATGTATGTCCTGTCGTTTGTAAATATGTTCAGCGGTTAAGCATGAAGAGGTAACAGACAGACACACACTTTCGCAAATATTAGTATGAATTGGGCTATTAAATGCAAAAATAATTTTTCAGATGGTAGTTCCAGAGATTATCACATTCAAACAAACACTTCAGCTTAATTATTAGTAAGTTGTATACATACATAGATTAGTAGGAAAACACAAAGGTTGCCATATGCTAATCGTTTTGTGCAGAGACTAACAGAAATAAAACAATACATTTCAACACCACATTTATTAGCCATTCACAATAGCAGTCTTCAATTGCTCTTTCAAATGTTCAGGCAATTTCTTTTTCTTTCTTTTCCTAACTTTTCCTTCAGCGACACTCTCTGCCTTCTTATTATTAATGTTAGTGGGTTTCTTCTTCTTTTTCTTTTTACATGACAAAGGATTAGGGTTATGTTGTTTCTTCTTTTTTATGGGAATTTTTGGCTCTTCTACTTTTTCTTCCACACCTAGAACTTTTTTCAGTGTTTGAAGTGCCTCATTTTGTGTTTCAGTGATAAACATGTGTGGGTTACCTTCTAAGCTCTGGCCGGCTTTAGCATAGCTTGCTGTTGATGGTTTTTCTAAGGTAGGAGATTTGTTGTGGAGGTACAGGAGTGGTACACCAGCTTTTTCCCGAAGCTTATCTTGTAAATCTCTATCCTGTGTTGCCAGGATGTAATGTTTGTCATTTTTCCTACCAATCATAGACAATATGCAGTTGGATCCACCTATAGGCTCTTTGTGATTGCATTCATGTATTCCAAATTGCTTCAATATTGTTAGGGCTCCATGAGTCTTCTTTGCTATTTTCTCTGTTTCAATAATAATGCATCTTGTAGTCAGTAATTTTGCTTGTGAGTTCAAATATTTTGGGATTTGTTCTCTAATGTTGATTTGTTCCTGAAAAAGTTTTCAATATTGGTAAATGAACTAATTTTGATTAAGTTGATATTATTTGATATTGGAGATGGTGGGATGAGCTGGACTTCTTTAATAAAGATTGGCAGCTCTGGACAGAGAGAGATGGAAAAAGAGTTGCCCAGAAGTGGGGCAGTAATGGGATAATCTATACTAATATTATAAATGCAAAAGTGTGTCTGTCTGTTACCTCTACACACATAAACCGCTGAACTGATAAACATAGATGAAATTTGGTATAGAGATAGTTTGAGTCCTGGGAAAGGACATAGGATAGTTTTTATCCCGACATTCCCACGGGATCGACACTTATGCGGGTGAAACCGCAGGGTACCGCTAGTAGGTAATAGGTAATAGGTACAACGGGCTGTTGTCCGCAACTCCACGTCAATGCGCGTATTTTGCGTACGAGGGTACCGCTAGTAATAAATATGTTAATATTTAGCTGGCCCCAGCATGGAAATAGTAGATTGTTAAAAAAGTAGGTGAAGTTAATTGATAAAGCTAGCAAGAATACAATAAAAATATAGTACTGAAGAACAATTAACAGAATACTAACTAATTACTCATAACACACACTTTACTACGCACAATTCACACACCATACAACACACACTACACTATACATCTAACTGAATATTGATTATGAATTACTAAAGTAAATAAGGATACCTAGTTTTAATTACTGCTTGCTGGTTCAGGGAAATTCTCCTGCCAGCGCATGCTCTGTTCTTTGAGAGTGAGGTGGGAGTCTGCACTATCGGCCTCCGGGTCAGGCAGCTCTTCCAATGGAACCTGGATATCCTCATGGGGTAATTGCTCAGCGCGCCACTCCTCATCCACTAAGTCTATCAGGCGACCATTGCGGCGGTATTTGCTGTCCATTCTGTGTACATTTTATTGTTTTTAGGAATTGGTGACGCCTTTGAGAGATAAAATAAGGGTCAGTGGGTCGTCTTAGTATTTTTTAAAAAACATTGTTTTTTTGCAAGCAGTAATTAAAACTAAGTCTTCTTCTATTTATTCATGTTGTTACCTATGTTATTGTTCTTATATTAATTCTCTTATAATGGTTTAGTTTTAAATGGATAATAAGAAGAAGACTTACTTTAAACGCAGCAAAGCAAAATGTGCCGTCGAGCAAGACTTGGTATGGCTGGTGGAAACCGTAGTTGTTGTAGTAGAACTTTAGATATTTCTGAACCTTTTTGTATCTAGTGATCTTCATTTTATGAAACTATTGTACGAACCTGTTAAGTATGACTAAAACCACCGTTTTACTACGTAAATTCACGCTATTAAATATAATTAGATATTAATTTATAACCAAGTCCAACCACAAAATCACAAAATGCGACGAACAGAAAGAGAAAACCAAATCGAAATCGAAATGTCAGAGACTTCTTTATTTGTCAGACTGACTGCAACCGTGACACGTCCAAGGGACACGTCTGACATTGACACAATGTAAATGTCAAATTTTGCAACAGATTGGTAAGATATTGGGGCTCTATCTTTATTCGTAGATAGAAACTTTTTATAAAGCTCACCAGTCACCTACGAAAGAGACGTCTACCATCTACGAAAATTTAATAATGAAGTACTATTATTGATCGAAGAATGAAAGAACAAGAACGCAACATGCAGATTTTTATTCCAAGATCTTCAATAATAATTTTCAAAGGCATGTGTCAAAATCACTCAAATCATCACAAATCACTCGAAATCACCCAAATATTTTAAAGTAAAATCTATTAAATTGCGTGAAAAATGAATTTTAATTAATCTGAATCATAAAGCCCTAATACAGCTCACAGCATTCAAATGTCAGTGCTAAATAAAGAAATAAGCCACTGGACTACCTTGGTTCAGTAGATTCGATGTTCTATACTATTATTTTGTTATACTATTATTTATTTTTACGTCTTAAATGTTTTATTACAACAGTATTTAGTGTTATTTGAATTATATTTTTTTTTTGTGATAAATAAGTTATTGTGCTATCATAAACAATCAGCAGATTTTTCTTAAAAATGACGTATACTTAACCATAGACATTTTTTTGTGAAATGAAACGTCTCGCTCGCTCTCTCGCTTCCATGTTTGTTCGTGGTCATTTTGCATTTCTGTGCTAGATTTTCCAGTTTAGCATTTAAAATTAATGATTTTATTCATTAAAGTGTGTAATTAATGATATTTTCGGCGATACGGCGACCTCTTGAGGATCTGTCGCCCAAGGAAAAGTGCAAAACAGCGGTATAATAACAGGGAGGGTACGTCTTTCATATCCTTATAATCAAGTAAATGCGTCATTTTATCGAATATTGTTGAGTGTTCATGAAATGAGAAGATTAGGTGTATTGTTCTTCACAGTAGTCGTCAGGACAAAGTGATCAAACGCTTAGATGACTACGTCGAGCGCTTTTATGACATACAGCTGATTCCGATGAGGGCGTCTATAGGTAATTTTTAATAGTCTGAGTCGAAGGAAACGCTGTGATACGGGCATAAGCGGTTAGTCATCATCATAACAGACACGTTTTTGGTGCGCGACAGATAATTGATCGAGAAATTATATTATGTAGGTCCGGCGAATTGCGCCGAATAGTGCCTGATAAAGTGTCATTGTTTAATACCTTTTGTTTCTTTGTGATTCCGCGACGATACGGACGTGGAGATAACAATTTCTTGTTTACCGTTTTAAGCCAGTCTTTATTACAATCGCTCTCGTAGTTCTCAAACCTCAAGGTTTGATAAAAAACAACAAATTAGATTCTTTTTAATGTACATGGGTGATTGGTCATAAGTTATAGGTAGATAATACAAGCCTTGTCAATGGTGTCCAACTGTGTTTTTGTAGGACTTTTATCTGGTAAGTACTGTGTTCAAAATATACACAAAAAACCTTCATGCATTAGGTAACTGTTATCAATGTAACCAAGAAACAATTCTGAAACTTCTATATTTCCAGAACATTTTTCCCCAAATGTGAAAACAACAACATACAAAATGGAAATAATGATTTGTCATAGTCTGTTCTAATAATTTTTTATGATCATAGTATTATTAACTTGTAATGAAGTGATTCATACATGGTAAAGAGTACTTAAGCTGTCGTCCTTGGGTAAATAATTATTTAATTTCATATACTCATTATCTGTGGAAGATTGCAGAGTATTTATAGTTTTATCATTAATGAGGTATGTGAGTGATACAAAATAACTAAGAATTTTCATTCTTTTCTGATGTAAGATTTAGATTTCTTCATATTATTTACATATTAGATAAACATTCAGAAATGTGTTATAACTACATATTTTAATAACAAGTAGTATCCAATTATAGCACACAAAAGAGTTTCTAATGTGTTCTGGGTTGTTTATGTCAAATAGACAGTTGCTCCATGTAAAAAACTGGTATTCAGGTGCATCCATCTGGTTACACTGGAAGCTGACCCCAATATAGTTAGAAAAAGTCTAGGCAGATCAATTGATGGTCTCATGGACTAAAATCCTTGTGCTGGAGTGTACATCTTAAGTTATAGCTTAAATAGATAAACATATGGAATCCCCTATTTCGAAGCAGAAATATAAATCAGTTTATTGTCTTCAGTTATCTAGCCTTATGTAGACCAACTGACCCACAAATTGTAGATTACAATGCCATAATTATAGGATGACACCATTTTTTATGCCCCTCTGTCTTTTTACACAAAGACAGTAGTAGTACATAAAATAGTTCTAACATCTTGAACTTGTTTACATAACACAAAAGTCAAAGATATAACATTATCATCATCTGCCTAGCCTTTTCCCAACTATGTTGGGGTCAGCTTCCAGTCTAACCGAATGTAGCTGAATACCAGTATTTTACATGGAGCTACTGTCTATCTGACCTCCACAACCCAGTTACTGGGTAATACAATACCCCTTGGTAAGACTGGTTGTCAGACTTTCAGGGTTCTGACTACCCATAACGACTGTCAAAGATCCACTAATGACAGCCGGGACCAAGGCTTAACATGCTTACCGAGGAACAGAGGGGTCATGGTATGTAAACCCCTCAAAGACATAACATTATGCAATGTTATAAACATCATTATTTCTACTGATTAAAGTCCCACTTGATTTCATTTAAATTAAACTAAAATCAAGCTGTACTCTGTTCAAGTGGTTAGAATGTTTTTCCTGGTTTCATTGATGGAATGAACATAATTATAATTACTTTATTAATTATAATGGCATTGTTTTATAATGGTTTAGCTTATGCAAAAGCATTCCTAAAGTTCTTGTGTGTAGAGTTGAATTTTATTTGCAAATAGTTCTTTTGTACATTTGTAGATGTAAATAAAATGTAGGTAGATGTTTATCAAAGGTATTACAGTGGGTCATTGTAAATACAGATGATAGGCAATGAATGGACATGATACTACTTAGCAGAACAGGCATTGTATCAGACTACTATCTTCTGCCCGCAACTTTGTGCGGGTGAAATTTCTTGTTCCCCGACCCAAACACCCGCACTGTTACTACACTTAGCGTTCATTCTGTTTTTGTTTCCTTTTGCTAGGCTCCTTAATGGTATCATGTTGTGATCATATCAGTTCTAAGTCTGTGTGTCCTTTGGCAAAAGACTTCTCCAACCCCCTTCCAATTCTCCCTGTTCCATGCCTGTCTAATCCATGTCCTTCCAGCCGTTCTCACCAAGTCATCCTGCCATCTTTTCAAGGGTTTCCCTTTCTTTGTCTTCTTTCTCTTCACTTCCCGAGGGTACCTTATTAAAACGGTGAAAATGAATACTAATAGTGAATAGGAGATTTTAAAAAAATAGGCTAGACTGTGTAGTTTTGTGACTATGGTAAAATGCTGGCTACTTATATTTGTAAATATTTTTTACCTCGTCTTTAGACACATACATATTCACGCCTTCTCCTCATGAGGGTAAACAGAAACTTCAGAACTCCACTTGCTACAATCCTTTCATACTAGACTGGCTAGTCCATAATCCTGTATTTTTTAACATCAAGCTTGAATAAACACTGTTTTTCAGAGAGGTAAAAGTCTGCAAAGTATTTTGGCTGTAAAGATTTCTTTCTTGATACAATTTGTGTCAGTAGGGCATAGTTTAATAAATATTCTCACTATCATACAACTGGCATATTGTTATTGTTTCATGAGAAAGAGGGCAGTCATTAAGAGTCATTGACTGCGGCATTTCCCTTCTTCTTCCATCTTTGTTTGGGGTTTATCTTTACGTTCATAAACCTGTCTTTCTTTTTTTTTATCTTGTTTTTGGCAATGTAAACAGATAAAATCAAAGACATTTAAGACCTCTTTGTAAAACAATTATCTGTATAAGTATATTACAAAGTTCATTCAATTTTGCTCGTTGTTTTTCACCTCTCCGCTCATTATCTTTTTTTGTCAGAAACTGGTATCCCTCCAACACTCCAAGTTAGTGTATATTATGATTAAAAGTCAAAGTACAGTTGTACATGCCTGACTTTATGCTGAATCATTCTTAACTCTAGGCAAGATCTTTTGTGTTTCACAATTAATAAAGGATTTAATAATTATGCCTCCTTGGTTCAGTAGTCGCAAGCACTACCGTAGAACATGAGGTCCTGGGTTCGATTCCTGGGTCAGGTAAAATTTTATTGGGTTTTTCCACCTGGAATTTCTCAGTAGCAACAAGGAGTCTGGATTTCTGGCGAAATGTAGGTCTACTGAGGTACACCTCTGCCTAACCTTCAACAAATATGAAGATGTTATTTTATTATTCAATATCCTTTATTAAAGTACTACAAATAAAACTGCTTAAATTTATTAGCATTGAGTTAGGTTGTTAACCAGAATAATTAGCAATCATTTGCATTTCCTGAGCAGACTGTTGTCCTTCCCGTCTTTCATATTCATTGTATTTTTACGCCAACATTATAACTGTAATTAGTATAGAAATGTTTTCAATTTAGTTATTGAATATCCTTACTATCAGCCGTTTGTTTCCCACTGCAAGGCAAAGGCCCTCCTCCTTTTCCTCTTATGTGAAATATACTATTTCCTTGATATCATTTTACAACTAATATTTGTGCCCTTTAAAGGTGAAGGTTGAATTCGACCAAGTTTACCTTTATAAATATGAAAAAGTAGTAAGTAACTATATATATTTTAAACTTGCTTAGTAATAACAACTCATAGGGAAGAGTGGAAAGCTGTGGGGTAGACCTTTGCTCAGCAGTGGAACAGTAAAACTTGAAAAAAAAAGTAATAAATAGGATTATCAATATCTTAATACAAAGTTACAGTATTTTAGTGCAAAATAAAGAGGTTTCCAATGCCAGTATTGAAAATATACAGTACCCTCCAAAAGTTAGTTGACATTTTTCCACCTCAGCTATGACACACCACATTCATCATAATCATCTGCCTAGCTTTTTCTCAAGTATGTTGGGGTCGGCTTCCAGTCTAACCGGATGTAGCTGAATGCCAGTGCTTTACATGGAGCGACTGCCTATCTGACCTCCACAACCCAGTTACTGGGTAATAAAATAAAATATTTTTAATTATGACATATTTTGCCCATAACATTGTTCGTAGGTAGTACAACTTATAAACTATGTTAAGTACATTAAAAAAATAAACAAAACCCCTTGGTAAGACTAGTTATCAGACTTTCCACATTATGATTTAAAATTTTGATTTTCCACATTATGATTTAAACTGATTTGAAATTGTAGTGAGCCAAATGTTTGAATTGCTATAACGTTTATTGACTGAATTAGTCCATAAAAACTACCTTTGACTTATCACAAAAAATGATCAAGTTAATTCCTTAGGAGTACCTGATAATTTTTTTATTTTAAATCGTGCGGCATCACCACAACGAGGAAAAATGACAACTAACTTTGGGAGGGCACTGTAGGTATTATTAGCAGAGCGATAGCTTCGCAGTTGACGCCCATAAAATATGTAATATTGTTATCTCCTATCAAAATATGAAAATGGATTTAACAATTGAAACACTGTGTTTTTGGGCTGTCTGTTACCATGTGATTCCTAGATATGATACAGTGAGCAGTAAGAGGCGAATGAGACATTCAAAGATAGAGAGGGGAAGGGGGGGCGGGGTGTTATTTTTATTGAGGGTTTATTCACATACTCTAACAACTGATAATGTGGTAGAAAATTGCATTCTAATCAGATTTTGGAGGTTAAATAGTAGTCAGATCAGTGCTCTCAATTCGTTTATTAGAATGTGCATACGCATCTTTCAAGGCTTTCGAAAGGCCTATCCTTACTTACGCTTTAAGCTGCCTTTTAGATATGCCTTTGACACACATCCCTCGCTACGCATCCTCGCTCATCTCTAGTGAGAGATGAGCGAGGATGCGTAGCGAGGGATGTGTGTAAAACTAACCAAAACCAACGCTAACTTAGTTCATTCAAGCTATAAAAATGAAGCGATGTTATTGGTTGGTTTCACACACTTCCCTCGCTACGCATCCTCGCTCATCTCTGGTGGAAAGGCAGTCTTAGTCTACATATTTACTTAGTTTTGCAAGTTAGTTTATTTATGTCTGCGTTCTTACTGAGATTCTAATACAGAACCGATAGATGGACTGTGTGAAAGATGATATGGCGAGAAACAGGGTGGCTACTGAGATGACGACTAATAGAAAAGTATACAAGACATGTTGCGCCTACCTAAACAAATTGGGAATGAGAGCAAGAGAATCTATACTTCTATACTAATATTATAAAGCTGAAGAGTTTGTTTGTTTGTTTGTTTGGTTGAACGCGCTAATCTCTGGAACTACCAGTCGGATTTGAAAAATTCTTTTTGCATTTGATAGCCCAATTCTTGAGGAAGGCTATAGGCTATTTAACATCACGCTATGACCTTTAGGAGCCGAGCAAAAAGAAAAAAGTCAGAAAGAACGCTAAGCAAAAACGAAGTAATAGCGCGGGCAGGCGATGAGATGCGACCGGGTGGGTGGTCGGAGTAACAAGAAACACGGGGATGAAGTCGCGGGCAGAAGCTAGTGATAAATAATAGTATGCTTGGCTTGTGGATAAGTAATAACAGCCGTCGGGTCGATCGATCAGGTTAAGATACTCTTGCCGCGGTTTGTCCGTGGATGGGTGACCACCTTTACATACCAGGAATCCTCCATGCCTCGGAAAGCACGTGAAGTCGGTGTTCCCGGCTGTCATTCGTGGATCTTTGACAGTCGTTACGGGTCGTCAGTAGCCCGAAAGTCTGACAACCAGTCTTACCAAGGGGTCTATCATTACCCAGTAACTGGGTTGTGAAGGTTAGACAGGCAGTCGCTCCATGTAAAATACTGGTACTCGGCTGCATCCGGTTAGACTGGAAGCTGACTCCAACATAGTTGTGTAAAGGCTAGGCAGATGATGATGAGCAGTAGTGTCCTTTTGTCTGTTCCATAGTACATATTCCAAACACAAAGAAAGAAAGAAAGAAAAATTGTTTATTCTGCACAAACAAAAAATGCACATAGCAAATAAAAATAAAGATAAAATATACACACACAACGTAGTCAAAAGCCTCGTAATCAATCTTAAAAAAATGTTGACATGTGCAAGTGCCATAAACCCTTAGCTAGATGTTTAACAGTCTGATAAGATGATAATGAATAATATTTACTTGTTTAGCGCAATAATGTCAATAACAACTATAAGTCAAATGTGTATTTTTCTCCACTAACAAAGAATTTTCACCAAATTAAGTCGTAATTTTCATGCAAACTGCTGAAGGTTACTTGCTATATGCTACGTAATGTGAGCTGTGTTCTGGTCAAGGTCAAAAAAATATTTAATTATAATGTTTTTATGCTTATGAAAAAAGTAGTTTTGTTTTCTAAAGTTATTTTTGAAGCTAACTGTAATTAGATTGGAATAATATTGTTGAAAAAAAAAAATGATGACTAGCTTCTGCCCGCGACTTCGTCCGCGTGAACAGTCTTGTTCCCCGTTTCTTTATTTCTTGTACCCACTCCGTCACATCGCATCGCCGTATTACTTCGTTTCGCTTAGCGTTTCTTCTGACTTTTTTTTTTGTCTTTGCACGGCTCCTAAGGGTCTTAGCGTGATGTTAATTTATAGCCTGCAGCCTTCCTCAAGAATTTGGCTATCAAATGCAAATCATTTTCCAAATCCGACTGGTAGTTCCCGAGATTATCACGTTCAAACAGACAAACTCTTCAGCTTTATTAATAGTATACAGGGTGAAATTAAATTCATGGGCATCCTTTTAAGGGGTCATTGTACTCATCATTATGAACAACTTTTACTATGGGACCAAACCTGAAAACGCGAAAATAAATCAGCTGTTCCCTACATTTATGTTCGTACGAGTCGTCAAAATGTAGGGAACAGCTGATTTTTTTTCGCGTTTTCAGGTTTGGTCCCATAGTAAAAGACAGTTCAACAAGATTCATTGCGTTTTTTGCGTTGCTGAGCAGACAAATTTTTCGAATATATGAAGCAATGAATTAGCGATATCCTTAAAATCATTCAGATTGTGATTGACACTGTTACGCAATTAGGGTCCTGAACTAAGTAATAACGGAGCCTTACTTATTTATACTTGAAAATATGTTCTTGGCAATATTACTTAGAACAATATTACAGACTATAAACAGCAATAAACGTTTTATCGACTTCTAGAGTGGCTATCAACACTTACGAAGTCGATAAAATGTTTTTATGTTGGAAAATGGACACATAGACAGCCTAACAGGATGACCGCGATAGCTCTAGTCGGCGCGCTTTCAACAACTAGATTAAACCTACGACGCAGTCACGAGATAACTCTCAAAACGTGATTGTACTAAAGAGTTAAACACCCCTCATCGTCATCTCCTAGCCCTACCTAGCCTTTTCCCAACAACGCTGAGGCCGGCTTCCAGCTTAAAAGTATGCAGCTGTATACCAGTTTTACATGACTGCCTATCTGACTACCACCAGGGAGGAGGTGGTCAGACGGGCAGTCCCTGTAGGCCCTCTCTGTGTACTATACATGCGACTCTGGCTAACCCTTAGGAGAATACAGGCGTTGTGGCTACTGTCGAGAATGAGGTCCTGGGTTAAGTCGGGCAAAGTGTTATGGAGTTTCTCAGTAGCAACCCGGAGTGTGGATTAGTGCCGATTTGATGGCGATATCCTTCAGGCAATGCAGGCGCGTTGTTGTGTGCGATGTTATGTCATGCTAACATCTTCAATTTTGCAGGCGATGGCGACAAACAGGAGCGGTGCTGCTCAGCGGCCGAACGGCGCTCCACAAACGAAAGTATGCCAGTTCAAGCTGGTGCTCCTCGGAGAGTCAGCAGTGGGGAAGTCTTCTCTGGTGCTCCGCTTCGTGAAGGGGCAGTTCCACGAGTACCAGGAGAGCACGATCGGCGCCGCTTTTCTCACGCAGACCGTCTGTCTCGATGACACTACCGTCAAGTTTGAAATCTGGGATACGGCGGGGCAGGAAAGGTGGGTGTTGTGTTTTTAGAAGTTTCATTTGAATTATTCCTAAAACATACATACAATTTAAATATATAAATATAACGGTCCGCCGGTGTCCAAGCTTCCAGTGGCTAGGGCTCCAGACACAGCAGTCACAGAGAACATTCGCAGTAACAAAATACAGATATGTCAACATACCGGAGCAAACAATCTGTATCAGCGTTTTTGTCTAGCCGTAAATGAGACGTAAACAGAAATGACTGCTTTCTAGAAATTGGTTTTTTTAGAAAGCAGTCGTTTTTGTTGTTGTACACCTACTCTAGATATGGGCCCTTTTCCACCATTCTTGAATAAATATTGGAGCGTCTAATTTCATCGCTCATTGCAATGGTGTTATGTAATAGAGCCTTCAATATGTTGCCACCGTATTAAGCCATGTTATATTTGGATTATGTCATTGATAGAATATTAAGTGGAGCGAGCAGTGGTGGCCCAGTGGTAACGGATGAGTTGTAGGTCGGGGGTTCGAACCCAGACAGGTGCTTTACTTTGTGTACATCATTTTATTACCACTGCTCTCAAAACGGTGAAGGAAAACATCGTGAGAAAACCGTCATGTCCTAGAGCCAAAAATTCGAGGGCATTTTGACATCTACCAACCCGCCAGTGCAGGTGCGGGTTTGTATGAAAGTGCGCGTATGTAGCGATGCGACAAAGACAGCACTTTCTTACAAACCCGTAGACTTGATGTAAGAGACAAATTAGTTCCTGAACCCAAATGTTGCTCGTGGGCTCTCTTAAGGCTCCTGCAAACAGGCGCGACTCACGACGCGAATCACACCTTTTTGTAGGAGTCGTAGGCTAGTGACGATACCCTGCAGGACATTAAATTTATTTTTCTACTAGCTTCCGCCCGCGACTACGTCCGCGTGAAATTTCTTGTTCCCCCGACCCACTCTGTCGCATCGCATCGCCTGCCCGCGCTATTACGTCGTTTTTGCTTAGCGTTCTTTCTGACTTTTTTTCTTTTTGCTCGGCTCCTAAAGGGCATAGCGTGATGTTAAGTAGCCTATAGCCTTCCTTAAGAATTGGGCTATCAAATGCAAAAAGAATTTTTCAAATCCGACTGGTAGCTCCAGAGATTAGCGCGTTCAACCAAACAAACAAACTCTTCAGCTTTATAATATTAGTATATGTAGATTTCGTTACTTTTTTCGACTCCCATTGAATGTGACGCGGAAATTACCTCCCACAATCAGTATTTCACTCATAAACAGCGATTGACAATTAAACACCGCAGAACAAAAAACGCAACATTCCAAAAATGCTATGTCTTGAGGAAAATCCCGAGACAAATGGAATCGATAGGCCTTGAGTTATAAACCAGCAGCTAAATATGTCTTATAGGCGGGTAATACAAAGAGAAGTTGCTGTTGAAGGTTACTTCTTAATCATTTATTAATAAATCTACATCCATACTAATATTATAATAAATACGAAAGTAACTTGTCTGTCTGACTATTACATTTTGACGCCTAAATCAGGTAAGTAATTAGCCTAGGACCTGGAGGACATAGGACACTTTTCATCTTGGATTTTTGTATTAAAAAAAAATATATGCCGGCGCCGTGCATTTTTAGTCGTCCCCCCCCTCGTGAAATGGGAAGATCAATTAACTCTATGAGCAAACTAGCTTAAGTCTGCGACTTCGTCGGCTTCAAATTTCTTTTTTTAACTTAAAATATATTATATATGACACTTGGCAGTACTGTAGCTTCCTAAACTAATGGGAAGCTAAAATAGGGAAAGAATTGTCGGAATCAGATCAGTAGTTCCGAAGATCATCCCCTACATACTAACAGATTTTTTATCCCTCTTTATAATATTAGTATAGATATTCTGTTACCGCAAGTGCTGGTGGTGACAGTGCCGTAAGGAATAACCTCCACAATCCTAACGTAAATTTTGCAGGGGATACTATCTCAATCTTATTTGCCTAAGTTTTACCCAATAGGTTCAGTGTCAGGACATTTTCTGCTGCTCCATGCAAGAAGCTTGACTTTAATTTTAAACGTAATATAAAGTCTGCAATTTTATCAGATTAGGATCTGTTTCACAAAACCCAGGGTAGACACTATCTACCAGATAAAAAATTAATATTTATTGTAATATGACAAAATATCAATAAAAACAATCAATATCTGGATAAAATCTTGGCCTGTGGGGGTAAAGCAAGCCTTAAGATTTGCATTTCCCCGGTTTGTATAGTCTACCTCGTAATTAATTTACCATTTTTGACAATAATTTCTCAGTAGACTAAAACTTCGCTAAGGTTAAAAATACCTAATTATTACAAAGACTTGACGGAACGGCAGCAGGGTGTGGACGTGGAGCTATGTCGCACTATGATCCACCTTCAATCCTGCCCTTTATGCCCCAAAACGTACTGCCAAAGATACCTCTGCGCTGCCACCGATAACGCCGTGGAATTGGCGAAGTCTTGGGCCTGTAAAGTTTGAATTATTGTCGTGCCACTGACACGAAGAAGACTATAGACCATGTCTGTCGTTTTACGACGTGCAAATGCCATTCAACCTTAAGGTGGCTACGCAATTACGAGGGCGACTATACATCAAACCAAGAGCCTCAAAGATTTCAATCATAATTAGCGCAAGGAAGTCTTCTAACATTATATTTATCTTCCACAGGTATCACAGCTTAGCGCCGATGTACTACAGAGGTGCGCAGGCGGCGATCGTCGTATATGATATTACTAATCAGGTAAATACTAACATACATACATACAACTACGATTTTTGGTAGGCAGTGACTTATAGAATTAAGTAGAATTATCAAATTTTAAGTTGTATGGAAATGATTAATGTTAATATTTTTAATCCATTTATCTTATCATTTTTCATTGCCCTTTTATGAACACAAAGCTTATTAAAAAATGTATTCTTTACGAATTAGTAGGTATTCTAGCCTTTATGATGGATAAACACCTGAGGGGAAATTCTCGTAATTTTAAGAACGTTCGCAGTCTGATCTCAGTCTCAATCTGACAAAAATACCTCTAATTTAAATTATTCCACTTTGCCCCCGGGCCGCCCCACTGGTGGGGCAAAGTGGAATGCCTAAAATGTTGCAGTGGAATCTTGTTGGATTCTGCCCCACTAGGATTGGCACCTTAGAATTAAAGTACAAACATCTTATTTTTGCAATTTTTTTATTTTCTAGTTGTTTCTGTGCCAACCCTAGTAGGGCAGAATCCAACAACATTTTAGAGTAGTGGAATCTGCCCGAGCAAATCAAATTAGTGGGGCAGATTCCACTTCAAAATTGTAGGCATTCCACTTCAAAATTGTAGGCATTCCACTTTGGCCCACCAGTGGGGCGGCTCAGTGGGGCAAGGTGGAATGATTCTTTAATTTCCCTACATTTTTGACAAGGTTTTGACATTGATTGTCGCGATGAGATAGCGATGAGATTTTGAACGTTTTTAAATACGGGAATTGGCCTTCTGATATCTAGAACCTGTCAAAGTTAAACCAGTTTCAAGTGATCCGATTGGCTGTTACTGCAAACGGCAAGCTGTTACTGCAGTTGATATGCGTTTGACAATTTTTGGGTTGAATTTCGTCCTAGAGACTCCGATCTCTGGAGGACTATTAGTGATTTTACCCTTTAATGTAATCTTTTCGCACTTTGCATTCCTAACACCACTTTTCTTTTCTACTCTTTTGTACTAGGTACTTATCTCCAATTAAGTTGATGATGACCTAAACTAGACAGATATAGAATTCTCTGATTCGTTCAAATTATCAGTCGACTAGATCAACCTTATTATTTAGACGTTCTTGATTCAGAGATATGTGCGTCCGGTTCGAAAGTAGAATAAAATTATGAAGTCCAAAAGTTGCCATTACTTGTATAAAGATGCATGATGCATGCAGATGTAAACTTTAAAGAAAAGAAGGCCATAGTTTCGGGCGAAGTTACGGGTGCTTCCTACTCCGAATCACTTACGGTAATAAGATTGCTTCGGTTTCCGTACTAAGAATGAATGAAAACACGATTTGACAGTTGTGACGATTTGACGACGGATGTGTTTTTGCCCGTTCGAAAAATTGATTTTGACTCCAGTTTTTACGGATAAACAACTTTCGGACGGGCCTGTGTATTCGTTGACGGGACGGACTTGGAGAATAGACCTCCAGGGGCTTCTGCCTCATTATTTGTTTTGATGTTGAATCACTTACGGAAATAAGATTACTTCGGTTTCCGTACTAAGAATGAATGACAACACGATTTGACAGTTGTGACGATTTGACGACGGATGTGTTTTTGCTCGTTCGAAAAATTGATTTTGACTACCAGTTTTTACGGATAAACAACTTTCGGACGGGCCTGTGTCTTCGTTGACGGGACGGACTTGGAGAATAGACCTCCAGGGGCTTCTGCCTCATTATTTGTTTTGATGTTGAATCACTTACGGAAATAAGATTACTTCGGTTTCCGTACTAAGAATGAATGACAACACGATTTGACAGTTGTGACGTTGACGACGGATGTGTTTTTGCCCGTTCGAAAAATTGATTTTGTCTCCTGTTTTTACGGATAAACAACTTTCGGACGGGCCTGTGTCTTCGTTGACGGGACGGACTTGGAGAATAGACCTCCAGGGGCTTCTGCCTCATTATTTGTTTTGATGACCTTACATACATATTAATATTACTATTGGAGTTCTAACAGGCTCTTGTCTACAATGTATGAAGCAGACAAAGCCAACCCCCTAGTATCCGATGAGCTAAAAGATAAAGATCATACAGCCATGTAGTCTGTACATCCCGAACGGAACGGCCGTGAACAAATCTAGTTCAAGTTTAACAACAATTCGACTCGGTTCAATCGTAACGGCGTACATTAATCGCAGTTGTATGCTTGCAGGAAATGTAGTTTTAACATTCTCTATAATGTTGTTTAAAAACCGTTGTTGACTATGGACCGTTCCAAAGAGACGGACAACGGCAAGGTAATTGCGTAACACACAATGGCAATGCCTTTTATTTCGACAATTCAACAACATTCATTGCGTGGTGTACGTTGTCGGGCAGACGAATTTTTCAAACTAATGAAGCAATGGATGAATGTAATTTTCTTCAATATCTTTGACTTTGACTAAATGAAACTCTGTAACGCAATTAATTGGAGTGCATGTGTGTGAAATATTGTTTTTATGAAATAAACTGTTCTTTTTTAATTTTATAACTAAACAAAATCATATCTTTATGACTCTGATGATACCTTCTCTTTCTAGGGAATAAAGTCCAAGGGCCAAGTGCGAGTCGAACTCGCACACGAAGGGTTCCGTACCACAAGGCAAAAACGCCGAAAAAACACGTTTGTTGTATGGGAGCTGCCCCTAAATATTAATTTTATTCTGTTTTTAGTATTTGTTGTTATAGCGGCAACATAAATACATCATCTGTGAAAATTTCAACTGTCTAGCTATCACGGTTCGTTAAATACTGCCTGGTGACAGACAGACTGACGGACAGTGGAGTCTTAGTAATAAGGTCCCGTTTTTACCCTTTGGGTAAGGAACCCTAAAAACAAAGGTTTTTTCTTTTTAACCAACATTATTTCTAACACGGGATCGACGCAAAATACCTTTACAATCTTATAGCCAAGTAATGAAAGTGAAAAATAAAACCAAAATAGGTACTTCTGCCCCGCTAACAGATGCAAATAATGATTTCAAACGCAACAAGTATGTCAAAATTCGCACAACTATAGCCGAATCGCCGCGAATGACAACATGCCTCCTTGAATGACAATACCGCGCCGGTACGATTCGTGCCCCCCACATGGTCAGTATGACGGTCAGTAGGCAAAGGTCGGCCATATTTACTCTCCGTTTAGTGACAACGATGTAATGTAACTGTTCTTTAGATAGAAGTTAAGGTGCTCGTACATTGGAGTGGGACGAGAGAAGTGTACGAAGTTTCGGAAGTCGATGCCAACTTTATTTAAAACTAGCTGCGCGCTGCGGTTTCACCCGCGCGAGTTTCGTTCCCGTGGGAATTTCGGGATAAAAAGTAAATCCAAGAAATGGTCTATCTATGTGCCAATTTTCATCCAAATCTGTTCAACGGTTTACGCGTGATTGAGTAACAAACATCCAAACATCTTCACAAACTTTCACTTTTATAATATTACTAGATGCGTCCCGCGGTTTCACCCTTATAAGTGTCGATCCCGTGGGAATATCGGGATAAAAAGTAGCCTATATGTTAATCGAGGGTGTGAGCTACCTCCATATAAAATTTATTTAAAATTGGTCCAGCCGTTTGAGCGTGAAGAAATTACAAACATATAAACTCACACACACACACACACTCACACTCACAAACTTTCGCCTTTATAATATTAGTGTGATTAATTTGATGATTTTCTTTTTGTTGACATTTAAAATTTTTTCTTTATTTTTTTTACATAAGTGTGCATACCGCTCGTCTATTAATTTGAACACCGCGCCGCCACCGTACTGCACCGTACCGAGTGTCGCTCGTGTGTACGCGCACTTAGGAAGTAAACCAATCAAATCAGTTTACTTTGGCGAGTAATAGTCAATTCCAAATCGCAAAAAGTTTTTTATCTCCTAACATAATCTGTGACACAGTTTTTCTGAAGTATTTTCACGGTTTTATTCCGTTGATAGGTCGGTGTGGAGTTCAGTCAATTGTTCGTCATTGTCACGGCTTGAGGTATTTAGATTAGCCCGGAAATTGTGACCCACACAATAAGACAGCGTGGGGCTGGGAGTAAGACGTGGCCATCGAGGAGTGGAACAATAAAAGGTTGATTAAAGAAAATATGATTATTGATTTTATATCTGGAAGGATATAAAATACAGGTGTCGCCAGGGACATGGAAAATTGGACACGCAAACTGAAACCATGAATTCACCCTGACTGCTTAGAATTTTTTCGTCTGTTATCAAGAAAGATCTGCTATTTCAGATGCAGAGATAATTGCTTTTTTCAATACATACTCAGCCTATAATGTTCCCACTGCTGGGACACAGGCCTCTTCTCTGTGAGAGGGGGTGGGCTGAAATCCACCACGCGGGCCCAGTGCGGATTGGTAGATGTCACATGTCTTCGAATTTTTTGTTCTAGGACATGCCGGTTTCCTCACGATGTTTTCCTTCACCGTTTTGAGAGCAGTGGTGATGATATAATTTACAAACAGTAAAGCGCCAGACTGGGTTCGAACCTACGACCTACAACTCGTAAGTCGCGGCCGTGACCACTGTGCCACCACTGCAAATGTATGGCAGAGATAATTTTTTTTAAAATAACTGACGAAAAATTTCAACACCCTGGTTTAGTCATGTAGGTACAATGCGTGCCACGAAAGATGAGACTTGACACACCACGTGGTTTGACTTGCGCAGAACACGATTTTAGGTATCTTTAGCGGTATGAGGTCTGATTGCGGGACGGGACCGGACGTCATAGTGGCGGCGGAAAGAGCGGGGGAGGCGGGGTCAAGTCTCATTTTTCGTGGCGCGCATTGTACTGTATAAAAAACATCTTTTCTAAGCGTTGTAAGGCTCAGTAAATTATTTAGGGTAATTTTCCCGTAGATGCTCACGAACACGATCGCGTCACGGATAATTAAACAAGCGACTAAAATGAGTGTCTTCACGTGACTAGGTTTTTCTGTCTGACTACGCTTAGAATAAATTGTTTGTGAATGCCATGCGAATAATGAGTGGGAATTAAAATCTTTCCTCTTGCTGGTTTTAGTAACTGTGAGCGCATAGTTTTTCTGATCAGTTTACTTAGCATACATAGGCGTGAAATTATAAATAAATAATTTTTTGAGGTGAAAACTTCTTGAGGTGCGTTAGGAATTTTTTGAGATGGGGATAAAACCATTGAACTCGCGACATTTTACCGTAACCGACACCCCTGTTTTAAGTTTTCGCCATTATAAAGACATTAACGCGCGGTAGGTACATTTTCTTTGGGAAGAATGACCTTCAAACATATTTATAAAATTACTATGCTTTTTCAAGTTTTCACTTCTGTCGGCGCTCCTGGAGTGCCACTGTTTTATTTTTTTACTGTCTCCTTGATCTAGATGTCGCAAGCACTACTTGATGAGCATGAAGTCCTGGGTGGGATTCCCGGGTCCAATAAAGTGTTATTGGGTTTTTCCATCCGGAATTTCTCACTAGCAGTCCGGATCCTGCGGGGTAATTGCGTAACACTATCAGTAGCAATGGCTTTCATGTTGATAGTTCAACAACATCCAATGCGTTATTACGTTGTTGAGCAGACAAATTTTTCAAGCATATGAAGCAATGGATTAGCAATATTCTTTAAAATATTCAAATTGAGATTGATAGTGTGTTACCCAATTAGGGTGCTAGATTTGTACAGACGCCAGCACATCAAGTTACTACAATCTGTAAAATTTCTTTAATAGATTTTTAACTCTATCACTACAGCATAAGGTTCAAGGTTGCTTGGGAAAATTTGACAGTTTCGGGTAGCTTGATGTGCTGGCGTATGTACCTAATGGCTCGCCCCCTATTACATGGGACTTTAACATAACTGGCGGAATGTGTGTGTACTATACACCACTGCTTACCCCTCGTCCCTAATACAGGCTTCTTGTTATACGTTAAGTTATTTTATTAATATTGTATTGCAAATACGGTTTATGTTTTTTGTCTTGGTATTTTGATAAGATATTATTGTGGGTAGACATTAAGGGGCTTTCAGGACCTAAACACAAAAAAAAACGCAAGTTTTAGAAACAATAAAAGTATATGATAGACTATGTACAGTAAACAAAAGCAGAAAAATATATGTTATTCAACAGGATAATTATATGCTTGGTAGATAGTGTATTGTAAACATAATACAACTAATTTGATACGATCGAAAAAAATCATGAAGATACCTCTAAAAACTTTCTTTTTACTATAAAAACCATACTAATATACATACAATCATTATGATTTTTGTCAGATTATTCTACAAGCAACATACTAAAGTGTTTTAATTTTTTAGTCCAAACAATAGATTTTTTGTAAATAGATAATTGCTTCATATTTCGCAATAAATTACCGGCGTTGTGTCATCGCGCTTCTCTTTCTTTTCTATGCAGTCCCACAAATACTGCGCTTTAGGGCTCCCACACACATGCCTGTAACTTGCACAAAAGTATGCAAGTAGCTGGCATACCAGTATGGTATTCACCAATCAGAAGTTGTTATGGCACACGGCATACAAGCTCATTGGCGAATCCCATAATGACATGCCAGCTACTGGCATTCCTGGCATCCTTAGCATTAGGTCATGTATTCGCCTTAATGACGAGAGCTAATCGTCTTATCTAGAAAGAACAGTAAAATACATTCATATAGCTACATGTTACAATGCATATTCTTATCTCGCATATGATATGATAAAGGGATGTTGTGGACTTTGCATGTGAGTCGTATAGTTTTAATACTCACTGAAAGAATGAGCGTCCCTAAGTTTCTTGTAAATACAGGGTCAAAATAATTAGCTAGGTAAACTCTGCAGGCGTGGTGGGTATCGACATCTGAACACTAGAAAATAA
This sequence comes from Luperina nickerlii, assembly GCA_963855955.1. NCBI lineage: Eukaryota > Metazoa > Arthropoda > Insecta > Lepidoptera > Noctuidae > Luperina > Luperina nickerlii. Next base: position 22,843,636 of record OY979667.1, read on the forward strand.
AAACAAAAAGTATTGATGTTTTTTTAGGGTTCAACGCTGGTTGTGTTGAACTTACTTGAAGTAAGAGTTAAGAAAATCTGTCAAACCATAATCAGTTGGACACAGGTCTCCCCTCTGTGAGAGGGAGTGGGCAATAATCCACCACGCGGGCCCAGTGCGGGTTGGTAGATGTCGCATGTCTTCGAATTTTTTTGTTCTAGGACATGCCGGTTTCCTCACGATGTTTTCCTTCACAGTTTTGAGAGCAGTGGTGATGAAATAAATTACACAAAGTAAAGCGCCTGGCTGGGTTCAAACCCACGACCTACAACTTGTAAGTCTGGGTCGGTACCACTGGGCCACCATTGCTCCACTGCTGCAATCTGTCAAATATACCTCTAATTTCCCTTTATTTTGACAAGTTTTTGACATTTTTTTGTCGCCGCGATGAGACTGCGACTAGATTTTGAACTGTTTCAATTACGAGAATTGGTCTTCTGATATTTCACGTGACTGCACTAACTGCGGTCGGTGGTGACCCTACAAAAAATTCCTCAAAAAATTTTTTTTTTTGTATTATCGTGTACTAGCTGCGCCCCGCGGTTTCACCCGCATTTGTTTTGATCCCGTGGGAATATCGGGATAAAAAGTAGCCTATATGTTAATCCAGGGTGTCGGCTACCTCCATACCAAATTTTATCAAAATTGGTCCAGCCGTTCGAGCGTGAAGAAGTAACAAACATATAAACACACACACACACAAAATTTCGCCTTTATAATATTAGCGTGGTATGTCGCAGCTAACTGGTTAAATTAGCCGTTTAGTTAACCGCCTGGCCTTTGGAAGTAGTGCTCGCCTCGCTTCGTTCTCTCGGATCGCACGCGGTTGATCACAGTTCTAATATAACCTAACCCATTTGGTCGGAGTGCCCTGGTTTAGTTACTGCGACCAATTCGACTCGCGCGTGATTGGTTACAGACTTCCAACCTAAACTATATTTGAATATCATTCAGGCCGTTAGTTGAACGACCGCCGTTTAGTTAAAAGGCTATGCGGTTAACTAAACGGCTAATTAAAAACTAAAAAAACCAAGCTGGATCGCTAGAGAGAATGCGCGATCAGACAGTGCTCCCAGCAACTCTCTACAGAAGTGCACATGACGGCCGCCTTCAGAGGCAGTTTCAGATATGCCTCATCCAAATGCTGGAACAACATTTCCCCGGCGATAAGGAATCTAAAAACACTTGGTACCTTTAGAAGTCGATTGCGGCAGTATCTAATGAGATACTCGGCTGTCCCATTTCAAAACCTAGTAAGGGACACTTTTTACAAAAATCGTTTTATTGCAAATCTTGCTAACCTAGAAGGTCTCTACCAAATACAAAAACACCAGCGTTTTAAACATACATAAAAGGAGATATATTTAAACATCGATACCTAGTAGTAGTACCTTTCACTCCCTAGTGACCATTTAAAACTTAGCAAATCACTTTAACAATTCAAAAAAATACATTCCATAGGCTGACCAATATTACGTTTATGTGCTCTCCTGTAAAATTTCATTTTAAGTCCTTACTAGGTTTTGAAATGGGGCAGCCGTACTGCCACAATCGACTTCTAAAGGTAAGGTAGCCCAGTTTTTTCTGAGAGTCAATGTACTGTCAGTAAAAACTGGGCTTGACCCTCACAAACACGTCCATAATATAGCAGATGACTGGGGCTCTGCTCCACACGACATGTTTGTCTACACTTTATCCTGAAGACAAAGATTGAGACAACTCTGTAAAACGAAACGTATATAACATAGGTGTGACAATAGAAAATATTTATATAAGCAATTACGCTATACTCACTGTACATAATTATTATAAAACCATAACGTAACAATATATTATTATACACCAACATGTAAACTCGTACACATACACGCTTAAAAACATAAACTAGTCATTCATTACATAACATATTATTACCTATACTATTATAATTTATGTAATCCAGTAGACACTACACAAATATTTAATAAGTTTGAAATTTCAAAATCTTTCTTTCTGTCGGTTTTTAAAAGCAAGTCTACTGTGGGTACTTACCACCTTTATAATATACGGCGCCGCACTATGTAGGTACCATTTTGTTGAAACTCAGATGTCTTCTCGACATCCGTGTGTCACTAACGGGATGCAGCAGAATACCAGCGTCAGGTATTGTACCTGGCATATGCTGAGCTGGACTCCCATTTGATGCAACCATGAGACACACACCGCCCAGTAGTGATCGACCGTTATCGATGTTTATGAGCTAGGTGTCAAAATGGGTCAATTTATCTTTTTAATCTTTTTTTTGTTCACCTTTTTTGATGTTTTTAATATCTGTATTGTGTCTTTTGTTGCACTGAATAAACGTTTTATCTATCGTATCTATCTAATTAAACCAGTTGGCTGCGACATATCTACACCGTTAGATTTTGATCGTTTTAATCCTTAAAAGGGGTCATTGTACTCATCATTATGAACAAATTTTACTACTGAACCAACCAAATCGTGACAAAAAAAAATCTGTTGATCCATACATTTATTTTAGCATAAGAGCGAGGCCCCATTAGTGCGTTGCGCTGCGTTGCGTCGCGTCATCGCAACGGAACAACGCATTGTATGCCACACCTGTGTTGCGTTGACGCTGCGACAACGCAACGCAAGAGGGTATGTACGCCGTCGCAGCTGCGTCTCAGTTCAGCCTTCGCAATGGATCACTGTCCGTCGTCGCAGCGGAGCTCCGACAACGCAGCGCTTCACCCTCCCTCCCGCTTCGTCTCTTGTCCGTCGATCCGTTGCAACGTCGCGCGCGTCGACGCAACGGTCTAATGGGGCATGTCATTTAAAATATATGGAAAACGACGCAGCGTCGTCGCTGCGACGACGCAACGGAACGCAACGCACTAATGGGGCATCACCCTAACTCGACATACTGTTTGAATCAACAGATTTTTTTTTCACGATTTCACGGTTGGTCCCATAGTAAAAGTTGTTCATAATGATGAGCACAATTACCCATTTTAAGGAATAAAACGATCAAAATGTTAGGGTGTATACCTAGACGTAATGTGTAGGTTTATAGATGGAAAATCCACCGGGTTTAGACCCGGTTTATCAAAACACCGGGTTTAAGCCCGGGTGGATTGCCCATCTATAGATGGCTATCGTGTCGACACTCGCGGAGTTTTGCTAACTAATTTAATTTGACCCGGTATAGGTGTAAGAAGGCGTTGCTTAAAGTATGTCTACGGGTAACGTGACATGGAACCATCATCATTGATTGGTTTATGACGTAGGACGTATTTCATATTTAGTACCCCAACTTTGTTTTTATTAGTACTTACACGCCAGTGGGCGTTGTCCTTTAGCGGCATTGGAGCGAGCAATACAGCTAGTATGCCAATTGGATTATTTCACGTTTTTGTGCAGACATTATTAACACTACGCTATTAGACACGACTTCTTTTCTTATAAAATTAATATTAACCTTTAACAGTCATTGCCGCGAGGGACTTCTGGCTAAGTAATAACAGCCGCACGTGTTGATCGATCAGCTTAAGCTATGCTTGCCACGGTTAGTCCGTGGATGGGTGACCATCCTCACATACCAAGGCTCTTTCGTGCCTCGTAAAGCACGTTAAGCCGTTGGTCCCGGCTGTCATTCGTGGATCTTTGACAGTCGTTACGGGTGGTCAGAAGCCCGAAATTCTGACAACCAGTTTTACCAAGAGGTATGGTATTAACCAGTACCTGGGTAGTGGAGGTCAGATAGGCAGTCGCTCCATGTGAAGTACTGGTATTCAGCTGCATCCGGTTAGACTGGAAGCCGACCCTAACATAGTTGGGAAAAGCCAAGACAGGTGATGAACAGTCACTGCAGCCTGTCTCTTCCCATCCCCACAATATATATGACATAACATAACGCCTGTATTCTCCGAAAGGTTAGGTAGAAGTGTACGTACATATTTAAAGTTATGATTCCGTACTCAGCAGCACGCAGCACTACTGGTCCCCATATATTCTTTATAGGTTTATATGAGATTACATTCCGAGCACGGCAGCAATGCGTCGCGACATTGCTGCGTCACATCGCTGTTGTGCTCGGAATGTAATCCCATATAAACCTATAGAAAATGTATGGCGACCAGTAGTGACGCGGCAGCACTGCCGCGTGCAGTGTTGTTCGTAATCATACCTTTACACTCACATTTAGCCAGTTATGTTTACATGCCATTTAAGAGGGGCCTGTTGCCATCCTGCGGGCAATTCCAGACTCCGGACTGCTACTGAGAAATTCCAGATGGAAAACCCCAATATCACTTTTCCGGACCCGGGAATCTAACCCAGGACCGTATACTCAACAGTAGCGTTTTTTAATACGATTTAGGACGTCTCTTGCCGTTGTCTTAAAACTTATTAGGAAGTTAAGAAATAATAAGAATTGAAGAATAGAAATAATATGTATTATTTAACAAAAAAAACGGATTATATAATAATAATATAAAACGTTTATTTTCTCTACACAAGTTATGAACTTAATGCTAGACTTTGACAGTAGTGCACAAACAAGGGGCTAACTTTGTGAGAGACTGGAGCCTGAGATAGGTTTATATAAAATTGAGAACCTCCTCCGTTTTTGAGGTCGGTTAAAAAAACGAACGAAAAGCGTTTCTTAACCATAATGTACGCAACATAGCAACTCGTACTTTTCCTTGTGGCTAACTAACCGTAGATACCGAAAGCTCTATAGATGAAATTGAATCCACTGGTAACCTAGTTACCCCCCGTGGCTTCGCCCATGAGGGAGATGTGACTACTTTTACGTAAGCTACTTCTATGTTCTCTCGTATTGACACAAGCTATGCGATAATGGCCCATTCCGTGATAAAAAAAATTGTGTGGTAGCCCAGGGTGCCACCACTGGTAACGATACTAGCATAGTCTGTTCCAAAAGTATCGAATAAAAGTGTAAACAAACCTTGTGCAGGTTAAATTCTTACGCAATCACTAAATAAAAGGAATTAGTAACACATTCATCTGTATTTAGAAGATTTAAAATTTATGTCTCTACTTTTCAACCATTATAGTTTGAATAACATTATTAAGTACTTAGTCATCATTAATATGTAATCGAAAAATCATCGACGAAAAGTGAGTTTATAAAATTAACCTCAATAACATCTGTCAAATGAAAAGCATCTTTAAGTTTATATAAAATTACAATTTCAAGTTTAATTATTCAAATAATCAAATCAAAGCACTAAATATTATAAGTGACACTACAAATTAGCATCCGAAGGTACGTTCGGCTGCCCCATTTCAAAACCTAGTAAGGACTTAAAATTAAATTTTACAGGAGAGCGCATTGACGTATTATTGGTCAGCCTATTGGAATGTATTTTTTGAATTGGTTAAAGTGACTTACTCGGTTTTAAAATGGTCACTAGGGAGTGAAAGGTGCACTTACTAGGTATCGATGCTTAAATATATCTCCTTTTATGTAAGTTTAAAACGCTGGTGTTTTTGTATTTGGTAGAGACCTTCTAGGTTAGCAAGATTATGCAATAAAACGATTTTTGTAAAAAGTGTCCCTTACTAGGTTTTGAAATGGGACAGCCGCGTTGTCAAATCTATATATTTAAATGTTCTTCAGATACTTTGAGTAGTTATTGTCCTGCAACCAACTGGATAATCACCCTGTAATGTTTCCACTGCTGGGATACCTGTATCTTCTCTGTGAGAGGGAGCTACCTTAATATTTTTATTACCACAGTATTTCATAGTTTTGCTGAATGTGCTCATTCATACAAGAAAAGTAGATTTCACAATGCCGTGGCTCTCTTAGGCTGTGAGCAGCAGACATAGCCAAAACAGTTTATACCTTTGACAGACTGGTTTGTCGCGGCTTCAACGACATCATTGTTATTTGTTATCATAGAGCGATAGTCAGTCTTGTCTATGTCTGCGATTCGCACGACCTTCAAGCAATCTGCCCCGTTTAGAATTCTATGAGCGCTTGAACAGTAAACAAAATTATATCAAGTTTATAGCAAAGTGGTAGCTCATTCAAAGAAATGCAAACGTGCTGATACGCAGACGGTTATCAAGTTATCAGATAACGGCCCAATTATAAGGCACGAGTACTCGCCGAGTCCCGCAGAATTATTGTACATTTATCTCATGTTTCATAGATGCCTGGTATTTGTTCTTGGAAGTGGTACATTTTCCAGCTGGTCTACTGTCTCTGTAGTCAAAATAATCATCTCCTATGTTTGATTGGAGTCTAGTATGGTTTTCCAAATTTCTGTTTTTCAGCGTTCTGTTTTTACCTATACTGTACCTACCTGCATTATCCCACGGCTGAGCAATGACCTCTCCCTATGACTTAGAACTATTTCGATCCAGGGCTAAAGTGGACCACCGCTTGTTTGGTTTCTCCAGCTCGTCCTGCCATCTTCTTCGGGGTCTACCACGATGCCTTCTGGTTGTGTCAGGGCTCCACGTAGTGGTTATTTTGGCCCACAGCTCATTGGGCATTATTAATCTTAGTCTTATTAATTTTAATATTAGATAGTCTTTCATTTTATTGATGCCTGATATTTGCACCTAAATATTACTGGCCAAATGGAGGTGTATTATTGGTGCACGTCTGCGTAACCCTTCGGCAGGCATCATGTTGTGTGTATTTGTTATTAATCATAGTTATTCTGATTTTACTAAATAAATATCTTATCCTGACTCACAGAATGTTATCTTTTGTGTTGCATTAGTGCTGTTTGACATGCTTCGAATAGGCACAGTTAAGGTGAATGCGCAGTGGTAGACCGCGAAATTCAAAGAACAAATCTTTTATGGAAAAGTACTTATGGAATAAAACTAACTTAGGTGATATGTATATTGTAAAAAATGTGGTTTATCTATTTCGTGTTACTTGTTAAGTATGTAGAATAGGGATTTAACATTTTGGTATATGTTTTTTGACTCTTTACTACTCTTTGTTGTCTCATGTAAAAGGAATACACGATTCAAAGAATTTTTCTCGATACAAAAAAATTGCAGTTATATTTATTTTTTTACTTTAAAACATAGAGAATTATCATAATCAAAGTTTACTCAAAGTAGTTTTAAATTTAATTTATTTATTTTGTTAAAAAATAAGTAAATTCGTTTTGGCACATACATCGTTTTATTCCGAGCGCAAGCACATTATACCCGTCTCTTCTTTTGCGTTTCAAAAGTATCACTTTCGCTCGCTTAGTAGATCAGTCGCTACGATTTATTTTCGAGGTAGCGCCTTACAGAGAAATATTAGTGATTCTAATGACTATAATTTTGTAAATACATATCTATTATAGTCGCGAATCATATTTTGATCAAGATACAACCTGACACTGTGTAAGTCAATTGCAAAAAATGTAAGAAAAATTGAATTTCGCTGTCTATCGTGCGATGGCTCATTTGTATCGCAAATAATGATAAACAGAAGCAAGTAAAAGTACGTAAGGATCGCTGCAGGTGTCGTTCTGTAGTTTCTGCCTAACCCCATGCGAAGAAGGCGTGGGTTTATGTAACACACATAAACCCACGCCTTCTACTCTCTCTCTTTTTCTTCTTCTTCTAAGAGTTGAGATCAAACCTGGGATTTAACAGAATCGAAACTAGATCTTGCACCTAAAGAATTCCACGGTTTTGGTCAACTCACCAATTGCGAACTGGACCAATTGCGAACTGGACCAGTTGAGAATTGGACAGTTGGACATTTTGCGAATTGGACATAATGCGCCCAAACGCTTTTATAGATATTACTAGCTTCCACCCGCGGCTTCGCTCGTAAATTCGTGATGTATGTCGATAAAAACTATCGTATGTAAGGACATGAATAGTTTTTATCGATATAAAATTTTGCAGAGAGATAGATTGCATCCCGGGGAAGCCCCAGGATGCAATATATCTCTCAGCCTTTTATCGAAATCCGTTCAGTGGTTTAGACGTGAAAAGGTAATATACGGATAGACAGAGTTACTTTCGAATTTATAATATTATAGTATGGATTTTGTCTCATCATTACACCGTCTGGTAATTGTAGCATAATAGTAGGGATTCTAGAGGCCGTGGTGATCAAAGCTTGTGCCTTCTCTGTATAAGAAGATGCCTTCCAGTGGAATAGTAACAGGCTGGTAAAAAAAAGCGCGCTGGTTTGACGATATCGTCAATGTCGCGGGAAACGCCTGGATGAGGGACGCACGGAACTGAGAAGTATGGCAGAAGAAAGGGGAAGCCCGGCAGAGGGTGATTCGGACTGAAATGATGATGGTGATGAACTCTATGGATGGATGCAGGAACTCTATGGTTAACCATGAGTTTAACCTAATTTTATGATTGTATGACATGTGTAATTACAAATATTGACTAATAACTTGTATGTATGGTGTAAACTGTAAGTATAAGTTGGTTATTAATAAATAAATAAATAAAGTTTATTTACGGACGGCATCACAGACAAATGGGAGAGAATTTTTTCAAGAAATTCTACAACGCTTTAGCAATCCTTTGGGAGTTGCAGATGTATATCTGGTGAACTTCTTCTTAGCGTATTAAAAGTTAAAACTTTTTTGGCTCAAAATTCAGCTGCGCAAACTCCGCTCACTGACGCAGTCATAAGATCACCAGATCTGGTCTAAAGAAAGAAAATAAGTTTATTTGACCCAGGTTAAGTAAGGCACATAAAAAAAAAAAATAGAATTGTATGCTCCACGGCTGCGCCAAATCTGGTGATAACACACCATTAAACCCCAAAAAAAACCTAATGAAAATATTTTCACAAAGTTATTATATTTTCTATTTTACACCTCGATAGGCATTCAACTACTTATTTTGGTTGCTTTCAATACAATCCTGTGCAAATGGTATTAAACAAGTAAGTCTTCGCGAGTTCAAGGTCGACAGACAGTCCGACAAAGATAACGAACGTACATAACTGTCATACGTATGTGCTATAAATATTTACTGCACATAAATGAATGTACTATGTGTAGGCTGCCGCGCTAAACGCAAAAGCGGTATCTCAGGAAAAGCTAGTTTCGAGAAAATTGAAGTTTTGTTTTTTATTCTCTCAGTGATTTGAGGTAAAGCTGAGATAGGGAACACTTTTCTAAGGACTTTTTATTAAGATACCGTTATTTGGCTGAGCTCATTGGATGCATATTTCTTTAAGCTATCCGATGCCACAAAAATCAACTTTACAAATTTTTTTGAGATACCGCTTTTGAGCTTAGCACGGCAGTAGGAGAGTACTTGTTTAATGGTATACAAGTTTAATGGCCGGAATCTTAAGAAAAACAAGTTGGTGTTGGAATAAGTTTTTTTTGTATACTATAATAGGGTAATATACATAATATAGAGAAAAGATTTGATTTTTTGTATGTTTGTTTGTTACGCTTTCACGCTAAAGCCGTTGAACGGATTTGGTTGAAATTTGGCATATGGGTAAACCGTGAACTTTATAATAAGAATTCGGACAGGTTACTTTTATTCCGATATTTGCATGTGATCGAGATTTATTTATACGGGTGAAACGGCGGAGCGCTGTTAGTAATTAAATATAATATTTAATAAGAGGGGCTTTGAGGCGAGATCCTAGAATTTTCGATTGTATTCTGCAATCTCTCGATTCTAAACCTTAGCATTAAGGCTCCTACAAACAGGCGCGACACGCGATACAAAGGCACCGCAAGTCGCACTACGAGCGGTGCCTTTGTGTCGCGCGAGATTCGCGTTGCGCGTCGCGCCTGTTTGCAGGAAACTTTAGTCAACAAAGTATCGAGGCTACGTGATAACAGCCGCACAGGTCGATCGATCAGGTTAAGCTACACTTTCCGCTGTTGGTCTTTACATACCGAGACCCCTCCGTGTCTCGGAAAGCACGTTAAGCTGTTGGTCCCGGCTGTCATTCGTGAATCTTTGACAGTCGTTACGGGTCGTCAGAAGCCCGAAAGTCTGACAACCCGTCTTACCAAGGGGTTTCGTATTACCCAGTAATTGGGTTGTGGAGGTCAGATAAGCAGTCGCTCCATGTAAAATACCGGTACTCAGCTGCATCCGGTTAGATTGGAAGTCGACCCCAACGTACATAGTTGGGAAAAGGCTAGGCAGATTAGATGAGTTTAATAATGACGTCTCTTTTTTTTATTCGTTATCAGTCTGGTCCAGAAAGAGATGGCGGGATTAACTCCTTAAAGGGTTGGCCCATAATCGCAGTAGACCGGAAAAAGTGGAAAGTGGGAAAAAAGTAGCTATTGTGACATAACTGTAATAGTTAGACATATCGCACCTTGAAAACAAAAGTGGCGTTATACAAAATCTTACATTTTTCAGTATGACCATTTAAACTTTTTGATGCTGCATTTTGGTCAATATCTTAGCAAAAGTATAAACTGGCACTAGCGGCCTTTAGGGAAAAGTATTGAAACTATAATAGTGTCAGTTTTTGCACTATAAGCGCTTTCTTTCAAGGAATCTAGATGTCGTTTTAACTCAATATTGCCATCTTCGGTATAGTGCCACTTTTGTTTTCAAGGTGCGATATGGTTATAGCAGACTTTTTTGTAGATATTGATGTCTTCTATAAAACTGTAGTACCTCACTATGCTCTTTTGTCAATAGTTTCCGCAGCGTACGCGATATTAGGTTTTTTTTTTGGTTTTTTTTTTTCACACCTTGGGTTACATTATCGAAGTTTTCATACGGATCCCTAACTTTTTTGAAAATAATCTATCGCCTATGTTCATCAGGGATAATAATGTAGGATTCGAATGGTGAAAGAATTTTTCAAATCGGTCCAGTAGTTTTGTAGCCTGTTCAATTCAAACAAACAAATCTTGTAATAACTGGCGAATATAAGGTACACGTCTGCCGAACCCTCCGGAACACATACAGGCGCGATGTTATGTTACTTGTTCTCCTTTCTCACTGCCGACGACTAAGTCAAGTCATGCTCACTCAAATGTCTCGCTGGTGGTGGCGTGTTTGTTACAAAATGGTTGAGCTGAATGGTGCTGATCCATACGTCATGTTCATGAACGGGTGCCGTCAGTAGGGACTGGTCATGTCTTAGCTGCCACGGCTTATTTTCATTTCTGAATTGTTTTTATCTTTTTTTATAACGACGCTTTTAACATGCACGTCTTTCTACATCGTTCTCACGTGTATTATTTTAACATGAAATGATGTAACCAATATTTTGTATCAATTTTATGATTTAAAAGAGTGTCCATGGAGTTTCTTGCCCTTTATTATCCATAGGTACCTACTACTCCTTGGAATGGGCAACTAGCTTCATATTTCTGACTGACTGACCCCTTGACAATTCAGAAGTGCCTGTAATTGGAAATAAAAATGAATCGCCGAAATGTATGTACGCGTAACTTCCGAACGACTGCACTAAATTGGATAATTCTTTTTTTGTTGTGTTCGGTATTGCTAGGACAAGGTTTCTATTAAAGAAAATTTCTGAAATTCGAAAAAAAAAGTTGCACCCGTGTGAAATTGGGGCGGGCCGCTAGTTTGAAATAAATGCTTTGGGTTTGAGTTAAATCCATGGAAAGCGCCATCCCTTACCGTTCAATAGCTGTGTTGCTATTTCTGGTCATAATCAAGAATAAAAGCTAGTACCTATAAGTAGTCTGGCTGTATACTTAATATGAATGAGTACCGTTCGATACTTAACGGTTATACATAGCTTCCTATGCTAAAGTTGTATTGTGACTGTGCGTCATACCTACTGTAATCCGGAAATCAATACTTCTATTTATTTCTAATAATAACTTCTTTAATGTCATAGTGGAGTCCGAGAAAAAATTTTACAAACATAAAATACAGTGAATTTCATTGCAGATTTAAAATATAGGTTATCATCCCAAATCGTCTATCACTTTGATAAACTTTGTGGGATAGCATGTGCGAGAGATATCAACTCACGAAATTGAGCCATTGAGTTAATATCTTAACAATTTCATTTGGCGCCTTCACTTCAGCCAGTCCTAATAAAAGTAAATGGCAATCAATAGGGCTATATGATTTCGAATGATTGAATTATAATGATGATTTGAATGATTATAATTCAGTATATACATATTTGTCGCGAATCATATTTTGTTCAACAAATTTATTGCAAAAAACGTAAGAAAATTTTGTAATTTAGGAGATTTTTAACTACTTATGGAATTTAAAAAAATACAAGCTATAACTGCGTTGTCGCAAACAGCTGAGCGTTCGTGTTCGACTTAGGGTAGAAAAGTGTTAAAGGAAATTAACAAAAAAAAAACTGCGTATCAGCCCGTTAATGCTCATCCCCTCCCTAGTACAAAGGGCTTATTTATGCCTTCCTTTTTCCTTGGGCTTTCGAAGCATCTGTAAAAAACTACCTAGTCATAACTAGGTAGTTTTTCACAGATGCTTCGATTTTTTTACATTTCCTATTTTGTTAAGTACCTGGTACTCGTTGACAGGCCTACACTGTCCTCCCATCCATACCTATTAACACTCATTTGGAAATATTGTATAAGCCAATTATTTTAAAAGAGTTACCGTGAAGTTTCTTGTCGGCTCATCTCCATAGGAAACGGCCAATTGAAACCGTGCTCCTAGCTCCTGACGTTTTATAAGTGCCCAAGTGAAATATATATTTTTTTCTGTTAGACTGTACTGGCTCTCTGCTGGGCAAAGGCCTCCCCCAAATCCTTCCAGGAGTTCTAATGAGTTATTAATTTGTTTTAGGGTTATGTACAGACGCCAGCACATCAAGCTACCCGAAACTGTCAAATTTTCCCAATCAACTTTGAACCTTAAGCTTTAGCGATAAAGTTGAAAATCTATTACAGAAATTTGACAGATTGTAGTAGCTTGATGTGCTGGCGTCTGTACCTCAAAAGGAAAAAGGGACCCTTATAAGATCACATCGTTGTCCGTATGTCTGTCTCTTTTTCTCAGGAACGCGTAGAGTTCTCGATTTGAAATTAATTGCAAATACTCAGGGCTGCAATCCCTTGAAGCAGTGAAAAAATCCAACTTCTAAGTCAACGCAATCAAAAGATACAGGCAAAACCTCTGCCTCTCCTCTCTGAGAAACATTATGCTATTCTAACAAAAACTTATTCCGCCTTCTCCAGGACACATTCGGGCGCGCCAAGAACTGGGTGAAAGAGCTCCAGCGGCAAGCCTCACCTTCCATAGTCATAGCCCTGGCCGGCAACAAGAGTGACCTGGCAGCCAAGCGCATGGTGGAGTTCGAGGAGGCGCAGGCCTACGCCGACGAGAACGGACTGCTGTTCATGGAGACCAGCGCCAAGACCGCCATGAACGTTAACGACATATTTTTAGCTATCGGTGAGTGGAAGTAAAAGTGAGAGGCCCCCCCATATACACACAGACTACAGACTTCCTATTCGTTATCGGTCGATAAGAAGTTTGATGGACTACACCATAGGCTCTCAACCTTATTCTGCCCAAGTGGGCAGCCACTTTGAGATTTCGGTGGGTTATCATGCCCTCAATATTTGGCAGAACAATATTTGACAGAAAGTGAAGTGTCATGCGAGTGTCGAGTGATTTTGAACTAGTGGAGCAATTATTGCTGTCAGTTTGACTTGTCTGACTTATGTAGTCCCTAGAATTTTATAAGTGTATGTGTCTGTCTTTAATTACTGGGGCTGTATTATGTTTATGAAGTATTAATGCCATCATCATCTAGAATGATTTATTATTATACGACTGCAGAAACGGGATGGTGATATTGGGGTTATATCTCTGTCTTTCTCACACTCACATTAGGAAAACGATGGCTTTAATACGTCATAAAACAGACCATTACAAACATTACATGGTTAATAAATAAATAAGTAAGGTTAATAAATAAGTAAGGTGCCTATAGCTTTGCGAGATTTTTGACGATCAATAAGGTCTTGTGATATTGTTGCTTACATATTTACTCGAATTTGTTTGATCACATGTGTATCGACGCATGTGATCAAACAAATTTTTGACGATCGCGTCAAAAATTAGGCAACTCTTTAGGCACCTGTAAACTGTCCTACAAATGAATACGGTAAGGCGCCTTGTGTAAATATAGTAGCAATGTATAATGTGTGTCTTCCAGCGAACAAGTTACCAAAGAGCGAGGGCGGCGGCGCGGCGGCGGCGGGCGGCGCGCGGCGCCTGGGCGACGCCGAGCAGGCGCGCCAGGGCTCCTGCTGCAAGTGATAGCGCGTCTGGTCAGTACACAGCCACACCTCATCACACACATTTAGACCAACATAATTCAGTCGAAACATTTCCTTAGGCAGGCTGGACATGGGCCTCCTTATAAACATCGCGACAACGGCCAGTCCTGTACCTCCCGCATCTAACGGCTTCCGGTAACCTACACCAGGTCGACGGTATACCATGTCATTGAGGGCATGACAACGTACTGCCTATCGGTGTGCTGTTGGTGCTATAGAACTTTTTAGCCTCATCGGCCCTATGTTCTGCGAAAAAACTGAAGTTTCAGGGCACATTTGCTAATTATGTTGATAACTTCTTCAGGCTAGGCCTGTAACCTTTGAATTTGTCTTTAACATAAGATATTAATTTTGCAAAAATGGGTACAAACACGGTGACATTCACACTATAATATTCTGAATGCGAAAGTGTGTCTGTCTGTCTGTTACCTCTTCACGCTTAAACCGCTGTACCGATTTCGATGAAATTTGGTATAGAGATAGTTTGAGTCCCGGGAAAGGACATGTGAAACCGCGGGGCGCTGCTAGTAAAAAATATAATTAGCACCAACCAACCACCACCAACCTAACCAAAACCAGAAGGCATGCAAAAGTACAAAATACCTTTGTATTACTTACCTCTCTAATCTGTATAAATTAAATATTATGTTATTACAACAGCATAATCATAATGCATAGCATATAATGTTCCCACTGCTGGGACACAGGCCTACTCTTTGAGAGGGAGCGGGCTGTAATCTACCACGCGGGCCCAGTGCGGGTTGGACATGCCAGTTACCTCACGAGCTTTTCTGTCACGGTCTTGAGAGCAGTGGTGATGAAATTATTTACCCAAAGTGCCTGTCAGGGTTAAGGAACCTACTATGACGGGTCCATACTACCTCAAAGAGCTTGGCATGATCCGCCATTATGTTGAAAGTATTACCAGCATTCATTTTGAAATAAATATATGGTAAAGTTGAGGACTAATGTTAAGTACTATGTTTGGCGAAAACACTATTCCATAAAATTTTCTCGACCTTTTGCCTCCAAACCGAACAATAAACCGCTAGTATTAAAAAAAAAATACTCCAAATTAGATCATGAAACTTTGCATATCAACTGAATTAAATATGAAACAGATACTAGGTTTGTTATTTTTTTCAAATTACCATTATTTTCACTGTAAAAAGCAAATACCTATACTATTGGCGCTGCCTGCCGCCGAGCACCACACTCTGACTCGCTCTCACTCAGTCCGCGAGCAGTATCATGCGAGCGAGAAATAGAATGAATTTTAGCTGAGGTGGTCTGGGTTCTTAACCTACATCTCGTAAATCGGAGCCGTTACCTTTGGCCCACCACTGCAGCTCCATATAACATTACTTTGTCTTTGTTATTGCTGCCGTATCTAAAACACAAATTTCTCAATATTCCAGACAGAACCGCCGATTGGTGAGGGCGTGCGCGCGGGTTGAGGTATGTAGTAGGTAACGACACAGCCGCAGACGCAGTACCACTCCAGCCTGCTCGTACCCGCGCCTGCGCCGGACGGACGGACACACCACTACCCAGCTTATATCATACGAGGCAGCTGTCATACTGTTGTATGGAACGAGGCACAGGGGTGTCTTGTGCCTCGCTATGTATAACAATTTTGTGTTGAACCAGGCGAGTGTAATAAATATATACTGGACCAGGCAGTGACAGTCATTATTATGAGGTTGAACCTAGTACAGTATATGATTATTACACAAAAAGCTATTCGAGAAGGTCTCGCAGAGTATAAAAGTTGTTTTGCTGTTTTCCATCGTTAAATATACGCCTCGTGTGTTATACATATTTTTTGTTTCCTCAACAAATTAGCGAATTGTTATCGAGGTAAGCATCGCGGGGTGCTCTATAGCTATATACATATGTATATCTACTTATTTCTTGCAATATTTATCTTTAATACAGACTTGCCTCGCGGGCCTGCCTCGCCTCATATATATTTATATAAAGTGTGTTTGTACGTCCACGCGGGCCGCATTAAAACATTATATAATATTAATAAAAAAACAAGCTAATTATAAAAAATGATAACTAGTTTTAAAACTTATTTGTAACTGTAATGAAATGTAATAAAAAATGATTATTTACTTTCCTTTGTATCAAGTTAGCAGTGCACTGTGCCGTAGGGTTACTTAACGAGATTCCTTCGTTTTAGCAGTAATTGAGCTTGTGTTATACAATAATAAAACATTACACAATATACTTCAGTTGGGGCACTGTGTACGCGAAAAGATACACTTTAGATTCAGCTATAATTTAGAAGAAAAAATAAAAACTTTCACAATAAAACTTTTGTTTAAAACACCTAAAAGTATGGACTCTTTATTTCTATTACAGATAGTGCCATCTACGAAGACGCACCCCACTCTTCTTCCTAATTGCTAGTTAATTCCGCTAGTGTTTTAGTTTTTTCGAAACACATTAATTACAAACTTATAAGTAAAATACGCGCATTGACGTGGAGTTGCGGACACCAGCCCGTATTACCTAAGTAATTAGTGTGTATCGATAAAACTAAAACACTAGCGGAATGATGCACACTTGTACTGCGTTAGGAAGAAAAGTGGGGCGCGCCTTCGTTGATGGCGCTGTTTGTACCATATCTCCAGCTAAAGTATATTGCGTTTGAAATAGAAGCGTTTAATGTCAAAATTTATTGGTGAAGGTGCATTTACATTCATGTATCGTCATTTAATATTATTCTAATCATTTGTTCACTCTAGTGTGGCAACTAACAAAAATACTGTTTTCATATACAATGTCAGTGTCGCAAATGATAAAAACCATCTTTTTATGTGAAAACGAATGTGTTTGCCACAAAAGCTTGCGTCTCAATGTTCTTTTACTTATAAATGTTATTATTTATGTCTGCACTGTTTAGTGAAATATTTAAAAAATATATACATATATTTTTTGTTTAAGTTTGAGAAATCGAAAATGGGTTAAGATGTTAGGATGACAAGTATGTGTCTACAATACGAAAACCGTTACGCTTCGTGAAATATTGTAATTTTATATAAATATAGAGTAACATTTATAAGTATGGAATTTACTTCCTTAGGTAGTCATGGTACGATGATGGTTCCATGTGGTCCGACACCCTCTCCCGCTCCACGTAAGCTTCGCTCGCTACTCTTCATCCCCACATGTCGTAGTAGGCTAGTGTCCGACACCTGTGGTCTTAGTGTGAGTTTTTCACTCACGTGCGATTGCGAGCACGTTAGGATTTTGTATGGGAAATTAGGTTTCTTCTAGTGACCACCAGGTGGCGCTATAACTTTTTTCCATATATAAAATTCTAACGCGATCGCAATCGAACGTGAGTTGAAAAAACTCACACTAAGGCCACTGTTCACTAAACTTTTGTCCCTGGATAGTTTCTGAGCGGAGTATTCTCTCATGAGTGTGTCAATCGGGAACATTCCCATTGATGTGTATCGGTTGGGTATAAGTCGAGTAAACGGGAATCCCTTCATAGTACTAATAATAAAATCAATTCAATCCTCGTTGAAATGTGTAGGTACATTCATCCATACATTATTTTAGTTCAAAATAATATAATATGGCATAGTTATTTAATGAAATAGATTTACACTTCTCAGTTAGGAAGTTATATAGTTATTTTTAAAACACTAATTATTCGATGGATAAATTGTTCTATACATATTATTAATTCTTATGTATATTGTCTTGTATAATTTATATTTTATAAGTAAAATGTAAACGGTGGGGTCATTATTGTCGTATCCTTTTTTTATAATCGCATTCCATACAGGGAGGACTCACTGGGGCCTGCGGAACCCGAAAGTTAATAATGTCGATAATTGTAGGCTGTAGACTTGACATCGATCATTTCTCCGATAGTTCACGTCTCTATTTGTCGATATATACTGCAAGTACTTGTAGCGTTCGCCAGTTTGCCTATCGCTCTTAAATCCAGTTTCTAACACCTATTACTGATTTAGAATGTCGCTATAACTATATATTAGCAATATTAAAATATGTATAGCTGTGTGAACGCAGTCAGTTTTCGCTTGTTATAATTAATCACGTTAATTTCCTTTGAAGGCTTGCATCACTCCTTACTTAGCAATTTATTATTTATCTATAAGAAGGATAGGTACCGTGTAACATCTGCAAGAATGGGATAGGTCCTGACGCGTCAGTTTAGCTATGAGATCAGCCCAAGTCCGTCGTGTTGTTGGAAATTAAATTGTCTATAAAATTGTTGGTACGTAAGTGCCAACTATTGTATATTAATCAAAGCTTATAGATGAATTTGAGGTTCGTTTCATGGTATGCCGTCGTCCAGTCTCTGTCATTTGAAAATGTTTTCATTTTCGTGTATGGCTACAGTCACGGCGTGCCTTGGAATGGCGCAGTGGTATGGACAGCGTTGATCACGCCGCTTCCTCACACTTATAAATATCTAAATACTTGTATCTCCTTGCCACAAGTTCAGTAGCACTCGATGTAGGCAGTTCTTTGTTTAACAAACTACTTGTTTTAATCTATCTATTGTCTTGTGGACTTATCGCGACATAGGAAGCGGCAGTCAATATTGAACTTTAAACCAACGCAATAGAGTAGTTGTTGCAAGCAGTTCCCCGAAATTGGTTAGTAATAGTAGCACTGGCCGTCTCGGCTGGCCACAGACGCCGATCATGGTCGTATTGTATGTTTTTTGTATTGTGTAAATATTTTGGATTTATTAAGAATATTATTATATTGATTAAAAAAACATTGTAAATGGATGACTTTGGGCGTTTTATTTATTATTTTCCCTTCTCCTGGTTCAATCAACAACTCATCAGAAATATCATGTCCTGACAAAGAAACTGCGTACCTACAGAATGTCAAGAACCAAAGGACAAGTCACTCGCCTAACGCAGCACTCTAATTGCGTAACACACAATCACAATCGTGTCCTTCACCACCTCACCTCCCCTTTGAAAACTTCATGAAAATCAATTAGAACGCCAAAAAAATAGTCATAGTCACCAAGGTCAAAAAAATAGTCTCAATGATTCCGATTGGTAAGGATGTGTGGTGTGTGGTGAACGTCTCCACACAATCCTCACCTCTAGTGCAACCAAACTAGCTGGGAGTATCGACTTTGTTTCAATTCCAAAAAATTGTCAACGCTATGCCAAATCTCAAAAGTGATTCCAGAGAAAGGTGATAATTAATAATTTCGACCTGCAGGCTTAGCACGAGCACCGGTTTGTCGACGGAAGAGTAGACAAAGATGACGTTCCGTGTAGACAGTACGACGACGGCGGCAGAAGTAGAAAGAGTCAACTGCACTTTTTACGAAATTCACTCTTACATAATTCGACTCGGAATTCTTTTTGTCATAGGATTTTTTTTCTTTTTGATTCTCAATTTTTACTGATAGTATATAAGGAGGGGTCCGTGGCTAAATAATGACAGCAGCACAGGTTGGTCTGTGGATGGGTGACCATCTTTACATACCGAAACCCCTCCGTGCCTCGGTAAGCACGTTAATTAAACACACAGAATGTCGCAATAAGTTCTGCTGTATGAATTTCAGATTGGTCTCGTCAGAACCCTATGTCCGTGACTACCGCAGGACCACCAACACCAGTCGCTTCCATATTTGGTAAATAATTAGTGCTCAATTGGTACTAATTAGTACTCGAACAACAAAATTGGTACCTTAGTAGTTTTCGAGAAAATCGACTTTGAAGGTGGTCCTGCGGTAGTCACGCTCCCTTCAGCAGGACCACCATGAGCGCCGAAAAAGGACCCACGCTACAGCTATTCTAAGTATACAAATAATTAGTACCCATAAATGTGATTTATTTCGTAAAAAAAACAGAACTGTAATATTTGTATTTACCGAGAAATCAACGATGATAACTTTCTCGAAATTGTTCAGCAGGACCACGATTTTGAATGTTGATTCCAAGCTAGAGAATCTTGTCGCTTTCCTCAAACCTACATAGAAAATTAGTACCCTGCAAGATAAAATTAGTACCCAAAATTCAAAGTTAATACTTCAGTAGTTTACGAGATATACCATGCCAATGGTGGGGTGGCGGTAGTCACGGTGCCAAATTTTCATTTCAAGATTTCTCTATTAAAAACTCTATGATTTCTTCCCAAATTTATACAAAAATTAGTACTCCTAAAGAAGTTAAAGCGACTAGAAATCCAGATTCCTAAGTGTTGTATTTTAAGAGAAATTAGCTTTCATTACTTTTCCATACTAAATCTCCGCGTATAACCCGACCAAATTAAGTTGTTAACGGTGCCAATTCCTTTGTTCACAAACTAAACTAAATTTGAGTTCAGTGCATCTTATCTTTTGTTTCATTATGAAAAGGACAGACAATAAATTTTAGTTTTGTCCTGTCAAAGTAATCAGAGCCTGACACTACTCAATACAAGTTTAGACGTGATTAAAAACATGCCTACTAATGTTACGTCAATTTACGTCAGACGCTGATTAATTTGATAGGACTAAACTAAAACTTATCTTTTGTACTTTTCTTAATGAAATAGATAGAAAAAGTCTTTTTCTATCTATTTCATTAAGAAAAGTAACTAAACTAAATTTGAGTTCAGTGCATCTTTTTCAAAAAGATGCACTGAACTCAAATTTAGTTTAGTTTGTGAACAAGGGAATAGGCACCAATGGTGGTATTGAGCTGTTTAAGAGATGTACACTCGTGCACATAAATTTATGGATGTCGGAATAGTATCAACAGTTCAATACCTATCTAAATTTTTATACAAACTGTGTATCTAGGTGCATATTAAGAAAAAAATAACCTATCGCTACCCATGGCTTGTGATACCTTGTTATTGACGTGGCTTGTCGAACATAATAGGTACATATATAATTAGTACACAGTGATATGAAAACACTAAAATATGCGTGTGCCCTTTGCAATGCATATTATTCAAATATTTGCTGTGCCCGACAGGGTCCATAATTGTGTCTAGTATTTTTTATTTACCACCTGTAATTACATTATGGATTGCAATAAACGATTTGAGATTTGATATAAAAGGTACCTATTACTTACTTTTAGGTTTGTAATCCTTTTTAACTTACGTTATTAGCAACATAGTAAATTAGTTATTTAATACTAAGAGCTTGTCCAGAAAGGGCGAATTCGCCGCGATTCTCTCGTGCGTATTACGCGCGACCTTTGCGTTCAGAAGGGGCGTACCAACGCGCGAGCATTTGGGTTCGAATTTCATTTGTCAGTAGAAAACATGGAGTAGAACGCTCTGAAGTTCGCGCGTCAACTGGACGCAACAAGGAGTCTCCAGCGCGCAAAACGCGCGAGTCGAGAGGCTGGCGAAGTGAACGCGATTTACGCGCGGGTTTTGAAATCGCGCGATGCTTGTGGACGCGATGTATTGGCGCCTAGTATCTCGTTAACGCGCGAATGAATTCTCGCGAAACGTTTCGCGGCGAATTCGCTCCTTCTGGACAAGGTCTTAGGTAGGTATTACTGCTTGCAGCAACGGCAAATTAGTAGAAAAGAAATAAATAAAAAATACCTATCGCTTTTAATGATATTCATTCACAACAATACAGAAGGTAGGTACCTACTTACAATACCTACAGAAAAATAATTATTCGAGTACTTACCTACCTGCCCACGTCAATAACAAAGGTATCACAGGCGATGAGTAGCGATAAGTTATTTTTTTTTTCTTATTAAGTATAAAAGTTCAGTTTGTATAAAAATTTAGATATTGAATGTTAATACTATTTCGACATCCATAAATTTATGTGCACGAGTGTACATCTCTTAAACAGCTTAATACCATTGACAACTTAATTTGGTCGGGTTATACGCGGAGATTTAGTATGGAAAAGTAATGAAAGCTAATTTCTCTTAAAATACAACACTTAGGAATCTGGATTTCTAGTCGCTTTAACTTCTTTAGGAGTACTAATTTTTGTATAAATTTGGGAAGAAATCATATAGTTTTTAATAGAGAAACCTTGAAATGAAAATTTGGCACCGTGACTACCGCCACCCCACCATTGGCATGGTATATCTCGTAAACTACTGAAGTATTAACTTTGAATTTTGGGTACTAATTTTATCTTGCAGGGTACTAATTTTCTATGTAAGTTTGAGGAAAGCGACAAGCTTCTCTAGCTTGGAATCAACATTCAAAATCGTGGTCCTGCTGAACAATTTCGAGAAAGTTATCATCGTTGATTTCTCGGTAAATACAAATATTACAGTTCTGTTTTTTTTACGAAATAAATCACATTTATGGGTACTAATTATTTGTATACTTAGAATAGCTGTAGCGTGGGCCCTTTTTCGGCGCTCATGGTGGTCCTGCTGAAGGGAGCGTGACTACCGCAGGACCACCTTCAAAGTCGATTTTCTCGAAAACTACTAAGGTACCAATTTTGTTGTTCGAGTACTAATTAGTACCAATTGAGCACTAATTATTTACCAAATATGGAAGCGATTGGTGTTGGTGGTCCTGCGGTAGTCACGGACATCAGAACCCTTCGATGTTAATCGAGACTACACACAGAGCCGGTTTTATAAGTGGACTTTCGATTGCCATCATGGTAAAAGGCCAATCAGAGTGGATAACTCGCCGATTGCTCAGGGTGGGCCGGAGGTATACTGACTCTGTAGATACGTCGCTAGGGGAGGCTAAATTCGAAACTGGGTAGTAGGGTAAAGTGGTTATGAAACACGAGGAAAATAAAATAGATACATTTTTTGATTTTTGAAAAGCTGTTTGGACCAGGAATCAAACCCAATCATTAAAAAAAAAAACTTGTAGTATACAGCTATATAATGTTGTCACGAATAACATCCGCTGTGTTATTTATTTATCATTCTATCTGCCAAAAGCTTGTCATAACCTCCTTGGTCACAACTTTATAGTATTTTCTGTCAGAATTGAGCGATCTTGTGAAATTGGACGTAGTGGAAGTCCAGTAAACATGCGAGCTGTTGAGGGGTTACAATGAAACAGAATGTAGTTCCAAAAGAGCCACATTAAAAAGCCTGTAGTACAATAAATTACAGTTTATTTCATTAAGCTGAACATTTACACGCACTAAGACACAGTTGGTCGCAGTATATACGATACATCAACACTTATGGCACTTGTTCAAGAATATATTACAATTGAAAAGTGAAAATTCATTGCAGGATAGAGGGGATCAAGGCATGCGTACGGTTCAAGAGTTGGAGCCAACAAGATCAAGCGAAACCGATTTTTGCTAGCAACATTTTATTATGGTAAATGACAGTGGCATGTTTGTTCTTTCAAGTTCAGAGATTACTTTTCGAGAGAAATAAAATATTTAATTTGTAAACATTGTTTAATAAGCATTTCTTGAGATAGATTTAATTGCTTGTGTTTTAGGAATAATGATCACACTATAATACATGTTCTCAAACGGCCTACCAACTTTTTAAACAATGTTTATCCATTGAAATACATAGTATTTTAAAATATATTAACATTTTATGACTAGTCTATGTATTGAATTAGATAATGCATGTTATGTGCAGGATAATAAATACGTAATTAATCTATTCGATATTATTGAATATCTTTGTACAATATTAAAGGTACATTTTACATTTTTTACAATGTTTGGTCTCATGGCAACACTACAGTATGTACTTAAGTAGTTCTGTTAGATTCCGCCAGTGGAAAGATAGCGCTAGTTGTAGTTTAAAATATTTTTTTTACTGTATTAGACTGATCACATCTTACTGTGAAATGTCTGTCTACATGATTAGTTTAAGTTGCTTCATTCAAGTAGTGAGAGAATATTTTACGAGCACCAAAAAGCAGTATAAAATTAGGCCATAGTGTAAGTTAAAATAACATTTAAATAGCAATTACTTAATAATTTAAATCTAGTTCCTACACACGTTTCGACGAAACGAATCATGTCGAAATAGCTCACGAAACATTCAACGCACAAAAGAATTTAAAACCGGCATTATTTCTAAATAAAATTCAGGTTCACAATCAGACTACAATAGTTCTTTAGTTTTACATGCATATACCAGCATTTAGTAGTAAATAAACAGTGTTATTAGACATATTTAAAAACCCGGTAGCATTTAAAACTTAACGTTTTCATTGTAAAAATAAAATAATATATTTTTATAATAAATAAATTTAATTATTTAAAGATTTTTTTTTATAAAATAAAATTGGTTTATGCAAAAGGTCACTACTTTTTAGTGAACTGTTTACAAAGATAATATACTAATCGACCAAGACATTTAGACAACCGGATGACAATTCGATCCTGCGATGGCGTCAAATATTAGGTGATAAAACCGCTAAAGGAGATATTAGTAGCTTCACTCAAGTGAATTTGTTTTATTCTACGTTCACACGACACCGACAAAATTATATAGGAATCAACGTTCATCTGCTCGTTGCATTTAATTTTTTGTTCATTCGGTAGGCGAATGAAAGATGTCGAGTGGTGAAATCCAACACCGTTGGATAGTTTGAATAGTTAATTTTTCACTTTTGATTCATTTTGTGTTCAGACGTTTCACTTCGAGTGAAAGATGCCGAATCAAAAGGCAAAAATGAACAAAAAGTGAAGCCTCTGATATCAGCTTAGCGATCGTCTAATTTCCTTGGTCGGCTAGTATTGAATATGATGTGTATATTAAAGTACATTTTCCCCATTCCCTCAAGAATGACGGAAGTCTTATTGCTTATTAAGTATATTGTGCATAAACTCTGCATTTACTATCCACCCAACTTTTTAAACCTCGAGACCCAGGCGTCTCAACCGCCTGTTCAAGTGTCCTTCACATACTTGTGCTATCAAACAGTACGGATAATAGAAATCTGAATACGATTCGCGACCGTAACAAATATTTATTTCCAGGTCAACACTTCACTCTCTAAGTTAGAATTGGCCTTAAATATATTTATTTCATAAGATAGTAATTTAAACTTTAATGATTTTAATGACTATAATTCTGCAAATACACATTTGTTACGGTTGCGAATCATATTTTGAAAAACATACAGCCTAATACTGACCTGCAAATAACATAAACACGTAAAAAAAAACGCGGTCTACGACACTTTCGCCTTAAGCGGTGGGTAAGCCGATCAATTCTGAAAAATCTTACCGTCAAAACTTAGGTGAAGTGAACTGTAAATACCTACCATCAGGTGGAATGACATCTCATTTTACCTAAATTTACACGGAGATTTTTCAGAATAGAACGGCTGTATTTTCTTTCAACCAGATGTTTCAACGTACTGTGATGCTCAAGTAAAGGAATAATAAGCCGAGTTTTCAGAGCTCGTCATCAAAGTGGTCGCCCATGAGATCGCTGCCGTAGTCCGTGGCTTCGCTGCCGACGAACACGTCGTGATGCAGCAGGATCTCCGCGAACGTCAGCAGGTCATCGTGGTCGTCATCTGCTGACACGAACAGGTGGTCTACTTCTTCATCAGCTATTTCGCTGGAAAGACAAGGTTTAGTAAGAAAGACTCGAAAAATATAAACTAGCCAGGAGAAATTTTTTCAAAAATTTATACAGGTTCAAATTGAATTAGTTAGCGAAACTCCAGAAACGTGATGATAATGATGAAGCATTTGTCGCGTTATTTTTTATCGCGCGTTATGGTATCGTTTTTAGGTATCGATACTAATCACGTCTATGAAGTTTACACAAAAAAATACCAGATTTTTTTAACACATAATTTCACCCTTGTAATATCCAAAGGGTTAGATTGAGGTGTACCTAAAGTAGACCCACATTTCGCACACTCAAACGTGTGTGTTTCACACGATCACAGACCGATCGACCGGTGTGTGTGTGTGCACACACAATCATGACATACCCCACACCATCACATTTCACGCATTTCGTTTTTTAACTGATATTTTAATTAACTACCTGGTCTACACTATCATGTTTAGATATTGATACCTATCACGGAGTTCCGCTAGCTAATTTAATTTGACTTCGTAAATAGTCTTAGCTCATACACTATGATTAATCGCTGAATATACATGGGCGGTGATTCGGATAGCCCTAGAAGATAAATGTTTTTCTTATACGGTTAGATCATATTATACGAGAATCATGCAGGTTAGTCTGAGATACTCTCTTTCTCTTTCTTGAGATGATCTTTGGACCTGTATTCACAAGTTAACCTGTATAGCTTCAGTAAATTGCCTAATCATTTCAGCCGAAAGACGTACACTGCTGGATATAGGCCTCCCCCAAGCATCGCCGCATCCAGCGGATTCCTGCGGCCTTCACCAGATCATCGTTCTATCTTGTGGGAGGCTTTCCAACGCTACGTCTTCCGGTACGCGGTCGCCATTGAACCTAGTTCTCAATTGAGTGAAAACGTGCTTTAGCGTAGTGGTTACATACTAGCATGTAATTCTGAGAAATAAAGCAATTAGATACGGTAAATGATGTTTAATAACTACAAGAACGTTCGACTTATCGGAATGTCGCGCTGATAAGAATGATTGAAGAGATTTTCCACAGTGATTTAAATAAACAAAACTGGCGAAATGTGGGTGGGTGGGTGGTGTGTGGGGAACTTTTCTCAACCCATACTTCAAGTAACAACACTACCAGCGGTCATTGACTACTAAGGAAAATGACATCAAATCTTTTTTATGTTATCGTGTTTAGATATTGATACCTATCACGTCTGCAGAGTTTTGCTAGCTAATTTAATTTGACCCTGTCACTGTACACTTGGAACTAATGTGGCCTTAGTGTAAGTTTTTATGTGAGTCGGCGGGCTTGCGTCACCAACTGCCGAGAATACATGCGTTGCAACGCGTGCCGTGGCCGTCCCTGCCTCGACACAGGTGGAGACAACGACGTGTGTAGGTTCGTCAAACCCCAAACGAGCCTACGCAGTAATAGTAGCCGCTAACAATCCTGCTGAGTCGCAAAAATCGCAAGTAAAACTAGCGGAAAAACCAAAAGGGGGTAAATGGTCGAAACCCAACAAGGTTTTGAAAAGGCAGGATCCAGAGGACAGGTGCGACAAGGACGGTTTCATCAAGGTGGAGAAGAAGCCTCTTTGTCGGAACCACTGCGGCACCGCGCTGGCAGGACCCAACATGCTGCTGCGTCCAGCAATCCCGACGACGCAGCTGTACGTGTCCAAACTGCACCACTCCACGAAGCTTGAGGAGATCGTGGAGTACCTGCGCGTGACGACAAACTGGACTTTGAGGGTCGAGAAGTTGGAGTCGCGTCACAACACGAACTTCAAGTCGTTCGTGGTGCGTGTTCTCGAGAAGTTCCTCAAGGAAGAGTTCTGGCCGAAGGGTGTTGTGTACCGCCGGTTTCATGACCGGATACATGACACCAGTTGGCGAAACAAGACGCAGACACTTCTTGTTCGTTAGTTTGTTAGTTTTTTAATGTAATAATAATGTTGTATGTATTTATAGTATTTTTAAGTTATATTAATATTGTATTGTATGCCTGAAATAAATGGATAAATAATACTTATGTTAAGTATATGTACCGTGTACTACACGTATAATTTAAATAACTACGGTACGGTACGTAACTACTAGCGAACAAAATCAAATTGGCTATACAATATGATAAAGATCTGCACCCTAATTGCGTAACCCACTTTCGTTCACAATGTGAATCATTTCGAAGGTCATTGCTTCATATGTTTGAAAAAAAATTTGCTCAACAATGCAAATAATGCAATGAATGTTGTTGAATTGTCAAAATGAAAGCAAAAGGAAGATAAAAAAAATTGAATTGAATTTTGAATTGATTGTGAAAATGATTTTTTTTTTGTTTCTCTGCGTCATGTTTACCGCAAATAAACGAATTTTCTTTTCTTTGCTGTTAGTCACAGTGTAGTGCAGTAGAGCGCCGTGCGCTGCGCATGCATCGCTAAGTCTGTATCCGACTTTACGCACTTACCCCAGTGGGCTAGAAACAAATATTTTGAACTAAACCATCCTTATAAAGAAAAGAAAGAAAGAAAAGTATTTATTGCGACTCGTACAGGAAGATCACAAACTAAACTAAATACAGCAAAATAAAAAACCAAGTTATATATAAAAAAAGTAACAAAAGGAAAATGAAACAGAAAGTCCTATACGAGGCCAAAAGGCTCCTATCTCAGCATGATGCTACGACATTTAAAAAATAAATGTTGCAGCGCTGGTATTCTGATAGGGCCCGCTGTGATGTCACGGGCAGTTACAGAAATAAATAATAGCAAATAATAAAATTCTTATGGCGTCCATATAATGTGCTATTTTACCTGCACCTGTGTGCGGGATCAAGAAAATAAATAAAGACACATTTCCTTCACCAATGTCTAAGATAACTCAAAAAAATACAATTGTCACATTGGTATTTGCCCGGTTTTGAACCTCGTGCATGAGAAGCCAGGCCTTAACCACTGCGCTGTCTCGACTATCAGATTTGATTGTGTGCACCCAAAGAATGGCTGTTCCATTTACTCTGATTTCAGGGGCCTCAACAATAGTTTCGATTCGAAGTAGTAATTAAGTAATGAATACACTTACTCATTGTCAGGTATAATCCAGGTGTGTATTTCTGAGAGGTCGATAACCCCGTCTTTATTGAGATCCAGGTCGTTGTCAAACTTGTCCTTCTCCGATATCAGCCAGCTTTTGTCCTGCTGGTTACCTGTTGGTATAAGCGACATACTAGGTTAAATTTACTTTCATGTTCGACGAATCATCATTACACACACACACTCACATATATCTTTACTTTCTGCGCCTCTCATCTCAGATGGAATAATTTAACTCACGGCTTCGCGCAAAGCCCCCCCACGGATCGTAACATCACATCAATGAAATTAAAACTAATAACGTGCAAAGAGTAGGCGAATTCAAGGAAAGCGAGAGAGAGCTCTATGTCGGCGAGAGGCGCAGGCGATAGTTTGTTGTATTATACGTCATCAACATCTGCATAGCCTTTTCCCAACTATGTTGGGATTAGCTGACTTTCGGGCTTCTTACTACTCGTAACGACTGTCAAAGATCCATGAATAACAACCGGGACCAACGGCTTAACGTGCTTTCCGAGGCACGGAGGGGTCTCGGTATGTAAAGATGGTCACCCATCCACAGACCAACCGCGGCAAGCGTAGCTTAACCCGATCGATCGACCTGTGCGGCTATTATTATTTAGCCACGGCCCCTCGTTATACGTAACAAAAGAATAAACATTCAAACTCAAACAATTTATTTCAATTAAACCATTTTAAATGTCAAGGAGTCGCACAGTCAGAAAGATGAAGTTAGTTGCTCATTCTAAAGCGTAGTAGGTTGCTATGGAGAAGAACGGGCAAGAAACTCCATGGGCACTGTTTGAAATGTCTCAATTCATTTGAGTCCGTATTCAAAAACATTTACATCAATCAATGCAAGTACAATATTCGAGCCACCAAAAGTGTGTCAAATGCTAAACGAGATGGAACCGTATATTTGACCTAATCATTATTAATTCGTTCGTCAGTGTTCTGTTACACACGGATTGGAATAATAATAGAGGCGACGGATATGTGTCGCCGATTGAATAATTGAATTGCATTGTATTTAAAACTGTCTGATCCATTAGAACCCGTCCAGTCCAAATTCCAATAATTCATACAAAAATCCAATAGAAAAAAGGTTATTCCGTTTTCCCGAATTTGAAACTTTTTCATTCTTCTCTCGATAAAAACCTTATTCGGACTTACAAACATTAAAAAAAAATGCTGAATCGGTTCAGTAGCCGTTCTCAAGTGATGCGCTTACTAAAGAAAAGGCTTTCATTTTTATTTATATAAAGATAAATATCAGTAGGTGACAGACAGAGTTATTTCCATGCAAATACATATAATAAATATTTAATAATACAGAAAACCTCTCTCCTACTTATTTAAAATTTTGCTGTGCCCGACAGGGTCCATAATTGATTTTATTGATTTATACTTACCACCTGTATGTGTACATTATGGATGCAATTCATGTAATAAAGATTGAATTGAACTCGCGACACGTATTATTGAACAACGAATCGTTTAGCCTTTGCGCCATGTTATTACAACACCTTCTCGTCTTTGGTGGTATTTCTCCCCTTTTAACTATACAGGGTGGCAGCTTGAGACATTTTTTTACATTTTGAACCTTATTTGACCATTTCGACTGAGTACATAACATCACGCTTGTAATACCCGACGCTCTAGGCAGCCCACCACATATAAAATCAGTTTTTGTATTAACAACTTTACTATCGTCGTAATAAAGTTCTAAATACAGCCGTGACGTTTTGAGTTTGGCCACAGTTAGGACCCTCCTTTTTGTAATAAGTCGGATTTATTGATAGCTCATTATTTCTTACAATAACGGTTCTACGGTAATGTTCGACAAGCGAATCTCTTCACAATAGGGTAGTTGACTAAGAAAATATATTTAGTCCATCAGTTAGATTACTAAAAAATATTGTATACGTATTTTTTCTTTTGTCTGGCAAACAAAAAATTACGAAGATACAGCGCTTGGAAATTTCGTATGACGTCACGCCGTGCTACAAATTTTAGCACGTTATTACGTCAAAGCCCCCCACTCCTGAACTTTGATGTGATATATCTTTGTAATTTTTTATCTAATTGATAAAACAAAAAATACGTGTTCAATATTTTTTAATAATCTTACTGAGGGACTAAATCGAATCGATTTATTTTTACCCAGGCAACATCCCTATTGTTGCTAGGAGCAATCGAGCAAGTGAGGTAATGAAGCAATAACGCCTATGTTTACACAATATATGCGCATGAGTCTGAATGTTTTGATTATTCATGTTTAAAAACAAAGAGAATTTGTTATTTATGTTACGGCACGGTTGGCACAGTGGTTAAGCGATTGACTGCTGCGCTGCGTGTCGCGGGTTCGATTCCTGCACGGAACAAATATTTGTATGACCTACAAGTAGTTGTTCCGGGTCTGGCTGTTTGTGTATGTGAGTTTAAATGTTTGTAAACGCACCCACAATACAGGAGAAATTCCTAGTGCGGAGCAAAGTTTAAAAAAAAAATTGCGAATTTGCGACTAGATTTTGAACGTAGTTAACTACGGGAATTCGCCTTCTGTCGTTGATATTACTATGGGGACTATTATTATTTATTGATCACATTATATACTTAATGTTATAATGACACATATTGTTTTCAGTATAATTTATATAAAATACTAATATTATAAATGCGAAAGTAACTCTGTCTGTCTGTTACCTTTTCACGCCTAAATGGCTAAACGGATTTCGATGAAATTCCTGGGTAAGGCACATAGAATACTTTTTATTTTGGTAGTACATTCCCATGGGATTATTTCCGACCTCCACGAAGCCGCGGGCGTAACTTAGTAATTTATTTAAAAAAGTGCTGCAATAATCTGCAGATTGTACTTCGGTCTGGCGTGCAATTGACCGAACTGATCATCATCTACCTAGCCTTTTCCCGACTACGCTGGGGTTGGCTTCCAGTCTAAGCGAATGCAGTTGAATACCAGTATTTTACATGGAGCGACTATCGATATGCTGTACTCACCTCTCTCGCCAATATACTCGTTGAAGTCGATCCGTCCGTCTTTGTTGGTGTCCTTCTCCCTCAGGGTTTGGTTGATGAGAAACTGGTGCATATCTGCATGCTCCTCAGGGTTGGTGAACACCTGGAGATAGCGAATTGGTCAGAGAGGAGATAACGTCAGGTGGTAAGGAGTGTAACGTTTTATAGGGCTTGTTTTAATTAATTAGCGAGGCTTCACAGACATGATCAGTTTAGGTAACGTGTGTGTGTCAATATTTGCGTATCTGTGTACATTAAGGGGGAGCCTTCAGAAAGTTGGCAAAGTCACAAACATCATCTGCCTAGCCTTTTCCCGTTATCGTTGAGGTTGGCTACCAGTCTAACCGGATACAACTGAATACCAGTATTTTACATAGGGCGACTGCCTATCTGATCTCCACAACTCACTTACTGGTAACCTGATTGATCGATTCGTGCGGCTGTTATTCCTTAGACACGGGCCTCTCGCAACGTCGTAAACAGGTGTCAAATAATTCGCTGTTTTGCAGTACTAAATGAAATAATTCTTAGTCCAGTGGTGACGGCCGCGACTTACGAGTCATAGGTCGTAGGTTCAGACCCAGACAGGTAAATTATTTCATCACCACACGGAAAATATCATGACGAAACCGGTATGTCCTAGAACAAAAAAATCGAAGACATGTGACATCTACCAACCCGCACTGGGCCCGCGTGGTGAATTACGGCCCATTCCCTGTCACCGAGAGGCGGCGTGTGTCGACATTATAGGCTTATTATTCTTATGCATGTGTACTGACCTGAAACTCCTCCAGTTCCAACATTCCGTCGCTATTGGCGTCGGCGACTGCCCACATCGCCTTCTCCTCTTGCAGTAGCTATAAGATAATTAATCACAGTCGGTATCGGTATTCTTTCATAATAATAATAAACAAAGATTTATAGTCCCAATTAAACTTTTCAATTGATCTGTTGAAGACGCAGTTCTCAAGACAATAACAAAACATCTGACTAACAGTGTCACTACAAATTTCAATAGTCTTTATCCTTTTCACCTCTTCCATTCAAACGAATTCATAATAATTGCCAATTGGCAATCTTAATCAGAGGGGGCAATTCTCGTAATTTTATCAGTCTGATTAGTCTCAATCCGTCAAAAATACCTCTAATTTCCCTACATTTTTGTCAAGCTAAAACATTGATTGTCGCTGAGATGAGATTGAAAATAGATTTCGGCCGCGACTTAAGAGTTGTAACTTGTAAGGTCATAGGATCAAACCCAGCCAGGCGCTTTACTTGGTGTAAATTATTTCATCACCACTGCTCTCCAAACTGTGAAGAAAAACATCGTGAGGAAACCGGCATGTCCTAGAACCAAAAATTCGAAGACATGTGACATTGCCAACCCGCACTGGGCCCGCGTGGTGGATTACGGCCCACTCCATCTCACCGAGAGGAGGTCTGTGTCCCAGCAGTGGGAACATTATAGGCTTATTATGATTATGAATTACGGGAACTGACCTTCAGTTTGTTTGTATGGAGCACCGGCCTGTCCGTACCTACACGATGCATATACAGACGCCAGCACATCCAGCTACCCGAAACTGTAAAATTTTCCCAATCAACTTTGTACCTAATGCTTTAGCGACAAAGTTGAAAATCTATTAAAGAAATTTGACAGATTGTAGTAGCTTGATGTGCTGTCGTCTGCAGTCATTGTCTAGGCTGAGCTAAGCCGACAATGCCTTGCCTACTGCTGCGGGTGTGGGTGTCGCTTCATTACATGATCATCATCATCATGCCCTTGGCCTTATCCCGATCTTCCATACTTCTCTATTAGTCGTAATCACCCCATTTCTAGCCATATCATCTTTCACGAATGTTTATGTAGTAATAGTTACTATTTTTCACCATTATAATAAGACCAGATGGGCTACCCATCCCCACAAAATCTATCTATTCTGCTAGGCCCACTAACAGTCTCTTGAGTATACCTACCAGACCTGAGTCCCCAGCATCGTCGGGCCCCACATCTTCCTCCGAATCCACACCGAAGGCGTCGTGCAGGTACTCTTGCCACGTCACGGCGCCGTCGCGGTCCTCGTCGGCTTCCATCAGACGCTCCTGAGCCTC
The DNA here is from genome assembly GCA_963855955.1 of Luperina nickerlii. NCBI lineage: Eukaryota > Metazoa > Arthropoda > Insecta > Lepidoptera > Noctuidae > Luperina > Luperina nickerlii. The sequence goes on from OY979667.1 coordinate 22,877,685, forward strand.
CTCGCGGGATAGGTTGCTGGAGAAGGAATAGACAGCTTAGGGCATTTGATTTGATTTTAGCAGAGACCGGAGACTAAGCTGTTGATTTAATAATTAAGAGAAATCCAGCCAACTGTCTGTTATGGGGTAAGTACATTGCCTTCACTGCAATCTAACACCGCAAAAACCTGCATACTATACTAATCTAAGAAGAAAGTTAATTATGTTGTAACAGTAAATAAATTATAACCAGCATAGTAATACTTTTTTTTTCTGGATGGGAAATCATCAAATGACTCCTCCCGCTCTGGGTGGAGCGGAAGGGAGTGTCAGACTCTTACTGACTAAAACCCACCCGTGTTCCTTCCTTCGCCCTTTATGTTCCGGGCCAGCGGTAACCCTTTCGGACAATCCCGCTGATCCGGCAGGCTTCATGCTGACATCTCTTTGAGGCGCGCGTGGAACACGTACGCGCCGTCCGGCACGGGCCTGGTCCTGATCGGACGGTGAGTTACCCATTACTCTCCACCCGCAGGCCCGCGGCTACGGTGGCCGGGAGTCGTCGCGCGGCTCCCGACGCCCGGAGCGTCTCCCGCGGCGGCTGGGACGGGAGGCTCTCTCCCTCAGCCGTCCCGCCGCCTCCTTCGCTAGCATGACTGCTTCGCAGAAGGAGGCGACTGCTTCGCAGAAGGAGGCGACTGCCCCCCACTCCCTCTCGCCCCGGACCATGGCTTGAACCAGGGCCGGACGCGAGAGGTCGCCGCCGCTGCCGATCGCCTCTACGAGGACACGGCGGTGCTCCGCCCAAGCGGGGCAGACCTCCACCGTATGCTCCACCGTGTCCTCTGGGCCATCCTGGCAATGGTGACACCCGGGCGTTTCCTCCCGCCTGATGATGTGCAGGATCCTCCCGAAACTTCCGTGTCCGGTGAGGACATGCGTCAGGCGGTAGGTGAGGGTGCCGTGACGCCTCTCTAGCCACTCCTCAAAGAGGGGTCTTACCGCCGCTATCGTGGCGTGCCCTGCGCTGGGTTGCGACAGTCGCTCTTTCCATGTCGCCATGAGATCGCGCCGGAGGTCCGTCCGCTCCGCCGCAATTTGCTGCGGAAGCGGAGTTTCCCCCCGGCGTAGTGCCTCCGCGCGCCACTCATACAGGCGCGCGAGGACTATCGCCTCCAGATCCCATGGCGGCAGTCCGGCAAGGAGGCTTGCCACCTCGCCCGAGATCGTGCGGTAGCCCCGGATCAGCCTTGTGGCTACCACCTTCTGGGGCGCGTTCAAATAATGGGCGGCTCGCCGCCGCAGTGAACGCGCCCACACCGGGGCCCCATATAGGGCCATGGACCGCACGACCCCCGCATAGAGCCTCCGGCAGGAGGCGTTTGGCCCCCTCAGGTTGGGCAGGAGCCGCTTGAAGGCAGCCTCGGCCCGTTCCAGTTTGGGAGCCAAACGTCGGAAATGCTCGACGAAGTTCCACCGGCTGTCAAGGACGAGACCCAGGTATTTCATCGTCGTCTCGACGCCGATGTGAACCCCTCCTACCGTTAGTTGGGATCCCGATGGTGGCGTGTTCTGGGGCCCATGAAACGACATGGCCTCGGACTTGTGCAATGCCACCTCGAGACCCAACTGCCGGATCTCTCCACGACTATCGCAACCGCACGTGTCATCGCGTCGGCCGCCGCCTGATGCGACCTCCCCTGCGCTAGGACTAGCGTGTCGTCAGCGTAGCAAACCACGCTGACGCCATCAGGGAGGTCGGCCCGCAGCACCCAGTCGTAACCGATGTCCCACAAGAGCGGCCCCAGAACCGATCCCTGTGGGACACCGCACGACATCTCTCGCCGGTTCCACTCCCCATCGCGACCGGGGTAGATGACGGAGCATAGTAATACTTAATCACAATTACAAGCTTGATAGGGATTGTTCTTGAAGTTTTTTGGAATTCGCTGGTATCAGGTTGTATGTTGATTTAAATATGATTAACGGCCATAAAAATATTTATTCCTAGAAATATAATCATAATAATCATCAATACATCTCTTAAAGTTCATATTACCCTATTGAATGACTATTTTATGAAATCATGACATTTGAGGCCAGTTCTAACTTAAAGAGTAGTATTGCTGATTCTAGAAAGAAAGAAAGAAGAAAGAAAAATTGTTTATTCTGCAAAACAAAAACGCACATTGCAAATAAAAATTAAAAAAGACATAATATACACACACAACATAGTCAAAAGCCTCGTACTAATGATTATAATTCTGTGAAGCCATATTTGTTATGGTCGCGAATCATATTTTAATCAACATACAACTTGACACTGACCTGCAAATTGCAAATTTGAATTGCGCTGCATATCTTAGGGCATCCCCCTTAATCACTCCTAAGATTTTAACCTTTGAACTTTTAAATAGACTCCCGACCGATTTCGGTCATGGTGGCCAATCTTAATGGAGATTAGCCAGGTACTCAGGAGATATTATAGTGCACAAGTGAGTGCGCAACCACAGTTGCACTCTCTGTTCCTTTACTCTCATAGTCTGATGAGATGGCACTCCGACACGACCAGGGAGAGATCAGGTGCAGGACCTACGGCTTTACATGCTTTCTGAGGCCGGGGGGGTATTAGACTCCTAACTTCTTAGTTATACAGGGTTCTTGGTAAAACATTAACAACCTCTTAAGAGTTCATTGTACTCATCTTTATGAACAACTTTTACTATGAGGCAAAACCTGAAATCGCGAAAAAAAATTCAGCTGTTCCCTACATTTTCGTAAAAATGTAGGGAACAGTTGATATTTTTTTCGCAATTTCAGGTTAGGACCCAAGATTATTTTCTTCATTAGTAAAGTAAGTGAAGCTTCATAAGTTCAGTTCTATTTATTTATCATGAACGGTATGGAATAAAATTATTTTCAAAATTTAATACCTACCTACCAAGCATACACTAGCTATGGCGGAAAAAAATAAATATTGAAAAATGTATTATTATTTCGTAAAAGGCTTCCGCTTTAATATTGGTTTGTTTTATTTATTTTGTTTCTACTACACAATTACTAGGAAAAGTCACAAAGACCAAAATGAATAAAAAGTTAATTCATAACAACTTACATGAATGATTTCAAAATCCAATGTTTGAGTTCAATTCTGTCTATTTCCTGGTCGCCGTTCAAGTCCATCTGGGGCAGCAGCAGCGCCAGGCGCCGCTTGGCCTCCTCTGAGCTCAGCTTGTCATACTCTTCGGCCTCCCGCACGCTCCCTGGAGAGAAGTAATAAGTGAAGCCTAACACTACAGGCACCAAAATAAACAACGCTTTCATAAGCGACATATCGACGCGCGCCGATCGCTATCGCATTTCTTATCAACTGAGTGAGCTGTCGCAAAATCTTGCGAGCCAGTCGCCGGTCGACGTCATAACTTAATAGTAGTAAGAAAAATACTCAGGCGTACCTAAAATGGCCTCGTGGTCGAACTCGGAGTTGTGTCCGGAGTCGCCGTAGTGCTCGTAGTCCCTCGCGCGGAAGCTCCCGTCGCTCTCCCGCTCCAGGGTGTCCACGCTGTGCCCGTGCACCGCCGCCGAGGCACAGTACAACAACATGTTGTAAGTCAAAAGAACACTCAAGAAATACTTCAAAGCCATTTTAATGCACTCCGTTACAAATTTAATATTATATTATGATCTTGCTTTACGAGTTTATTATTCAAATTTCATTATATTGTTTATTTTTCATAGAATTGACGGGGAAAAAAGAGATCATGCAATTTTGATTGATGACACTTGATTTAGTGGTGTTGCCATTAGAATATTAGACATTTTAATTTAAATCTTTTCGTAAGTTAAGGTTTTTGTCATTAAAAAAATAAAAACCCTTATTTCATGACATACAATACGGCAGTCATTTCAATGTACAGTACCAAATACGCTTATCTAGAATAGATGAATAATAAAAGAGCTTCACTATCACGAATCTTCTACCATAGCGAGCGCTTGCGAAAATGCATTGATACTACACACACAGGGCCGGCCGGGCTACATAGCTGGGCGCTGGCAGACACTAAACTTACAATGGGGTCAAGGCCTTGGGAAATGACGGAAGAGCGGAAGCAGTGTAGTCTATTAGTAGGTATATCTACCCACTGATTGGGCAGATCTCACGTTTGTTGATTATAATCCGACATACTAATGATCAATCACGATTCGACTAGACGCGCGTATCTCTTGCGCAGAATGAACAGAGCACATTTCGTATTATGCAGATGGTCAAGCAGTTAACAGCATCGATGAGGTATTTAGTCTAGTATAAAGGTAAGAACGATGAAAAAATCCCTCCTAGAGAAATATTTTAATAAAAACCCCCTTTGGGCATGTTTAGAACAGTTTATTTCAACAAATTGCTAGCTGCCATCACGATCAACGTGATCCTGCGTCCTGCGACGTGGTTGGGGTAGGTCACCAGGAACTTGGACAGGTGCTTGCGAACTTCGCCCACCACCAACGGGAGATGCTCGCGAGTGTCCTGATTCGCGACGTCCAGGTTTATTATAGCTTCCTCTAAGTATCTGTAAGTGAAAAAAACGATGGCCAAATAAAATAAAAATGTGCTCGATGTTTACATGTTTAAAAATAAAATAAAAAAAGACACACGAAAGTTATCGAGTTTCAAGAGGAGTAATGGACAGACAAACACTAGATTACCATGGTTAAATGCTTTGGATAATGGAAAGATTTATTTATTTGATGTTTATTTAATTTCCTATATAATACAGCATGTGTCAGAATGGTGTGGTCATAATCAGCCATCCCATACATTTGGCTCGAGTAGGTATTAAAGTTTTGTATGGGACAGTTTATAATTGTTTATAATAACCTGCACTTGAGCTGCGTTTCATGCAGCATATCCGTAGCGAGCTGCTGCACGAGTGACAGAAGCACATGCTGCTGCAAGCTGCAGGGCGCCGCGAATACCTGGTCAGGGTCTACGGCGCGACAGGCAGCCATCACAAGAGAGAGGTCACCAGCCGTCAGCGCGCGCTCGAACGAACCGTTCACGTCGCCTTCGGCAATCCGATTGTTGATCAGCGCTATTTGCATCTAGGAAAAAAGACATAAACGTAATATCACGCTTTCATGTGCTGAAGGGGTAAGCAAAGGTGTACGGGGCTCTTACTTTGCCAATTTTATGTTTCGCATTGTGGCGACACGGCGAGTCCATAACGGTGCACAAAACCTGATTGGGCTATACTAAGTTCCTACTGCGATTTTTTTGGAAGAACATGGGATCAACAAAAGTTACATGCATGTGGAAGAAATAAATAGCGCTTTGCCCAATTCTAATATCGAACCAAAGTCAAAAAGTTGTTGGTTTTTGGAGTGCTCGACCATTTTTTTTTTGTTTTTTAGAACAAGGAAATAAAGGGCATAAACATTACATAACTGCTGTCTGTATTCCCTGAAGTGTTAAGCAAAGGGGTACCTATTTATGGTACACCCATATTTTGCCAGTTAGGTACAGACGCCAGCACATCAGGCTACCCGAAACTGTCAAATTTTCCCAATCAACCTTGAACCTTATTCTGTAGGGATAAAGTTGTAAACCTATTAAAGATATTTGACGGGTTGTAGTAGCTTGATGTGCTAGCGTCTGTACGTTTTAGTCCTAAGTATTGAGTTAAGTATAGTGGGAGAGCCTATTACCATCAACCGGGTCTAATACAGAGTCTGGGCTGCTCTTTATCAGCAGAAGCGCTTGCCACCACAAGACTGACGAGGCAGAAATATAGTAGTTGAATAAATATAGTAGTTTTTTTGGTCAATATCTATTTTAAAACTAGATGGCGCCACCCAGTTTGATAAAATATCTCACCAGCTGATCGATGACAGACACCTCAGGACCCGCCGGTTGTGGTGGAGTGTCCGGTCCGTAGTCGAGCGGAGGCACGGGGGTCTCCACTACAACCATGGGCTTCGGGTGGGAACCGGCCGACAACAAGTCTGCCACTTTTTTGCGCCATTCGTTTAGCTCTTTGTGGAGTAACCTGTTTTAAATACACATACTTAACATCACGCCAGTAATTACGCCGAAACGATCGGGCAGTATTATAGTGTTTACCTTCCCTCAGAAAAACCAACTTAAATTGTTTGTCCGTACATTGAAATCACCCCTGTCATTCTTTGACAGTTGTATGAAATGGCTATTACACGGCAAATTAATGTAGGGTGTCAATTGCTTAACAATTCATATTCCTGACTGAAATTGACATCACACCTGCAGTTAAGCCGAAGGGAATAGGCAAAAGACGGTGTTTCCTTGTACAGACGCAGGCACATCAAGCTACCCGAAACTGTCAAATTTTCCCAATCGACTTTGAACCGTATGCTTTAGCGCGATAAAGTTGAAAATCTATTAAAGAAATGTGACAGATTGTAGTAACTTGATGTGCTGGCGTCTGTACCCACACCAACATAAGCTAAAGCGCCAGTTTATATCGAAGACTTTTTCCAACCCAAGGATCGAACCCAGAACTCCACGCAACGCATTCACGCAACGGAAAGTACCACTTTGTTATAAAAGATGGCACGAAAGAGAGAGAAAAAGTGAATGAAGTTGGAAACTGTTGAAAATGAACTTTTAGGACTACTTACTATATATATGTATAAAGCACATAATATATACGAGTAGGTAAGTAGTCCTAAAAGAATAAAGCAACAAGAAGTTTCGTAGCCTGTTATTAATACAGGCTATGAAACTTCTCGTTGCTTTGTTTACCCATACTGTGACGCACCCTAATACCACATTTTTGAAATTGATTGTCGCTGAGATGAGATATTGCGATTAGATTTTAAACATTTTAATTACGGGAATTGGCCTTCTGGATGAGAGACGCACAAAACTGTGAATAATGGCGGGACAGAAACAGATATACCCTGCATTGGCTGACTCAAAAAACTCAAACTCAAAGCATTTATTTCAATTAAACCATTTACAGGCACTTTTGAATTGTCAAGAAGTCGGTCAGTCAGAAAATATGAAGCTAGTTGCCCATTCCAAAGCGTAGGTACCTATGGAGAAGAACGGGCAAGAAACTCCATGGACACTCTTTTTAAATGATATTTTACAGAAATATTAGTTACATCATTACTTTTGATTTTAAAATTATATAATGTGAGAACGATGTAAAAAAATTAAGAAAAACGTAAGTGTTAAAAGCGTCCAGAGTGCAACAAATAGAACAAACTACAATCCAAAAATAAATTAATTAAAAATAAGCCGAGGCAGCTAAGTGATGACCAGCCCCAACTGACGGCGCCCGTTCACGAACATGACGCATAAATCAGCACCATTTAGCTCAACCATTTTGAAGGGAGCTAAATGATCTAACACACACGCCACCGTCAGCGAGACATTTGAGTGAGCATGACATACTATCAGCTGCCAGGGCACATTCGAGTCAATGAAAGACATATTATTACCCGGTAAATGGTAGCTATAGGGTACATAGAACTCACATCTGTGCTATGCAGTTATACAATACAAAGGAAATTGATTTTATACATTGCAAAGATAGTCTTACAATCTTCAGCAGCTCCAACAGTATTTTCATGTGTTAATCAATTAGTTGTGGTTGTGGAGCAGGACCAGCATTGAGCCAGGCATTTTTGTCAGCGATATAATCCCCTAACTTATAATATGCCTGACTGCATAGTGTGCGTTTTATACAAGACTTGAATTTTGTCTCATTCAGTTGAAGAATGTGGGGAGGTATTTTATTATAACATTTTAAACAGTACCCCATAAAAGATGAATCTACTTTAGCCAGTCTGAAACCTGGTTGAACTAATAGGTCCCTATTTCTAGTACTATAATTATGTCTTTCACCTCTTTTACTAAAAAGATGTAAATTTTTCCTTACATACATGATGTTTTCATAGATATATTGACAAGGCACCGTCATGATGTTAATTTCCTTAAACCGTTCCCTTAGAGAATCGCGCCTGCGGAGATTATATATGGCTCTGATAGCTCTTTTCTGCAGAATAAAAATAGAATCGATGTCTGCAGCCCGTCCCCAAAGTAAAATACCGTAAGACATGATGCTATGAAAGTAACTAAAATAGACTAGTCTCGCGGTATCTACATCAGTAAATTGACGGATTTTTCTGACAGCATAAGCTGCTGAACTTAGCCGTCCTGCAAGAGATGTTAAATGAGGACCCCATTGTAGCCTTGAGTCGAGCGTGATCCCTAGGAAAACAGTTTTATCGACGAATTCTAGTTTCTCTTGATTCAATATTATCTCACAATCACTACCCTTGACATTTGGTAAAGAAAATCTTATGCACTTAGTTTTTTTTTCCATTTAATACTAAATTATTAGCAGTGAACCAATTTTGGACCTGCAGTAGGGCGTTATTTACGTCGTCAAAATTTGTAGCATGTCTATTTACCTTAAAAATTAAGGAAGTGTCATCAGCAAATAACACCATTTGTGGTTGATTTTTTAATAAATGGAGTAGATCATTAATATACACTAAAAAGAGGAAAGGACCCAATATCGAGCCTTGTGGCACACCAATTTTTACTACTAAACCAAGTGAATTGACACCATTTATTTGAACTTGTTGTTGTCTATCATTTAAATAAGAACTAACTAAACTGAGCGCAAGTTTTCCAAGTCCATAATGCTCAAGTTTCAAAAGCAAGGTTTCGTGATCTACGCAGTCAAATGCCTTGGAGAGGTCACAAAAGATTCCTATGGCGTCTTGGGCCTCTTCCCACGCGTTAAAAATGTGTTTTAATAAAGTTACACCGGCGTCGGTCGTACAACGTCCTTTGGTGAAACCATACTGTTGATCGTGTAGGATTTTATTCATGTTAAAATGATTAAGCATTTGATTAAGCATTATCTTTTCAAACACTTTGCTGAAAACCGGCAAAACGGATACGGGTCTATAATTATTGGTGTCCTTACTGTCCCCGGATTTGTAAAGTGGTATTACCTTACTGTATTTCATTAAATCGGGGAAGACTCCTTGATCCACACACGAATTAAATACTAAGGCTAAGTAGGGCGCAATAGTCTCAATTATGGAGGTACAGACCTTAATGGACATTCCCCAAAGATCTTCGGTCAATTTGATCTTAATTTGCTTAAAAGCCTTAATTACTGTTATGGGGTTAATATGCCTAAAGTTAAATTCAATCGGGCAGGCTGAAACGTTCGCCCTTACTAAATCAAAAGCGAGCGCGGGCGAGGAATTTAAGGTTTCAGTTGTTTTGAGTGGGATACTAGTAAAGAAATTTACAAATTCTTGAGCCACTTCTTTGCTATCGCAAATGAGACCGCTTGACGTCTGCAGTGTGTACTCAGAATTATGCTTCTTATTCCTGTTCGTTTCATTATTTATAATTTTCCAAACGGTCTTTATTTTATTGTCTGCTGATTTTACCTTGTTGCTAATGTATAAGGCTTTAGCAGCCTTACAAGCGTTCTTAAAAGTTCTAGAGTAAGTAGCAACATACTTATTAAAAGTTTCCGTGTTAATATAAGGCTTAAGGCCATACAGCTCGAAAAGTCTTTCCCTACTTTTTCTGAGTCCTTTAGTTGCCCAGTCACAAAATAAAAACTTAGGGCTGATACTTTTTGTGTTCTTCTTAAAAGAATTATTGAACTCGGTTTGGACTAACGAAAAGAATTCATTATACAAAATATTAACATTGTTCACTGTAAGGTTCTGATTACTTAATTTACAAATTAAATTGCTATTAAATTTATTTAAATTAACTGATGTTATTGGTCTGGATTGAATCTGCACTTTTTGTATTGGCATGTTGGACTCAAAAGTTACAGTTTGACCACTGTGATCAGAAGGGAGATAATTAACAACGGCTTTATCTAAATAGTCGCAGCAACAAAAAACATTATCAATACATGTAGCAGTATTCGTAGTTGTTCGGGTTGGTTCTGCAAACACATTTGACAAATTGAACGATTTAAACAAATTTAATAATCTACTGGTATTTAAATTATTTTCTAAAATATTAATATTAAAGTCACCACAGATAATTATTGACCTATTACTTGTTGCTAGTTTTGCCAAAACATCTTCCATTACTGACTCAAATATAGAATAGTTTTGATAATTTGGGGGTCTGTAAACGCACACTATAACATGCTTATCTAGCTCAACACAAGAGAGTTCAATGCTATGTTCAACTGATAGTTCAACTATGTCTTTACGAGGTTTGAATTTAATAAAACTTTTAATTAGGATTAGTGAACCACCACGCAGCATTGAATTTCGATTAAAACAACTGGCCACACTATAATTGTCATAGTTAATTAACATTTCAGAATCTTTTAACCAATGCTCAGTTATACAAATAATGTCAAACATTGTTTTTTCTAAAAACAACTCAATTTCCAATTGTTTGGAAGAAAAACCTTGAATATTTTGATGAAATAATTTCAAGGATTTCCTCTTAGCCCCTATTCTAGAGTTTACTATTTTATTGCTAGAAAATACCTTATTGTTATTAAGTGTAACTATACTGTTAGTGGTACCTTCTGTTGTCTTACAAACTAGTTTAAATTATCTGAGCTAACCACCTTAACATTAGTACTATTACTAATTGTGGTGCTAATTATAGATGACTTCGACATACTAATTATGTCTGGGTTAATAATAAGTGCTAATAGCCTAGCTATTTGACGTCTAAAACTAATGGGCAGATACACAGTATCCCTAGTCGACCTTAACTTATCAACAAAAATGTTGGTATCAAAAAATATAAACTTGTCACTATAGTGACTAACTATGAAATGCATGTAATTATTTAACATGTGAATGTAGTTGTTTTGTCTGTTTGACAAGTGCTTAAAATATGGAAAAGCACACAAAATTATTTTCTTACAATTTAACTTCAATAGGTTGGTGACACTATCAGTGATATCATCTTTTTTAACGTTTAAACTATTACCTATAAGTATAGTAATGGTGGCATTAGGATCATATTCATTTCTAGTTATTGAAGACATTATTTGTTTGTAGGAAGTCTGAGGCATGCAAAAGTTTTGAGAAGAATGACACAGGTTGTTGCTAAGTAATTTACCCAATCCTTTTCCAAAACTATCCGAAAACATAATGGAGCAGTTACAAACCTTACTACTACAAGGGAGAGAACTAGCTTCTGTCTGCACTACTTGTAACGGACCTTGTTCAATATCAGGTACATCTTGATGTGAAATAGAGACCTGAGCCCTTCCTGACTGGGACGGGTCCTCCGTTGCCTCAGTTTGGAGAGTGCCAAGATTGGACTTGCTTTGCAATGAACAATGAGGGCTGCTGCGAGTCAGCGGGTCCACTCTGTCTGCATTGGAGTTGCACATGTCCACTAACTCATTCGCCGCAAGGATATGCTCCTGAATTTGTTTTTCAGACCGCACATACTTAGTATAAAGTGAATGTATGGTCTCTGAACCTAAGCTGAAATGATGATGTTATTAAGAGAAAGTTAAAACCTTAATTACAACGACAACAAACACAGCAACTAAAATGTATAAACAAGAGACTGATGTCATTTTTTATTTTTGTGTCTTCAATTATGAAATTACATTTTTTTCTCATTTAGAAGCGGTTATAAACATCCGAATTGAGAACCTCCTCCTTTTTTGAAGTCCGTTAATAATGTTAAAAAGCTGTTATTTTTAACTTTATTTATAAAGAACTTAATTAATTGTCCAAAAACAATGAACCGTTTAGGAATTATGAGGGAACAGATGAACATATACCTACATATATAGCCTGTGAGAATCAACCCTCCTTTGGCTTTATCGCAGTCAGGTAAAAATGAGATCTTAATCTTACTCTTCAAGAGTACACTGCAGCGTATTGACCAGGTCCTTGCCAGGGTCAGCCGAGGCTTCCAGCAAGCATTGGTGGCGCTCTAGCGCACGCCGTAGGGCTCCTGACGTCTTGTATACAGACTTGAACAGGGATGATGACTTGTCTTCCACTGTCGTAAGAAAGAAAATATGATAATTATAAGGTCTTAGGCCAGAGAAATGGCTTTATGTCATAAGAAATAGACGAGGGAACAGGGTTTCAAAATTCTAAGCTACGCACATGTAGGTACTACTTACAGTATTTTCAAAGTTATTTTAGCAACCCAACTGTAACCTTATTGTAACGAGATTAAAGATCACTGTAGTTTTGCGAGATTGCCGGTGGCAGCATTGACAGACTTATTGCCATCGCAACGCAACAGCATCCTTATTGTAACGAGAATGAAGATCACTATATGACCACCTGTGAGAAGGACGGGGAGGGGCTCCAAAAATCATCAAGTCTTGCGACGTAATTTACGGATGGCCCCTAAAGGCAGTCCAGCGTAAATCACGCCTATATTTGCCGAAGGACTTGGCAGAGGTGTATACTACACCCGCATTTCGCCAGTGAGTGCTACAGCCATCAAACTAAAAAGATACTCACGTTCAAAAAAAGCCTGCTCTATGATCTTGTGTATGTGTGCGACGAGGCGCCGGTGTGAACGCTGCAGGACCGGCAAGTACAGCTTCGACATGTCACGACTGAAACACCCGCCGATCAGACCACGCACTGACTCTGCCGTTGCGCGGACCATCTGCTCCTTTAGCTCCTGTGTATTTTACTGAATCAATCGCACAACGGACCGAATGAGAGTCTAAGTGCGGAAAAGGGAGTCCCATCATCATAGACTTCAATTCAATGGCCTGTGAAATCTGGCGATAAGCATTATGACGCGGTTACGTGGCAAAAGTAGTACTTTATATTCTGTCCTTTATTATTTCATTTTTTTTTCTTTTACTTCTACTTGAAATGCTTCTGTTTCAATACTCATTTTACATACCTACCCACAAAAATATTCAACACTGTAGGCCGGACAAAAAAAGTTTCGCGCGGGAATCAAACCACGAAACGTAGCGCAGCAGCAAATCACATATCCACTGCACCAACTGGGCCGTCAATATTGCTTAAATATCAAATCTACAAAATATGAGTAGGTACGTACACGATTTGTGTGCAGACGCCAGCACATCAAGCTACCCGAAACTGTCAAATTTTCCCAATCAACTTTGAACCTTATGTTTCAGCGATAAAGTTGAAAATCTATTAACCTTTTAACCGCCCGACTTCATATCGGTTGGCGTGCCCCCAGCGCCCGGCACAGTGAATCAAAAAATTAATACCTACATCAAAGAGGGATGTGCAATAATTAATTTTTCGATGTCGATATTTCGTTTTAATAACGACATTTGCATTTGCGAGCGTGGTTAACTAACAACTACAACTCGACCAACCTAAGTTTGCACCTCGCGTCGATTACGTCACACTGACGCTTAGGTACGGGTTGCAAAAAAGGATTCGCGATGACTTTAAAAAATAAACAAATGTTTGTTAGATTTTACTTTGCGTTTATTGTTTTTAACATTATATTATACATAGGTACACGGCTACACGCCGCATTCCAGCAAGGTGCAACTTAGCTTGGTGGAGATATAGTTACCTACTTGAATACTACTTACTTACCTTACGAAATTATTCGGCATTTTTCGTAAGCCAGTAAAACAAAAAAGTGTTTAAAAATTTGAACGATTTATTAATTAGTACTTAGGCTATTCACAATAAAATCAGTCCAGAGAAGAAAACAGAGTTCTTTTGTGTATTCATTTATACTCCAGTTATTCTACTAAACAATTAACAACAAACATAAAAATAAAAATTTTACTTAGACAACGTCAATAACAGTTTAACTATTGACTTAGATGGTAACGATATTTATCACAATCACAATTTGTATCACACTAATTTACAACAAACATAAAAATAAAAAATTTACTTCACAATGTCATTATCAGTTTACCTATTGACTTAGATGTAACGATAATGTTGTTTTGAAAGTTTCATGAGCGTGGTCAATCATCATTTTTATATTGTGCAATCTCGGTACACTACTTGTCCCTGCAGGTGCTTCATAAAAAGATAACATTCCTAGAATTGAGCAATATCTATTTTATGGAACACCGTACTATGTAATAACGGGTCTGTAGACCAGTGTTCTTCAATTGTTATTCTTTTGTTTCTAGTGAAAAGCATTGTTACTGCTAGGAAAATGTCAAGGTCGTCAATAGTCACGTCGCGCCAAAGTCGTCGAATTCTTCTATCATTGGGGTAGCAATTTGCGTTGTCCAATTAGTGGGTGTGACATTGTTTCCTTGAATCTGAAATAATACAAAATAATAATTGTAGAGTAATAAATTGTGTGAGTGGAAAACTCACATCGGTCTTAAGGTGGAAAATTTGAATAGCCTACAAAAGCAAAATTAGCAGTGCGATTCTGTGTGGTGTGTGGCAGTGCGGCGGCACGCACAAAATAAACTCTACAGGCTACGTATCTACGAGCGAGTCAGCGAGCACACACGTGACTCGCGCTCCAACCAATCAGAAACATCGTTCCAGAGTAGCCGCGCGCGCATTCTCATCGCACGGCGCGCTCTCGCCATCTCAACTCTAATTAAGTTTAAAAATTCCATTCAGACATCACCACCATACTACACAATAAATTAAAATATATTAACTAGGTATGTAATAAAAAAAAGAATTACCTCTACATCAATGTCAAACTCTTCGTCTGCTAAAAATTCTTCATTTTCATCGCCTTCTAGAATTCGTATTAACTCTTCAGTAGTCGTCATAATAAATTTCTGTCATGTACATTTATCGACATACGAACGTAAAACTACATGCACAAGCACAACACTGATGGAAAATTCCAGAAGTCGGCACTCGTTTATGACGTAAGAAGCGGTCGGCTTTATCCGACCGGGGCGCAGGGCGTACTAACAAAGTAAGTTTCGGAACATGTAGGCTAGGGATGGGAACCATCAATTCAGTCGCTGACATTTCACAAGTACATTTACTAAATTTTAAAGGAATTAAATGAAATACTCACAAATATTTGTAAAAAAATGGTTTATTAACAATTGCTGTATTTGTTTTAAAGTTAATTAGTCAGTATAACGAGAAATATTTTGATTTATGTTTATTTTTGTAAGTATCGGTAAATCTTGGCATATGTCCCGTCCCTCATGTCGGATTTTGTCGTCATGGGCGTTGCACATCAATACAATTTTCTAAAAAATAATGTTAGTAATTCATCTAACTTTGGACATTATTTTTAGGACTTCTAATTAAGAGACCAAAGTATATTAAACTGTAAATGATTACTTAGTTAACTATTTACCTTATTTATACATGTTTTTGATAGAATACAGCGTAATTAAATAAAAAAGCCGATTAAACGAGCAGTGAAATTTTGGTCGGAAATATACGACTCTGGCGACAGGGGCCCGAAAATATTTGTCGGATTAATCCGACGTAGGCGGTTAAAAGGTTAAAGAAATGTGACAGATTGTAGTAGCTTGATGTGCTGGCGTCTGTCCCTACCTAGATAAGTATAAGCATACCTCGCTTTGCAGGAAGCTAATGAGACTGTTTCTGATCTCGCTGTCGAGAGATATCTCCTGCCTCGACTCGATGGCATTCAGCAGACTCCTGGCGCGGCTGTTCATAGTCTCATTGTCTTCTCCACTGGATTCTACTAAACCCAGACCAGTTATTCTAAAGAGCATAATATTTATTAGGCGAGTATCCATTCAAACTCAAACTTTTGAATTGTCAGAGTAGGTTAGCTAGTTAGAAAGTTAGTTAGTTAGTAGTCAGAAAGTTCCCATTCCAAAACGGTAGATCTCTATTGGAGAAGAACGGGCAACAAACTCCAAGGACACTCTTTTCTTTTTCTCTCTTTTCTATAACAAAATCCTGGGTATATTATTTTTGTTGCTTCTATATTATATGAGAACAATGTAAAAAATATAAAAGATAAACTGCTGCCCACTGAGTTACCTACCACTATTTACCTTATGTAGGTACGAATATGTTGGCGAGAGCACGACCAAATATACGTACCAGCAGTGCGATTCTGTAACCATCTCACCGTGAAAACTTAGGTGAAGTGAGCGTGGAGTGAGCTGTTAATAGTGTCAATTCTTAGCAAAAACAAACTCACATCACTTAAGTTTTCACGGTGAGATTTTTACAGAATCGACCGGCAGTAGTATGTACCAATCCGAGGCGAGCAAACAAAAGAATCGCATGTTACCTCTCCGTGAACATCCTACGCAGTAGTAGAAAAACGCCTTTAATCTCGTCAAGCGCTTTAAAATATTCATGGTATGATGATTAATTATGATCATTTCCGGGTAAAATTTGATACTTGCTTTACCTACTGGGAAAAATAAAATGTCCTACATACCAACCTAAGATAGAGCTGCCTAAACAGTTACGAAAAGTACTTAGCAAACCTATGAGCAATAGCCTCCTTGAGAATATCAACGAGCATCTGATTGTGCGCGAGCTCAGTCTTCTCCAATATCAACTTAGAGCTTCGCAGCTCTTCCTTCATGGTCGTCAGCAGCCTGCACTGTTCCAGGAACATATCTGTCAGTTGGAGAACCGTTTTATCTTTTAAGTAAAGCAGTAGTAGCGATAAATATTGCACATCGACCTTCGACCAAAACCATTTTATACAAAGAATAAAAATAATTATCAAAAGAAGCAAATTATAATTGTTTTAACAGCTCCTAATAGATACCGGACTGTTTGTATTTCGTGCGACAGAGATAACGCTCTACGAAGCCGAAATTAGGCGATTGTCTCTTTCCAAAGGTCGATGTGCAATATTTATCGCCGGGTACTGTATCACAGTACCTAGCTAGGTGCTTATACTTTATTCACATTCCAATGTGTCTTATTAGCGATAAGTAATTTAATTATAACTTAAAACTCATGTCAGCCTATCGCAGTCCAGTGCTGGACATAGGCCTCTCCCAGGCTGCCCCACAACACCCTGTCCCCCGCCTTCCGCGTCCAGTCTGTCCCAGCCACCTTTTAGATCGGCCCTCCATCACATCACTATATACTCATACTTAGTTGAAGAACAAACAAAAGATAGGTATACTCGTGCATTTACCTTTGGTATTGTGACATATAGGCAGATGAAAAATTTACTTACAAATGCTAACTAAATACGGCGGCGGCGGCGGCGGCGGACTAACGGGCTTTTTTTTTTTTTTTTTTTTTTTCTCTCTTGGCAAGTCGCTATTTGCGCATTTGCCACTAACAAAAAAACTAACGGGCTTCTTCTGGGTGAGCTCACTCCATCGTAGACTTTGTCTCTGTCATCTCTGACCTAGACTAGAGTCAAGAGCAAGCCCATTTCAAATAAAAAAAAAAAAAAAAAAAAATTGGAGACTGATATTGGTAGTTATATGGTAAAACGTAACATCTTTTCACTGACACTTTTGTGCTGCAAAAATCAAAACATACCTAATTATCCTGGTTTCATCGCCAAATACGTATACTGTCGTAACAAGTAGGTACCTAGACAGTCGTACAGCTACCAAACAATGCATTAAGGTCCAATTTATCCAGTACTCACCGCTCAACCGATCAATCTTCTGTTCCATCACAACGAGCATATCACTATCTATCATTTTATCACAGATTCCGCTGTCCATGATGGGCCGCTCATCGCTATCCGAGTGCACGCACAGCTCGGCAGAAGAGTCGCTGAACGTGCTGTGAACAGGCCCGTTCTTTTCAACAGTCATGTCGATCGGATGCTCTTCGCTGTGCAAAGAGTCTAACGATCGGCATCTCCGATATTCGATATTTACGACTTGAGCTCGTTTTGGATCCATGATACAAAGATTTGGTAATGTTAACGTGTTTTGCCCTTTGATAATTTCGATGTGAAGGTTGACTTGGAATTGTTGGTTGTTTGGAATTTTGACACATTTTTCGATCTACCCTCATATTTATTGCGTTGACGAGTTGTTTTCTTTTTTGGAGTTTAATGATTAATAGTTGATGTAGTTTATCGTGTTCTACTTCCTCCATCCATGATACAAAGATTTGGATGTCCGTGACTACCGCAGGACCACCAACGCCAATCGCTTCCATATTTGGTAAATAATTAGTGCTCAATTGGTACTAATTAGTACTCGAACAACAGAATTGGTACCTTAGTAGTTTTCGAGAAAATCGACTTTGAAGGTGGTCCTGCGGTAGTCACGCTCCTTTCAGCAGGACCACCATGAGCGCCGAAAAAGGGCCCACGCTACAGCTATTCTAAGTATACAAATAATTAGTACCCATAAATGTGATATATTTCGTAAAAAAAACAGAACTGTAATATTTGTATTTACCGAGAAATCAACGATGTTAACTTTCTCGCAATTGTTCAGCAGGACCACGATTTTGAATGTTGATTCCAAGTTAGAGAAGCTTGTCGCTTTCCTCAAACCTACATAGAAAATTAGTACCCTGTAAGATAAAATTAGTACCCAAAATTCAAAATTAAAACTCCAGTAGTTTACGAGATATACCATGCCAATGGTGGGGTGGCGGTAGTCACGGTGCCAAATTTTCATTTCAAGATTTCCCTATTAAAAACTCTGTGATTTCTTCCCAAATTTATACAAAAATTAGTACTCCTAAAGAAGTTAAAGCGACTAAAAATCCAGATTCCTAAGTGTTGTATTTTAAGAGAAATTAGCTTTCATTACTTTTCCATACTAAATCTCCGCGTATAACCCGACCAAATTAAGTTGTCAATTGTGCCATTTCCATTGTTCACAAACTAAACTGAATTTGAGTTCAGTGCATCTTTATCTTTCTGTTTCATTATGAAAAGGACAGACAATAAATTTTAGTTTAGTGCTATCAAATTAATCAGCGTCTGACGTAAATAGACGTAACTTTAGTTTAGTAGGCATGTAATGCAAATAATAACCTGCGCGCCATGCCACAAAAAAAAAAAGTTTTGGACTATAGACAAGATACATTTGAATCTCATTTATCTTGTCTATGGTCCAAAACTTTTTTTCAATCTGTCAGATTTCTTTAATAGATTTTCAACTTTATCTCTAAAGCATAAGGTTCAAAGTTGATTGGGGAAATTTGACAGTTTCGGGTAGCTTGATGTGCTGGCATTTGTACCACGACACGTTTCGCTTGCTTTACTTCGGTAATAAAATAATAACCAGCGCGCCATGCCACAAAAAAAAGTTTTGGACCATAGACAAGATAAATGAGATTCAAATGTATCTTGTCTATAGTCCAAAAACTTTTTTTTTTGTGGCATGGCGCGCAGGTTATTATTTGCATTACATGCCTACTAAAGTTACGTCTATTTACGTCAGACGCTGATTAATTTGATAGCACTAAACTAAAATTTATAGTCTGTCCTTTTCATAATGAAACAGAAAGATAAAGATGCACTGAACTCAAATTCAGTTTAGTTTGTGAACAATGGAAATGGCACAATTGACAACTTAATTTGGTCGGGTTATACGCGGAGATTTAGTATGGAAAAGTAATGAAAGCTAATTTCTCTTAAAATACAACACTTAGGAATCTGGATTTTTAGTCGCTTTAACTTCTTTAGGAGTACTAATTTTTGTATAAATTTGGGAAGAAATCACAGAGTTTTTAATAGGGAAATCTTGAAATGAAAATTTGGCACCGTGACTACCGCCACCCCACCATTGGCATGGTATATCTCGTAAACTACTGGAGTTTTAATTTTGAATTTTGGGTACTAATTTTATCTTACAGGGTACTAATTTTCTATGTAGGTTTGAGGAAAGCGACAAGCTTCTCTAACTTGGAATCAACATTCAAAATCGTGGTCCTGCTGAACAATTGCGAGAAAGTTAACATCGTTGATTTCATGTACATTTCAACCGCGCGGCCAACTCATAATATTTGACGAAACTTTGCCAGGAATTAGTGCTAATTTGTTACTTTACACACCCCTTTTCGTGAATTTGTTACAAAAAAAACTAAGACGCTATGACAAAGAATAGTTGGCCGCTAGAACCGCCACTTGCCGTAATCATCGCCCGTGATTACACAGAAACTATATAATATAGATAGACGAATGATGCATCAAAAGAAAGGTCTTAATTTGTTCAATTTGTTACAAAATTTAAAAACGTCATAACGTAAATAAACAAAAAGTTACGTAATATTTAGTTCTCAGGTTATGAGTAGGTAGGTATCTCACCATAAATATCAAATTAATAGAGGCTAATGTGTATGGACAATTAGTTACTAATTTGTTACAGCTAAAAACAGAAAAAAAATACTAGAAAGTAGGTTCAATAATTTGTTAGAGTCGATTTTAGTTGGCCGCTCGGACGGCAATATGCCTAAAATACAATGGTGTTTATCTCGTTATAAAAAGTAGGTTTAAGCTAAGTTTTAGTACTAATCGCCAGGTAACGTAACATAGTTTGGATAAATATGGCGAACATAACTGCAGCATCCATATTTTAGAATATATTTACAATAAATAGTAGTATGAAACCGTATGAGAGTAGGGTGACCATGATTACATTAGTACCTACGAAAGCATGTTTTTAATTTTGTACTCTGTTCGAACGAATATGCGGTTCGTTTTGCGGCCATATTGATGTCTATTGTTCTTAATTCTTTAAAGTATTTAGGTAGGTACTGATAAAATTATCGTTTCTTTGACTTTGCGCAGGTGTTTTATGATGGGAACGATTCCAGAAAAAGGATCTCTTTTGTTTCCAAACTATTGTGAAAAATATTTGTTGCAAAGGGTTTGCAAAGCGATTATTTTTTGTTGTGAATATTGTCATTACTGTGCAGTATTTTGTGGTGTGTGCTCGTACGTATTTAATTCCAGTGATTTTCATACTACTAAGTTATTGAGACAATTATTACTAAATCCAGAAGTATCTAAAAGTGCTTAGCTATGAGTTGTGCACACTTAATGTTGGATTTGTTAATGTAGAACTCACCACCAAAAAGTGTATTGCAGAGGAATCCAAATCAACTGTGGTAAGTTTAATTTTTACAATTTTATGATGACTTGAATAAAGTAATAAACTGTAGTACGTATTATAATACCTTCGGAAATATTACCTAAGTATCTATAAAAAGACATGAAATTCGTCTCTGCCACATTTTAATGTGATTTCACTTCACTTCACATGTGGTCGTCTCGAAGAAGTCTTAAAAATATTCTTAGCTTAATTACTTGAATTAGCTTTTAATTTACCTGTATAATATTATTGTATCGTAAACATACTCCTTTCATTATTTAAAAAGTAATATTTGGCGCCAATTTCAAATCGGAAATCACGGCGTTTATTCTTTTTTCTAAACCAAAGGCAGAGCTCCATTTAAAGGGCTCTTACGTTCCATCCAATCGCAAGCCTGCTTTTATAGTATATGCGTTTCCCGCCAATTATCTATAGTAAAAGAGTGACAATTCAGTCCACGCACGTTTCGTGTTTTCAAACTGTAAATACGTAAAATTGAAATTAGCAAACTTATCAACGCGTGTGTATATATTATAAACTGCTATAGTGATTCCCTAGGGAAGAATTAACTGTTATTTCACTTAACTTGTGAACATTCTGTGAGAAAGTGCACAGCGGCAGCGTGCATCTTGCATCTCGAGACCTAGATCCAGGCAACCTCTAGTGACGAGCGTAATATCCAATGTAAGGATTTCTATCTTAAGGACAGATTCTTAAGCGCTTTAACTGTTCTCTACAATCCGGTGGCTGCTCGCAAACGAAAAAAATCTCCTTTTGAAAATCTTATTATTTCATAATAATTATGTATTGTCGCTGATAATTGAACGTGGAAATGAAAAAAAAATGACATCGTTAATATTTATAAAAATCGGAGAAATCTTTTAAAATAACTCGCTACATCTTTGTCTGTCAAATAAGGACGACTTTTCTTAATTATAGAATAATTTATTACGTTTACGTTTATTGCCCTTAGTATGTAAGTACTTACATAGCAATAATTTGTAGTATGTATATTTTGTGTGTGATGCAGTCAACGGACATTAGACTTAGACCTTTGTATTCATATTATCAATTATCTTTTAAAATAACTCGCTACATCTTTGTCTGTCAAATAAGGACGACTTTTCTTAATTATAGAATAATTTATTACGTTTACGAAAACATGCTTTCGTAGGTACTAATGTAATCATGGTCACCCTACTCTCATACGGTTTCATACTACTATTTATTGTGAATATATTCTAAAATATGGATGCTGCAGTTATGTTCGCCATATTTATCCAAACTATGTTACGTTACCTGGCGATTAGTACTAAAACTTAGCTTAAACCTACTTTTTATAACGAGATAAACGCCATTGTATTTTAGGCATATTGCCGTCCGAGCGGCCAACTAAAATAGACTCTAACAAATTATTGAACCTACTTTCTAGTATTTTTTTTCTGTTTTTAGCTGTAACAAATTAGTAACTAATTGTCCATACACATTAGCCTCTATTAATTTGATATTTATGGTGAGATACCTACCTACTCATAACCTGAGAACTAAATATTGCGTAACTTTTTGTTTATTTACGTTATGACGTTTTTAAATTTTGTAACAAATTGAACAAATTAAGACCTTTCTTTTGATGCATCATTCGTCTATCTGTATTATATAGTTTCTGTGTAATCACGGGCGATGATTACGGCAAGTGGCGGTTCTAGCGGCCAACTATTCTTTGTCATAGCGTCTTAGTTTTTTTTGTAACAAATTCACGAAAAGGGGTGTGTAAAGTAACAAATTAGCACTAATTCCTGGCAAAGTTTCGTCAAATATTATGAGTTGGCCGCGCGGTTGAAATGTACATTTGATTTCTCGGTAAATACAAATATTACAGTTCTTTTTTTTTTTTACGAAATATATCACATTTATGGGTACTAATTATTTGTATACTTAGAATAGCTGTAGCGTGGGCCCTTTTTCGGCGCTCATGGTGGTCCTGCTGAAAGGAGCGTGACTACCGCAGGACCACCTTCAAAGTCGATTTTCTCGAAAACTACTAAGGTACCAATTCTGTTGTTCGAGTACTAATTAGTACCAATTGAGCACTAATTATTTACCAAATATGGAAGCGATTGGCGTTGGTGGTCCTGCGGTAGTCACGGACGTAGATTTGGTAACGTTAACGTGTTTTGCTCTTTGATAATTTCTATGTGAAGGTTGACTTGTCTCACTCTGTATTAAATTTTGACACATTTTTCGGTCTACCCTCATATTAATTGCGTTGCAGCGAGGTGTTTTCTTTTTGGAGTTTAATGACCTAGCTACTGAAGCCTGAAGCCTCTAAGTAATTTTTTTAACATTAATAGTTACATGTAGTTTGACGGTTGGTTTCATGCTCTAAGAGTTTGACGTGTTCTACTTCCTAGCATGCTATTCGCTTGCTCGACTGTAAATAAGTCGCATAAAAGCCCGCGAACGAAGAAAATGCTATTATAAGGTACCACAGGACACCTGTGGTACCTTATAATAGCATTTTCTTACCGTATTTTAGTACTAAAATCAATACCAAATAAATAAAGTAATATATTTTGAAAGTGAGTGGTAAACCCTACTTTATTCTGTAGGCAGTGTGAGGGAACAATATTGCAAAAAAGAAATAAAAAACATAGTTTAATTACAAATCAAATACGCATTTATTGATATAGTGTATTTCTTAGAGTAATACTATCAATGTTAAGAGTACCTAAAGCGTCGACAAAAATAATAAAATAATCTTATAAAAAAACAACATGGACCCCCCACTCGATGTTGCAGCTAAAATAGAAACGATGACTAATTTTCTTGTATTAATCGACACGCTATTATAATTTCTAACGTGACGATATTATGTTGGACATCTACGGCATCATGATAACACACACACGCTTTGAAATTTCAGTCAACAACAACGTTAACAACGACAACAAAGAATGCATTGTTTGTAATAAGTTACAAAATTTAATTATAATAAGGAGTTAGTATTCAGTTAGGATGAGTTTAGATAAATGTACAATTGTACACTATCGCTAGGTTTCCCTGTAAGGATAGATGTAAGTTGGGAAATAAATAAAATAAAAATGGTATAACATAAACCTATTACCATATATTCTATGGACGTGGACGTCCACCATAATATCGTAAAGTTAGAAATTATACAAGCGCAACATGGTGAGCGAAAACCATACTTAAATTAAAAAATCAGAAATATTAATGAACGATTCACTGTTTACTCAATTAATATCAAATCACACAAGTCTGTTATGTAGTGTCAGTCTGTGTCAAAAACGATTGACAATACTTATTAGCAATTGACTATATGTACTACCTTAACCTAGAGACTAATTAATAATCGGGAAATTATGGAATCGTGGTTTATTAATCAAGATTTAATCCGCGTTTTTTGGTGTAACTTGACACAGCGGTTTTCCAGGTAAATTTTCAGAATTTATAGTTCTTAGGTGCAAAAGTAAACGCGTTTAATCCTGGCACTTGGGCATTTGGACAATAGAAAATATGCGCTACATCTATTGAAATAAAGTTAATTTTGTAATAATGAAATGACGCAAATATTATAGTCCGATACATTTTGTATCAAAATTCAAAGCGCTCTTATCGGAACGCAGCAAGAGCCTTTAATGCCCTTGTAAACACTTTTGTTCATACGGTACTGAATGAATAGAAAACTGCATCAGAAAAACATGTTACAAAACTGAGATATCGTTTGTCCCTTACAAACGTTCAACTTTGTGAGGGACAGAGTGAGGAGCCCTAAAGATACAGCGCATTCTATCGTACACTAAGAAAATTAAATAGTGTCAACAATAAGCGAGCGGACTGCCATGTCGCTATAGATTTAGACGCTTTCAAACCAAGCAAAGGTCAGCTTTGAGCAAGATATAAGCACCCACCTCTTTTATTTTAAAGGAATGTCAAAACTTTCTTGCTTTTGTATAACCTATACGGCGATCCTTTCAGACTGTTTTAAGTTGTTGTATACTAGGTCTAAATCTATGGCTGTTTCAAACATACGCCTTCGTACGTCATTCTAAAATCATTAATTAATTATTGTCGTCCCTACGAATTACTTAAAATTGTGGTTACTGTGCTTGAAATAAATATTCAGACACAGTACCCACAATTTTGTTGGTATAACTGACTTCGAAAATCACAAGGATGGAATTACTATTGAAATAATACAAATATTATTTTATTTCGCACCAAACTGGCAAAAATACAAAGATCTTTTAGAAAATTTTGTTTTTCTTTTTGGGTGATTCAAAATGGCGTACGAAGCGTGACGTTCAGAGGCTACTAACGCCATAGCCTGCTTACTACATAATAATATAATATATAATATTATATACACTTTGTGACGTTCTCGCATTTGTACACGTACGCATTATTGAGTAATATAGGCATCGATGACATACTATTGTAACGCTCGGTTTCGTTAACAATACATTTACAAAGTGTAATTGAAATAAAAGAAATCCTGAAAAGGTTCATTGGTTCATTGTCTTTTATTTATAAACAAGCTGACCCGACGGACGTTGTCCTGTCCAATGTCAATCATTCATATAAAATGACAAAAGAAAAAATGACATTAACTCTTTCTTTTTTTCGGAATAACTTTTCCAGTTTTTCTTATCGTAAAAACCTAATTCGGACTGTTACGAACATTTTAAAACAAATCAGCTGAATTGTTCCAGACGTTCTTAAATGATGCACAGCACCAACGAAGAGCATTTGATTTG
This sequence comes from Luperina nickerlii, assembly GCA_963855955.1. Taxonomy (NCBI): domain Eukaryota; kingdom Metazoa; phylum Arthropoda; class Insecta; order Lepidoptera; family Noctuidae; genus Luperina; species Luperina nickerlii. The sequence continues at coordinate 22,903,402 of OY979667.1, forward strand.
AATTTATGTATATAGATGATATCGAATTCAAAGCACCACATTTCTAGTTGTCAGTTATGTCAATTACACCTTGTATTGAACACGTTATAGCAATTATTTTAGAATTATTTTTAGTTTTACAGATTAATAAGTTACCCACGTAAGTTCACGACAATACTGCGACACACGATAACTTGCAAAATGTGTATGTACTATACACCTGATGCTTACCTTTGAAGAGGCCCCAAAAGGGTATAGGCAGAGGTGCATATTACATCTACAAGGAGAGCCAATTGCCATTAACCGGGCACAAAATCTCCAGACTGGTAACTTAAGGGTTTATTTATAAACGTTACTTAAGTTTAAGTAATAATAAGCAACAGTTTAACCATACACTTCTGACGTTTAAACGTCTCTTAATTTTAAGGAACGTTTATAAATAAAGGGGCTATGACACTGGTCTATCTGGGGATCTAAGCCAGGACGCTACGCTCAGCAGTCGCAATCGGTCATTGAAACCCACAAGTCGGTTATCTGTAAAACTAATATAATTCCCAAACAAGCGCTATTAAACCTCAATCAACCAGCTTTCAAACATCTGACATATGATTAACGTATATAATATTTATGTATAAAGCGCTCTATATTAACAATACATAAAGTTATCATGTATACTTTTCAGTGTGTCGACCGCAGTAAGGTCACTTTATTCAAATAGTATACTAAATGGCTATGATTTATACTGGGGGAGTCTATATCCTATGGCCTATGAGGAATAAAGAAAAAGAAAATCACAATTTAAATTGTAAGATGTCAAAAATAGGCCTCAATGAGCTTGTTTCGAGGAGGATTTCTAAACACATAGATAACTCGACTTGTTGCGAGACTTAGGGCCAGTTTCTCGAACGAAAAACATTGCAAAATTAATGTGACAATTTTGACTGGCTGTTGATATTTAGACCTTGTCCAGAAAGGGTGAATTTTGCCGCTCCATTTCCCTTGATACGTGCACTCGCTCTGAAGTTCGCGCGTAATCTGGACGCAACAAGGAGTTTCTAGTATCTCGACTCGCGCGCAACACGTACGAGTTGAGTCCGGCGAAGGGCACGCGATCATTTTAAATTCGTGCGATGCTTGTGCACACAGTGTATTGGTGCACAAGCATCGCACGTATGAATTCGCTTTTCTGGGCAGTTTTAGCGCCCTTGACAATTTGTCACATTAATGTTGCGATCATTTTCGTGCGAGAAACTGGCTCGTACCATTGAGTTGTGTTTTAGCATTCGACTGCGAACATTTTTTGCTGCAGATATATTTTGGATCGTTCGAACTTGAAACACACCTCTGGCAAACCCATGAAATCTAAGTAACTTTGCCGATACGCTCGATCCAGCTGTAACAAGTAAATTAGGTGGTCACAAACATGATTGTGTATCTCCTCCGAAGTTATAGAAAGGAGAAACTTTACGCACACATGAGCACTCTATTCCTTTAGTAGTTCGTGCGTAATTTTCGTTGTTATAAAGTACGTATTACTGATTACGGAACCCTTAAAATCTTGTAGATGTTCATAACAAGATGCATCTGTGCATATGATCTCGTGTGAGGTTCTGCAGATCAAGCGTATCGTACAAGCATGTCAGGGAATTCTATACTCTATTTTTAAGTGGCACAGAATCTTATTTCACTATAATTACTTTTAAAGTAACAGTCAAGTTTTACGGTTCAGCTTGATTCGCACTTGCAAACACGTTACGTGGCAGATACAGACTACAGCACTGGAAAAAGTTATTATATAATAATAATAATAATACCAATTTTGTTGTTCGAGTACTAATTAGTACCAATTGAGTACTAATTATTTACCAAATATGGATGCGATTGGCGTTGGTGGTCCGGCGGTAGTCACGGACATGACTTGTCAGGGCAGCAATCCAATAACAACCTTATTATAACGAGAATAAGGCTGCCTTGTCACCAGAGATGAGCGAGGATGCGTAGCGAGGGATGTGTGTAAAACTAACCAATACCAACGTTAACTTAGTTCAAGCTAAAAAATGAAGCGACTTCATATCATGTGACATTGTACCGTTTTTGAAGACCGAATGTGGGGTAGGTAACATATTATCTAAGTGTTTATACTTATTATATCAATGTGTGACTGTGAGAATATTTTGATGTCTATGTAGTCACGTATCTGCTTGTGTCAGTAGATGTGAATCCAGCTTCATATCTTGTAAATGCCTTGTCTTTCAGGTCTACGTCAAGGGAAGAACCTTAAGTCACTATTTTATTGTTTCATAATTATAAAGTCATGCACTCAGTCAAGTCATCACACATTAGACTAGCACGTGTTGGTGTTTCGATATTTTTTATGAGCTTACAAATAAACTGGCGACAGTCTTTATGATGCTATTCTCTGACAAGCACGAGGTTTTATGAAAAATGTTTTTATATTAAATACTAATGACGTAAGTATGATTGGTATTTCCAAATGTAATGGCTCTAATATAAAATGGTCAATTCTGAACACGTTTAGACGTTTTTTTGAGTAAACTCTCTTTGATGACTTATATAAGGAGCTATAGACGAGCTGGTAGTTAAAAGATATGGGCCGCACTGGTCGATCTAAGGTTAAGCTACGCGTGTCGCGGTTAGTTGTTGGATGGGTGACCATCCATTACATATCGAAACCTCTCTGTGCTTCGGAAAGCACGTTATGCCGTTGGTTCCGGGTGTCATTCGTCAGATATTTAACAGTCGTTACGGGTAGTCAGAAGCCCAAGCCTGCCAAACAGTCTTACCAAGGGTTATTGTGTTACCCAGTAACTGGAATGTGGATGTTAGATAAACAGTCGCTCCATGTAAAATACTGGTATTCAGCTAAATCCGATTAGACCAGAAGCCGACCCCAACACAGTTGGGAAAAGGCTAAGTAAATTGATTGATTGTTATATTAGGAGCTATTTCGTATATGGGCGCTATCCTTAGCACTGAGGGAACGACGAAGGAGTTATTTATACCAAACATCGGCCATTGACTATTTTATACTAGAACCGACAAACCCTATATTAATTTCTACAAAACAATTTTTCAGCAATTATAAATAACATAAGCTCCTCGGAGATTACGCTCCTAAATAAAAAAAGTCACTTTTTACAAGAATTATCAAACTTAAAACAATGGTACGTCTTCTTTTCGGAACGAATGTCAACAATTTATACTAATCATGTAGTCCTTATAATATCACATTGTAGCAACTGTCTGTGTCGATCTATACTCAAGCGTACGCTGGCGGGGAAAACTACTGGAAGGCGTTATTTATACAACTTTAATATTTATTTAACCTGAACCTAAAAGGTCATTGTACTCATCATCTAATATCCTTACATAATATAAAACAAAGAAAGAAAATTACGGAAATTCGAAAAATAAATTGCATCCGTGCGAAGCTGGGGCGGACCGTTAGTAATATTATAAATTCGAAAGTAACCATGTCTTGTATGTTACCTTTTCACGCCTCAACCACTGAACGCATTCCGAAAAATTTGGCAAGGAGATCGCACCCTGAGGAAGAACATAGGCTACTTTTTGCCCCGGTAGCATGCTCCCGTGGGATAATTTCTGGTACACACGCGGGCTAAGCCGCAGGCAGAAGCTAGTTATGAATAACTTTTAGTAAGTTAGCAAACCTGAAATGACAAAAAAAAAAAATAGGCTGCTCCATAGATTTGTGTTCATCAACAAAATGTATGGAGCGGCAAATTGTTTTTTTTGCGATTTCATGATTGGTGATGTAAAAGCTGTTCGTAATGAGTACAATGACTGCTTTTCAGGTTTTGGCGTAAATAAAAACTAAGTTTTTATAAAAGATACCTACGTCGGGAGGCGTGGCGACAACTCGCTATTGCCAGTGGAATAATGTCGATAATGCTATGAATCTTTCTTTACTTTAATCGCACCATAAATTAATCAGCCTCTAATGTTCCCACTGCTGGGACACAGGCCCCCCTTTTCGAAAGGGAGTGGGCTGTAATCTACCACGCGGGCCCAGTGCGGGTTGGTAGATGTCACATGTCTTCGAATTTTTGGTTCTAGGATATGCCGGTTTCCTCACTACGTTTTCCTTCACCGAGTTGAGAGGGTGATGAAGTAATTTACATAAAGTAAAGGGCTTGTCTACCACTGGATTACCACTGCTCTTCTTAATCACACCGTTTGCCGAATTTTGGGAAAAAGGGGCTTAATTTCGGGTCAGCAGGATTTCGGTTTATCCTGAAAACTAGTCGGGAAATCCCGGAATAATTAAACATGTATGTGACTAGCAGTACCTAGCTGGATGTGTAGTAAAAAAAGTGGTTCATGAAAACTGGGTAAAAAGACACAAAAAAGACATGACAATAAAAAAGTCTTGTCACCGTCGCGGCCCGATGTATCTTTAATTAAAATATCGCCAAACGCAAACACAATATAATACGTTACAAGCACAATGTTACAAACACATCACTCACTGCAAATTATAAGATGTCACTATTATATCGTGTCGATCGCTACGTAGGAATTCCGAAAGTGATGTGTGGCGAGGAATATAAATCACTTAAAAACAATATTTGTGTTAAATATACGAGTTTACAATAATTGTCAAAGGGATAATTTGAATATTCATTTTAGAATCAACAATAATTTTTAAGGCGAAATGTGTCCCAGAGAAGATGTTTTGACGCATTTCGGCTGCACGTAAAATCAATTTTTGTCCTCAAAAACTACAAATTTGCCTTATTTTTTTTCATGATTATTAAAATTGAAGATTTTCTTTAGTGAATTATGAGGGCCAAAACACGATTGACATTATTTGACTCGATACAAAAAAATCGCAAAGTTTCCTCAAAATTAGCATTTTTTATGAGAAAAAACGGTTTTATTCGTTTGTAAATACAGCAATTTCAATAAAATTTCGTCTATACGTTCACCATTAAAGACTTTAGGGGATTATGGTTTTATTTTATTGTAAAAGAGCAAATAGAATTTTAAAAAGAAATATTTATAAAAAGCGGGCGCGCAGGTCAGACATCCCACCGCTCCTGCAGTCCCGTCAGTCGGCCGCAGCGCGTCTTAGAGAGCACCCGTGTACAACTTTATTGCGCCCGTTTTCGCCGACTACTCAAGCGGATATTGAAATAAAGTAATAAAAAAATATATTCAGCTCAAGAAGCAGAAATTGATGAACCTGAATAGGTAAGTTTTTTTATTTATTATCCCAAAATATACCAATTTTGACATTTGACATTGACGTACTAACTCGTATTTATTGTAGGTATAAGCACACAACTTTCGTTTTGAAAGTCCGTTGTATGAACCCCGACATACGACGCCGCGAAGGCGGCGGCGAGTTTTGATAGGTCTTATCAAAACTCGCCGCCGCCGCCGCCGCCACTGCGCGGCGCCGTGTGGGGTTCATACAAATCCAAGAGTGACTGATGCAGCGGCGCCACTGCAGTTGCAGCTGCGGCATAATGTGTAAACAGCCTAATAAAGATAGATAATTATGGTCTAAGGGTCAGCTCACACCGAGACGCGACGCGGCGCGACGTGACGTAACAATAGTGCAAATGTGTATCTTTTTGTGTAGTAAATAAAGTTAGATTTTGAGTCGCTATTAAAACGCAGCGCGATGAAGCGCGGCGCCGCACTGCGTCGAGCCGCGTTGCGAAATGTGTATCTTTTTGAGTAGTAAATAGAGTTAGATTTTGAATAGCTCTATTGAAATGTATGCGCAGCGTCGCGTCTCGGTGTGACTTGACCCTAAAACTTTCGTGTAGGTAGGTACCCAATTGCTTTATTTATACATATGGTTTATTATTTTGTTTTTACAGAACTGGTATCAACACTGAGTCTGACATTACGGAGTTGCCAGCTGACTCACAAGAAATAAGTAAATCTGTCACACCACCACAATTGCCAGAAACTTCTGATGGGGGCACTAGTATAATTTCAATCAGTATCACCCAAGTTTTTTGACTAAACTCTCTTACTTATCTACTTATGCCCTATTAAATATAACCGTCACGTCTGCGGAGTTTCGCTAGCTTATTTAATTTGACCCTGTGTACTAGTGAAAGCTTTTCAAAATTCTAAAGTATAACAAAAAGAATACCCAAGTTACTATAAATAAAAACAGTAACTGGTACTTTCAGGCTCAAGGACAGCTACGAGTGACGGGCAAGCAGCGATGCATTTTCGGGATATGGGGAGGAGAAGATGAAAAAATGGAAATTGTATACATCCAAAAAGATGACGACTTTTGGAAAAATAAAATGGAGCCATAACTTGTCAACTTTTATCACACACACATTCTTCCAGAGTTGGTTGATTCCCGCCGAAACCGTGGCATGCCTTTCAGAGGCTCTGAAAAATAATTTGCAGCCGATAGAGAACCCGTTATAGAACCCCGCTAAAAACATGAATGATACACCCCCTATTTTATTTTTTAATATAATTACAAAAGCTGTTATACTTACCTGTTTTTTCATTTCTACAGGGTATTTTTTTTATCAATACCCAAATTTTCACAGGGCTGTTCTACCCATGAATATGAACAACTTTTACAATGGGACCAACTCTGAAATCACGAAAAAAATCTGCTGATTCATACATTTTGGTCGAGTACCTATGTATTAAATTTTTGTAAGAAACAGCAGATTTTTTTTCGTGATTTCAGAGTTGGTTCCATGGAGAAAGTTGTTCATATTCATGGGTAGGAAGGACACCTTATGAAAATTTTGGTAGCGATAAAAAAAATATCCTATGAAAGAACCGGTTTTTTGGTAAAACCGGTTTGGATTCTACTTCTCATACTAGTACCCATTCAAACTCAAACAGCGAACTAATTGGGATTGTTATAGGAACTCATAAGTAGGTACTTATTTTATTATAAGAAAGCCAGTATTCGTAAGTAGATAGGTATAATATGGTGCTATAAATAAATATAAGATAATATTGTAATTACCTAATTACAATACTATACTACTACACTGTACTTGTACTATATTATGTACTCAGTATATATTTTGAGAGAATAAATAAATTTCTATAAATCCCTACTGCGCAATTAGTACCAATTAAAACTGCTACTTGTCGCTACAGTCCGACCGCCGTCGCGCCGTATGCGCGACCCTCTGCAGAAGTATTTTGGTTCACGAGAGACGGTCGCGCTAACAGCGCGGCAGCGGTCGGACTATAGCTTGCCGGCCGAGTGCAGCAGAGCGCGGGGCCCCGCGCGCCTCTTACCCGTCCGCGTCTGCTTCACCCCCTCAAAACCTACGTGACTACGATACCATTTCGCCTTAAACAATGCTAAAATGTTTTTTAGCTTGGCAATTGTTTACTTAACAATCTTTATAATTATAATTTCTAATTAGATGTAAAAAAATATACATAAAAATACTCGTATATTTAAACCATAAATCAGTAAACAAATGGAGTGTTAATGTGCGGAAGAATCAAAATGACTGTCGACAACACGTATCGATATGTATTGTGAAAAATGTCAAACTGCTGAAATGGGGCATTGAAAAAAAAAAACATTATTATACCGAATTTAATTTTCAGGGAGGATTTATGGGTACTTGCATAAAGTAGCGGGTTTTCCGGTACAGATCACTGCAGGAAAGATACGGTTACAATGCGGTAACCGTCTCTTTACGCACGAGTTAATAAGGGCTATTTTACCCGCACCGATCGGTACCGCCTTGTCTTTATTGGGAACCCGCGTCTTTACAAGATAAGACGACACAGTCGCAGTCTCGCCCGATCACATCACTACACAAAACAGCCCATTTGTTTCCACGCACACAGCCCGGCCGGCCGGCGCGTCACACGGCCGCCTTGACCAGCGCCTCCGTGGCCATGAGCAGCATGCGCAGCTGGCGCGCCAGCGCGTGCGCCGGGTGCGCCGCCAGGAACGACATCAGCTGCTTCTGCAGCTCGCGCACCACGCCCGGCAGGTGCTCGCGCGTCACCGGGTTCGACGTGTCCAGGTTCATTACTGCTTCTTCTAGGTATCTGCAATTCGATGGTTTACTTTAGTTTTCTTTTTAAAACAGCAGATCCTTCGGTACTTTATACAGCAATTGAAACATGATTACAGTGGTCTAGTAGTTGTGTGCGCTACTATTAAGCGTGAGGTCCTGGGTTCAATTCCCGGGTCGGGCAAACTGTTATTGGGTAAAAACCAATAGGAACCAAACCGATTGGAATTTCCAGATAGACCAAACCGATTGGAATTTCCAGATGGAAAATCATCTGGAAATTCTCAGCCCGGATTCTGGATTTATGCACGGTATACATACTGCTTGAGCTTGCAAGGATCAGAACCATTTAGCTCAACCATTTTAAAAGAAACCAAACTATGCTTATATATCGCAAAAGAGGCAAGTACATAACTACAAAGTTATTTTGGCGCGTGACCAAAATCAGAACGAACATCGCCATCTTGTTTTGTCACTACAATTTCTATAACACAATTTCAGAAATGTTTATTAACAACGTCATTCGAGTAACAAAAATTTCTTGTTGCAGTGTACTTCCATGGTTGCAAAACCTTTAGATCTCATCATCGCGAGTTTGTGTTTCCGAAGATGAACGATGATTCCCGAAGCGCTTCGTATCCCTCACTTACCGATGCTTGAGCGGCGTGTCCCGCTGCATGTCTGCGGCCAGCTGCTGCACCAGCGACAGCAGCACGTGCTGCTTGAGCTTGCAGGGCGGCCCGAACACCGCGCCGGGGTCGGCGGCGCGGCACGCGCACATCACCAGCGCCAGGTCGGACGCCGACAGCGCTTGTTGGAAGGCGCCGTTCACGTCGCCGCTAGCTATCAGTGACTGGATCTGGGCGACTTGCATCTAAAAGAAGACGAGGTTTTAGTTGGTGCTCGTGTTGGCTGTTGTGTAATTTTTGGGTGGTATTTACTGAAGACCAATTCTCGTACTTAAAACTTTCAAATTCAAGTCACTGTAATGTGGATTGTGTGAAGAATATGAAAGAAAAGGGAGTGAATGATAGCGTGATGGTTGACAGTGGAGAACGGAAGGAGAAAACGTGTTGTGCCGACTCTAACGGGACAAAGACAGGAAGACCGAAGATGATTCTGTATTTTTGACAGATTGAGAGTGAGAATAGAATGCGAACGTTCGCGAAGATACGAGAATTGCCCCCCTAGTGTCATGATTTGTACAGTACAGTCAGCAACAAATTTGGTTAACATAACACTAATTTTTAAACGCCAAAATTTTATTTTTCCCGATTTCTTAAAAACGGCAGATGTTGTCATTTTGTTTGATAGTACAAACAATGGCTTGCATTGCATAAAGGCATATAAGCAGTGCCTACCTCAATAAAAGCCTGTCAATCACATTTTAGTGTGTGACCCACAGTTAGAAACTCACAAAATTATCATACTGAAGAAAGGGATGGAGAGATCGCCGATAGTGATGTGAAAATGAAAATCCAAGATGGTGGCTGCAAAAATTTTCAAATTTTTCTTCATGGGTGTGGTTTTCATGGTTTTTGAGGGTGCTGAAGCCAATAATAAAAATCCAAGATGGCGGCTGTAATTTTTTAAATTTTCATCATGGGTGTCGTTTTCATGGTATTCGAGGGTGCGAAAGCCAAAAGAAAATCCAAGTTGGCGGCTGCGAACTTATTGAAATTTTTCATTATGGTGTCGTTTTCATGGTTTTCGAGGTTGCTGGAGCCGAAAATAAAGTCAAAATGAAAATCCAAGATGGCAGCTGTAAATTTTTTTTTGTTTAAAATAGATACTTTTGTTTTATGTTTCTGATTAGTGACCGCGTCTATCTAGACTACGGACGTGTATGGGGTACCCCAAGTTAAAAGTGACAAATAATAACTATGTAATTTAAAAAAAAAACAACCAGCTTCCAAAAGAAAACACTACAAAGTGAAAAATAACTTTAATTCGAAAGTCGGTGGCAAAAAACGAAAATATAAAACCAAAGACACCGATTTCCGAAAGTTCCGAAATTTAAAGTTATTTTTCACTCTGCAGGGTTTTTTTTTTGGAAGTCGGTTGTTATTTTGTAAATCGTTTTTAATTTCAGTTATTGATTGAAGAAACTAATATTAGGCAGTATTTGTTGCTGACCGTTGGGAAATATAAACGTACTCATCAGACTAACTTAAAAATTATACAAATGAAACATTTACAGGAGTCATTTTAAATTCAAATAAGGTTTCATAACAAATAAATAAATTATTGTACGTTAAAATAGTTATTACTGATAATATACAGGGTGTACCAGAAAGGTGTGTTCAAATTAAAAGGTGTGATATAGACCATCAAACTGAACAACTTTCTTCATGCGACCAATATCTTAGTCGCGAAAAATTTATCAACTGTCCCATACAAAACTTCCATACCTACTCGATCCAAATGTATGAGACGGCTGATTTTTTTCGCGGTAACAATACTGGACCCATGGAGAAAGTTACAGCTACAGACCATCAGACATCAACATGGTGTGGTACACCACACCCTTAAAGATCATTGGGAGTAATCTAACCCGGTTTGTGAAAACTTGCGTACAAAAACCAAACTAGATTTGATTTGAAAGTGGAGTATAAGTTAACAAGATAAATCTAGTTTAGACTTCACTTGTTAAGTTCATGTACTTTTTTTTTGTTTTTTTAAGAGAGTAAAAATTAACAGGTCAATAAAATAAATCGATGTTTATACCGGCTGTAATGCATAAGCAGGAAACTCTGGTACGGGATATGCAGCGGCCGTAATGCACGGACAACCAAACTCTGACAGAAGTTTGCTGTGTTGAACGTGTAAAAATAGTAGATTTTACAACAAGTGCACAAAACAAACCATTTTTATCCGAGACTTTTAGCAGCCCGAGCCGAAGGCGAGGGCTGATAGTAATGTCGAGGATAGAAATGGTTTTGTGGACGAGTTATAAACTCTGCTTTTCACTTCGATTGCGAGGAAATAAAACAGTAGTATAACATAACATTTGTTTAATTAAAATTCAAAGTAAAATTAGAACAGTTTTGAATACTGAAGGAAATATTTTTTTTTTAAATCTTACGACATTGATATTAGGCTGCAGACCTATACAGCCTACTATTAAATTAATTTTGTAATAATAATTTTCTTAAATCAACTAACCTACCGTATTTGAATTAAAATTTTAATATCTATTATATCTTAAAAAACACATAAGGCAAATAAAGTAAATATTATATAATAACAAATTCTTTCTATGAACTTCTTATTGCATTTGGCTGTATGGCTCATTTTCTTTGCCTTAATATAATACATTTATGAGTAGATACATTAACGCCCTTGTGCACAAAATTCGATTTTGTGCAGCCTATACCCTGCACAAAGAAGCACTTTCAGAGCATGAGAAGTGAAAAAGTATTTTTTTAATTTTTCCCAATATAAAAATGTAAAACAGTCAGTACCCACATTAATGGAACCCATACTATCGTAAACTAGAGACATTAATTTGTCTATTATTATTATTTATTCCACCCTATTTTATTTATGTACACCGTGGGTATAGTTTCCATACGTCTTTGACCACACCTTTCTGATACAGTGTATTTATGAAAACTACTGCTACTTATGACTTTAGTAATAAACATTTTAGTGAAAACAAAATACAATCAGTATCAGAATATTATACTTGTAGGAGAAAAGGTAATGATTCTTGGACGCAATTTCTTGGAACATTACGATGTGGTCTCTGGAAGAATTACGAGAAGATAGTTTTTAAGTAAATATTTACTTTATACAAATCATAAATAGCTTGGGCTTTCCCTCTCTTGGGGATAGCATAGGCCTCCCTCCATTCCTTCCGTAGTTCGCGAGCCCGCCTCTTTTCAGTTTTGGCGGAATCTGTACAGTTCATCCGCCATCTTTTACGTGGCCCACCTCACTGTCTCAGGATACCATTGTTGTTCTATCTGGGCCCATAATTTGAGTCCCATTTAAGTAGAGCAGCCTTTTTGGTCACGTCAGCTGTTTGTGTTGGAGTGCGGTATTGTTTCGTTAGAGCTAATAAATAAAGTGAGCATAGCGCTACCTGCCGGTCGTGCGCGTGGTGCGAGTGCGGCGTGGCGGGCGAGTGCGCGCGCGACGCCAGCGCGGCCGAGCGCGCCTGCTCGCGCCACCAGCTCAGCTCCTTTTCTAGTACACTGTGCGAAACACAGAGTTCATTTGTTTTAAAAGTGGTCATTTTCCCAATAAACGACGCTAAGATAATTTTGTTTTATTATTTTTCTTGAGGTTCAAAGTGTACCACAGAAAACAGTTTGATGAATAGGCTAATTTGATGATGAATCGCTATTGTCGTTTAGATCGTTATTCAGTTCTTAGTTGTTAATGTTGTTAACCATAGACAAATATCTTTAATCATAATTATCAATAATTAGCCACGGGCCAGTCGGGCGCGAACCACACTGAGAGTAGAGTGAAGAGCGTTACCTGTGCGCAGTGTCCCGAATGACGTCAGCGATGTGCAGATGCTGGTTGTTGTTCTGCGCGCTGTGCAGCGCCTCGGCGTGGCGCTCCAGCGCGGCGCGCAGCCCGGCCGTGGCCGCCGCGCCGCCGCGCTCGGCGGCTGCGCGCGCTGCAGCCTCCGTATTGGCTGCGACTGCACGCGCATTGAACACAAGCAAAAAAATAATGTTTATTTGGCACTGTTCGCGCCAACACTACTCGACTAAAATCTCGTCAGCGCCGCGCTTCCCATCACTAGAGCGCACCCCGCGCCTGCCCTCACGCCCCGCAACGCGTCTGCGTCGAGCGAGCCGCCCTCCCGCCCTCTTGCTCCGCTACCGCCAAGGACTACACACGCGCCCATGCGCATCTAACCGCGCGCGCCACATACATAACTTAGTCAATTATTGTAATATTGAAGTCATTAAAGGTATTAATAATTTGTTCACCTACTGACTATTTAATTTCAAACAAAACTACTTGTGTAAATCGTGTTGAGAAACCCACGCGCTTACAGGCACTAAACCAAGAAGCACAAAAAAAAAACAACTAACGATGATCAATTCCAAACGTCCAGTTTAGGTATAATTTCCACAATTTTCAAGAATGCTGATGCCGTAAATGATTTCAAAATTATTATCTAAGATGGTGTTGGAGCAAAAATCAAATCGACCCTACTTCAACACTATCGTCTTTCTCATTCTAACTCATAAATATTATTTTTTACTATGCGAGCTTGCCCTTACCTCTTGGCTTATTCACTATCACTGAATCCTTACTTTCTCATAGTGACCACTACCCTTTTAGGCACGGCTCACGTAATATTAGTAAACACGCCTTTCAATATATAAATAAAAGGATAACAATCGTATTATTAAAATCCTTAGAACGGCCTTTCCTTTAGTGTTCCCTTTAACCCTAAAAGATGGCAGCAACCATGTAAAATACTGATATGCAGTCTGCATCCGGTTAGACTGGAAGCGGACCCCAACATAGTTGAGAAAAGGCTAGGCAGATGATGATGAGATGGGAGCAAGCACAATTTGCCTTTCTTTTGTCATAGGTGTTGCGTCTTGTAATTCATCATCTAAGTGTGCAAGAAATAATACATCTATGACCTGTTTCAGAAGTATCTAATAACAATGTAAACAATTGAATCAAAAAACTGGCCAAGTGCGAGTCGGACTCGCACACGAAGGGTTCCGTACCACAAGGCAAAAATGCCGAAAAAAAACACGTTTGTTGTATGGGAGCCCCCCTTAAATATTTATTTTATTCTGTTTTTAGTATTTGTTGTTATACCGGCAACAGAAATACATCATCTGTCTAACCTTTTCCCAACTATGTTGGAGTCGGCTTCCAGTCTAACCGGATGCAGCTGAATACTAGTATGTTACATGGAGCGACAGCCTATCTGACTTCGACAACCCAGTTACTGGGTAATACGATACCCCTTGGTAAGACTAGTTGACAGAATCGGGCTTTTGACTACCCGTAACGACTGTCGAAGATCCACGAATGCCAGCCGGGACCAACGGCTTAACGTGCTTTCCGAGGCACGGCGTGGTCACGGTATGTAAAGATGGTCACCCATCCACAGACCAACCGTGGCAAGCGTAACTTAACCTGATCAATCGACCTGTGCGGCTGTTATTATTTAGCCACGGGCCCCTCATATAACAATTGGGATTAATTTTATAAGCTCAATTTTCATCGACAGCTTTCAAAAATTTGAAGATATTGACATCCACCAATCCGCACTGTGCCCGCGTGGTGGATTACGGCCCACTCCCTCTCGCCGAGAGGAGGCCTGTGTCCCAGCAGTGGGAGCATTATAGGTTGATTATGTTAAGATGTGTTTTTACACTTTATCAGATAGTTTTAGAACAGACTATATCTACATAACGGCCGCATGTATACAGCAGATATACTCACACTCCTTGGTCCCGTTCTGGAAGGCTTGGTTGATCTGCTTGAAGATCTGCGCGTGCGTTTTCTCCATGACCGGCACGACACTGTTGAACAACGCCTCGCGAAACGACTCACGCACCATGTCTGATAGAGACTTGGCGATGGAAGTGCTGAGGCGCTCCATTAGCATCTGTAGGGGAACAGGAAAGTTTCAATGTTCTGTGGGTACTAGCGACCCGCCCCGCCTTTGCGCGGTTTTTACGACTTTCACCAACCAACCAATTTTCATCGATATAGTGCAAATAATCATGAAGTAAAATGGCTGTGTAATATCCGGACGGACGGACAGACGGACATGATGACATTACAAGGTTTTCGTTTTAGTTATTTGATTACGAAAGCCTAAAAAGAAGAATTGATTATAGTCGCCCCTTCCAAAAGTTAGTTCATCATACCTTGCTGTTGGCCAGCTTGTCGATGTTCTCGCGCAGCAGCACGTCGGTGGCCGTGATCTTGCTGGCCAGCTCGTGCTGCAGCGCGCTCGCCAGCGGCTCCAGCGCGCGCGCCGCGCCCACGCCGGCCGCCTGCGCCGCGCGCGCGCTCGCGGCCTCGCCCACGCGCGAGATGCGCTCCCAGCTGCGGGCGAACCAAATCTTTATTGCTGAATACGCTACATTACAGATGAAAAGACTCAGCAGGCGGACGGGTCGGGGGAACAAGAAATTACACGAGGAGGAATCGCGGGCAGAAGCTAATGATGTTCTGTGGTATGGATTAGAGCAATCACATTTATAAAGACAACCAAAGTTTATTGGATTTGATATTCTCTAACAGCCCTGAGCGCGTTAAAGTATGTAAGGTTGCTAAGCCTTTGTCGAAGCTGGATTCGCGTCATCCGCCAGTCCGCCGATGATGGCGATGGTCCGACCGGAGACACTTACTGTAACAAGAGAGCTCTCTTGAAACAGTGTATCCGGTCGGACCGTCTTCCTTTGTCAAACTTTAACAGATGTGATTTCGATGCCGTCAATAAAAAACTGGCAGCTATTGCTTGGAGAAGTGGCGACACACTAACCCTTACATTTTGATCGTTTTATTCCTTAAAAGGGGTAATTATACTCATTATGAACAACTTTTACTATGGGACCAACCCTGAAATCGTGAATAAAAAATCTATTGATCCATACACTATGTCAAGTTATGCTAACATAAATGTATGGATCAACAGATTTTTTTTCACGATTTGATGCTTGGTCCAGTAGTAAGATTTGTTCATAATGATGAGTGCAATGACCTCTTTGAAGGATTAAAACGATCAAAATGTAACGGTGTATAGTCACGGATGTCGACAATACAATGGACATCTATAAAACAATTGAAGATATAATTGTTAAATTCACGCCCCACTCGCGTATGTAACCGTCAATGTCCCATATGGTATAGCAGTCCGTTGAATAAATGTTTAAAAGGAAAAGCTAAATATCATAATCGTAAATAATACAAGAAAATAATACAAGAATTTGATGGATACATTTACGTATGAGTTGCTTAGAGATAGATGCGAGTCTATGATCAGAGTGTCTCCGGAATTTTAATAATAATGCTTCTCTTACCCTCCGTAATAAGCCCAAACATTTCTAGTAATGCATGACAATAGCAGTTCCCTACCTAAGAGTACGCACTATGCCATTAGATAACAAACATGCAAATAGTGATCAAGAGATTTATGTGAACTGTTCACACAATATTTTAACTCGGTGTATGGTAAGTTAGGAACAACTCCCCAAGTCCAGTAAAGTAAATACGGATGCGTGTTACACTCCTTGTCTTTGTGAAATTGTTTTATTTCATTCAGAAAATCTCAAAGCGCTCACTGATTTAGACGTCGTCGACGGAATATCACCTATCTTTAAAAAAAAATGTGCTGTAACATTACTATTACCAGCTATCTATGATTTACAACTGTTCCTCGAGTCTAGGTATTTTCCCAAATAAATGGAAGATAGCTCGTATTACCTCGATCTTCAAAAATGGCGAAGTTTCTTTCATCCTTTGGTAAAGTTTATGAATCGCTAGTGGTGAAAAAAAAATTACTGGCATGTGAAGCACCAGCTGCATCTTGCACAATAAGGTTTCCTTCCAAAGTAGACTACATCAAATTTTTTGTGTTTTACTATTGACATAGCAGTACTCGACGAAGGGAAAGAGGTACACGATGTGTACACGGATTTCAGTAAAGCGTTTGATCTTATTGATCACAATATTCTTCTAAATAAGATAACAGATATGGGTATTCATGGGTCATTATAGCGATGCTGCGAGTCTTATTTGAAAAATCGGACACAAATGGTAGTTATTCAAAGTTTTGAATCTCAGACAAACGTTATACCATCAGGAGTGCCACAGGGCTCGCATATTTGTTGTTCTTAATCTTTACAGGTAATTAATGCCCACGTAGATTGTGTAGGTTTGCTGGAGAGAATCCAAATTGCTGTTGCACTTTAGAGCAGTTATTTATGCAATAGGCGCTCATTTGTGATGACCCAATGCAGAAAGAATATAAAACAACATGCTCCATTTTATAGAATGTGTTCCAGCTACAACAGTGTGAGGCAGCATTTTGATACTTTCTCTGGGACCTTAGTAGCAGCCAATATTAAGATTTATGAGCCTGTGGTACCTGCGCAATGTCGGCATATTATGTATAAGCTTATTTATAATTAACTAGCGACCCGCCCCGGCTTCGCACGGCTGCAATGCTGATACTAAATACACTACAGAAAAACTGTGAACGTTGTATATAAAAACATAGCGGCCCGCTCCGGCTCCGCACCGCCGCAAACGCTACGTCCCGCAATTTTTAAATCTGTAATATCTTCGAAAATATTCACTTAAATCATACGGTGTAAGGGGCCATATAGATCTATATTAAATGAACAATGTATTCAAGGTATTTAATTGGTTAAGGATTAATGCTGTATTGGTTAAAATCGCTTCGAAAATTAGCCATTATTTGTCGTAAAAAGTAAATGACAAAAAAAAGTTATTGTGGGTTATCCATAAGAGATAGACATATACCATCACGGACTTTTCTGTAGACCTTTTCAATGTGTACAATACTTAGTACATTATTTTGATAAAACTCGTAGGGTTCAGCCTGCGTTTGCAATGTAAGCGGAAAAAATGTAATTATTTACGACATCACATTAGAAACCTCAAAAATAACAGTACTTCTCCACTATTTAATGGATGTTATTATACATATAAACCTTCCTCTTGAATCACTCTATCTATTAAAACCGCATCAAAATCCGTTGCGTAGTTTCAAAGATTTAAGCATACAAAGGGACATAGGGACATAGGGACAGAGAAAGCGACTTTGTTTTATACTATGTAGTGATGCTAACTAGATCATACATTGTGTGTTCACTATTTTAGGGCATGAAATGTTTTATTTTATTTTATCTAGTTTGTAAGTTATATTGTATTGCCCGATTTATGCAACATAATATTTATAAACATAATTATATTCTCTAATTAAGACGATTTAAAATCAATTACAAAAATTAAAGACACAGTTTGAAAAAAAATATTAAAGTACTTAACTGGTATATTATGCCAGTTTCATCATACGGCGCCGTTAATTTAAAACAAAACCTCGTATCTGTTGCAACACTTGGTAGTAACAAAATATATTTTTTTTTATCCTTTATTAAAAAGAACTAGGTTCCTAATAATTAATTACAATCTAGCCTATGAGACTAATAAGCAATTTTAATATAACTTAATTTTAAATAAAGATAAAACTGTTTTGGTGGTAAGCGCATCACTTCAGAACGGCTGGATCGACTTGAATTTTTTTTTAAACATTCCTGAGTTCGAATAAGGTTGGAAAGGAAAATGTTGCTCGAGGAATTGGAAAATGTTGGAAACCGGAAAGTGCTTTTTTATGGATTTTTGAAACAGGACAACGACTGTCGGGTCAGTTAGTGTGAAATAAAGTTGTTAGAATAGTTGAGTACGAACCCGTCGGCCAGCGCGCTCTCGACGGCCTGCGCGGTGCGCTGCGCATGCGCACGCAGCGCCTCGTCCACCAGCTCGCGCGGCGACGTCACCGCGCCGTGCAGGCCGCGCAGCTCGCGCGTCTGCGCGCTCATCATCTCTGTAACGGGAACTTACACTTACACGTGCATTCTGTATGATAACAGGACAATATTTGGCAATCAATCTAAAAAACCGGCCAAGAGCGAGTCGGGCTCACATAATTAAGGTTCGGAAAATACACTACAGTGAGCAGTTAGTGCAACGATCGCTGACCTGCCGTAATTACTGTACTGCGCATAATTACTAAACCTGAACTAGCTTATAAAATATACATCTAGTTTCATAAGGTCGGAATCCTAAAAGTTGTCAAAAAGTAGTGTCATGTGAAAAGTCAAGCGATTTTAAACTATGTTGAGTACAACTATTACTGACACTTTGACCTGCTCTGAAAACGAATACCTTTGGCATTATTCTGTACCTAGAATTTGAGTAAACTTCATCACACAAAATCAAGTTGTAGTCTGTATACAGGTTTGCAAGGACATCGACGCGCAACCTGTTACCATGGATTCATTACAGGATTCGGGACCCCCACGCGTTGTAAATTTTCGTCGGTTATTAAAAAAAAATTGAACTAAGTTTGGTTAGGTAGTCAGCTCTGAAATGTTTTATGCTGCGGTCTTGTTAGTGTAACCACATGATTTTAGAGCAGAAAGTGCAAAAATAGACTGTTTCATAGAAAAAAGCCTACCTACGCGGTCAAAATATATGGAACAACATTTGTTTTTTAGGGTACCCCAAAGGGTAAAAACGAGACCCTATTACTAAGACTCCACTGTCCGTCTGTCTGAGGCTGTATCTCATGAACCATAGCTAGACAGTTGAAATTATCACAGATGATGTATTTCTGTTGTCGCTTTAACAACAAATACTAAAAACAGAATAAAATAAATATTTAAGGGGGGCTCCCATACAACAAACGTGTTTTTTTCGGCGTTTTTTCCTTGTGGACGGAACCCTGCGTGTGCGAGTGCGACTCGCACTTGGGCAGTTTTTTTAATTCGCACTGGCTGTTTATACACTAACAAGACCGCAGCATAAAACATTTCGTAGCTGACTACCTAACTAAACTTAGTTCTATTTTTTTTAATAACCGAAGAAAATTTACAACGAATGGGGGTCCAGAATCCTGTAATGAATCCATGGTAACAGGTTGCGCGTCGATGTCCCTGCTACCCTGTATAGGAATGTTCGGGAAAAAGCCGCTCAGCTTAGCCCGAATTTTACTGAGCTGGCCAGAACATGATTCAGCTAGGGTAGATGCCGAACGGAGTTTGCCGACCGGCACTAGCCGTTGAAATTTTCTACTGAATATCACACTAATATTATAAAGGTGATAGTTTGTGAGTGTGTGTGTTTATATGTTTGTTACTTCTTCATGCTCAAACGGCTGGACCAATTATGATACAATTTTGTGTGGAGGTAGCTGACACCCTGGACTAACATATAGGCTACTTTTTATCCCGATATTCCCATGGGATCGAAACTTATGCGGGTGAAACCGCGGGGCGCAGTTAGTGAATAATAATAATAACGTAGTGTGACCTGTGAGCTTGTCCAGCTTGTGCTCGAGCTTGTCAAGGCGCGCGCGGTCGGGCGGCGCCAGGCCGCGCGCGTCGTCGCCCGCGCCCGACACGTTCAGCACGCTGCAGAGCGACTGGCTGCTCGACTTTTCGCTCGAAGACTTGCGTTGGGGGGCTTCCGTTATTTGAGGGATGGAGATCTGGGGCCAGGTTTCGCTGTCTGTTACAGAAAAGTGATACTTGATATAAACTTATAGTACTGTAAAAATAATTAAAGAGTTTAATCTTAACGATTTTCCTGACAATCACATGACGATGGCGTGACGCGATAACTGTGTTTGAACGACAATACACGAAGTAAAGGGTGACACTTACTAGTACTAGCGAGCTTGTGCGGGTGCGGCGGGTGCGGCGGGAGCGGCGGGTGGGGCGCGAGCGGCGCGTGCGGCGGTAACGGCGCGTGCGGCGCGTGCGGCGACTGCGGCGGCGCGGGCGCGTCGGGCGGCGCGAACACGTCGGGCGGCACGAACACGTCGTCGGCGACGTACAGCGGCGACGACACGAACAGCGGCGACGAGCCGTTCGCGACTACCACGGCCTCCACTACGGGCGTTGGGTCTGTTTCTTCTTCCTGCAACATAATAAAAATACAATCTATTTTTTCTTTGACGAGTCTTTATTTGTATTAAACATGGTATAAAGGTATTACAGTCAGTTGATTATAATCTCCCGGGAAAATAAATTAAATTTAATAAACTCAGTATAAAGTTTACAAGTTTAATTATACAGAGTATATATCATATATTTAAAAATAATTCAGAGTATATAAAAATAATTAAGAAACGGTTCTCCGTAGGAGAAGGCAGCACGAGCTGGATAGGTTCCGTCAAAATTGGAAGGACGACGCGCGGGCTCGCGAAAAATGGAAGGAGTGTGACATTCGCCCAGGAGGGGGAGAGGGAAGGCTAGTAATAAAAAAAAAACGAGTCCAAGGTAAAGGCTGTAGAATGTCACAGATTAATTGGTCAACGCGAGTTAAACGTATTTAAAAATATCGTACTATTTCATCGTTTTTGTGAAAATCATGATATTCGCTCGTATTATTACGAAACTCGCTTAGTTTCCAATAACTCGGTGTTTCGCAAAAATCCTAGATTAGATTTTTACAATTATCCTGCGACATATAACGAATGTAAAAAGATGCGAGTAAAAGTCACTTGTACTTCATCGTACATCGTACCCGTCAATGTGATTTATTTTCACCAGGAATCCTTGAGGTTATGGAGATATTGAAGGACAAAGTTCCAACCATTTTTTAGAGGTTTTTTTTTTTTGGAAAACATGTTTTAAATGTTATGGCTTAACTTTAAATATCCCCAGGACTCCTGTACCGTTCGCTACACCCATTAGCTTTATGTTTTGCGTGCGATACATTGCGAGCTGCCGTAAACAGCGCTGTTTCCCAGCTATCAATTTGCACAATGTTACTTCATCATAATTTCAGCCGAAAGACGGCCACTGCTGGACATAGCCCTCCCCCACGCACCCACACTTCGACCGGTTCTGTGCTTCTCGCATCAAACGGGTTCCTGCGGCCTTCACAAGGTCGTCGGACTACCTTGTGGGAGGCCTTCCAAAGCTACGTCTTCCGGTACGCTGTCGCCACTCCCAGAACCTTTCCAGGCCCCATCGGGCATCTGTTCTGCAAGCAATGTGCTCTGCCCACTGCCACTTAAGTTTGGCAATTCTTCGGGCTATGTCGGTTACCTTGGTTCTCCTCATTCCTGATTCGATCACCCAGGGAAACTCCAAGCATAGCCCTCTCCATTGCCCTTTGGGTGACTTTTAGCCTTCTTATAAGGCCCATTATGAGCGACCACGTTTCAGTGCCAGAAGTCATCCTGGCAACACGCACTGGTCAAAGGTGTTCGTCTTGAAACACTATGGTATGTGGGACGAGAAGATATTGCGTAGCTTCCCGAACGCAGCCCAGCCGAGTCGGATTCGACGATTGATCTCTTTCTCGAAGTTAGACCTACCTAACTGGACAGTTTGTTCTAGGTAAACATACTCGTCCTCGACTTCGAGTGTAGCGTCTCCGATCTTTATGAGAGTGGGTGTTACATGGGCATTTGACATGAACTTCGTTTTGTCCATGTTCATTTTAAGACCCACTCTTTCGGAGACTCTACTGAGGTCATCGAGCATTGTACTGAGGTCCTCCATAGTCTGAGCCATGACTACGATATCGTCGGCAAACCGAAGGTGAGTTATGTACTCGCCATTAATGGTATAGTGGGTCAATGTAGCTCTTGGGTTGTTTGTCAGATTTGTAACGGGGTTACTTGTGGACGTGAATGACTGTCCATAGAACCTCTCGATCACTCTCAACAGCTCAGGTTTGGTCGATACGATCCTGGCATCATCGATCTTCAGTTTCGTAAGCTGGCTCTGCCCAATACACAGATCTCAAGTAAACACCTTGGAGCCTTTATTTCCTTCTATCGCGTTCTTAATACGGTCTATATTAAAGCGGCGAAGATCGCTTTTCAAGGACTTAGAAATCCGTCTATTGAGTTGCCGGTAGTTTAGCGCATCATCTGAAGACTGCAGGATTATCTCGCGCCTCTCCTTTATGAGCCGTAAAGTAGGATCAGAAACCTACTTTTTTGAATTCGTACGACGGGTCTTGAAGATCTTAGACCCGACCGTAAGGACAGTTTCCACGAACCCATTGTTATAATCGTCCACGGAGCTCCCTAGGCATTCGAAACGATTCTGAAGTTCGAGCTGAAAGCTCTCGGGGTTTTGGACCTGGATCGGTGCTGAGCGGAGCGTAGACTTCATCAGTCGAGATCTTTCCAGCTTGATATTTAAGTTCAATGTGCCTCTTACCATGCGGTGATCACTTCCGGTTTTCACCGCGTTGATCACAGAGACATCATTGAATACTTGCTTCTTCGTCGACATAATGAAGTCAATCTCATTTTTAGTTGCACCATCCGGGCTCTGCCAGGTCCACTTTCTGTGCTCACGTTTTCTGAAGAAGGAATTCATCATAAAGAGGCCTTCCTCTCCATAAAACTGGCCAGTAGGTGGCCCCGGTGGGTCCGACGTCCAACTTCAAATTGCCCCACTCTCTCATCATCGTTTCGTTTACCCAGTTTCGCGTTAAAGTCCCTCATGACAACGGTAAAGTGAGTTTTAGAGCCATGCATGGCTCTGGAAATATCCTCATACATGGTCTCTACCTCATCGTCGGGGCGTAAACCTGTACGACCTTCAGCGAATACCTTTCGGATATTCTGAGTATAAGGTACGCCACCCTGGTCGACACACTCGGTCTTCACCACGTTGCTCACAAGGGACTTATGGACCGGGACTGCTGGTTGCCTTCCCGGAAATAGAGCAAGTTTCCGGATTTGAGGATTATCGAGTCCTCCCCCTCTCTTCGGACTTCAGATAACCCCACTATATTCCATCGTAACCTGCTCAATTCTTCGTCGAGTTCGGTGATCTTCTCGTCGGTCCGGAGTGTACGCGTGTTGTATGTTGCCAGGTCTAGTTTTCGGTGACTGTGGTAGCCGGATCTCTTCCGGGGATTCTTAGCACCTCTTGTCTCACCGTGGCCTTGGCCGCTACCGTAGCCAAGGGTAGGCGGGCCGCCGTGTACTAGGGGCCAAGTGTTTTTGTGCTTGTCAATCTTTTTCGCCACGCTTGGCAGGCGGGTTGGCGATCGCAGTATTGTATGGTGTTGTTATTTTGATGTAACGTAGTTAACGATGTGATGGATCTTGTTATATCCCGTATGCTGTTTTCGCAGTAAACTTTGCTTGCGCGATGTAGGATTTGTGTGACTTCACATGTCAATCATGTCACGCGTAGTTTGTATATGGCGGTATAGATGTCACCTCAGCTTAGTTTGCGGTCGTGCATACCTTGAAGAAGGGATGGTCGTTGTGCGACATGATCTGCTGCACCTCGCGACTGGGGCTGGAACCGGCGGAAGCGAGCTTATTGGCAGCTTCCGCAATCGACTCGTCCACGCAAGAACCTACAAGTAAAACATTATTTTCACACCACCTGCTAAATAATGTCAAATTATATGCCATGCAAAACTAACCTAAAGTAAGTCACTATAGCCCTAGGGCCTAGCCGGGCAATAATATTGTTCTGAATTTCATTATAACCCGCTGGCAATAATGTGATTTGAATTTGGAAACTAAACAAAATATTCGTAAGAATTGCTTTTTATTACCTCCTAGGTGTGAAAAGTAGAGTATTCCCCTTAGGGATAAAGGTGTCTTCGTCTTGAGATAGCTTGAATCCCTCGCTGCACTTAGAATTTTAATCAAATCAAAAACAAGCAAACTAACGCCGGTGACATAAAGACACTACTTTATCCCCTTAGTAGTAAAATATTCTACTATATGCTGAGTCAATGGTACATTTCATATTTAGAAGGTAAAGTGCAGACATGAACCATTTCCATCTTTAATATTTGTAATAATTATCATTACGACATAATTAGCACTAACGCGAGTTTTGTAAGCTTCTTTTATCATGTGGCAATAAGGTTACACTTAATTTGAAAGCAAGCAACGAAGGTGCGTAAAAAAATAGCGTGTTTTTATTTTTATTGAGTGGCAATAAAGCGGGCGGCCCACCTGGTGGTAAGTGGGCACGGCCGCCAGTGGGACTGCCCCCCCTGCAATACCAGTGGCATCGTAGGTTTGTTGTCCACCCTATAGCAGTGTTCATAATCTCAGATAATTGACATTCCATCGCCACTTAATCAGTTATCTACTTTAGTGAAATGTATTCTAAGTTGATTTTTGAGTGACTATTTGTAAGAAAAAGGTCCTAATAAGACTTCAAACAGGAACAGCAATACTCTTAGTCTATCCACACATCTACGGAAAATACGCGACGGAAAGTTCTGCGAGCTTGCACCTGCAATGCCTTGTTCTAAAAGTATCTGATAAAACTGTATACAACTGGATCGGAAAAAGTGCTACTTACAAATTGAATGCTTTCATTTGATTATTTGAATACTTATCCGAAATTAAAAGTTTTTGTCAGCTTAAAAATGTATTTTATTAGTCAATTGGGGTTAGTTTTATAACCACAATTTTCATAGATGATATTTGAATTACAATTTGATAATGTTATTCAAACAACAAATTATTGGAAATGGTAAGAAATAAAGTTAAATCCTCTACAAACCCTATGCCTAGAGTGATTCTGTAAGAATTTTACCTGAACATGGGTTGGTTACATTTTCATCAGATATAGTTATCATAGAGATATCTTGCCGAAATTAAATCATTCGAAGAAAGCAAGGTAGAGTTGCCGTCGCGTAATTTCGGCTAGTGTGCTTCGCTTGCCGGCAAAAACAGCAGCCTAATTGCGCTACACACTTTCAATCACAAACCGAGGATTTTGAAGGAAATTCCTAAACCATTGATTCATAGCTTTGAAAAAATTGTCAGCTGCAACAATGTAACTACGCAATGAACGTGATTGGACTGTCAAAATTAAAGAAATTGCGGTCGATTGTCTTTTTATGTGTGTTACGCAATTGCGCCGCAGGTGTGGTTGTGTTTAGCAGTGCTGTGTGGTGTCGCGTGGCGTGCTCACCTCCTCGCGGCTTGCTGCCGACGTCGGGCGTGGCCGACAGCGGAGGGTCGTCTTCCTCGCGCTTCCCTGGGGAGCTGGGTACAAACACACGTATAGTATAAGTGCGCAGTGATTCACATCCCCACCCTATTTCAACTTAAACAAATATCAACTTTATTTCAATGACAAATTCAGTTGATTTCGGAGTGACTAGCATTATTGAAACATATTTCAGCCGTCCGAACATTTTTGGCGTGTTTTCAATCGATGTGTTGCTAGACTAACGATCCATATACACGCAATTTCTTACAATAAAATTGAAGCAACGAATGACTTGCAACTTAGCCATAGGTAATTAAATCGCGTCGTGTAAATTAGGCTTTAGTTGATTTTTTGCTGCGAGTACCTAAAAATAGCTGGAGGTAATGGAGGAGTAAGGCAGTGACCGAGTGGCGTCCAACAACTCGAAGACAAAGTGTCGCTCGTCTGGCGGCGAGGTGGGCGGACGACATTGTTAACATCGCGGGTAGAACAAAACCTATGCTCAGTAGTGTTTGAAGTCGGGCTATGGATAATGATGAATGGGTTTATTAATGAAGATTTACCTGAAGGCATCTGGTGTCATGAGGTTCAGTTGCGGCGCGATGGTCGGTGACTCAGGACGGGTACCAATCAAGCTGCCTGGTTGTGTCTATGACAACATATTAAACTTTTTCATGTAAAAGTGGGGACACGTAAAAAAAATATCCTGGTAAGTGCGAGTTGGACGTCGGACACGAAGGATTTCGTATTACAAGCCAAAAAACGCCGAAAGAAACATGTTTCTTCTATGGAGACCCCATTTATTTTTAAGTTTATTATTTTATTTGTTGTTATAGTGGTAATAGAAATACGGTTAGTAACATACGCAGGTACGTCAAATAATAACGAGTACGTAATCGTAATAATTATTTGACGTAAGTTAAGGCCGTAATTTTGTAATCGTAATTTGAAACAACGCTTTTTTTGGTTTGACGATAGTTAGCGTCATTTTTGACATACGTTAAAAATGGCGCGTGCGTCAAGTGTACGTGAAATAACCCGCCTATGAACTCTTGTGGTTTTCGTCAACATACAACTTAATTATAACTTGCAAGCTCTGAGCCGTACATTAATCTTCGACTTCGACTTCGTCGAGCATTTTCGACTTTTGGCCCCCAAACTGGAACGGGTCGGGGCCGCCTTCAAACGGCTCCTGCCCAACCTGAGGGCGCCAAACGTCATGGAAAGAGCGGCTGTCGCAACCCAGCGCACGCCACGACAGTGGCGATAAGACCCCTCTTTGAGGAGTGGCTAGAGAGGCGTCACTGCGCCTTCACCTACCGCCTGACGCAGGTCCTCACCGGACACGGAAGTTTCGGGAGGTTCCTGCACATCATCAGGCGGGAGGAAACGCCCGGGTGTCACCATTGCCAGGATCGCCCAGAGGGCACGGTGGAGCACACGGTGGATGTCTGCCCCGCTTGGGCGGAGCACCGCCGTGTCCTCGTAGAGGCGATCGGCAGCGGCGGCGACCTCTCGCGTCCGGGCCTGGTTCAAGCCATGGTCCGGGGCGAGAGGGAGTGGGGCGCAGTCGCCTCCTTCTGCGAAGCAGTCATGCTAGCGAAGGAGGCGGCGGGACGGCTGAGGGAGAGAGCCTCCCGTCCCAGCCGCCGCGGGAGACGCTCCGGGCGTCGGGAGCCGCGCGACGACTCCCGGCCACCGTAGGCGCGGGCCTGCGGGCGGAGAGTAATGGGTAGCTCACCGTCCGATCAGGACCAGGCCCGTGCCGGACAGCGCGTATGTGTTCTACGCACACCTCAGAGATGTTAGCATCAAATTGAAGGGGCCCGTAAGGGCCGAAACCTGCCGGATCAGCGGGATTGTCCGAAAGGGTTACCGTTGGCCCGAAACATAAAGGGTAAGGAAGGAACACGGGTAGGATTTAGTCAGTAAGAGTCTGACACTCTTCCGCTCCATCCAGAGCGGGAGGGGTCATTTGATGATTATACATCCTAATAAAAAAATGCCGTAAATTAAAAGTGGTCCTTTGAGCCGGATGAAGTAAGTTGATTGTTCCTTCCATTAACCTGATATTCATTGTAATTCAAACCTTATGTGAAAATATTTATCAACTCGTCATTTGACTGGTCGACAGTGATCGTATCGAAATAAACCTGATGGCGCCACCGTGAAATTTAACACACACAAAACTTTGTGCTTATGGGTGAATGTAACGGTATAAGAGTTGTGGGGGTTTAACAATTGTAATTGTTATAACATTTAAAACTTGTTTTCGTAAAGTTGTATTTGACCTTCAATATCTCCGTAATCATTAGGTTTCCAGCATAGCTATTGTTCGGGGTTGGGGTGAGATGAAGATAAACTAAGATTAAAGGTTATAAAATACTATGTATTTCCGTAATACTTATGGGATAACGATTAAAATGAATAAGGTGAATGGGATGAGATTGAGTCGCGCCCGATATGCTATCCGAATACGTACTGACTGACTTTACTTAGGTGATACATAAAATAGTCAAGGCATATCGCGCGGTGTCGCAATTACGCTGACATGTTTATTATTGTTCGGTGATTGACCCGAACATGCTCCCGGGGGAGAAAAAGATGAGGTTAGTAGATGTAGGTATAGTTAAATGGGTAATGAAATTAATATTAACAAGGTGATAACAATATTCAAGTAATACTAAAATAGTTATGTAGGGTTAGTTATGTTAAGAGATGAGATAAAAGTAACATTATAAATTAAACAGAATCACTACAGTGTAAATCAGGAAGAGAAAACACACGAAAGATCGGTGAAGAACCTCTATCTTCCTTTTTTTGTAAGCACTCACTAGATAGCGCTAGTCGCGTATGATCACTTTTCACTGATTTACTACTAGATTGCCCTTTTTCCCTAATTTCACTACACTCAATCACAACACTTTCTGGAACGGTGTGTGGAGATGGCCTCGCAGTCGCCGCAGAGGCTGTCGACCGCTCTCTTGTAGAAGAGGAATGATTTACTTTACGTTGCCTTTGCCGCCAACATTTAAAACAGTAAGCTGCCACCAGTAACAGGATTGCCGATATGATGAGATATATAGCAGTATACTGGTGGATGTCGTGGTAGGAGATATCGGTGCTCAAAGGTTCACTCTGCTTCATGATCTCAAGACTTCTCTTAATAGCTTCAAACTGCCTGAGGTTCTCTGAGTTATTGGGATAAAGCTCATATGGGATTTCTGGCATAGTGATATTTATTATGTGATTGATTGGTGATATTTCTGGCGAGATAATCTTTGTCGTCGTGCTAATTTTACTAGACATTCTTTTGTTCGTATACACAATAAAATCTTCTGTTTTTACTAAACAGCCTTCCCCAACACGCAACAGACCAGCATCTGATAACCTAACTGCCTGAACTTGATTTTCACACAGAAGTTTGATGTTACATTCACTGCAGCATAAATAATAATATTTATTTTCTGACGTTAACTCTCTCCAGTCATTCTTGCACGAGGTTGTTTTAGTTTTACAAGTTCTTGTGCCTGGAATCGTCTCACAAAGGCTATGATCATCTTTCATGTGGTGAATAGGCTTTCTGATCTGACACAGGATAGTCATAGGGTTTTGTAGTACGCATGACTGCAGATCCGTGTCTGTGACAGTTAAATACGAATCCTTTCTCATGTTGATGGCTGCTAAGTCAGAGATAGTTTCGACCTTCATCATCATGTTATCTTTCACAATGCGTGGAACCGGGATAAGATTGAATACCTCGTAAATATCCCTTTCAATCAGGGGTATTTTTATTTCTATAATTAGGTATTTGCCCGAGTATTTGGCTCTTACTTTGAGCAAGCTGTAAAGATCTTTAAGATTAAAGTTGTCGACAGGAACTACCAAGTCTCCAGATATTTGGGCTGATATTATGCTTAGCTCTGATCTGAGTTGCTTCGGTGATATCAAATGAAAATCTAATTTTCCACTATAAATATCAGTTACAGTATCTAAAATTGAGTCCTGGATTCGTCGAAGGGTATACAACAAGTTGTTGGCAGTGAATGCCGAGGTTATGAAGTCTGTGATGCTAGTTATGTTTTGCATTTGTTGAGCGAGATTTTTATAAGAATCTTGGAGATGATTAAGCTTTTGATTTATTGCTTTGTGATGTTTGTTTATAGTATTCTCCATCCTTTTCATGAGATTAAATTCCGCTTCTACGACGGACGTTTGGTTTTTCCAGAGGTTGTATAAATGATTTTCATTATGCTTTAAAAGGTCAATATCCTTCTCATATTTTTCTGCAAATCGTTGGTCCAACACTCCGAATAAACTATTTGCAACGTAGCCTACTCCGTCTATTAACCCGCGTCGCCGACGTTTCATATTAGTCATAAACGGGTCATTCGTCATGACAATATTATCATAATGTTTCATTTCTTCGAACTCGTGCTCGAGTTGTAACATGACGCCGTCGCATGGTGTTTGTGTTCTAATCGTAGAGCATAGGGTTTCAAGATACTTGATATACTTTAATAATGCCGCCGTTCCTTCTCTATAAGGATTTGTGTCATAATAGACTATCAAAAGCCAATCATCTCTAATTAGATGCATATTAGATATTTTGTCAAAGTAGACACTATTATTTGTCAGCAGGGTGAAGTTGTAGGATGCTTGAGCTGTGTTTATTAGTGCCAGCAAAAATAGTGTCAAAGATAAGACCATAGCTGAGAATGAGATAGGACGTTTTTTCTTCACCACTGTTGATTTTTTATCAACTTTTGTGGCATTTGTATCTTGATCATTCTTATTTGTTGGCAGTAAGGACAGTTTTACAACTGGGCGTTTTAAGAGCCCGTTTTTGGTTCTAAGTGTGACGACCCTTACATGTCCGTCACTTCCAGGATGCAGCGCTACTACGCGACCTAGACTCCATTTTCCTGGTGGAAGGTTGTCGTCCTTTATAATAACGATGTCGTTAAGATTGAGATCCTTTTGATGCTGTCGCCATTTGGACCTTGTGGAAAGCTGCGAGAGGTAGTCAGTCTTCCACTTATCCCATATATCTTGGTAGATTTTTTGCGTCAAGTGCCACCGTGTTCTGAGATCATGCTCGGTTTCGAAAATTGTTAAATTCGGGCCGCTTGCTAAAAAGTGAGCCGGGGTCAAAAAGTCCAGATCCTCAGGATCTTCTGTCAGAGGGCACAGTGGCCTTGAGTTCAAACAAGCTTCGAGTTGGGATAGTAGGGTAATATATTCCTCGTAGGTTAATTTTTGCTCTCCCACAACTCGCCTGAGATGATGTTTTAGGCTCTTCACTGCAGCCTCCCAGAGTCCGCCAGCAGATGGCCATGATGGGGCGTTAAAGTGCCACTCAATATTCATTTCAGAGATTGTCGATGTTACTTCTTGATCAGACAAGATGCAGGAGATTTCGGCAAACTCTTGTTTTAAAATTTTGTTGGCTCCTATGAAGTTAGTTCCCTGATCACTATAGATGTGCCCAGGAACTCCTCTCCTAGCGGACATTCGTCGAAGCGCAGCAATAAATGCTGACGCAGTGAGATCTGAGACGATTTCTAAATGTATGGCTTTAGTTACCATACAAACAAAAACTGCGACATATCCTTTACAGGTTTTAATGCCACGACCTTTGTTTGCCTTAATAAAGATGTGTCCGGTATAATCTATGCCAGTGTGGTAAAAAGGTCGGTTAGGAATCAATCGTGCTGGAGGTAGGTCACCCATGATTTGATGTTGTGATATGGGATTATTTCTTTTACATTTGACACACATTCTTAATCGTTTTTTTTGTGACTCTGTTTCCTCCAAGAATCCAGTATTTGTGTCTTATAAATCCAGTAGTCATTTTTACTCCACCGTGAAATACAAGTTCGTGGGATTCATCTATGATAAGATCTGCCAATTTCGATTGGTTCGGGATTATGATGGGATGCTTCATTTCAGGATCAAGATTCGAATGTTTAAGTCTGCCACCGACACGGAGAATTTGATTAGTGTCTAGTATGGGATTGAGATTAAGAATCTGGCTTTTCTTATTTAATGGTTCATTATTTTGCAGTCGCGATATTTCTTCATCGAAATATTCGTTTTGGACGTGCTTAATTAACATTTCTCTTGCTGTCTTTATATTTTGCAGAGTAAGAAAATATGTGCGTTTTTTCTTGTAAACAACAATGTCGATGAACTTGTTGATGTAAGCTAATACTCGAGTAACTTTCCTCAAAGTGCTATATTTTGTTAACAGTTGATTGATAATTAAGTTATCGGTATTAACAATGACCGTAATTACTTCCTCTTTTTTTTTGAGTTCTTCGCTAGTAATACTTGTATAAATCGGCATCTTATGAGATTCTTTCGGCTTATATTGCGGTAACCAGTTGGGCCCTTGCCACCACAGCGAGTGATTGGATAGTTGAGCAGCAGATAAACTGCGGCTTGCGCAATCTGCAGGGTTTTCTTTGGATTTTACATAACTCCATTTATCTTTAGGGATTATTTCAGTAATAATCCTGACTCGATTCGCAACAAAGGGTTTCCATTTCTCCGCTTCGCCACACAACCAGCCTAGCACAGCCATTGAGTCAATCCAACCATAAACATGCACCTTGTAGCTCGATAGGGATGAGATGATTTTTCGCATAAGTTTTGACAACAAGAGAGCGCCGCAAAGTTCCAAACGTGGGATCGATTGTGGTTTTTTCAGCGGTATTACTTTTGACTTCCCAGCAATAAGAGTTACGTGGGTTTCATTTTCTCTCTGTATTTTGCAATACACGACGCAAGCGTATGCTTTTGTGCTAGCGTCGCAAAAGCCATGGAGTTCGATGATATCTTTTTCCTGGGTTTGAATCCAACGTGGTATTTTAAATTGAGATATATGAGATAGATCGGCTTTAATAGTAGTCCACTCTAACACGGTTTCTTGAGGGACAGGGTGGTCCCAACCCAGGTCCGATTTCCATAACTCTTGGAACAAGATCTTAAGTTTTATTGTGACTGGTGCTAGCCAGCCCAAAGGGTCAAAAATTTTAGATATTTGAGATAAAAATTGTCTTTTTGTAAGGGTGTCCTGTGAGATAAATTCTATTGGTTGAAAGATAAATTGGTCATTTTTTGGTTCCCACCGAAGACCTAAAGTTTTGGTTGACTCCGGCTGCTTAAAGTCAAAGTCTTGCTTTTCAAGTGCATTGGAACTATCTATTATTTCCGGCAAGTTTGATCGCCATTTTCTGAGATTAAACCCGCCAGCTTTGAGGAGGTTGATCATGTCTGCTTTGAGCTGTTTAGCTGCTCTCGCTGAATGTTCCCCATGCATGAGATCATCCATGTAAAACGAGTTTTCTAAGATGTCAGGAGCGCAACTTTGTGGATAGTTTGGTCTTTCATCGATGGCTAGTTGTTTTAGTGTCATCATGGCCAAAAAAGGTGCGGCTTTTGTGCCATAGGTAACTGTCGCTAACTGGTATTCTTTTAAAGGTTGAGATTGATGGTTCCGCCAGATTATTTGCTGATATTTCTGGTCATTGGGATGTAGCCAGATTTTGCGAAACATTTTTTCTATATCTGCCGTGAAAGCGTATCTAAATAGTCTCCATTTTAAGATAAGGCTCTGAAGGTCTTGTTGTAAATTGGGTCCTCGGCACATAAGATCATTGAGGCTGTATCCACTGGAGGTTTTTGCCGAGGCATTAAAGACAACTCGCAATTTGGTAGTTGATGAGTCAGATCGTTGGACGCAATGGTGCGATAGGTAGCAGTCCGGATGTGTATGTGGCGCAACGGGTGTCATATGTCCGAGCTCTAGGTATTCAGAAATAAACGTTTTATAGTCACGTGCCAGTGCTGGTTGCCTACTTAGTTTCCGCTCTATTTGGAAAAATTGAGCAATCGATTTTGTTTTCGACTCGCCTATATTTTCCTGAAAATCTTCTTTGAATGGTATTTTAACGACGTAGCTTCCATCTTCACGTCTAGAGGTCGAAGATTGGTAAAACTCGAGGCATTTTTGATCTTCTTCTGATATCACTGGAGATTCCTGTACATCCTCCATTTCCCAAAATTGCTGAATCTCTTCGATATTATTTAGGATCACATTGCAATGGTACGTTTTGTAGTTGCCGCTTAAGATCCACCCCAACTGGGTTTGTTGGGCAATGGGCAACGTACCTTCTGATCGACAGATACCGTCCATAAGGATAGTGGAATAGATATCTGCCCCAAATAAGATATCAATAGGCCTACTTTTGTAAAATTCGGGATCTGCTAGAGTTATTTGTTTAAGAGTAGGCCAGTATGGCTTAGGTAAGGTACAGCTTGGCAAGTTATTGATGAGTTTATTCATTATATATACGTCCGTTTCGAAGGTGAAATCGCTAACCAACGACGAACATTTGATGGTAACCATGCCCTTACAGTTGTTTTCCTTATTTCCTATTCCTGAGATATAACCGTTACATTTTCGTCGCGGTAGTCTTAACAACTGAGCTGCGCTTTCCCTCATAATGGATGTCTGTGATCCTTGATCTAAAAGAACTCTCATTTTTTGGTAAGATCCGTCCGCTGTTTGTACGTTAATTATTGCTGTTGCAAGCAATATTTCTGAGGGTTCTTTAAGAAGCGATGCAACTGTGTTATTTTCTTGCTGCTGTGGTGGTGATTTCGTAATCGTAGCTGCATTTGACCCTGATCGATTTGACGTAAAAGATTCATGCAGAATGGTATTGTGTTCTTTATTGCATTCTTTGCATTTTATTTCGGAAAGGCATTTTTTGCCTTCGTGATAATGTAAACAGTTAATACAGAGGTTCAAGTTAGCAATAGCATCTTTACGTTCATTAGGTTGCAATTCCAATAATTTTTGACATGCATGAATTCGATGATCATTGGAGTTGCAAATAGGGCATTGCTTGCGATTGTTAATTTTGCGTTTGGACTTTGACGATTGCGAAACTTGGTTTGTTGAGTAATTCGTTTTAGAATTGTTATGATTTCGTTTAAAATTGGAACCCTTAAAAGATGATGGTTTGTTATTGTTGTTGGATTGAGATGGGGATGATTTTTGCGTGGAATTTTCATACTTCTTACGTGAAGTTTCCAGCATCATAAACTTAGTTTCCAAAAAATTAAGGAAATCTTCTAAGACTGGCAATTCTCGCGGGGATTGTAAGGCTTGTAGATAATCCTCGTATGTATCTGAATCCAATTTTTGAGACAATATACATACCAGGAAGGGGTCCCAGGAAGACACATTGACTCCCAGATTCTTGATAGCATTCACGCTCTCGTACGTAGTGTCGTGAATGCGCTTTATATGATTTGATGATAGTTGCTGGTTCGCAGGGATATTCATGAGATTGTTAAGATAAGAAGTGAAGATCAGTCGCTTATTATTATAGCGATGATTGAGGATATTCCAGCATACAGGATAATTGTCGGAGCTTATTTGGAGATGTTGGATAAATTTTTCGGGCTCACCTTTGATCTTACTCTTTAGAAACTGCATCTTTTGTGCATTCGACAAAGAGGGGTTGTTGTGCACTGCTTCGGTAAATAGTAGATTTTACAACAAGTGCACAAAACAAACCATTTTTATCCGAGACTTTTAGCAGCCTGAGCCGAAGGCGAGGGCTGATAGTAATGTCGAGGATAGAAATGGTTTTGTGGACGAGTTATAAACTCTGCTTTTCACTTCGATTGCGAGGAAATAAAACAGTAATATAACATAACATTTCTTTAATTAAAATTCAAAGTAAAATTAGAACAGTTTTGAATACTGAAGGAAATTATTTTTTTTTAAATCTTACGACATTGATATTACGCTGCAGACCTATACAGCCTACTATTAAATTAATTTTGTAATAATAATTTTCTTAAATCAACTAACCTACCGTACTTGAATTAAAATTTTAATATCTATTATATCTTAAAAAACACATAAGGCAAATAAATTAAAGTAAATATTATATAATAACAAATTCTATCTATGAACTTCTTATTGCATTTGGCTGTATGGCTCATTTTCTTTGCCTTAATATAATACATTTATGAGTAGATACGTTAATGCCCTTGTGCACAAAATTCGATTTTGTGCAGCCTATACCCTGCACAAAGAAGCACTTTCAGAGCATGAGAAGTGAAAAAGATCTTTGAACGAAATCCACTTATTGTAGTTTCCATCAAAGGTTACTATCTCCATTTTAGGAGTAGATTTTTCAATATGCGCAGTGGACCACATTTTCTTGTTGATGTCTTTCTTGATTTTGTTGTAATACTTCTCATAATGAGTAAATTGCTCTTCGTACTCGGGGTTTGAACCGCCATACTCGTTGTCCAGCTCCCAATGAAGCGAGTCAATAGCCGCCCAACGAGATTGTAACGTCTTCAGGATGTCTTCAAACTCCCATTTTTCCGTGACGAGATCAAGGTCGATATTGGAGGATGTTCTCAAGAAAGCCTTAAAGTTGGTAGCTTGCTTTTTAAAGAGACCTTCGGCTTTACTCTCTTCAAGAGTAGGGGTGCTAGTAGCAGCGTGAGATGCGAGGTTCGAGGATTGAGATTCCGCAGTGGGTTGAAACGTAGGAGGTTTCAATTCAGGAGTTTGGGGTCTGTTTGCGAGAGGGTTGAAGTTCTGGATAGTAATTTTAATGTTCTTATATTTTTCCTTCATTTGATCGTATTGATTGGTGCTGAAATATGCATGAGATTGATCACCAAAAGATAGCAAATTCATGTGATTATTATGGAACTCTGTAAAGTACTGTTCCAAGGTAGCTAATCGACGATGCAAATAGTCTGAGGTCTTGCGCTCTGCACCATCCTTCTTGAAATTGGTGAAGAGCTTATCTACGGCTTCGATTATTTGTTGTTGGGTTGTTAAAATGTCCTCCATTTTCGACATTATAAAGATAAAAAAGAGACCTTACTTGTGCTGTAGGCTCCCTTAGAGATCAAATGTCCTTGCGATGGCTGCAAGAACAAACCTGGAGTAACAGCGCGATGAGATGACGCGATGCTTTCGTAAAACCAGGTTCAATCAGGATCAGTAGGATGATGAACTTTTTGGAAAGTAAATCCACTCAGTTCTGCTTGCCAGGGTCTGGTAATAAGATCCAAGCGAGACACTCACACAGTACAGTTAGATACACGCGTAATGGTCCCGCTCCGATGGCTCGAAGGACCAATGTTCGGGGTTGGGGTGAGATGAAGATAAACTAAGATTAAAGGTTATAAAATACTATGTATTTCCGTAATACTTATGGGATAACGATTAAAATGAATAAGGTGAATGGGATGAGATTGAGTCGCGCCCGATATGCTATCCGAATACGTACTGACTGACTTTACTTAGGTGATACATAAAATAGTCAAGGCATATCGCGCGGTGTCGCAATTACGCTGACATGTTTATTATTGTTCGGTGATTGACCCGAACAGCTATTCACAATCACTCGATACGCTTCCGTACCGTATCGAACATCCATCAATGTTATCGTAGGAATCCTCTAAATGCTATTCACAAGACCAAAATTCACAAAACCCGAAAATTTTGTCAGTTTAAATCAAATAGACGATCGCTATTCTTCCGACGGCCGTTTGCTGTCGGAGGCAAGGCAAGTCAGGTTATCGAAATGTGTCACTTTCGATACGATAGCCTGTTGGATGGTTGTGAATATCACAATGACGGGGGGACCGGCTGACGGTTTCGTTAAGCGTTTTTTTACAACCGTTTTATGTTTACGTATTTGGAATCTACATAACGAATGCTGTGTAGTGTACCTGCGAGCGCATGAGCAAGTTCTTGAGCTGCTGGCTCTGCTGCTGCAAGATGCTGGACGCGATGGTCGCGGGCGCAGACTCCGACGAGCTGTCCTCGAGCGCCAGCTCCGACAGATCTGGGGGAACGAGGAGTTATAGCTTTTTAAGCTCGCTTGCATAAAGAACCGGGTTCCCGGTTAATGATACATTATATTTATTTCTGTGAATTGGTTCAAAAAACACTTTTACATGTAAAAAATAAATTATGTTTTAAGACTAAATTAAATTAAAAAATGAATAAGTTTATTGTTTTGTATTGGGAGAGTTCTGATCGAGTGACATCAGGCGTGTACCGTGCATGAGGTCGGCGTGTGCGGGCGCGCGCGGCGGCTCGTACACCAGGCGGCCCTCCTGCAGGCCCTTGGGCTGCACGATGTACAGGCGCACGCACACGCGCCGGGACTCCTCGCTGCCTTCGGTGCCTGAGCCTTCGTCCTGGACAAGGAACAGCTAAAGTTACAAAGACAGCAGTGATATTTTTCTTTTTAGTAACCAAACAAGCCGTGTGCCCGATAGGATTTTCCATTGACAAAAATGACGAACTGCTATACGAACTTTCATCCCCTATTCAATCAACCCCTTTAGGCGATGGATTTTCGAAAATCCGTTCTTAGTACTCTCTTTCGTTTTATAGAGACCTCTTGTGCAAAAGGAGATCATTCAAGTGTCGAACATTTTATACGCAAAAATTAAAGTGGCGAAAAAAAAAGTAGTTTTATTATGGGTAAGTAATAATACCTTGAGCATTTTTTATTATTACAGCGAAAGTCCATAATTAACCCCCCAGATGCTATTTGAGATTCAAAATACCAAAAATCATATTTTTATAACAAGTGTTTTAAGTATAACATTTAAAAATAGTTAGCAACTTTTAATTAAATATAGCATTCCGAACATGTTAAAACAATTACAAAATAGATCTACAATTAAACCCCTGGCTGGTATATGGGTTTGAAAGTGCCAGAAATCATATTTTTACCAACTATATTTTGGACATTCGTTTAACGACGCAAACAGTTATTGATTCGCTAGTTTTCAGTCCTAAGCCTGTTATTCTATGGTAAAAATAGACAAGGACGTTAGATGTACTTACATAATTAGTTTTAAAAAATAACGACGAAAGGGTTATGAGCAATGCTTTTATTTTTTTTTAACCCAAATAGCAGCCAGGGAGTTAATTGTAGATCTATGTTGTTATAGTTAAAACATGTTCGAGATGTTATATTTAATTAAAAATTTTGCCGACCCGAACAAAGTCCAGATATTACTTAGAGAAAATAAATGCTGGATTGCATCCGGACTGGCACGGATGGCGCAGTGGTTAAGCGATTGACTGCTGCGCTGCGTGTCGCGGGTTCGATTCCCGCACGGAACAAATATTTGTATGACCTACAAATAGTTGTTCTGGGGTCTGGCTGTTTGTGTATGTAGTGTGCGACAGCGAAAAAATCAAATAAACATAACTGGCCTTTTGAAAGAAAAAGTATTTATTGCGACTCGTACAGGAAGATCACAAAATAAACTAAACCAAAGAAAGCAAGAGGAAAGTACCAGAAACGATTTGAGCAAAGCTGTCCCAACAGATGGCACGCATGCATCCGCCATCGTGAGCTCCGCCTTACATGTGTGTAGCCCCCCCCTAGTGACCCTAACATTCACTTACATCGTGATGCAGTTCGTAATGTATCGGCGAGTCGGCGTCGCCGCTCGATCCGTTGCGATACAGCGGCTCGTCGCAGCTCGGTTCACACTTGGTTTGCTGTTCCTCTGCGGCATACAAATAACGAAAGAATTTGAAAACTGACGAATATTATAAAAGAGTTAAGTTTTTAATACCTACGTCAGTTTTTAAGTTCTTTTCTTTATCAAGGACACATCATATCTTTTGTAGCTGCGGCGCTAAGCAGACTATTGCTTAGACAGCTATATTGAATTACTTGATAACAAAGACCAAAATAGCATACACCTTTTATAAATGTCAAGTCGACATCAATCTAAAACCTTAGTAGCTACGAAGGTTCTTACCCATTCTCTCTCTTCTTCTCAATTAGAATTAATTCTAGTTTCTTGTAAATTTTGACGTTACAAAGTGCCTTTAATGTGCCTAATTGAAATAAATTATCCAAGATTTAGTTACAAAGCGCAATAATGGGCAGAATGAGAGGCTGTGTTTTATAATAATGTGAGGGTAAGTATAGAAGACTCACCAGCATCAACAATACAGAAGCTCAACACAGGATAAGGCAGCAGGAACTCCGAGATGCTCTTACAATACGCCATACTATCTTCAGGGTCCCGCGCCATGTTCAGCACATACAGACTTCTGGACTTGAAGTCTGACAGCAGCAGGTAGCTGGCACTCGTATCCAGCATGGCCTTGAGGCCCAAGGTGACTTCCGTGCCGACGCCAGGGGTAAACGTGATGGTTTGCAGACAGGTCCAGGACTTGCATGACCAGATCTTGATGGTTGTGTTGTTTTCAGCACCGGTTACGGCGAATTTCCAGAATTGGACGCTGTAAGAAATAGGTTGAATATTTATTAACAACTTGCACTTCGTGCTATAGTCCACGCGGAACTAGTTGGCCACGTCTTAGGTATGTGAGTTGTGGGACGGAGGGGCGGGGGCGCTTTGTCATTACTCAGTATGTGCGTTGCGAACACTACGCAAACCCGCCGCCCTCACCCCCGGCCACACCCAAGGCGCGGCCTACTAGTTCCGCGCGGACTATAGCACACACATTTCTTAGTTTCCCCTACACACCCCCTATAAAGGGTAATTTTGGAAAAATAATCATGCCAAGTTTCAAATGACTAAATCAAAGGAATGTGATTTCCATACAAATTAATATCAATACAAACAAAACAATAAGATGAAACCCCGTAAGGTGTCATTTTTCCGAGATATTAACGATTAAAGTTGATCATATGACGTCCATATTTTTTGAACTAAACTTACATAGATGTCAGAGGGGCAATTCTCGTAATTTTAAGAACGTTCACAGTCTGACCTCAGTCTCAATCTGTCAAAATATACTTCTAATTTCCCTACATTTTGACAAGTTTTTGAATGTTTTAAATTACGAGAATTGGCCTTCTGATTACTTTAAAAGTTTAAACTTTCAGTGATCAAATTAAACAATAAAAAAAAAAATCGAAATACGTATGTTAACCCGAAGCTATCTCAGCATAATATTGATGGCGCAGTACGAGATATTTGAGGGGAGATAAGCAAGTTAAAAAAAAATATGGATGTCACGTGACTCACGTGATCAACTTTCAATCTTAATATCTCGGGAACGTGACGGTTTACGGAGTTTGGTCCTATTATATTTTCCGTTTTCATTGATGTCAACTATCGATTTATATGAGTTTCATGCGTCCATTTTGATTTTTTCCAAAATGACGGCCATTTTGGAAAAAAATCAAAATGGCGCGGCAGTAGGTGTACCAGTCAGGCTACATATAAAATCTTCAATCCCCTTTAAAATTCTAGGTACGTCAACCCGGAGCTACCTGGGCACACACGTAGCTTAACTTTCGACCGACCCTTGCGGCCGTTATTGCTAAGCCACTGGTCCCTCATTTCATAAATATGGTGAATGTAATGTGAAAACTTACTCAGTATTATAGTTCTTATGGTTGTCTAAGAAGAAAAGACAGCTGAGCGGTTTCCCGCCGTGCGGTTGCCATTTGTGCAGGCAGCGGGGACTGCTGTCTGCGTGCATGTACACCTGCAACGTAGGACTGTGTTCAACCACAGAGTGTCGATGGCTAAATGGCTAAAGCAAAATTTAAATGATGAAAGTTAATGAATAATAAAATCCGATTTCCTGAGTTGCACGGCTCATAATTTCGAAGCTTTTTGAACACCACACAGGTAGCCACAGGTCTTTTGAAGCTGCTAACTTGGTTTCATAGATACCTGGAAGAACATGACGTATCCGTCGGCGGAGGCGGTGGCGAGGGCCGAGCCGTCGGGCGAGAAGGCGGCGTCGAGGATGGCCGCGGCGTGCTCGGCGGCACACAGCGCGCCCGCGCCGCCCACGCGCGCGCCCGCCGACACGCTGCCCGCCAGCCCGCGCGTGTTCCACATGCGCGCTACGGGGAGGGTTGCACTCATTACCACAGTGTAGACAAACGGGTTTCAAAACACGCTTAAGGGACCCGAGAGTCACTTATTGTAACCGTCATCGTAAACATTTTTTTGTAATGGACTTGGAAACCTTTTGGTTACGGAGATATTCAGGGTGTGCAGATGACGAGTTCGTGATGGGTCTTATTGCACCCCGTATTAGTATTAACATACAATATTTCAATTAGGAATAAATGGTCAACATGAAAACACGATTACACGAAATCTAAACATGCTTCAGGTAACAAGTTAGTCGGGGCTGTGGTTACGTTTTATACGCGTAGTACATTTTAGTTAAAAGGTTTGATCCAACCTAACATCCGTTAGGGCTGTTGGAGCGCAGCTTTTGATTTTGCAAAAAGGGCCTAGTTGAGGTACTGGTCATCTTTATACTATGTCATTTGTATTGTTCCATTGCGAAAAAGAGATGGCGCTATACGTCACGGTTCATGAGATACAGCCTAGTGACAGACAGACGGACAGTGGAGTCTTAGTAATAGAGTCCGTTTTTACCCTTTGGGTACCCTAAAAACAAGGTACAATATTGAAAAAAAAAAACTAGTAGCAGATTACAAGGAGCCTTAGGTACTAGGTTTTTACAAATGCCCTGGACCTCACACTAGGATTCCCTGTGTCGTCAAAAACCTTCAATCACTTAAGGTACAGATGGAAGAAAGCATTTGTTACATTTTTAATTCGCCCGTCTATCTTTAACAGCTTTCGCCAGGCCCAGTACCAAGAGACCTCATCTTATAACTAGAATTCACACTGTATCAAGTATCAAGAACTAACATTTAGATTTTTTTT
The DNA here is from genome assembly GCA_963855955.1 of Luperina nickerlii. Taxonomy (NCBI): domain Eukaryota; kingdom Metazoa; phylum Arthropoda; class Insecta; order Lepidoptera; family Noctuidae; genus Luperina; species Luperina nickerlii. Next base: position 22,945,874 of record OY979667.1, read on the forward strand.
TAATTAAACTGTGAGTAAAATAAATAATTCTCTCTCACCAATATTATCGTGGGTGGTGAGCAGTAGCCGTGCCACGTCATCGTCAGTCGCCTCGTCCTCATCGTCGGGTATGTACGGGCACCACACCACTCGGTGTGACGCACCCACAGCACCCGTGTCTTCGCGGACCTCCGCCAATAGCGTGCATCTGATGGAAAACAGTTTCATGATGGAACAAGCCGTGTCCCTCCAGCCGTGGACACTTCCATAGAACCGTTCATCTCTTTTTAACCCTTTAAGAGGATGATTTCTCAAAAATCCTGCCTAAATGTTAACTTCAGTTCTAAAAAGAACTCTTGTGCAAAATGTCATGCTTCTAGGCATTTCAGGCAGTGCAGTCTAACAGTGAATTAATGAATTTAAGTTTTTTATAAAATAGATGGAAGCAGTGAAGCGTTCCTAAACACGTTATGCCGTTGGTCCTGGCTGTCATTCTTGAATCTTTGATAGTCGTTATGGTCATCAGAAGCCCGAAAGTCTGACAACCAGTCTTACCAGGGGGTATCGTGTTACCCAGTAACTGGGTTGTGGAGGTCAGATAGGCAGTTGCTCAATGTAAAATACTGGTATTCAGCTACATCCGGTAAGACTGGGAGTCGACTCCAATATAGTTGAGAAAAGGCTAGCCAGATTGCACACTGCTCTTGGTGCCTCTATTGATCAAAAATAATGTGCTTACGTAAGCACGTACTTTCACGACAGTCACGACATTTTGGGCCAAAATGACGTGTCGAGATGCGCTACGATCGCGCGTTTTAATTCGTGTTGTGTGAGATTAATAGCAGCTAATTTGAAAGCGCCCCAAAACTCGATGTGTCATTCATTGTCAGTTTAGGAGACCAATAACTGATTGACTTATAAAATGAGTAAGGGCTTTTTACTTTTTTCGCTATACTGATAAGCACCATTTTTCTAACTCTGGCAGTTTATCTATAATTTACTTTTTTAAGGGTTGCCAACGAATGGTACATGATAAATACGATTTATAAAAACTAACACACCGTGCATATTCAGTTATGGGCAACATATGAAGAATATTGTTCAATGAATAAGTTTGTTGTGTAAATCGAAAACATACCTCAGTCCGCTGTCGGTGACTTCGATTTCATGCACGTAGAAGTTGCCCTGTTCGTCTATACATGCTAGCACCACCTGGGTCTGAATGTGAGCAAACGCCAAGTCTTGCACCTGCAAACAGCACAAGCAACAAATATTAGTGATATTGGTGTCAGAGATAAGACCGCAATTGAAGTTATAGCGCTATAAGGTTCTTTTGGCGCGTGGCCATAATCGGAACGAATGCCGAAATCTTGTTTATCAATACATTTTCAAAAAACAATTGCTATAAATGATTTATTGCAATAAATGCCCTGCGGTTTCACCCGCATAAGTGGCGATCCCGTTCGAAAGACACGTGTCGCCATCTATTATCATAATAACGTTATTGTTGTTTTCCTCGGGAACAGCACTTTTTTCGGAATGAAAGGTATCCTATGTCCGTTTCTGTACACCTGACAACGTATATGCAAAATTTCAGGATGATCGGTTTAGTGGCTTGGTTGGCTTGAAAAGGAAACCAACAAACTTACTTTCGCATTTATAATATTAGTTAGGATTTAATTAGGGACTTTCATGACCATAATGCGTATGAAAGTCCCATCGTACCCTAAATACACACTTCTATACGGATTGCATTTCGGCTATGGACCTGAACAGTTTTCGCATCATCACCATTTGGTTGAGACCGAATTTTATGGAATGTGCCTACTATCACGTTGGTTGAACCTCAAGACCCCAAACAGATCATTTCTATGAGACTCATATGGAACGCAGTCCATCAATATTGATGACAGCGCCACCCTGTCAAAAGACCCTTGTAGCAGTATATTTTGTTTTGTGACACCGCTGAAGACGACGGTCCGTTTAATAAGTTATGCACATCAGCCAAGGAGCCTTTGTCACGCGCTTTGTGCCAGCTTATTGAGTTGCTAGTTGTTACCTCCCCCTTCATGCCCTTGATGAGCGCGCGCCGGTCGGTGCCCGGTTCAGGGTTGTACACCACGCGCACCATGCCGCTCCAAGTGCCAGGGTTCACCGCATTAGGAGCTGCAGACAAAACAAAACAAAAATTTAATGAATAATATCTTAGCCCAGCTTCGCACAGACTTTTTTTTTATTATAACCAGCGCATTGAAAATCTAGTGCGTAATAAAAAATCGCTCTTGGGAGAGGGCTTCTCCAATCTTGTAGATAGTTCTCAAATTGTAAGCAAGTTATTTGATGAAAATGTAAACAGACCTTTCTCGGGTTAAATACGAAAATTGAAGCTATCAACACCGACTGAAACTACTTCGAGCGTTGGGAGTGAAACTACTTCGAGCGTTGGGAGTGAAATTATTTCGAGCGTTGGGAGTGAACTACTTCGAGCGTTGGGAGTGAACTACTTCGAGCGTTGGGAGTGAAACTTATTTTTTTTTTTGAGAAACCAGGCATCAAACATGGTCTTTAACTTTTTCTATACTGCCGAGCTCTTGGTGTTCTTAATATGCACGTACAATGCTAGATCTATCATTAATATTAACTTTGCCTTCGTTTTTGCGTCATCTACTTGCTATACTTCAAAATCTGAAGTTGGATTGTTGTACAGACGCCAGCACATCAAGCTACTACAATGTGTCAAATTTCTTTAATAGATTTTCAATCTTATCGCCTAAGATTAAGGTTCTAAGTTGATTGGGGGAATTTGACAGTTTCGGGTAGCTTGATGTGCTGGCGTCTGTACTTGTCCATTCCTTCTAACACCAATAAATTTTCAGCCGCAAAACACCACTCATCGTAATTCTCCCTGCCTTTTAACTTCGGCACACTAGCAATATACATAGTTCGTGACTATGAAACAAAGTGATCCTATAAGGGTTCCGTTTTTTCCTTTTGAGGCACGGAACCCTAAAAATCCGGAAACCGTAAATTTGTAGTTACATATTTACAAATTTGCCCTGCATTCCGAGTTGGGAAATAATTGATTTGAGCGTGCTTAAACCCGTACCGAATTAGCGTGAGCGTGATGACGATGTCCCGTGAATCGTCATAGATGACGTCATGAAATGCGACATCTTGCGATAACACCGACCATGCCTTAGAATAATATGACCGTGAGCGATGTCAAAAATGACAGTGTGTGTGTGTGTGTGTGTGAGGATGTGTCAGTGTGTGTTTTGTTTTGCATCATCTTTAAATTAAACTAACACGTGGCATTTTCGAAATTGTGCTTCTGGCTGACAGTCGCCACCTAACCAAAGAAGAACTGAAGAAAAAATGTGATATTTATACAAAGAAATACTGTAATAATATGGTTTTTACATTGAGTAAGCACTGTGAGCGCGTCCACGAGTGTTCCGAATTGTCGACAGCTCTCAGCTGTCATAATCGTGATATTTAAATCGGAACGCAAATTATTGCTATGAGCGCTGTGAGCGATATCGTCTTAATTCGGAATGCGGCCTTGTATGGAACCCTCGGTGCGTGTGAGTTCGACTCGCTCTTGACAGGTTTTTTTATTGTCTTGCTATTGATGACCATTCAGTATAGTTTTGTGATTCATTATAACAGTCCATTTTGCAATAACAGCATACATTACTATATTAAAGCAAAGTAATCACAAAGCTTTGCTGAATGGTCACCAATAGCAGGTTTTCATATCAGTCTCCTATGGATGTAGTTCAAGTTACAATTTATTATCACATCCTGCTTTATTTAGCAGTTATTGCAGTTTAGTTAAACCTTTGCTGACCATACACATACACAAGCAATCAATGGTTTTACTTGCATTATTTACAAGGACCTTACAAAGATAAGATAAAGATGCCAGGTAAAGATTGCCAGAACATAACATAAAATGAAACACAAATAAAAAAAGGGGGCCTAGTTGTTTTTAACCGATTTCTAAAAAGGAGGTTCTCAATTTGAATGTTTATTATGTATGTTCGGGCATAACTCCATCGTAAATACACGGATTTGCAAAATTTTTTTTTTGTTCAAAAGGGCTTTATTCCGAAATGTTCCCATTTAAATTTTGTAAAGATCTGATGATGAGTTTCGGAGACAGACAACGGAACTCTTCAATAAATGCCAGAAAATTAACCGCGATTGCTGTTATAGCCTAAGTATGCATTTTTTAGGCAATCACATAACATAATATCACGCCTGTACACTTTAAAGGGGTAGGCAGTTGTGTTCAACAGCTTTCTGTCACTGATATTCACATAGCAAGTAGTGATATATGAATTTGTTTGGGGTCGGTAGGTACAACTAAAAAGTGAAAAATAAAAACTTATTTACAAAAAAAAAAATGCGAAATTACAGATATTTTTCACTTTGTAGTGTTTTTTTGGAAGTTGTTTTTTTTTTGTAAAGTTTATATTTTTCACTTTTTAATTGTACCTACCTGCCCCACACACAAATAAAAAAGGGGGCCAGTTGTTTTTACATTTCATTTAGTAAGATAGTTTGTGTTACATTTCACAGACCTGTACCCAGCAATATATTAAATTACAAATCGACGGCGAAGTGCCAATACCTCCTAACTGATTTTTTTTTGAGAATTTCCCTTTTTTTTCGTTTTGAATTTAAAGGCGTTATTCGCATGTTTTAGTGAAATCGCAAAGTGTATTTTTATTACAACAACATTAAATTAAAATGTGGAAATACATATTACCTCCCAACTAAAACAACGTGTCTATTTTTGAACGTTTTTATCCAGTATGTGTAAATTTTTGACTTTGTCAGTTAGGAGTTATTGGCACTTCGCTGTCGAAATGTTGATTTCTTAATCTATCTTGTTTGCATGTGTGTTTTAATCTGTATCAGACTTTTTGATTAACAGTCTCAGATTTAATATATAATAAGTACTATTTGTACAAATTTCAATAATACATAAAACAATCCCAGAGAATATTACCAATTTTCCCGGCAGCTTTTCCATTTTGTTTTTACTAAAGTGTCTGATTTGACTATTTTCTGTTATAAAATGTTCGTAATATGAACATTTCATAACAGAAAATAGTCAAATCGCTCTAGCCATTCTCAAGACAGTGATGTGCTTACAAACAAAAAGCATTTCATTGTTATTATGAAATGAATAAATAATTTTATGTATGCACAACGACATATCAAGCTATACATTTCTAGTATAAGCTGACTTCTCATTGTATGAAAAGCCTATATTACAGTGCCAGGTTAGCTGAAACTGCAATTGTATCGCTTGATGTGTTATGTGTACCAGTTTTAGCCTTATTTATTTACTTAAACATATTTTTTATTAGTGCATTAAATGCTACTGTTAATAAGTACTTAGGTAATAGGTAATACGGGCTGGTGTCCGCAACTCCACGTCATTGCATGTATTTTGCATATAATAAGTACTTACTTAACTCGTTTTTTTTATTTAAAATTATTGTTTGCAGACCAAAATGGCAAAATGAACAAGGATTCTTAAACACTGTCTCCATTCAAACGTTCCACATTAATACATATTCTATTTTAATCAATGTCATACCTTTGATAGAGTATGCCAGGTACTTCCCACTGGTGTGTATAGCCAGCAGCTGCCCGGCGTAGAACTTGGGCTCCCAGTTGTAATCCACCAGGTTTTTAAGCTTCACTTTGGAGCTGCCATGGTCATGGTTTCCGGCATTGGTGTTCACCATGACATTGGTGGAGAACACCTCCGCACTGCATACTCCATCTCCATCGGAAAATGATCTGGAATAGAGCAGTTGTATGAGTAACCAACAATATTGGCATGGAAAGATAATTATGGAACAAAAAAAATGGTTTAGCAGTGCAGGGCTTTAGGTGAAATGAAACCCTTTACCTATGACTGTTTTTTTATGAGATAGTGAAAAAATTATTCCTTGAAAAATTTGTTCATTTTATTAGTGTACTACTGGTATAGATCCTAATTTGGATTAGGCATTTGTTACAGCAACAATTCCGTTAGAAAACTAGACATAACGACTAATTGGAAAAATAATATGTAATGTGGGGTGAAATTGGGAGTAGAAGAAATTATCATCTAGTACACTGGAATTACATTACTATAGGAATTTGGAAGGTAATGTAAGCTTTTGTCCCCGATGAAACTTTCACCATGAAGTACATAGGTATCGGAAAAGCCCATTAAGGGTTCATCGTGGTGATTGTCTACGTGATATTCGGGCATGAGATGTAGGCAACAGGTTACAGCAGTTTTAGAAAGAATGCGAAAAATATACAGGGACGTCACATAGTACAGCCTTTAATAGACAGGATACACTTAGAAGGTAGTATTTATTTGTGTATAGCACTACCTTTAGTAAAAACGAAAATCAGTTTCAGATTAATGTCACTTACATAGTTTGAGTGGCATCCGATAGCTTTGGAAGCATTGTTGTTGGTGCCATTATTGAGTTAATCTTCCGCTTTCCACATGAATTTCAGAAACTTTAGCGCAAATTCACAATAGAATCGTAATTTGCAAAAAATCATGCAAATATTACAACAGCAAACCGCTGATGCCGACCGACATGAGAATGCGTTTTGTTTTTACATTTCGCATACTGTCTTTTAAAAACTATTGTTTGATTTATTCACACCTAGCTAATTTATAATTAAAATACTATGATAGTACATAAATAAATCAACTCCCAGGAATGCTAATAATACATGATAAATCAATTATGAATTTATGAAATTGAGAAAAGAATGGTAGGAATAACGAAACGCACAATGGAGGGGACAATCCGGAGGCAGACTGTTTTCAATTACTGTGAGGGTGAAGTAAGAAGAAATTAGTATAATATAGCAATAATATCGGTTAAACATACCTAACCTATAAAATATATTTTCATTTCCTGAAAAAAAAAACTAGTTTCAATTTTTTCCAGATAAAAAAAGTATATAAATAATGTTGTCAATCTAAATATTGACTAGCGCGATAAGTTACAGACTGGGCAAAGAGAACAAGCCATTTTTTAGTTGACTTGACAGGTGACAGGGCAGTGAATTGATTTTTTCGAAAATGGTAAGAATTATTCGTAAATATTAAATAATTTGGTTTGATATCGTTAGGGAAACCTGATAATTATGTCAACAATTGTTTCAGTCGTTAACAGACAAACTTACCATGCTTATGGCCCGGCCGGGCGGCGACAATGCCCAGAAAGATGACGTGCCTTGGTGGATGCGCTACGCTGGTCGGGGACTTGGAACAGTTGGCGGCTTCAGTTCGTATTATTTTGCTATAAATTATAATATGATACACATGCCACGTTGAGGTGTCGAACAGAATATTTCGTGTGCGCTAACATTTAAATGGAGTTGACCAAGAGATCAACAACAGTATTATCTTATCTTTAGAACTCAAATCTACAGTGCCACCCTTGATTTTAGACAATGAGCCTGAAATAATAAACATTTAGGAGCCGTAAGGTATTGCGTCTTAATTTCTCTGACAAAGGGATAATTGCTTGTGCATATTTATTTCGAAAGTGTTCCTCAAGATAATTGGGGCATAAAATTTACACAATTACTTAAAATATTAATGAGTGCATTATTATGATTACATATTTAAACTCGAAGCCTAGAAGATTAATCTAATGCATCTAAGATATACTTTACATTTTTGTAATGAAAACCACTTACTTAATTTTTCTATAACTTGTGTAATTGGTATGTTCAAGTGTATTATCCAACAGAAAAGAAAAAGTAATCTACATAATTTATATTGCATGAGCTACTGTCAGGCCCAATATTTATTGATTACAATGCAATTGAGCTCTCTAAAAATTAAAAAAGAAAGAAAAACGCATTCTCGCAAAAAGAGAACCTCCTCCTTTTTTGAAGGCGGTTAAAAATAGGGTTGAGTTGACAAATTTTGAAAAAATATTTTTTTGTTATAAGTACCGTATTATACTTTCATATGCATTTAGTAAAAAGTTAACTTTCAATCAATCTAACAATCTTTAGCGAAGGCAATGATCAATAGCAATCACACTGGGATCATAAGCCTCTGATAACTAGGGTGGTTCTTTATATGTAGATAATTTATTTATGAGTTTACCCTAGAGTACAAATTGTTCGAAAAATGTCAACTCCCGGGCTTCAGAATCATGTACTGAATCCATGATAACACGTCAACACGTCGTGACACGTCATTGTCCGGCCATCCTGTATAAACAGACAAGAAAGGGACATAAAAATATGTATATACATACTTGTCAACTGGTTTAATTAGCCGTTTAGTTAACCGCCTAGCCTTTTAACTAAATGGCGGCCGTTCAATTAACGGCCACCGCGTTTACCGCTCGTCGTTCCCAAGCTTACTTCTCTCCGTACTCGAGCTTACGTCTCATCGTCCACTCTTGCCCCTCTCACCCCTCCGGCCTGCCTGCTGCTCTATCAACCAGCGGTCGGCAAGCCGTAAGCGCGGCGTCGCCTAGCCGTAGCCGAGTCGACGTATCGGAGCTTCTGATCCGCTTAGGTTACGTGCTTATCTTAGGTTGACGCCTGTTTGACGGCGAGGCAAAAGGCGATACGGTGCCGATCCCTTTCCGATCCTGATACGTGTGCTATGACCTTAATACTGGAAATATTTTTGATATGACGTCGTAGTGCTTACAAAGGTGATGATGCTTATTTCCAAACAAATCTCTTCCAGCATACTTTATTATAATTTCAGTTAAATTTTTGCTGAGAATCTTGCACTTTCTGAAGGTCTAAGTTAAAAATAATCCATCATAATGCCCTCCCATCACCACTTCTTAGTATTGAAGTTGGTAAGAAGTGCAACAAACTCCCCAGTAAGGATCGATGCAAACATTTTAACTAGGGATGCATCCGATACCGATATATCGGCGATACTTCATATTTGCCGATATATCGGTATCGGCGATATTTTTATGGAGAAATCTTTTAAAATAACTCGCTACATCTTTGTCTGTCAAATAAAGACGACTTTTCTTAATTATAGAATAATTTATTACGTTTACGTTTCTTGCCCTTAGTATGTAAGTACTTACATAGCAATAATTTGTAGTATGTATATTTTGTGTGTGATGCAGTCAACGGACATTAGACCTTTGTATTCATATTATCAATTATCTTTTAAAATAACTCGCTACATCTTTGCCTGTCAAATAAGGACGACTTTTCTTAATAATAGAATAATTTATTACCTACGTTTACGAAAACATGCTTTCGTAGGTACTAATGTAATCATGGTCACCCTACTCTCATACGGTTTCATACTACTATTTATTGTAAATATATTCTAAAATATGGATGCTGCAGTTAGGTTCGCCATATTTATCCAAACTATGTTACGTTACCTGGCGATTAGTACTAAAACTTAGCTTAAACCTACTTTTTATAACGAGATAAACGCCATTGTATTTTAGGCATATTGCCGTCCGAGCGGCCAACTAAAATCGACTCTAACAAATTATTGAACCTACTTTCTAGTATTTTTTTTTCTGTTTTTAGCTGTAACAAATTAGTAACTAATTGTCCATACACATTAGCCTCTATTAATTTGATATTTATGGTGAGATACCTACCTACTCATAACCTGAGAACTAAATATTGCGTAACTTTTTGTTTATTTACGTTATGACGTTTTTAAATTTTGTAACAAATTGAACAAATTAAGACCTTTCTTTTGATGCATCATTCGTCTATCTGTATTATATAGTTTCTGTGTAATCACGGGCGATGATTACGGCAAGTGGCGGTTCTAGCGGCCAACTATTCTTTGTCATAGCGTCTTAGTTTTTTTTGTAACAAATTCACGAAAAGGGGTGTGTAAAGTAACAAATTAGCACTAATTCCTGGCAAAGTTTCGTCAAATATTATGAGTTGGCCGCGCGGTTGAAATGTACATTCTATTTCGATGCAAACGAGGCACGAACTAACTATGCTCGGGGAAACCCCGCGCTTTATTCAGTGTTTTGTTTCGCTCGCCCGCTTTGGCCTCGAACTCGCACATCTATCCCATTTCGTTAGGTTGAATGTTGTTGCGCGTAGTATTTTTCCATGCAAATAAGATTAAGAATTACATATCGTAATTGTTTGTGTATTGTATGTCATTTATAACTAGTAGTTTGAGTCAAATAAAATAAATAGTAGTCATATCAACTTCAAAACACAAAAGTGCTATATGGAATCACTTTGAAATTTCGACAATTGATAATTCCATAAAAATCTTATAGGTTTATGTTAATTTTGATTAGGTACCTACTAAAACTATTAGGTAATTGATTGTGTTTTATTTAATCTACCTTCCTTTTTGAATTCAGTAAGCGTATCGGTATCAGTATCGGTATCGTATCGGCAAAAAGGCGTATCGAGGCATCCCTAATTTTAACCTATTGACATCTTGGTTTTATATCATTTGCTGTGCCCCCAGCGGCCAGTTCATAAATTGCCAAATAGTTATCTACGAAGAACAGGGTCGTACGATGGAATAACAAACAAAAAACGAACACAGGTTCTCAGTCATTTATGACCGGATTTCGGCCAAGGCGGCAAATCTCAACAGAGGCTAGCCTTCGGCGCAAAAGATATTATAGTGCAAGTGTGTGCGCAGATGCAGGTGCACTCTCTGTTCTCTCACTCTCATAGTCCGATGGGACGGCAATCCGACACGACCGGAGAGAGATCAGGCGCAAGACCAACTGCTTAACGTTCTTTCCACGGCACGGGGGTAACACACCGTCAACTTCCAGACTCCGGGCTGTTACTAAGAAATTGTTAATTAGTGGAGCGCCGTAAGGCATAAAAATTGTAAAATCTCGGAATCCAGGGCCTGTCAATGAATTTTCATAAAAACTGTTCTACTGCATTGTTAAAAGCTCAAATAAAAAAGTTAAAAATAAAAAATTGGCCGATCTTGATTACAACAATTTATAACAACAATTTACTGAAAAATGAGAGGGACAAGGGGAAAAAAATGTTTACAGTAAAAATTTCAATTTTATAGCGAATAAATTATATTTGCATAGTAACTTTAATATTAATTTATAAATATTTAGCAAAAATAACGAGTTACGAAAAAAAAAACTATACCACATGTCTAAATTATTGTTCATTATTTTCGTCGTCATCGTCATCGATCTCATTGATGTGGATTGTAGGTGAAGGATTAGTACAGCTGTTACCATTGCATTCTAAGCAAGCTACAGTGCAATTTAATCCACTTTTCCTGCACCCGCAAGATGTTCCGCATCCTGTTTTGCATGTGCAAAAAATCATTTTTAGTAAGGCTTCTGGAGCGGGTAGCTGCGTCATTGTTTGGGGCATCAGTATTCCGCATTCATATTTCCAACCCCACTCTTCTGGTGATATTTCTCTTCCGAGCCATGTCTGAATTTGCAGATATACTCTTTTGAAGTGTCCAAAAGCGGCATCTGCGGTAGGTGGCAAAGACGATAGTTTAGCGCAGGTATTTTTAGCAGTTGCTTTCAAAAAAGAGTTATATCTTAGTATATTTAAATCTTTTATTTTTTGGGTGGCAGCGTATAAAGCAAGAGTGCATGTAACACCAGCGTTAAAAATGTCATTAGCATCTTTGCATTCATTTTTGAAAACTGTCGCAGCATTTTGTAAGTCCAGCCGTTTTTCGAAATTTTTTGCAAACACATTTTTGCCACGTTGGAAAAAAGCTGACGTCATGTCACAGCCAGTGAAAGCATGTAAGAACAGAATATGCTGTTTCGCGAGTATTTAAATACTGCGACAATCCATCCGCTCTTTCTGCAGAAGCAGCTTTCAGCGTTGATATTCCTCTAGTTACCTTTACAACTTCTCCTAGTTCGGAGCTTAATTGAGAACTAGATCCGATTTTGTCGCAAATGAGGCAATCATTATTTTGATTATCATCACTATTCGATGGTTCACTCATTTTGATAAGAGGCTGTAACAACAAATATTAGTAATATTAATAACTAACGTTTATATCAAGATTAATAATTAATGTTATTGAATTTTACTATAACATTCTAACTTTCAGCATCGATTTATTATAAAATAAACGATTAATTATTCAAAATGTTTTTTATAAGCGAGTAATATAAATAAAAAACAAATACTTACTATCTATGCCGCTATTTTCAAAGTTTGTAAAATACAATTATGTTCTGTAATTAACTTTTATCGTATTAACTGCACAATAATAAATATACATAAACAAAAATCAGAAATATTTTTTCTCAAAACGCACAAAAACAGCTACGTATTTAGCTTAGCTAGGTGCAACGTGTACTAATCTGTTAGGGACCGCGTCAACAATGCCCAACAGCTGCTGTTGTCCCTTCTATAACTCCCCCCACCCCTCACCTTTGTACCTGCAGTCCCTTGAGGCCCAAGGACAAGTTTGTAATAGTTCTCCTTTTCAAAATATAACTTTAAACTAATAAAAATAGAAGACAACTCCGAAAAATTATTAATTATTTATTTTAATAATTAAAAAATTAAGATCGGGCAAATTTTTTTTTTTAACATTTTTCTATATACTGTTAAAAACACATTTCAAAAATTTATATGAAGATTCATTGACAGGCCCTGGATTCCGAGGTATAAATCTTACGGCGCTCCACTAAATGGAAAAACCTCAATAACACTTTACACTACCTGGGAATTGAAACCCTCAACAGTTGCGCTTGCGGCCACGTGACCAACGGGGCCGTTATAAATACCACAGATAATACAATACTGTAAATACGACTGATGCGGCATGGGCACGAAATCTTTGTTCCTATTCATCCGACAGGGGCGGTCAATAGGTTTATGAACATCTTCAAATCACATTAATAGCACTTATTTAAATTATTCAAAATAATTTATTTAGTAAACGAGGTATTTGATACATATTTATGAACCCCCAATCAAACAGTTTTTTTTTTAAATAAAACTTTATTATAAATTAGTAACAAAAATGGTAGAACCAGTTCTTTTAACATTTTTAACTGATAATATCAAATGTAAAACGTAATCAGATAGTCTTACACTAAATGTATTTGCTTGTAATGAAAATAAAGCTAATGTTGTACTAAAAGCATTGATAGTCCTAATTAAAAAAAAAAAACAATCTTAGTTTATGTGCCCATTAAATGATTGGTTATTATGAACTTTATTTGCATGTCCTAAGTATCAAGGCAAAACTAAAAGAGGAAGGTTTAACATGATGCAGGTTTTAGGTGCTATTGAAACAATTTCAAACTCAAATATTTTATTGCATTCATGTGGTAAGTAGATTCACTTAATATGATGGTGAGGGTTCAGAAATTAACAAAGTACGTAATATTTATATTAAAATTACATGACATTTCATTTAATCCCACTGTACATAGTGCACACTACAATAATGTTTATCAGTGTTATAAGTTCATAACAGATATGTGAGACCATAATGAATGTACAGTGCGTGCCACGTAAGAAGAGACTTGACACACCACGTGGTCTGACATGCGCAGAACACGATTTTAGGTATCTTTAGCGGTATGAGGTCCGAGTGCGGGACGGGACCGGATGTCATAGGGGCGGCGGAAAGAGCGGGGGAGGCGGGGTCAAGTCTCTTCTTACGTGGCACGCACTGTACGCACGGAGGGGATAATAGCCGCACGGGTCGATCGCTCAGGTTAAGCTACGCTTGCCGCAGTTGGTCCGTGGATGGGTGAACATCTTTACATACCAAGACCCCTCCGTGCCTCGGAAAGCACGTTAGGTCGTTGGTCCCGGCTGTCATTTGTGGATCTTTGACAGTCGTTACGGGTCGTCAGACGCCCGAAAGTCTGACAACCAGTCTTACCAAGGTATTTCGTATTACCCAGTAACTGGGTTGTGGAGGTCAGATAGACAGTCGCTCCATGTAAAATACTGGTACCTACTCAGCTGCATCTGGTTAGACTGGAACCCGACCCCAACATAGTTGGGAAAAGGCTAGGCAGATGTTGGGTGAATGTACGCACTGCACATCAAGCTATTCATAACCAGTATAAACTGACTTCTGATTGTATGAAAAATCTATACAATGCGAGGTCAGCTAAAACTGGAAATATACATATAGCTTGACTAGCAGCACCCCACGGTTTCACCCGCATAAGTGTCGATCCCGTGGGAATATCGGGATAAAAACTATCAGTCCTTCCCCGGGATGCAATCTATCTCTCTGCCAAATTTTATCGAAATTCGTTCAAAAAAAATTCGTATAGGCGTGAAAAGGTAACATACAGACAGACAGAGTTACTTTCGAATTTATAATATTAGTATGGATATGCCACTCATACTGTCAGTATTTAGTTTGCATTAAATTACAAGATAGAATAAATTAAACAAAGGCTCCAGACCACCCAAAATCAATCATACAAAAATTTATTTTTCCAGACTGCCACTTCCACTATCAAAATAAACATTATAATCACTTAAAGGACTTATTTGGTTAAATTTGTATATCAGAGATAACAACTGATAACATCTGGCTATATTAAGTTTTTATGTTCATTCATATTAAAATGTCTCGGAGCATTATTATTGTTGTTCAAATGCTATTGGCATTGGTTTTTACAGTCAGATGTCACAGTGGCTGTTTTATAGATTAATATTGTTTGTAAAGAGTTCTCATTTGACCCATTTACCACCAAAACCTACTATTCTGCACGCACTCGGCTGAACGGTGACTTTTTTTAAAACTGCATAGTGCTTAATATTTTATTCTTTTCTATAGTGCTTGTAAGTGATCCTAAGATTTCTACTATTTGTGATTATACCCGTGAGAACCTGTAATTGGCTCATATAAAATTGTTATCCTTTTGATATAGCTGTTGGTTCTTCTACAAATAAATAAATAACACTAGCGGAGTTTCTTTAGCTAATTTAATTTGACTCTGTATACATTAGAAAACGATTAAGGTCGATACCCTATACATTAGCATACATAGTAAGTTATTTTACATTGTAATCGTTATATACACGAAATAAAGACAATAATCCCAATGTTTTTATATGCTTTTTACAACCCAATTAATATACTCGTAAATGGGATTGTAGCGGTGCTCGGGGCGAAATTTTAACAGTCGGTCGATCGAAGGTTCAGCTACGCTTGCCCCGGTCGCTTCGTGGATGGGTGACCAGTGACCATCCATTACATATCTACTCCCTCGGTCTCTCCGTACCTCGGAAAGCACGTTGACCCGTCGTTGGTCCCGCTGTCATCCGTAGATCTTTGACAGTCGTTACAGGTAGTCAGGAAAAAACACCTATGTATAATAGGTATGACAATCAACCTTATCAAGGGCTACTGTTAATTTTGTTGTGGAGGTCAAGAGGCCTAAAAAGGTCACTTGGGCAGAATCATAAAAGGATAAAATTATGAATCATAATGGACAGTTAACTGTTAAGTTAATCGTATCAAATCCCATTGGTGAAAAAATTTTCAGTTATTTTTTTTTTTGTCTGTGCCAAAATGCCAATCAATCCAATCCAAATCCAATCTTAATCTCTTTGATTATACCTACGTAGTGCAGCGAAAAAAGAAAAACACGGACTGTGTTCGCCATATTATGATTAATAATGTTATCCTTAATATGATTAATATGGTTATGATTAATATGGTTCTGTCAAAGTGGCCTTTTTAGGCCCCCAGATAGGTAGTTGCTTCATATAAAGTACTGGTATTCAGCTGCATCTGGTTAGACTGGAAGTCGACTACAACATACATAGTTAGGAAAAAGTTAGGTAGAACTTGTAATGCAGTAGAAATGATACGACCTTGGTACTATTATATTCATTGTATGGCAGATTGGACATGTATGGTCAACTGGTCTCTCTCAACGAATCGGGCATTGTCACCAATTGTCGTGTGTGTAGGAAGGTCGTTAACCAAAACTGTAACGGGTTATATTTAGAAAATATCTTACGTAGCCGTACTATAAAACGGCTTAGATACTATGGAACGCGCGGAATCATTGCTATAAAATTGACAGTGACTATTCATGGTCTCCTGTATTATTGTCCGTCGATAAGAACAGCATGAAATTATGTAATTAAAGTGAGTAAAATACAGGTATACTATAGGTAATATACCTATTTGTGTACCTAGTTTTAATGGTGTTTTTTAATCATTGTTCCTCTCAATCAAAGCACCTGCCATCTAATTCTTCACCACCCTTGGTTGACTGGTAGAGAATGCCCAAGGCATTAAGTCCGACTTTGTACCTTTTTTGTGTGCGAGAAGTTTAAATAAATATTAAAAAGGCTGTCGTGTGCAAAAGTCCGTGGTCGTGTGTTTTGGTTGACCCGTAGACAAGGTTCTTGGCAAAGTAAACGCTACTTTATGATTGGTGTCTCGGTGGGTGTCGTAAAAAGCTTGTAAGGGATGGATGACGTCAGAGGATGGCATAACGCCATCCTGTCTGACTCCTTATAATATCGACAAGCTGCGCTCGCCAATATTTCTACAGCTTTACGGCATATTTCTTTTTTACCATATTAGCGATCAATACGAAGCCTATGTTCGGCAGTGGATGTAGTGAGCTGGTGGAGAATAAAAAGGTATTCTATTGGTGGAAATTTAAATGAAGTCCGTGCAGCACTTTTTGAGATGATCACTTTCAAACAAGGAGACGCGGCGGGATAACTTTTACATCAATACTAAATTTTTGAGTCTCAAACCTATATTCTATGCCTACGGGCTTACCGGGTATAACCGTATATTCACAATACACAACCAGCCCACTGGGGCTCGGCCCTCTTCTCTGCGTGAGGAAGTACGCCTTAGTCTATCACGCGGTGAACGCCACATGTCTTCGAACTTGGTTCTAGGACATTCCCTCACATCATCACCGAATCTTCATTATCTCCTTTTTTATTTGTTCTGATTCGTGTATACTGGCATGTAATTGTGTACCCTATGTTGGAGATCCAATAAATAAATAAAACTTCCTTTCATTTCAGTCGCCATAATCCTGGGCCTGATCAACTGCCTCAGCATCATGGTCTTGAACGTGGCCTGCCTGATCGCCGGCATCTGGCAGATGCTGGCCGGCTTCATAGTGATAGTGTGTGAAGCTCCGTGCTGCTGCTTCTTCATAGACTATGTACAGACCCTCAGTGATAAGGTGGAGACCAGACCCTACTGGAATAAGGCTGCGTTGTATATTGGGTGAGTTAATATCGTCCATTTTTCCTTATAAAGGTGCCGTTTAATTGAGACGGTGCATGAAGTAGTTGCGCAATGCGGGAGGGATACGTACCGCGCAGCGTCCTCAGGCGCGGGCCACACAGGAGAGACGTGAGAGCGTCCCTTCCACATATCCACGTACAAAATGTATGAACGCGATTTAACACAAAACATACAGAAAGGACAAGCACAAGCGCGTCGCTATTCCGTCTGCTTCCTGTTACTAAAGTGACGAGACGCGAACACGGCGCAGTCGCAGGCAGTGTGGAGAGGGCGCGGGTGATCGCCGAACTCAAGATACTAATGTAAATAAAATAAATATATATATGTCATAATAGCTCTATACCGAAAACTTGGTGCTCAGAAAGTGAATCATCTGATAATAATATCATGTGACATGTATAAACAAGACATTACCTTTTGAGGAGCCTTAAAATCACTATCACATGCCTGTTAATGTCACACGGCGACACATTAAGCTAGACATTTCCAGTTTTAGCTGTCCTCGAATTGTATTGGTTCTTCGTACAAAAAGATGTCAGCTTATACTGGTTATGTAAAGCTTGATGTGTAGCCGTGAGTAAGTAAACGTACTTACTTCTGTAAGTACGTTTACTCACTACTTACTTCAGGAACATTGTTATCGACTTATTAAGATATAGTATATTTCATTACAAGTGCGGAAAGGTTGTCATTGCAAAGAGTTCCGACAAATGTCTACCCGAGCCGAGGCGCAGCCGAAGGCGAGGGTTGACAGTCGGAACAAGTTGCAATGACGATTTCGCACGTGTACTGAACGACTATTTTTAATACAGTTGCGAAAAAATGAAGCAATTTAATAAAATAAGAAAAACACAATAAACTCAACTAAGCAATGGCGCCAACCGTAGAATATAAGCAGAGAATTTTTTTTCTTCACCCATTCTGGTAGGCAAAGGGAACTATGCCCATACAGTCAAGTCTTCAGTAGAATTTTTTATTAATATGAACTGAAAATGATATTTAATGAGATGAAATGAAATGAAACCTAACCTAACTCATTCAATCAAATCATTAAATCTGATATTGAAACAAATTAGTAGCTTCTTTTTAGAAATATACGTATTTGCATGAATCATAAAAACTTCTATGAATTTTTTTAGTAAAAACTTCAACTTCATGGTTGGTTTTTCTTTTTAACCTTTTAACCGCCTACGTCGGATTAATCCGACAAATATTTTCGGGCCCATTCCGCCAGAGTCGTATATTTACGACCAAAATTTCACTGCTCGTTTAATCAGCTTTTTTATTTAATTACGCTGTATTCTATCAAAAATATGTTTATATAGGGTAAATAGTTAACTAAGTAATCATTCATTCATTCATTCATTCATCATCAGTTTAATATACCTTATTCTCTTAATTAGAAGTCCTAAAAATAATGTCCAAAGTTAGATGAATTACTAACATTATTTTTTAGAAAATTGTATTGATGTGCAACGCCCATGACGACAAAATCCGACATGAGGGACAGGACATAAACAAGATTTACCGATACAAAAATAAACATAAATCAAAATATTTCTCGTTATACTGACTAATTAACTTTAAAACAAATACAGCAATTGTTAATAAAACATTTTTTTACAAATATTTGTAACTATTTCATTTAATTCCTTTAAAATTTAGTAAATTTACTTGTAAATTGTCAGCGTCTGAATTGATGGTTCCCATCTCTAGCCTACATGTTCCGAAACTTACTTTGTTAGTACGCCCTGCGCCACAGTCGGATAAAGACGACCGCTTCTTACGTCATAAACGAGTGCCGACTTCTGGAATTTTCCATCAGTGTTGTGCTTGTGCATGTAGTTTTACGTTCGTATGTCGATAAATGTACATGACAGAAATTTATCATGACGACTACTGAAGAGTTAATACGAATTCTAGAAGGCGATGAAAATGAAGAATTTTTATCAGACGAAGAATTTGACATTGATGTAGAGGTAATTTTTTTTTATTACATACCCAGTTTTATTTTAATTTATTGTGTAGTATGGTGGTGATGTCTGAATGAAAATTTTAAACTTAATTAGAGTTGAGATGGCGAGAACGCGCCGTGCGATGAGAATGCGCGCGCGGCCACTCTGGAACGGTGATTCTGATTGGTTGGAGCGCGACTCACGTGTGTGCTCGTTGTCTCGCTCGTAGATACGTAAAATGCGTGCCACGAAAGATGAGACTTGACACACCACGTGGTTTGACATGCGCAGTACACGATTTTAGGTATCTTTAGCGGTATGAGGTCTGAGTGCAGGACGGGACCGGACGTCGTAGGGGCGGCGGAAAGAGCGGGGGAGGCGGGGTCAAGTCTCATCTTTCGTGGCACGCATTGTAGGTAGAGTTTATTTTGTGCGTGCCGCCGCGCTGCCACACACCGCACTGCATCGCACTGCTAATTTTGCTTTTGTAGGCTATTCAAATTTTCCACCTTGGAGACCGATGTATTTGAGTTTTCCACTCACACAATTTATTACTCTACAATTATTTTTTGTATCATTTCAGATTCAAGGAAACAATGTCACAACCACTAATTGGACAACGTAAATTGCTACCCCAAACATTGTCAAGTAAATTTTTTATTTTTATGTTTGTTGTTAATTAGTGTGATACAAATTGTGATAAATATCGTTACAATCTAAGTCAATAGGTAAAATGTTATTGACGTTGTCCAAGTAAAATTTTTATTTTTACGTTTGTTGTTAATTGTTTAGCAGGATAACTGGAGTGTAAATGAATACACAAAAGAACTCTGTTTTCTTCTCTGGACTGATTTTATTGTGAATAGCCTAAGTACTAATTAATAAATCGTTCTAATTTTTAAACACGTCTTGTTTTACTGGCTTACGAAAAATGCCGAATAATAAGTAGTATTCAAGTAGGTACCTATATTTCCACCAAGCTAAGTTTGCACCTCGCTGGAATGCGGCGTGTACCCGTGTACCTATGTATAATATAATGTTAAAAACAATAAATGCAAAGTAAAATCTAACAAACATTTGTTTATTTTTTAAAGTCATCGCTAATCCTTTTTTGTAACCCGTACCTAAGCGTCAGTGTGACGTAATCGACGCGAGGTGCAAACTTAGCTTGGCCGAGGTAGTTGTTAGTGAACCACGCTCGCAGATGCAAATGTCGTTATTAAAACGAAATATCGACATCGAAAAATTAATTATTGCACATCCCTCTTTGATGTAGGTATTAATTTTTTGATTCACTGTGCCGGGCGCTGGGGGCACGCCAACCGATATGAAGTCGGGCGGTTAAAAGGTTAATAGACATTATTTTGACAGTTGGGAAAGAGAACGCACGAGTTCGGGAAAGGTAAAAAAAAGCACGAGTATGTAATAGCCCACATCCCGAACGCTATACGTCCCTGCAATACGCCACTTTTTGAGCAACTGTATTAAAAAATAATATTTTTATACATTTTATTTTCTACAAGCCGTTTCCCGGTATAATTTTCCATCGGCAAAAATTACGAACTTCCATAATACACAATATCATCCCCTTTTTAACCTTCAGGGGTGAATTTTCAAAAATTGAGTAATTTCATGAACTTTGCTGTAGGTATAATAAGAAATTCGAGTGCGAAATTTCATGCTTCTAGACCAGCGGTTTAGGCTCTGTGTTCTCTGTCAGTCAATGAATTTAAGATTTTTGTTTGTATAACATTCAATTTAGATTGTATTAACGTCTAGAATAAATAAATCACATGTAAAAGGCGAATTTTCTACCTCGAATATATCAGTAAGTAAATATATTTATTGGAATATTCAAAAGAAATAATTCATGTTATATCCAGAATTTCCGGTTAAATTAACGATAAAAAATCCATTAACAATATAGTTACGATTATCAGTACTATGTGTAGATACAGTTCGACACAATTTAGAGGTAACATAACAATTGCGTTGAACACTTTCAACCACCATCCGAAGAATATTGAAGGAAATTCCTCATTTTTACTTACTACTATTACTACTTCATAGGTTTGGAAAACTCTTCTGATCGACGACGTAAATAACCAATGAATGTGGCTGAACTGTCAAAATGAAAGGCATTGACATTGTATGGTATATTTCATTACAAGTGCGGAAGGTTGTCATTGCAAAGAGTTCCGACAAATGTCTACCCGAGCCACGGTAATTTATACTGTGCCCGAGCCCAGGCGCAGCCGAAGGCGAGGGTTGACAGTCGAAACAAGTTGCAATGACGGTTTCGCACGTGTACTGAACGACTATTTTTAATACAGTTGCGAAAAAATGAAGCAATTTAATAAAATAATAAAAACACAATAAACTCAATTAACTAATGGCGCCAACCGTAGAATATAAGCAGATATTTTTTTTTCTTCACCCTTTCTGGTAGGCAAAGGGAACTATGCCCATACAGCCAAGTCTTCAGTAGAATTTTTTTATTGATATGAAATGAAAATGAAATTTGATGAAATGAAATGAAACCTAACCTACCTAACTCATTCAATCAAATCATTAAATCTGATATTGAAACAAATTAGTAGCTTCTTTTTAGAAATATACGTATTCGCATGAATCATAAAAACTTCTAAGAATTTTTTTAGTAAAAACTTCATGGTTGGTTTCTCTTTTTAATAGACATTATTTTGACAGTTGGGAAAGAGAACGCACGAGTTCGGGAAAGGTAAAAAAAGCACGAGTATGTAATAGCCCACATCCCGAACGCTATACGTCCCTGCAATACGCCACTTTTTGAGCAACTGTATTAAAAAGTGTGTTACGCAATTATACGCCGCTGATCGATCAATCTTAGTAACTACTTACTAAGTAGTTGGCAATCGTTTCTCTTGCCTCTTGCGAGTCGTTGAAATTTCTGAAGCGCAGGTAACACAGTCCCTCTGTCAATCCCTGCCCAAGTCGTTCGAGTTGTAAAGTAATCGCGTTTGACTAAATGAGCCGATAGAACTTCTATGCTGTGTCGTATTGGAGCTTAGGGCTCTTTTGTGACACTGCGCACTGGTGTAAATCGACACCACTTTTGACGTAGTTTATCAGTTCTACAAGTACCTACGTCACGTCCCGTATACTGACTTAACTGACTCATCGTTTTATCGAAGCCACAAAATATGTATAAGTTGGTTATCAAAGGAACAGAAAAGTCTGTTATAGACAGTTTCATTGTCACGAATTTGTATGACGTTTATAGGTTATTTTATTGCCTTAGCATAAGCATAATGAGTCTATACTGTCCCCACTGCTGGAACACAGACCTCCTCTCTTCGAGAGGGAGTGGGCTACAATCCTATGCGGGCCCAGTGTAGATTGGTAGATGTCACATGTCATCCAATCTTTGATTCTAGGATACACCGGTTTTGAGAGCAGTGCAGCAGTGGTGATAAAATAATTGACACAAAGTTAAATAGCCTATAGCCTTCCTCGTGAATTGGGCTATCAATTGCAAAATTTATTTTTCAAATCTGACCAGCAGTTCCAGAGATTACCGAGTTCAAACAAACATCCAAAAAACAAAAAAAAAAAAAAAAAAACACTGGCACTCCGGTAGTGCCGACAGAAGTGAAAACTTGAACAATTACGAGTGTATTTTGTGAATCGTCTTATAAACAAAACACGCGTGTTAAGGTGTGTTCCTTATTTTATAGGGTTTTTTGCAAATCAGGTATGATGACCAAAGTGACTGGTTTATTCTTCTCGTGAAAGGAATTTATTCAGATTTACAAATAAGCACACAGGATAGACTTCAGTTCGTGGTGTTGGTCTCGCATGGAGCTCGTCGTCAGTTATATATCCGTGGTTCAGCGCCATCTCGTCGTTGTTGGATGAACTACGTAGTTAGTACGCGAGGCCCTCGTAGTTCTTCCCGATGTGCATAGATGGCGCTGTCCTCAACAACGCGCGTCTTACGTTTTACGTCTTACGTCTTACGAATTTTCGATCAGGGTCACGTGACCTGACGCGAATTTAGAAGTTTTTACCCATTCCAAAAAAAGTACACAGCGCCGCTAAAGAAGTTTTCACTTCAAAAACCTCTTCAGCTTTATGATTTGTATTTATGTAGATAGATCATTATCCAATGTCCAAGTCGTGGGTGGAGACCACAGCAGGGTATAGGACTCTTGTCTTCTCTGCCAGCAACTGTCTCATCCAAGCTCAGCCGGACCACCACCATTCTTATTTTCAAATCCCAAAAACGTCACAAGTCAAACAATTTATTTCACGTAGGCCTTTTTAAAAGGCACTTTTGAACGTAAAAAAACAGCATACGTGGTAGAAGTGAAACCTTCAAAAACACTGTATAATGCTTCCTATCTCATTTTCTCCCACGTTAAATCTTATGAATTTGAACGACATAATTTTAGTCTCAAATTTATCGAACCTATCAGAAAAGTCATCATCAGGTGTCTTTCTTTTGCGATATGTGACTTTGTTTGTTAGTTTCTGCTTCCGGCTGCCACAACTGTCTAAGATCAGGCTGTGATTGTGGTTCGCCACCAATCGCTATCAACTCATTGCTATCAGCACATGTATGTAATTGATCCCTCAGTTGGTGATCGACGTTAGGCCATTGCTATTAGACGTCGTGTATCGTATATTAAGCTATGTATAGCAATATTTTATTTTAAGCTTAGTATATTGTTTATACTAAGCTGCGTGCTTGCGTTGGAAGTCCTCCCACGGTGGTCCGACGACCTTGTGAAGGCCGCAGGAACCCGTTGGATGCGAGAAGCACAGAACCGGTCGAAGTGGAGGTGCTTGGGGGAGGCCTATGTCCAGCAGTGGACGTCTTTCGGCTGAAATGATGATGATGATGATATTGTTCATACCTATTTACATTTTCTCTATACTTAAGTGAATTCTAATTCTTCCAAGAAATAAATAATTATCTTTAACCGAATAATTTCTAATAACAAAAAATAAAAGGTATCTAATCTCTCCCATCATAATAATCAAGCAATAAAATTTCACAGCATGCGTTGCAAATCGTATGCGACGTCACGAGCGCGCGATTGAATGCTTTGCAAGGCATTGTGTAGGCGCTGTTAAATAATAGCGGTATCCTGCTCGGAAAAACATATTGTGATTGTGACTCAATGTTTTGTTCTTGTTATTATACAGCGACTTAATTGAATCAACTCGTTTTGAAGTTTATGGCCTGCGTGTATGCCCAGCGGGGTAATTGCGTAACAAAGTATCAGTTGGAATGGCTTTAGTTATTCTCTTTATTATTAACAAAAATTATTGCTTAGATCGATATAGTAGAATTTTTAGAGTAATAAATTAAACAAAATTTTCTTTAGTAAACCATGTAGTGTGGCAACATTTTTTACCGCAATTACAGTAATAAGTGTCATTTTACTGCAGCTAATTAGAAGTTCGATCATATATGTTTACATGTATGTTTACATTCAAAAAAGCATCTGTGAAATACGTAAATGCCAAAATGTATGACACCGTATAAGGTCATCGAAATTCCTCCTGATCCTGGTCTAAGTATCAAAATGTCCAACAGCGCGAAACGTCTAATGAGCAGTAAGCCTAATTAACAAAATGTCTATGTAGCAAAACTTCCAAGTATCAAATTGACTGGCGTCAAGTTACAACTTTGACATTCATTCCGATGACATATTTTATGCCTTATTTGTATGAAGTGAGAGTCTATTTAAATCTGTTACTTTTATTATAAGCGTTTGAGTGACGTCGTCTTTACTCTGAATATCAGGATAGAAAAATCAAGAAACAGCATTTTCGTTTTAAGGGCTTGTAAATTTTGAAATGTTGTCAATTAAGGTATAATAAGGTTTAAGAGACATCCATAGACTACCTAGAAGTAACTGGTCATCACAAACCAAAGTATTTAATCTGTTTTTACCTCTATTTCCAGGCTATCAGTTCCTCCATTCTTCATGTGCTTCTTAAGCATGAGCACGTGGTTCGGCAGCGGGCTGATCTTCGCCACCGGCATTGTCTACGGCATGATGGCGCTCGGCAAAAAGTCGGTATACTTTCTATACATTAACCCCTTTATTCATAAACGTTCCTTAAAGTTAAGTAGTGATTAGAGACTGTTTAACCATACGTTTTTGACGTTTAAACGTCACATAACTTTAATCACCGTTTATAAATAAACTCCTAAATGTGTTGCTAACATGATTAACAAACTCCAGTTATTTGGCAAGATGCAGGGTAGTTTGATAAAGATGATATTTAAAGGTGAAATAATACTTGTGAAACGTAGATGCATAGTCAATCCATAACAAAAATCAAGGGAATTAATTGTTTAGCAAACTCAAAAGTTGTTTTTTTTTTCAAGTAGGCCTTCAAAAGGCACTTTTGAACGTCAACATTTAAAAGAAAATAAAATTGATACAAGCTACCCCTTCTAAAAGGTAGTTTCGTATAGAGAAGAATAGCAAGAAACTTCATATTACCTACTCTTTATTTTTTAAACAGTAAATACAGCAAGAAACACCATAGTTTCTCTTAAAATGTTTAGCAATATTTAATCCAACTTGACTAGCATTGAATTGTCCATTTATTCAAACCAAATCACAACTGTAATTCTATCACAGTTTTATGAACTGGCAAGTTGGCGCAGTGTGTGAATATGATGACACAATTATTTTCCCTGACTATAACGTTTTAAAATAATCAGTCTATGGCTATTGTGAATTTCACCACTAATTGCCACCTTTCTGTATCATAAATCCTCCATGGCAGATTCCTTGAAAAAAAAAGGAATATTTTTACGAAAATAGAACGACTTTCCAATTTGGTATTGTTGAAATTAAAATGATTTGGTAAAGATATCCCTTACTTTTGAAAATAATAAACCATGTCACTAACTCTTGTTGGGTGTGGGTGTGTTAATCTAACTTTTCGTCGATATGTTGCTTATAGTTGCCATCTTTAGAGCTGATTTCACCAAACTCGGTTATCTTTTCCGTGGAATTAAATTGACATCTGACAGTTTTTGTATGGAAAAACTGTAAAAAAATTGTAAATTCATTCTCAGTATAAGACTTATTCTGGGTATAATAAACGTTTGGTGGATTTTGACCTTAGTCAAAGTCAAAGCATTTATTTCAAATAGTCTGTGAGCATCTAATGTCTGTCTGGGACTGACAATGGAATTATCATATTGTTCTTTGTACTTAATTACATTTTTTGACAATGAAATTGTGAATCTTGGCTTAAACTTAAGTGTTGCTGTACAATGATATTCAATTTCTATTATGTCTTCTTCTTGTTGTTATTTTTCTGCTGGATTCCCATTTTGTTAAATTGGTAAAATAATTCGAAAAAGTCTAAGAATTTTATCACTTAAGAAAACTGTAGGTAAAGCTACAGTTTTCTTAGGTCTACTTAACAATAATAATTTTCTAAATCTTATGACAATTAGGAAATTATTATCCTCTTCTTTGGTATTATATTCCGCTTTGGTATGCCAAAGAGGATGAATAAATGGATTACCAAGATGCAAATGAGAGAAAAATAAAATGAGTTCGTTCAAAGAACTGGTATAACCATAGTTATTTCTGCCGCCAAGAACTGTTGTTGGGTACCACTTTAGGCTGGAGTGACTCGCGAACAACACATGTATCATATCAGTTTGATCTCTGGGATGCTAACATAACACCCCTGCGGTGTCTCTGGTACTGCACATGTCGACAGCTGACGTTATCTACTTATGTATTGGACCGCTTGATTGATTCCCAAAATCATAAAAATACCATGGCCAGCTTGATGTTGTGTCGTAAACTGGGTCGAAGGCGTGAAGTGTGTAACAAATCCGATGACATTTGTCTCTAGAATGTCAACGCCGCTGCTGTATCTCTGGCATTGTAGACATCCACAGGCGACGTTGCCTACTTACTGGGTTGATTGATTCCTAAAATCATAAAACTAGCATAGCCAAGCTTGATGTTGTGTCACTAACTGGTCGAAGGGGTGTGTGAACTAATCCGATGTATGTTGTGTGTGCGTGTGGGGCGCAGGGGGTCCCGCGACGACATGGCGGCGATGGCGGCGGGCGGGACTACGCCCCCGGGCGCTCCGATGGCGGGCTCGCACGACCACAACGTCACCCTCATGGAGGACCCGGACGTGTGGCGCCCCAACTAAACGAGGCACGCATCTATAGCGCTACAAGGTTCTTTTGGCGCGTGGCTAAACTTGGAACTAACGCTGCCAATTTGTTTTTTCAACAAAAATTGCACAAACGTTTTGTGCAATGTTTAGTGGTCCGATTGAGGTCCTGGGTTCGATTCCCGAGTCGGGCAAAGTGTTATTGGGTTTTTCCATAATTTCCATTAGGATTTTCTTAGTAGCAGCCCGGAGACTGAATTTGTGCCAGGCGGATGGCTCGCACCTATACATGGGACTTAAACATAACTGGCTAAATGGGACTTAAACATAACTAGCTAAAGGGTTAGTCAGGTGTACTTGTAGTACACACAGTACACAGTATACAGGTGTACCTATAGGTACACCTGTCTAACCCTTCGGGGGATACAGGTGTGTGGTGTTGTTTCATAAAACAATAATTGCACAATTGCTCCACTGTCATTGTCATTCGAGCGCCAAAAGGTCCTTGTAGCAGTGTATCTAACATGTTTAGTTTTCCGTCCATGCTTGTTGTTCGCGCTCGGGATTGCATGGTGGTGGAAGGTCATGGACAATTTTATTAAGAATTTCCGCCTGATGTTTGCAGAAAAAAAACCGATGCAGTTATATAGTCGGTCAGTCAGTTGTACTGTTTATTTAAAATATCTTCAAAAAAGTTGACCTCATACTTTTTCTGAAGTGGATGATTCTATTAAAATTAACCATGACTTCATTCTTATTATTGTTGCATGTTCTTGCTTCGATATTTTCCTCTTTTTTTGTTGCTTGTTTTTGGTTTCTGCACAGGGTTTCTTTTTTCAGCATTCGGGGGCACAATTTTATTTTATTCTTCAAACCGCATTTACAATATTTTATTTGTTTATTTTTTTCTTACATTCTTTTTTAGCCAACGCATTATAATTTTAGAATCTGGATTCGGCTAGATAAATCATGCTAGAAATCAAGTGGAGTGTTCTCATTTCCTCTGCACAAATTCATTAAAACGGTATTTGTTTAAAAAAATATTCACATTGGCACTCCATTTCCTTACGACTGATCACAATAAAAAACAAAAATAATAATAAAATCTAATTATTCCCCACAGAGGATCAATAGATGATATGAGGACGTCGGCGGTTAACTTAGAGGCGGGTGCTGGCCAACCAACGAGCGCTCCTCGAGCGAACCTCGTCACAAACGAGCAGCCAATCAGCTTCACCGGCGTTCCCGGGCGTATGTGATCGCGCCAATCAGCTTCACCGGCGGCGGCCCCGCACGCCGACTACGTGAGTCTCCTACACGATATGCGCTCCTGGTACTGTAGCGAACACAGGCTTGGCATGTACTCTAATCATCTACTCATTTTAACTAAGCGGTGTAAATTGAACTGCTAATGCGTACTAAAAATGTGAAATCAAGACACGCAAAGGTCACCAATTTTCTGTATTCCCATCTGACACTAAAATTCATACGCATTATGGATAAGCATTTTCGATGCGATTGAGTGAGGATTCTTCTAAGCGGACTTCTCGCTCTAGCGAATGGCGCGTGTAAATGATAGAAAGAGTTAGAGATACAGAATAATGCTGATCCGTATGTGTAAGCATGATTTCACACTAAAGGTGTTTCAATAAGGGTCACAGTTGACATCGTTCGAACAAAATTGCACGTAATTTATAAGTGTATTTTTAGAGTTCATGATAAGCTTCCAGTATGTGAATTAGTTGATTTCTGAATGGTGGCTGTAAAATGTTATTCATAGTTTGTAACTTAACCAATATTTTTATCATATTGTTGATAACTGGGCGGAGTGCTTTGAAATACCAAATTTTTTATATCAATATTTCGGCATAATATATTTATTAAAATGACTGCTGTCTACTAGGATAAATTTTGTTCGTGTTCTGCTACTACGGAGCGCATAGAAATCACTTCAAAGACTTTTAAGATGACATTCAGCAATATTCACTGTTAAACTCCTTTGTTTAGTGTTGCCAATAAAAAACCAGTGTCCTCCATACAAAATAATAGAAATACCAACATTTTTTTATTTGAGTCTGCTTGTAGATAGTTAATATTCTTGTCTATGATAATATTCAGCATGTATTATAATATTCAATTATGTGTTATATCTATAGAGGTTTATAAACTATGCACATATTATACTAGACATATTGTAACATATCGCTTGGCCCAGAGGAGATTAAACTAAAATAGATATTATGTTGTTTGCAATAGAGGCTGTTTTGCAATGAGTGGTCTTTTAATAACATGTTCATAATAAAGGACCAATGAATTTGAAATTTATTAAATTGAACCACAAACAGAAGTAATTTAGTAGGAGAATAATTTATTTAAATCTTGATAGCCAATCATAAAACTGTAGTGGCTTCAAAATAATGTTTATAAAAAATACCTAATGTTACAGTTACAGACGATTTTGTCTCGTTATAATTAAATATTATGGAATCCATGTTAATAGCTATGTCAATTTTGAAGTCACGTCATACAGGTTATAAGGGACATGGCGCGCAATCAGTTACCATGAATTCTGTAAGTACATGAATTAGGGCCGGTTTTTTGATCCGTAGTTAATTCTAACAATTGTTAAAAATAGTAACTAACGGTCAACTGGGTCAACTAATAGTTAATTATTTGACAATTCAAAGACAAACAATTGATCAAAAAACACAAAAAATAATTAATTAATTATTTATTTTGCCAATATTTAACCATTAGTTACTATAGTTTATAACAATGGTTGAGACGGATCAAAAAACCGGCCCGTAGACTCAAGCGTTGAAGCTTTTCGTCGGTTTTTAAACAAAAAGCTTCTGTTTCATACATTTTGACCGTGTATGTACCGCACTTATGTATGAAACGGCAGATTTTTCGTCAAGAAACATGTGAGGATCTAAGGTTTGTGCGTCGATGTCCCTTGCACCATACTAATACAAAAGTTAAGAGAAAATCTTGTACCTTGAGCTAAGATGTATCCTTTCACGGTAACTTCATATTTATTCGTTTGTTAGGTAGCGAGTTGTAATCGTAACGTAGTCGAGGGCTGTTAATAATATAATTAATTGTTTAATGTTAATTTATTAGACGAACGGTGCCCGATGGCTCATGTTTAGTATTTTACTACTTTCTGTGAGGATAGGAATGTGCTACAGCGATGCCCCACGAGCGTTGCCAATGCGTTGCGTCGTCGCAGCGCAGTGATTTCGACGCAGTGAGTGCCAGAGTGTTGCAGCGCCGACGCAACGCATTAGTAAAACGTCTGTATTTCATACATATCTTCACAGTAACCTAGCTGGCATAGATTTACTTTAAAATCTTGTTTTCATTAGTGAAAATTAAATAATCTTATGGTCACACAATTATTAAATGAATTATATTATTGCTCATATTTTATCTTATTTTCGTCCATTTTGATTATATGCAGTTATTTTATTTAAATTGTACGGATGAGATCGTGCGGCCATACGTCGTGATTCAAACGAGTTTGACCCAAATTAATCATATTAGCATGTAGTTAGCGAAATTTTCTTGACATTGATGTAAAGTGTTTATTACTACAGAATATATTGTATAGTTACGCCTTCCTTTGTGCTAGACTTTTTGATATTTCATCATATCTTATTTCTTATGAACTTGTGATTTGTTTTGGGAGTATTTTTTTAAGCTGTTTTTAAAAGACATTAGGAAAGGATTCTTTTGCATTGTAACGATGATTTACTTCATGAAAATCTTGGCTTTTAATTGTTATATTTTAAAAGAAGATTTGTACATCTGAACGCAGAGGGCGCCACTTACGCTTGAGTCGTGGAGACATCACCTGTTTTGACAAGGCATTGGAATCCTAATATCTAACGTATGCATTCCAAAATTGTACTGAATTTATGGGTCTTTTCTTTCCAGTCCTTGTTTTTATAAATATACCTATATCTTGCATGCGTCAATATTTACTATAGTTTGACGTCGACCGCTATACGGCGCCTTAGCTGTGTGCGCAGCTCACGGGACAGTGTAGGCCGCCGGTCCCGCCCCCGCCTCGCCGCGCATTCCTAAGGCTTCCTAAGGCGCGGTACAGCAGTCGAGGTCAAACTATATTAAATAATAATAATAATAGTACGTAGTTCCTGCTGTTGGTGGACTAAAACATTGTTACAACAATGTCAATTTGTTAGAAGGTGTACTTGTTTAGATAATGTTAAGTGTAGTGGGTCGCACTTGAGATACTACACGGAGTAATCCCTGTCCAAAATTATGTGAGGTTGGAGATTGTAACATTACTTACTACAAATCTTTTAATACATGTTTTTGGTCAGTGTTGAAGTAATAGTATATTATCAACAATTGCACAAGCGGTCCTTTCATGTTTTGCTGAGAAAATGACTTCTTAAGAACTCTGTTCAAGTTACAAAGTCAAAAAGCTTCCTACATTAAAAGGACTGGTTGAATCAACTTATAATGGACACATTTTTTTAAATATTTAACACATAGCCATTAGAAAATTGTTCTGCAACAATATTGAATAGATTAAATTATCACTGTTACTGTAATGCAAGATATTTTTGTAAAATAACAATTTAAAACGCCACATTTACTGCGTAAGTATTATTGTGTATAAGAAAGGCCCCTAGTCTTAGGTAATATTTTGCTAGTTTTAACGATTTTGCTCACACACAGCCAATATTTTAGTGAACGATTTTATTATTTGAATTTTTATGAAGAGTTGCTAGTTTCGAAAACAGGAACAGTTTAAATTAATTTAAGGACTAGCAACACTGATTGGAATGATTGATTGCTATGTGGCATGTGCTTCCTTGTTTACATTGATTTTTTTAAATTTATCATGATTTTTACATGCATCGATTTATTTATATAATATTAAGCGAATTAATTGTTATAATAAGAATTTACATTGAGATTGTATATAGTATATGCTATGATTAAATTGATAAGTTGATATACATTCTTGTTTAGCCTAAAACACTTGCAACATGGTTAGCTAAATGTTCAGTTAGAAAGTTATTTGAGATAGTTATTAATATGTTGCTTGTATACTTAGGGTTAGTGCAGAGATAAAAACAGAACTATTGAAGATATCACAGTGTAGCCCTATCTTTGAACGAATAAGCATATTTGGAAAGTGGTTTTTACAACATGTATTGCTAATAGAACAGAGGCAGCTGTTGTATACTGTGTGTATACTGGATTTACACAATTAAATGTATTGTTTATTGGTGTGAGATATTTAACACTGCTGGAAAACCTACTAATAATATAAATGTGTAAGTTTGTATGTTTGTTACTCAATCACGCAAAAACCGGTGAATGGATTTGGATGAAATTTGGCACACAGATAGTTTATAACTTGGATTAATTTAGGATACTTTTTACTTTTTATCCCGATAGTTCGTTCCCGTGGTATAATTCCTGACCTCCAGGCGGGCGAAATCGCGGCCAAAAGCTAATGATATTAATAAGAATGAAAAATATCTCGACTCTATACTATATGCTTAAAATCAAAAGTCATTTATTCAAACTAGGCTGAGAATCAGCACTTTTCGAACGTCAAAATTACAAAAGACAGTCACCCAAAACGCCCGCCCTTCACCACTTCCTAGTGCTTTCGCTGGGGAGAAGAAGTCGCCACAAACTGCTCGAAAATACTTGATTGTATATTAGGTATGCAAAGTAATTAACATTACAGGACACAGAACATTATATTATTTGCCATATACCAACAAATACAATATAATCTACACATACTCAACTTACTACCCAAATAAAAGCCTTTATCATAAGTTGCAAGGTAAATGTCAGTGCTGTCTGACAGTTCAGCTGAAAGTTGAAATTCTAATAGCGAGCTTTTAATTTACGCCTCAATTTAATTGCTGCCTAATGTTCGTGAAGACAGGAAAGTTTTTATCCCTGTATTGAAACCAAGTAATAAGTAGTAAAATTGTTAGTAACACTAACATAAGAGGATGCATAGTTTTATAGTGTAAGCGGTTGCAGTTGTTTCTCGTCAAGTTAATGTTATAATTAGGAAAGCATATCTGTAATAAATGTGTGTATATTGAAGTCTATGTTTTATTTTGTATCTTTGCTTTTTGAAGAAAATAAATAAGATTATTCCAAAAGGTGTTGGCCCAGTGGAAACGGCCGCGATTTATGAGTTGTAGGTCGTAAGTTCGAACCCAGACAAGCGTTTTACTTTGTGTAAATTATTTCATCACCACTGCTATCAAAACGGTGAAGGAAACAGGAAAGGCGTGTACTAAAGTCATAAATGACCGGGTACGCAAACAATTTATCTTCGATGAAAAATGCAAAATCCAACTTCGGTACGCCCTGTAGAGCTGCGTATCTTCACGGATAGATCCAAAACAGATAGTGGCACAGGTGCTGGAATCTTGTTGGAGGACTTCAACATACATTAGTCACACCATTGGGGGTCCATAACACTGTTCCAGGCCGAATGCTTGAGTATTTCCCTAGCCGTTCCAGCCATCATGGCCAGGGAAGTTAATGACCACTTGATCCACATACTCTCAGACAGCCCATGCTGTCTGAGAATATTATTGCAGAACAACCATTTGTTCTGCAAGCTCTGAACAGTTGCACAGTTGATTCTTGGCTAATATACGAATGTCACCAGTCTCATACAGGTGGGTAGCCTCAATAACATAACCATTCAATGGATCAAAGGACACAGCGGTTCGCTAGGTAACGATGCAGCCAATGAACTTGTCAGAAAGAAGTCAAGCATGGTACCAGTGTGACCGGAGGCCATCGCGCAACTCCCCTTCGAGTAATTACGCACTCTGGTAAGGAATCTGCTTTTTTATTATTTTCTATTAGGTATTTATTTTTCGATTTACTGTGCGGGGCGTTGGGGCACGACAACTGATATCAAGTCAGGCAGTTAAAAGGTTAAACACAACTGGTGAAATGTGGGTGTACTGTAGGAACACCTCTGGCTAACCTTTTGGCTGCCCCATTTCAAAACCTAGTAAGGACATAAAATGAAATTTTACAGGAGAGTGCATAAATGTAATATTGGTCAGCCTATGAAAACTATGTTAAGTAAAAAAAATGCTAATGGTTATAAAAGATACTAAGGTTTTGAATTGGTTAAAGTGACTTACTAGGTTTTAAAGTGGTCACTAGGCAGTGAATGGTGCACTTACTAGGTATTGATGCATAAAATTTATCTGCTTTTATGCAAGTTTAAAACGCTGGTTTTTTTAATTAGTAGAGACCTATATAGGTTAACAAGATTATGCAATAAAACGATTTTTGTAAAAAGTGTCCCTTACTAGGTTTTGAAATGGGACAGCCGCCTTTGGGGAATTTAGGTGTGGTGTTATGGTCATGTTTCCACAAGGGATCCTGATGGTCAAGCTATTATTTGAAAGACTACAAGATTGGGTACCACTGACAAACAAGCAAGAAAAGTTATAACATTATCCTTTATTTACAAACAATATACTCGTTACATTATTATTTAATAGGTAGGTACATTATATTTATTGTAATTAACATAGTAATTATTTTAAAAGACTGGTAAGCAATCGTCCTCACAATCTGTGATTTGTGGTATTCTAACGAATATGACAGTCTTTCTCGAAGATAACCCATAATTCTCGCCTTTTAAAATCTGGAAAAGAAAAACATCCATTTTATGACAATAATGATGACATTTAGCATGCAGAAGTTACTTTAAATTCCAGATAAATACTATGGCTAGTATTTTAACTAGCTTATCAGCACTTGAGCTAAGTACAGCTAGTAGACAGACACTCCCTGGCCAGATGGCAGGTCAACATGAAGATTTTAGATGGGTAGATTATTTCGTGCAAGAAACTATCCTCGGACATAAAGACGTGTTATGCACACACAGGAAGGTGATCATGAGCCATGAATATCTGCAATTAGGAGATCACTGCGAGGAGGATGAGGGTATCTAATACAGATGATCAGGTGGTTTCTTGTATGAGTTGATCAAGAAGCAACTTATATCTTGAGAACAAACTTACTTATGACCTCTGCTTAATTATCGCTCCAGTGATTGTCCCATGTCGCTGAATCAAGCACTGCTTCTTGTCCGTCTCCAGGCAGACAGTGGGCGGCTTCAGGTTAGGTTGTATCTTGCATGCCTGCTCCGATATTGCGACTACAATACCCGCTGAGTCAACGTGCGCTGTTCCCTTTGCAGCTAAGCATAGGCCTTGATGGTCAGCTACCAGGCAACCACTCACGTTAGGTGTCGACATTATCTCCTCAACTACTCTGTCTAATTCCTTCTCCATGATATTTGAGTTTTATGAGTCGATACGCACCAAATTGTATATTTTTCTATAGGTCTTTCACAAAGACCGTCTTGTAACGAAAATAATGTAATGTCACTGTCATTTTCTTTCTGTCAACCACAGAGCACGGCCGCATTCCGAATTAGCTATAATCGCTCACAGCGCTGCTCAGATCATCTCAGATGCGTTCCGATTTAGGTATTACGATTATGACAGCTGAGAGCTGTCAACAATTCGGAACACTCGTGAACGTGCTCACAGTGCTTACTCAATGTCAAAACAGTATTACAGTATTTCTTTGTATAGACACCACATTTCTTCTTCTTAGGTTAGGTGGCGACTGTCAGCCAGAAGCACAATTTTGAAAAAAAAAAAATTTACGTGTAAAAGTGTTTGTGCAAAACTACTTACAGAAAATAAAATCATTTATCATCATCATTTATCAAAATGCCACGTTAGTTTAATTTAAAGATGATGCAACTGAAAACAAAACACACTGACACATCCTCACACGCACACTGTCATTTTTGACAGCGCACACGGTGATATTATTCTAAGACATGGTCGGCGTTATCACAAGATGGCGCATGTCATGACGTCATCTATGACGATTCCCGTAACATCGTTATCGCGCTCACGCTAATTCAGTACGGGTTTAAGCACGCTCAAATCGATTATTTCCCAACTCGGAACGCAGGGAAAACAATTGACATTTTTCACAAACCATTTCAAATGGAATCAAATGTAAATGTCAAAAAAGATGCATTCATAAATTAATAAAGGAAACTCACATGACATGCAGAATAATGTTCGTTCAAAATAATAAGCCGCAAAAGAAGCTCTTCAAAACCTCAGACTCTCATTTATATAAATATATTAGTCTATGCCTCAGACAGGCACCTTTTTATAGGTACAGGTATACACCTAGGTATATCACCAGTGACTGGAAAAAAATGAGCTAATTCATGTATACCTAAGGTCAGACATAACAAAAACAATCATGCCTAGTACAGACGCCAGCACATCAACCTACTTGGGAAAATTTGACAGTTTCGGGTAGCTTCATGTTCTAGCGTCATGTATTGTACTGGCCGTCCGGCCAGTACCTCTAAGTAAGGTTGTAGAGGCCGACATGCCGTCTTGCCGAGCTCCAATAATACACTAATAAACCATAACCTTAAGTTAATCGGTTTATGCCATTGACATTGGCACACATTTCGGCTAATACCTCTTATTATTATTTATTATAATATAAATAATAGTTACCAACCTCTAGTATCTACTTCTGTTAGAAGTTAAATACAGTAAAAGCTCTTTATTCGCGGGGCATATGTTCCAAAAATATGCCGCGAATACAGAAACCGTGAATACGGAATGGTAATTTATATGGGATTATATGGGATACGTTCCTAGGTGAAAAATAAAATAAAACAAATGTATAAAAAAATCAATTTCATTCAAGTTTTTGAACATTGTGATTAAATTATCTTAAGCTTGCAATGGTTTGAAGAATTTTGTAATTTTCTCTTGCTTGGCAGTTTTTAAAAGCTCCTTCAATTCAGACTGATACGCAGCAGTCGCATTAGCAATTTGCCTCTTAAAAATAAGACTTCGTTCCATAGACGGATCAATGTTCATAGAGAAATCGCAGAGCACATTTGCTATTTTACAATAAGATCTATTTTACTGTTTTTATTAGTCCATTTGACGGCATTTGCAAAGATTGTAGTGTCGGTCCGCCTCCTGTCATCCATTGACAGGAGGCGGCAATGCTAAGGCGGCGCAATCAATTAGATCCGCGAATAAAGAAATTTTTAGCCGCGAATATAGGAATTGGGTCGCATTTTTTTAATCCGCGAATAGTGAAAACGCGAATGAAGGAAGCGCGAATAAGGAGATTTTACTGTATTCATGACTGCACCCTAAATTAGAATAAAATGTAAAATTTGAGCTAACCAGCCTATATCTAGTTACAATACATGAAGATAATAATAACGATCTTTCTGAGCAAATAGCTTACAGATACTTACAGATTGGTTATTAATTTGGTTACCAATTTAAATTAATTTTAGTTAGAAATAATTAAAATGAAGACAAAAATTGCGGTGGTTTAACCTGCTCAGGACATTATTATACAGGGTCAAATTAAGTTAGCTACCGAAACTTTCGGTATCTAAATACGATAAAACAAAAACAAGATGACATACTTTTTTGGGGATCCACGACCACTGGTTGTATTGTTACTTGAATTATGAGTTGGAAAATCTGTTTTCTTTTGTTTTCTTGAGTTTGAGTTATTGATACCCATTAGATACGTTTGTGAAATTTAAACACTACAAAGCTGATTTTTAAACTCATATTTCAAGTGACTACACTAAATGCAGTTGACCCCACAAAAAAAAAAACTTGCAAATTAATATA
Organism: Luperina nickerlii; assembly: GCA_963855955.1. Classification (NCBI taxonomy): domain Eukaryota; kingdom Metazoa; phylum Arthropoda; class Insecta; order Lepidoptera; family Noctuidae; genus Luperina; species Luperina nickerlii. The sequence continues at coordinate 22,984,003 of OY979667.1, forward strand.
AAAAGAAGGTTATCTATTCGACACGTATGTATGTAATATTATTGGAACTGCATTAAATTCACATATCTATTAAGGCTTTCAAATAAATTTACAAAATTTTATAGATGTATGTATGTATGTACGTATATTTGTCCACGCATTTCTCCGCAACTTTTAATCGGATTGTGACCTTTTTTATTGGCTTACATTTACTTCAACTTAGGGAATAGTGCAAATTTCATTAAAATCGATTCAGTAATTCTTAAGATATGGACTAACGTGTAAGTGTGACGGCCTGGCTTATTGATACGACCTACGGATGTAGTGTCAAAGGGAAAACATCTCATAACCTTGGTCAAATTCTAGTGCAATATTTACAACAAAACTATTAAGTACCTACTTATTACAAACAAATATTCCAGTTTTTACTTAAAACTAAAAATAACGAAATAAAAAAGGAATTAAAAAAAAATTAAACCGACTTCAAAAACAAATTAACTCAAAATTATGAAATAACTTTAATTTCTGAAGTCGGTGGCAAAAAACTAAAACTAAAATACATATCCCAAGACACCGACTTCCGAAATTAAAGTTATTTCATAATTTTGAGTTAATTTCTTTTTGAAGTCGGTTTTTATTTATCGTGTTTAGATATCGATACCCATCACGTCCGCGAAGTTTCGCTAACTAATTTAATTTGACCCTGTATACCTAACCATTACATACAAATGAATTCAATCCATGTGCATAAGACAGTAAAGTTAAAAATTGAGTAGGCGCTAAGATTTCAAGTTCAAGTTGACGTATTTTTTGGTCTTGAAAAACCAGTATCATACCATACTTTCTGTTTTTAGTTGTATTATTATCGTCGGCGGGGCTGCTCGTGCCGTGGATTTTACCGCAGTTGCCATGTTACAACTAATTGTGTACAGTTTACTTATATTTTTAACTTTTCTAGCAGTATTCGATATTATAAGATTTTTTACGCACGACAATGAGACGTCTAAAAGGAGGCTGAAAATGTGGTCTGGTATGTAACTTCCTTAAATTGTCTTGAAGTCACTTTAATGATGACACGATAAAGTGTATTTTTTCCTTGTAAATAAGATTTGTCGAAGGACATTTAAGATTAAGCAGTGGTTTCTTAAGCAGTAGATATTGTAGATGAGTCCACTCTTCGAGCACTACTTACCTACTCGTACGCACTTATAACTACTACAATCTGTCAAATTTCTTTAATAGATTTTCAACTTTATCGCTAAAGTATTAGGTTCAAAGTTGATTGGGAAAATTTTACAGTTTCGGGTAAATTGATATGCTGGCGTCTGTACCTACTAAGAAATGGCACATACTAATTAATATTAATTATTTACCTCGTCATAAAACGCTTTCGTTTGGCTCCCAATGGGAATGGGATCTTCAATCTCTCTTGGGAATAAAATAGGTACTAACTCCCACTGGGGGCCTTAGGGAACGGGAAACATCTATATTATTAAACAGGGTTATTGCAACCTCTTAAGAGGTCATTGTACTCATCATTATGAACAACTTTTACTATGGGACCAAACTTGAAATCGCGAAAAAAAAATTAACTGTTCCCTACATTTTGACGAGTTATACAAATATAAATGTAGGAAACAGCTGTTTTTTTTTTCGCGATTTCATATTTCGTCCCATAGTAAAAATTGTTTATAATGATGAGTACAATTACCTCTTACGAAGTTGTTAATGTTTTACCAATAAAGGCTCCTGCAAAAAGGCGCGATGCGCGACGCGAATCGCCCGCGACACAGAGGCACCGCTCGTTGCGCGACTTGCGGTGCCTTTGCGTCGCGTGTCGCGTCGCGCCTGTGTGCACGAGCCTTAAACCTGTATAAGGAAACAAAATAGAGAAATATTAGATAAAAACATGTCTATCCACTTTTAATGAAACAACATTAACCAGTTTGGATTCGTTTGTTTGTTTTCATACAATTAATGTGTAAGCTATCAAATAGGTACCGTGGCACTTTATAAATTTTTGACAAAACTGTGTAAAATGTTCTGGACTTGAGTTCTAGGTATAGGAACGCTTTAATCCGTGACTGTATACTTCTATCGTTGCAATTCCTTTAGCATCCCTTTTATTTTTCTTTTTTTTTTCAGCATGGGAAATCATCAAATGAAGGGGTCATTTCATGAAGGGATCATCAAATGACCCCTCCCGCTCTGGGTGGAGCGCAAGGGAGTGTCAGACTCTTACTTAAAACCCACCCGTGTTCCTTCCTTAGCCCTTTATGTTCCGGGCCAGCGGTAACCCTTTAGGACAATCCCGCTGACCTCCTTTAGCATCCCTAACTTCAAGTTTGCCACCAATAGGTACATAACTACCATGCTTCCTCATTTCTGCCAGTAGGCATCGTAAAGTTAAATAATTATGAACTTACTTCTAACTTCATTGAGAAATCATAATGGGGTCAGCAGGAACAACCATAACATTCATTATCTTTATTGAAACAAAACCTATTTTAAATCTTATTATATTCGTGTACCAGCGGTGCTATTCTGTAAAAATCTCACCGTGAAAACTTAGGTGAAGTGAACGTGGAGTGAGCTGTCAATAGTGTCAATTCCTAGTAAAACAAACTCACTTCACCTAAGTTTTCACGGTGAGATTTTTACAGAATCGACTGGCAGTTTACGGTTAAAAATGTAAATGTACCTATTCGTATATGTATGAACAGATGTAGTATATTGTATGTAGGTACCTTGTTTTTGCCAAATAAATTACTTTAACTTGAAGAGACACGATATTTTCACACTTGAAGAGTTCATGTTAAAAGGTCACCTTAAAGTCGATTGCACATAAGCTATTGATACTGTCTTATAATTGAATGCGTTCTTCACTTAACGGATAGTTTCTTTGGTATTCTGCAGGGGCGCATTCTGGGTCCCATAATTTAACCAACCTGTTTTTAAAAGTAACAAATTGACATAATCATATTTTATTGGTAGAAAACTAATTGTTTCTTACGAAAAGACACAAAAGTTTATGTTTACGATCGCGTACAACGATTGAGTAACTATATATTGGGACATTGTTAATGTAATTTAATTGTTCTCATGCGATTACATGCTTCTCGTTGAGATGTGTTTGTAGTTTCTTGACACCATTCTGTTAGCAATATATACATAATTTTATTTTAATATCATAAACAAATGTTTGAATGTTAAAGGTACTTACTTGCTCGGAGTTCAAAGTATTAATAATAGAAAAAGCTACTAACTCAGAGCTCTCACTGCACTCGGGAGCCCTAAAATCCTTCGTTGCGTTCGGGATTTAAAAGACTGCTTTAAAGGGGAAGCGCTAAGGTAGCCCGTGAAATTCAAATTTTCTTATGTTTTTTGCAATTTGCTGGTCAGTATTAAGTTGTACGTCGATCAAAATATGATTCGCGTAACAAATATGTATTTACAGAATTATAATCATTAAAGTCATCAACACAACTCTCTAAGACCACGTAACTCCAAAGAATGATGATTTCATGAAACAGTTATTCTTTGGAGTTATGTGGTCTTAGAGAGTTGTGTTGATGACTTTAATAATTATAATTCTGTAAATAAGTACATATTTGTTACGGCCGCGATCAATCATATATTAAACAATCTGTCAAATTTCGTTACTAAATTTTCAACTTTATTGCTAAAGTATAAGGTTCAAAATTGATTGGGAAATTTTGACAGTTTCGGGTAGGTTGACGTGCTGGCGTCTGTACAACTTAATACTGACCAGCAAATTGCAAAAAACGTAAGAAAATTTGAATTTCGCGTGTTATCATCATCTGCTAAGCCTTTGCCAAACTAATTTGGGGTCGGTTTCCAGTCTAACCGGATTCAGCTGAATACCAGTATTTTACATGGAGCTACTGCCTGTTTGACCCCCACAACCCAGTTACTGGGTAATACGATATCCCTTGGTAAGACTGCTTGTCAGACTTTCGGGTTTCTGACTACCCGGAACGACTGTGAAAGATCCACGAAAGACAGTCGGGACCAACGGCTTAACGTGCTTTACGAGTATGTAAAGATGGTCACCCATCCACGGACCAACTGCGACAAGCATAGCTTAATCTGATCGATCGAACCCCATTAATAATATTACATTAATGATTATTATTTAGCGACGAGCCCCATCCCCTTAGTGTTATCTACTATAATATTAGTAGATAAATTAGAGTAGTAATTTTGTACGTGAGGATGGTTCAGGATAGATAGGCAGGTAAATATTAATACGTGCAATTTGAGTACGAAAAGGATCTCTATTCCTTAGCTATAATGAACAAAATTTAGGTCACCTACTAAAACATATAGCTGAATGGCCATCAACTTATTATTTTCCTTGTCGTTCTTCAAACCAGCATTTCTTTCTAAATTGGTTTTAGCATTAGACGGTATATACCAAACAGTATCTCATACCTAGTAATTTATTTCCAAAACTGTAGTGCGTGTACGTGCGTGTGGGGGTGCGTGCGTGTGTGCGTGTGTGAGTGTGTACTGTGTGTGTGTTGTTATCAATGCAATGATTCGACCCCTGGGGGCCTAAAAAGGCCACTTTGGCAGCATTATGAATTATATTGGACAGTCAACTGTTATGTTAATCGTATCAAATCCCATTGGTGAAGGATTTTTCAGTTATTTTTTTTTTGTCTGTGCTAAAATACCAATCAATACAATCCAAATCCAATCCCAATATCTTTAATTATATCTACGTAGTGCAGCGAAAAAAAGAAAAACATGGACTGTCTGCGCCATAATATATTATGATTCATAATGTTGTTATTGTTAAGGCCTTTTTAGGCCCCCTGAACTAGGACATAATGTATGACAGGGGTTAAGGTTTATTTATTTAATACTTCAAGCACATAAATGTACAGAGGCGGACTTATTGCTATAGGGCATTTTCTACCAGTCAACCTCAGGTTCCAGGTTCTCAAGTTACATGGATCAGCGTAAAAAAAAAACAATTTGTTAAAATGTTTATAGAGGTATGAGGAACAGGGTGTAAAGTTCACTCATACTCTATAGAAAAGGGAGGATCCTCCGACCAGACGGGTGTTGTGTCTGGCGGGCAACTGCCCATTGATTCGTGTCGGGCCGTTGTATCTATGCTAGTTGCGCGGTAAACTCTGCTTGCGCGATGCAGGATTTGCGTGACGTCAGTATGACGCGTTGTTTGCATGTGGCGTTGTAGATACCGCTACATCACTCCCCCCCGGAGACCGGAGGTCGATAGTGGGCTGAGTCTTGTATCTTGCGATGCTTGCCAGGCCAGCTGAGGTTCCAGTGAGTCGGAACCGGTTGCCGCATAGTTCACGGTGAGTCGGAACTGTCTGCGAAGATGTCCCCAGTGAGTCGGGGTGGCGCTGCGTTATGCTCCAGTTCGTCGGATGTAGTACAGCGCCGAGTTGAGGCTGGCTGCTGCGTCGACCAGGAGAGGAATTGAGCTCTTCTTGTTGACCGGCCGAAAGTGCAGTGTGCTGTGCCGAGGTTGCTGATGAGGCTGAGGGTGATGACCAGGTATGCGCGGTCGCTGCATGCTGGTGGTCAGGATACCCGTGGAAGCCGTGGGAGCTGGCTGGCTGGGTGACTCGCCGCTAACGCTTGCGGGAGTGATGATGATGACGTCACGCTGAAGTATTTGCTCGAAGGCTGCGCTGACGTTCATGTTCGGGGTCACCAGTATAGTTGTATGAGGAACAGGGTGTAAAGTTCACTCATACTCTATAGAAAAGGGAGGATCCTCCGACCAGACGGGTGTTGTGTCTGGCGGGCAACTGCCCATTGATTCGTGTCGGGCCGTTGTATCTATGCTAGTTGCGCGGTAAACTCTGCTTGCGCGATGCAGGATTTGCGTGACGTCAGTATGACGCGTTGTTTGCATGTGGCGTTGTAGATACCGCTACATGTTTTTTAAAATGCTCTATTAAAAGAAAATAAAAAAAATACAAAAACTTAATGGTACATTTTAATTTTTAAGTAACTGAAATGTTCTTATGTTAGCTACAATACAAGGCGACTCAAAATACCGGCCTAATAGATACTTAACAGTTAATATATTACGAGTATGCTAGAGAGGACCTTGAAGAGTCAGTCGAATTTCGTTACACCGCACTGGTGCTGGCGGCATGACTAGGGTTGTCAATTCTTATTCACGTAGGTATATGCGGGAAACCAGAAAATGAATATGCGTGACATGACCTGCCTACAAATATACAGAAACGAGAGAAAAACAGTGAAGGGCGGGCGTTTTAGGGGACTGTCTTGTGTAATTTCGACGTTTGAAGAGTGCTGATTCTCAGCCTAATTTGAATAAATGACTTTTTATTTTTGACAATTTTCAGTTTTTATTAGTTTTATTTAAATTTTCTTGATTTCGGTAAGTGATAATTTTCTCGACACAGAGACATGGGATTTCCGACTAACTTGAGTCGGGTTTAACATAAAGGCTCCATCAAACAGGCGCGACACGCGATAAAATCGCGCGCGACACAAAGGCACCGTAATTAAGTCGCGCAACGAGCGGTGCCTTTGTGTCGCGCGCGATTATATCGCGTGTGTCGCGCCTGTTTGTAGGTGCCTAGCATCCTGCAGACAAGTATCGCGGGACGCATTATTTGAGCCGTGGAAACAGCCTCACGCGGGATGGTTGGCAACCCTAGGTGTGACGGTCATTGCGAAAGCCTTTTTTTTGGTGCCTCATATTTATCGTGATGCAATTTAATGTGTACAAATTCTCAAAGTTCGGAGAATAGATTCGTCGATTTTGTAACGAAATTGTTCAACATTGAAAAAGTATCTTCATTAAATACTTCATAGAGATACTTCATACACTTAAGTATGAAGTGTTATTGGGTGCTCCATGGGAATTTGTCAGAAGCAGCTGGGAGTCTGGGTTTGTGCACGGTTGATGGCAATAAGTAGCCCCTCGCACTCATTACATGGGACTTAAACATAACAGCAGTGCGATTCTGTAACCATCTCACCGTGAAAACTTAGGTGAAGTGAGCGTGGCGTGGTGAGCTGTCAATAGTGTCAATTCCTAGCAAAAACCAACTCAAATCACCTAAGTTTTCACGGTGAGATTTTTACAGAATCGACCGGCTATTGGAATGTGGGCGTAGTAGGTGCCTACACCTCTGCGGCACTGCCTAACCCTTCTGGGATTACAGGCCTGATGTTATATTATATCTATGAAATTGTAAAAATATGCGCGCACTTCACGCTCGCATAGTCAAAGTCAAAGCATTTACTTCAAATCTCAGACATCGACCTACATGGCCATCTCAGACATTGCCTACATGGTCTTCATATAACCTGACCAAGATTATGTCTGGACTTTAAAAGAGACTATGACCTCTGAGTTTGTTTCGGCCTTTCTTCTCAGAGTAGTCAGATAGGAAATTTAAAAAATATGATTGACGTGTAAAAGTAGGTTAAATGCTCTAAGTGTAAAAGTGTTTGTGCAAACCTACTTACTAAAATAAAATCATTTATCAAATAGGCACATATAAGGCACTTTTGAACGTCAGAAATTACAACAAATAGAATTGATTCTAGTCGCCCATTCCAAAAGGTAGTTTTCGTATGAGAAGAATGGGCAAGAAACTCCACCGTTACTCTTTTAAAATGTTTTACAATATTTTGTATACATTAATTATATAATAACAATATGTGAAGACGATGCACCTAAAATAAAATTACTATACCTACCTACCACAATAGGTAAAGATCGCATCGAGCTTTGTATAGTTATTATTGAAATATATTATTATAAGCGTCCGTGGCTAAATAATAACAGTCGCACAGGTGGATCGATCAGTTTAAGCTACGCTTGCCGCGGTTGGTCTGTGGATGGGTGACCATCTTTACATACCGAGACCCCTCCGTGCCTCGGAATGCACGTTAGGCCGTTGGTCCCGGCTGTCATTCGTGGATCTTTGACAGTCGATACGGGTAATCAGTAGCCCGAATGTCTGACAACCAGTCTTACCAAGGGGTATCGTATTAACTAGTAACTGAGTTGTGGGTACTTATAAATGTTATTTACCTACTTATTAGTATATTAATACTAATGCGTAATAGGGTAAAGGCCAGTGGCGGATTTACACATTTGCCGCCAGTAGGCTATTCAAATTTTGCCGCCCCTTCCGACCTCTACAATAATGTGTCAGTTTCTAGATAATATTTTATAACCCAACGATGTTAAGATTGCACAAGAAATAGTTTTTGGGTACCTATCTATATTTCTGAGCTCATAACAGCTTGAATTATGTACAGTCAGCAACAAAAGTCGATTAACACTTAAGTTTTTTTAAGCTCAGTTATTGAGCAAAATATTAACATTTCAGTTTTTTTAATCTCAGTTATTGAACAAAATATTTGTTCAAAATTGCAATAAACTTCTGCTGCAATTTTGAACAACAATTTTGCTCAATAACTGAGATATAAAAAACTGAAGTGTTAATCGACTTTTGTTGCTGACCATACTACGTTAATAAGGCGGCGCCTTAATATCTACTAGTTACACAATAATGAACATTCTTTGCCGCCCCTACAATCTGCCGCCCCAGGCTCCAGCCTACTCAGCCTGCTGGTAAATCCGCCACTGGTAAAGGCTCCTGCAAACAGGTGCGACGCGCGACGCGAATCGCGCGCGACACAAAGGCACCGCTCGTTGCGCGATTTGCGGTGCCTTTGTGTCGCGTGTCGCGTCGCGCCTGTGTGTACGAGCCTTAATGCGTAATAGGGTAATGCGTAATATAACACACTAACTGTAGGAATGGCTTTCATTTTGACAGTTCAACAACATTTATTACGTGGTTGCAATTAACCCGCAGCAATGTCTTACTGCATAGTTCATGTTAGATTAGTGGTTAATTTTCTCATGATTATTTACACCAAATTCATTACTAATTACAATCAAAATTAATAGATTTGGTAACAATATGTAGGTATTTAAAGCTAATCGGGGCAGGTACTACTGTATAAATAGTAATTATTAAAACTGTCTCCATCAGATTTCCACGACTTGCGATAGGTACGGTCAGCATCAAAAGTCGATTAACACTTCGGTTTTTTTAATCTCAGTTATTGAGCAAAATATTTATTCAAAATTGCAGCAGAAGTACGGTGCAATTTTCAAAAAATATTTTGCTTAATAACAGAGATTAAAAAAACTGAAGTGTTAATATTTTGCTCAATAACTAAGATTAAAAAAACCGAAGTGTTAATCGACTTTTGATGCTGACCGTACTCCGAGCTACTTGAACTATCCAGCATTCCAGCACACCCACACCCAACAGGGTATTTGCGTAACACACAATAGCGATGCCTTAAATTTGACAGTTCAACAACATTCATTGCGTTATTTCCGTTGTTGAGCAGACGAATTTTTAAACGTATGAAGCAATGGATTAGCAATATCCTTTGAAATGATTCAGATTGAGATTGTTAGTGTGTTACGCAAATAGGGTGCAGGCTTAGATATCGGTACCCCATCACGTCTGCGGAGTTTCGCTAGCTAATTTCATTTGACCCTGTATAGGTACCGTGGCCTCCAAAAGTTAGTTGACACTTTTCCACTTCAGCTGTGACACACCACCATACGATTTAAAATAAAAAAAATAATCCAGTTACTCCTAGGGACTTACCTACTTGATTATTTTTTCCTATTACAAATTCGAATAAAGAATTGGCGCCAAAAAATTTGTTTCTTTCCAGGAAGTAGATTTAGATGAGCTCATAATTTTATATTTTTAGCATCGTTATAATATCAATCACTATTATAATGCGGAGCAGTTTGCTTCTAAAACAGCTGGTTAATTCTTCTTTTCTTTTCTGTGCCAGTACAATACATGAGAAGACTGACAAGCCTGTCAACGTATCTTTCATTCTTATTTTTGAAGTTGACGAGCAGTGGCCAAGTGGTACCGGCCGCGACTTACGAGTCGGTACCGGTCGTAGGTTCGAGCCCAGACAGGCGCTTTACTTTGTGTAAATTATTTCATCACCACTGCTCTCAAAATGGTGAAGGAAAACATCGTGAGGAAACCGGCATGTCCTAGAACAAAAAATTCGAAGACCTGTGACATTCTACCAACCCGCACCTGGTCTTATTTTTTTTTTCTTTTTGTCTTATTTTTTTTTTTTTCTTTTTCTTATTTTTTTTTTCTTTTTTTTTGTTCGTATTCAAATCGACAGATGGCGCTAACAGTATTACTTGCGAAAAATTAATGTGACGATAATTTTGTTTCAGCTCCGTACGATGTGGTGAAGAACACACTCAAAGGCATGAAGACCCTGAAAGAGGAGGTGCCTCCAGCAGGCCCTGACTCCAAGCCATACAGCATATCAGAAACGGTCTGATGATAACAGGAGATGTTGGAATACTTTCGTAGTTTTTAATATTAATGTATGAATAAATAAATATTTTAAGGATTATGTATCGATTTTACTTTATCTTCTCATAAAATAAATATAGCTGTTAAGATTTGATTTCTCTAGATTGCTGTAACTAGTGTTGTCGCCCAATATGATATTGATTATTATTGATGGTTGATGATAAAATTTGGTAGTTTTTTAAATTTAATGAGCTCGCATTTGACAATTCTATCTGACCAGAAGGCCAATTCTCGTAATTTAAAACGTTCAAAATCTAGTCGCAGTCTCATCTCAGCGACAAAGTAATGTCAAAAACTTGTCAAAATGTAGGGAAATTTGAAGTATTTTTTGACAGATTGAGACTGAGATCAGACTGTGAACGTTGTTAAAATTAGTAGAATTGCCCCTCTGGTAAGCGATGAAAGAACTTGTGATAATATAAGTACATACAATCCAGAAGCTAGGGTAAGTATGTTGCAGTCAGCCAGCAGTTTCGTCACTCAGCTTTATAATGCAAGTTTTTAGAAAATCCACGTAAGTACCTAAATCATCACATTAGGTACTGATACTTCGAGGAAATTCATCATTTGTATCTGGACTGATTTCCATAAGCTATTTTTGGGGAAAACAAAAAAAAAAAACGGTAGGTACCCACGGCTACCACACCAAGCTATACCAAGCTGATTTCTGATTGTTCGGAAAATCTATACAAAGCGAGGTCTACCGAAACTGGAAATGTATAGCTTGTTGATGTGTAGCCGTGTGTACCTACCTACCAAGGTAAAATTTTTAGCAACACGAGGCAATTAAAGCTGCTGAATGTACAGGGTGTTTGGAAGCTGAGTGTAAAGCTTTAGGGGAGTGATAGTTGACACCATTTACACCATTTTGAACCATACATATCTTAGACGAAGTATGTTTTATTTTTTATTTTTACCTACAAACATTTAGGTAGTACAAAATAACATACCTACCAACTTTAACTGGGAAAAAAATAAAAAACATACTTCATCTAAGACATGTATGTCTCAAAATGCTCTAAATGGTGTCAACTATCACCCCCTGAAGGCTTTGTGTCCAGCTTCCAAACATCTTATACAGGGTTATTGGTAAAACATTAATAACCTCTTGAGAAGTCATTGTACTCATCATCATGAACAACTTTTACTATGGGACGAAACCTGAAATCGGGAAAAAAATTCACCTGTTCCCTACATTTTGACGAGTTAAGTTAGTATACGAACATAAATGTAGGGAACAGCTGATTTTTTTTCGCGATTTCAGGTTTGGTCCCATAGTAAAAGTTGTTCATAGTAATGAGTACAATGACCTCTTAAGAAGTTGTTAAGGTTTTACCAATAACCCTGTTCAAGAATATCCATTTAAAACATTTTGGTAACTCGTAATCTCATGACTAGTTTTTTACGCAATTGCAAAAGCTTATATGTAGGTACTAAAAATACATACCTATACGGGACATGTTTCAAGTACTATTTTAGAAGACCAGTCATTTGACTAATATAATTATGGCTATGGGTGTAGATAAAGGTACTTATTGTGTCCCGTGGGACACTTCCTGTAGGTAGGTAGGCTGTAATTTGTTCCACAAAGCGTAATAATTTCCATCTCTAGAATTCATATAATCGTATGACCTAAGGAGATCCCCAGTTAGTAATGTAATAATCTATGTACTTATGTATAAATAAACGAAATGTACAATATCGATCGCCTGCTGAACTATTTATACCTAACTTAATTTTGTAAATGTTGCATGAATCAATATTTCAGGCGTCTGAATTCAAAAGTACCTACTTCTAGAATCTAGATATTTCTTTTTGATATTAGATGATAAATCGTACGTAGATAAACTAGATTTCGTAAATCTAATTACTAATATTATGGCGAAAATAGATTACGAAGACAAGTATATCTTCCGGTAAACAGACAAAGTTGATAAGCAGTGACATAAGAGAGGTTTATAGGTCAATCGCTGTAACGTAACTTGAGTGTGGGCAACACCGCAATACTCACTCCGTCAGTGTGGCTTGCATCGTCATGTTGGCGCGTCGTGCGCTTTCCCACCAAAAATAAGCATTCCATTTTCGAAAAAAACGCGCGGGTATTTTGACGTCCACAACAAATTAACTGTATCAGTGCATTTATAACAGAAACAATGTTTTTATTACTAGTTTTAGCGTTAGTGGGGTCTATTGCCCTGTGTTTTATGCTAATAGATTCCCTATGGAGTGTTTTGGAGCTCATATCTTCGTATTTGATGCCTTACTTCTTGCCTTCTGAAGTGCACACTCTGTCCAAGAGGTTCGGTCCCTGGGCTGGTGAGTAGTTTGTTGTTTTCTAAATTTTATAGCATGTTTTGATGTTGATTACATTGACTTAGGTCAGCGCCTGCGCCCTACATCCTCCGTATCGAAAAAGCAGGTTATAGATGCCGATATTGAAAGAGGGAAATAATTCATGACCTTCATCGATTATTATTTTATTTAGGTATATGCGTAGATATATACCTGTCCTATTGGCTATTGGTCTAGTTGTAATGTGTTATCTATACTTATGATATGAAAGGCTATCAATTAAATTCATTGATAATAAAGTAACATTTGAAAAATTGCAAAGACTTTTTCCGTACCTACGGACTCGTCTTGTAAATTTTATATTTTCATCAAGTGGTTCGGTATTCAATAGTTATTGAATGTGGGTACTACTCCGTTTAATTAATGTTATTTCAATTGCTAACTGATGTGTGCAATGATGACATTTTCCGAAGCAGTTGTAATTAACTGGATTCTAGAATCGATAAAGATCTTTTTGATTGGATTAATTATTATTTTTGTAAAGGAGCTGGGATGGTTGTGGAGGTACCTACATTTTATAATACTATTTTGGTACCTGTTGAAAAGGTGTAGGCACCTAGGTCCTACAGTCAAAGTCAAAGCATTTATTTCAAATAGGCACACAAATGGCACTTTTAAACGTCAGAAATTACAACAAATAGAATTGATTCTTGTCGCCCATTCCAAAAGGTAGTTTTCGTATGGAGAAGAATGGGCAAGAAACTCCACCGTTACTCTTTTAAAATATTTTACAATATTTTGCATACATTAATTATATAAGTAATAATAATACATTATATGAATACGATGCACATACATTAAAATTACTATACCACAATAGGTAAAAGAATTAAAAATGAAACCATGACATATAAATTAATTATCTGATAGATACATGGTGCTCACATATTTACAAACATGGTAAGTCGCCCCTAAGACGATCCACTGACCGTCAGACTCAAACAGAATTACTACACATTTAACCCCACGATAAGTCGATAGCCCTAACTTTTACATACATAGCATAAAAAGCCTATAATGCTCCCACTGCTGGGACACAGGCCTCCTCTCTGTGAGAGGGAGTGGGCCATACTCCACCACGCGGGCCCAGTTTCCTCACAATGTTTTCCTTCACCGTTTTGAGAGCAGTGGAGATGAAATAATTTACACAAAGTAAAGCGTCTGTCTGGGTACGAACCTACGACCTGCAACTCATCAGTCGCGATAATAAATTAAAAAAAAATATCTAAAGATCAATGCCAAAACAGAACGTTTGCGATTGAAATGTCACGAATCTAAAATTGGTCCTTCAGCAAGCGCTTCTTTTCATGAACCTTATAAATTACTAGCTTCTGCCCGCGACTTCTTCCGCGTGAAATTGCTTGTTCCCACTACCCCACTCCATCGCATCGCATCGCCTGCCAACGGTATTACTACGTTTTTTTTGCGTTTTTTCCCACTTTATTCTATTTGCTCGGCTCCTAAGGCTATCAAATCAGCAAAAATATTTTTTTATCACACCTGCTCTGAAAATACATACTAATTATACCAATTAGAGGGAAGAAACGCCTTTATCCCGCCCTTCAAATCCTTTCATCCCAAGGTATGGAAGTTTGTATGAAAATCCTTCCGACCCAAGGGTGGGAAGTATGTATGAAATTCCAGTACATACCCGGTTTTTCTTTTTTTTTAATTTGTCAGCAGTCATACTGCCAAGAGACTTTAACTGTCTACTAATTAAATGTCAAGTAAATTGTTACTGGCCACATACAGTTTTTGAAGTGAAAACTTCTTTAGCGGCGCTGTGTACTTTTTTTGGAATGGGTAAAAACTTCTAAACTCGCGTCAGGTCACGCGACCCTGATCGAAAATTCGTAAGACGTAAAACGTCAGACGTAAAACGTAAGACGCGCGTTGTTGAGGACAGCGCCATCTATGCACATCGGGAAGAACTACGAGGGCCTCGCGTACTAACTACGTAGTTCATCCAACAACGACGAGATGGCGCTGAACCACGGATATATAACTGACGACGAGCTCAAATACATTTTATGTACAAGGCCAATAGTATGTAAAAATGTAACTAATATCAATCGTACCATCTACGTCCTCTTCTAATACGCCTCTGCAAACATTATGGTAATCGAACAAAGGTAACATTGTGTAAAATTTCATACAGGCTCCTTATTAGTTTATCTAGTTACCACTTTAGAAATGATTAACGAAGCACTGCCGCGACCAACACCACGAACTGAAGTCTATCCTGTGTGCTTATTTGTAAATCTGAATAAATTCCTTTCACGAGAAGAATAAACCAGTCACTTTGGTCATCATACCTGATTTGCAAAAAACCCTATAAAATAAGGAACACACCTTAACACGCGTGTTTTGTTTATAAGACGATTCACAAAATACACTCGTAATTGTTCAAGTTTTCACTTCTGTCGGCACTACCGGAGTGCCAGTGTTTTTTTTTTTTACCAGTTACCAATCTCCTTGGTGCATACAGAAAATTAAAAACGAAATTATTTTTGTATATAAAACGCGGACTTCTTAACAATTCAAAAGTGCCTGTAAATGGTTTAATTGAAAATAAATGGTTTGAGTTTGAGAACAGAAAGGAGGCCTGTGTCTCACCAGTGGGAACATTATAGACTGATTATGTATGATTTTGATACACTTCAACGTGTACCTAAGTATTTTTTGTTACTAAGGCGTCGTGTAAAAAATAGCTGCACTTTTAATAATTGTGCTTTTAACTAAATATAAACATTTCTATGCATTTATGTCCATAATTTTCCTCGTAGGTGTAATAAAAAGCACTATACATCCCTCAGGATAAAGTACAGTTCCAAACCTCAAATGGTTTGCGCCCCTCGCAAGCTCGTGGCGCAAATGCCATAATCTCGGTATGGAACTGTCACTTTCTTCCCTCTGAAGTAATGTACTATTACAAATCCAGAGATTAGAGCGTTCAAACAAACTCTTATTATTAGTATAGATTAGAGAATTACTAGCTGCGCCCCGCAGTTTCACCCGCATTAGTTTCGATCCCGTGGGAATATCGGGATAAAAAGTAGCCTATATTTAATCCAGGGTATCAGCTACCTCCAGACAAAATTTTATCAAAATTGGTCCAGCCGTTTGAGCGTGAAGAAGTAACACACACACACACACACACACGCATACACACACTCACAAACTTTCGCCTTTATAATATTGGTGTGATTCTAAAATTAAATTCAATTTCACTAGGTATAATTTATTATTACATTAGTCATCAACTGCTTAGCCTTTTCCCAACTATGTTGAGGTCGGCTTCCAGTCTCATCGGATGCAGCTGAATACGAGCGACTGCCTATCTGACCTCCACAACCCAATTACTGGGTAATTCGATACCCCTTGATAAGACTGGTTGTCACTTTCGGGCTTCTGACTACCCGTATCGACTGTCAAAGTTCCAAGGGACCAACGGCTTAGCGTGCTTTCCGAGGCACGGAGGGGTCACGGTATGTAAATGTATAGATGGTCACCCATCCACAGACCAACCGCGGCAAGCGTAGCTTAGCCTGATCTATCGATCGGCTGTTATTATTTAGTTACAGTAGTATTAATAGATTATATTCGCATTCATACATATGTATACCTATTCTAGATCTTCAGGTATAATAGATATAAGTACTACATCACTGGCCTTCGACAAAACGTTTCTGTATGTGGTACGGCCACCAATTCCTGTGATTATAATTACCAATAGAAATTGAAAAAACTTATAAATACTGATTACTTGTTTTAATAAAGGAAATGTAGCGGTCAAATCAAGTCAAATGGGAGGTAGGCAGATATAAATTTAGTAAAATTTATATACAGCGGACTAGGTTTACGTAACACACTTATAATCCCAATTTTGACAATTCAACAATACTCAGTAAGTCAGTATTTAGATTTACCTATTATAAATTATTTGTTACATTATTTTTGCTATCGACGAATTTTTCAAACATATTATGAAGCAATGGATTATGAATTTCCTCTAAAGAAAATAAAGAAACTGGCACCTACTTCGATCACAAAAAGATGCTCATTTTAAAATACAAAGGTAAGCTGTAAATTGCTAAAAACAGTATCGTCTAAACTTCTTGTTTTACTCTACCCACTAGGCCATCCAGCGGGGTCATTGCGTATCACACTAACAGTAGCTATGGTTTTCATTTTGAGAGTTCATCAACATTCATTGCGTCATTTACTTTGTGGAGCAGACAAATTTGGTAAACATAGGTAGGTATTATGAAGTAATAGATTAGCAGTATCCGTTAAAATGATTCAGATTGTAATTGAAAGTGTGTTACGCAATTAACTCTTGATGGTTGACATTTTTATAGATATCCTGCATCTTCATGGTGCGATGCAAGACCTTTATAGGCCCCTCTAATTATGCTAGATATCCTATTAGGTATTACTATGGAAATTCGAAAATTAGATGCTTATTTTATATGCAGGAGCCATAGAAACTTGAGATATCTTCTTCATATCTGATTTTAGATCAGTTCTGTTAAAGTTTAAATAGGTACCTAGTGCATTTAGCAAAGGGCACATCGATTCAATGTTTATAAATGGATATTGATGTCATTAGAAGTTTCTGAAAGTGTTTATAAATAAGAAGAATTAGCTGTTGTCCGCGACTCCGTTTGCGATCCAGGAATAGGATGAAAAGTTATGTCCTTCTCCAGGTCATGGTCTACCCATGTGCCAAATTTCATCCAAATCAGTGCAGCCGTTTTAGCGCGAAGCGTAACAAACAAACTCACTTTCGCATTTATAATTTAATAGTAGTTAGGATAAATGATAATATAATTTAAGACATTTTGCAATAGGTACCTACATAATAAAAATATTCTCTGGAAGTTAAGTTTAGCTTCTTGTACCTATACGTACTTCTTTTTAATCTGTAGTCTTTCTAAGCAATATTCTCTTCTAGAATTAACTTAAATTTTTAATCGGTGCGCAAACTGTACCTAACCATTTCAGTCTATATGTCGCAGGTTTTTCATAAAATTAGATTTTTGATGAAAAACCTAGGTTTTTGATGAAAAACCGGACAATGACACATTTTAAACTCAATTTCATCATAAACCTGTAACAATCCAGATTTTTGATCAAAAATCTGAACTAGTTTGGGTTTATGATAAAGTTCTTGTCAAAATCACGGGTTTGCTTGGTTTTATGACAAATAAATCTATTTAAATGAAACAAATAAAACAATCCATCATCATTTACAACTTAGTAGAAAGAAAACAATTATTTATTTATCAAAATTCTACAACCATGATCCAATCAATATTCTCCTCCTTCAATCCAATTATGAAATGAAATGTTTCAATGTCACGTACCTATATTAATCTGATTTTGATAAGCCGCGTAATAAAGAAACGTTTACCACGTGCTTGCTTTTTTATAAATCCGTTATTATGCTTGATTGTTTATAAAAAAGCAAGCACGTGGTAAACGTTTCTTTAATACATTTTTATTATTTTTTTAATTTTGACTCAGTTTAGTCGTATTTAATAGTTACGAAATTTCATTTTCGCGGTTAATTTTGATAAATAAATAATTGTTTTCTTTACAATAATTGTTTTTTTTCTATGAAACACCAGCCGGTCGATTCTGTAAAAATCTCACCGTGAAAACTTAGGTGAAGTGAGTTTGTTTTTGCTAGGAATTGACACTGTGCGGAATTCGTGACCGTGGTGGGCGAGTAATACACAGAAGTAAGTTGTAAATAAGTAACTATAAATTTATTACGATATCAAGTAACTAAAGCTAGCAGTTACACTTGACACGAAAAAGTAAAATTAAATAAGGTTACATGAATGGTAAAACTACTGGAAACACGAAGCTCGCCGTAAACTATTACGGCGAGCTTCGGCGAGTAAAATATGATCGGGGGTCAGAGAGGACCTCGCACGATCGTAGTTCAGCACAGACTGAAGCTCCGAACCAAAACTCTCCCAAATCTGCCGTTCACTAAACAAAGGACGCGGCAAATCCACATCTGCCTTTTAAAAGTATAATAAAACACGAGAAATGCAGATGGGTACAATACAAGACAACTGAAAATAACAGAACAATGAACCTTAACTATAAATAGCAAATAGGTACAATACAAGATAACTAAACAAATAGAACAATGAACCTTAAAAGTAAAGAATCATGAAAGACAATAGTACCTATAACTTAAATTGCTTGCAGATGTTCAACGTGGGAAAAACACAAAAATGAAACTTTCTAAAAATAATTACAATAAGTTCCTCTATAAAAATATTACATTCTTAAAACTATGCAAGGGATGGGTACGTGAGACACAGTCCCCACAGTACCCCCCTACCAGTGATAAAGATCACGAAACACCTGCCTGATAGTAATCAGGAAATTTAACTCGCCTACCAGAACGGCGAGGAATATGCTTGCCAGGCCAACTTAGGTTCCAGTGAGTCGGAACCGGTTGCCGCATAGTTCACGGTGAGTCGGAACTGTCTGCGAAGATGTCCCCAGTGAGTCGGGGTGGCGCGGGCGCTGCGTTATGGTTCCAGTGAGTCGGAACCGGTTGCCGCATAGTTCACGGTGAGTCGGAACTGTCTGCGAAGATGTCCCCAGTGAGTCGGGGTGGCGCGGGCGCTGCGTTATGGTTCCAGTGAGTCGGAACCGGTTGCCGCATAGTTCACGGTGAGTCGGAACTGTCTGCGAAGATGTCCCCAGTGAGTCGGGGTGGCGCGGGCGCTGCATTATGCTCCGGTGCGTCGGATGTGGTATAGCGCCGGGTTGAGGCTGGCTGCTGCGTCGACCAGGAGAGGAATTGAGCTCTTCTTGTTGACCGGCCGAAAGTGCAGTGTGCTGTGCCGAGGTTGCTGATGAGGCTGAGGGTGATGACCAGGTATGCGCGGTCGCTGCATGCTGGTGGTCAGGATACCCGTTGAAGCCGTGGGAGCTGGCTGGCTGGGAATGCGCGTCATCCGCCGCTAGTGACTCCCGCTGGATCGCTCGCCATTTTAACACGTACTTTGATTTAGCACTCGCGAAACTCTTTCCGCACTGTCACGAACTCACGCTATTGATAGTTTTGATCACGATCACGTCGGGGTCACCACTGTGCGGAATTCGTGACCGTGGTGGGCAAGTGATACACGGAAGTAAGTTGTAAATAAGGAGCGATTAATTTATTACGATATCAAGTAACTAAAGCTAGCAGTTACACTTGACACGAAAAGGTAAAATTAAATAATGTTACATGAAGAGTAAAACTAATAGAAGCACGAAGCTCGCCGTAAACTATTACGGCGAGCTTCGGCGAGTAAAATATGATCGGGGGTCAGAGAGGACCTCGCGCGATCGTAGTTCAGCACCGACTGAAGCTCAAACCAAAACTCTCCCAAATCTGCCGTTCACTAAACAAAGGACGCGGCAAATCCACATCTGCCTTTTAAAAGTATAATAAAACACGAGAAATGCAGATGGGTACAATACAAGACAACTGAAAATAACAGAACAATGAACCTTAACTATAAATAGCAAATAGGTACAATACAAGATAACTAAACAAATAGAACAATGAACCTTAAAAGTAAAGAATCATGAAAGACAATAGTACCTATAACTTAAATTGCTTGCAGATGTTCAACGTGGGAAAAACACAAAAATGAAACTTTCTAAAAATAATTACAATAAGTTCCTCTATAAAAATATTACATTCTTAAAACTATGCAAGGGATGGGTACGTGAGACACAGTCCCCACAGTACCCCCCTACCTGGTCGACGCAGCAGCCAGCCTCAACCCGGCGCTATACCACATCCGACGCACCGGAGCATAATGCAGCGCCCGCGCCACCCCGACTCACTGGGGACATCTTCGCAGACAGTTCCGACTCACCGTGAACTATGCGGCAACCGGTTCCGACTCACTGGAACCATAACGCAGCGCCCGCGCCACCCCGACTCACTGGGGACATCTTCGCAGACAGTTCCGACTCACCGTGAACTATGCGGCAACCGGTTCCGACTCACTGGAACCATAACGCAGCGCCCGCGCCACCCCGACTCACTGGGGACATCTTCGCAGACAGTTCCGACTCACCGTGAACTATGCGGCAACCGGTTCCGACTCACTGGAACCTAAGTTGGCCTGGCAAGCATATTCCTCGCCGTTCTGGTAGGCGAGTTAAATTTCCTGATTACTATCAGGCAGGTGTTTCGTGATCTTTATCACTGGTAGGGGGGTACTGTGGGGACTGTGTCTCACATACCCATCCCTTGCATAGTTTTAAGAATGTAATATTTTTATAGAGGAACTTATTGTAATTATTTTTAGAAAGTTTCATTTTTGTGTTTTTCCCACGTTGAACATCTGCAAGCAATTTAAGTTATAGGTACTATTGTCTTTCATGATTCTTTACTTTTAAGGTTCATTGTTCTATTTGTTTAGTTATCTTGTATTGTACCTATTTGCTATTTATAGTTAAGGTTCATTGTTCTGTTATTTTCAGTTGTCTTGTATTGTACCCATCTGCATTTCTCGTGTTTTATTGTACTTTTAAAAGGCAGATGTGGATTTGCCGCGTCCTTTGTTTAGTGAACGGCAGATTTGGGAGAGTTTTGGTTCGGAGCTTCAGTCTGTGCTGAACTACGATCGTGCGAGGTCCTCTCTGACCCCCGATCATATTTTACTCGCCGAAGCTCGCCGTAATAGTTTACGGCGAGCTTCGTGTTTCCAGTAGTTTTACCATTCATGTAACCTTATTTAATTTTACTTTTTCGTGTCAAGTGTAACTGCTAGCTTTAGTTACTTGATATCGTAATAAATTTATAGTTACTTATTTACAACTTACTTCTGTGTATTACTCGCCCACCACGGTCACGAATTCCGCACAGTCACGAACTCACGCTATTGATAGTTTTGATCACGATCACGTCGGGGTCACCACTGTGCGGAATTCGTGACCGTGGTGGGCGAGTAATACACAGAAGTAAGTTGTAAATAAGTAACTATAAATTTATTACGATATCAAGTAACTAAAGCTAGCAGTTACACTTGACACGAAAAAGTAAAATTAAATAAGGTTACATGAATGGTAAAACTACTGGAAACACGAAGCTCGCCGTAAACTATTACGGCGAGCTTCGGCGAGTAAAATATGATCGGGGGTCAGAGAGGACCTCGCACGATCGTAGTTCAGCACAGACTGAAGCTCCGAACCAAAACTCTCCCAAATCTGCCGTTCACTAAACAAAGGACGCGGCAAATCCACATCTGCCTTTTAAAAGTATAATAAAACACGAGAAATGCAGATGGGTACAATACAAGACAACTGAAAATAACAGAACAATGAACCTTAACTATAAATAGCAAATAGGTACAATACAAGATAACTAAACAAATAGAACAATGAACCTTAAAAGTAAAGAATCATGAAAGACAATAGTACCTATAACTTAAATTGCTTGCAGATGTTCAACGTGGGAAAAACACAAAAATGAAACTTTCTAAAAATAATTACAATAAGTTCCTCTATAAAAATATTACATTCTTAAAACTATGCAAGGGATGGGTACGTGAGACACAGTCCCCACAACACTATTGTCAGTTCACTCCACCCTCACTTTACCTAAGTTTTCACGGTGAGATTTTTACAGAATCGACCGGCTGATTTTGTTTTCGATAACCGACGAAAAATTTCTACTTCATGTCATGGTATATAATGTAAGTCATTACGTCAAAATCGATAGCACATGATCATGACGTATAATAGAATAGAATAGCTACCATACCTACTTAGTTTAATTTTGTCATACCCTTAATTAAATGGGAACTCTTGGACTACGAAAATCACACTTACTGCCACGATATAACGGCTCTGTCAATGTCAAATTGTTAACACTGATGATCTGTTGACTGTACGATAGAAATGTAGGTACGGTTTGACCAGTAAAAACATTACTTCGAAACAGTATACCATGGTTGCACAACACCATAACATGTCATCTCCATGGTGACCCACACTTTCGAGATGTGGCAACACCACACAACTTATAAAGTTATGACATATGTCAACACTGAACGTTAGTGGCCAGTTGTGTAACGTTAGGTTCGGCTCGACAATGATGACCATCCTTGTTGTGTGGCTATGCCACTTAAGTTATGGTTTCCTAAAGCGGTGAACGGTCACACAATAACGGTTATCCAAATAGCAAAAATCACAATCTACAAATTGCAAAAAACATGTAGGTATGGTATTGTAGCGGTATCTACAACGCCACATGCAAAACAACGCGTCATACTGAGTTACTGACGTCACGCAAATCCTGCATCGCGCAAGCAGAGTTTACCGCGCAACTAGCATAGATACAACGGCCCGACATGAATCAACGGGCAGTTGCCCGCCAGACACAACACCCGTCTGGTCGGAGGATCCTCCCTTTTCTATAGAGTATGAGTGAACTTTACACCCTGTTCCTCATACCTCTATACTGGTGACCCCGAACATGAACGTCAGCGCAGCCTTCGAGCAAATCTTCAGCGTGATGTCATCATCATCACTCCCGCAAGCTTTAGCGGCGAGTCACCCAGTCAGCCAGCTCCCACGGCTTCAACGGGTATCCTGACCACCAGCATGCAGCGACCGCGCATACCTGGTCATCACCCTCAGCCTCATCAGCAACCTCGGCACAGCACACTGCATTTTCGGCCGGTCAACAAGAAGAGCTCAATTCCTCTCCTGGTCGATGCAGCAGCCAGCCTCAACTCGGCGCTGTACTACATCCGACGCACTGGAGCATAACGCAGCGCCACCCCGACTCACTGGGGACATCTTCGCAGACAATTCCGACTCACCGTGAACTATGCGGCAACCGGTTCCGACTCACTGGAACCTCAGCTGGCCTGGCAAGCATCGCAAGATACAAGACTCAGCCCACTATCGAGCTCCGGTCTCCGGGGGGGAGTGATGTAGCGGTATCTACAACGCCACATGCAAAACAACGCGTCATACTGAGTTACTGACGTCACGCAAATCCTGCATCGCGCAAGCAGAGTTTACCGCGCAACTAGCATAGATACAACGGCCCGACATGAATCAACGGGCAGTTGCCCGCCAGACACAACACCCGTCTGGTCGGAGGATCCTCCCTTTTCTATAGAGTATGAGTGAACTTTACACCCTGTTCCTCGTACATCTATAGTATAAGTACATTTCAAGAATCCAACTTAGGGTTCACTGCTAGACCAACTAGTAATTATAAGTAATCTTATAAAGGCTCCTATATACAGGCGCGACACAAAGGCACCGCTCGTTGCGCGACTTGCGGTGCCTTTGTGTCGTGCGCGATTTTATCGCGTGTCGCGCCTGTTTGAAGGAGCCTTAATTCGTTTTGTAGATATTACGTTTAATTAATTAGGTGTTGACTGTACGTCTGCTTGAACTACTTACTTGAAGGAAACATTTCGACGAACATTTCGGTGAGCCAGTGACGGGGCGGTTAGCGCACAATGTGGGCGTGGTTCGTCCATGAAATACGGGTGTGATGTTCTCTGCAAAACGAATGACCTAATTAGTGCAATTATTATTAGGTATTATAATTATACATAAACAGTGTGCTTTACTATTATTATTTGTATTCTTCGCAGACGTCAGGAAGACTACAGTGACGTAGGTACATTAATAAAGTTGTTCGTATTCGAGTCATTGTTTTTATTCGTAATGCAAAAACATTAGCCATGCTCGCACAATTCATCCGTGTTTGTGTGTTTGTACGTGTTAAGGCTCTTTCAAACAGGCACGACACGCGATAAAATCGCGCGCGACACAAAGGCACCGCAAGTCACGCAACGAGCGGTGCCTTTCTTTATGTCGAGCGCGATTATATCGCGTGTTGCGCCTCCGAAATTCGGTCTGGAATCCTATTATTTTTTACAAAATCAAAAGTCATTTGTTCAAATTAGGCTGAGCTTGAGAGTTAGCACTTTTCAAACGTCAACATTACCTACATAAGATAAGGCCCGCCCTTACTTCACATTATTAGTCAATAAATGTCTTTGCAGTGTAGGTATCTATCCACGGATGAAAAGTCGTGGTCAATGAAATTTTCGGCTACCTTTCGTTTCGGAAAAGTATAAAAATTACCAACTTCACTCGCCACATCAATAAAAATATTTTTTATCACACCTGCTCTGAAAATACATACTAATTATACCAATTAGAGGGAAGAAACGTCT
Source organism: Luperina nickerlii (assembly GCA_963855955.1). Taxonomy (NCBI): domain Eukaryota; kingdom Metazoa; phylum Arthropoda; class Insecta; order Lepidoptera; family Noctuidae; genus Luperina; species Luperina nickerlii. The sequence continues at coordinate 23,009,015 of OY979667.1, forward strand.
TTATCCCGCCCTTCAAATCCTTTCATCCCAAGGTATGGAAGTTTGTATGAAAATCCTTCCGACCCAAGGGTGGGAAGTATGTATGAAATTCCATTACATACCCGGTTTTTCTTTTTGAAGTGAAAACTTCTTTAGCGGCGCTGTGTACTTTTTTTGGAATGGGTAAAAACTTCTAAATTCGCGTCAGGTCACGTGACCCTGATCGTAAGATTCGTAAGACGTAAAACGAAAGACGCGCGTTGTTGAGGACAGCGCCATCTATGCACATCGGGAAGAACTACGAGGGCCTCGCGTACTAACTACGTAGTTCATCCAACAACGACGAGATGGCGCTGAACCACGGATATATAACTGACGACGAGCTCCATGGGCTTGCTTCTCTTACCACTGCCGCGACCAACACCACGAACTGAAGTCTATCCTGTGTGCTTATTTGTAAATCTGAATAAATTCCTTTCACGAGAAGAATAAACCAGTCACTTTGGTCATCATACCTGATTTGCAAAAAACCCTATAAAATAAGGAACACACTGTTTTGTTTATAAGACGATTCACAAAATACACTCGTAATTGTTCAAGTTTTCACTTCTGTCGGCACTACCGGAGTGCCAGTTTTTTTTTTTTTAATTTGTCAGCAGTCATACTGCCAAGAGACTTTAACTGTCTACTAATTAAATTTCAAGTAAATTGTTACTGGCCACATACAGTTTTTTTTTTACCAGTTACCAACCTCCTTGGTGCATACCGAAAATTAAAAACGAAATTATTTTTGTATATAAAACGCGGACTTCTTAACAATTCAAAAGTGCCTGTAAATGGTTTAATTGAAAATAAATGGTTTGAGTTTGAGAACAGAAAGGAGGCCTGTGTCTCACCAGTGGGAACATTATAGACTGATTATGTATGATTTTGATACACTTCAACGTGTACCTAAGTATTTTTTGTTACTAAGGCGTCGTGTAAAAAATAGCTGCACTTTTAATAATTGTACTTTTAACTAAATATAAACATTTCTATGCATTTATGTCTATAATTTTCCTCGTAGGTGTAATAAAAAGCACTATACATCCCTCAGGATAAAGTACAGTTCCATACCTCAAATGGTTTGCGCCCCTCGCAAGCTCGTGGCGCAAATGCCATAATCTCGGTATGGAACTGTCACTTTCTTCCCTCTGAAGTAATGTACTATTTTATCACACCTGCTCTGAAAATACATACTAATTATACCAATTAGAGGGACGAAACGCCTTTATCCCGCCCTTCAAATCCTTTCACCCCAAGGTATGGAAGTTTGTATGAAAATCCTTCCGACCCAAGGGTGGGAAGTATGTATGAAATTCCATTACATACCCGGTTTTTCTTTTTTTTTTAATTTGTCAGCAGTCATACTGCCAAGAGACTTTAACTGTCTACTAATTAAATTTCAAGTAAATTGTTACTGGCCACATACAGTTTTTTTTTTACCAGTTACCAACCTCCTTGGTGCATACAGAAAATTAAAAACGAAATTATTTTTGTGTATAAAACGCGGACTTCTTAACAATTCAAAAGTGCCTGTAAATGGTTTAATTGAAAATAAATGGTTTGAGTTTGAGAACAGAAAGGAGGCCTGTGTCTCACCAGTGGGAACATTATTGACTGATTATGTATGATTTTGATACACTTCAACGTGTACCTAAGTATTTTTTGTTACTAAGGCGTCGTGTAAAAAATAGCTGCACTTTTAATAATTGTACTTTTAACTAAATATAAACATTTCTATGCATTTATGTCTATAATTTTCCTCGTAGGTGTAATAAAAAGCACTATACATCCCTCAGGATAAAGTACAGTTCCATACCTCAAATGGTTTGCGCCCCTCGCAAGCTCGTGGCGCAAATGCCATAATCTCGGTATGGAACTGTCACTTTCTTCCCTCTGAAGTAATGTACTATTTTATCACACCTGCTCTGAAAATACATACTAATTATACCAATTAGAGGGACGAAACGCCTTTATCCCGCCCTTCAAATCCTTTCACCCCAAGGTATGGAAGTTTGTATGAAAATCCTTCCGACCCAAGGGTGGGAAGTATGTATGAAATTCCATTACATACCCGGTTTTTCTTTTTTTTTTAATTTGTCAGCAGTCATACTGCCAAGAGACTTTAACTGTCTACTAATTAAATTTCAAGTAAATTGTTACTGGCCACATACAGTTTTTTTTTACCAGTTACCAACCTCCTTGGTGCATACAGAAAATTAAAAACGAAATTATTTTTGTGTATAAAACGCGGACTTCTTAACAATTCAAAAGTGCCTGTAAATGGTTTAATTGAAAATAAATGGTTTGAGTTTGAGAACAGAAAGGAGGCCTGTGTCTCACCAGTGGGAACATTATAGACTGATTATGTATGATTTTGATACACTTCAACGTGTACCTAAGTATTTTTTGTTACTAAGGCGTCGCGTAAAAAATAGCTGCACTTTTAATAATTGTACTTTTAACTAAATATAAACATTTCTATGCATTTATGTCTATAATTTTCCTCGTAGGTGTAATAAAAAGCACTATACATCCCTCAGGATAAAGTACAGTTCCATACCGAGATTATGGCATTTGCGCCACGAGCTTGCGAGGGGCAATAAAAAGCACTATACATCCCTCAGGATAAAGTACAGTTCCATACCTCAAATGGCTTGCGCCCCTCGCAAGCTCGTGGCGCAAATGCCATAATCTCGGTATGGAACTGTCACTTTCTTCCCTCTGAAGTAATGTACTATTTTTATCACATCTATTCGGAAAGAGCTAGTGTATTCTTAGTAAACAGGGACTAAAATAGCTCTTGAATCCCTAGGGACTAAAAGTGATTTGAATTTGGAATGTGGATATTGTTAGAAAAATTTCCAATCATCCAAGAGATCAATCACGAACATTGTATGAACAAGTAACAGGCTGTATGATATCTAAAGAAAAAAGCGCGAGAGCTAAATTAAAAAAAAATTGTGACAAAATAAAAACGCGTGAAAAGCATTCTCTGCCTTCGTTCGTAATAATTGTTTAGACAAATTAGGATTTTACTTAGTTTTATAAAAATGGGTACCTATGACTTGACAAAACATCAATGTTTCATTATTATAATTATGTAACTAGCTGACCCCATATACGTTGTCCTGTTTTTGATTTGAAAGACACGTGGCGCCAACTATTATCACAATAACGTTATTGTTGTTTTCCTTGGGAACAGCGCTTTTTTTCGGGATGAAAGTTACTCTATGTATGTCCGTTTCTGTACACCTGACAATGTATATGCACGTATATTTCAGGATGATTGGTTCAGTGGATTAGGCGCGAAAAGGCAACAAACAAACTTACTTTTGCATTTATAATATTAGTTAGATGAGTATATCTTCCTCAAGTAATTGTATGTAAATAAGTAAACGTACTATTCTTATTCATAAGTTGTACTTACTTATTTTTTTATAGAGGGTGATAAAAGTAGAGTGTCCACCTCGGGAGCAACACGTTTTTAATCTCGAGTGACGTACTTCCCTCGCTGCGCTCAGGATTCAAAGAAACACTCTCGCCTTCAAAATAGTTGTTTGCTCCCTTGGCAAACAATCTACTATTAAATCACCAACAAAAAGAGCTTGACACATCTCACCTTCAATAGTGACTATCCGGACACTGAGAAACAAGCCAAGTATAGCCAATACTGTGGCTTGTTTCACAATGTCCAGCTAGTCACTATCTGCCAGATACACACTACCCATCACCATCAAGCCACCACCAACCCACTGACCATTGCCAGGTACACTACATATACAGTAGGATAGCTTGGATTTCGAAAGCTACAAATTTAGGTTGGTATACAAATTTAAGTACTATGTTGTAGCTTCGCGAAATCCGAGCGTATAACTCTAAAAGCGAACTCCGAGATATGCTCCTTTCTAACCTAAGATAATAACCTCACATTTTGTACAAATGTATAATAATACCTATGTAAGATAGACTGCACTTCAATGGTATGAAGATTGTGATTGATAAGTAGTGCTGTTAGCATTACCAATCACAATCTGGATCATTTCCAAATATTATGCTAATCCATTGTTTCAGATTATGTTCGAATTTGTCTGTTCAACAACGTAAATGACGCAATGAATGTTCTAAGGTAGGCCGCGAAATTCAAATCTTTTTACGTTTTTTGCAATTTGCTGGTCAGTATTAAGTTGTACGTCGATCAAAATATGATTTGCGACCGTAACAAATATGTGTTTACAGAATCATGATCATTAGAATCTGTAATACTACTTGTTAGGCTAGTATAATCCCAAAATGTTTGAAATATGTAGTCATTCTGTGGGATTAGTTGGTCTTAGAGAGTTGTGTTGTTGACTTTAATGATTATAATTCTGTAAATACTTACATATTTCTTACGGCCGGCTTTTATTTTGATGTAAATGGTTAATATTATATAATGTGAATGTTGCTAACATAGTTTGTAAGTATTACTAACAACAATATGAATCACGTGTGTTCGATATAAATAAATAATAATAATAATATTAACTGTCAAAAATGAAAGCCATTGTTACTGTGATGTTACAAACCTGGAATCACAAAAAAAAGTCGGCTGTTCCTTACATTTATGAGATAAGTGAACATAAATGTAGGGAAAAGCTGATTTTTTTTCGCGATTTCAGGATTGTTCCCATTCTAAAAGTTGTTCATAATGATGAGTAGGTACAATGGCCCCTTAAGAGGTTTTGCGTCAATTCAATAACACGGTGTAGGTATATTAGAATTCAAAGTCCTGACTGACTGATCTATCAACATACAGGCTAAACCGCTGGTCCTAGAGACATGAAATTGGGAGGGTGTGTTCTTTGTGAAGAGTAGGTAGGTATCCAACTATCCACTAAGAAAGGGTTTTTCAAATTCCTCCAAAAATTTCACCCTCCCCCCATTCACCCTCTTAGGGGTCTAAGAGGGAGAATGGGGGGAGGGTGAAATTTCACGCGAACGAAGTCGCGGGCAGAAGCTAGTTAGGTTATATAAAATTAACCTTAATTGTCTAAAATTAGAATTTCAGATTAAAGTTTTCAAATCAAAGCACTCAAAATGTAAATAGCACTACAAATGATTACATTTTCAATATATATATATACATATATGTATACTTCTGGGATACACTTTGGGATTTTTTTATATACGATGATTTAAGTTTCCTAAATAAATAGGTTTCAGCCGGTCGATTCTGTAAAAATCTCACCGTGAAAACTTAGGTGAAGTGTGTTTGTTTTTGCTAGGAATTGACACTATTGATTGACAGCTTACTCCACGCTCACTTCACCTAAGTTTTTTACAGAATCGACCAGCTGTATATACCTGGAATCCCCAAAACAAAAACTATACGGCCAACTCAACAGAGGTTCACAGGTAGCACGGCCATTGTTGGTTAATGAAAGAGGTGTCGTAAACATTTTATTACCCACTTGCTTAACTATATGACTCTGACACGGATATCGACTCTAAGTTGAAATACAAGACATCTATTAAATTTTATGAGGCTTTCCTAATGAGTTTGAGCCGCGTGAAGGCTCGTACACACAGGCGCGACGCGACACGCGACACAAAGGCACCGCTCGTTGCGCGACTTGCGGTGCCTTTGTGTCGCGTGTCGCGTCGCGCCTGTGTGTACGAGCCTTTATACGCGGCCACAAACGATTCTAAATTACATCAAAACTAATAATAAAGATTGTTCACGCTTCGTCGCGAACAATAATACTTGACGAGCCTTTCTCCAAAGCACTTATACTTAACTTAAAATACATGATTCTAATGACTCTAAGTTGATATCAAACCCTACTTGGCTACGCTTATTCGCGGCCACAAACGATTCTAAATTACATCAAAACAGCTAATAATAAAGATTGTTGGCGCTTCGTCGCGAACAAAGTGTATCATACTTATGCTCATGGCTGTACAGCCTCATTTATCTAAGTATCAACATTACGTTAATCGTGTCGATGCTAAAGATGTGAACCTTTAGTCTCATGTGAGAGTTGTGTTGCTCAAGCACAGTGGCTTCCATTGGTTTTCAGAATAGGTAGGCAGGCACTAGGCCGGGTCTAGAGTCTAGCTAGGCAGACGCGGTCACTAATTAAAAACATAAAACAAAAGTATCAATTAACAAAAAAAAGTATGACACCCGCCATCTTGGATTTTCATTTTGACTTTATTTTCGGCTCCAGCGACCTCTAAAACTAAGAAAACGACACCCATAACGAAAAATTTGAAAATGTTCGCAGCCGCCATCTCAGATTTTCATTAGGACTTTATTATTGGTTCCAGCATCCTTAAAAAGCATAAAACGATAAACATGCCGAAAACTAAAAAAAAATACAGCCGCCATCTTGGTTTTCATTTTGACCTCACTATCGGCTTTAGCGCCCTTAAAAACCATAAAAACGACGCCCAGGATAAAAAAAAATAAAAATTGCCGCGCGTGTTTGTATGAAGATTTTGTTTTTTGTTAAGTATGATAATTTAGTGGGTTTCTTAACTGTGGGGCACACACACTAAAATGTAATTGACAGGCTTATGGTGATTTATCGAGGTAGGCACTGCTTAAATGGAATCACGCCACTGATGTCAAGCATATTGCCCAATAGTGAGGGAACTCATTAACTCTCGCTTTGTGCTCGTGATGAAGACTTTTCATTAAGTATTGTCCCATAATTAGGTACCTACTGTGTTTAAATGCAGTATCCACGAAACGTACGTACTTAACTAAAAAAAAATCTATATCGGTGATACGAGGGCGGCACTGAAAATTCCGGGTATCAAGGAAGTGATACAACATTACTATTTAAAAATGTATTTATTGCTTTTCGAAGTATTCTCTGCGAAATTTGACACATTTTTCCATACGATGGAACCAATCATTGAAGCAACCATTCCATTCGGAAGTTGGGGTCTTCAAAATGGCCGTTTTGTAGGCGTCCACAGCTTCTTCAGGTGATGAAAATCTCTTTCCACGCAATTTATTCTTTATTTTAGGGAAAGTATAGAAATCATTAGGGCTTAGGTCGGGGCTGTAGGGCGATGGTCTAATAATTCTATGTTTTCTTTCTCTAAAAACTCTTTTGTTTTCTGCGCGGTGTGAGAACTCGCATTGTCGTGATGGAGGATGATGCGGCGGTTGCAGTTCTCTTTACGGAGTTCAGAAACGACCTGTGGCAAACAAATGCTAGCATACCATTCTGCATTAACAGTTCTTTGTCCCTCAAGAGAAATAGTCGTAACATGGCCGGTTTTGGAGACAAACGTGGCCACCATTTCTTTTGCAACACTCCGTGAACGAACAATTTTTGTTGGCTTTAACTCATTTTCGAACACCCAAACTCGTGACTGGTTTTTTGTTTCGGGGTCGTACGCGTATATCCAGGATTCGTCACCTGATACGATGTTGTATACAGCATTTGAGGATCCTGCGTGGAATCTTTCGAGAGTTCTGACGCACCAAGTAACGCGAGCCGCTTTTTGCTCTTCACAGAGCGAATGCGGTATCCATCGGGAAAACAACTTTTTTACACCTAATTGTTCATGCAAGATTATTTGTTTTTGACTCATGCCAATGTCTAAAGTTGCCTGAATTTCGCGGTACCTATGTCACATGTCGATCTTCCTCAATCAGCTTACGCACAGCATCAACATTTTCTTGGGTGATTGCAGTTTTTGGACGACCTTGACGGGGATCATCACTGAGCTTGATACGTCCACGTTGAAATTCAGCAAACCAGCAATAAATTGTGGTTTTGGATGGGGCTTCTTCACCAAATGCAGAAATCATCCGGTCAACACACTGTTTTTGTGTTAAACCACTTCGAAAGTCATAATAAATCATCGCTCTTGAATTTTCTCGAATCAATGAGGTCTTTTCAATCCGCCATGGGATCTGGAGGCGATAGTCCTCGCGCGCCTGTATGAGTGGCGCGCGGAGGCACTACGCCGGGGGGAAACTCCGCTTCCGCAGCAAATTGCGGCGGAGCGGACGGACCTCCGGCGCGATCTCATGGCGGCATGGAAAGAGCGACTGTCGCAACCCAGCGCAGGGCACGCCACGATAGCGGCGGTAAGACCCCTCTTTGAGGAGTGGCTAGAGAGGCGTCATGGCGCCCTCACCTACCGCCTGACGCAGGTCCTCACCGGACACGGAAGTTTCGGGAGGTTCCTGCACATAATCAGGCGGGAGGAAACGCCCGGGTGTCACCATTGCCAGGATCGCCCAGAGGACACGGTGGAGCACACGGTGGAGGTCTGCCCCGCTTGGGCGGAGCACCGCCGTGTCCTCGTAGAGGCGATCGGCAGCGGCGGCGACCTCTCGCGTCCGGGCCTGGTTCAAGCCATGGTCCGGGGCGAGAGGGAGTGGGGGGCAGTCGCCTCCTTCTGCGAAGCAGTCATGCTAGCGAAGGAGGCGGCGGGACGGCTGAGGGAGAGAGCCTCCCGTCCCAGCCGCCGCGGGAGACGCTCCGGGCGTCGGGAGCCGCGCGACGACTCCCGGCCACCGTAGGCGCGGGCCTGCGGGCGGAGAGTAATGGGTAGCTCACCGTCCGATCAGGACCAGGCCCGTGCCGGACGGCGCGTACGTGTTCCACGCGCGCCTCAAAGAGATGTCAGCATTAAAAGGAGGGGCCCGTAAGGGCCGAAGCCTGCCGGGTCAGCGGGATTGTCCGAAAGGGTTACCGCTGGCCCGGAACATAAAGGGCGAAGGAAGGAACACGGGTGGGTTTTAGTCAGTAAGAGTCTGACACTCCCTTCCGCTCCACCCAGAGCGGGAGGAGTCATTTGATGATTTCCCATCCTGAAAAAAAAAAAAAAAAAAAAGGTCTTTTCAATAGCATGATTAAAAAAAAAAAGTTTTCAAAAGCTCCCATAGATGGCTCTAGTAAAAAATGATCTGTCAAAATTGGCTGCATAAATTTGATATCTTTGCTTAAGCTATGAGTAAAAAGTTTATCACTAGTTTGACGTTTGGTTATTATTTGTTTTCACTCACTTCGATTTGACGTTGTCTTGTGAGCATAATCTATCGTGGTGTTTTATTTTGGACTTGTGTGAATTGATAAGCGCTTTGTACCGGACTTTGAATTTTGCCTACCTAACTTGACCGACCTTGCTATAGTATATTGGATTCCGCTGCCTCTGACTTGATCGACCTCAAGTCAGACTCGATTCTATGCTCTGTTAGTGGGTCTATGCTGGCATGGCAGGGGCTGTAGTAGCTTTTTCCGCTCACAAAAGTACTTACATACATTTGACGAGCTGAGAGGGATCATGACTTTCTTCCCCTGGATCCGGTATTGTATTGAAATATTGTGCTTATCACAGTGCTTAAGTACTTATCTACCCAACAATTTACTTACCTAATTTTGTAAAAGAAGTAGGAGTTACAGCAAAATCGGCTGGACGAAAATGAGCAGAGCATATCCGTGAAGTTTTTCGTATAACATGCTTGTATTTAATGGCTTGTATCCATTGGGTCTTTCGCACTTCGTTCTTAGGAAAAAAGTGCGTGCCGATATTTGTACAGTATTGTACACAGCACGGGCTAGCCATGTCAGATCAACGTAGTAGATGTAGGCAGTTAAAAAAAAATATATTTAATGTTGCTTGAACTTTTTTCACGGCTGATTTAATTGAAACTCAGATTTGAAAACAACTTTGACATTTTAGTTTTAAGCTATGCCATCTATCGGGGATATAGAAAACTTTTTTTTTCTTATGTCAATTTGAAAAGAGCTCATTCCATTTTCTCAACGACTAAACAAGTTTGACAAAACCTTGTGACAAGACCAAGAATCTTTCTTTTAAATAAATAAATGGTATTCGATTCGTACGCAAAATACGCGCATTGACGTGGACTTGCGGACACCAGCCCGTATTACCTATGGTATTCGATTTTTAAAACCAAGGAGTTTTCAATTAAAAAGATTTTAATATGATAGGAACAGTGGAAATATTCCATTCCCGATACTTTTAGTGCAGCGAAATGCCATGTGCCTATCCACATAGGCACATGGCAGGTACTTAAATTTCAGTCATCAGTAATTTGACTTTCGAAAGAAGAAGACAAGGCGTTGTGTAACTATACAGACGTGATGCAACGTTTATTAGTAAGGGGGTAAGAGAATAACAAAATAATTCGAGTCGTCGTAAAAAATGACAAAAATAATACTAATTACAGTCCGGCCGTTCGCGTCGTGAGAATGCGATCTCGACACCTGTCAGTTTCTTACAAACGAATATTTGCGAATTTGATCTTTATTCGTTGGTGTCAGGAACGCAGTCTCTCGACGGCCAAACTACACAGACTTATAGACCTTATAGCACTAAGAATTTAAGTAAACTTTTTTGTAGTTTTTAGTCGTCGTTTAGGCAAGAAGTATAATTATTAGTATTCGGTAATAGAATGAAATGCCTCTGCTTTTTCCCAACAAAGGGAATCCGGACAATTTAGCAAAAATATTTTTCTCCCAAACAAAACAATTATGATTTGCTTCTTTTGATAATTATTTTTATTCTTTGTATAAAATCGATAGGATCGAATAGGTCGATGTGCAATATTTGTCGCTGGGTACTGTAACTGCCTACCTAGTCGTGATTTATGCGCAACAAATGTCTGATTATAACCTGCAGAAAGATGCGGCTTGTGACCCTTATACTTTGTCAGTAGCATTTCGTATTTACTACCGAGAGGGCCATATTTATGCCAAGGACTGTAGAAACGAAGAAGGGACACGTTTAAATATTTTACAAATATCTAAACATACTTGCTTAGCTAGCGTAATTAGCCTATAATATTCCCACTGTTGGGACGCAGCCCTCCTCTCTGTGAGAGGGAGTGGGGCTGTAAATGCTGAAATCGAACACGCGGGCCCAGTGCGGGTTGGCACTGTTGGCAGATGTCACATGCCTTCGAATGTTTGGTTCTAGGACATGCCGGTTTCCTCACAAAGTTTTTCTACACCGTTTTGAGAGCAGTTGTGATGATAATCATTTGCACTAACTAAAGCGTCTGTCAGGGTTCGAACCTGCGACCTACAACTCGTAAGTCGCGGGCGGTACCACTGGGCCACCACTGCTCCTGCTACTTAGCTACAAAGCTCTAACTACAGGCTCTAACTCTAAATTGCTAAACGTTTAGCGTTGAACGAATTTAAATCACCGTTCTGTTTCTGTCAATCGTTTGAATGGAAGAGACTGAATGATAATTAAAACTATGTTAGAGATAAACGTATTAACGTATTTAGTTATTTGTGATGCAAGCGGACCTTAGAGTTTAGAGCACAGCCGGTCGATTTTGTAAAAATCTCACCGTGAAAACTGAGGTGATGTGAGTTTGTTTTTGCTAGGAAATGACACTATTGACAGCTCACTCCACGCTCACTTCACCTAAGTTTTCACGGTGAGATTTTTACAGAATAGCACCGCAGATATAGATAAACCTAGATAACGCAAGTATCACGATCTGTATGAAAACTAAGCGTGCCATTTTTTTTACTACATATTATTATGACGTCACAAGCATTATTTAGTAATGGGAAAATCATATCGATTCAATGACACCGCTGCGTGCGGCAAATTCCTATAAAATAAGAGAGCATTTATTTTCAGACTTACATTTTCGCAAATAGGTACTATAAATACATACAACATTTTTTTTTTAATGATCCCCACACTAGGATATTATCCTGTATTGTGGGTGCGTTTACAAACATTTAGACTCACATACACAACCAGCCAGACCCGGAACAATTACTTGTAGGTCATACAAATATTTGTTCCGTGCGGGAATCGAACCCGCGACACGCAGCGCAGCAGTCAATCGCTTAACCACTGCGCCAACCGTGCCGTCTAGCTAGCTAGCTAAATAGCTAGGTAGGTAAGTAAGTACCTACTAAGTTTAGTAATGAAACAGTTTCTGATGACCTTCTGCAAACATTTACATAAATGTTAATCCAACATTGAAAATGTCACATTTAAACTAATACTTATTATAAATTCGAAAGTAACTCTGTCTGTAGGTATGTGACCTTTTCACGCCTAAATTGAAGAAAGGATTTCAAAAAATTTGGCAAGGAGAAGCATCTTGAGGAAGGACGTAGGCTACCTATAACTTCTAGTGTAGCAACTTTGAACCAATCGCCGAAAACTTCAAGTATTCGTGGATGTGGCGACAGATCACATAGTCGCAAGAGTTCGTCTGTGTGAAGTGACTTGTGATGTAATACTTCACTTTACGTGCTGTTTGCACAGTGAACTACAGAAATGGATGAAATAAGTACAGTTAAAGCAGAAAATTTATGCGCTTCGGTAATCTTCGTGTTTCTGAATTAGCACGAACTTTGCGCCACAGAGACATCCCCCAGAGGCAAAACTTCTAAGTTTTGTACTACTGGTTCTTACATTTACAAAATTTTTGTGCATTTTGCCAATTGTAATAATAAAAAAATATGAAAAAAATGAATATGGATGAATGGATGTTATTAAAAATGTGTATTATAAATGTGTGTGGTACTCCAAATAAATAAACAATAAGTAGAAGTGATAATTCGGGCGCCAGGAGTACACAAAACTATGCCAAGGATAGACTAACCTGCGGGAACTGGAAACCTTTAATCTTCAAGCGGGGAGTATCAATAAAAATCGACATAAAAGTTATTGAACGATTTTATTGCCCGTAGGCTGCTGGTTTCAATATACAAGAAAATTCCTTTCTAATATTAACAGTTCTAAGGTGTAAAACTAAGATGGAATAAAAATTAATTTTTGTCCTGTCATCAGTAGATGAATTAATCCAAAATATATAAGGTTTAAAAGATCCTTTATAAAAAATATGGGCTATCCAATCAGGATGCCGGCAACGGCAAATCGGCTACCACATAATGGGGACTAGATGCCGTCCATCTGAAGTTAATACTTCAAGATTTAATTCGGAGCCCTGAAATTACTCCATCTTATGCAAAGCTTGAGTCGGAAAAGTGAGTTTGCAATTTATTTAAGAGATTAATAGAATTTTACTACCTACCAAACAGAAAGGTTACCACTAAAAAGTTTAAAAACTTCTTTGGAATTGCATAGACTTGTTGTGAAAACGGCGAAGGAAAACATTGTAAAGAAACCTGCCGGTCCTAGAACCAAAAAATCAAAGTCATGTGACATTTACCAGCGTGCACTGGGCCCGCGTGGTGGATTACGGCCCACTCATTCTCAAAGGAAAGGAGGCCTTTGTCCCAGCAGTGGGAATATTGCAGGATGATATGTTATATAGAGTTGTTAATCTATCACTTTGTAATCGTGTAAATACAAAATTGAGTTATTTACTTACTTATTACTATCGTGGGTTATAACAGCTCATTATTAGATCACAATATCATAGTGCATACTGGGATATCTGTAGCATTATATAGGTACAGACGCCAGCACATCAAGATACTACAATCTGTCAAATTTCTTTAATAGATGTTCGACTTTATCGCTAAAGCATAATAAGAACAATTCAATATTTACACTTTCTTTTTATCAATTCAATATACTTTCTTTTTATCACGTAAACCGTGGTTTTTCCTCCAGTAATTGGGGCGTGAAAGCCAAATAAGAAATTGAAACCACAGTTACTGTAGTATGGATTGCAATACCTACGTTTATTTTATGCCTCATTTTTTTAAACTTTTTGCCTTGCAGTTATCTCGTTTTCTACGGAACCAGTAGGTACAGTCAACAAAAGAGATAAGTATGCAGGATCGTCAGATATAGTTAAAGTTTATTAAGAAACCGATGGAAGTTGTCGACTAAAATTTAATTTGATAAATGAGCTGTCTGTTTTCTATTAATAAAATGAAATTTTATTAGAGAACATCCATCGGTTTCTTACTAAACTTCAACAATATCCGACGATCCTGGATACTTATCTCTTTTGTTGACTGTACCTACAAAACGATCAAAAATATAATTAGTAGACGTTAGTCCCTGAAAAGAGAGAGCTGCAGTGGTGGCACAGTGGAATGCTTATCAATTTGCCGTGTTATAGCCATTCCATAACAATTTTACTGTCAAAGAATGACAGTCTGTTGTTATTAGAATATACGGGTAATTTAAGCTGGTAAACAATAATTGAGAGAGCAGTGGTGGCTCAGTGGTAACGGCCGGAGTTCTAGGTCGTGGGTTCAAACCCAGGCAGCCACTATACTTTATATAAATAATTTTATCACCACTTAAAACGGTGAAGGAGAACATAGTGAGGAAACTGGCGTGTCCTAGCTTGTTAAGGATTACGGCCTTATTTGTTGTCACGAACAGACTCAATCAATCCTATTGAATGATTATCAAAAAAACTTCCTTTAAACTACCCTTTTACAGTCTAAAAAACTATTAGACAATAGTTTGTCCAAACGTAAGTTCTTGTAATATAAAACAGTTCAGCATTGACATTGTTGCGCCGGCGCGGCGGGCGCCGCCTCCGGCGCCACTTGCGAAATAGCATGCGGCGAAACAGTTTTGTCTTTGGCTGTCCTATAGTCTATTGATCTAATTTGCATGACTCGCGAAATTCGCATGACTGACTAGACGGAAAATTAGTTTCGGAAATTGTTGTCAGTTTTTTTTTTATTAAAATAAAAATATAATACCTATCCTAACCTAACTAAAACTATTAACAAACTAAAATATGGCGTCGAAAAATTCCTCCGCATCGCTGTCGACTAGTAATGTACCCAAGCGACTGTCGGGATAAATGTAAGTTAATCTGGGGGTTTCTGGCGTGGACAGCTTTGTTAGGTCACCGAAACAATACCTAACAGCGATACTTTACCACCCAGAAAAATGCCATGGACTAGTAAAGGGTGCTGCCATGTGAAATTGTAACTTGTAGCTGTACCTACTCATTGAATCAACTTGTAGAACAAAAATGTAAAAAAGGAGTCAAATTTTCTACAGCAGTGGGGCGAACGAATTTCACCTATCGAATTGCGAGTCCCTCACACACTGCAGAGACTCTGGTAGCTCTGTCTTTTAATGTAGGGAGCTTACATTGGCTAACACCATCATGATTCATGTATGGCTGGTTGGTCTGCCACATCGTTAAGAAAGACGGTGGTTAAGACAAGGGTACGCCCTGCAGCCCTATCCTGACCACTGACTTCCTGTGTAGAAACGGACTCCCCAAATGTAAGAAGCGAGAATTTGTATTTATGCAACTTTGAGAGAAAACTTTGATTGCGAGATGCAAGACGGTATTGTTAGGTATGCAAATTTTATTGAAATCAAAGGGTTTGGCTGACCACCCCTTGTTAATATTGCAGAAATTAGGGTCCGTTCGGCGAGGTTGTTACCTCGCCTCGTTGCGAACTACGCTGGGGATGCCGAGTTCGATCCTCGGACAAGACGATTTATTTTTGTGATTTGTGTATTATTTCAATATCAATAGCTGTTACGTACAGTCACGAGCACTAATATGTCAACACTTTGCAACTTTCAATTGCGATGTTTTCGTGAAATAACGAATGCAACGTTGAAATACGACACTTTATACAAACCTATTGGTTCGAAAATATTTTGTTCGTAATAACATAAAATTTCATTCAAAACTAAAGTAGAAAATCGTCTTTGAATAGAGCCAAGTGTATACATACTTATGCTCGTGACTGTACATACTGAGTATCAAGTGAATATTCCCTAATAGTAGAATAGCAGATTTGTTTCGCTAGTTTTAGTGGTTTTCCAATAAAAGGGATTCTTTACTTGTGGGTTTAAAGCCCGAGAAATATAGGTATTGGACGTTTTTATTAGCACAAATTCATTTTTTGAAATTAGCTGTGGTCAGTCAACTGGGGCTACTAAACATCACCTTTACGTACCCTAAAATTACCTTAGTTGAGTAATTGAGTTTCCTTTTGTTGTGTTGCCTAAGTGTCCTTTTGTTTTGTATTTATTTGTAGGTATAGTTTGTTAGTTAGGCCTTTAATTTAGTCCCTAGTATAAATAGTTATCTATAGCCTGTACATAATTATATTTTAGATTTCATGGAAATAACCCAATCCAAAAAAATAATTTCTAAGTACAAATTAATCAAGTGACGTAGGCAATCAAATAACAGCCAACAATGTTCAAAACATGCTTATGTCAAAGCGTAGTCCAAAAATCGTATTTCTGTGACCTTATAGGTACCTACGTTCACTTCGACTGTAGCAGACAAAACATCAGCATTGCGAAACATTACAAACTATCATCATTTTCGGTAATCCGCGCCTGCGCAACTTCGTCTAACAGTTTTCAATGATATGGCTCGGTTGTGGTATGTTTGGCATTAAGTGTAAGGTCGATGTTTGTGAGGCGAATGTATAAAATTGGTTTTTTGTCTATACCTAAAACAGACATCTCCAGCGGTTTCTTGGAAATCGAAAAAATTCAAAATTCCTTCTAACTTTTTTTACTGACGACGGAATTATGTCCTTTGGATGAATCTACTCATTAATTTTGGAAACCTTAGCAAGAAAACCAAATTTTTGGGGATTTTTTAACCGTCGCCGTTGACTGCCATGCCTTGTCGGTGTAGTGGTCGCAAGCGGTGAGCATGGGGTCCTGGGTTCGACTCCCAGGTCGAGCAAAGTATTACTTACTGGGTTTTTCCATTAGGAATTTCTCAGGAGTCTGGCTTTGCGAACAGTTGATGGCAATAGGCTCTCCCTAAAAATAACTGGCGAAATGTCTCACCCTACTTGCGTGATGTTTCGTTAAACTAGTTTCAATTCTCATAAGTACCTACAGTTAATTTCTGAAGTCTCAAAATCCATGATAATTACTAATTAAATCTATATTGTAAGTGGATTACGACAGGCCAATATTTATTTTACAATCAGTATCTACTATAACACAGTTACGTCTACAATTCTACATCGTTTAACATATATTCAACAAAAAGTTGTGTAATACTCTTACAATGGACTTGTTGCGATCATAGAAAATTACATAAAACATTTTACATAATACGATAAAATAATAAATAACATCAACAAACAGCAATAATCAATTGAAAGTGAGCATCAATGATGGCCGACGAGACTTGTGACGTCACGCGTGTGGTTGCGTACGCGCAGCCGATTGGCGCCAAGGTCGATGACTTTCATAGACAGAGAGAAATAGGCCAATCAATGTTCTTGAACTTTGTAATGTTCTTTATGTGGAATAGTTGATCTTGATATTTTAAGGCTCCTTCAAACAGGCGCGACATGCGATAAAATCGCGCGCAACACAAAGGCACCGCAAGTCGCTCAACGAGCGAGCGGTGCCTTTCTGTCGCGCGCGCTTATATCGCATGTCGCGCCTGTTTGGAGGAGTCTTTACTGATTTGAGATCTATGGCTGAAGACTAGTGTTGCCCAAAATCGGTCTTGGTCTTGCAATCTTGGTCTTGTTCTTGCATTTTTGCAAGACCAAGACCAAGACCGACTTATTTTAGCAAGACCAAGACCAAGACTGAACCCTGCAAGGCTTGAGCAAGACAAGACTAAGCCTGCAAGACTCTTGCGTCTCGCAGTTAAGTCAAACTGAGATTTGGGCGTTATAGTAGGTATTTGGTTTCAATCCCGATTATGCGAAAATGGATGTATTTTTTTTATGAAACAGTAAATTACATTGTTGAATTGCATTCAAAACTAAAATTATTGTTGATAATAAAAAAATATCGAAAAATTACGTGACTATCAATACACTTCTGCACGTTTTTTTAATCTTCTTTACTTAAGGCGAAAGCGGTATTAGGTAGCCCGCGAAATTCACTGACCAGCAAATTGCAAAAAACGTAAGAAAATTTTAATTTCGCGGGCTACCTTAGCGCTTCCCCATTAAATCTATGAAGTTTTAGAAAAATAATTATCCCCTCATCATTATGAGGGGATAATTATTTTTGATGAATTGAATGACCCATTTACTACTTTTATTTTAGATTCGTTATCTAAAATAAAAGTAGTAAATGGGTCATTCAATTATGTAGATGATTAAAATGCCTCATGTGACGCGTCTGTTAGATTCATTGGGATTCATGGCCGACTCGACACCGTGCGGGGATTCCCACAATCTTCCGCATTTTTTGTCAGGTTCAAGCATTTATGCACTTTATTGTAATAATTTTAAAGTTTATTTTCAAGTGCGTTAATAATACGAGGAGACCGCTTGGCGCTGCGGTCCCTTTGTGGCGGCATTTGAAAGTGAATAGCGTAGGTACGAAGACAGTGTTGACCTCGCAAATGAACTTTAGCGATACAGCTGATCAGGTAGCCCTTTCGAGTTTTATTTACATTGCTGTTTTAAGTGAAACAAGTGAATTTACAATTTTTTAATTAAAAATCTCATTGGGTCAGATAGAAATAATGATTTTATACAGTTTAGAGTAAAAAAATTGCAGAAAAAAACGTAAAAATTAAGAAAAAGCCGACGAAAAATTTCAACGCAGGGGGCGTCCAGAATCATGTACAGACGCCAGCACATCAAGCTACCCGAAACTGTCAAATTTTCCCAATCAATTTTGAACCTTATGCTTTAACGATAAAGTTGAAAATCTATTAAAGAAATTTGACAGATTGTAGTAGGTTGATGTGCTGGCGTCTGTACCTACTGAATCCATGGTAAGCGGTTGCGCGTCGATGTCCCTGCCACCCTGAGCAATAGGCTAATAGATATTTGAATGTAGTCTAGTCTAAGTAGTCGAGTCTCGCAAGACTTGCGAGACTCTTGCTGCAAGACCAAGACCAAGACTGAGAGCGCAATACAAAGACCAAGACCAGGTGTATTGACGCAAGACCAAGACCAAGACTGGCAAAGGTCTTGTCTTGGTCTTGCATTTGGGCAACACTACTGAAGACTCACGCGCAGCGGGTCACAATTGACCCAAATACGGGAGAAATCTAGATGTTGACGGCATCTAGAGTTAAGGCTGGGACTGAAAGCACTGCGAAATAGATCTTGGTGTAATGTATAACGTGACCACAATTTTTTTTGTCAAAGCGGTTCGCTTGCGGCATCAAACAAAAAAAAAACCTACTTTACTAGGTATAATTTATTAAAAAGAGAAAAGGACACGAAAAATAATAAATTAGATAAGTTTAAGTAATTTTAACAGTACATTGCGGTTGAATATGCATTTTGTTTTGTATTTGTCGGTGGAGCAAATTAGTTTTAAAATGTCGGGTCTAGTTTTTAAGTAGGAATGGAGCTTAACACATGATTATTGTCGATGTTAGTTTTTGTAATTAAAATTTATCGACTAGGACCTACCTAGTCGATAAATTAACTTATGTTTTGTGTATGTCTTATTTTTGATATTCAGATACAATGTAAATTGTTCATGAATAAAATGAATTGAATTGAATGTCGTTTGGTTCCTTTGTAAAAGCGGGACATTTTTGCTCTGGTTGGGGACAACGGGACAGACAGCCTGAAAGCGGGACTGTCCCGCCCACAGCGGGATGAATGGTCACGTTATGTATGTACCGTACCTTCTGTGTAACAATGTTAATCGTATGCGCACATAAATGGTTTTATTTAGCTTAATAAATTACATAAACTTACATAGGTGGTGGGGGTGCAGATGGGAGCTTCACGATATAATTGAAAAAAACTTCGACTTGAATAAAATATATTTACGACTTTACATTATCACATTATTTCTAGCACTGCTTCTACTAAACAAAAAAACCATATTAAAATATTTGATACTTGCTTGAACGTTCGAATGGAAAACACCGGCAATTACGAGTATAATGGTTGGAGAGCCGGCTGTATAAAAGTCCTATAGATCAGATACATGAATCATTTTTGGGGTATGAACAATAAAACCATAGGTCTAGAAGTCGACACCCCTGAAGTTGCTTGATTTTGCCCGCATGCAAAATTATGACGTCACTTCCGGTTTTTATTTTAGGTTTAATTGTAATTTATGAAATACATCAAGAAAATTTATGTCAAACGAAAGTTTTTGATGAGTAGAATAGAAATGTCGAGGGTCGACAAGCTCTATTTATTCGCTACCCTGTGTCGACCTCCGTTACTTTTTTTTTTTAAAATATATTAAGCCATCGAATACATGGATTCGCTTACGATTTTCTGAATCTAGAACCTCTTAAATGACTGAAAAAAATTGGTCGACACCTTTTATTTTCCCGGATCTGACTGTCGACTTAGTTTGAAGAATTAAAGAGCCTATGCTATACATTTCATCTCTATGTATGTTTAATTATTTAATTATCTACATATCTTTTCCAAATACATTAATAACTTTTTTTTTCATTAATTGTAACATAACTACAATTTTCTTGAAATACTTACCGTACATTTTTCTATTTCTTATTAACATTTAAGTCCTTAAGAATTTATTTTGTATTTCTACCTTAAGTCCAGGTAGCCGATATGCAGATTATTAAATAATAAACATACATAGAGATGAAATGTATAAGCATAGGCTCTTTAATTCTTCAAACTAAGTCGACAGTAAGATCCGGGCAAATAAAAGGTGTCGACCAATTTTTTTCAGTCATTTAAGAGGTTCTAGTTTCAGAAAATCGTAAGCAAATCCATGTATTCGATGGCTTAAGATAAATTAAAAATAAAAAAATTTTAGGAGGTCGACTCAGGGTAGCGAATAAATAGAGCTTGTCGACCCTTGACATTTCTATTCTACTCATCAAAAACTTTCGTTTGACATAAATTTTCTTGATGTATTTGGGTGAATTTCCCAAATGACTTATTTTTTTGTCTTCGGTGAAATTAGTATTTGAAAAAAGGAATATTGTTCTGAATTATTTTTTTTAATATTCAATAGTTAGTTATTGGGTTGTGGCAAAAATATAATTTGCCTAGGACTATTACAAAGGTAGAAATAAATACATAAAGCTCTATTTTTTTCAAATCGGTGCTGTCCCTCTACTTTTTTTACAAACAAAAAAGCTTATACACTAATAAAAATAAGTAACTTAAGTATATAACTTATTCTATTTCATAGAATATTAGTTTTGTTATTAATATACAGCATATTTTATTACATAATTAACGACTATTATTACTGAGAGGCACAAACGTACTTGTCCTGCAAAATGTTCTCACATCGCTGGATAAAAGTAATTTAAACCTAACTTTACATCGACGAGTCTGACAGCGTCCCCACCCCTATTTTATTTTCCTCGTTAGTGTGTACTAGTACGCAGTCAGGATAGACGTGTGTCAAATCGCTGCATATTCCCGCCAATAACGTAAGTACGCCATTTCAGTAGCTCCCGGACAATTATTTTATATTATCGGTTGTTGCATTTTTCTAGTGTAATGAGTAGTTTTATTATTGTTGTTTGGTTCTAACAGAGGTAGTAAGTGAATTAGCTTCATTGATTGTTATTGAATTTATCCTAGATATTATGCATTTTTTGTAATTTTCTAAAAAGTGTGTTATTTCTCACGTCGCTGTTCTCATATCGCTGTAATCGGTGGTCTTTATTGCCAACGATGTGATAATTTACACCGAAATGATAAGAAAAAATCAATCGGTGTCTTATATCTAACATCGGTGTTTTGATTCATGATCAACGCACAGTTTTGTCACATCGGTGGATTGCTTTATCATATCGGTAGATCATTTTATCATCTCGGTGAGTCGTTTTATCATATCGGTAGATCCCGTGTCATTTCGTTAATTATACAAAGAAGCAATGGAACATACAAACATATATACAAACACATACATTATATACATACATATATACCTATATACAAACATTCAAACATACATACATACTTAGGTACCTACATAGACTGCCAAAATCATTACCACGATACCACTGAGTAGTAGATGTATAAATGTATCATTAGGAGAGGTCTGTATTCGGTAATGTACGTCTATAGGCTGAGATGATGATGGTGAGGTGGAGCAATTTAACGCATTAAAGATTTCTCTAGAAAATATTTTTCAGTTAAAAAAATAGTAAGTACATAATAATAAATAGATAAAAAGAAAACATCACAATAGCTTAATTTTGTTTAAGAATGTCGAGGCCAAAACTAAATGAGGAGGATAAAAAAGAGAGAAAAAGTTGCTGGAAAAGTATAAGAAAAGCTAAAATCAAAAGCGATCCTGTGTTAAGAGAGGAGCATTTAAGTCAAAGTCAAAGTCAAAGCATTTATTTCAAATAGGCACATTAAAGGCACTTTTGAACGTCAGATATAAGAAAAGATAGAGATAGATATAGATATAGATACCTACTAACTATTTCCTTTTTGATGTTCAAAGGTGGATAGTTTATCATATCGCTGGATATGTACATAATTTCGGTGGATAAACTTATCATATCGGTGTACCTATAGAAAAAATAATCGGTGCCGGTTTGTCATATCGGTGGAAACCAGAATTCAAATTGAATTTTCTCCTTAGTCTTAAATGATACGTTGATGATATTAAATTTGGGGATATTTAATATCCTAAAGATTACAAAAAACCTGAATAATATACAAAAAAAATATAAATAAAAAAGTTCAGCGATATGATAAAAAAAATGGCATTTGTTGAAATTCACCCATTTCATAAATTACAATTACACCTAAAATAAAAACCGGAAGTGACGTCATAATTTTGCATGCGGGCAAAATCAAGCAACTTCAGGGGTGTCGACCTCTAGACCTATGGTATTATTGTTCATACCCCAAAAATGATTCATGTATCTGATCCATAGGACTTTTATACAGCCGGCTCTCGGACTATAACCAGCCTGTACTGCTACACAGATAGTCTCTACAGCCGGTCAATTCTGTAAAAATCTCACCGTGAAAACTTAGGTGAAGTGAGTGTGTTTTGCTAGGAATTGACACTTTTGACAGCTCACTCCACGCTCACTTCACCTAAGTTTACACGGTGAGATTTTTACAGAATAGCACCGCAGTAGGTACATAACAGAACATGACGCAGGGGTGTACCTTCATTTAGTACTTTCACCCACATTTCGCCAGTTCTGTTGAAGCTTTGAGTCCCATGTGACAGGGGGCGAGACTTGCCATCAACCGGCCACAAATCCAGACTCCGGGCTGCCACTGAAAAATTCCAGAAAAAAAAAACAATAACACTTTGCCCTTCACGGGAACCGAACCCAGGACCTCATGCTCAGCAGTAGCGACCTGCATTAGACAAACGAGGCATTCAAATATAAATAAAAAAATATTTCCATCAAACCATCTACATACTTATAGAAGAGCATTTAGATTCGGCCTAAACTTACGAAACGTGATGGCACTGGCCTCAAAAGGTCAGGTACCTAATTAAATCATGAATAAATAACTTGCTTAAGGTGATTGGATACTGACACTTTTTCATACATTCTATCGGGGTACAAATCTCGATACTTAAACGATTTTTGCAGAATAAAAGCACGTACATTAAGTGTTTATGATCTATTATTGACGCATATCGTAAAAAACTTATAAAAAAAACACTATTTGTAGGATATTTAGGCCTGACAAAAAACGATAAATCTTTGTATGTGTGCGCGGGCGGAGGCACGCCCTCTACAGGATATTTCAAGAACCATCTAGATGCAGAACAACATTTTTGCTAAAGTTATCAGTTATCATCATTAGAGGGCGTTGTTTGTCAACGGATGGCCAATTTTATAACATGCGTGTTATTGTTGACAAGTTTCGAATCGAATCTAGGTACCTATGCTGTATAAAATATAACTCACACACACACACACACAGTGTGTGTGTGTGAGTTATTACTTAGTGATAGGATTATCTGCGATCTACCCTGGGTTCAATATAACTGTAATGAATGTCTAAGTTTAAGTAAGTAGGTACCTACATGCATTTAGTAAGTAGGTACTAACTTACACTTGAACTGTCTTCGAGAAATTTTCTGAATTAAGAGTCCATCCATATGATGCTGTTTTGGTGATATTGGGCGATCTGGATATCGGTATCTGTAAGACTTGAGAGTTTGCTATTTGGACACATTAAACTTGGACTTATAATCGATTAAATTTGTTGAAGCAAAAACACGATTGGATAAAAAAATCTCGATAAAAAAATAACGAAAAAACCTCGTTTTGCACTTATTTTGAGATAGATCTCTGAAACCCTATGGAATTTAATGATGACTTTTAAACTTGTAGATAGGTAATAATATTATCTCAAATCGTGACCATTTAATTTTTTATTTTTCTACTCGTTCTTCTCGTAATTAGCAATTAAGTGATTTGGCGCTTGCGTCATTTTATTCTAAGCGAGCATACTATCTTTCTGTCTCTTGTTTTGCACGCGGTAGTAATAGCGCCATCCTTTTCAATTTATTCAATCAATCTGCTACGGCATCTGTTGCAGGACGATCCTATGTTTGGCGACATTACAGAGAGAGGACTATTTTCGACATTTTTATTTTGTTTAGTGGTAGGTATTACCGACTGTAAAAAGGAGTTAAACCAGTTTGGTGTAAACATAATAAATTGTTATCATTATTTAGTGTAAATAAAGATGGGCAAAAAGAAAACTCTCGGAAAAAGAAAAAAACAAAACGTCAGAGGGAACAACTCCGTATTCTGAACGAAAGAAAAAAGTAAGTACAGACGCCAGCACGTCAAGCTACTACAATCTGTCAAATTTCTTTAATAGATTTTCAACTTTATCACTGAAGCATAAGGTTCAAAGTTGAATGGGAAAATTTGACAGTTTCGGGTAGCTTGATGTGCTGGCGTCTGTACCTAACTACCGATTTATATAACGGTATCAATTCTTTTATTTCCTTAGCTACTTAGCAAACGAATCGACAATAAAATCACTAGATCATCACCAAACGAAATCCAAACGCAAACTAAAACAACAGTTTGCGTTTGGATTTTGTTAGAAATTGGCTTTCTCTCTTTCTAACTAAACGTAACTTAGCGGAGTTAAAAAGAATGCGCGAATTTTGTGATTTAGATTCTCGGAAATCTAATGGACATTATAATGCGATCAATATCATCTTTACTGCTAAGTATTTAAAGACTACATTTTCGAGATTATACGTTGATGTATTTTGGTTTATGGTTCAATGTTTCTTGGAACTAGAAAAAGTGTATGTAAGTACCTAATGTTTGACTTAGCGCTATGGAAATCAGATTTCTAAAAACGTATTTTGAAATCTGAAATCGGATAAATATCAGTTTGCGTTCAAAACCAAAAACGCCCATGCCTACTAAGCTACGATTCACCGTTGCGTACTAGGTTGAATAATTGAATTAAGTACCTACCTATATTTAATTCTTGTGAAACCAGCATTCAAATCGAAAAGGTAGGTACAGGAAAGCGAATACACAGATAAACGATGTGTTTTTTCTTAGTATGTATGTATTTGCGCTTTTCAGTGTTATTAGCACACAGTGCGCCAAGGTCAACGTCATTCTCAACTGGCTAGGCGTCTCGCCTACTGAAAACCATTCGTTCAGAAACTGAACTGCAAAACTAATTCAAATAAGAATATTTTTATAATTTATTCATTAGGTAGGTACAAGCAATACGAAAACGTTATTTCAATCAATATAAATAAATGTTTAGCGAACAGTGAAGCAAGAGTGAGGCAAGTAGCTACGACGTCTTTTTAATTTTTGAACGTACATATTACTTGTGCCTTGTGAACTACATTTCAATACGTGAAACGTGTAGTGTGCTCCACCTAAATATATTTCCGCTAATTATTAGGTATAGTAAAGTTTATTAGAGTAAGAAATGTTTTATTATAACAAGTTATAATAACATTCGCATGATGTCGACGATGATGTACGACGTATTTTATTAGTATCATAAATAAATATTCACAATAAAATTGAACGACCACGGACCTTGATATTTTAAAGACTGTGACAAGGAGTTTATCGTACACGTTTGTAACATCAGACTAAAGAACATACTTCCACTCAATTTTAAATCACCGACCATAAGCTTATTGTGTTGAAAATTCTGTTTGCGCGATGTAGGATTTTTGATTATAACTTCTTTGTTTTTGAGAAATTGTTAAGTAATTTTATGTCATTAATTGTGTGACTACTCTACAAACCTATACTATACTTGTTTTATTAAAATTGTGATATAGTTTAGCTGTTTTCCCGATTTTTAGAAATCATATTAATTACTTTTACAACAGCGCCATCTAGCAAACTGTATTATCTAATATTTAAATAATTGGATAATTTATGGTGTTGAAAAGGTCGCCAATCATGATATGAGCCTTTATGAAACAAAATAAAAATATATAAGTATTCTTTTCTTCAGTTTTTACTTTATTGAATGAAGGATGGTCATCTTAAAAATATTTTATTTCAATTAACGCCATCTATACATACTTATTTCAAACCAAGTTTATGAATTCAACGCCATCTAATTTTATCGAAAGTAAAACTATTTTACTGTACATGTGTGTGTAATCAAATAAAGTGAAACGGCTAAACGTTTAGAGGTACAAATCTTTGTATGAGACGAGTTATCAAGCAAAGTGAATATCTCAAAAAATTAAGTTAATACTCTAGTTGACGCATATAATGAAGTTGTCCCTCAAAGATTTCTGAGTTAGGCGTAAAAATTGAAAATGTTCGAATTTGCGAATGTGCTGCCATCTAGCGAAAAAGTAACTGGGAGATCAACTATTCAATAGCCTTAATATAAATTGTGCCTTATTATATAGGTACTAATTAATTGCAAGTGATGACGTCAGGGCATGTAACGAACGCACGCACGATTTGTTTATATTTTCACTACCTTCCGCCCGCGGCTTCACCCGCCAGGTATGTCGATAAAAACTATCCTATGTCCTTCCCCGGGATGCAATCTGTCTCTCTGCCAAATTTTATCGAAATCCGTTCTGTGGTTTAGGCGTGAAAAGGTAACATACAGACAGACATAGTTACTTTATGGATAATGATGTTCCTAGTTAACATATTGTCATGAGGAATTGAGGATAGTTTACATTCAGTTCGTATTAATGTGGGAAGCTATAAGATTAGGAGAAGACTAAAGAAACCGATGAATGCACTTTGTGAAAAGTGATATGGCTAGTAATTGGTTGACTATCAGGTATCATCTCAGATACCTAACAGAGCTACGTATGAATGAGAAAGGCATGTTGCGCCGACAACAAGTAATTAGCATTCAGAATCCGTGCGGCAAATATCTTGTCGACCAGTGTAATCAGGAAGGGCAGGAAATTGATGAATGTCTAAAGTTCTTAAGGGGCTTACATGACCTAAAGCGCGGTCACTGTCGGACTGCATAGAAAAGAAAGAAAAGCGCGATGACACAACTAGGGCTTTCAATACCGGTATTCCGGGATCCCGTAATACCGTGATCACGGATTTTATTTTGGCCTTTAACAATACCGGTATTGACGCCTCAATACCGTGATTACGGTATTACAAACATTAGATCTGAAAATTATGTGATCTTATTCTCACACTTGTTTTCTTCAGCGCAAGCGTCCCGCTGTTATCTTGCTCACCCTCCCGCACCCCGCCTGAGACAATGCCCGAAATCGAGCTGTATTTATGTGTCGTTTCTGTTATTGTCACTATTGTCAGTCAGTTTCGCAAAGGCGACGGGATAACGCGTCTATAATTACTTTTACATTTTTTACTGTTTTTCAGAAATTGTTATTAACGCTTGATTTATTTTGTTACTTGTTTAGTTTTAGATTTTGATTGTTTTTTTATTACATAATTATTAATAATGTTACGAAAATGATTGCTAGCTACTTAGCTAGTTAAGCTATACTTAACTTACTTGCGTTTCTACAAATAATGATACCTATGTTGATTCTTGATTTATTTTCTTACTTGTTTAGTTTTAGATTTTTTGATTGTTTTTTTTTATAACTTAATTATTAAGAATGTTATTAAAATGATTACCAAATGTTTGCTACTAGCTAGTTAAGGTATACTTTACTTACTTACATTTCTACAAATAATAATACCTATATTGATTTTTACAGGAGACATTATGACATTTAGGTAATAATAAGGATTTTTTTTTATATTGTGCAAACAAAGTCTATGTGAAATGCCTTACTGCAAAAAAAGTAGATTCAGTTTAAGTTTTCATTATGTTCCTAATTCCTAGTCCTACCTAAATAATCAACCAATACCAAATTATTATAAAAGAATTAAGAAAGCTATGTATAACGTATTTATTTTAGTATTTTCAATAAAATAATAAGAACAATACTGATTTGAAAATACAAAAAGGCTAATTTTATTGGTTTTATTAATGTCCTAATTGAACTTGTGTTCAATACCGGACAACCGGTATTGATACCGGGATCACGGTATTGACTTTTCCAATACCGGTATTGATACCGGTATTGAAAAAATCCGGTATTTGAAAGCCCTAGACACAACGCTGCACGCTGGTAATTTATTGCAAAATATGAAGCAACAAAAAATAATTAAAATACTAGTATTTTAGTATGTTGCTTGTAGAATAATCTGACAAAAAAAAAACCGAATGATTGTATGTATATTAGTATGGTTTTTAAAAGAAAGTTTTTAGAGGTATTTTCATGATTTTTTTCTATCGTATCAAATTAGTTGTATTGTTTTCAACACACTACCTACCTAGCATATATCCTGAAGAATATCATATATTTTTCTGATTTTGTTTAGTGTAGTCGATCTTAAACTTTTAAGGCTCCTACAAACAGGCGCGACGCGCGACGCGCGACTCGAATCGCGAGCGACTTAAAGGCACCGCTCGTTGCGCGACTTGCGGTGCCTTTGTGTCTTTGTGTCGCGCGCGATTTTATCGCGTATCGCGCCTGTTTGAAGGAGCCTTTATTGTTTCTAAAATTTGTTGCGTTTTTTTAATTTACAAGGCTCACAATTTAAGAGTTTACTTGAAACTAAAAATTGTGTTTGCCTTTAATGTTTTCATCACTGCTGCGACTCAAGCTTATTCTCTGTGAGAACGCTAACCCACCACGAAAGTCCTAAATCACATAATTGCCCTAATATATCCACCACGTGGGTCCAGTGCGGTTCAGTGAAGTTATTGGTGTTACGACTTGATTATTAACAGTTTTCCTTTCTGTTTCAGTGATTACTGGTGGCACAGATGGCATCGGCAAGCAGTATGCGTTGGAGCTGGCGCGGCGTGGTATCAACATCGTCATCATCAGCCGCAACCCTGACAAGCTGAAAGCTGTGGCCACTGAGATTGGTTAGTATTCAAAACTTTTTTTCTATACCTATCCGCAATCAAGCAGGTGCCTTACCTGGCGGTATTTTATCAACGCCGCCTTTTGAACGTATCTGCAATAGTGCAATAGGCACCATCGGTGTCCTTTCTTCGCTGTGAGAAATGAAAATACGTTTGCCTGTCATTATACGCGCACCCTTAGCATTTAAAGTTTACACCTTCGTTTGGCTTCATTAATATATCCTGGAAAAGAGAGACTAAACGAGCTGGCGGATTACAGAACAACCCTCAGTGAGACTGTAGCGGTATCTACAACGCCACATGCAAACAACGCGTCATACTGACGTCACGCAAATCCTGCATCGCGCAAGCAGAGTTTACCGCGCAACTAGCATAGATACAACGGCCCGACATGAATCAATGGGCAGTTGCCCGCCAGACACAACACCCGTCTGGTCGGAGGATCCTCCCTTTTCTATAGAGTATGAGTGAACTTTACACTCTGTTCCTCATACCTCTATACTGGTGACCCCGAACATGAACGTCAGCGCAGCCTTCGTGCAAATACTTCAGCGTGACGTCATCATCATCACTCCCGCAAGCTTTAGCGGCGAGTCACCCAGCCAGCCAGCTCCCACGGCTTCAACGGGTATCCTGACCACCAGCATGCAGCGACCGCGCATACCTGGTCATCACCCTCAGCCTCATCAGCAACCTCGGCACAGCACACTGCACTTTCGGCCGGTCAACAAGAAGAGCTAAAAATATAACAGTCACAACAATAACACACAGAGGGAATATTATTAGGTTGTACAGTGCTTTAGTACCTTCCTCACCCTACTAGTGTATAAATAGCTGGGGTATTACATAACACACATAAAATGACATTTGATCGCTATGCCTTTCAATTTGAAAGTTGAACCACGTTCATTGCGTCATTAACGCAGACGAGTTTTTCAAATCTGTGCAGCATGCAGCAATGGTTTGGGAATTTCCTTCAAAACCCTCAGATTGTGGTCTAAAAGTGTGTTAAGCAATTCGGGGTTTATCGATGGTCGTTCGATATGTTTTACAATTCATCAAAATTATAAATTATTATTGTCACCAACGTGCAACGTGATTGTCGTTCGACGTTCGGATCGATGCGATGTCGATCGTGTAGGATCATAAAACTTCCGTATGTACATTATATTGAAAACACAGACGTAGTTTTTTTTTATGATGTACAGTACCTATACACTCATTAAATTATCCTAAGTATATAAGGAAATGTACACTACTTCGCTGTGTAACTACTTATGTTATAAAAAAGGTTTTAGAAATGCAAATATTGATCGTACGTGTTTCGAACCCGTTTAAATAATGCTTATTAGTCATTAATGTCCATACGGAAAGTTTACAGCCAGTCAATAGTCTGCTTCATTATGATGATTCGACACGACGACACAACAAACTATACATTTCCAGTTTTACCTCGCATTGTATAGGTTTTTCGTACAATGAGAAGTCAGCTTATACTGGAAATGTATAGCTTGACATATCGTCGAGCGTACCAGACGTAAGTTTAAATGTGAACAAATATAATTCACCGTAGTCTCATTTGTCATTTGCTTTGACTATTTGTCAAAGCTCGTGAGAAATTATCCGTCTCTTTATCCAACGATATTTCCTACTAATATTAAATTTCAAGCATGTTGAGTTTAATTTTTTATTAGATGGAACTTTGGAAGCTAACCCCAACATAGTCGTTTGGGAAAAGACTAGGCAGATTATAATGTTGTGTGGCCAGTGCTGGTGCATTCACAATTAAGTACCTCTTTAAGTTTTTAAAGTGAAAACTTCTTTAGGTGCATTGGGTATTTTTCGAGATGGGAAAAACCATTGAACTCGCGCCACTGTTACCGTAAGCGACACCGCGCGTGTTTTGTTTATAAGACGATTAAGAAAATATCCGCTTCGGATGTGTTCGGCTGCCGGAGTGCCATTGTTTTTTTTTACATTTGCTTACGCTGGCACTACTGAGCAAAGGTTGGGGAATTTAAAGAATCTGCGAGAATGTTTCATCACTGTATTGTTGATGATTCTAGTAACGAAGCAATGTAATATTATGTTACAATCATCATTGTTGACCCAATGCGTTCTGGGGTCATTGTTTCGAATCATTGCAACACTCATCTTGATGATTCGTTCGGTATTTTCTCCTTTTGTGGAGCGGAGCAATTTTCGACACGTCTTCTCTATAGGTAAAGGCAATTATGTTTAGGGCATATAGTTGAGAAACACCTAACGGATCGTTTATCGTAATAACTTTATCTTCTTTAGATGTAGGCCGGAGTTATTTATTACACATTACAAGTTTCATTAATATTTAAATGTCAATCCGCTAAATAGACAATACAATATAAGATACCTTGAGAGATTTTCCCATGGCAAGTGTTTGTTGCAACACAAGTGCCTCGCAGCAGTTGCAACACACTTATTATGTCTTCGGGCATCTTCTTCGTGTCGCTGGCACGACTGTATTTTACATATCGTTGGTCCTAAATTTCGCCACTTTACTTTGCAGCGCAGACGTCCCTTTGACAGCATTTTTTTGGGACAATGAGGGCAGGATAGGAGGTGGAGTATATTTTGCGACATAGTTTCGGATTTCGATCCATATTGAGGCTTGTCTGAATATCAATTTTTAAAAAACTTTATCGATAACCTGTTCAATGGCGTGCATTTATGTTTGATAGTTCAGGATATCAGTAGTACCTAGTAGTAAGCGTTGATACCAATGCAAATATTGTATTTCCAGAGAAGGCGCATAGTGTGAAGACGAAGGTTGTGGTGGCGGATTTCAGTAAGGGCGCTGAGGTGTACCCGCACATCGAGAAGGAGCTCCAGGATATACCAGTCGGAATACTAGGTAAGCAGAATAGCTTAGAGCATTTTCGTTTTAACGTAAACCTTATTCTTTTTACACCCATACTTAATAAATAGGTAACATAATAAGCCTATAATTGGCATCTTTTTGGCACAAATTCTGGCACTGGAATTCTAATGAAATGAAATGAAAAAATTTAATAACACTTATCCCGACACGGGAGGAACGAAGGTCGAATTCAAGCAGGACCTTATGCTCAGCCGTTGCACTTGCGACCACTCACGCTTTTTTCCCATGGGGGTAGGTAGAAACTGCAGACCGCCATCTGCTACGATCCTTACATGTTCCTTTTGTTTCGTTTACGTTCATACTGTATCTGAGGAGCAATTTCCGTATTTTTAAGAGCGTTCACATTCTAATCTCAGTCACAATTCTGACAAAAATTGTATGTACACATTCGACGTTGACTTTGTTCTTGACATTGATTTCGATTCGATCGAGATTTACTATTAAATAGCCTGGAAAAATTGTATGTACACATTCGACGTTGACTTTGTTCTTGACATTGATTTCGATTCGATCGAGATTTACTATTAAATAGCCTGGTCATACACGCACGCTGGTTGCAAGTACTACGCATCTGACCTCTCTGTAGAGCATCACCAATAAGATTATAAAATCAAACATATTTCTATTTAAATTCCAGTCAACAATGTGGGTACCCAGTACGACTACCCGATGCCTCTGTG
Source organism: Luperina nickerlii (assembly GCA_963855955.1). NCBI lineage: Eukaryota > Metazoa > Arthropoda > Insecta > Lepidoptera > Noctuidae > Luperina > Luperina nickerlii. The sequence goes on from OY979667.1 coordinate 23,041,855, forward strand.
CGAGGTCAGTCCCTCCAAGTCCTGGGATCTGATCAACGTGAACGTGGGCGCAGTCACCGCCATGACCCGGCTAGTGCTGCCCGCCATGGTCCAGCGGGGCCGCGGGGCTGTGGTCAATGTGTCTTCTGGGTCGGAACTGCAGCCTCTGCCTTTGATGACGGTCTACGCTGCTACTAAGGTATGTTGTTATAGGTTTTGAAGAGTTTATACCTCCCAAAGGCAGTTTTACTGGATCTTTGAGACACTGTAAATCTGAATCTAAAACTAAGCCAAAACTGTTTAAAAAAGAGTACAAGACATATTCTACCGATCTCCTGCCCCTTTTTGTGTTCCCTTTGATTATTACATTATTGCTGCTATAGACCTGCCGCTAAACTGAGTCCTTGTCTGAGGTAGCAGCGCAGTGCGGGAGGGGTGTGGTGACGTGATGCGAGAGCTCAGTGATTCGTCAACTTGTGACTGCTATCACCCCTCCCGCACCGCGCAGCTTCCTCAGGCAAGGACTCAGGTAAGCGGTCAGCCTATAATACTCGTATGATAGTTAGTCATTTAATGGGCTTGTAAGTACTATTTCTTTAACAAACCTCCCGTATTTTCTCAGGCGTACGTCCGCAGCTTCACCTTCGCCATTCGCGAAGAGTATGCCCCCAAAGGCATCTACATCCAGCACGTGGCCCCCCTGTTCGTGTCCACCAAGATCAACGCGTTCTCGAAGCGCATCATGGACGGCAACCTGCTGGTGCCCGACGCCGCCACGTACGCGCGCCACGCCGTCGCCACGCTGGGCAGGCAGCACAGCACCACGGGCTACTGGCTGCATGGCCTACAGGTACTTATGTTATAGAGCAGTATAGTATGGGGTCGAGAATATCACGCCGCGCCGCGCGACCGCGGGCGAGGCACCGGGCGGCATAGCACTGCGTCATCGTCCACGCTACTGAGCGATTCTTTCTCGCCGATTCAAGTTATTGTTTTACCGTTTTGCTTTCTCATTGTTGAGTTAATATACAGTCCACTATAATCGAGCCTCCGTGTTATAGTCCTCGTAACATCTGGAGGATATTAGGTAATAGGTAATACGGGCTGGTGTCCACAACTCCACGTCAATGCGCGTATTTTGCGTACGGATCTGGAGGATATTACTTCATTCTTCTTTAATAGTGCAGTAGTGGATAAGATAGGGGTCCGTGGCAAAATAATAACAGCCGCACAGGTCGATCGATCTGGTTAAGCTATTACGCTTTCTGCGGTTGGTCTGTGGATGGGTGACCATCTTTACATACCGAGACCTCTGCGTGCCTCGGAAAGCACGTTAAGCCATTGGTCCCGGCTCTCATTAGTAAATCTTTTGCAGTCGTTACCGTTAGTCAGAAGCCTGGAAGTCTAACAACCAGTCTTACCAAGGGGTATCGTTATTAACTGGATTGTGGAGGTCAGATAGGCAGTCGCTCCATGTAAAATACTGGTATTCAGCTGCATCTGGTTAGACTGGAAGCCGACCCCAACATAGTTGGGAAAAGGTTAGGCAGATGATGATAGTGGATAAGATAGGGAAGACCATATAAATGATGGATGGCCTATGTGAATCATTATATGGTTAGAAAGGGGGTGATTACCGACGATGACGCAGGATATAGAAGTATGGAGATAAAAGACACCTAATCCAAATAAATTGGGATAAGGTCAAAGCCCTGGCTGGAGGCCTTAATTTATTGAAGCATCCACAGGCAAACCCGGTTAAGCAGATGACAACCTCATATGTTGCACTGCGAGAAGCCATTTATAAAAAAAATATTGCCGGACAATTGCCAACCCGACACGACACCCGTCTGGTCGGAGGATCCTCCTTTTTTATGGAGGATGAGGGAACTTTACACCCTGGCACCTATACCTCTATAGGGTCTCAACATGAGATTATGGCTTATGGGTGGACGGACTATAGTACTGTATGAGGAAATAGTGTGGTTTCGACTGTTCCATTGAAGGTTAAATTAAGAAATTGCAGTAGCAATAACCAGAGGTTCCAGAATTCCAACGGGGGAACCACCTGCCATTACTAGTAAAAACGACCACATTCTCTTGATGTGATGAGAAGGGTAGAATAGCAGTGCACACAGGGATGACGGTTGTCAGAGGTGTCAGCCGGTCGATTCTGTAAAAATCTCACCGCGAAAACTTAGGTGAAGTAAATTTGTTTTTGCTATTAGGAATTGACACTATTGACAGCTCACTTCACGCTAACTTCACCTAATTTTCACGGTGAGATTTTTACAGAATAGCGGCGCAGGATCAAGAAGATTATGCTGCGTAAACCACAATTTAATCGTAATAAAGTCTGGATGATGACGAATTAACTAACTTATTAATTAAAAAAATAATCCCTTAAAATATTTCCATTTATCTATCGAGAAGACGTCGAGGAATATTTCGTAAGATAATACAATATTAGGTTTTTAATCATTTATTACCAAGCCTACCATCCATTGTTAGTGTAGATCACCCTAACTGAATCAGTTTGACAGTGCGAGCGGGATAAAGTGATACATGGCGCGGGGAAGTGGGGGCAAAATATGAATTTGAGCTGAACTATTACAATCCCATAAGTATTTTTTTTATTGTTTTCCAGAACTTCTTCATCAAAGTGGCTCCAGAATGGATCAGGACCAAGCTCGGCATGCAGATCAACGAACAGTTCCGACAGGAGTACCTCCAGAACGCTAAGATTAAGACCAACTAACTGAGCATCATATGACCAGCACCTCAATTGTATACTTTCCATCACAATCCGAGGGTTTTGAAAGAAATTCCTAATACATTGCTTGATAGGTTTGAAAAAAAAATCGTCTGCAAACAACGTAAATTACGCAATGGACGTGGTTGAACTGTTAAAATGAAAGGCTTTTTCTTTGATTGCTTTGTATGTGTGATACGCAATCACCCGTCAGGAACCAGTCAGAAATTACTTACCAAACAACTTCATCATTCCAAAATCTGGTGGTTAGTGGAATTTCAAAGAACTAGTGCATTATATTTTATAGTAATTGCAGAAATAATTAATGTAATATTTTTTACACTTAGATGAGTTTTAATTGTGATATTATTATGTGTATTTTTTATAGTATAAATAATAAAAAATAAATAAATGTACCTACTTAAATTATTTTATTTCATTTTGTAAATCTACATTATTGTTTTTAGAGGTGTCGTCCGTGCCTCGGCCGTTGATCCCGGCTGTCATTCGTGGATCTTTGACAGTCTTTACGGGTAGTCAGAAGCCCGAAAGTCTGACACCAGTCTTACCAAGGGGTATCGTATTACCCAGTAACTGGGTTGTGGAGGTCAGATAGGCAGTCGCTCCATGTAAAATACTGGTATTTAGTTGCATCCGGTTAGACTGGAAGCCGACCCCAACATAGTTGGGAAAAGGCTAGGCAGATGATGAGGTTTAATCATAGTGACGTCGACACGAGAAGATGAAGAAGAGGATTAATAATGTTAATATCCTGTAAACGTACTAAGCGTAAATTCGAATAGGCATCCAATCTATACAGGGTTATTGATAAAACACACGGAACAGATAAATAAAACACTAAAAACCTTGCAGGACTGGATTACTAACATCATAAACAACAACTTTTGTTCTTTCTTCTGCGAGACGACCGATTTTTGGAAAAAAATACATAGAAAAGATGGAAATGAAAATTCGGGAAAACTGAAGGTATTTTTTTCTATAGGAATTGAAATTTGGACAGGGCAACGACAATCGGGTCAGTTTGCGAGGCTGGATTTACTGCTTGCCCGACGGTCAGCGCTGACATTGGTCGCGTACCGATTTAAGGCTCCTACAAACAGGCGCGACGCGCGATATAATCGCGCGCGACACAAAGGCACCGCTCGTTGCGCGACTTGCGGTGCCTATGTGTCGCACGCGATTTCATCGCGTGTCGCGCTTATTTGAAGGAGCCTTTATATGGACTCGCGCCTGGGAGTCTGTCGTCGCGTCGGCGCTAAACTATTCACGTCCATTTATCATCAGCGTCTTGGTACGCGTGACCGACGGACGCGACTGACGTCAGTGTAGCACTAAATCCAGCCTTAGTAATGTGTAGCGCTTAGGTGGTGTAGAGGCAATAACACTCCAGATGTACGACGATAGTATATTTAAAATAAACGAGGAATATTGAACAGTGGAAGAGCGTGCGTGTGTGTGTCCTACAAAATGTGTACATGTCTTAAAAATCTAAACTTAGGGGCACAAGTAGTGACTTACTTACTAACATTATCTACCAATAGGAATACGGTTTCGATATACATTATAGTTCCTAAATAAATCGTTCGGTGGCACGCTGGTCGCCGTCGTGTTATTGGTCGGCGCGGCGCGGCGGCGAGCGTGGCGCGCGGGCGAAGCCCTAGGATCCCGCGCACAGCGGCGGCGGCCGGATGTATGTTTATGTATTGCAGCGTATTGCAGCTACAGTACTCCCCCCTTAGCGAAGCGTACAGGCGTCTTGACGATCCTGCCTGATCTTGTGCGGTGTTCCGTCGTTTTCGATGCTGGAAGTAGGTCGGATTGATCTTCAGTGGTAGCTTCAGGTGATTGGCGTGTCTCACTATCCGTGTGTTCTTGATCTGCGATAGTGTACGCCGGTTTGAGACGATCGATTGATGTGTTGCTAGATCTTCCTGGTAGTTGAATTGTGAAATATTTTTCGTTACGTTCGATAACCTTGTATGGACCTTTGTATGGATGCTGCAGAGGTTTGCGGACTGTGTCATCGCGTACAAACACGTGGCTGCATGTCAGTAGGTCGTTGTGTACGAACATACATCGCTTGTTTGAATGTGGTTTGTATGTAGGTGTGAGCTTCGTGATAACGTCGTGCAGGTGATCGACGTAGTCGTAGTCCATTTTCGTTGCGGCTGGTGTAGGTGATATAAAATCACCGGGTAAGCGTATCGCTTGGCCGTAGGTAAGTTGCGCGGCACTTGTGTTGGTGTCGGTGCGCGTGGCGGCTCGGAGACCCATTAAAACAGTAGGCAATTCGGAGATCCACTTGTTGCTGTTTTTTAGTCGTGCCATAAGTGCGGCTTTGAGTGTTCGGTGCCAGCGTTCGACTATACCGTTACTCTGCGGGTGGTAGGCAGTAGTACGGGTTTTTTCTGCTCCAAGTAATTGTACGAGGTTTTGGAATAGTCGACTTTCGAACTGTCGTCCTTGATCAGTTGTTATTCTTGTGGGACAACCGAAACGAGATATCCAGGCTTCGTACAGTTTTCTTGCGACGATTTCAGCGGTTATCTCTTGAAGGGGCATGGCTTCAGGCCATCGTGTACAACGATCAATCATAGTGAGTAGGTATCGATGTCCACATGAAGATGTAGGTAGCGGTCCAACAATATCAACGTGAATGTGTTGAAATCGTTCGCTCGATGGGAATGTTGTGATGTCACTGTGATTATGTCGTTGTACTTTGGACAGTTGACACGAAGTGCATGTTTTCGTCCACTCGCCAATGTCGGTATTCATTGCTGGCCAAAAGTACCGTTCTTGCATTAGTTTTCGGGTAGTTCGTATTCCAGGATGACTAGGATTGTGCACGGCGTTGAATGCGATGCGACGAAAGTCGGCTGGTAGGTATGGACGAACATGGGACGTAGACGTTTCGCAGAATATTGGCTTGTTGGTACCGGGTATGACGATTTTCTTCATTTGGATATTTGTTTGTCGTGATGATAATGGAATATAGCTGTCATTTTCTTGAGCTTGCGATAATTCATCGTAGTTGATCGGTGATGGCAATTCGATTGTTTCGATACGTGAGAAAGCGTCGGCGACGACGTTGTTTACTCCACTTATGTGCCGGATGTCAGTCGTAAACTCACTGATAAACAAAAGTTGACGCGTGCGCCGTTGAGTATCGTTATCGGACGGCGGCTTACGAATTGCGTAGGTCAGCGGCTTGTGGTCGGTGTAAACAATAAGCTCTCTACCTTCGAATATTTTTCTGAAGTGTTTGATTGCCATGAAGATTGAAAGTAATTCTCTGTCGAATGTACTGTATCGTTGTTGAGTTTCGGAGAATTTCTTTGAGAAATAGCCAAGTGGTATCCATTTCTTGTTTATGAATTGTTGAAGTACGGCGCCTGCGCAGTTATTCGATGCGTCGCACATGAGCGATATGGCGTCGGTTGTTGATGGAGATGGGTGAGCGAGTAAAGCTGCGTTCTGTATGCTAACTTTACATAACTCGAATGCTTGTGACGCTTCTTTGTTCCATTCGACTTTTGTTTTGTCGCGTTTCTTAGAGTTGTGTAGGAACGCGTTGAGAGGTGCTTGTAAGTGGGCTGCGTTTGGTATGCTATCACGGTAAAAGTTTACCATTCCAATAAATCGACGTAGGTCGTGAATTGTTTCGGGTTTGGGGTAAGCAGTGATAGCAGTTATTTTGTCTTGTGGTGGCTTGATTCCGTTGCTCGACACTTCATAGCCCAGGAACTTAACATTTTCTTTGCCGAAGACACACTTTGATGGATTTATAGTGATGCCATACTTGTCTAATCGGCGTAACACCTCCTGCAGATCTTCGATGTGGCTTGCTTCATCTTCCGATGCGACGATAACATCATCGATGAATGGGAATGCGTAGTCTAACCCGATGAGTACTTCATGTATGAATCGTTGGAATGTCTGTCCAGCATTTTTAAGTCCTGGACACATACGTGGAAACTCAAATAAGCCGAAGGGTGTTGTGATAGCTGTCTTCTCAATGTCCGGTTCGTGTACAGGTAGTTGTTGGTAAGCACGATTTAGGTCGAGAGTAGTGAAGATTTTCTTGCCGTGGAGTAGGTATGTAAAATCTTTGAGTCGCGGAACTGGATAGCGGTCGGGTTTGGTGACGTCATTGAGTCTACGGTAGTCACCACAGATGCGAATGTCGCCGTTTTTCTTGGGAACGACATGTAGTGGGCTGGACCAAGGACTTTTGCTTGGTCGGCAAATTCCTTGCTGCACCATTGACTCGAATTCCTTATTCACGGACAGGTACCGATGTGGTGGAAGTGGTCTGCTCTTGCTGTATACTGGTGGACCAGTGGTTTCAATATGGTGTTCTACCCGATGTTTTGGAGTATCCTTCATACATGACGGTCGCAGGATGTCAGGAAACTTGCTGATTAGCTGGTGATATGGCTGATCAACGTCAATACTTCGGACTGTAGGTTCTGCGGAATAGGTAACTGGTGCCTTGACGGTCAGGTTGGTAACTTTTTCGACGAGACATCGGCCGGCTATGTCGACAAGAAGTTGATGACGTTTCAGGAAGTCGGCACCGATGATGGGTTTGTTGACTGCAGCGATGATAAATTTCCAGGTGTATGGTCTTCGTAGGTTGAGATTCAGTTGTAATGTTTTCTCTCCGTACGTTGGAATTACCGTGTTGTTCGCTGCATACAAGCAAAAATCCGTTGGTTTTGCTGTCGATCCTTTTCTTTTCGGTATCACGGAAACGTTGGCGCCAGTATCAATTAAAAACGATAGACGCGAGTTTTTGTCTGTTATAAATAGGCGGTAAGAAATATTGCTTGCGTCGGTCGCCGCCTCAGCCAACGCAGGCGTTAGTTTCCCGAGGTGGTGCTGCTGTCTTCGAAACTGCACGGACGCGTACATTTTCGTGCGTCTTTGCCGAACTTGCGATGATAAAAGCAGATCGCTGATTGGTCGTTATGTGCGCGGCTGCGATTGTTCTTGCTCAATGAACGCGATCTTGAACGTTGTCTGTCGAAAGGTCTGCGTCGATGCTGATGATAATGCGACGATTGATGTTTTTTCAGTTCTGCAATTTCTCTCGTGAGCGCGTCGATTTTCTCCTCAATTGATGTAGATGCATGTGGGATTGCAGGAACGGAGGTAACTGCAGCGACTGCGCCGAGTGGTTGTGTTTGCTCGAGGATCTTATCTGCCATCAACGCCAGCTCGTGAATATCGGAGTGTTTCGCGATGTTATCGCTGACTGCGAGTACTGCTCGGACGGATTGTGGAAGATGGTTTGTCCACATAATCCGTAGCGTTGAGTCGGAGATATTATCGGCGGCGAGGTTTTTCATGCGACGTAGCAGCTGTGAAGGCTTCATGTCACCGAGTTCCATCTCTGATAGCAACCTTTGTACCTGCCTTTGCTCGGATTCCTCGTAGACTTGGAACAATCGATTTTTCAGTGCTTCATAACGGTGGGTTTCGGGCGGATGAAGAATGATGTCGGAGATTTCGTCGAGATCTTGCCGCTCAAGTTGTCCGATTACGAGTTCGAACATAACTTGATCGCCTTTCTTCTGTACGGACATGATGGCTTCGAATTGCGCGAACCACAGACGAATCTTGTCGCGCCAAATGGGTGGAATGCGCAGCGACGTCGACACACCGGAAAGTTCCTGTTCACTGTTGTTGGCCATGATGACAACTTGATCTGGAGGTATCTTCTTAATATCACGTCGGTGTTTCTTCTTAATATCACGTCGGTATTTCTTTTAATATCAATGCGTTATGCTCCAGTGCGTCGGATGTAGTACAGCGCCGAGTTGAGGCTGGCTGCTGCGTCGACCAGGAGAGGAATTGAGCTCTTCTTGTTGACCGGCCGAAAGTGCAGTGTGCTGTGCCGAGGTTGCTGATGAGGCTGAGGGTGATGACCAGGTATGCGCGGTCGCTGCATGCTGGTAGTCAGGATACCCGTTGAAGCCGTGGGAGCTGGCTGGCTGGGTGACTCGCCGCTAACGCTTGCGGGAGTGATGATGATGACGTCACGCTGAAGTATTTGCACGAAGGCTGCGCTGACGATCACGTCGGGGTCACCAATGTAGCGCTTAGGTGGTGTAGAGGCAATAACACTCCAGATGTACGACGATAGTATATTTAAAATAAACGAGGAATATTGAACAGTGGAAGAGCGTGCGTGTGTGTGTCCTAGGCTCGCGGAGATCGCGACGCCCCCGTAAGGGGGCGTGGCGAGCGGTACCGGGGCTTGGCCCCCCGGCCGCAAAAAGCTATACGGTGGCCCGTAACGACGGACCCCTCATCCTGTTGGCAACATTGGCCTTATAAAAGTCAAAATGTGTACATGTCTTAAAAATCTAAACTTAGGGGCACAAGTAGTGACTTACTTACTAACATTATCTACCAATAGGAATACGGTTTCGATATACATTATAGTTCCTAAATAAATCGTTCGGTGGCACGCTGGTCGCCGTCGTGTTATTGGTCGGCGCGGCGCGGCGGCGAGCGTGGCGCGCGGGCGAAGCCCTAGGATCCCGCGCACAGCGGCGGCGGCCGGATGTATGTTTATGTATTGCAGCGTATTGCAGCTACAAATGTATTGTTGCGCTTTCTATTTTATATAGTGTCCTGGGCATGTAAAGTTTGTTTGTATACGTTATAGACGACACCGCCAATGCAACCAATATTAAACAGATAAAAATGAATTCTACTGATACTGTTCAGTGTCGTTTGTGATTTTGTGGGAATATTGCCTTTTTTGATAAGGTTGCTTCCACTGACAGGTCTGTCAAAATCAAAATGATCTTTATTGTCGTTATAATAAAGTTGCTGTTAGGTGGCTGCTGTCAGATGTTAAATAACTGTGAACGGACTGTAAAAAATAAAATCCGTAGACAAATAATTAAAATCGTTGTTTGATTACTGTGCGATTTGATTTGTCGTCTGAGACAGCATCGGTGGATAGCTGTCACACGTGTCAGAGAGATTTAATATTTTTCATTTAGTGGATTTTAGTACGTGAAATTGGCAAAATTGTGGCGTTTATTCCACAAAAGCCACTACAATCAAGAATTGAAGCTGAAGTTGATTTGATTTGTCAATTTGACACTTTCTAGAACTGGTGAAAGTAGCTATTCTTCAACTGGAAAAATGAGATCTGTGAGTCGAATCATAGTGGAATTTATTTTGTGTTTTGTTAACTATGAGATTGTATTCCATGTAATTGAGTCCGACTAGAGAATAGTGAAGTTGACTTTACGCGGCAATGGTGACACTTTAAAACAATACAAACATATTAGGAGTGGTCTACCACTCCTACAATAGTACAATCTAAGGCGATTATCACACTGCACCGCGCTCCGTCGCGTAGCGCGGGGCGGCCATAGCACGCAATCCGCGCGCGGATTGTTTGCTATGGCCGCCCCGCGGTTTATATACAAACTCCGCTCCGCGGTACGCGACAGAGTGCGGTGTACCGTGGCCTTAGAGAGGATGGCCTTAGAGAGAATGTGACCATCATGCTTGCTCACTGTGCATTTCAGCCAAAAGATAAAGATAATTCGCTTCACCGTTCGGGTAGTGTATGCTTTAAATACGTTTAGCGTTAATTGCATGAAGTGATTTCTGGTGCAAGAGGGCCTAAATCTAGCGAATAGTTAATTAAGGCAGTCACATCAATAAAGCCAGGTCTAAAACCAGTAGCAAATCCAAGAAACGGGTCCATAAACGTTTTGTTTTAACAATGATTAGGGCTTCTGGTGGAACCAACCAGCAGGCAGTCTGATAAGCAGCCGGGCTAGCAGCCGGAACACGAGTCACAGCAGCCACTTCAGCCGCATGTGCCTCAGCCAGCCCCGGGAGCTCGAGTTCCAGTTCTTCATACGACAGACGGAGGTATTGAAACTTTCAAGCGAAAGCACCAGGGGGCTTACTCTCCAAACTAATTTTAATTCCAATGAGATGACAATATGATTCCGATGTTAATTTTACACTCACGTGATTCGGTACTCTTGAAAACAATATTGTCAACAATTACCCCACGCCAAGCCCGAACCCAATTCCACTTAGTTCTCCAAAATGGACACCCAATCTAAAAATCATTTGGCGCTAGCATCGAACTCAAGGGGTACGAAACGTCACAATTCCAATGTCGATCTATCGGAATTAAATTGAAGAGTAAGCACCCAGTGTCGCTCGCGAAATTCTTATTTTGCAATTTGCAAGTCAGTATCAGATAGTAAGCCCACATTCGCATATTCACTGGAATTTCGCGCGCTGCCTTTCCTTCCGCATCCCCTTACCTTACCTGCGCATGCCAGTGGATTGCCATTCAAGGTCGTTCTTCAAGGTCTTCCTTTGAAATCCTGACGTTTCATTCATATTTGCGAACAAAACATCCATTATTAGGGTTGCCAACAATGTCATGGGCATCTCGTAATTTGGAAATCGAAAAACGTAAAATTTGATAAAAGGACGCTGCCGTGCCCTCAATTGCCTCTCTACCTCAAGGACCTGATGGAAAGCCTATGACTACGACGAGACATACCCATGACGTCAGGTATCTGCTTGTCAAATAGTTTGATTTCTTAACATAACTATCTTTAAGTGAGGTTCTAAGCAGTTCAGTTTTAGTGATGAGGATCACTACTTATAATATTATAAAGAAAATAAAAAACCGGTCAAGTGCGAGTCGGACTTGCGCACCGAGGGTTTCGTACAAATTTGTAGTATGTAACTACAAATTTACGGTTTTTGGATTTTTTCCTTTAGTTGTGCTACATGACATTACCTCTTGCCAAATGTCATGATTCTAGGTCCAACAAGAAGTACCCTATAGGTTTGATTCCCTTGCGACTGCGAGTGTTAAAATATTATGCGGCATAACGGAACATAAACGCTCGTATCTTTTGAATGCGTTGACTTAGAAGTTTGATTTTTTCACTGCTTCACGGAATTGCAGCCCTGAATATTTGATATTAATTTCAACTTGATAACTCCACGCGTTCCTGGGAAAAAGGGTCTTGACAGGCGGACAGACAGACAGACAACGAAGCGATCTTATAAGGGTTCCGTTTTCCTTTTGAGATACGGAACCCTGAAAAGGAACATAAAGGAAAAAGGAAAGAAAAGGTAGAAGAAAAGGTAAAAAGGAAATGAAGAAAGGAAAGGGAAAGAAGGTAAGGTAAAAAGGAAAGGTGGCTGGGATAGACTGGATGCGGAAGGCGGAGGACAGGGTCAGTTTAGGAGAGGCCTATGTCTAGCTGTGGACTGCAATCTAAAGAAGGTGGCTGGGACAGACTGGATGCGGGAGGCGGAGGACAGGGTTGTGGCGCAGCCTGGGAGAGACATATGTCTAGCTGTGGACTGCAATCTAAAAAAGGTGGATGGGACAGACTGGATGCGGGAGGCGGAGGACAGGGTTGTGGCGCAGCCTGGGAGAGACATATGTCTAGCTGTGGACTGCAATCTAAAGAAGGTAGATGGGACAGACTGGATGCGGGAGGCGGAGGACAGGGTTGTGGCGCAGCCTGGGAGAGACATATGTCTAGCTGTGGACTGCAATCTAAAGAAGGTGGATGGGACAGACTGGATGCGGGAGGCGGAGGACAGGGTTGTGGCGCAGCCTGGGAGAGACATATGTCTAGCTGTGGACTGCAATCTAAAGAAGGTGGGTGGGACAGACTGGATGCGGGAGGCGGAGGACAGGGTTGTGGCGCAGCCTCGGAGAGACATATGTCTAGCTGTGGACTGCAATCTAAAGAAGGTGGCTGGGACAGACTGGATGCGGAAGGCGGAGGACAGGGTTGTGGCGCAGCCTGGGAGAGACATATGTCTAGCTGTGGACTGCAATCTAAAGAAGGTGGGTGGGACAGACTGGATGCGGGAGGCGGAGGACAGGGTTGTGGCGCAGCCTCGGAGAGACATATGTCTAGCTGTGGACTGCAATCTAAAGAAGGTGGCTGGGACAGACTGGATGCGGAAGGCGGAGGACAGGGTTGTGGCGCAGCCTGGGAGAGGCCTATGTCCAGCAGTGGGCTGCGATAGGCTGAGATGATTGATTGATAATATTATAATGGTAAATTATGTTAACTTCTGTAAATAGGTTTATACAAACATTTTTAAACATCAATTTTACAATCAAGATTATGTCGGTGTTACTGTTTTTTTTTTTAATATCACAACATCACGTTTTCAACAGAAAATATACAAATAATTATATTGTTACGTTTTTAGACGGTCTATCCGCCATGGTGGACCCGCCACGGTGCCACCGAGTGGTTCCGCAGCCTGCCTGACGACCACCTGTGGAACTGGTACATCTGCGCGTGCGTGCTCCTGGGAGTAGTGTGGACTCTCGCGCAGTTCGAAGGCATCTACATCAACATCGTCGACGCTATCTACAACATTTCTTACGCTATCCACATTTTCGCGATTGGATACTTTTATATTACCGAAATGGAGCACACTCGTATTACTGGGATTTTCCGTTAGTATCATTTTAGTACATAACATGTGCGTCAATTTGCTGGGAATTACCCAGCAAAGTGACGACTATGATGTGATTACCTACTACTATTAGAAATGTTCGAACAAATAATGTAACTTCAAAGAAGGCATTGTAAAAAATTTACTATGCCCTCTTTGAAATTATATTATTATTTATTTATATTTCTACTAAACATAATGTTTAATAGAAATTATACACGCTTGAAAACTTTTCGGAGGAGGATTATTTCCGTCATTGTCGCTCAGTATGGACATGTGTGGAGTTAGTTAGGGGTCCGTACCAAAATGGTAAAACGCAACCCTTATGGCGAGACTCTGTCTGTCTGTCTTAGCTAGATATCTCAAGAACAACTAATGCTATCAACTCAAAATTTGGAATAGTTTTACTAGTTCCACTATCGGTCAAGAGATGGCGCTGACCTAAAACTGCAATGTTCTACACCGCAGTGCGCACTGTTAAAATTCTCTTACGAATATAGGCCTCACCGATGAAAATTCAAAAACATATGATGGTACGGAACCCTCGGCGCGAGTCCGATTTGCTCTTGCCCGGTTTTATAAAGTTATAGGTTTTATATGTACAGATGCCGGGCACATCAAGCTATTACAATCAGTCAAATTTCTTTAAAAGATTTTCAACTTTATCGCTAAAGCATTAAGGCTCATGCAAACAGGCACGACGCGCGACGCGAATCGCGCGCGACACAAAGGCACCGCTTGTTGCGCGACTTGCGGTGCCTTTGTGTCGCGTGTCGTGTCGCGCCTGTTTGTAGGAGCCTTTAAACCTTTAAAGTTGATTGGGAAAAGACAGTTTCGGGTAGCTTCGATAGCTTGATGTGCTAGCGTCTGTACTTACATAGTCCTGTCGCCACTTCTGTGATAGTGCCGTCTTTGTCTAGTAGAGCAGTTATTTCAAAATGTTTATTGTGGCAATTTTTTTAGCCTTTACACTTTTTGGAAACCCATAGCTATTGACAGTGTGTTACGCAATCATCCCGCTGTTCCAGATACAGGATCATGTTCTTGCTCGTTCTAATGAACCAGTCGTGGCGAAGCTTGCGGAGGCCTAGGTCCAGTAGTGAAAGACTTACGACAGAACGATGAAGTTGTTGTATTATTAACTGGCCTCGAAATATTCACATTCAATAACCTTGCCCCTTATTGTCTGTCTCCAGTTGGTATCCTCGTGGACATCGCCACATTCGCTCACTACGCCGAGAGTATGCACCCTAACTTTAAGCTCGGTGTGTACTACGTGCGGTTCCATCGACCTTTAAGATATCTTTGTAAGTTTTACTTGGTTTTTCATTAATAGTAAATTCTGAAGTCTATCTACCAGAGGGGCAATTCTACTAATTTTAACAACGTTCACAGTCTGATCTCAGTCTCAATCTGTCAAAAAATACTTCAAATTTCCCTACATTTTGACAAGTTTTTGACATTTCTTTGTCGCTGAGATGAGACTGCGACTAGATTTTGAACGTTTTAAATTACGAGAATTGGCCTTCTGGTCCATCCGGCCAATATTGCGTCGTAGTGGCGGCGGTTGCTAAGACTTACCGATTGAAACACCTATTCGATAATTGCGAGTCCTTACGTCTACATAGACGTACAGTCAGCAACAAAAGTCTATTAACACTTCAGTTTGTTTAATCTCAGTTATTGAGCAAAATATTTGTTCAAAATTGCATTGTACTTCTGTTGCAATCTCAGTGATTAAAAAAACTGAAGTGCTAATCGAATTTTGTTGATGACCGTACTTACGTCATCATCTGCCTAGCCTTTTACCAACTATGTATTTTGACGTCGGCTTCCAGCTTTACCGATGCAGCAGAATATTATCTAGTACCTATTTTACACGAACCGACTGCCAATCTGACCTCCACAACGCAGTTATCTACTGGGTAACACGATAGTCCTGGCAAGACTGGTTGTCAGACTTTCGGGCTTCGGGCTACGAATTATAGCATAAAAGGGGTTTCGGTACGTAATGCGTGGTCACCCACCTCGGACCGACCCACGGACCGACCTCGGCAAAATGCGTGCGCCTGTTTTGCGGCGTTTGTATTAGCGACGAGCCCCATTTCTACATACGTACGAAATGCAAATTAGGTGTTGTTATTTTGTGGCTAAATAATAACAGCCGCACAGGTCGATCGATCAGGTTAAGCTACGCTTGCCGCGGTTGGCCTGTGGATGGGTGACCATCTTTGCATACCGAGACCCCTCCGTGCCTCGGAAAGCACGTTAAACCGTTGGTCCCGGCTGTCATTTGTGGATTTTTGACAGTCGTTACGGGTAGTCAGAAGCCCGAAAGTCTGACAACCAGTCTTGCCAAAGGGTATCGTATTACCCAATAACTGGGTTGTGAAGGTCAGATAGGCGGCCGCTCCTGGTAAAATACTGGTATTTCAGCTGCATCCGGTTAGACTGGAAGCCGACCACAACATAGTTGCGAAAAGGCTAGGCAGATGATGATTTCGGCACCGATGTTAACACTGTTTATGGTGCTGATAATGATTTCCCATCATAGCCAGTAACAGTAACCAGTATCATAGCCAGTAACAGTAAGCCAATTAACAGTGACAGACGTTTGAAGTGTAGTAATAATAATAATAATAATGGCTTAATTGCCAAGAGCCTCGACCAACACCTGAGGAGGCTCTCGTTAGGCAGCTGGACCAAGGGCTTGATGCAGAGAGCGGTACTCCTGGACACGGCTCGTATTGTTACTATTGTTAGGAGGTTCCTTTCTCTGGAGCCCTGACCGCCGGTAGCTTGGACCCTGTTCCCGATACCGGTGGGCTACAATTTTTTATATTTTTAAATATTTTTTTATATTGTTTTTTTTTTTTGTAAAGAATATTAAAAAATGTAATTAGTTTGCAAGAAAAATAAATAAAGAGAATAATAATAATAATAATAAATAAATGGCAACACTGATACGTCAACAACGTACATTTTTCTTCCGTATACTGTATTTCCTGTTTTTATTAATTTTCCATCTTTACTTATATCATAAATAACATTTTCGAATAAAACATATTAAATCTTCAAACAATAGTCCAAAAATAAAATGAATAACTCTACAAACATAAAAAAATTACAAATGACGGCTGTCAATTTTGGCCTTAGAACAATCACTCTGTGAAGATAATGAAAAATATAGTAAAATGTTGACGAGATCAGCAGCACGCCGTGCACAATTACCACCTCCGGACTCGTCGCTCAGCCCCGCCCCGCCGCCGCCGGAATCCAGCCCCATCGAGAGTGCTGTGACACCGGCCGTGGCAGTTGCGTCGAGCTCGAGCGACGAATATTTTTCCCCGCCGACGTCGCCAACACCCGTACGTCGGCAGGGGAGAGGCCGGCCACCGAGGAGCTTGGGGCTTAGGGGCCATCCGGCCCCGAGCCGGGTCCCCGCTACCGGTGGTTGTGTGCAGCGCATGAGATGGACTCAGTCTATGAATGAGAACGTCATGCGCGCATATTACGGGTCTACAGAGGGGGGAATTAACCTCACTGCGTACCGCGTTAGGATGCTGTCTCTGTTCCAGGAACTGGAACCAACCGTCAACGTTTCGGCCCAACGACTGTCGGATCAGGTGCGGGTCATCCATCGCAATCACAGGTTGGACGATATCGCACTTGATAGGCTGCGCTCAGAGGTACTGAGCAACCACATCGTCTCGACTTCGGCACAAACTGCGGCACAAGCGTCAATTGTTGATGCCATCCCGCCGCAGTCCAATCATGTTGAAGAAGAAGATGATAGGGTTGCCACAGTAAGTAGCCAGTACAACGTCCGACTGAGGAGCGCACTGGAGGATGCATTACGCGAGTATAGATCCACTCCAACCGAACTTAGACCCCGATTACCACGGTTACCTATGCACAAGAAAAATAGGGCGCTGGTGTGTGCCTTGGACTCGCAGCTCAAGAATTTCTTTGAGAGCAGCGAGGATCTTATTGATACACACTCGATCCTGTATTGCGCAGCTGTTGCGGCATGTCGTTTAGCTAACGTCAAGTTCCCAACTTATGACGAAGCTACTCGACCAAAACCAACCGTACCAGTCTGGCAACGTAGGATCGAGGGTCGTATCGATGGGGCCAGGGTACTCATCGGCAAACTATACTGCTTCAGGGAGGGCAATACACGGCCACGAGTGATGCGCTTTGTGAGGCGGGCATTCTCGGGGACTGGAATCAATCCTCGAGAATACATGTCTCGTGTCACAGAGCGCATCGACTTCCTGAAGCAGAAAGTTTGTGCATGGGCGAACCGAATTCGGCGGTATAAGCGGCGGGTTGATCGATACACGCAGAATCGCATGTTCCAGAGCGATGAAAGGTGGGTATATAGAGCTTGGGAGCGACCTGAACAAAATGTGATAGATGTATGCCGCCCGGATGATGCCGCCACAAGTGCATTCTGGCGCAGCATCTGGTCGGTACCCGTCTGTCACACTGAGGCTGGCTGGATGCAGGATGTCGAGCGAGTGTGTGAGACTATACCAGTAATGGATGCAGTCATAATTATGCCATCAGACGTTACCAGAGCGGTCCGTCCTTTACCGAATTGGAAATCGCCGGGACCGGACGGACTGCACAACTTCTGGTTGAAATGGCTAATCAGTTCACACACTTGCTTGGCATCTCAGTTCCAGTCATCCTTAGAGTCTGGGTCGCTACCGCAGTTTCTAACAACAGGCGTTACCCACCTGCTCCATAAGTCAGGTAGTCCCGCGGAACCCAAGAATTATAGACCGATCACGTGTTTGTCGACGGTTTATAAACTTCTTACATCAATTTTGAGAGTGAAAATTAACACGCACATTGAGAATAACTTGATTATAGACCGGGAGATGATGACACATTTTGGTAAGTCATTTCTTACAGTATGGCGCTTTCAGGGGGGTTCATATACGTAATAAGTGAGAGGAAAATGATGTTCTTACCGGTGGTGCGCGGGACGCAATTGCAGAATAATTAATTGAAATTGCTCGAAAATCCGGAGGTGTCAAACAATTTCTTTCACAAAATTTCTTCAATTTATCGGTATTTCAACAAAAAAAACCCGGCGGTCGCTATGTGCCATACTTCTCCGGTGGGTGTTTAGACCCGCCATACTTTTTTGAAAATGTTTTTTTTTTTATTTTTTTTTATTTATTTCTTACAGGCTGATTTTTTTTTTTAACAATTGCTTTTTATTAATCTTGTACGAAAATCACCATGCCATACCATTCCGACGGTCCAAAATACCCGCCATACCCCCTCAAACATGTCATTTTTTTTAAATTCGAGAAACCATTTCTTTCAGTATGGCACTTAAGTCGTGGTCAGTTTATGGTACAGTGAGACAAAATTATATTCGCCATACTTCTAGTGCAGTATGAAAGTGGTGCCATACTTGAAAAATTGTATTTTTTAACCATTTTTAAAACACGCCTATAGAAGCCGTGAAATTATTTTTTACAGTATGGCATAAATGAAATCAGATTGTTCCCATACTATTATGAGTTGAAAAAAATATGCCATACTGTGACCATGGTACGAAAGACCGTCATACGCACGCTGCGGTGTAAAAAAAATTAAAAAAATGAAAGGATTTCTTACAGTATGGCATTTTAATTTTTGGAAAGTTTATAAAAAGTATGATTCAGGAAAATTATCCCATACTCATCATGAAGTCCAAAAGTGATGCCATACCCGGAAAACCGATTTTCAGCGACGTATTTCAGCTACAGTACGCCTGACCAGCAGCTGCTGTATACCTGCGTTGGAATTTGTATTGAGGAAGATAGTTCGAAGACGTTCGAGCGTAGAATATTATACGACATAACACATTATTTAATTAAACAAGATTGTCCCTACATACAACTTTCAAATTTCGTATTTACGTTCCTCACATAACCAACTTTAAAAAAAAAATGGTGCCATACTGTAAGAAATTGTTCAAATGTTGCATAAAATTTTACAATTATTTAATAACATTATACGTATATCACCCACTCTACAGGTATGGCATTATAACAATTACGTTTCTAATCATAAAAACAACTACTAGACCAAATTTTAAGGTGAAAGAAATGGTTTCTCGAATTTAAAAAAATGACATGTTTGAGGGGGTATGGCGGGTATTTTGGACCGTCGGAATGGTATGGCATGGTGATTTTCGCACAAGATTAATAAAAAGCAATTGTTAAAAAAAAATATCAGCCTGTAAGAAATAAATAAAAAAAAAATAAAAAAAAAACATTTTCAAAAAAGTATGGCGGGTCTAAACACCCACCGGAGAAGTATGGCACATAGCGACCGCCGGGTTTTTTTTGTTGAAATACCGATAAATTGAAGAAATTTTGTGAAAGAAATTGTTTGACACCTCCGGATTTTCGAGCAATTTCAATTAATTATTCTGCAATTGCGTCCCGCGCACCACCGGTAAGAACATCATTTTCCTCTCACTTATTACGTATATGAACCCCCCTGAAAGCGCCATACTGTAAGAAATGACTTACCAAAATGTGTCATCATCTCCCGGTCTATTATGTCTGCCTCTCAAAATGGATGTAGGAATGGGTCCCGCGGTACTAAGGAGCTACTCCTCATAGACATGGCCATTAGCCAACAGGTTCAGCGATCCCGCAAGGATCTGTCAACATGTTGGATAGATTACAAGAAGGCCTACGACTCGGTGCCACATACATGGCTCATGAGGGTGCTGGAGTTGTACAAAATAGATGCAACTCTACGCACCTTCCTTGAGTCGTGTATGGGGCAATGGAAGACGGTCCTTCGTTATCCAGGATGTCGACGGATCCAGGGGAATGATGAGCCTGTATGGATTAAACGGGGAATATTTCAGGGCGACAGTTTGAGTCCACTTTGGTTCTGCTTAGCCCTGAATCCTCTAAGTACACTACTGGAGGATTCAGGTCTAGGTTATCGGTTGAGGAGAGGTGGTCAGGTTATATCTCACCTCCTTTACATGGATGATTTGAAACTCTTTGCCCCCAACAAATTGCGTCTGATGGAGCTACTGAAGGTAACTGAAACTTTCAGTAGCGCCATCAGGATGGAATTTGGTGTGGACAAATGTGCAATCATGCATGTAAAGCGAGGGGAGATTATGGAATCCGAGGGAATTCAACTCTCGGATTCCATAAACCTCAGATCCCTCTCCTCATCCGAAAACTATAAGTATTTGGGTATGTCGGAAGCGTTAGGCATCAATGATGCTGACATGAAGCAATCATTGAAGGAGCGCTTCTTTTGTCGCCTGAAGAAGGTATTAAATAGTCTTCTTTCGGGCGGAAATAAGGTGCGCGCCTTCAACGGTTGGGTCATGCCGGTTTTGATGTACTCTTTCGGCATACTCAAATGGACTCAGACTGAACTCGACGCCCTGGATAGAAGAGTCCGTACACTACTGACCGCAAACCGGATGCATCACCCACGATCATCGGTGATGAGACTGTATATCCCGCGGAAGTGTGGGGGTCGAGGCTTTTTAAATGCGAAGACCCTCCACAACCGCGAGGTGTGCAGTCTCAGGGAATATTTTTTAAATACCGAAGTGGGTATGCATCGTGATGTGGTCGCAGTGGACAAAGGGCTCACCCCGCTCTCCATGGCTAAAGAGAACTGGCGCAAACCTGTAGTACTTTCTACTGATGACCGCAAGAAGATATGGCAAAGCAAGGAGCTTCACGGACGCTTCTATCGGGCTCTTCATGAGCCCGGTGTAGATTTCTTAGCGTCCGTATCCTGGCTACGTTTTGGTGACCTTTTCGGGGAAACTGAAGGTTTCGTCTGTGCAATTATGGATGAAGTTATCTTAACGAATAACTACCGGAGACATATTATGAAGGACGGGACGGTTGACGTGTGTCGGGCATGCCACCGTCCGGGTGAGTCTATCAGACATATTGTCTCTGGTTGTTCTCGTCTGGCTAACGGTGAGTACTTGCACAGGCATAACCAAGTGGCCAGGATTATTCACCAGCAACTTGCTTTGAAATATAAGCTTGTGGATTCTGAGGTACCGTATTACAAGTATGTGCCCGACCCAGTTCTTGAAAATGACCATGTCACGTTGTACTGGGATCGATCTATCATTACTGACAGGACTATTGTTGCCAATAAGCCTGATATAGTGGTGATAGATCGATTAGCGCGCCGCACAATGATTGTCGATATTACCATTCCGCATGACGGTAACCTCGTGAAAGCTGAGAAAGAGAAACAAATTAAATATCTCGACTTAGCACACGAGGTTGTTGACATGTGGAGTGTGAGCTCGGCTATCATTGTGCCGATTGTCGTGTCGGCCAATGGTCTTATAGCCGAAAGCCTCGATCAACATCTATCGAGGCTCTCGTTAGGCGGTTGGATCAAGGGCCTGATTCAGAAGGCAGTACTCCTCGATACGGCTCGCATTGTGAGGAGGTTCCTGTCTCTGGAGCCCTAACCACCGGTATCTTGGACCCTGGTCCCGACACCGGCGGACAACTATTTTTTTATATTTTTAAATGTTTTTTTTTACTTATTTTTATATTTTAAGAAATATTTAAAAATGTAATAAAATAAGAAAATTAAATAAATAAATGAATAATAATAATAATAATTTATTTCCAGAAAATGTTTACAAAATTACTACTACAGTAATATGGTACAACAAAGTGCATTAAGTAGAAAGCAGTACTTGTATTTGACTTTTAATAATTTTCTTGATTTTTAACTGACGTCTAAAAAGGAGAAGCCTCTCAATTCGGGCTTTCTTTTTACCTATTACTGTCGTAGAATCGTACCTAGATGTTTCGTAAACATGCCAGACTTATTTATTTTAAAATAAACAAATGTAATAATAATAATAATAATTTCTTTATTGCCGTAAAAACAGGTTACAGAAAAAAAATTAGACCCTGGCTCCAGAGCTAGGTTAGGTACCTGTATTTCAGGAGCCAGTGACTTCATCCATTTAGGTTACAATCATGCAAGTTTTATGCAGCCTAAGGTGATTAAACTAAATAATGAAAAAAAAATGTTTCCAGGGTCTCTGAACGACTACAATCTGAAAGGCAGCATCTTGGGAACTGCTATGAAGTACTGCTACATTTTCACCGTGTTGCGGATCTCTTGTGCTTATGTTTGGCAGCATGTCGATAGGGTTTGTACAGAAATGCCGAAAATTATAAAAATAATAAAAGTTTGCGCTTCTAGATCGGAAATAGGAACGCGCGATGATGAGATCTAATATAGAGCTGTTACAACCATGGAAATTGTTTATTTTATATTACTAGCAGCGCCCCGCGGTTTTACCCGTGGGAATATCGGGATAAAAACTATCCTATGTCCTTTCTCGGGACTCAAACTATCTCTATAAGTACCAAATTTCATCTAAATCGGTTCGGTGGTTTGAGCGTGAAGAGGTAACAGACGGACAGACACACTTTCGCATTTATAATATTAGTATGGTATAGTATCAAATCACTCTGAATTTGGTCAGCCATTCAGCCGTTATTGAAACTTGAAAACTTAAGTTCATTAACTATTATTTTTGCCCTATCCATCCATACTATTTATTACGCAATTCCAAAAACTTTCAAAATATTTGAGTGACAAATGACGATCTGCAACTTTATACAAATGCGCAATGATAGGTGCACTACCTACTACTAATACGCGGCAGTAATAACTGAGAAGCATAGCCAGTGGGTGATAGCCAGTTGGCTACTCTGTGGCGCGACATTCGTGCTAATTCAGGAAACGCAAAGATTACTGAAGCGCATAGATTTTGTTGTTTAACTGTTCATGCACATTGCACATGGTTCTGTATCTAGATTTTAATAGATTTTTTTTATGGCGATTATCACAGTGAATTGCCATAGTATAAAGAGGAGAAGTACGTTATCTTCATACAAACGCACCGCGCGCGGCTTGTATGTGTGCGTCATAGTATCTATGCGTCGCCGCACGCACACTTAACAAAATCTCGACCCGTTTCTCAGTGCGCCAGTCGGGGCTAATACCGCATGAGCTTCGCGCGTCACGGCTTTCGGCACCGCTAAATGAATGAAAAATGTGTGATAATCGCAGGAGAACGTATTGATGTGTGTCTTAATAAGTAATTCCAGAATTGTCTCTGTTCTGATTACCTATTGAACTGGAAAGGTAAGCAAGTTGCAGCTTGCAAGTTCTAGCATATAATTTTTACTTGATGATGAGATACCTACTTATTTAGTTTTTGTTGTAAGTATTATTTTATATCAGACAGAGGAAGTAGGTAGACCTACTTTCCCACTAGAATGCATTAGGTACTTTTGATCTGTCAATTGATTTGCCATTGATCGTTGTTTTCTCGTGCTCATCATCGCCCCGCGCCGCCCGTTTGCTGGCCCGTCACTCTTTCTTTTGTCGTGAAAGGTTTCATCATCGTTTAGGTAAAACCCACCTCACAAACCCTGTACTCAGACAATACAAGTAAAAATACAACTTCCCGACCCTTGCCAATTTATAGGCACTGAATTAACATTTAGCTAAAAGTAACAACCCTGAGACAGTAGGCAATTATATCGCGGATCGGGCCGGAGATAGCCTACTTCCCCTCTTTATACTATGGAATTGCGTTCCGTCGTGTAGCGCGGGGTGGCCACAATCTGCGCGCTCGAACGCGTGTCGCGCGTGGTTTTATTAGTTCATTCGCACATTGTCGTTTTTATTTACAGGCGATTTAAAGTAGTTTTCTAAAGTTGCCAATAAAAATAAGTAGGTACTTTTGTTTCGTTTAGATAATGCCTACGTACTATATACCGGATCCGAATTCGCCAGATCAGCTGGAACAGATGAAAAGAAACGATCCAAACAATCCAGTCGGCTTCCTCACCGCGTTCTACATCATCAGCAAGATGTTTATACCTGTCGGGTAATATTTTTTTACATTTGATACAGAGTGGTTTTATGTCACGAAGCGACGCGTGCTGCGCTTGTGGATAAGACGCTGTGAATGTGTGTGCAAGCGCAGGACTCAGGAGCGTCCGAGACAATGGTGAAGTCGGAAGTGTGTGTGTGCGTGCGTGTGTTAGTTATTTGCTGACGCTACTCGCCTTCACGCACACATTCATAGCGTATTGTACACTAATTGGTCAACACATATTAAGCGCGATGATAAAATAGGTTCTATACAAGCCGTGCGCCCCGCCCGATGCGGCTTCCGTTGAGGATTGGGGCTGTGCATGTGTCAGTGAATTAATTTAGGAGATTTTTATAATACGTAAAGACACACCTATTCACTCTACTCAGATTCGTGGATTACTTACATAGGTACGTATTTACGATACAATTATTTTTTTTTTGAATCCCCGAGCCCCGTTTGAATATTATACCGAAAATCATACGAAATTTTGGACTTACTCTGGACAAATGCTTTTTGACAGTGTAGTGAATCTGAAAGCATTCATTTTATCAAGAAGGCATGGGCAATAATGGGCATGGTCCTTTCCTTTCAGAAGGAACAGAACAGCGGGGTAATTGGGTAACACACTAACAGTAGCAATGGCGAAATTTGAGAGTTCAACAACATTCATTGCGTTATTTACTCTGTTGAGCAGACACATTGTTCGAACATATGAAGCAATGGATTAGCAATATCCTTCAAAATCATTCGGATTGTGATTGAAAGTGTGTTACTTACGCAATTAAGGTGCCGGTCAGATAGTGATGTAGTGGGAGAAGTGGTTCTTCAGATAGTCTGTGATTTTACCCATTATCAACCTATTCCTTATTTCCTTAGACCCTCAATCTATCCTGACAACGACGTGGAACGCATCGTGTGCCTCTTCATCATGATGACCGGTTGCCTGATGGTGACCGGCGCGGCAGTAGCCTCGCTGTCGCTCATCATCAGCCTTTACATGAGGCCTGAGGAAACTTTTCGCTCGAGATACAGACTCATGATGAAGGAAATGGTGAGGATACCAGGGTGGCAAATTGTAACGATGAATTCAGCATTAATTTTAGACCCCCTAGGGGAGAAATTTTTCGTCGGGTTTCAAAAAAAAAAAAAAAAACGCATGTGCCGAAATATACCTCACTGCCATACTTCGAGGGCTGTTGGGGGTTTCCTTGATGCCTGGCATGTGCTTACAGTACCTGGCGATAAATATTGCACATCGACCTTTGGAAAGAGACAATCGGCTAATTTCGGCTTCGTAGAGCGTTATCTCTGTCGCACGAAATACAAACAGTCCGGTATCTATTAGGAGCTGTTAAAACAATTATGATTTGCTTCTTTTGATAGTTATTTTTATTCTTTGTATAAAATGAAAAAAAAGTAAAGGTCGATGTGCAATATTTATCGCTGGGTACTGTACGTGTTTACTAACATGCATTTGTTTTACATGGAGGTGACAACGAGGTAGCGAGGTAAACTGCGTTCGAGAGGTATCGTAGTGAGGCATCTTCGGCATGTAATTTACACTTAGAAAACCCAAGCTTAACCGAAATGGTATAGACAGCTAGCGTAATGTCTGTGTCCTTATATTTTAGTCTGACACGCACGTCCCTACGAATCTTCGAGCGAAGGTGAAAACGTTCTACAAGATGTACTGGCACAGACAGCGAGGAGTGTCGGAGACGCAACTGCTGCCTACCTTCCCGCCGACGCTGCCCGCTGCCATCTATCTTGATATCTATTTTGAAGCAACACAGAAGGTAACAGCATAATTATAGCCACTCACAATACCAGACCCTCCCCCCTGCCATCATCTCGAATGTCCCAGAGCGCTTTTATTCAGCGCGTCACGGGGCGTCTCGCCACTTCTCCGGTCATGTGAGTGGATAAGTAGTTTTGACTTTATTTGAATTTAAGTTTGATTCTGTATATTTTTGACCTCACATTGGCAGGAATGATTGACTATTTGACCCCCACTCTATCAAAACATGTGCCTCGTGGATATGTCTTGGGCTGACGACATCGTCACAGCTGGAGGAAGGAAACTACGGGGAAATTGCGTAACACACTATCAGTAGCAATGATTTTCATGTTGACAATTTAACAATATTCATTGCGTTATTTACGTTGTTGAGTAGACAATTTTTCGAACGCATAAAGCAATGGATTAGCAATAACCTTCAAAATTATTCAGATTGAGAATGGCTGCAGAACTGACCGACAGACTGAGAGAGACGCAAGGAACCGCGGCGAATGGCAAGAAGGGAGACGGCGGGCGCCCTTTGCCCAGGAGTGACAGTGAAACGATATATCCGTTCTGAAATGACGCCATGATTTAATTAAAGAAAACGGGATCATATTGTTTAAAAAAATCGTTCTTTTAGTTCAAATTGTTCATTGTTCAATAAATGTCTATGGTTATGACTATTATAATCCAATTTCAGGCTCGAATTCTGCGAGACCTGTCTCTTCAGATGCTGTCGGAGCTCGCGAAGAACATGCAGACCATACACTACATCCCTGGAGACGCTATCATCAAGCGTGGCTCCAAGAAGTGCAAGATCATTTACATCACTTATGGAGATGTTGAAGTAAGTTACAAACTTCTTCTCCATAAGTTCAAATAAAATTTAACAAAGAAATTAAATTAAATATTTTTTTTATTCAGTAAATACATCGGATTCACTTTAAAGGCTCCTTAAAACAGGCGCGACACGCTATAAAATCGCGCGCGACACAAGGCACCGCAAGTCTCGCAACGACCGACGATGCCTTTGTGTCGCGCGCGATTATATGGCGTGTTGCGCCTGTTTGTAGGAGCCTTTATTAAAAAAGTAGCTAGATGGTGGCGGCAGACTTACTAAGGGGTTTCGTATTACTAACCCTGAAACTGGGTTGTGGAGGTCAGATAGGCAGTCGCTCCATGTAAAATACTGGTACTCTGCTGCATCCGGTTAGACTGGAAGCCGACCCCAACATGGTTGGGTGGGAAGGCTAGGCAGATGATGATGAGCTAGATGGAGAGGTATCCTATCTGACTACCCCTTGAGAAGAAATGGCTAAGCAAACTCTGGGGTCGTTTAAGGGCCGGTAGTTTCAAACGGTTGGGTAACGTAACGTACGTACGTCAAATAATAACAATTACGTACTCATTATTATTTGGCGTACGGCAAGGCCATAAGGGTGTTAAGTTATGGTGCGTATCATGTATTGTGGAGCCCGGGACAGATGCTGACAGCGGAGGACGACAACACGGCGATACTGCGGCTGACACGCGGCACGGTCCTCACGCCGTGCGGCGGCGCGATTGCGCCTGCGCTCAGTCTCTCGCACCTCGCCGTGCGCGCCGCCACCTTCTGCACCGCGCATGTGCTGAAAGCCTCCGAACTCTGGCGGGTAGTCTACAAGCACTCCGTGTCCCAGGACCATGCGGGACCCATACTGGCTTCCTTCACAGTTCAGTATTGCGATACCAGGGGGCCTAAAAAGGCCACTCAGGCAGAATTATAAAAGGATAACACTATGAATCATAATATGGCGAAGACAGACGTGTTTTTCTTTTTTTCGCTGCACTACGTAGGTATAGTCAAAGACATTGGGATTGGATTTAGATTGGATTGATTAGTATTTTAGCACAGACAAAAAAAAAATAACTGAAAAACCCTTCACCAATGGGATTTGATAAGATTAACTTGACAGTTAACTGTCCATTATGATTCATAATGTTATCCTTTTATGATTCTTCCAAAGTGGCCTTTTGAGGCCCCCTGAAATTCAGTTACGAGCATACGCTTTACGCTTACGCAAGAATAAAAAGCGATTTTCTCCTAAAGTACGACCATAGTATTTTCGAAACAAACCGTAGGTACTATTATAGAATACTTAGTACTTTTTTCAAAGATATCGTTATTTCACAAGAAAATCGCTTTTGGATTTGAATGCTGATGACCGTACAGTAACAATACATACACATACAGGGTGGTCAAAAAGTCGTGGATCAAACGAAATAGGGAGATAAAGGAGGTCATTTCCACCAAAAAAACCTTTCTATTTCTACAGCATGCCCATAATTCAATTGCCCTAAAAGTTATGAATACTTTTTTATACTTACCGAGTTCTTTTACAATTAGACTAATTTAAAAAAATGTGTTAGGTATCTTAAAAAAATAAAACAAACGGTGTTATATTATTACTAGATAATGTGTCAACACTACAAAACTTCTATTGAGGCTCTGGGTACCAAATTTCTAGCAATTAGTTAACTTTTTTCCAAAAATTTTGATTACGTTACAAAAAATTATTTCTCACTTTAAAAGCGTTGGAATTGTTGGAAATGATCTCCTTTATCTTCCTATTTCGTTTGATCCACGACTTTTTGACCAGTCTGTATACAATAAAATACATAAATAAAGATAATAATATGGCATCGGATATTCACAGCGTATATGCAGCGTGCACACTTGGTAACCGCAAGTAAAGCGCGCGTCGCTTTTTGAGATAAAATTACTATAATTTCGTTGTTGATAATTAAAAAGTGCCTGTATTAAATAAAATATGCTTCGTTCTGACTCAGGACCACGTTGAAAGGGTGAAGAGACATTACAGCCTGAAGATACCAGATCAAGCTGTGTTAGTATTTTTATGTATGATTCAATGATCCTAACTAATATTATAAATGCGAAAGTAAGTTCGTTTGTTTGTTTGTTACATTTTCACGCCTAAAACACTGAACCGATCATCCTGAAATTTTGCACATACGTTGTCAGGTGTACAGAAACGGACATAGGGCACCTTTTATCCCGAAAAAAGTGCTGTTCCCTAGGAAAACAACAATAACGTTATTATGATAATAGATGGCGCTACGTGTCTTTCGAATAAAAAACAGGACAACGTCTGTCGGGTCAGCTAGTAGTCTATAATGCAAGTTAGATTGGACGAAAACGATTTAATGGCAAATATTGAATCTATCATCTGCCTAACCTAGCCTTTTCCCAACTATGTTGAGGTCGGCATCCAGTCTAACCGGGTGATGCTAAATACCAGTATTTGACATGGAGCGACTGCCTATGCGATCTTCACAACCCAGTTACTGGGTACCTAATACGATACCTCTTTATAAGCCTGGTTGTCAGACTTTTGGGCTTCTGACAACCCATAACGACTGTCAAAGATCCATTAATGACAGCCGGGACTAACGAAATAACATGCTTTTCAAGGCATAGAGGGTTTTGGTACCTATATAAAGATGGTTACCCATCCACGGACAAACCGCGGCATGCGTAGCTTAACCTGATCGATAGATCCGTGCGGCTGTTATTACTTGTCCACAAGCTATAATTAATATCATGCCATTGTCGTCAGCCGCAAGAGCAGCATCCTGGAATTCAACCGCAACCTGATGTCGCTGAAGGGAATGAAGGACGAGAACGGCATCCCACTGCTGGCCAGTTCCGACATCTTCCTGGAGATCGCTGGCTGTTACATCATGAGGAATGTAAGCATTCCCATAAAGGCTACCATACATGTCAGGTTTACCTTAATATCCGTCAGATCTGAACCAATCCGTATTGTTTGTGTTGATTGCCTGCTGTCTGTACTACATAATACTACTTTTATTTAATTTTATGAAGTGAAATCTTCTTTAGGTGCGTTGGGTTTTTTCTGAGATGGGAACCATTGAACTCACGCCACTGTTACCGTAAGCGACACCACGCGTGTTTTGTTTATACGACGATTAAAAAAATACCCGCTCGGATGTGTTCGGTTTTAATATACCTATATCCGATATGTCAGTGAGTGATGGCAAAGTGTTCTGTTTGTGTTTTGTTTTCACTTCTGTCGGCACACCCGGAGTGCCATTGTTTTTATTAGATGAACCGTTGAAAGTAAATGGTCCGAATCGTTTTGTGTATGTGCACGTAACCGAAGACCGATCGGATCTGCCGGTCTATCCTGTAAAAATCTCACCGTGAAAACTTAGGTGAAGTAAGCTTGGAGTGAGCTGTTATTCCACCTGATGCTAGAGATCACTTCACGGTTCACGCTAACTTCACCTAAGTTTTCACGATGAGATGTTTACAGAATAGGTCGACGGATTTGCCTGTTCAGTTTTATCTTTTCGTCTATAGTAGATCTGTAAGCCTTTAACACGATAGTTTAATGGCAAAAAATTGCAGATGCTTCACTATACCTACTAACCTACGTTGTGCTTCTTGAACCGTAATGCCATTTTTCTTTACCCCAGCGTCCTGATGCTACCCTAACGGACCAGTCTGATGAGATCTGTCTCCGGCCGTCATTCCCCTGCATCCTGCAGCCAAATTCCTCACTACTGGTTGCTTGGAACTCCTTCGTAGCTTTTCTCATACTAATTGTGTGTATCGTGAGTATCAAATACCTGATAATGTTTCATAGTTTACAGGCCAGGGCATTAATCCCATGCCAAAGCAATGCATATTAATAGTCCAATTTATTTACTTGCATTTTGGTCTAGTAATCGTACGCGCGAGTGCCAATGCCTTAAAATTCTACTGCGAATTAGAAAATGGTACCGATTCCCTTGTTCACAAACTAAACTAAATTTGAGTTCAGTGCATCTTTTTCTTTCTATTTCATTAAGAAAAGGACATAAGATAAATTTTAGTTTAGTCCAGTCAAATTTATCAGCGCCTGACACTACTCCATACAAGTTTAGATGTGATTAAAAGCTTGCCTACTAAAATTACGTTAATTCAGGCGCTAGCTGGACAGACCGTTACATTCATGTATACGCAAAGCAATTAAACTAAGAACAGAGACGTCAATGACCTCGGTCTGTCAACTGTAACTTGAAAAGTACGTCTTGCAAAGAATATTTGTTGCTATCCGTTTTTGTTAAAGTCGTTATCTGTTTTTGTTATATTTCACTGACTTTAACTAGTACATAATAAAGATAAGTCTATCTATCTATCTGCTGCTGAAACTTGTCCATCGCAGGCTCATCCTTACAACCTGGTGTTCACAAAGGAGCGCTCCCTGGAGTTCAGGTTCTTCGACGTGGCCGTCACCGTCGTGTTCATACTGGATCATATCGTGTATCTGTCTACAGGGGCCAATGTTGAGGAAGGTATTACAAAAGAAACCCTTAATATATAGATATTATGACTCAAAGTCGCTTTTCCTGTCTGCCTATGTGACCGTGTTGTTATTTTAAACTTCTCAACGGATTTTGATGCAGTAAACACCATCGTTTAGAGAATTTATTCGGGAAGGTGTATGTGTATATTAGCTGGTCCGGCGAACTTAGTACCAACTCAGAATTAATAAGAACAAATGTATAAGAAAATGAATAATTTCAAATATTGTTTTTTTTTTTGTGAATTTTCCCGTTTTAATGGTTATTCTACTATTCGGGGCGGAGACAAATTCAACTAATCAAAGATCATAAAAAATCAGTCCACCCGTCCTTGAATTATAAATGGTGTAACTAACCCCGACTTTGTTTTATTTAAGATAGAAGATAGATTACGTTAATAATAAACTTACCTGTTATAATGAAATCTTGATGTTTTGTCAAGTCGCAAAACCATGCGACGACGCAGGGGACGGCAAGGCAGCCTGTAAGCTTCAAGGAAAGGCCTCTCTTTCTTCTGACTACGTTTTCAGAGTTCACTATTTCAAAGCAGCTGGATGGATTGTTGCGGACAGCGTGCTTTATAGAAGCTATGTCCAACAATGAACTGCGGTGCTATTCTGTAAAAATCTCACCGTGAAAACTTAGGTGAAGTGAGCATAGAGTGAGCTGTCAATAGTGTCAATCCCTAGCAAAAATAAAGTCACTTCACCTAAGTTTTCACGGTGAGATTTTTACAGAATCCACCGGCTGTTATTGGTTCCATGGCGAAAGGGGGAAAAAGCGCCTATCTTTGAAAGAGCGAACGCGCATTCGGTGGCATCTAATAAAAAGACCAGGCATGTATGCTGGAGTGGAGGGCATTATGCAAAACATATAATAATATAAGTGTACCTGTCACCAGGTGTCCCGATAACATTCACGCAGACATCGTCCCAGCAGATGCGCTGCCACTGGTTTGTGCTGGACGTGGTGGCCACGCTGCCCATCTTCGAGTTCATCAGTGATGGACGCTTCGGAGGCATCAACAAGCTACTCAGGCTACCAAAGGTATAAAAGAATAGCATTACATCATATTATTAAGCTTCTTAAGTTCTGAGTTGAATTGCATGGTTACTGACAAATCATGTGGTTCTTTCCTCAAAAACTGATCTTTTGAGGAACCGCACAGATTGAG
The DNA here is from genome assembly GCA_963855955.1 of Luperina nickerlii. NCBI lineage: Eukaryota > Metazoa > Arthropoda > Insecta > Lepidoptera > Noctuidae > Luperina > Luperina nickerlii. The sequence continues at coordinate 23,074,370 of OY979667.1, forward strand.
TGGACCTGTCCAGTCAGTGCTCGATTTCGAGATCTGACCAAGATTGTGTCTCAACTTTAAAAGAGACTGTGACCTCTGAGGTTATTTCGGTCTTTCTTTTCAGAGTAATCAAATAGGAAACGCTAACCTCATCTTGTTTTTAAAACATGGTTGATGTGTAAAGTGTTTGTACAAACCTACTTACAGAAATAAATTAATTTATCATAAAAAAATCCTTCCAAATCAAGCTTTTAGAAGACGTCTTTCACACAGGCTTTAGGATTTTAATAAAGCCAAGCTTTTTGGAAATATTGTTGAGCCGGGAAAAGTACAATCAATATACATATACATATTATAAATTAAAGTCGGGTTTTTTTTATTTCTGTCTGTGATTGCCTTTGTAGTGGATTTTGACGCAGTTTTACTACCATTTAGAGAATAGGTATATTCTTGCAGGTTATGTGTAGGTATATAGGTTGTACACTTAATAAAGTTTTGATGTTTTGTAAAGTCGTAAAAACCGTGCGAAGCAGGGCGGGTTTTATATATTACTAGCAGCGCGCCGCGGTTTCACTCGCGTAAGTTTCGATCCCGTGGGAATATCGGTATAAAAAGTATCCTATGTGTTAATCCAGGAAATGGTCTATCTATGTGCCAATTTTCATCCAAATCTGTTCAACGGTTTACGCGTGATTGAGTAACAAACATCCAAACATCTTCACAAACTTTCACGTTTTTATAATATTAGTAGGATTATTGACTAATAGTATTTTGCATTCAATCGTGCTATGATTCTTCCAGCTTTTCAAAGTGCTCAAAAGCTTCGAAGAGAGTTGCGTGTACCGCAGCAACGTGCTTCGGTTCCTGTCGTACACGCTGCTGCTACTCATCGCCTGCTACCTGGTCGCCGCCATGCAACAGAGCTTCATGTGCTTCCGGTGAGTTGTCGTCGCGGGAGCAGGCGACGTACAGTTATCCGTGTGAGAAGCAGCTCGTCCTGAGGTCGACACCCGCAAGCCTTCAGTAGTAATTTCCTATTGCTTACGAAGTATTTTTTAAGTAAATTAATGAACGCCTGCGTTCATGTACAAATGTATGTAGTTCCTACCTAATGATGAAACACTGATACACTGACTGAAGATTTCTAACAGATTATTCCTGACGAACAGCTATTACTAAAATAATATAACAGTAGATTGTAAACACACGGGATATCACACTGGTATATTGTGTTCTCTCTCATCTCAGTCTCAATTTTTTCCCCGGCTAAACAGTGGTGTAACCTAGTAAAATAACGTATAATTACGTTTAAAAACTTATTGGTTTTAAAACAAAACGTACCACATTATTTTACGGCTGTCTATGCCTGATATTCTACATAAGTACTATGTCCTCCAGGGCTGGCTACTGTTTGGTGACGAACTTCACACATTCTCCGTTTTGGGAGCAAAAGCCGCTGGACAGTGAGACCATCGACAACCGGCTGACATTCGGCCTCTACTGGGCCATATCGATGATCAATTTTACTAGTAAGTTACATTAAACTTGATGTCGGTTTACAATAGTTTGTTGTAAATACTCTTAGTGAAGGAGCTCGTCCTGGAATATCTACCACTAGGTACAGTATTTTTACCTCGTGAAGCGACGCGCGCTTTAATTGTGGTAACTAAGTGTACATGTGTACAACTAGAAACACGCTGTGAATGTGTGCGTGGAGATGGGTAGCGTCAGCACACATACACACACTTCCAACTTCGCCATTGTCTCGGAGGAGGGTACCGAGAGCGCCTGCGCTTACACACACATTCATAGCATGTTTGTTTGTACGCTTGGTAAACACAACTAAAGCTCGCGTCACTTAGTGAGATAAATACTATACCTACTACATTTTCTGCCGCCAAGCAGCGTTCCTGTGATCAGGATTTAATAATATGGATGCCGGTGTAATTTTGTTCATATCTAAAAATTCTAGGTTTGGTATTAGTACGGCGAAACGAAATAAAGGCGTTGTCAAGTGTCAAAGTAAACCTTGAACGTTCAGTTGTCTGTACAATTTAAAATTAAAACTATATTGTTTCGTTCTGCAGGAAGAATGCAAGTCATACTAAGTATTTCAGTGATAAAATCAACTGAACTTTGATGTTTTATTTGCTAGACTAAAATGTCAATAATATCATGATGCAGCATTTTGATACAGACAGATACGACAGAGTTTAGTTTGTCGTGTCAAAATGTATGAAGTTTTAGCTTAAAATGAACTTTATTGTGTAGGAATTAAAGTTATGTTTCCATTAATTCATAGTTGTTTACATTTTTAGCAAATAAATTGCGAACGCAGATTAGGTATATTGCCAAAATTATCTCTAAAGAGAAACTCGGTCAGGTCGTATTGTCTCTGTGTCAGATCACAGGCAGACTTGGAGTGCAACCGACTGGAAGCACGTGATGTACACGGTGCTCATCCTGGAGATGTGCGTCATCCTGCGTATCTTCATGGAGGCCGTATACTCCGCCACTATCATGGTCACCACGTCTTTAAGGTATTCCTCTCACTTATTAGATTTTGGGTTTAGCTTCTAAAATGCGTCTGGCTTGATGCTTATTACTACCTTATAAGATACTTCTACCTTACGAGTATATTACGGTGCTTCTGCTTTATTTAACACTAGCTTTCGCCCGCGGCTTTGCCCGCGATTTATTTCGATAAAAACTATCTTATGTCATTCGCCGGGATGCAATCCATGTCTCTGCCAAATTTTAGCGAAATCCGTTCAGTGGTTTAGGCGTGAAAAGGTAACATACAGACACACAGACAGACAGACGGAGTTACTTTTGAATTTATAATATTAGTATGGATGCTTAGTAACGATAACTAGGACATGTAAAACCGTTGAAACCATGCAGAAGTGTTCTCTTGGCTGGTTAAGATAAGAATACGAATGATCAACAAGATTCTTAAAATCGACAGCGTCTCTGTCAGGAAATCCGGCCGATGCCCGTTGCAAACTGTGGCAGGATATTCTTCCCCCTCATTCTCACTACCTACCACCAAAGGATTATCTCCCTGCAGGGTGTAACCTTCCGTGGTCCACTTGGAAGTCTCTAAGCCGTCTCCGGACACAAGTGGGAAGATGTAAGTCCAACTTAGTAAAATGGGACTACCTTGACGGAACGGCAGTAGGGTGTGATTGTGGAGCTATGTCACAAACCATGCTCCACCTCCTATCCTGCCCAAAACATGCAGTCAAAATGACCTCTGTGCTGCCACCGACAACGCCGTGGAAGTGGCAAAGTTTTGGGACAACAAGATTTAACAGTTGTGCCAGCTAGTGTTGCCCAAATGCAAGACCAAGACAAGACCTTAGCCAGTCTTGGTCTTGGTCTTACGTCAATACACCTGGTCTTGGTCTTGGTATTGCGCTCGCAGTCTTGGTCTTGGTCTTGGTCTTGCAGCAAGAGTCTCGCAAGTCTTGCGAGACTACTACTTAGACTAGACTACATTCAAATACCTATTAGCCTATTGCTCAGGGTGGCAGGGACATCGACGCGCAACCGCTTACCATGGATTCAGTACATGATTCTGGACCCCCCTGCTTTGAAAACTTTTGTTGGCTTTTTCTTAATTTTTAGGTTTTTTTTTTGCAATTTTTTTCATTATTTCTATCTGACCCAATAATATTTTTAATTAAAAAATAGTAAATTCACTTGTTTCACTTAAAACAGCAATGTAAATAAAACTCGAAAGGGCTACCTGATCAGCTGTATTGCTAAAGTTCATTTGCGAGGTCAAAACTGTCTTCGTACCTACGCTATTCGCTTTCAAATGCCGCGACAAAGGGACCGTAGCGCCAAGCGGTCTCCTCGTATTATTAACGCACTTGAAAATAAACTTTAAAATTATTACAATAAAGTGCATAAATGCTTGAACCTGACAAAAAATGCGGAAGATTGCGATAAAGAAATATATGGCAGATTGTAGTTGCTTGATGTGCTGGCGTCTGTACCATAACATCGGCTGGCTTAAAAACTGCTACTAGTACTAGACCTACTCGACTCGCTGTTAGTTTTAAATTTTGCTGAATAGAAGAATAATATAAACTTTTAAACATAAATACCTACATAATTTTTACCTCCCTACTAACGTTAGATCTGCACATTAAACTTATACAAGTATAATTTATAATACTCTAAGTAGATATACCTACAAGGTATGAAATGAACTTTGCTAGAAAGTTATGCTAGGTACATTTTTATCACATATGCGAGCAAATTTGTAAGTAACACGCTACCTACCTACTTAATAAATAGTCGAAACATATAATAATCAATACAATACCTTTTAGTGTTATGGCGATACGGTTTTGATACTGGGGAACGTCTATCAAAATCGGGATTGAAACCAAATACCTACTATAACGCCCAAATCTCAGTTTGACTTAACTGCGAGACGCAAGAGTCTTGCAGGCTTAGTCTTGTTCTTGCTCAAGTCTTGCAGGGTTCAGTCTTGGTCTTGGTCTTGCTACAATAAGTCGGTCTTGGTCTTGGTCTTGGTCTTGCAAAAATGCAAGAACAAGACCAAGACTGCAAGACCAAGACCGATTTTGGGCAACACTAGTGCCAGCGACATGAAGAAGAAGAAATCAACGAGATCCAAAAACGAATTCTCTGTAAAAATTCAATACTAATTCTTCATTCTACCGAGTGCTTTTACACATATTTTTTCCCTAAGTTATTTATTTATTCACTCCAACCAAACATACAAAAATATCCTTGCAGGCTAGACCCAGTGCGATATTGTAGTAAGTACACTTAAAAATTAAATAGTTCCAATGCTTGTACCATAACAAATTCTTCAACCTTTTGACCGCCAGACGTCAAAAAATCAAAAACGTACCCTCGGCGTCAAAGTCTGTGATGTAGTCGAACCGTGGCGTTCTTGGCACATTTTGGATTGTCATCTATTTTTTTTTATATAATAATAATAACTTTATTTCCAATTTTACAATTTGCCTGTGGCAATAAGTTAATTCTATGACAATGAGAATATTCTTTTAAAATTGCATAAATTACTGATTACTCCACTGGCACCCAAGCTAAGATTAAACTTGTGTTATGGGTGCCAGGACTCTCTGTTAATACATTTTTCAATTTATACAAAACTAGTACGGAGTTACAATGGGTAAATAGCTATCAAATTGAACACAAAAAGAAAACAAAGTTATAAAACAAACGAAAGAAAATATTAAATATAAATGATAAATAAAAATCTATAGCCTCTCTCTAGTGTGAAATTAGGTGAGGTTTGTGGTGTAAAGTGTAAGTGTATGACTGTATGTGTCATGTGTATGTGTCGTGTGTGTTACGTATATGTATCGTGTGTGTGATATATGCGCTTGTAATATGTTAGAGTTGTTTGAAAAAGCAGAAACCTAGAAAAGCTTACCAAGTAACTTTTCAGTCTCCTCGTAGGTAAGAGTTGTGAGCCATTGATTCACTTTCTTTTTACATTCGAATTTATTTAAGCCATAAATATCGCATTGTTTGTTTACTTGTCTATACATGACTGTGGCAGTCAAAAAGTTAAATAGCTGTTCTTAATAGATGTCTACGTCATCACTTCATCAGCAATGAGGTTGAGAGTGCGGAGCTCGCTCGTCAGCGCCATCACTTGCCTGCACCTGTACGCTTTAGTCCGATGGTGTCTTTTATACAATAATTATTGTTAAATTGATTACCAGGGAGAACTACGGCTCCCGCATAGCCATGGTGAAGAGCTTCCTGATCAGGAATGAGGTGGACCCTCTACTGATGAAACGTTTCATTGCTTACCTGCAGCTTTGCTGGCACACTGATAAGGTAATATTATTATTACTACCAAGGAGGACACTAATGAAGATATATAAAAAACAACAGATACACACACACACATACGAAACAGGCAGACACACAGACAAATACAGATATTTCTGAGAATATTATACTCTTGTTCCCACCTATAGATAGTTTCGGATGTTGGCGACATAGAAAACCTTAATGAAGAATAACACTGATGGTCTACCTTCCTACCATAATAAAAATAATTGGCGGAACAGGTGACGTCCGGGGTCGGTCCAGGTGGCAGTGAAAACTTTGTACTTAAAAAAAATCACTTGACACATTTTTATTATTTTATTAAAAGCCTGTGTTGTCTTCCTGAAGCGCAAAGGCCTCCTTTCCCTCTTTCCACTTTTCCTGGTCTACTGCGATTGTGGGCTAATCTAAGACGGCGTCCATCTCATCCCGTCATTTCTTTCTAAGCGCGCTTTCGTTACATTAAATGCGATTAATACTAACCTGCTATTAGTCTCGCAGTAAAGACTAAGGCTGATGATAGCTCCCTGTTGTCCAGGCGTATAAGATCACCCATAAGAAGCACTCCAATATATTCTACGACCTGCCGGAGCACGTGTACCAGGACATCATCGGCAGAAACCGCAGCATGTACATACTGGCCATACCATTTTTGAGGGTGCGTACATTATTTTTCTACAAATATTCTTTTTGTCCAATCCTGACTGCTTCTTCTTTAATCGTTGGTCTAGTAGTCCCAAACGCGACTGCTGACTATGGGGTCCAGCACCCCAATTGCGTAGTTCTTTACCACACTTGCAATCACAATCCAAAGAATTTTGAAGGAAATTCATAATCCATTTCATTCTATGTCTGAAACATTCGTCTGCTCAACAACGTGAATAACGCAATGAATATTGTTTGTATTGGCAAATAGAACGGCATCACCATTCTGTGTTACCCAATGAGGGTTTTCTGAATGACGTTCACTAGATGGCAGTGCTGACAGGTCAGGTCCGAGCACCTGTCAATAGTGTCAAAGCGCCATTTTCTTTAATGAATGATAAATCATATATCATATATAAAATAATATTCATTGTCGAAATAGAAGACCTCTTGTCAAAGTGGCGCCAACTGGTGGCGTAAATGTTTATTAGACAGCTGATTCCTGTCAAGTTTGTCAGTAGCAGTCGTTCTCAAACCTGCTTGAATTTTACAGATGGTCAATAAAGAGGATCTTAAGGCTGTGACGTCATCTGTTAAACTGTTTTACTCGTCGCCTAATGAGATCCTTCTGAATACTGGAGAGCTCACCAACGAGATATACGTCATTAAACAGGGTATCTGTGAGGTCAGTCGACAATACTGTAAAGATTTATTCTTTAACACTTTCTCTATGCCATTCGCATTTTGATGAGATGAAAGAAAAAGTATTTATTGCGACTCGTACAGAAAGATCATAATCTAAACTAAAGACGGTAAAAAATAAAAAACAAAAAGAAAAATGCAACCACCAGAATCTTCCTGAAACCTTCAGAAATTACCTATTTAATAAAAATAAAAAAACAAACTCGTAAATGAGAGTTATACAAACCACAATTCTCGACTTTTAGATTCTCGATCCTACTTCTCACAAGGCTGTTGGCACGTTGTCCTCGAAGAACCATTTTGGTGCTCTGATTTGTCTGTTACGTAAGTAGAATTATATTGTATTATGCATATACATATAAGTGAAGGCTCAAGCTAGACTGTTGATGTGCGGGGCTGGTAAAGGTAACAGTTAAAAGCACCGCAAATGCTACAAAATCGTAAGACCCTTCAATTTTCAGTCTCATCAGTATCTACCTAGCCTTTTCCAAACAATATTGGTTTCAGTTCCCAGTTTAACCGGACGCAGCTGAAAACCATTGTAGCGACTGCCTACCTGACCATTCAATTCAATTCATCAATTTTCGTCTTATATTTATCATCAGCTCTGCTAACCGTCCAGGTCTGCCGGCATACTACACGATCCGCGCAGTTACCCACGTGCAGGTGATGTGCATACCCATGAAGGCTTTAGCGAATGCGCTAGCTGATCCTCAGATAATACAAGCAATTAATTATATCAAGAAAACTCCGGTGAGATGATCAGCAACGTTCTTATTGCACAATTTTATAATATAATAATAGGTAAATAATTTATTTAGCGCACACAAAAGAAATAGCACAATTCAGTATGACGTCTATTTTTTATTTCAAAAGCAACCTTTCAGGCGCAAAAGTATCATATTGTCAGCTAAAAATATTCCCACTGCTGGGTCGCAAGCCGCCACTCGGTGAGAGGGAGTGGACCTCATCCACCACGCGATCCCAGTGCGGGTTGATAGATGTCACATGTGATGTTCGGTTCTAGGACATGCCGATTTCCTCACGATGGTTTCCTTCACCATTTTGAGAGCAGTGGTGGAGTGGGTTGACAAAGTAAAGCGCCTGTGTGGGTTCGAACCCACAGCCTACAACTTGTAAGTCGGTGCCGTTACTACTGGGCTACCATCAGATTTTTGTATGAAACAACAGAATTGAGTATGAAAATGGAAGTTTGAAAATGGCGCCAGTCATTGAGAAGTTGTGTGAAAAAGGTCGTCAAGGTATGGGCATGTGATGCAGAGGAATGAGGAACAAGTCGCAAGGAAAGATTTAAATATGGCGTGTGAATAGTAAGTTATAAAAGTAGAGGAAAACCAAAGAATCGATGGATAATTTGTAGGTAAAATGATTTGGTTAGGGCGGGATGACAATAATGATTTTAGCGTTGATGATTGTTATATTGTGTTGATGATATTTTTGTTGTTGTTATGCTGTTCATTTCCATGAATAGTCTCCAAACAAGTTAACCGGTATCTAAGTCCAATTCATTAATTACTTGTTTTGTATTTTCTGTAAGGAGTTCCAGCGGCTGCAGACGCCGATTCCCTCATTCGTCAAGTACGTCCTGCCGCCTCCGACGTCTAATTTGATGCACTTCCGACTGCTCAGAAAACATGAGCCCGACTCAGAGTTCCAGGACCCTTTTAATAAACTTGAGTTTCTGTCTATCTTGCGGTTTGTATCTTGGTGTATATTATTGTTGAACAAAAGCTTATTGAACAAACGCTTCAATTTTCATTATTCCTTTCAATTCGTCAAGTCTGAGAGAGTCATATGTACAGCAAACTTACTCTAGCTAAGTTAAGCGCTTAAATGAACCGTATTTGTGTAGAGTTAAAGTTGCGACTGCCTCGTTGGTCTAGTGGTTGCGCTACTGCTGAGCATGAGTTCGATTCCTGGGTCGGGCAAAGTGATACAGCGAAGTTTACTCAAAAAATAACAAAGGGTGTAGTGGGCGACCTCTGTCAGGAACGAAATTCCTTACGAGATACACGCACTCATAATATACATATAGGTGATACGGGCTGGTGTCCGCAACTCCACGTCAATGCGCTTATTTTGCGTATAATATACATATAATAGAAAGAGAGAGAGAAGGAGAGAAAGTCACATGGAGGGGCATAACGCTTTTCCTTACGTGACGATTTCTACCAGTCAACTCCTACCGCAAGCCGCGTTAAAGAACATCGTTCCAAAACCGATTTTGAAAATACCCGTCACGTCTGCCTCTAGAATACCCTTGCCTAACCCTTACCTAACTATGTATATGAAGATCTTATCCGGCAGATACGTGTTCCCTCGGTACACCATCCGGCCCGATGGCAAGTACCTGCTTCGCTACGAGTGGTTCCGCTTCACATGTGCGCTGTGCTCCGTGCAGTTGTTCCCGCACTACACCTACCTCGTGCTGCAGTGGCCTTATCTCTACTATGTCACGCTCTTCCTTGATCTGACTGCGTACTTCGATATGTACGTATAGCTTCAAGCAAAGTGCAGTACGCGGTGGTTAATGGCACATTGAGTTTTAAGTCTAAGGCGTCCGCAACGGCAAACAGCAAGCGGCAGACTCGACATACCGCAGCTCTTTTAATTCCAAACGCGGCGTTACAAATTCGACGGCGTTTCTTTTCTTCATTTTCGCGATAGTTTTTTGTCTAACAAAAACTTTTACCGCTTTGTCAAGCGGATCATACACTACAACGCGCCACGCGACAGGGCGCGGGAAACGCAGTCAAATTCCCCTTGCGGAAGCGCGTTTTTATTCAATTTGTATGTAAAAATCACACGCGTTATCTGTGCCCCGTCGCGTGGCGCGTTGTAGTGTAGTGTATTCGACGAAAGTGACAGACAGTGGCACTACTGGTTTGTGGTCTGCGGTATCGCCACTCGACTGCAAAAAGGCGGCAACATTGCATAGGTAAGCGTTTGCGTGCAACAGTACATAGGAACCAGTCGTGTCGCTGCGGTCTGTCATTGCGATCGAGCGAGGTCGTCGCTTGCGTCGTCTTCGGAAGAGCACCTTGAAGTTCCGCTTTGTAGAGGCGTTTTTCCTGCGGCAATTTTTTTTCGCGCACTTGATTTTCAACACATTGCTTAGCGCCGAGAGAAAATCTAACAGTGTGTTTTTTTGACGCGCTGGTATGCGCTCTGTAGGATTTTCAACGCTCGGCTCAACATCGAGAGTTGAAAATCCTGTGCGCGATGAAATCTCGCCGCGATATTTTTATTTCCATGCGAACACCGGCTAACGTCCGGTACTTTACTTGCCAAGCTGTTTCCATCTGCTTTTTACTCTCTTTAAGCCTTCGCCTTAGTTTCTATACGTAAGTATATTAGTAACCCACCAATACTTCGCACGGCTGCATTCTGATGTAACGACATGTCCTACTTTTCGAAACATCAAGATTTCTGTGCCATATCTATGTTTAATGTTAATGTATTATAGCGATTATAGGTACACATAATCCTTTTGGAATAAATGCTCTAAATGATGGTAGAAACAGCATCAAGATCCGTTGCGTAGTTTAGACGCAGGTTTAGATGAAGAACGCAGTCAAACAGACAGACACCAAAAGTGACTTTAATTTATAGATATGTAATAATTATGTGTACATTGTATGTGTCAGTTTTCAACGCATGCTGATTGGCTACTTTAACGACGACGGCATCCTGGTGTACCATCCGTTCAGTACGGCATCCTACTACATCAAAGGAGGCTTCATCACGGACTTGTTCGGGTGCCTCCCTCTTGAAAACTTAGAATCACTGCACACGGACTACCACGGTATGAAATATTGTAATTCCGCACTATTCATTGTCAATTACTAATGTGACTAGATTATAATTTACCTATGATTGAATTAAGCAAAATTATCGCAAAGATAAGATGCAACAAGATGTACGCAAGTTAAAAAAAATATGGATGTCATGCGTGATCAACTCTGAACGTTAATATCTCGTAAACGTGACACTGGGGTTTACTCCTATTATGTTTTCTGTTCGCATTGATGTCAGCTATAGATTTATATAGAATACATGCGTGGCCGCCATTTTGAAAAAAAATGGTGGACAGGTGGTATGCCAAGGTAAAATATTAACACTAACATATTATCACTTCAGTTTTTTTTAATCTCAGTTATTGAGCAAAATATTTGTTGAAAATTGCATCGTACTTCTGCTGCAATTTTGAATAAATATTTTGCTCAATAACTGAGATTAAAAAAACTGAAGTGTTAATCGACTTTTGATGCTGACCGTACTCTACAAAGAAAAAAACTTTAGTTGTAATGTGGCTCTCAAAACAACGCTTGAGTTATTCATTAAATAATTCCTCTTAATGCGTTCTGCAGAAGACAAGGTTCGCGTGACTCCGACGAAACAGTTCCTAATGTTGAACCGTCTGATCCAGCTATATCGGATGCCCGGAGCCATGAATGTGTTGAAGCAATACATCGAGAGACGGGACATTCTTTTGGTGTAAGACCGCATTCATTTTTGATAATAATAATAAAAATGCAAATTTTTGTGAACGTAAGTGCTCATACACACCAACGGCACGTGCAGCCGTCGACAACGAGCCGCTCGTGTATTTGAGTACAATACTCATACACACGAGCGGCACATTGTCGACGGCAGCCGTAGACGTGTCTGCGGCGGTCGTCGAGGCGTGATGGCGGTTGTACATGAGCACCAAGACAAGAAAGGATCAAAGTATGAGTAGAGTAGAGCAGACGAAAGAAAATATGGATGGAAGAATATTAAGATGATCATACTAATGGCTAGTAGGAAAGTAAACACTAACTTGCACCCTAATTGCGTAACACACTATCCTATCTCAATCTGAATCATTTTGAAGGATGTTGCAAATCCATTGCTTCCTGTGTTCGAAAAATGTGTCTGCTCGACAACGTAAATAATGCAATGAATGTTGTTGAACTGTCAAAATGAAACCCATTGATACTGATAGTGTGTTACACAATTATAAACGTAATGATTAGCGACTGTTTAATCATACACTTTTGACGTTTAAACATCTCCTTACTTTAAGCGGATTACTCCGATTATGCACCCAGACCCCAAAAAAGGCAGAAACGCATGTCCGAGAATCCACCCTAGGCCTAGTTGGATAACCAGAATATATAGGCATAGGGTGGATTCTCGGACATGCATTTTACGCACCATTTGTAAGCACGTGCCGTCTAATCTCTGCACCACTAGTAGAGAAGTCTAAGGTATTAAGTCCACCTTTGTACCTTTTTGTGCGAAAAGCTTAAATAAATAAATAAGCCCCTATGGCCCCGTATTACAGACCTTTACGCAAAATCCAAGCGTGACCTATTTAAAACAAGTTTAAAACCATTTGATTGGTTGAAACTAGTTTAAAGTAATGCCAGTCTGGATGATAGAAGTGATTTAACAAAATAAGCAGACACCTCCAAAACTTGGGTTACCGGCAGGAGGATGGTGATAATCATGATGATGATATATTCACTGAAGGCTTAGTATAAAATATAGGTTTTAAGTAGGTATTATCTCTTATAACAACTGGCGCCCAACGTGGGGCAAATTGATTTCGCGCGTTGTGTACCGACAACCTCTTTCAATCGGCAAACCACCAAAATCCGCATCCAATTAATAAATCAAAATATTCCAGTATGCAAGCAATACCTCTGTTCATGGCGTTGCTGAACTTAGCAACTTGCTTCATGGTGTTCTACTCAGTGAACATATATTACAGTGTAACTGACGATGGTTACATGTGGCAGATCGAGCCATTTCAGGACCAAGGAGGATCCTGGATGAATCTATTCAAGGACACATGTGAGATTCATTGAATTATTTTTGTAATTTTTCTACTAGCCTTCCGATGGAAGAATGCGCTCCTGACACCTGCATCCTGATTGCGTAACACACTATCAATCACAATCTAAATCAATTTGAAGGATATTGCTAATCCATTTCTTCTTTGTTTGAAAAGTTTGTCTGCTCATTAACGTAAATAAAGCAATGAATGTTGAACTGTCAAAATGAAAGCTATTGCTACTTTAGTGTGTTACACAATTACCCCGCTGTCAGTTTAATACAGTCCTTTCTCAGTTAAATGATACAACATGATATGATATTTATTTCTGTGAATTGGTTAAAAAAACACTTTTACGTGTAAAAATGACTGTTTTAAAACTAAACAAACTCAGAGATCACAGTCTAGTTATTTTTCAACTGACCGCAACCCTATAAGCAGCAATGACAAGAAAATATCCCTTTGATGCAAAATCAGAGGTCAAAAAAATAACTGTGAAAAAAATAAATGCTGAGAAAAAAAATGCGTTTTATGAATTTTATTACACATCTTCTAATAAAACAAAGTCGGGTTAGTAACACCATTTATAACTCAAGAACGGCTGGACCAATTTTTTATGATTTTTGATTTGTTGGATTTGTCTCCGTCCCAAATAGAAAAACATGAGAAAAATTCACGAAAAAACATTATGAAGATAATTCATTTTCTCATACCTACATTGATACTAAAGCGGCATGAAGTAGGGCAGCTAGTTTATAATATTTCTAAAATTAGTATGATTTCTTATTCTATCTATTCGCGTAGCACCACGCATGCGTGAAAATGGGACCCTGTTGCATTTTTTTTTATTTTGTTGAATAATTGTTGCAATCCCTATAACAACAGTTCGTTTCAACATGACTTCGACGCCGTGGAACATGCACCTGGCGACTTACTTCTGGGTAGTGTACGAGTGCAGCTCCACCGGGTACGGCGTCTTCAACCCCACCAACCACGACCTGATGCAAGTGCTGTTCATCGGCATGGCAAGCTGTGAGGCTTCATTCATCAGCATCATAATCATTCTGATTTCTAAAGTACCTAACCAGAGGCATCGAAGATGCGTTTCCATCTCGGAGAGAAAGCTGTGGTATCTCGTGTGCCTTTAATTAGACCGGTACCCATAACCTGAACTGTTGTACCACAGCAACGCTGCTAGGCGACAGAAAGAGGTATGGTGATAGTTCATCCCCGAAAAAACTTTTTCTCACTACTACCTACTTCTACAAAAATATCTAAGTGGGAACTAAAACGGAACTTCTCCAACTCCAAGTCCTCATCATCATCATCATACTTAAAACTTTCCTCACGACATTTTCCTCATTGTATTTATTCAATGACATACATGAATAAACCGGAATGTCCTAGAATCCAGGACGTTCCAGTTAGTAAACTGGAACGTCTTAGATTCTAGGACATGCGTTGTTATTTTTATTTTTGTCACAATGTGTTCACATATTTTGTTCTGGGTCCTAGAACAAAATATGTGAACACATACATACACATAAATGTCATGTGTCAGACTTTGTGATTGTGACGTCCACCAAGTGCTGGGCCCGCGTGGTGAATTACAGCCCATTTACAGCGAGGAGGTCTGTGTCCCAGCACTGCAAAATTACAGGCCATAACTCTGTTATTATTATTATGCTTATGCAATTTTGTGATCGTTTCAAAATTTCGTTTTGAAGCCAAGCGCACATTACAGCCGTATCGCAATGCATTTTCATACAAAAAAGTGCCGTGCGCCCCGCCTGTAGTAGGCAGTGACATTGCTTCATAGACATTGTACGAAGTTGATGAAGGAGAATTTTTGGAATGCGTTAGCGTTGCGGCGCGGACCCTATCTACTTTAGCCTTTATTGTTTGCCCCCCTTTCAAAACTTCCACGGCCGCGTATCACACTAATATTATAAAGCCGAAAGTTTGTGAGTATGTGTGTTTATATGTTTGTTGCTTCTTCACGCTGAAACGGCTGGACCAATTTTGATAAAATTTATGGAGGTAGCTGACACCCTGGATTAACGTATAGACTACTTTTTATCCTGATATTCTTGCGGGATCGACATTTAGCTACGCGGGTGAAACTAATCAAACAATGTATAGGTAGGTATTATTAACATTTTCAGCTGCAATGATAACCACGTACTACTCTGTCCGCATCATCAGTATCCGCGCGAACGTCAACAAGTCCCTGGCAGGCTTCAAGCAGCACATGAAGGATATCAAAGTATACATGGCTAGAGAGAAGCTGGACTCGGAACTGCAGAAGTATGTTATCATTATTTATACGTCAGGTCATAGTCAGAATGGTCAGCAGAAAGGTGTCCACAGTTGGTCCTGTGCCTTTCTCAAGCATCGGGGCAACGACCGTTCTTAAGCTGCCAGTATTAACTTGGTCGCCAATCGTCCAAATCGATCAGCGATTAGTTTTCATAACCTTACTTAGTCTACAAAATGAAGTCCCTGTTAATTTTATTTCTGTCATTATTGTTTGAGAGCCTCCGGAACTTCAATGTCACAAATGTCTGCTGCAGCATAGACTATAATACAGCGTACATTAGTAGCTAACCATTAAACTTGAATTGTATCTAAATACTGCTGCGTTTTATAGAAATGCAAAATTTTCCTTCTTGTATACCAGAGAAATCCAACGTTACTACGAGTATAACTGGGAGAAGATGGGCGGCATCGACTACCGAGGAGTTCTCAAACTTTGCGACCAAATCACGCTCAGGACAGATGCCATCCTGCACATATATGGACCCACGTTTGCTAAGGTACCAATGCTAAATGGCCATTCGGTCTCCCTCAGTCCACAGCTAGAACCAAACTATAGAAACTGATTGATGAACTCGTTGCTTCGAAAAGCACGTTAAGCCGAATATTCCCGAACAGTAACACCTTGTCGTCAACATTGTAATTTTAATTCGTTTGGGTGTTGACGAACGGAACTTTTTTCCGATCGTACATATGCTTAGTTCAAGGTTCATGAATTTTGAACTAAGCATATGTACGATCGTTTTAAAAATCCGTGTCAATTTTAATTGAACTACAACTACTACTACTACTGGATTTTTAAAATGATTTAATTACGACTTTCAAAGCAAACATTTTTATACAATCAGTGTGAGTTATAGAAGCTATTATTTTGACCTCAGTATCGGCTTTGACATACTCAAAAACCATGAAAACGACACCCATGACGAAAAATCTGAAAGTTTTCGCAGCCGTCATCTTGTATTTTCATTTTGACCTCACTATAGGTTTTGGCCATAATTTACAGTATTTTTATATCACGAAGCGACGCGAGCTTTCCTTGTTTTAATAAATATATAAACTCGCTGTGAATGCGTGTGTAAGCGCAGGAGCTCTCGGTATCGGAACGAGACCCTTGATAAGGAACTCCAGCTAAGTACTAAGTACCTACCTGTATTTACAATCGACCCACAGTGTCCAATCCTAGCGGATGCCGACGTATCCCTGCTGCGCATAATCGGGCGCGCAGTGCGCAGCGTGTACTTCCTGCGCGATATGACGATCATCGAGCACAATGACATGGTCACTGACATGTACATCGTGGACTACGGCGGCGTGGAGGTCAGCGTCGCTAGGGGCGAGATGAACTCAGTGCTGCGGCTGCCAAGGGGCAGGTAACAAGAACTTGATGATACTTATTGTACCTGCAGTGGTGGCTCAGTGGCAAGAACGTGACTTAGGAGTTGTAGGTCGTAGGTTCGAACCCAGACAGGCACTTTACCTTGTGTAAATTATTTCATCACAACTGCTCTCAATACGGTGAAGGAAAACATCGTGAGGAACCGGCATGTCCTAGAACCAAAAATTCGAAAATATGTGACATCTACCAACCCGCACTGGGCCCGCGTGGTGGATTACGGCCCACTCCCTCTCACAGAGACCACCTGCAGTTGGAACATTATACGCTGATTTGTATTGGTCAGTCTGCAAATGCAAGTGCGACTAAACGATGAGTGATGATGGGTTGGGTACGATTCCCAGATTGGGCGAAGTATTATAGGGTTTTTTCTTAAGAAATCCCCCAGTAGCACCCCAGAGTCTGAATTTGTGGCCGATTACTTCAACATTACTGGTGAAATATTATAATACAACATGGAAATTGAGGCGGATCATAGACACGCCACGCGACGGGGCGCATATTATAGCGCGCCCCCGCGCGTTATGTTTACATACCTACAAATATCCGCGCGCGGGAAATTATGCTCCGTTTGTCCCGTTGCGTGCCGCTTATTGCCGTGTTATACCCGTTTCATACTGTCAAAGAATGGCACTTGTGATTTGAACATACATAGAAATATAGAAAACACAATTCTTTCTTTTATCGATATTTGAATATACGGTCATTAATTTTTCCTGACTTTACACAATTGATGTACCTAACAGCTATCTCTACCTTACTATTTATTTAGGGAACACATTATATTATATTAGGTTCACAATCAAATAAAATGCTCGTTGCTGCAGTGTATTTGGAAACCTGGAGGGCACGCCAGCCCACCGGAGTCCCTACACCGTGGTGGCAACAAGCCGGCTGCACCTGCTGATGATCAAGTCGGAGGCCTTCTCCACCGTCACCAAGGACTTCCCCGCCGTGAAGGAACTCCTAATCAATGCTAGGATGGGATCTAAGGGAATGAGGGTAAGGTTTATGAAGGTGCTGTTAGGTAGGGATGCTCTAAATGCGTATGATATGATATGATATGATGTTGATGATGTTCTAAATGTCCATATATAGGCCTCGGTGAACACTTGGTGCCTTTTCAAACGTCCCGGCAACCGGGTAGCCGGTGCCGACTAAAGTCAAATCATTTATTTCAAATAGGCACATTAAAGGCACTTTTGAACGTCAAAACTTACAGTAAAATTGAATCTAACTAAACTATCCGGTAGCATTGCCAGACAAAATACGCCGCCGGTACGTGTGACAGCTAACGTACATGGCTATACACCTCGCCGCCGGACACCCGGCACCGGGTACCCGGTTACCGGGACGTGTGTAAAGCGCCTTACCATCAAATGGGCTATCTGCTTTTTGACATCCCAAGAAACTACTGTCTGTTCTAGAAGTATGTGATGTAAAAGTAAACAAACCATGCATGTTCAAGTTAAATTCTTATGCGATCACGCCGATCACAGTAAGTGAAACTTACTAAAGGGAATTAGTTAGATACACATTCATCGCTACATAGAAAGTTTCAACTTTATTCTGATCTACTTGTTTACATGTAATCATATAGTTTTGGAACAGACCATAATTATGTTCACAGATGTACATTTTGGGTAGCGAGGCCACTGTAGTGAAGATGCGACGCGACGCGCGCACGGCCCCGCCACCGCAGACCAAGTCGAACATGGTGAAGTACATCTACTTCCAGGAGGGAATGGTGCAGTTCTATCTGATTGCCATCTGCATGAGCTGCATCTATTTGGACCTGTATAACGCAGGATATGAGGTTGTTTATTTAACCATTTCAAAAGAGAGCTATTTGTGGTGGTTGGCCGAGTGGAGGGATCCGTGGCTAAATAATAACAGCAGCACAGGTCGATCAATCAGGTTAAGCTACGCTTGCCGCGGTTGGCCTGTGGATGGGTGACCATCTTTACATACCGAAACCCCGCCGTGCCTCGGCAAGCCCGTTAAGCCGTTGGTCCCTGTGTGTGTGTGATGTTGTGATGTGATGTGGATGTGTATGTTGTGCATAATTTTTTTTTTCAACATTTTCTAAGCTTGAGTACGAGGCTTTTGACTACGTTGTGTGTATATTTTGTCTTTTTTTTAATCCTTATTTGCAATGTGCGTTTTTGTTTGTGCAGAATAAACAATTTTTCTTTCTTTCTTTCTTTTCTTTCAAATTACAGGACAACAGAATGTGGCTGCTAGTGACGCTGTACTCATTGGACTGCTGTTTCCTGATGAAGATATTGTTACAACACTCCTTGCCATTTCTCGTTAGCAATAAAAGTTTGAAGAGAATAATGTTGCCAATACGAAGACTGTAAGTAAGAGAAAAGTTTTGATGTTTTTTGTATGTTGTGTGTTATGCTTTCACGCTTAAACGGCTGAACGGATTTCGATGAAATTTGGCACACAGGTATGTAGAATATGACTTGGGCAAAGGCTACTTTTAATCCCGGTAGTTGGTTCCCGTGGGATAATTTCCGACCTCCAAGCGGGAAAAGTCGCAGGCAAAATTTGTTATTCATATGCTGAGAGATATTTCATATTTCAGGTATTTCAAGGGAGAATTCAGGTACGATTTGATATCGATATTGCCTTTGGAGGCGCTCAGTTTCGCCGCATCGAAGGAACAGCAGTGGATGTGGTTTGGTTTGCTGCGGCTCAACAGGACCTTTAGAATTGTGAGAATATATTAAATTTTTGTATTTTCGTTATATAAATATTCATTAAAAAAATCACCAGTTTTGCACATTGAAATAACTGGAAACCTGAAGGCCAGAAACTTTTCAAATATGAAGGGAAATTAGATATAATTTTTACAGATTGAGACTAGGATCAGTCTGTAAAAGTGTGAACGTTCTTGGAACTGGAATTGCCCCTCTGAAAAAGGTCATTGTACTCATCATTATGAACAACGTGTGTACAGTCGGGGAAATTTATTGTGTGCATAAGTAATCAGCCTAGAATGTTCCCACTGCTGGGACACAGGCCTCCTCGATGTGAGAGAGAGTGGGCCGTAATCAACCACGCGGGCACAGTGCTGGTTGGCGGGTGTCCCATGTCTTCGATTTTTTTTTTAAACTTTCCGGTTTCCTATATTTTCCTTCACCGTTTTGGGTGATGAAATCATATATCGACGGCGAAGTGCCAATAACTCCTAACTGACAAAGTTAAAAATTTACACATACTGGAATAAAACGTTCAAAAATAGACACGTTGTTTGAGTTGGGAGGTACATATTTCCACATTTTAAATTAATGATGTTGCAACTAAAAGTACACTTAGGCGATTTCACTAAAACATTCGAATAACGCCTTTAAATTCAAAACGAAAGAAAAGAGAATTTCTCAAAATAAAAATCAGTTAGGAGGTATTGGTACTTCGCCGTCGATATGTACTTACGCAAAGTAAAGTGCCTGCTAGGGTTCGAACCCACGACCTACTACTCGTACGTCGCGGCCGTTACCACTGAGCCACCACTGTTCTCTCGATTTATTGTATACCTACCAGCTTAAATTACCCGTATATTATATTCTAATCACAACTGTCATTCTTTGACAGTAAAATTGTTATGAAATGGCTATAACACGAGAAATTGACTTAGTGTGTCAATTTGATAAACAATTATCCCTGACTGTACAGTTTTAAGGTTTTCAGTTACTTCAATTACACCTTTTATAAATGCGGCAGATGGATTGCTTAGCTGTTTAACATAACCTCTAACTGTTTTACAAAACAGCTCCGTTTTGTAAAACAGCTAGCGGTTATGTAAAACAGCTGATTCGACGATCTATCTGCGATAAGGCATAAATAAGGCATTTGGCGGCCTACGGTATAAGTTAGCAATTGATATCCTTTCAAGTTAAGCAAATATTAGCTTTATTTCAATGGTAATTAAGTTGATTTCAGAGTGAGCACTATTGAAAACGTTATAATGTTTTTGAAGTTGTAGCGTAAACTGAACTTTATTGTGTAGGAATTAAAGTTATTTTTCCATTAATTCATATTTGTTTACATTTTTAGCAATTAAATCGCGAACGCAGATTAGAAACATTTTTTTTAAGCTAGATCGTCCTCCTCCTGTTACATGGGACTTGAACATAACTGGCGCAGTGTGGGCGCACTATACCTAGGGGTAGGTATAGTGCGCCCACACTGCGCCAGTTTTTTATTTTTTATTTTATGTCTCTCATCTCTGTCTAACCATCATACAGGCGTGTATAATGTTATGTTAAAAACAGTTAATGAAGTGCTTTTATCCAGGCGACGGTATACAAGTGCCTGCGCATGCGCCACGAGAGTATCACGATCAATCTGACCCTCATCACGGGAATGGCCGTCTTCATCTGGTTCACGCTCTTTGTCCACACTAGCACCTGCATATGGTACTTTATTGCCACCATCGAAGACAGCCTGCAGCCGAACTCCTCCTGGATACATCTTGGTATGTTTAGGGCCCATTTAATAAAAACGACGATTTTTTAAAGTTTTCTACTTTATTCAACAGCACCTGTCGTGAAAATTTGCGACAATTTTGACAAAACAAAACGTTGTCAGTTATATTAAAAACCACCTACACTGGAAATCCTGAACTCCTTTTGGAGATATTATT
Organism: Luperina nickerlii; assembly: GCA_963855955.1. Lineage (NCBI taxonomy): Eukaryota > Metazoa > Arthropoda > Insecta > Lepidoptera > Noctuidae > Luperina > Luperina nickerlii. The sequence goes on from OY979667.1 coordinate 23,095,754, forward strand.
ATTTTCTTTATTTATTTTGTTACAAACTTATTACATTTTTAAATATTCTTTACAAAAAACAATAAAAAAAACATTTAAAAATATAAAAAATTGTAGCCCACCGGTATCGGGAACAGGGTCCAAGCTACCGGCGGTTAGGGCTCCAGAGTAAGGAACCTCCTAACAATACGAGCCGTGTCCAGATATTATTATTAAAATGAGTAGGTACTTACCTACTTTGTACGGAGCCCTCGGTGCACGAGTCCGACTCGCACTTGACCGGTTTTTGAAGTGAAAATTATATCTTTAGCATCGTTGTGATTTGAAATTTTATGAAACGAAAAAGCAACAGTAAAAAGAGACATTATAAGATTTAACGTGAATATACAGTGTTTTTGTTTTTTATTAGTACAAATGACATCACATTTAATGGATGTGTGAATGTGGATGTGGATGGATGGATGGATGGATGGATGTTCTTTAGCATCGTTGTGATTTGAAAGTTTATGAAACGAAAAAGCGACAGTAAAAAGAGACATGTAAATTCATAAGATTTAACGTGGGAGAAAATGAGATAGGAAGCATTATACCTACAGTGTTTTTGAAGATTTCACTTCTACCACGTGTGAATTGCACACATGCTGTTTTTTTATTATTGTGATAGATGATGGCACGACTCACTGCGACAACTATTACATCTGCTCGCTGTACTTCGTGATCACGACGTTTACGCAGAACGGTGTCGGAGACATTAGGCCCAAGAAACATTCCGAGGTACGAAGCATTGACAACTAAAGGCTCCCGCAGGCAGGCGCGTCGCGACAATGCAACGCGATTTTGTTAGAACAATTTCTCTGAAGTTTTCATAGAATCTGTTCTACTAAAGTCGCGTCGTGCTGTCGCGTCGCGCCTGTTTGCGGAGCCTCCAAGGTACGGTTTCCTAGAAGAGCGATGGCCGCATTTAACGATCGTACATTGAAAGAAATAAGCAGTAAATAAAAAAGAAAAAACATTAATCTGAACTGCTTTAGACAGTTCCATAATTTGGTGATATCGTTCAAACCATTGAAATTTACTTACATTACTTAGTAATGGTGGTTTTCCTTTTTTTTGTTGTTTTTTTCAGTAAGTAAATAGTATGTTCAATCATTAAAAGTTACTGTTTTTAACCCCCGACAAAAACAGAGGCGTGTTATAAGTTTGACGTGTGTGTCTGTCTGTGGCATCGTAGCTCCCAAACGGCTGAACCGATTTTGTTTTTTTTTTTGTCTTTTACTGTTTTACAAACAGTTTCTTCTTACTGTAAAAAGTCTTAATGAAATCGCTTTAATGTGCTGTAGTAAGAAATTATTTTTTCAGTGTAGAGACGGCTGTCACGAAAACGATGACAGCGGCATAGATTTAAATCGTTAGATTCGCCCTACCGCGTCAAAAGATAGTCGCGTGTTTGACTTACCTAATGACAAATACTGGTGTAAATGACAGGTTTTCCTGACGGCCGATATAATGTGACGGAACTGCTTTTCTAGGAAACCAAAGCTTTAGTAGCAATTTAGGGCCTTTCTCCTGTCACGCATTTTTGCGCCTGCGTGTGATGTATCCGCAAACTCCCCGCGTCTTGCATGATTAGTCTTGCTTGGTATAATTATCTTTCATTACATCATGAATCAGTAAGCCGATCTGCGCAGGTGCTGTTCGTGGCGATGCTTATGATCCTATCGACGATGGGGTTCATGATATACGTGGGCGAGTTCTCCAACATCATCCAGTTCCAGTCCTACCGCTCGTTCAGCTTCTACAGCAAGTTACTCGAGTTGCAGGTACAGTCAGGGAAATTAAGTGTTAGGCAAATTGACATCCTACTTTAATTTGCCGGGTTATTACCATTTCACACAACTGTCAAAGAATCATAGTCGTGATTTGAATCTATAACAAATTTTGCGACTGACGAAGTAAATAAAGGTACAGACGCCAGCACATCAAGCTACCCGAAACTGTCAAATTTCCCCAATCAACTTTGAACCTTATGCTTTAGCGATAAAGTTGAAAATCTATTAGAAAAAAGAAAAAAAAGAAATAGAAATTACAAAATAGAAATAGAAATAGGAATAGGATATTGAAATAGAATTTAGAAATTTGACAGATTATAGTAGCTTGATGTGCTGGCGTCTGTACCTACCGAAACTGATGTGGTCCAATGTGCAGTATTGTAAGGTATAAAGGAACACAACTCGGAAACTACGAGTCGGATTTAAAAAAAATCTATTTGTGTGTCATATCATTGAGAGTGGTTGAAGGCTATTTAACATCACGCTACGACCCTTAGGAGCCGAGCGAAAAGACAAAATCAGAAAAAACGCTAAGCGAATACGAAATACTAGCGCAGGTGGGCGATGGTATGCAATGCGGTGGGTCAGGGGCCGAAATTTCACGCGGACTAAATCGCGGGCAGAAGGTCGTGGAGGGTAAAGATCAATGTGATTTTGACAGTGAGGCAGAGCAGGCCCCCGAAACAAAGACTTTTCTTCCCCCAGGCGTTTATGAAGAACAACCGGGTTTCCCAAAACCTGGTGACCATCGTGAACAAGTACACTCTGCACTTGTGGCGGGAGAACCGAGGCTTGCAGATACCGCACTTCTTGAAAAGCGCACCTCTCTCCCTTCGACTCAGGGTCATGTCGGCCGCGTACCTGCATCATATCGCTAGGGTAAAGTATTGAAAGCTGATTGATGGCTTTCTATCTACTTAATCAACGAACCCCGAGTAGCTTTGATTGCTATTTGAATTTGAAGCCGACTCTTTTGTGACGATTTGTCGGCATTCAGAAGTTTCAAAATATCTAACAATGAAAAGTCCATGATTAGATTAGATTTTGGGAAAGCCCACAATTTCTTAATCAGATTTGCCTATTAAGTCATCATAGGTCAGGCTGTAGCAATATGTACAACACCCACATGCGAACTACGCGTCATACTGACGTCACGCAAAATCCTGCATCTCGCAAGCAATATACAACGGCCCGACATGAACCATCGGGCAGTTGCCCGCCGGAAACAACACCCATCTGATCGGAGGATCCTCCCTTTTTTATAGAGGATCCGGTAAGTGAACTTTACACCCTGTTCCTCACACCTCTATAGGCCGCACACGATCATACCAAAATCTACGGCTCAAAGACCACTTTATGCTGGCCCTTTTTTAAATCTGAAATTGGACTCCTGACCACGAGGCTACTATCTGAGACTTATCAAATATGTTTTCAGTGTTTTCTCATCATGCCGCACTAACTCAGGTATCAACTTTTCGCCCTGCATATGCTTGCTCAAAAACCCTCTGGGCTCCCCATACCAGTAGCATTATATATTATTAATATTCTCACGACGTCAGTAAACTGCGACTGCTCTCTTTTTTTTTTAAAGCATCATGTATTTGAAGCCTGCGAACCAGCTTTCCTGAGGCAGTTGGTTGGCTGCTTAAAACTATACACTTATAATGAAGGTAAATACGTACGGTCTACATTAAATGTAGGTACTGTTTATGTGTTAAGGCTAAAATTTGTACTGAAAATTAACCTATGGTTGCCGCGTTATAGACTAACATGGCAATAGCTGGCCCTTTCCCTAATAACTCTCCGTAAAAACCCGAACAATAAACTATGTATGGTTTTTCGTTATTAGAACATGTTGAGGATCACGATAGATATTGATTCAGGACTTTAAGTTTTTTAAATAAAAAATGTCTAGAAAATGTAGGTGGGTCAGTGACCGCAATTGCCATGCTAAAACGCGACAACTTTAGATAAGTTTAGTCCACTAACTTGATTTGGGATTTCCTCGTATTTAAGAATGTTTAACATTATGTTCAATTGTTATATTTTCTTCACACTTTAACACCCTTTCAACTTTGCAGCCACTTTTCTGACTAACCCTTCAGTGTACCTACCTCTTTTATAGTAAGTAGGTATCAGTAATAAATAACATTTCGGATATAGTGACAGACCATACCTTGTGAACTATTTTGGTAGGTATATAAAATGGTCGTTGTAACTCTTTAGGCATGTACGTCGTTAAGGAAAGTGAAATCACAGACTCCATGTACGTGATCCACACCGGCAAGGTTATGGAGACCTGTGAGGATCAAATCGAAGTCAGCAGCAGGGTGTATCCTTCTGGCTCGTACTTCGGCATTGTGAGTATAATACCTACCATACCTAATAAAACTCGAATCGGAAACTCCATTGTTTTATCTTTATCAATCAGTATATCTGCCTAGCCTTTTCCAACTATGTCAGAGTCAGCTTTCAGTCAATTTTTAGGGTTCCGTAACTGAAAAGGAAAAAACGGAACGCTTATAGGATCACTTTGTTGTCCGTTCGTCTGTCTGTCTGTCAAGATCCTTTTTCTCAGGAATGCATGGAGGTATCAAGTTGAAATTAATATCAAATACGTAGGGCGGTCCCTTGGAGCTCTAAAAAATCAAGTTTCTAAGTGACCACAATAAAAATACGCCCAATTTGCGACATATTTTGATACTCACGAATAAATCAAAACATAAAGGGTACTTCCCGTTGACCTAGAATTATGAAATTTAGAAAGGAGTAAGGTCTCATAGTACAACTAAAAAGTCTTTTTTTTTTGTTTGTAGTTTTATCACATAAAAAGCATTTTTTTTGCAATTACAAACTTACGTTTTCAGTTAAAGAATTGACCGTGACGTATATCGACGTATGGGAGAACATTTTCTCAACTACAAAGTTAAGTTAATTCTTGGGACAAATTCATCTTAACTACAGAACCCTTAATTGTGCGTGGTTCGACACGCACTTGGCTGGTTTTTATTTATAATTAATAAAACAAAATTTCAGTTACAGGGTTTACTACGCAATACCCCTTACACTCACTCGTATCAAACAATGATCAAGTCTCAGGTGCTCACTCTCAAACTCGATGATTGGGAATACTTGTTGCAACACTTTCCGAACAGCAGGGACACCATACATAAACACATGGGGAAACTAGGAGACAGCGATATGAATAAAAATTGGCCTGGGGGTCCTCCCAATGCACAACAAGCTGCCGAGTTCGAGCCAACATTAGAAATACTGGACGGAGGTCCTGGTCCCAGTCAGTATCCTCAAACTGAGAGGCATTTCGGTCGAGTATCTATAGTAGGCGTAGACCGAAATTATACTAGCGAACCTGATGCAGAAGAAACCAGAAGACAGTCCCATGAAGAAATGCGAGGTTTAGATAAAGTCGCTGTTGCAGAAAAATCTAAACTGGGCATCTTCGGACAAATTGCTAGCACAGCAAGAAAATTAATGGGAAGAGTATCTGACCCTGACCTGATAAACTCTGACGGCAAAGATGAGCTTTTATTTGAGGATGACGTGGAAGCAACGGAGGCCCTACTTGCGCAATTTGAAAAAGCAAGAAAAAAAGAGATGGAGGAAAGAATACTAAAAAGTCGCAGAAAGACTGTGCAAGTAGAAATCGGAAAACATATGTTCACTTTGGGTTTGAAGGAATCTAGTGAACAATTGGAGGGAATCGATTCTGAAACATTTATTATGCGCCCGCTCCGAATCAGTGATGAGCAGCAGGAGGTACAGAATCTAGGCCCCACAGGTGAACCCAAGATAGACAAAGAAATATCAGAAGTTGAACTTACCATAGATTTATCGCATTTACAGATTGATGATGAAACTGAGAAAGTTTCTAAATTGGTACCGCTTACATCTTCGAAACAATTGTTTTCGCCAACTGGAAGCGAAATACAAAAGACTGCACCTTCCAAACTTACATTAGATCATTCAGCAACTGATATTCCAATCACAACATCACCCTTAGCTGCTATGCCATCCAAATTTTACTATCCCGGATCTGAATCAGTTCGAGATCCTCAATCTACCGACATCACAGGTTCTCAGCTTGCTGAAGATGTTACGGAGACACCGCTAACGCAACTTTTCGTGACTGATATTAACGCACCTGGAACTGACACAGTTCTGAAAACTTTAAAAATACATTCTGAATCGGATATATCACCCTCAGAGGTGGGACTAACTGACGACAAGCTTGAAACAGATACCTCCAAACCTCCTGTTGGCACACCGACAATGCTTGACCTCGGGACGTCCCTTGGCACAAATACTGGAAGCAAAATAATGATTGCTGCAACTAAAGAGCGCAAGGCTTCAATTGCTTTAGATATGGAACCCCAGGCTCCATTTAGTATATCAAACGAGGCTGGACCTTCAAAATATGACGATATTTTATCCCGTACTGTTCCCGGTCCCGTGCTACCTCCAGACAGTAAGTCATTTTTTTTTTATAAGAAAACTCCGTGCGCGTTACTTATGTACATAGGGCACAGTGGAAATCTATGCCCCAGATCAGAGCTTTAGATAAAAATATAAATGGAATATAGTTTCTTATCCAGGTAATACATAAACGGCAACATAGGTTAAACACGAATTAAAATGTCACAAATGGCTTAGAATATTTCCTACAGCTATTTGCAGAATGTATTTATGCCCAGCATAATTCGCAGAATATTGCTTTTCTGTTCTCACGAAAAGGCTTTAGGAGTCATATCAAGGGGGAATATTCACTACTATATATGAATGATCAATTCAGATATAGGCGACAGTTGCTGCGGTTATTGGTAGCGAAAATATACAAAGCAGTATTAAGCTGTATTTGTGTGAACTTTAGCGGCTAGGAGTTAAACCACAGCGGCAGTGAATGTCGATTATCTGGATATGCTTTAAGAATCAGTTTTTACCTCAAACTCCATTACATTCGTATTGAAGTAGAAATGCTCTTTTTTCAGGTGACAATCCCTCGCAGTCGACACGTTCCTTGGTTAAGGATGATGACAGTGGGATAGGCAAACCCTTCGTCCGTGTGCATTACAAGGATGAAACGAGTGGAGAGAGAATCGAAGAGGATGAGGGAGAGGTCGACGTGGAGTTAAAACCAGCCAGAGTGATGACTTTGGACAGTGACGAGACCGCGTTCACGAGTACACCAGAAGTCAAGGAAGATGACGAGGAGGCATCTACCTCTGCGGCAAGTAAGGAGAAAAAGAAAAAGCCATTATATAAAAGGGAAACTATGGATTAGTTCGTAGATTCATACGTTTTATTTGTGACTGTTACGACTCTGGGTTTAATTATATTATATTAGAAGAAATAATAGAAATAGAGTACCTGTTTAATTGAGAGCACTGGTACTCAGTGATTACGGGCCCGACTGAGTTACTTTGTGTAAATATTTTCATCACCACTGCTCTCAAAACGGTGAAGGAAAACGTGAGGAAACCGGCATGTCCTAGAACCAAAAGTTCGAAAACATGTGACATTTACCAACCCGCACTAGGCCCGTGTGGTTCCCTCACGAAAAGCGGAGACCTGTCCCGGTGGGAACATTATAGGCTGATATTTAAGGTATACAAGAAATATTTAGTTATGATTATCGATCATATCCTGCTAGAGGCAAAAGAATAAGTGGCCAAAGACTTTATGGTATTCGTGAAAGCATATCGTGAAAGAATACCTAATTTCTATTATAGACGCTGCGAAGATTCCGCATAAAATTAAGCTTTGTTTTATATTATTTAAATTAGAGCTATAACTATTATTGTTAGATTTAGTTTTTTGTTTTCGTGTGTGTATGGTTTGGTTATAACAAACAAATTCTCTTTAGTTACAACCATGGCCGTAACATTAATTTTATTTTAGTTTGGTGTGTTATTTATTTATGTTTACTTTGAGTACTTATGTAACAGTGCCATCCAAAAGTTAGTTGACATTTTTACCAGTTCAGCTGTGTCCACATTATGATTTAAAATAAAATGTTAATCAGGTAATTCTAAGTGATTACCTGATTATTTTTTATGATAAATCGTAGGTCAGCAGGAACAGGGTGTTTCATTCGTAGACGTAGTGTACACTTCAAACATTTGAAACTAGATTTTGAAATCATAATGTGGCATCACAGCTGACATGGAAAATGTCTACTTTTTGGGGGCTGTTAAGGTATACTTTTGAGTTTTAGGGATGATTTTTCAATCATCTGGGGGCCTAAAAAGGCCACTGGCAGAATCATAAAAGGATGATATTATGAATCATAATGGCAGTTAACTGTTAAGTTAATCGTATCAAATCCCATTGGTGAAGGATTTTTCAGTTAAGTTTTTTGTCTGTGCTAAAATACCAATCAATCCAATCCAAATCCAATCCCAATCTCTTTGATTATACCTACGTAGTGCAGCGAAAAAAAGAAAAACACGGACTGTATTCGCTATATTATGATTAATAATGTTATCCTTTTATGATTCTGCCAAAGTGGCCGTTTAGGCCCCCTAGGCTGATAACTTTATTCGAGGAATAATTTTTAAGTTTTGACAATTATTTTATACAAAAACTGGCAAACGTCAAAAATTGAAAAATCAACCCTTAGAGATTATTAATTCTGATGGAAATATAGGTATACATCAGCTAATTAAAATTAGCTGTTACATTGTTTTTTTCTCTAATAATAGAGGAAAGTAAGTAAATGTGGGCTAGTGCTTTAATATGGGCTAGTAAGATTTCTCAAAAACCTACAATCGAAAGACGCAACAAACTACGATCGTCTATCGCATTCATTCGCTCTAACATCGCACTCACTCATTCTCGTCAATCGCGCGCGAGTTGTCGCCAGTGTCGGCCATACTTGTGTTGCTGCTGTTGAAAAATTTTCTGCGGTACGTATCAATGTGTTATTTAATTAATGAAAATTAGGTCTAAATACTGTAACTATGTGTTTTATTGCAGAATATAAGTTTAATATTATGATTTTCGGTCGATTTATTGCTTGCTATATATGATTTGTAAAGTACATGATCAAGTTGATTTTAGTAAAGAATTTCGAATATGGGCTAGATGAAGAAGATATCTAATTTGATTCAGATAGTGAACCAGATGCTACAGGAAGAGAGGCTCCTGACACTGCCGATGCAGCGTGTAAGTTTGGTCAGGAACTTTTTTTCCAAAAACGCAGCAGGAGAACTGTGGGTCAGATATTTAATGTGTCAGCTCTGGACACATAATGACTGTGCTGGGCCAGAATATGACACCTGGATATGTAATTTTTGTAAGTAAGTTATGTGATTTCTTCCATCTTACAAAGCAATTTCATCTCTTATAAGAGAAATATTTATAATTGTTATTTTCGTACATGATATTATAAGTTTCTATTTGTAGCCCATATTTGAGTATCTGTTCCATATTTAGCGTCTATTTTGATATTTTGTTTAATGCTCAATAAAATAATATATTATAATATTAAGAACATAAGATTATTACTTAGCTCTTTAAAAATGTATGTGTGATTATTTTGACGTCAATAAATGGTTAATTTTTTAATAGTTTTTTATTTTTGAGGCAAAAACAAAATGGTAGCCCATATTTGGTTACTTTCCTCTATTAATAAATTACGTAAAGTTATCGGTACTTTTCTTCAATCACTACAATACCACCAAAACATCCGATGAGTATGTTTTAGCCGTAGTTATCTGCGGGATAATTGCGTTACACTCTAACTGTAGCATTTCATTTTGACAGGTCAACTAGTCATATTTATTACATTGTATGTTGTTGAGCGGATAATTTTTTCGAACATAATTACGAAAAAATGAATTACTTCCAAATGAATCCTTCAAAATGATTCAGATTGAGATTGATAGTATGTTGCGCAATAAGGGACAAGTTAGGCAAAAACATGGTCGCTTCGATTGCTAATAATAAAAGTTCTAACAAACTAGCAGATGTGTAATTTATTTCATTACAACTACCCCAAAAATGGTGAAGGAAAACACATCGTTTGTTTGCTACCTAATGACTTAGGTAAGTGTTGATTTAGGTATACCTACAAAGTCCTTATAATATGCTGTCTCATCGATAGACAGATGATAATCTATACTAGCTTTACTACAGGTCACATCTCTGCCTAACCGTCGAAAATTACAGGCGTGATGTTAGGTATAGGTACAATTTCTACGCTAGGGGGTCTAACATCCGGGTCAGCGGGATTGTCCGAAAGGGTTACCGCTGGCCCGGAACATAAAGGGCTAAGGAAGGAACACGGGTGGGTTTTAGTCAGTAAGAGTCTGACACTCCCTTCCGCTCCACCCAGAGCGGGAGGAGTCATTTGATGATTTCCCATCCTGAAAAAAAAAAGGTGGTCTAACATCATGTGCTGAACCCATGGTTTCAGTTTGCGCGTCGATGTCCCTGCCAGCTTGATGATTATGAGATGTGTTTATTACCTACCTAACTAAAAGATTGCTAGCTTCGATGGATCCTTTTCATATTCAACGATTATCATACTATACACCACAGATATACATAAAATACCCTTTTAAACCTAAACATTATTATATTAATAACTTCCAACATGTTTTAAATCCATCAAGATTTAACGACTGGCACTAACGTACTCTGGAAGCCATAAACTTGTGCTAAGAGATCTTATAGTAAAGTAATTCGCTCATAAAATCATGTAGCAGCAATAAATAATGTACCTATTTATGTACATAATATTTACGCAAGACTTATGTAATCCACATAGTATTATGTGGATGATCTTCGAAATAACTAGTAATAGGGGCCCATGGCTAAATAATAACAGCCGCACAGCTCGATCGATCAGGTTAAGCTACGCTTGCCGCGGTTGGTCTGTGGATGAGTGACCATCAAAACATACCGCGATTCCTCCGTGCTGCGGAAAGCACGTTAAATCGTTGGTCGGCTGTCATTCGTGTATCATTGACAGTCGTTACGGGTAGTCAGAAGCCAGAAAGTCTGACACCAAGTCTTACCAAGGGGTAAGACGGGGGGGGGGGGGGTAACTGGTTTGTGGACGACAGATAGGCAATCGATCCATGTAAAATACTGGTATTCAGCTGAATCCGACAATGAAGCCGACATAAAGCCAAAGTCAAAAAGTCAATGCATTTATTTCAAATAGGCACATAAAAGGCACTTTTGAACATCAAAAATAACAGCAAATAGAATTGATTCTAGTCGCCCATTCCAAAAGGTAGTTTTCGTATGGAGAAGAACGGGAAAGAAACTCCACCGTTACTCTTTTAAAATTCTTTCAATATTTAGCATACATTTTATATAATCATAATATGTGAAGACGATGCACCTATAGTAAAATTACTATACCACAATAGGTAAAAGAATTAAAACTGAAACCATGACATAAATTAATTATCTGATAGATACATGGTGCTCACATATTTACAAACATGGTAAAAGTAAACGATTTTCATTTAAATAAAAAATAAAAAAATTACAAGTAATAAGTCAGGGTGTGAGTTAAGTAGTTACAGAATGTAAATCAATTTAAATAAAAAAAATAATAAATGTACAATTAAATTAGCAACCCGTTTGATTTTGTCTAGACTCTAGATTGTCCTATGAAGCAGGACCAGCATGTTTCCAAGCGTTCTTATCTTGGATATAATCTTCTAATGTATAGTATGCTTGTTTACAAAGTGTACGTTTAATGTGAGTTTTAAATTTTCTTTCATTTAATTGCAATATATCACAAGGTATTTTATTGTAACATTTAACACAGTACCCCATAAAAGATGTATGTACCTTGGCTAATCTGAAAAATGGTCGATGTATTTTATCTTTATTTCTAGTATTAAAATTATGTCTATCGCTTATTTTATTAAAAAGATGTAGATTTTTTCTTACATACCTACATAATGTTTTCATAAATGAATTGGCAAGGTACCGTCATAATATTAATCCTTTTAAAAAGTTCCCTGAGAGATTCGCGGCGACGTAGATTATAAATGGCTCATAGTTGAGAAAAAGCTAGCAGATGATGATGTTCTTCGAAATAACGTCAAATAATTTATGGAAAAGCACAAATATTTACCTACTCGATTTTAATGACTGCGCGGCGCAGCTTACGGTTATTTTAGTATTATATTGGAAACGCAAAATACCAATTAATCTTGAATAACCAATTTAAAACACATCTCTGTGACGCTTCAGAAGACATGGTTAAGGGGCTTATATGACCTAAAGCGCGGTCACTGTCGGACTGCTTATAAAAGAAAGAGAAGCGCGATGACATAACACTGGTAATTTATTGCAAAATATGAAGCAATTAATTTAATTACAAAAAATATATTGTTTGGACTAAAAAACTAAAACACTAGTATTTTAGTATGTTGCTTGAAGAATAATCTGACAAAAAAACAGAATTATTGTATGTACAGTATACCTATATTACTATTTTTTTTTTTGTAAAAAAAGTTTTTAGATGTATCTTCATGATTTTTTTCTATCGTGCCAAATTAGTTGTACCTATTATGTTTTCAACACACTATCTACCTAGCATATTAGTATATCCTGAAAAATATCATATATTTTTCTGATTTAGTTTACTGTAGTCAATCATATACTTTAATGTTTCTAAAACTTGCGTCTTTTATGTTTAGGTCCTGTAAGCCCCTTCATGATATTTTATTTTTGTAAAGCCTACAAACTTGAAAACTTAAGTTCATTATTACTTTTGCCCCATATAGGTAAATATATATAATATTTTATGCAAAAAAATTAACTCAGTCTGTTACCTTTACACGCCTTATGGCTTGTACACACAGGCCTGTGTGTACGAGCCTTTAACGGCTGAACGATGAAATGTAGCACACACGTACAGAGAAGCCAGCACATCAAGCTACTACAATCTGTCAAATTTCTTTATTTTATTTTCAACTTTATCGCTAAAGCATGAGATTCAAAGATGATTGTGAAAATTTGACAATTTCGGGTAGTTTGATGTGCTGGCGTCTGTACATCACAGCGAAGACCAGGGGCCTAAAAAGGTCACTTTGGCAGAATTATAAATGGGCCTAATGAGCCAGAATCATAAATGGGCCTAAAAAGGTCACTTTGGCAGAATTATAAATGGATAACATTATGAATCATAATGGACATTTAACTGTTAAGTTAATCGTATCAAATCCCATTGGAGAAGCATTTTAAAGTTTTTTTTTGTCTGTGCTAAAATACCAATCAATCCAATCCAAATCCAATCTCCATCTCTTTGATTATACTTACGTAGTGCAGCGAAAAAACGGAAAACACGGACTGTCTTCGCCATATTATTATGATTCATAATGTTATCCATTTATAATTCTGCCAAAGTGACCTTTTTAGGGCCTAAGACATAAGATACTTTTTTATTCCAGTAGTACGTTCCCGTGCAATAATTTCTCATATCCACACGGGCGGGTACGCGAGCGAAAATTAGTCCTGTGTAAAAATGTCAGGTTAAATGCATCGCTCTGAAATGTTGGCAATGTTGCAGCGCCATGACGTCCGCGGCGAAAAAATAAGAATGTATTGACGTTTTTAGCGCAAGAAACATAAAAATATCACGCAACGCTGTGTTCAACAATAAACATGTTACGTAAGACGATATAAGAAAACACTCGCATCAGCACAATCATCCTCCTGATCTTTATTATTTATTTATTGTTCCCCCGACCCACCGCATCGCATCGCATCGCCTGCCCGCGCTATTACTACGTTTTCACTCAGCGTTCATTCTCACTTGTTTGGTTTTTGCTCGGCTCCTAAGGGTCCTAGCGTGATATAAATAGCCTACAGCCTTCCTCTAGAATTGGGCCATGGAATGCAAAAATATTTTTTCAAATCCGACTGGTAGTTCCAGAGATTACCCCCTACATACAAACAAACAAACTCATTACTATTATTATCGATTATGAGTCGTTTGTGTCCCACTGCAGGGCGAAAGCTTCCCTTCCCTCCTTCCACTTATCCCCGTCTAGGTACTTCTATTTGTAGCCAATCTTTAAGAAAAGAGTCGAGTCCGTCCTCCCATCTCCTGCCTTTACCAAATTTATTTGGAATCAGTGCAGCACGTCTTTTCGTTTCATCACTTTTAGGCGTCATCTCAGAATTTAAATTCTTCCTAAGCATTTCATCCTTCACAAAATCCATCTAACCTTGCCTTTTTTTTCCTGGATGGGAATTCATCAAATGACCCCTCCCGCTCTGGGTGGAGCGGGAGTGTCAGACTCTTACTGACTAAAACCTACCCGTGTTCCTTCCTTAGCCCTTTATGTTCCGGGCCAGCGGTAACCCTTTCGGACAATCCCGCTGACCCGGCAGGCTTTGGCCCTACCGGGCCCCTTCAATTGATGCTGACATCTCTATGAGGCGCGCGTGGAACACGTACGCGCCGTCCGGCATGGGCCTGGTTCTGATCGGACGGTGAGCTACCCATTACTCTCCGTCCGCAGGCCTGCGCCTACGGTGGCCTGGAGTCGTCACGCGGCTCCCGACGCCCGGAGCGTCTCCCGCGGCGGCTGGGACGGGAGGCTCTCTCCCTCAGCCATCCCGCCACCTCCTTCGCTAGCATGACTGCTTCGCAGAAGCAGGCGACTTCCTCCCACTCCCTCCCGCTCCGGACCATGGCTTGAACCAGTGCCGGACGCGAGACGTCGCCGCCGCTTCCGATCGCCTCTACGAGGAAACGGCGGTGCTCCGCCCAAACCGGGCAGACCTCCGCCGTATGCTCCACCGTGTCCACTGGGCGATCCTGGTAATGGTGACACCCGGGCGTTTCCCTCCGCCTGATGATGTGCAGGAACCTCCCGAAACATCCGTGTCCAATGAGGACCTGCGTCAGGCGGTAGTTAACCTTGACTTAAAATAATTTACTGCCTCGTTGATCTGGATTAATGGCCGGTTGGCATGCATTAGGCACGCCCTCTATTACATTAGCAAAATGTGGGTGTACTATAGGCAGATTACGTACACCTCTGCCCAACCTGAACTTAACCAGATATCATTCTCACTTACCTCGTTATTTTGTCTTCTTCTCCCTGTCTTTGTCAGCCTTGTCCCACGCCTTGCCTTGTCACATTTTCCTCTTCATGTGTCCCTTGTTACCTGTCACACTGTCTTCTACCCCCCTTTTTATTAATACTCGTACCACCCCCAAACATTATAATCTATGCAACTTACTTTTGTCCCCAGTGACTTAAAAATAAAAGTCACGCATTCTAAAAAAGCCTTTATTACAAAAACTCTCTTAGCTCATAACAACGATATAAAATCCGTAACAAGATGATTTGTACCGAACATCAACAATTATTAGCTAAAACAATAACATTGCTTTGGTATTAAATAATTTCCATCTAATATGATGTCTTTCACGACTTTATTTATATTGGAATGCCCAGCACTGTTAACACATGTCACTGCTGACTGATGTTTAGAGTATTCTGTGCGACCCCCGTAGTCTTGTTCCATGGTCTTGAGGTATTTAAATGCTTGGGTGTACATTGGTTAACTTAGGATTAACTTATTTACTAAAATTACGGTTTCCTAAATATTACACGTTTTTATAGCGTTTTTTGACCGCCATCTTGGATTGGTCTCTAGTCTGAGTTGTTTCTGGACAGCTTCTGTAATTTGAAAAAAACATACTATTTAATAAATAATCCAGAATATTAGAGCTAACGGTGCGGTCCCGCCACCCGCACTGTGAGACCGGCGTCATTTTTGCGATCAGTAATTCTAGTTTCTATTTCCAGCGACAGTATTTCAAAATAATTATAAAACTACAGAAAACTACATTGACGTCATCCTGTACTCCAAATTATATGACTTTTATACTTTATTTCAATTCTAAATAAAAGATACTGTAGAAATATTTGCAGAGTCTTTAAATGTCGCAATAATCCGTTATTTATGTTTTAAATTCCCTGCGGTTACAGTCACAACTATTTGTGAATAAAATGTCGGGAACATCAAGAAATTCTGACGTGCTCGTGTCTGTGGGTGTTTAAGAATACTTGCTTTTGATGATTCTAATATTAATGTGGTTTGCAGCCGCTAGCTGGAATTTACTTAAAATCAAGACCTTCACGATCTCCAATAATGAGAAGAGTTAAATTAAACAGCTTGCTATACCAATGTGCCAATAAACCTTGGATTTGCGAAGTTAATAATTCGAATTAGTATAAAGCATACACACACTTCACAATGAAATTTCATGCCCACATTTACATAGTCGAATTATGTAGATGCGAATCATGTCAAGTGCTCCACATACGCTTAACATACGGACAGTTTACGACCTGTAATATTAACCATGACGACTCGTTGACGTTAATCATTGACGAAATGACGATTCGTTATTATTAACCAATGACGACTCGTAAAAATAACCGCTGACTACTCGTTGCTTGTTACCATATAGGTATGCCTCGATGTTTTAACAGTTTACGACTCGTTGCTATTAACCTCTAACGACTCGTTACTATTGACCGTTGACGTCTCGTTATGATTAACCGTTGACGACACGTTGTTGTCAACAGTAGACGATTCGTTAATATTAACTGTTGACGACTCGTTGTTGTCAGCAGTTGACGATTCGTTGGCCGTCATTTGGGATGCATAATAATAATATTATTATCTACGACACGCTTGTAAATATTTGTTGCTAACCAATGATTTCAAAAATAGTAATATATATCATGTTGCTAACACAATCGTCGTAGCATTGTTCGCAGTTTTCGCCAGTAAATCACAGTAGGTTTAAGGAATCTTGATAGTTTACTATTAAACGATGCCGATGTAAAAAAATAAATGAGTAATTATATGATTAAAATATCGATCAGTGATAGATATTTATATATTATGGCGTTAGTGAATCATCATTGGTTTTTTTTTACACAAAAAACATTGAAAAGTATAATAATGCATGAAAGGAATTAGGTTTTACGATGATTGGAGTGGGCCGACCTGCCCCGTGGAGCAGTGGTGGCCCAGTGGTATCGGCCGCAACATACGAGTTGTAGGTCGCAGGTTCGAACCCCAATAGGCGCTTTACTTTGTGTAAATTATTTCATCACCACTGCTCTCAGAACGGTGAAGGAAAACATCGTGAGGAAACCGGCATGTCCTAGAACTAAATATTCGAAGACTTGTGACATCTACCAACCCGCATTGGGCCCGCGTGGTGGATTACGGCCCACTCCCACTCACTGAGAGGAGGCCTGTGTCCCAGCAGTGGGAACATTATAGGCTGATTATGATGATGATGATGATGACCTGCCCCGAATCTTCCTGAGTCTAAATTTCACTGACTTTAGGACTTCATTTCATAAGATTTCGGTTAAAGCCCAGAAAAAAGGAAAAGCTTTAAAATAAAATCAAACCAAACACATTCCTTTAAAAAGAATGAAACAAACTTAGACATGTAGGGATCCAGCAGTTTCTATGCGTCAAGTATTTGCCTTTCACATGCTGAGCTGGACTCCCAGTTGGTGCAACCTTGAGACGCTCACCGCACGATCACTATATTTATTTAAGTATGTTTTTCTTTTATTTTGCGTGTTGAATATTGGCACCTTCTTTTTACATATATTAATGTAATTTATTATCATTTAATTATTTTTTGAGTGTTGTCCTGTCTTTTCTGTGACTGAATAAATGTTTTATCTATCTATACCAGTATATTTCAGAGATTTGGGAAAAGACTTTATTTAGGAACAGATGCACATATATAAAATACGTAATACGTATAGAGATAGAGCCTGAAAACGGACGGACGCTGTAAAACGGCTTTCAAAATTCACAGTTTCGTAACTACATTATGTTTTATAAAGCTTCACCGATGCCGATACAAAGGCCTCTACATTCTAGATCTTGTATGGCAGTCATGAGATCTGTTTGTGTAGTTTATGTGTTTTTAACAACGGCTAAATTATCTTTAATGTATCAACAACACTGCACGATCACGTCAATCCCCGCAGATGTTCTCTGAGTAAACAAAGTAAAACCTTCGACACCGGCCCGTTAACAATTCACAGATTTTTAATCACGCGTGTATTGGAGTTGGCAACGAAAAGCTATAATATAAATTTCATTTCATTCCTCTATTTTCAACACCGTGGCAAGGTATTGACGTCGTCCGTTGCCCCAATGATTGATTGCAATCGTTAACCAACCTGTCACTACTTTTTCTATGCGTCTTCTTAGATTTTGCTTGCGGCATCCATCTTCCTGCGTCTATTACGATTTACGTCATTCTAACTATTGTTTTTAACATTTATCGGTTCTTTTTTTGTATTTACTGTTTTAAAATGAAGATTAATTCAAATATAAATAGACGTTGAAGCTTTTTTTAAAATTTGGGGACACTTTGCTATCGTATTTTAAACTGCGTCGTCAAGCGTTTTGATGTTGTATTTTTAAACTTGTTTTTGTTGATTTTATCTCGCGTAGCGTTGATTTTAAATCTAAATTCTAATTAGTATTTTTGCTGTCACTTTGTTTAGTCTATGATTTATTTTGTAAATTCTGTAATGCAAGTCCATTAGACGTATCGGCTTTGGAATAATAAACCACATTCTGTGTCGTTTGCATAACATCAAACGTTTCTCTGGAATCACGTATGATTGTGGGCGGTAAGTATCTAAGTAAATTGCCTGCACAATATTGTTTAGTCTGTACAACGTAATGTTTATTACAAAAAGCTCTCAGTCGAGCGGAAAGAGAATTGAAAGCAGGCATCGACGGATATTCAGTGTGTTTACAATGAAAATGATCTAAGGTTGCCTAGAACTATTAACTTTTTGGAAAAAATATGTTTGTGAAGTTATTATTAATAAAATTCTCTAGAGATAATAACATGGTTCTAAAAAACCTGTACCCACAGTCTACTTGAAATATTACAATAACATTGTTTCCTCTACACTAAGCCTATCAAACTGATGTTTTAATTTAGTAATGGTGACTGTAAATTTTCTGTTATTCGCGAATCTTTTATTGAAGACTTCTTTTTATATCTTTTAAACGCGTAAAAAGTAACATGAAATGTAATCATGTATACAGTATGTTGGTGTGAAAATGTTCAACGAAAAGTTATGCCTAACGTTTTGATTAGTGCGTTACTGCTTGCTTACACGTCGACGGCTGAAGTTTTGTTTTGATTGTGTATAAGTAAATGTGTTTGCATTGGTCCAAACGTTTGAAATCATCGATCATCGTTCGTTCATTTATCATCAGATCCCTGACTTTGTTCTACGGTTATCGTAGCGCAGAGTAGGAGACCTCGTCAGCAGCTGACATGTTTACAACCGTCCAATTCGACCCGCGTTTTAGTAAAAAAACAATTGGAAAATACACAATTTTTATCGAAAGCTTCGTATATCTTATGGGTTTATGACTGGCCATTCAGTATTTGAGTTAGATTATTTCGGTAATTTTAGACGCGAGAATGTTATGATTTCTGTGGAGAAGCCGCAGGCGCTGGTGGGCGAACTATTTTAGATATCCGACGTTCAATAACGTAATGGTGTACGAATCAACTGCGATGGTTTCGACACCGAATGTTTTCGTGGCGTTTGTTATTTTAACATTGATCATCATAAATACTTTTAATTTAGAGTAACTAAATATGTTTGGCACTAATTAGTTGGCGCGTTCTTTATTTGTTTTCTATGGAAACTGTTTTTATTTTATTTTGTGCAATCACTTCCACACAAACAATTGCATTTGTTTTCTTTGCTATGCGTTTTTTGTATCGAAAAGAACTGTGGGTGGATTTTCTGGTGATTTATAAAGGACTTGCAAAACTTACAAAATTCCCGAAGTCATAAGCCCGCGCGATTTCAATATTTTCAATGTTAAGTTACGCACTTTTAAAATCACTGAAGAAACGTAGAAGAAAAAATATAAGCACCTCAGAACATCCCGGAGTAGAGTAACCAAAGACTGGCGAGGAGTAGCACCAGGATGAGATACGTGGCGATGAGGCTGGTGGTCTCGTGGTATGGCATGATGGCTACTGATCCTGACACCTTCACCGGACAAACAGCTCCAGGGAACTGAACTCGCTGGAGATACACCGTCGCCTACGTACGCCACACCTACTTACACGCCACAGATTTTCAACATTTATAAATATGAGTGTACGTTAATAGATTGTCCGTATAGTGACAGGTGGCTCTGATTTTGCGGAAAATTAACATTGCATGGCGGTACCAACTGACGACTGCGCGAATCCGAATTGGAATTTTGATTTTCAGCTTCTAGAATGTCCTTGCACTGATGATAACTAACTTAATTAATATGACGATTATCACATATCACGGGACACTGACAAACCTCACAAAGATGGAGTTTAGAAGACAGTGGAGTAGAGAAGCCACAGGAAGAAGAGAAGGATGACGAGGATCATGTAGGTAGCGGCCAGGTTGATCGTCTCCGCGTTGATCGGCATGGTTGCTATCTAACGGAGCAGGTTGGACTGATCGCTGCAGGATCTTCCAACCGCTTGAATCAGCAATTTGCGTCAGAGCACAGGGCCCAACTTCGTATGGCAGGATGTTCCAGATTTGTTGTTTTATTCTGTTGAAGTTGTCGGAAAAGTTGCAATTGCTTGAGCAAGCAAACGGAATCCAGCGGAGAGGTATGTAACAGACTGAACTTAAAAAAGGCTCAGCCTGATAAAGTTCGGTTACAATTTTTTTCTCCCAGCTTTCCAGTGGATAGGCACTATCTACTAGATACCGTAGGTAAAATGGATCAGAAGTTGCATGATCTGTAAGATAAGTTAACTCTATTATCAAGAGGGGAAAAACCGCAGTAATCTTAAAAAAAAAAAGAACTGCTTGATTGAAAATCAAGTCAAAACTCAATAGGAATCAAGTCGAAACTCAGTAGGAAACTGTAATTCATCATCAAGATCTGCCTAGCCTTTTCCCAACAATGTTGGGGTCAGTTTTCTGTCTAGTTGGATGCAGCTGAGTACCAGTATTTTACACTGAGCGACTGCCTATCTAACTTCCACAACCCAGTTAGTGGGTAACACGATTACACGATACCCCTTGACGAGACTTGTCATCGGTAATTATGAAACAGTTATTGATCAATTGAAAGTTTCCAAGCTTAAATAAATTATTTAACGGCACTTAGCACTTTGGAAAAGAGCAGGATTAAAGAAAAACGATAACTCAAAACGCACCTGAAAGCATCATCCATTATCTCGGCTAAAACATTCTCGCACTGAGAAAAATATTTCTAAATGATGTTAGTAGGTAATCTGAAGATTATATTTTTATTTTACTGCAAAATAATTATCACACCATTCATTAAAAGAACGCATATATATTTGAAAAAGCTTTATTTCAAGCAAATGACACCGAATTGCCAGTCCTTTGAAATTTTCGTCATCTCACGAATTATGTAACAAACGCGGCATCAATGATTCCAGTGTTATTTTCGATACACAGTCACCACACACTTTAGTACGCTCAGTCACGGATCCGAAGATTTTACGAAGCTCAAAAAGCTAGATTTTGTAACACTTTACTTACTTCTAGTCCTTAGAATGCTGAATATAGGAGCCAGAGGGAAACGAGGAGCAGCAACAAGATGCAGTACGTTGCCACTAGGTTGACTCCTTCGTGTGAATTCATGGTGTTGTGTTGCCTCGTACGCGTTACAGATGAGATTGAGAACAACTCTGAGGGGCACGGCCTCATATACATATTATATGTAATTGTTTAACGTGACGAATACGTTCTATTTTTTGTTTTTTGGCGACGTATGTGATTAATTGGCTGTCTTGTAAAAATTCCTCGTTGTTTAAGATTCGGCATTTATTTAAAAATTAACGCTTTGTCCCTTTTGATTTTGTTTACATACGATTTTGGCATTGGGAGAGATTAAAATAATTTTGAAGTTTGGTTGATTTGAATCATTGTTTAGGTACTAACAGTTTTCTTTTCGTTTTTTTAAAGCTTCGGGTGACTTGCCTTTTAAATCGCATTGTTTTTGTTTTATTATGATGTGTTCATAATAACCAGATGTTTATTACAGACGCGCTAGCGCATAAATGATGTCTTCAGCTTCTTTTCCAACAAGAATGTTTGTGTTACTTTTTTCTGGAATAATCGTGAAAATTATCGAAAAACTACAAAATAAGGTAGAAAAATTAATGTCTGGAATTCTCCAGCGCTGCCGAGTCCGTGCCTGTCTTCAATTCACATGTATTATGATAGACCGGGCTATTTCCGCACTGGATGGAGCTTCGATTGTACGCGAGAAGCTTAATCCGACCGCGTACCATGCACTCGACATTTTTTCGAATTGCGACGGAACCACACCGGTATTGCTGAATGTTTATCACTAATCGATTATCGGAATTCCATCTTTATCTTTATCTTTCATCTTTTTTTCCGTTGTAAGTCGTAAGTTAATTTTCGTCGCGTATGTTGAATTTCTTCAGAAAACAATCTGTGAAGAGTTTCGGTCAAATATTAGGTGTATTTACTAGTTCAATATTTATAGGGTTCAACTTATTAAAAGAGAAGGATTCTAATAAAAAACAAAAAATAAACTTCTTTTTTTTAGAAGTCGCGTCGGTCGGCGTCTTTATTAAAACTTACTGAATTGTTCTGCTGCACATTGACTTCTGAAGTCAACATGGTTGATGTAAACCTGTATGATGCTGGGCACTATAAAGTAAAATACCTTCTACAGTACCCGGCGATAAATATTGCACATCGACCTTTACCTTTTTTGTATTTTATACAAAGAATAAAAATAATTATCAAAAGAAGCAAATCATTTGTTTTAACAGCTCCTAATAGATACCGGACTGTTTGTATTTCGTGTGACAGAGATAACGCTCTACGAATCCGAAATTAGCCGATTGTCTCTTTCCAAAGATCGATGTGCAATATTTATCGCCGGGTACTGTACGCTATAGTGGCCAGCTTTTCAGTCGTTCCATATTCAATAGATTCTGGTAAGTATTCAGCTGCATCCGGTTAGATGCTTCCAGCACATCGCAATGTGTCTACTACTTCTCAAATATTCCAAGACATCACACAAACCGCTCCTATTCGCATTCAAAATTCCTGAAACTAAACCCATTAACCATATGAAACGTCTCAAGGCGCCAGACTGCGCATAATTCCTGTTTGCTAGCGACATAGTCATTATGTTAGAGTCGCTGAAAAGTGGAAGACCAACTGTCTGTCTGCATTGTTTGAACTTATGGCCTAAAATCTTATTACACTGCTCTAAATTTAGGAGTTAGGAGATGTAGACGAGTCAGGAAGATTTCAATTCCAGCTTAATTATTTGAAAAAAAAAATGGTTGTGGTTTCAAACCCGGGCAAGAATCAATGTCGCTTTTTTAATTTATATTTATGTACAGTCAACAAAAGAAATAGGTAAGTATGTATGCGGAATCGTCGGATATAGCTGAAGTTTAGTAAGAAACCGATGGATGTTGTCAACTGAAATTGATAAATGAGCTGTTTGCTTTCTATTAATAAAATTAAATCTTATTCGAGAACATCGTTTCTAACTATATCCGACGATCCTGCATACTTATCTCTATTGTTGACTGTACATACTTTCTAATTTATCTTGGACTTCGGTGAAGGAAAACATCGTGAAGAAATCTGAATAAATCATAATCAGCCTATAATGTTCCCACTGCGGGGACACAGACCTCCTCTCTGTGTGAGAGAGAGGGCTGTAATCGACCACACAGGCCCAGTGCTTAGTATAATTACCCGACTACGGCGTAGCAAAAAGGAGGGTTATGATTTTGACTGGTACGTATGTAGATATGTATGTTCATCTGTTCCCTCATAACTTCAAAAGTTCTTATAAAAATTTGACAAATGAGGTATCGTTAGAAGCGTCTTGACCGTCCGCTGGTTATATGCTATGTGACGTCACACTAAATTCAATATGGCGCCCTCTAGAAGACATAAAGTAATGAATTTAAAAATAAATATTTTGGGATGGTGCCTTGTCCCCATCAAGTAAAAGGGCTTAATTATCACATTTCAAATATATCAATATTACTGAAATAAGCCCCAAAATAATTAAATTAAAAAAGTTAAACTAAAACCCGACTACTGAAAAGGATGAAACAAGAAAGTACCTCCTTCCCGTGGTCACGACATGTTACCTTGCTTATAGTTATAAGTATGTATACTGTTGGAGCTGCTGAAGATTGTAAGACTATCTTTGCATTGTATAAAATCAATTTTCTTTGTTTTGTATAATTGCATAGCACAGCTATGTGAGTTCTATGTACCCTATAGCTACCATTTACCGGGTAATAATATGTCTTTCATTGACTCGAATGTGCCCTGGCAGCTGATAGTATGTCATGCTCACTCAAATGTCTCGCTGACGGTGGCGTGTGTGTTGGATCATTTAGCTCCCTTCAAAATGGTTGAGCTGAATGGTGCTGATTTATGCGTCATGTTCGTGAACGGGCGCCGTCAGTTGGGGCTGGTCATCATTTAGCTGCCTCGGCTTATTTTTAATTATTTTAATTTTGGATTGTTGTTTGTTAAGTACTATTTGTTGTACTCTGGACGCTTTTAACGCGTACGTCTTTTTTAATTTTTACATCGTTCTCACATTATATAATTTTAATATCAAAAGTAATGATGTAACTAATATTTTTGTAAAATATGATTTAAAAAGAGTGTCCATGGAGTTTCTTGCCCGTTCTTCTCCATAGGTACCTACGCTTTGGAATGGGCAACTAGCTTCATATTTTCTGACTGACCGACTTCTTGACAATTCAAAAATGCCTGTAAATGGTTTAATTGAAATAAATGCTTTGAGTTTGAGTTTGAGTATGTTAGTACAGCGGCATGCGACCACGGAAAGGTACTCAGTTTCATCCTTTTCAGTAGTCGGGTTTTAGTTTTTAAACTTATTTTCTATATAGATAAGTTTGAAATCGCCAATCTGCCTTGAGCAAGCGTGGTGATCAATGTATTGCCTTCTCTATATAAGAAGAGGCAATGTATTGCCTTCTCTATATAAGAAGAGACATTTGCTCTGCAGTGGGACAATAATAGGCTGGTATTATTATTATAGCTTCTGCCTGCGACTTCGTCCGCGTGAAATTTACCCGTCGCATCGCATCGCCTGTCCGCGTTACTACTTCGATTTTGCTTAGCGTTCTTTCTGACTTTTTGTTGTTTTTGCTCGGCTCCTCAGGGTCCTAGCGTGATGTTATTCTGATCCTATAGCCTTCCTCAAGAGCTGGGCTATCGAATACAAGAATAATTTTTAAAATCCGCTGGTAGTTCCATAGATTAGCGCGAGGGGCCCGTGGCTAAATAATAACAGCCGCACAGGTCGATCGATCAGGTTAAGCTACGCTTGCCGCGGTTGGTCTTTGGATGGGTGACCATATTTACATACTGAGACCCCTCCGTGCCTCGGAAAGCACGTTAAGGTGTTGGTCCCAGCTGTCAATAGTAGTCAGACGCCCAGAAGTGTGATAACCAGTTTTACCAAGGGTTATTATCGTATTACCCAATTACTAGGTTGTGGAGGTCTGATAGGCAGTCACTCCATGTAAAATACTGCAATGGTATTCAGCTACATCCGGTTAGACTGGAAGCCGACCCCATCATAGTTGGGAAAAGGCTAGGCAGATGATCAGTTCCAGAGATTAGCGCGTTCAAACAAACAAACTTTTCAGCTTTATTATTAGTATAGATTTGAAAAGATATTGTATGAACACGGAGGAAGCAGAAGAGAATGTAGATAAGTTCTGCCTGCCCCTACGGGAAAGTAGCGTGAGTTTTAGTAGGTAAACGTACTACATTCCAAAAGTGACCTGGTAGCGCCTATTTTTGTCTTTCGTCCTCAGAAATAGAAATTCTAAATCAAGTGATTCATTCACTCGCTGCATCTCTAGAATCAAACAATTTCGGGTGCCAAGCGATAAACTCGTAAATACCTACATATATTTTTTTCGTTTTTATTGTTCTTTTTATACACCACATCCAGTTATCCATTTGTCTTAGTTTATCGGTTTCTAGCTTGTTCAATGTGAACATTCAGCTTGCAGTTTATTGATATTCTTAGAAAAAACAATGTAAGTTTTGCTCAGGTCTTGCTACAGAGCATGACATCGAGACGGCAGTACTAGTTGTATCTACTAGAACTACTAAACTAGTAGTACCTACAAATAAAATCGAAAACCAAAAGTGTTCTGACACCGGACACGGACCGCCTGCAAAGCTGATAGTTTCTATATTTTATCTTAGTGCTAGTAAACGTTGTCACCGTTTACTAGCACGCTTGGTTTGTGTATAGTGTTCACAATACCACCTTTAACGCGTGGCCAAGGCGTCTCCGTGGTCTGTGGGTCTTGCAAAGAACAAGGTATATACTTACATACTTTAAAAAACGTCATCATCGTGTTGTTAGTAAAGCGAGCATGTAGATACCTACTTAGGTAGGGTTACTACGTCAACTCGACCCAGTCAACTCAACCCCGGGACAATTTTACCCCAGGACAACTCCACCCGGACAGTATGACCCCGACAATTCGACCCCGACAACTCGACCCCGAAATCTCGACCTCAACAACTCGACCCCGACATCTCGACCCCGACAACTCCGGGTCCAGGTCGAATTGTCGTGTTACCTAGGTAGGTACCTCAGATCAAGTCACAAGACCTTAACTTACTTGACTGCACCAGTTCAGTTGTTTTGTGCATTATATGGAGGGCAGTTTTGGTATGGTGGCAAGTTTCCAGGGAAATCCCTTGAATAATAAGCACAGCACAATAACTAGCCTATAGGGTTCCCACTGCTATAAACAGGCCTCCACACACACAGTGCGAGTGCGAGTCGATGGATGTCACACGTCTTCGAAGTGTTGATTTCTAGGACATTTCTCACGATGCGATGTTTTCCTAACATGTCGAAAATCCCAGATTAGGTGATGAACAGTTAGCTTAGCAGCTAAAACAGAAGTCGTTTGTTATCGTGCAAATAATGAACTTGTGAGGAGTGAGGCGCGCCCCCGCTGCGCCCCCGCTGCGCCCCCGCGGTCACAGTGACAGTTTGGGGCCACTGCACTGAAATAGATGACAATATCCAAGCATTCTGTCATGGATGAAACGTCGCAGCGACAAGCGGGAATTCCGCGAATTTTTTTGTTGAAATACTAAAATTACAAGTCGCGAAAGCTGCCTGGAGGATGTCTATAGGCCGTACTGTATACATAGTTGTTAGATATTTTAAAAAGTCTTAGGTACTTTGTGTTGTAATGTTTATTTCATTTTTTTTTCAGATTATTTTGTTCGTAAGGTATTTTAGTGCTGTAGAAGGTTTTGTAGAGCACGTTAAGCCGTTGTTCTGGCTTTCATTCGTGGATCTTTGACAGTCGTTACGGGTAGTCGGAAGACGACCAGTCTTACCAAGGGGTATAGTATTATTCAGTAACTGGGCTATGGAGGTCACGTAGGCAGTCGCTCCATGTAAAATACTGGTATTAAGCTGCATCCGGTTGGACTGGAAGCCGACCCCAACATGGTTGGGAAAAGGCTAGGCATATGATGATGTTTCCTTTTGTTTGTAAGCTCATACTTGCAAACCCAATCCGAGGGCTTGAAGTACTGCGTGGACCTGCGTGGTGAAACACTATATATGCATACATAGGCTGTAACCCTAGTTCGACAGTTGAATAACAGCATAATCTGCCCATAATGTTCTCACTGCTGGAACACATGCCTCCTCTCTGTATGAGAGAATGGGCCGTAATCTACCTCGTGGGCCCAGTGCGGGTTGGCAGATGTCACATGTCTTTAAATTTTTGGTTCTAGGACATGCCGGTTTCCTCACGATGTTTTCCTTCACCGTTTTGAGAGCAGTGGTGATGAAATTATTTAGGTACTTACACAAAGTAAAGCACCTTTCTGGGCTCGAACCTACTCGAACTCGTAAGTCGTGGATGTTACACCTGGACCACCACTAGTTCCCAGTAGTTCGGCAGTAGATGCTCATATTATGACACAATTGTGTTAAAAAACCGTTTTACTATTAAGTATCAAATTGCCATTTCCCACCTATGTAAGGGTCGGTTTCCAGTCTCAAGTCTCCCAGTTACATGCAGCTGAACCAGTATTTAACATGTTTTTCCATTCTGGTCTAATCAAATATTGTTTTCCTTTATTTCATTATTCACATAAGTATAACTTATACTTTTAAATCTATTAGAATATATAAAAAATGTAAAAAACATTTAAAAATACCTAATAATGAAATAATCAAATAAGTATTATTATTACTATGAAGGTAATTAACATTTCCCTCCTCTAAAAAAACTCCTCCCAAAGATACTACGGGTAGAGGGAAAGAAGTTTTTGACCAACAAATTTTTTACCTATTACTGTCACGAGGAAAAGAAAAAGGGTGAGAACTGAGAAGTCTTGTGGAAAAGCGTTTTCCCTTCAGATGCAAACCTAGAAGCATTCTCACTGATTTTCATACAAACGTCCATCTGAGCGGATACATTCTTCACGAAAATGTACCGTGTACATAAATAACCTAATTTTATGTAAATACATGCACAGATGCACACACGGCCGGCCTACAGCGGCAATAAATCGCGAGATGCATTCCAATCGACATAACAAACTAATAACGTCCGACAATTATAGATGTTTTAGCTCCGAGCCACGAATACTCTGTGTATGCTGAAAGATAAGTATTTAAAAAACGCGGGCAAATTACACGCGTAGCGCACCTCGTAACACTACACAAATGTCGGGACTACTATATTTTATTGTATTATTATACCAGTTTTAAACACATAGTCCACTAATTTTATTCCGCAAGGATAAAGACCTAACACTATACCGTAATAAGATAAAATATGTATAATTCCGCATAGCTCGTTTCTATCTAAGCAGGTACTGCAATATTATGAAGAAAGGTGGAAAGGCTAGGTATAGTGTGTAGGTACCTATTGTATTTATAATTATTTTGCACCATAGACAACCCCATTAATTATTTATGTCCACGCAATCACTGTCCATTCTAAGGTTGCCTCGAAGAGATTGCAGAAAGCGATAAGGCCGCCCATAGTATGTTTTTTTTTCTTTTTGGTATGTATTTTATGGTATACATACTTACATAGAATAAAGTATACTAAAAAAAACACTGGCACTCCGGTAGTGCCGACAGAAGTGAAAATTTGAACAATTACGAGTGTATTTTGTGAATCGTCTTATAAACAAAACACGCGTGTTAAGGTGTGTTCCTTATTTTATAGGGTTTTTTGCAAATCAGGTATGATGACCAAAGTGACTGGTTTATTCTTCTCGTAAAAGGAATTCATTCAGATTTACAAATAAGCTCGTCGTCAGTTATATATCCGTGGATCAGCGCCATCTCGTCGTTGTTGGATGAACTACGTAGTTAGTACGCGAGGCCCTCGTAGTTCTTCCCGATGTGCATAGATGGCGCTGTCCTCAACAACGCGCGTCTTACGTTTTACGTCTGACGTTAGTACGCGAGGCCCTCGTAGTTCTTCCCGATGTGCATAGATGGCGCTGTCCTCAACAACGCGCGTCTTACGTTTTACGTCTGACGTTTTACGTCTTACGAATTTTCGATCAGGGTCACGTGACCTGACGCGAATTTAGAAGTTTTTACCCATTCCAAAAAAAGTACACAGCGCCGCTAAAGAAGTTTTCACTTCAAAAAAATCCTAGTAATAATCTATATGGCAAAACAACGTTTGCTGGGTCAGCTAGTTAGTATATAGATTTAAACAATTTAATTTAAATGTATAAATAAATAATAATAATATCTTTATTACACAAGAAAGTCGTTACAAATTGTGTATACTATACAAGCCGGTCGATTCCGTAAAAATCTCACCGTGAAAACGTAAGTGATGCGAGTTTGGTTTTGCTATGAATTGACACTATTGACAGCTCACTCCACGCTCACTTCACCTAAGTTTGCACGGTGAGATGGTTACAGAATCGCACTGCTGTATGGTGCTCACTTATCAATATTATAATTAATGTGAAAGCTTGTGAAGATGTTTGGATGTTTGTTACTCAATCACGCGTAAACCGTTGAACAGATTTGGATGGAAATTGGCACATAGATAGACCATTTCCTGGATTAACAAATAGGATACTTTTTATCCCGATACTCCCACGGGATCGAAACTTACGCGGGTGAAACCGCGGGGCGCTGCTAGTATGCAATAAATCAAACTATAAGTCTAGTCTGCCTAACCTTTTCGGCTTCCAGTCTAACCGGATGCAGCTGAATACCAGAACATGGAGTACATGGAGCGACTGCTTATCTGACCTCCACAACCCAGTTATTGGGTAATACGATACCCCTTGGTAAGACTGGTTGTCAGACTTTCGGGCTTCTGACTACCCGTAACGACTGTCAAAGATCCACGAATGACAGCCGGGAACAACGCTTAACGTACTTTCCGAGGCACGGAGGGGTCTCGGTATGTAAAGATGGCCACCCATAGACAGACCAACCGCGGCAAGTGTAGCTTAACCTGATCGATCGACCTGTGCAGCTGTTATTATTTAGCCACGAAGTTAAATAAATAAAGGTGGAAACTATCGTTTTTCTCTACTCATAAATTTTTTTATTGCTGTTCTAATGTCCGTTTTCACTAACACTAGATCAGTCACCTAAATGAATGTATAAATAAAAGCACGCTATTGGTTTTTTAGCGCTCGGCTCAGCGTCGATAGTTTTAGGTGTCACCTAGCGTTAGTAAAAACGGGCATAACATGCCCTGCTCATGCAGTTTGGGGGTCGACGGTTAAACCAAAAATTGTGATGTAGGTACAAACTGTGTTTATGTAAAACTAGCAGCGACCAGCGGTTTGACCGGCAAAGTGTCTATCCCGGGATAAAAAGTGTCCTATGTGTTATTCTGATGTAGGTATAAGCTAGCTATATTATTGTAAAATTTCATCAGAATCCGTTCAGTAGTTTTTGCGTGAAATAGTACCTAACAAACATCCATCCATCAATCCTCACAAACTTTCGCGTTTATAATATTAGTAGGATAGTAGGATTACACCGGACGACACACATTGCACAGACTAAGAAGAGAAATACTTATTGTCTCTGGGAGTTTTCTCTTTGGTCACCACTTTTAATTTCTTACTTTAGACAGATGCTTACAGAATTTGATGTGGTTTGGAAAATGTGGTGTATTGGCGGGGTACCTAAGGGTGCGCATCGCATGACGCATCAACAACGCGTTGCATCGCGCAACGCATTGGCAACGTTGTGTGGCATCGCTCTAGTGTTCAAAATGTAGCGTGTTACGTACCTACGTAATAAAAAATAAGAAAACAACACGTGCCTGCCAAAGGCAGGTTTCACGTTTGGCAGACGAATTGATGACCGCAGTTTGTTGTTATAAGCTCAGCTATTTTCCAAACAGACAGCTTTTTCGTGTTTAAATCTAGTACCTACTTGACTTTGCCATTTATAATCTGGAGTAAGAATGACGTATGCACTGTTAAAAAAAATGTGTTATTGAATAACACGAATCATTTGCGAAAAACGGCAAGCGCGCTATTTTCCTGCGGTTGTCGTAAAACAGATCAAATAGCTGTTGAAATGATGTCTCACTAAATACCACATCAGCCGGACGATTCTGTAAAAATCTCACCGTGAAAACTTAGGTGAAGTGAGTTTGTTTTTGCTGGGAATTGACACTATTGACAGCTCACTCCATGCTCACTTCACCTAAGTTTTCACGGTGAGATTTTTACAGAATAGCACTTATTAAGTTGTACGTCGATCAAATATGTACCTATTTACAGAATTGCAATGTAATCATTAGAATCATTAATACAACTTGTTAAGTTATAGTATAATCCCAAAATGTCAATATTTCATGAAATAGTTATTCTTTGGGATTACTTGGTCTTAGAGAGTTGTGTTGATGACTTTAATGATTATAATTCTGTAAATACATTTGTTACGGCCGCGAATCATATATTAATCAACGTAGTACAACTTAATACTAACCAGCAAATTTCAAAAACCGTAAGAAAATTTGAATTTCGCGGGCTACCTTAGCGCTTCCCCCTTAAGTCCCATGTGACAGGGGGCGAGCCTATTACAATCAACCGGTCACAAATCCAGACTCCGGGCTGCTACTGAGAAATTCCTAATGGAAAAATCCAATAGGTAAACACTCTTGGCCCAAACTAGAAATCAAACCCAGGACCTCGTGCTCAGCAGAGTAGCGCTTGCGACCACTGGACCAACGAGGTACGGTCAGCATCAAAAGTCGATTAACACTTCAGTTTTTTTAATCTTAGTTATTGAGCAAAATATTAACACTTCAGTTTTTTTTAATCTCAGTTATTGAGCAAAATATTTGTTGAAAATTGCATCGTACTTCTGCTGCAATTTTGAATAAATATTTTGCTCAATAACTGAGATTAAAAAAACTGAAGTGTTAATCGACTTTTGATGCTGGCCGTACCTAAACATACAGCAACCTACTAAGCGTGTTCCACGCGCGCCTCAAAGAGATGTCAGCAATAGGGAAGGGGCGGTAGGGCCGAAGCCTGCCGGGGCAGCGGGATTGTCCGAAAGGGTTACCGCTAGGCGCTACCCCGGAACATAAAGGGCTAAGGAAGGAACACGGGTGGGTTTTAGACAGTAATTATTAAGAGTCTGACACTCACTCCCACTCCACCCAGAGCGGGAGGGGTCATTTGATGATTACCCAGCCTCAAAAAAAACCTACTAAGCTCTGATTTTTAATTTGCTAGACTAATGACAGCTGTGATTTACCTTTTTTTTGTCAACATGACATTTTAGTTAGCATAAATTAGCTGTCATTTTGGTCTAGCAAATTAAATATCCAAGTTTAATTATGTATATTTAGATGACATTGATATCCACGAGGTTATAAGTTATAAATCTACATAAAATTCCTTGACTATAAATCTACCGTAAGTACAGACGCCAGCACATCAAGCTACTACAATTTGTCAAATTTGTTTAATAAATTTTCAACTTTATCGCTAAAGCATTAGGTTCAAGGTTGATTGGAAAAATCGGGTACATTACATTACATTTTCGGGTAGCTTGATGTGCAGCTGGCGTCTGTACATAAAACTGTAAACGATCCTGGCCGAAAAGATGCCAGCGCACTTCGTACGCAATTATTTTTATTTTATTTTCGAAAGTGTGATAATTTCTGTCGGCTGGCAGTCGCCTGGAATTATTCCAAAGAATTCTGTCGGGTTCAAAACACTTTATTTTCACGGCGTTCGTTGGGGAACGCAAAAAATATTGAATGCAATGACCGACAGTGACGTCATTATATACCTACATATTAGTATCGCGAAGTTGTTTACTGAAAGAGTACATGCTCTGTGTGAAAGACGTTGCAGAACTTTGGCTTGATTGTATTGCTTGTGGCTTCATCATGATCATCCTCATTTTAGCCGAAAGACGTCCAGCGCTGGATATATTAGGCCTCCCCGAAGCACCGCCACTTCGACCGGTTCTGCTTTTGCTTCCCGCACTAACGACTAAATATTATTTTTTCTTCCAAATAGTCATATTGTTAAATTAAGTGCGAAAATAAGCTTATTCTAAGTTGTGAGCAACCCTACAAGTTAATGTGTTGCTGCCGTTGCGGGAAACAATGTTACCGTCGAATATCTTATTGCAATGTTACTGGCAACATGCTTGGTTAGTTAAGATTCACGGCTAACAAAAGAATATATCTCGCAACCAAGAAACCAAGAAACAGTAGATACTTATTGCGTGATTCTTGCAGCATTACATTACATTACATTTACATTGTTTCCAGCTTAAAAACAACAAGGAACTGAAAACATGAACATTAAATAAATTTTACAACCCAATTTTACCCACTTTTGGGCATTGGCCATAGGACCAATCTTTTACTCTCGTCCTGCGCTATCAGTCTCATCGCGATCGCGATGGCAATATAGTCGTCCGCACATCTCGCCACCGCGAAACTAATTACTTCACAGTACCTACTTACATTAAAATTATTCATTAATAGGTACCATTGATTATTATTAATTAATCTGATAACTATTAGCTAATCATCATAAAGCGCGAGAACATACCAAAATAACATTGGCGCCTGTTACAAAACAATAGCAATAAGAACCAACAGCGTGCCCAATATATCGAAAGGTGGTGAAATTAGTTACTATCTAAAACATGCAAGGGATGCACGATGGTACAGCGTTTTTATCGAAAGATTTTAGCTCATACATTTTATAATATTATCATCTCCTGTGTCATTAACACTCAGGTCAGTCAGCAAGATAGCTTCCTGTGTAGCTGCATAGAGACGTTTTATTTACCTTTGCGTGCTAGCACTGTTTTAATACAAGAACAACGATAGGTATTTTACTTGTAAGGCTGTGTTTGTTTGGCTTGCGGTTTGACTTCACATGATATTTTGGTAAGCCAAACAGAAACTTGTGATCATGGACCTAATAGGTCCATGCTTGTGATTTACTTATGTAGCAAGAAAACAATCAATCATTGTATCAATCAACTAAAAAAATATGTTTACTAAAATGGT
Organism: Luperina nickerlii; assembly: GCA_963855955.1. Lineage (NCBI taxonomy): Eukaryota > Metazoa > Arthropoda > Insecta > Lepidoptera > Noctuidae > Luperina > Luperina nickerlii. The sequence goes on from OY979667.1 coordinate 23,130,239, forward strand.
ATCACTAAAATTAAAAAGTAAGGACGACAAGAATGACAGTGACACTGTGACTCACTGTGTCAGTATTGACACTGACAGTTATCTGAAGTCGCGAACAGGTTGTTATTACTGCGGAAAAGGTGTAAAATTAATAAGGTGTCTAACGCATTAATAGTCTTTACTTCTTACGTATAATGTGAATATATATCTCAAGTGAAACACTGTTTGATGGGAGAGCGGCAACGTATAGCAAGATCTGAAGAAATGGCTACTACTAGCACCGCCGTTGCGACCGTCCCCCCACAAACACAGGAGGTAATCCCGACTGCTGTTGTGGTATTCCTTATCTTTTCTATTTGATCATTTAATACCATGTCACTGATATCTGTATCATTTTGTACATTTCGAATCTTATTGTTTTTAACGACGCTATGGAAAACTTGAGAAAATTCGGCCAGTGCGTTTTACGAACGCAATTGACGATTTTTAAACATGATTACTCCACGAAGTCGGGTTTGCTAAAGGATTTGAATGTGTTAGATCTTAGTAGAGTGATCGCGGGACCGTTTTGTACCATGACTCTGGGGGATTTGGGGGCGAACGTGATAAAAGTGGAGAGTTTGGGTGGCGACGAAGCGCGCCGATGGGGGCCTCCTTTTATAAACGAGAAGAAGGAAAACGACTCATTCTACTATCTGTCAGTGAACAGAAATAAAAAGAGTATTTGTATTGATTTCAAGACACAAGAAGGTAACTTATTCTTTACATATTTTTTTAACATCTTTGTCTTACCCATAATAATATTATAACTGCACTATATTGTAACTTTCCACCTATATACTTCTTGCTGGAACATTCCACAGAATGTATGTGAAGGTTACAATAATGTTTATCTTACCTGTAGGTAAGATGATCATTGATATAGGTATCTAAAACTAGATATTTGTATTCATATCTGACCTAGGTATAGTAACAACTATGCATCCTGTGGATGGTATTTTGAGGTAAACAATTAAATGGCATATCAATTTTATCATAGTCATTTTTTACACTCCTCATCAAAATGATACTTAAATGATATTTATTTCTGTAAATTGGTTTAAACAAACACTTTTAGAGGTCAAAAATAAATTATGTTTTACAACTAGATGAATTTGGTGTTTCACATTCAATTACTCGGAGAATAAAGACCGAAACAAAAATGAATGTCTGTGTTAAAGTCCACACATGATCTTGGTCAGGAGTTATGAGACTTGAGGACCATGCAGATTACTGTCTGAGATGGTCTTTTGAGGAAAGAACCACGCAGTGCACATATTTGTCAGTAGGTAATTCTGTAGCTCAACTCAGAACTAAAGAAGCTCAATGAATAAATAAATTCCCAACATTATAACTCAGTAGGTCTTTTTCTTATTAAGTTAACTACTGGATCATTACGTAAAAAGTAAATACTAATACTGTTCACTGTACTATACTGTTTCTGGAAATTGAAACTGGGCTTAAGACAATGCTACTATTATTTAATGAATCTTTTCGCCTTATCTTAACGTCACAAACAATTGCCATGAACTTACATACAAAATGAAAAGGAATTTGCATTTAGCTAGAATGTAAAAAATTGCTTTACATTATTGTATGGAAAGCTATATTATATTATGTTTGTACTAGCAGCGCTCTGTGGTTTCACCCGCATATGTGTCGATCCCTTGGGAATATCGGTATAAAAGTATCCTATCTGTTATTCTGATGTATAAGATATATTACTGTAAAGTTTCATGAAAATCCGTTCAGTAGTTTTTTCGTGAAAGAGTAACAAACATCCATCCATCCTCACAACCTATCGCATTTATAATATTAGTAGGATTATTCTCAAACTTTAACAATACTTGATTCAGAAATCTAAAAGATAATCTTTAGATGACTTCTTCTCTGTCAATGTCAACACAGTTTTATAAAACAATTAAAGGTAAAATTTTAAATAATTTCTTTTTCTTTTTTTTCTTTTTTTTAAAAACGTTGCCCCACACTAGGAATTTCTCCTGTATTGTGGGTGCTTTTACAAACATTTAATCTCACATACACAAACAGCCAGACCCGGAACAACTACTTGTAGGTCATACAAATATTTGTTCCGTGCGGGAATCGAACCCGCGACACGCAGCGCAGCAGTCAATCGCTTAACCACTGCGCCAACCGTGCCGTCATTTGCCATTATCCATACTAATATTATAAATTAGAAAGTAACTCTGTCAGCTGTCTTTATGTTACCTTTTCACACCTAAACCACTAAGAGCTTTTGATAAAATTTGGCAAGGAGATAAATGGCATTCTGGGGCTACTTTTTGTCCCAGGAGCACGTTCCCCTAGCATAATTTCCGACATCCACACAGACGAAGCCGCAAGCAGTATAAGATAGTAGATATAGTAGTATTAAGATATATTTACAGATTAATAATTGCTTACTTTTATTCTTTTACTAAAACAGCATTTTATTTCTAAACTGACTTATTTTTTGCCTTTCACATTATACTCATAACATTTACTACAAAAAAGAAATAGTTATAATCATTTATTAAATTTCAGGAAAGAAAGTGATATATGACTTAGCCAGGAAATGCGACGTACTAGTAGAGAACTTTGTACTGGCAAGTTAGACCAACTAGAGGTTGGGTATGACAAACTTAAGGCTATCAACCCAAAGCTGATATATTGTGCCATCACTGGGTTTGGGTCCACTGGGCCATATGCTAAGAAACCTGGGTGAGTTGGAAGTTATTTATGGAATCATCCAAGCCTATGATCTGGTCTGGCTCATAACTCCAGTCCAATCCAAATTAATTTATTGATGAAGTGCCATAAAAAATACCAAGATGTCAAAAAAAGTGTGTTGTGAAATCATAGTATGAATTTCACCATTTGCAGGTATGACGTAATAGCATCAGCAATGGGTGGACTCCTCAACACAACAGGAGAACGCGATGGCGACCCTGTCAAGGCAGGGGTCGCCATCACTGACGTCACCACAGGCCTGCACGCCTTTGGAGCCATCATGACGGCCCTTTACTACAGAGAAAAGACAGGCAAAGGCCAGAAAATCGACTGCAACCTACTTTCAACCCAAGTATCAAGCATGATTAATGTTGCCACGATTTATTTAAACTGTGGCATAGAAGGACAGCGGTGGGGCACTGCGCACGCCAACCTTGTACCCTATCAAGCCTTTAAAACTAAAGATGGTCACATGGTCATTGGCACAGGTTCCAACCCCCAGTTTGTTGACTTCTGCAAGATTATTGGCAAAGAAGAGTTGATTACTGATGAGAGGTTCAAAGACAATTCGAAGAGAGTCGAAAATAGAGACGAAATTATCAGAATAATTAGTGAGGTGATTCAGACGAAGACTAATAAGGAATGGTCAGAAATTTTCAAGAATGCGACTTTTCCTAATGGGCCAATTAATAAAATGAAGGACGTATTTGCCGATGACCATGTGAAGGCAATCAAATTGGTCAAAGAACTGCCTCATCCTGATGCAGGGACAATCAAGGTCGTCGGGCCCCCAACTGTGTATGGATTAGGGGGAAACGACGCAAGGACTGCGCCCCCCAAGTTGGGAGAACATACCAAAGACATACTGTCCAACTTTTTGGGTTATCATGACAAAAAGATTGAGGGACTCTTGGAGCACAAAGTGGTTCAATAATAGTTATAAGAAATAAAAATGTAAACGTAAAAAAAAAAGTAAGAATAATAATGATACGAGGGTGACACTGAAAGTTCTTAGAAAATCAAAAGCTGAACAAACTAGCAAGTTATTAGTTTTATTATATCTTTTCAAAATAGTGGCCATTTACATCAATATATCGCTGCATCCGATGGAACCACTGAGTAAAGCACTTTGCCCACTCGTCCTTAGGGGTCTCTTCGACGGCATTTTGAAACGCAGCCACTGCTTCCTCGGCGTCCATAATACGTTTTCCTCGAAGTTTTTCTTTTATTTTCGGAAATAAATAAAAATCGCAAGGTGCGAGTTCGGGGCTATAGGGCGGGTGACCCAGTAATTCCACGTCTGACGTCGCCAAGTAGTCGATTGTTTGCTTGGAGGTGTGCGACGAGGCGTTCTCGTGGTGAAGGAGGATCCTACTGCGAAGACGTTTCTCCCGAACTTTTTCCAAGACAAGTGGCAAACAAATTGTTAGTGTACCATTCTGCAGTAACTGTTATTCGATCCTCTAAAACATTTGTTGCGTAATGACCTGTCGTTCCGAAGAACGAGGCCACCATCTTTTTTCCCACGCTTCGACCTCTCTTCACTTTAGTTGGCAACTCCTCGTAAGGAAACATCCAGACAGACTGTCTCTTAGTTTCAGGATCATAACAATAAATCCAGCTTTCGTCACCCGTAAGTATGTCGAACACAGCATTTGTGTCATCTCCGTTAAATCTTTGAACCATTTCACGACACCAATGAACACGTCGGAGTTTTTGGGCCTCTGTCAAATTATGAGGTATCCACCGGGCACAAAGCTTCCTGACCGCTAAATGTTCATGGAGAATTTTGTGCACTTGACTCATACCGATGCCTAAGCTTGTCCGAATCTGCTGATGAGTCACTCTTATCAGTCTCTATCATACGCCGCACAACACTGATGTTATCTTCAGTCGTCGCCGTAGAAGGCCGTCCCTCACGCAGATCATCGGTGAGATTAGTGCGACCACGTTTAAACTCATTAAATCAGTTGTAAACTGTGGCACGAGATGGGGCTTCATCGTGAAAGGCGTGACTTAAAAGTCAACAAGAAAGTTATGATAGACTTCGATTGACAATGATGATATACACGAACGATGATATATATACGAAAATTTTCTCTTGTGAAATTCATGCTGACGTGACAGAAAATTTTTAATATGCCGCCAAATCGTAAACAAATGACAAATGAATAAAATACATACACAATAATATTGGCAAAGAGTTCTATTTTCAAAATTGGAACTTATTTTTTTTAATATATCGTTTACAAGTGGCCAGTTCTAAAAACTTTCAGTGTCGCCCTCGTATTTTGTAGAGCGATATTTTTTATATTGAATTTATAGCCGTTTTAAGTGTTTAAGTTGGTGGTTGGTTGGTGTGTTTGTTGTTTTATACTCAAATATTTATAGCACATATTTGTTTTACTGATAATGATGGTTCACACTTAAGTGATGATGCCTAAAGTGATATGTACAGTCAACAAAAGAGATAAGTATGCAGGATCGTCGGATATAGTTGAAACTGATGGATGTTCTCGAATAAAATTTAATTTTGTTAATGGAAAACAAACAGCTCATTTATCAAATTAAATTTCAGTGAACCGATGGATGCATCGGTTTCTTACTAAACTTAAATATATCCGACGATCCTGCATACTTATCTCTTTTGTTGACTGTACCTATCCTACCTTTGTTTCCAATGTTTTTAACTGTTCAAAAACGGTGTAGTTTAATATTGTTAAGTAATTGTGCATTTAAACTTACATTAATATTCTTTACAGAGAGACTATGGGAACAATAAATGGTTTTGTAATGTTCATTTTTATTTTCACACATGTATACATCCGGATAAGAATTGATCACCCTGCCTCTTTTCTCTGGGCACCTCTCGCCACTCACAACCTCACCTCTATCACCTCTAGGCCGAAATATAGAAGATAACACGCCACAACAATAATTAATTACCATTTACTGTAACCGGGTTAAGAATACAAGAATCTGTTCCATCACTAAAGTAACTGATGTCACTCGGAAGCCGCAACGCTTAAATGGAATTACTGCCGCATATCAGACGATCAAAGTGCCAAACTTACGACCCAGTGGGTCCCGCTTAATGGCAAACGTCATGGAGGTAAGCACAGACGAAGATGGCGGGATGAGCTGGACTCCTTAATAAAGAGGAGACAACAGTCAGAGAGAGGTGGAAAGAGAGTAGACGAGGCCTTCGCCCAGCAGTGGGTCATTAACGGCTAATAATAATAATTTACTGTAACGTCTAAAGCTACCTTGAGTCTACAAAGGAACCTTTGCTACAGTCTACACTGACTGGCTGAAGTAAAAAGCCATTGTCATCCGTGTTAGGTGGTACAACGCTACCACCCACTATTATAGTGTAGCAATACTGTCGTCAGTCTTGACTGAAGACGCAATGACGGACACACTCGCTTGTAAAGACGCCAGCACATCAAGCTAACCGAAACTGTCAAATTTACGCAATCAACATTGAACCTTATGCTTTAGCGATAAAGTTGAAAATCTATTTAAGAAACTTGACAGATTGTAGTAGCTTAATGTACTGGCGTCTGTGCTAGGTTATCTCAATTAAAGTATACTAATTAATACTTAACAACTGGTGGACTTTATATTTATTACAAGATCTACCCGAAGATGTCTTATCTACAGTCTCTCCACGTGGTATTCATCCCGAACACGTCCACACAACAATCCATACATTTGCTTATAATAAAATTACAAAGAGTTCCTATTATTACGCTAAGTTCATCTGCAAATAAGCGATGCAGCTACTAGTCGCCGCAAAAATAAATACAAACAATATTACAGTAGATAAGATACGCGAGAGTCATACGATACAGAGATATGTTTATCTTACGCTGAGATTAAAATTGCTATCAGTGGAGTTCTTTAGGTAACTGGGTGAGATTGTTCCTAATGTACTTGTCATTTTTGCTGTTAAATAGTTCTATACCCTGAGTTCATAGTTTCGTTTCTGTTTTTTAAGATTTACAAATTAGGGCCTTACACTAGTGGTAGGTATGGAATAATTGGATTCTACCTGAACTAGGAATAAACCTGTATCTCAGGTATTTCAGGACAATGTAGATTAGTGCCTGAAATGGTCTTTTGAAGAAAGAACCACAGATTTGAGTGGACTAGTCCAGTCAGTGGAAGCATTTGTCAGTAATCGTGTAGCTCAACTCAGAACTTGAGGAGCTCAACGACTCCACGAACAATACCAAAGAACATTTGGGTAGGCCACATAAAATACTCAAAAGTAATTAATAATATCTATTTTAATCAGAATCCGGAAATACGTCGTTCTCAATAAAAAACCCAGATTATATCAAGTCTAGGTACTCGTAAGAGTCGTAAGTCTTATAAATAAAGAGATAAAGTTCTCCTAACACAAGCAATAAGCTGATGTCCAATAACATGTATCGAAATGATGTATTGAATTCGAAATAAACATTTTTATAATAAAAAAAAGAGAACACACAATTCTCATTCATGTCCAGGGTTGGTACGTTTAGAAACATTATAGTTAAGGATCTTGCTGATAGCATGTATGCTACAGTAACATAAACGTATTCTTACAGCAGGAGCGTGTGGCGGTGATCACCCTGCGGCCCACGCGCACCGAGTCGCGGAAGAAGGTGGTGTGGACAGAGGACACGGTCGACAATGAGCACATGAACAAGAAGAAGTCTAAATGTAAGATGATTATACAGGGTGGCAGTGATAATATCAACGTGCGCGCCGACGATTACAGGTTGCGACCTGCAATCATGATTCCAGACTAGAAATTTTTCGTCGGTTATCAAAAAAAAAAAACTGGTGTTTCATAGAAACGTGCAAACATTTTTTTTATATAAATATTTTGGACGTTATTCAAAATAACAAAGTCCGGTAAAACCCAAATGTATAGTGGATTGGCAGCCTTATTCCAAAATTCAAACACAACACAGACAGACGCCAGGATGACACCGCTCGCTAAAGAAATTGCCCCAAATGTGTGATATCTTGAACATAGAATTCAATAGGAAAAATATTATTTTGTCATCACCATTGACACACACACCACAAAGACATACACCATATTTTGAAAAAAGATTAGTTAAAACAGATGTTATTGGTAAACAGTTAGATATTCTACCGAAGTGTCCTTTTCCCAGGTTGCTGCATATACGAGAAGCCGAAAAAATTTGACGAATCTGATTCGGAGGATAGTGACGACGAATGCGAGCACTGCTTCGGTCACGTGGAGAAGAAGCGTGGGAAGCACCACCATCATCACCATCAGCACCAGGATGACTGTCCACAGCATGTCCAGGAAGCTGGGGCCTCGACACTCACTATTACTGAGGTACTGCCTTAGTTTTGATTTAAAAGAGTGTCCCAATGGACAACAAGAAAAAACTCAATAGTTTCTTGCCGGTTCTTCTCCATAGGAACCTACCACGCTTTGGAATAGGCAACTAGCTCCATCTTTCTGACCGACCGACTCCTTGACAATTAAAAAAACCAGATAATGGTTCAATTGAAATAAATGCATTTTTCTAAAAGGTCTCATTTCCCCCACCCAATCACAGTTCACTGCTGCAGTAAGAGGACTAAATCAAATAAAATAATCATATTTACAGCAACAAACTGCACCGCCTGCTGAACCTACAGCTACGATCACGCTTCAGCCGAGCGAAGCAGTGCCTAAAGCGAGCGACGCTGCGCCCAGGCCGAGCGAAGCCGCGCCCCCACCTGCGCCCGCGCCGCCCGACAAGAAGGACGAGTAACAAACACACACACACATACATAAATACTGTTGAATAAGTCAATTTACATGTTACATTTCTAAATGAGTATTGTTGAATTCTTTTAGTACAGGTAACATGACCTCAAGCAGGCTTAGCGTAGTTCGGAGTTTCAATAGGAAAAGAGGGCACCCTCAATTTTAGCCTTATTTTGTTTTTGTCGCAGCCAACTGGTTAAATTAGCCGTTTAGTTAACCGCCTAGCCTTTTAACTAAACGGCGGCCGTTCAACTAACGGTCTGAACGATATTCAATTATTGTTTAGGTTGTGGAACTGTAACCAATTACGCGCGAGCCAAATTGGTCGCAGTATCTAAGCCAGGGCACCACGACCAAATGGGTTAGGTTAGAACTGTGATTCACTGCGTGCGAGCCGAGAGAGCGAAGCGAGGAGAGCACTGCTTCGAAAGGCCAGGCGGTTAACTAAACTGCTAATTAAATCAGTTGGTTGGGTCAGATACACAAAATAGGCTCAAAAAAAAGAGTGAAAAAATACTACTCCACTTAGAGGTTATTTCAGTGCCAGATCTATTTATCTACCAGATGAATTTGACATACATAAAATTATCTGCCAGATAAGTCAACAACACAGAGGACGAAATCGCTGGCTAACTAGACGCCTGCACAGCCTTTAAAATACGGCTAACTAAAGCTTTTATTTCCAAGGAAAGCGGTTCCGTCATATTATAACGCCCGTCGTTAAAATCTGTAATTTACAATCATCTGTCTAAATACTGTTGAAAATGACGGCTGTCCAAATACAAAGCGTTTTATGACACCTTAAGGTGGCGCTAGTCGATATTTTTACAAATATACATATACAAATTTCGGGAGGCTTACTGTTTGACATTTTACAGACGCCAGCACATCAAGTTACTACAATATTTCAAATTTATTTAATAGATTTTCAACTTTATCGCTTAAGCATAAGGTTCAAAGTTGATGGGGAAAATTTGACAGTTTCGGGTAGCTTGATGTGCTGGCGTCTGTACATCCAAAGTTAAACATGATATCGTTTTGTCTTATTATTAATTTCGTCTGCACGGAAACAAAATGATAAACATTGATTTCTGCAGTGGTTTTTTCATAAAACTCGATTTTCCAAAGGACTTTTCGTATTTTTTTACGCACGTTTCAGTTCAGAACGGTGTTCTGTGCGTGCGAACTAGTCGTTGTGCGTATAGAGTAGCGTCTGACTGCTCATCACTGATACTAGCTCTGTCGGACACGATGCCAGATGAGACAGCATGCTTTTTGGCCATGCCTGCTAGTGAGTTCGAGCTCGCGACTAGTTTCACCTTAATTGACATTAAATTTATTATGTTATTATAGTATTGCATTCGTATTTGGACAGCCGCTATTGTGTGACCGTTCACCGCTTTCTTAGGAAACCAAAGCTTTACTTGTTATTATTTTGGAACATTTCGCATTATGTTAACTAACTTATTTAACAGCCAACTAAAACATTTACTTTTTCCAGTTCTGAACATTATAGCTAGACTATTTGTTGTATAAGATTACTGATTGATAAGAGTGGTAATGATTGATTGAAAACTAGAAAAGATACAAAGAATCATAATAAAATGGCCATTTTACGGGAAATTACGTGTTTCAGTTCAATTTTCATTTGTGAATATCTAGACAACGTTGCTATTGAGGTCCTAGATTTAATAAATCGTCTCTAAAAGAACCTAGTTTTTAGGATAATCGGAATTGAACTGTAACTCAAAGGAAGAGATTCCAGAACTGCATGGCAGGTAAACAAATTTTGGGCTACATATACATTGTTGTTCGTCAAGATTGCTAAATTTGTGACGTTTGAATGAATATGTTAGTATAATGAACGTACTTGTTTGTGTACCTAAATGTAACTTATTCCTTATTTTATTATGTTAAGTAACTTAGGTGTAGCGATTAAACCTTTTATTTCTTCCTTTTTTTGTTTTATTTTTTATTTAAAAAATAAATTGTGGTGCCTGTTTGAATTATAGAATTGATGTGATGTTCAATTAATATTAATTTAATTAGTATTAATTGGTTACCATTTTATTAAATAAAATTATCTATACATATAAGTCAACTTAAAAAAATGTTATCGAGGATGACCATGCAATGTTTATATTACGCTTATTATCGAACTTAACATTCATAATGGAATTAAATTATAATTCATAAATCCTTTTACAATAATAATTAAATCAATTTTAGTAAAAACTCAATAATCCTACACATTTAGCCGCATATGTATAATATCATTCAAACCAATAGACAGACATTTAAAACCTAAAGTTACGAGCTGCAGTCGGAACAATATTTAATGCAAAGAAGACTTGTAACCAGCGAAAACTAGGGTATCAGTAACACTGCCAGGGTATCAGTAACACAGCCAGGGTATCAGTAACAGTGCCAGAGTATCAGTAACACTGCCAGGGTATCAGTAACACTGCCAGGGTATCAGTAACACTGCCGGGGTATCAATAATACTGCTAGTGTCATTTGTGGGTCGAACGCGGCAGTAGTGGCCGCAATGTTCATTGATGCGCCCATAACGACCTGACTGGCCGCACGCAGCCAATCAAAAGTAGAATCTAGTAACACGCAGGTCATGCCACGCACGGGGACGCTGAGTCTGTAGTTTTTTTAGTCGCATGCGGCCAGCCAGCATTAATTGCCTAACACACCATCAGTCACAATCTGAAAAGGATATTGCTAATGTTGTTGAACTGTCAAAATGAAAGCCATTGCTACTGTTAGTGTGTTACGCCTTTAACCCGCAGCTCGTGGTCGGAGCATCGAGGCTGAATGGCAGAATGGGGCGGGCCGCGCTGCAACGCATTGCAAAAATCCTCCTTCATCTCTTTTCATTCATTTTCTGAGAACCAACGCACACTACACGCACCGCACTTTTTTGTATGAAAATGCGTTGCGCTGGGACTGTATGTGCGCTTGGCCTCAGAACAGGCGTTTTCGAAAAAAAAATGGCCGTCGACCACGACAGACAGTGCCTAGTTCAAAGAAAACGAATGAATATTTTTTTTGTCACGATTTGCTTAGTATGCGGCGGACAATAGCAAAATTTTTTTGTCAGATTATTACATTTTTAATTATCAATTATATTGTAATTTTCATGGTTGTTCCGACTACTGCTGTACAGAGTTATATTTCCATGTTAGTAGACTAATCATTGTTAGAATTACGTACATGTTTTGAGAACTTGTTGTTAGCGAAAGTCGTTGATTTTCAATAAATTTGGAGAATGTATAACTTGTTTGTAACGTTTCAAAAACCTGCCTCATTTCACATAATCTACATGTTTTAACCTCTTACGGCCAGTTTCTTCATCAACAACTAAGGGGCTGTCCATTAATCACGTGAGGCTCGAAAGGGGGGGAGGGGTCCATAAAAAATCACGAAATATCACAAGGGGCTCCCCCCTTGTGATATTTCGGGGGGTGTAGTAATATATCACGTGTATTTATTTTTTTAAAAACATCCTGCAAACTTTCTAATAAAATTAGATGATTATACCTGTATTTTATAAACATAAAAAAAGGTCAGATTCTTTGTAGGTACTAAAGATACACGTGATATGAGGGGGGGGGGGGGTAAGTCTTAAACCTCACCATATATCACCAAGGGGGAGGGGGGGTTAAAAATACCAAAAAAAAATCACGTGATTAATGGACGGCCCCTAAAGTAATCAGTCAAAGTATTGACTTTTACTGATACTACAGCGAATGTGTTTCTTCATTCAAGTAACCGCTAAAATAGTGAAGAAACAAATTTAACCGTTACTTTGGGCTGGTGTCCGCAACTCCACGTCAATGCGCGTATTTTGCGTACTTTGTTACTTTGACTTTTGTGACGTTACTTTGACTGTGATGAAGAAACTGGCCGTTAAACGCCGTATGAAGCCCACCGGTTCATAAGAAAAATATACACGAAACGACACAAACAGTAGGCGAGCGTTTGACAACTCGTCAAACGCTCGCCTACTGTTTGTGTCGTTTTTACTGTTTGTCGCATGCGCACGCGGCGGGTGCCCGCCTCGCGTGCTTGTATTGAAAGATAATAATGAGCAGCGCTTTCTGGCGCGGACGCGTGTGACGGGTTTTTACTCGGGTTTGCCGCCCGCTCGGTGCACCCTCCACCGCGTGCGCACGCTTCACGTAGCGAACGCCCTAAGGCCCGCTTGCACCACATATCACTATTTTCGTATAGCGTCAAACATGTTTCAACGCCGGCTGTCGCTGAAAACCAGCGCTGGGGCTGTATCGCATAGGGTCGCAGTATTATGCTGAGCGATGGCCGTTTTGCGTGTATATAATGCATGTTTCCCCAACTTGTTCTTTTTAACCGACTTCTAAAAAGGAGGTTCGGTTAGGATGTTTTTTTTTTTTAATGTATATTCGGGCATAACTCCCGTCATATATAGACGGTTTTGCAAAATTCTTTTTTTTTTGTTCGAATGAGGTTTATTCCGAAATTGTCCCATTTAAATTTCGTAAATATCTGATGATGTTTCGGAGACAGACAACGGAACTCATCAATAAATACCAGCAAATCAACCGCCACTGCTGCTATAGCATTGTTTACACAATCACACAACATAACATCACGCCTGTACCCTTTAAAGGGGTAAGTATGTGTTCAATAGCTTCATGTCACTGATATTCACATAGCAAGTAGTGTTATATGAATTTGTGTGGGGTAGGTAAGTACAACTAAAAAGTGAAAAATAAAAACTTTTACAAAAAAAAACAAGACTTCCAAAAAAAAAACACTACAAAATGAGAAAAATACCAACGACACCGACTTCCGAAATTAAAGTTATTTTTCACTGTGTACTTAGTATTTTTTTTTAAAGTCGGTTGATTTTTGGTTTGTAAAAAGTTTTTATTTTCAATTTTTTAGTTTGAGTTCTTTCTTTGCGCCATGTTTACCGCAAAAATAAACTTATTTTTTTGTTCTCATCTCATCTGTCGTCTTCAAACTGTTGACAGAAACAGAGATGTTTTAAACACGTTTAACATTAAACGTATTTAGTACTTAATTGAAAGAAAAAGACGGACAAAATATTTTTTTTAGAACAGATTAAAAGGGGACAACATATTCTGCAAAAAGGTATGATAAAAGCGGGCCAAAAAAAGAAAAAATATAACTATATAATATAACCGAGCGTAAAAAAAATTCGATCGACGCAGGAGTGAGACATGCAACCCAGGACAAAAAATAAATAAACATTAACATATATCGAATATGTAACATAATTTATTGAAACATTACATTCATTAGACTTACGGTTATCAGATCGGCAGCACAATATAGTTAAAACTAGTGTATATTTGGAAACATTGTCATATATTTTAACAAAACGATTTTTGGCTATCAATATATAAGTACTCTTTATAAATCGCTATCGTGTGCTTTTATTATTTCTAACGTGGCGATATTATCGTGGAAGTCAACGTCCGCGTCACGGCATCACGATAACTCGGGGATGTAAAATTTATGGAAATACAGGGCAGATTTTTGAGACGGGGCAGTAAGGCCAGTTAACCGTTGTAGCTACAGGAAAAAAGCCTTAGGAGACAGTCCTTAACTTTTTTAAACATTTTGATCGGCATTCACAATTTTTTGAAAATTGTAACCCTAGAAAATGGGCAGTTTCAGAAAAACTTGAATGCAAATCGATTTAGTTTCATATAAGGATCAAAAAGTATTGGACCAACTGAAGTTTGAGTACTAAAGTCAGAAATTGCAAAAAAATCTTTTTAAAACAGTTGCTCAAAAAGTGGCGTATTGCAGGGACGTATAGCGTTCGGGATGTGGGCTATTACATACTCGTGCTTTTTTTTTACCTTTCCCGAACTCGTGCGTTCTCTTTCCCAACTGTCAAAATAATGTCTATTAAAAAGAAAAACCAACCATGAAGTTTTTACTAAAAAAATTCATAGAAGTTTTTATGATTCATGCAAATACGTATATTTCTAAAAAGAAGCTACTAATTTGTTTCAATATCAGATTTAATGATTTGATTGAATGAGTTAGGTTAGGTTTCATTTCATCTCATTAAATTTCATTTTCATTTCATATCAATAAAAAAAATCTACTGAAGACTTGGCTGTATGGGCATAGTTCCCTTTGCCTACCAGAATGGGTGAAGAAAAAAAATCTCTGCTTATATTCTACGGTTGGCGCCATTGGTTAGTTGAGTTTATTGTGTTTTTATTATTTTATTAAATTGCTTAATTTTTTCGCAACTGTATTAAAAATAGTCGTTCAGTACACTTGCGAAACCGTCATTGCAACTTGTTCCGACTGTCAACCCTCGCCTTCGGCTGCGCCTCGGCTCGGGTAGACATTTGTCGGAACTCTTTGCAATGACAACCTTTCCGCACTTTTAATGAAATATACTATTCCATACATTTGGTAGGAAATAAACTTGCAACTTACTATTTTTATGATGGACAGACTAGTTTTCTTGCAGCGACAATTGTTAAGCTACCTGTCCTTACTGCCCTATATCAGAAATCCACCCTATGTATGAACATGCCTCTAAATTTCCTTCTAGGATAACGTGGACCTGGACGTCCACGAAAATATCGTTAATTTAGAAATTATAAAAGCGTACAATGGATTACGTAAAGACATTCTAAATCACAATAGGGAACAGAAGGATCTATGTCCAGCAGTGGACGTCTGAATCACAAAATCCTTTTATATCTTTAGCGATAAAATTAGTTGCACACTTCATTTGGAATTAGTGTATTACATCTCACTCAAGCACTACAATATTTACGTGAAACTATTTGCGATATTTCGCCAATACAAAAAGTAACTTCACTTGAATAGAATATGGTGCATTTTGTATTACCGAAAAACGCAAAATTCAATATCTTCACAACTGTACATATTTGAAAGGAAATGTTTGTAGAATGATCCATAAATAATGAGCATTATTTATTATAAGAATAATTTAAGGGGAAAGCGCCATGGTAGCCCGCAAAATTTAAATTTTCTAAGTTTTTTGCAATTGGCAGGTCAGTTTCAGGTTGTATGTTGAACAAAATACGATTCTACCATAGCGCACCCCCCTTAAGGCGAAAACGTCAGGGTAGCCCGCGAAATTCAATTTTTTTGAGGTTTTTTGGAATTTGCTGGTCAGTATTAAGTTGTACGTTGATTAATATATGAATCGCGGCCGTAAGAAATATGTGTTTACAGAATTATAATCATTAAAGTACACAACTCTCTCTAAGTCCAAAGAATAACTGTTTCATGAAATCATCATTCTTTGGACTTACGTGGTCTTAGAGAGTTGTGTTGATAACTTTAATGATTATAATTCTGTAAACACATATTTCTTACGGCCGCGATTCATATATTAATTAACGTACAACTTAATACTGACCAGCAAATTGCAAAAAACGTAAGAAAATTTGAATTTCGCGGGCTACCTTAGCGCTTCCCCCTTAACTTGATGTTGTGAATCAGGCCCAGTTTATCGAACGAAAATGATCGCAAAATTAAATGCTTCGATTGGCTGTTGATATATCAGACAATCTCAGCAGTTTACGGGCGCTTGACAATTTGTTAAATTAATTGTGCGATCATTTTTGATTGAATACTGGTCCTTAGATTAAACAAAAACTTTATGTCATGGACAATAAACTATCAGCTAAATCCTTATCGGTTAAATATTTTTTGCACTAATACATAGAGCGTTTAATTTAACAAGTAATAGAGATACATCGTATAATAAAACATAATTTGCCAACAATGTAACATGATTGCCAAAACTTGAATTAAGATGTGCCAAGTCCCAAGTTACAGTATGGCAAGTCGGGACATAGGTTCCGCCTATTTTTCTAGGCATTGCTTAATAGCAGCATTCCTTACCCGACTGTACACTTAAATACAAATAGACTGTGTGATTAGTTATGATTAACATACACATAATTATTGTATATCGAAATAATACTGGACTGGTTCCCTTTTGCAGAGTGTAAGGAGTGCTACACACGTATTTGATCGGTAGCCTTTGTTTAACAATAAAGCCGACCCAAAGTAATTACCGCGGATATTCGGCTTTCATTCGGCTCGTGCCGATCGGCAAACTCCGTTCGGCATCTGACCTCGCTGAATCACGTTTGGGTCGGCTCTATACCCTTTCGAGCTAAGCCGAGCGCCCGAACATGTAAATCTAGATAATATGTATGTTCGATTTTGCAGTTCGGCTGTGCCGAATCATGCCGACCCGAATATTTTGGGTAGCGTTTGATTATCTAGACAGCAGGTTGGTAACTGGGCTACTGCCCGAAGTGCGGTGACAGTTACTATTTGAGGCTGTGTTTAAGAACTAATATCATTTTCATCATTTCAGCCGTCCACTGCTGGTCGTAGAACAGAACCGGTCGAAGTGGCGGAGTTTGGAGAGGAGGAAGAGGGCTATGCTCAGCAGAGGACTAATAACATTTGTCTTTCTAATTACAAATCAGACGATTTACAAAAAGATTATTGTATAAGTAGAAAGCTTTTACCTTTCAAATAAAACTTCATTGTAGTTCAGCTCCAGTCGCGGTGACAAACGGGTATTATAAAATTATAATTAAAGCTACGATCAACAATTTCTTAAGTACGTTAAGCCAGGGATGATCACCTCCTTAATTTTCTGGAACAAAAAAAAACGAAAATGATGCTTCTATTCTGCTGAGATGCGGTATGATTATTTAATAATTTCTCGAGTGTGCTACAAGATCTTTCTATTATATAGTTTACTAGTATTATTGAAGATGGGTTTGTTGCTAAGTAATAACAGCCGCACGGGTCGATCGTTAAGGTTAAGCTACGCTTGCTGCGGTTGGTCCGTGGATGGGTGACCATTTATACACACCAAGACCCTCTGTGCCTCGGAAAGCATGTTAAGCCGTTGGTACCGGCTGTCATCCGTGAATCTTTGACAGTCGTTACGGGTCGTCAGAAGCCCGAAGGTCTGACAACCAGTCATACCAAGGGGTATTGTGTTACCCAGTAGCTGGGTTGTAGAGGTCAGATATGCAGTCGCTTCAAGTAATATTCAATTCAGCTGCATCCGGTTTACTGGAAGCCGACCCCAACATAGTCGGGACAAGGCTAGGCAGATGATGGCTAGTATTATTGAAGATAGCAACTGCTAAATTAGGGTTGGTTTTGTAGCGGTATCTACAACGACACATGTGAACAAAGCGTCATACTGACGTCACGCAAAATCTTGCATCTCGCAAGCAGAATTTACCGCGCAACTAGCATAGATACAACGGCCCGACATGAATCATCGGGCAGGTGCCCGCCAGTCACGACACACATCTGGTCGGAGGATCCTCCCTTTTCTATAGAGTACGAGTGAATTTTACACTCTGTTCCTTATGCCTCTATACTTCTGGACTCCTATGACATCATGATCGAAACATCCTGCCCTCTGTGTCACAAAACATGCAGCGACATTGACCTCTGCGCCTGCCACGGATGACGCTGTGGAAGTGGCGAAGTTTTGGGCCAAGAAATATGATTACACCGTCGTGCTAACGACACGACCATGATGATGATGATGATGATGATGATGTCTTTAAAAGATCGCTCTTAGCGATAAGACCGCCCATTGTGTCACCCTTTGTACAGTTTCTATATTTATGTCTGTAATTTATATGGTGTACATAATAAAGAGTATTCTATTCTATTCTATTCTATGATCCAAAAGTGGCTGAAAAAGATTCACCGTGTGCTAACCTGTTTATCTATAGAAAATAACTTGTAAAGTAAAATTTTGTTACTATCATTACCTGTTCAAAGGTTTCTCCTTATACGTGACAGCTTTCCTCGTCCTGCGCGTGCGCCCCTCGGTGACCCAGTCCCCCGCTCCGCCGCTGCCGCTGTCACTGTCGTGGCTGTCATGGCTGTCTATCCGGCTGCGCTGTCGACTGCTTTGATTGCTGTCACGCGTCTCTTGGTTTGTCAGCCTGCCGCGGTGGTTGCTGAAATTGGAAATGTAGTTGGTGAAATGTGGTAATGTTTATTCGTTTTTTTTTCGTCTCTGTTGTCGTGTGTAGATCAGCCAGCGAAGGGACTGTGTGGATGCCAACTCAAGTACATAAGACATATTGTCAATCGTGGAGGGTTTCTTTGTATGCATTTTATCTTTGTGTGACAGTAGAGCTTCCCCTTTATTGTAGTTGTTTATACTCCTCACAGCCTTAGATCAATTTTATTACCGCTTCCAAGGTAAGTTATATAAGCTCCCAGAGATCATCCTGAAGTTACAGCAGCAGGAGTTTGTGAACTTGGCCCATATTCCAAATTAATTATTAACATCAATGGATTTACCGGTGAAGGAAAACATCGTGAGAAAACCGACATATCCTACAACCAAACATTTATTTATTTAAACTTCTCGCACAAAAAGGTACAAAGGCACATTCGCAGACATATGACATCCACCAACCCGGATTGGGTCGTGGTGGATCACAGCCCACTCACAGAGAGGAGGCCTCTGGAGGCTGTGGGAACATTATAGGCTGATTTTGGTATACTGTAATAGAATTGACAACATGCCAACCTGTCGCGACCATCCTGATTATTATGTCTCCTTTCGTGTTGGCTCGCCACTCTTCGTGAGTTCTCGTGTTCTCGACTGACACGCCTACTCGTGTGTAGCGTCCCTCTCTCTATGCCGTTCGCTCTCACTCGCTGGGCCTCGAGGCTTTCGCGAAGAGTTGTTCGGGCAGATAGTTCGGCTATTTCCATATCTAATCTGGTTGTGGATTCGCTGTGGATGTTTTGGTGAGAAAAATGTTATGTTGGTCAAATTTGAGGAAGAAAAAACCTATTTTCAGAATGAGTGAACAAAAAGTGAGAGTTGCCCTTGTTCTCACAAGCTTTATTTTATTTTAATAGTTCATTTAGTACTTATTAGAAGTTTGTACAAATTAAAATGATTTAAATATGGTAAATAAAACGCTACACTTGTTTTATTATTATCACTAGCTTCTGCCCGCGACTTCGTTCGCGTGGAAGTTTTAAGATACACAATGCAACTAACTATAATAACAGCCACATTTTTATAAAACTCCCAGTCGCTATTACTTCGTTTTCTCTTAGCGCTCTTTCTTTTTTTCTTTTTGCTCGACTACTTAGGGTCCTAGCGTATTTATAGCCTATAGCCTTCTTTAAGAATTGAGCTATCAAATGCAAAAATAATTTTACAAATCCGACTGGCTGGTTCCAGAGATTAGGGCGTTCAAACAAACAAACTCTTCAACTTTATTATTAGTATAAGATATAGAATAGAAGATATAGATTGTGTTCAGTCATGGGAGGGCCATAAGCTGGGTCCAGAACGTGTTCTGTTTTGGTTTAGGAAAATTATGTGTGACTTTTGCTGCTGACTAACCGCGCGTCTAAGATGCCGTTTGACTTTGCCAGCATCTTAATTTTGAAACAGTAAGGGCGATTTTCGTGAAGTGTGACGACGTTTAGACCTAATTACCTCCCCTTCATGTATTTATATTGCTAAAAGGACCTTTTGGCGCCTGAATAACATTGACAATTTGACAGAAAGGCTTTGTTGGCTAGCATTTGTGTCAAAGAGATTGTATTTAAAAAACAAGATGGCGACATTACATCTGATTTTGCATCACTGTCCAAATCACAGTGATCTTTATTCTCATTCAAATAAGGGCGCTGTTGGGTTGATGTCACTGACAAGTCTGTCGAAATCATTGTGATCTTTATACTCGTTATAATAAGGTTGCTGTTAGTACGCTGCAGTCAGAGGTGAACGGACTGTACAGCTACACTGACGTATAGACTTAAACATACTCCCATTCATACATTTACCTCTCCTAAATGCATAAACGGGTGTGGTGTTTTCCATACTTACGACACGATAACTCTGGAGTCTGTGGCTCCGTTTGGGCTGGGCGCGTCGAACGCACTGAGCGAAGGCGAGCGAGCGCGCTTCGGAGGAGAGGAGAGCTCGCCCGGGGAGCCGTCCAGGCGCATCTTAGCTACCAGCACTTTGAGCACGCGGCCGCTTGTGCTAAGAAACAACATCGTAAGTTAAAATAATAATAATAATTTCATTTCTAAATATATGTTGAGTAAACTTGTAAAACAATGTTGGACAAATAATGGAAGAACAGGCTATCAAAAGGAATTGATTTTTATATGGAGTCTGGCATACCTTACCTGTTCGGCATTTTTTTTTTCAAAATGGCAGCCACGCTTGTAACCTATATAAATCGATAGCTGACATCAATGCAAACTTAGACCGGTTAAATAAAATGCAAACTGAAAACGTAAAAAGACCAAACCCCGTAAAACGTCACATTTCCGAGATATTAAAGTTCAAAATTGATCACGTGACATCCATATTTTTTGAATTTGCATCTTGTTGCATAGACGATTGAAATTATCACTCTGAATGTTTAAAATAATCAAACATCTATACAACAAGATGTAAGTACGCAAGTACAAAACACTTACAAGAAAAGGGGTTTGGTTTTATTATGTTTTCTGTTTGCATTGATGACAGTTATCGATTTATATAAATTTCAAGCGTGGCTGCCATTTTGAAAAAAAAAAACAAAAGGGCGGACAGGTAGGTATACCACGGACCTTCAAAGCCCTTTGCCTACAATTACGCTATAGTGTTTAAAAGTTTTTGTGGAATGTCGTAGGAAATGTAATTCTTTCGCAATGAGGGTTTTCGTGAAAATTTACGACACCAGTTGGCGCCACTGTGACAAGAGGTCTCCCAATACAAAATATATGATGACGTTCATCATTCGATTCATTCATTCGTTCATCATTCCGTCATGACTAAAGAAAATATAGGCTCTTTGACAGATGCCTGGACCTGACGTGCCAGTGCTGCCACCTAGCGAACGTCATTTCAGAAAACCCTCATTAGAAAAAATGCTAGTATGTACGGCTAGGTATGTCTAGGTGACGCACCTATTCCGTCGCGACGAGTTGGGTCGGGGCGAGTAGTGTTGCTGGCGCGGCGTGGCGAGCGGCGGCGGCGACGACGTGCGCTTGCGCCGCCGTATGGTCGGGGAGAACGCGCGCGCAGCCGACGGGCTGTTGTCTGTCTGTGCGGGCATACAGGGTGTCAACTGTTACCGTGAATTCAGTATATGATTCTAGACTCTCCTGCTTTGGCATTTCTCGTCGGTTATTAAAAAAAAAAAACAAACAAAAAGTGCAATATCTACATGATCAAAATGTATGGAATAGCAGATTTATTTTTAAATAAGGGACGAGGAATTTCAACGCTAGAGTCGCCGATATGCCTTACACCGCGATAAGGAAAGAGATGTTAGAGAGACAGGCCAGGAACATCAGTCTCTTTAAACTTCTGTTTTTTACACACTTTACAAAAAGCGAAAGCTACATGACATCTGACAAATGCGTGCAATGGCTGGACAGGTCCAGTCAAACCTGTCTGGTTCTTTCGAGAAAAGACCACATCAGACTAAACTGCATGGTTCTCATATGGCCTGACCAAGATTGGGTTTGAACCCTAACGAAAGACTTTTCCTTCTCAGTGTCGGATAGGAAACATCAAACTCGTCTAGTTTTAAAACGTAATTTATTTTTGACGTGTAATAGTGTTTCTTTGAACCAATTTACAGAAATAAATATAAAATATGATATATAAAAGTAATTGTTAATCAACTTTTGACTAAAGAGTTAGACAACATTACCCGTAATCGCTTTTTCAATATTAGTTAGACTTGTGAAATAGTTATTAATTAGTAGAATAGTAGGGTTAAGAAATAGTTAAGAAACTATTCAGGGAATTGGACATTCTGGGAAGTGGAATATTCCAAAAAACATCATGTGAATTGGAATTTACTGAGACGTGGGACGTTTTAGGAAGAGGGATGTATTAGGCCACAAATAAAACATAAGAATTCAGTACCTCTGTGTTTTCTCCAGTCTTTCGGCACGATGTGTTGGGAGTTTTGTCCACTTCCGTGGTAGAATCCGGCTCTAGATTTCTACAACTTTTTGATGCAGGTCCCTGAATATGTAATTACAGGTGATGACAACTAATGGACTATTGGCTCGCGTGTCTAGTGATCGTAAGCTCGACGGCTGACGGTGGTGGGTATGATTCCCAGGTCATCGCAAACACAGTGTTATTCCATTAATTTTCGCATGCATTGTTGCATTGTTTATGGTTCAGCCCTAGACTTAAAGATTACTGGCGAAATGTGTGTGCAGTGTCAAATGCTCGCGGTTCTTCTTCGTATAGGCAGGAACTACACGAGAGCATACCATGATGGGGTACACATACAAAGTTGATACGACAGAGGGGCTTTCCTTTAAACTGCCTATACTAGATACCATTTTCAAGCTCTGTACCAAAAATCAATTAAATAGGAGCAGTAGTTTAGTCACAAATGATTTTTGAAGTTTTTGCTACGTTTGAACACGATGTATATTTCCTAACAGCTGATTATCTCATACGCATAGGTCATGCACCTTAAAACGATAATCTGAGTATAAGATACATTGTTGCCGCACAAGTACAACCAAATATTTCACACACACACTTGCACTTTCACTATGAGAGTGACAAACATAGCAAAACCCCCGCGCCTTTTTCCCGCGCGTAAAAGGAATAGAAATAGGTCAGTGTGTTGCTATTGTATCCTAGATCCTTGCGAATTTGCTAAAAAAACTTGTTCTTTCAGTGGACAGTGCGCAAGCGTCATCCATTCGGGACGTACGTTACGTAACACGGGAGCCCCGGCGCCGCCGCCGCGCCGTTATGTTTTGTCGAACTCGCTGACAATAATTGTGATTTTGTTTTGTTATTGTGATAGACACTAAATAAGTTTAATCCAGTATTTTTTTTTATTGTGACAGGATACGTAACTTGGGAATATTATTATTTAGTGTTAGTGTTTTTTTTTTTTGTGATTGACTGTTTTTATTGTGATAGGATACGTAATTAAACGTTGGTTGTATGTGTGTGTAAAATTAAAGTGTTCAGCAATGCCTCGTGTAACTTACACGGCGTCAGAATACACTTACATGATTTTAATTTACGGTGAATGCCGTGGAAACACAGATTTAGCTCTGCGAACATACCGAGAAAGGTATGGTGACCGGCGCAATAGCCCTAGGAACGCCGGCACCATACAATTGGCAGTACAAAGATTACGGGAATTAAAGTGCTTAGCGACGGACAGTGATTTAATTAGAAAAATAAATAACAATATTCTCCGTCGGTATAATTTGTGCATTAATATGAATCGAGGACACATCGAGAACTTAAAAATTTTGTGTTTTTGTGTGTGCGCGTACTTTACAACTTACCTAACATAAAAGCCGCGCGAGCGAGCGGTCTAAACCGCCCGCTCCCCCCCCCCCCCCCCCCCCCCCCGCCCCCCGCCAAGAGAGATAACACACACACGCGCTCCTGCGCGACTTTGTTACTAGGCATCTAAGGTCAGTCAAATTTATTTATAAAGGGTGGTTGCGTTTCACTCTGACTTTAAGCTATTTAGTTTGTTTGAAAAAAAAAAAATCTCATTTTTGGCGCTTTCTATTTTTGTACTGTATCGAATTAATACTATACACGTATAGTATACGTAGTGTAATTTAATGCCCCTCTGTCATATCAACTCTGTATACAGGGTGTTAGCGACATCGACCTGCAACCAGTTACCGTGAATTCAGTACACGATTCTGGACCCACAAGTGTTGAAATTTGTCGTCAGTTATTGCAAATAAAACTGGCTAAGTGCGAGTCGGGCTCGCATACGAAGGGTTCCGTACCACAAGGCAAAAAAGCCGAAAAAAACACGTTTGTTGTATGAGAGCCCCCTTAAATATTTATTTTATTCTGTTTTTAGTATTTGTTGTTATATCGGCAACAGAAATACATCATCAGTGAAAATTTCAACTGTCTAGCTATCAAGTTCACGGACAGTGGAGTCTTAGTAATAGGATCCCGTTTTTAACGTTTGGGTACAGTACCATAAAAAAACGTGTTTCATAGAAAAATTGCAATACCCTCACGGTCAAAATGTAAGACACAGTTGGATGTTTTTTGATAACCGACGAAAAATTTAGGGGGTCTAGTATCATGTGCTGAATTCATGGTTACAGTTTGCGCGTCGATGTCTCGACCACCGTGTATAAGTTTTTAACAAGTCTGTATCAGGCTGCGCGGGAAGTTCCAGGACGTATTTTTTGAAGCATCAGTCGTTACCGCACCACAAGCGACCTACGTTCGTTATGTGTGTACACCTTAAATCTTACATACCTTAGAATTAGCAGAAGCATCAGAGGGAGTGGGTCCATCATCTAACAGCCAACTGGGACCTTCTAGTGGGTTGTCAAATGGGCAACCACCTTGTGGGCGAGTCGGTTGCTTGTCTTTGGGTGGCTCTGGTTGTTTATCTCTTGGGGGATCCGCTCTGTGCCACCGGTCTTCCATAGGACCAATATGTAATGTTAGGCTGTAATAAAACGAATAGATTTAATCTATAAAAATAGCGTTTCATGACAACTAACTCATGTCACTGCGTCATTGTGTGTCAGAGGTGTCAAAACGAAACAGAAACGCGACTATCTTTTGACGCAGTAGGGCGAATCTAACAATTTAAATCTATGCCGCTGTCATCATGTTCATGACAGCCGTCACTACGACCGTTAAATGCGGCCATTGCTCTTCTAGGAAACCGTAGCGGGGCGAGAGAATGATGATGAACCTATGTCAAATAAATGTGTTACGTATGGAAAACATTTTTAATAACATTTATTTTGTCTTTTAATAATAAATTAGTGATTGAGACCCCGCCACTGCGACCTTACGCATGTTTATATTTTCTTTGAAATAAAATAAGTACATCGAATTTTAATTATAATTAAGTGAGATCACGCCGTCTCGCTACAACACCGGAAATAGTAGAGCTCACATTTCACCTACGTATTGCGCGCGCGCTCCGACGAGCTCCAGCCACCGTACAACGCGCATGTCAGCGCGCACTCCCGCGATCTATACGACTTGTCGCCGCCGCGTGGTCTCAGGCACTTTGAAAAAATGAACTGTTTACCCGACTAATCGCGTAATCGTGC
Source organism: Luperina nickerlii (assembly GCA_963855955.1). Lineage (NCBI taxonomy): Eukaryota > Metazoa > Arthropoda > Insecta > Lepidoptera > Noctuidae > Luperina > Luperina nickerlii. The sequence continues at coordinate 23,155,926 of OY979667.1, forward strand.
TGTACGTAAAAAATGTATAATCTTTCATACAAAATGTTATTTAAATTATTTTATTACATACCTTACTGGCTCTATCTCTCTAGCGATGACAGCTGTGTCCTCTTCGCTCACTGGCTCCAGTCTACTTCTGTAAAGTTATAAATAAGCTCAGATGTATATCCTTAATGAGTAAGGACTACCAGATTTTTATAGAATAGATAGTAGAGAAAATGCATAAAAGACTACTTAAATAAGCTTGCCAATAACGACGGCCAAGGAAGCATTGCTTAGGTTAAGGGTGCTAAACGCTTACTTTAATGCCTTTAGTAAGCATTTCATATGAGTATGGTCCTTATTTGTACAACCATAATGTTCATATACGCGCATTGACGTGGACACCAGCCCGTAAGCCAATGTGAACAAGCGACGCATACAAATACGACTGTTCATTTTATATGAGTAATGATTATGATTATATTTTTAATTATATTTTGTATGCAACGCATACTATACTTAGCAAACTAAATGAAAATCTTGACCATACGGTAAAAATAGTACTTACGTTTCATATTCATCACCTTCTGATATATTGTCCAAACTGTCGTCATCACCTGTCAAGAACGCATTTAAGATAATTATATGAAACTTAATACAATATGAGTTTCTAAATAAAGGATAATTTCCACCAAATGGCTCGCACCGCATTGGATCGTAACACAGTATTTAAAGTCTATATTACCAAGCCGCACTCAGCAGCTTGAGCGCGGGCGTCTTCCACGACACGCGATCGTAGCCGAAAGTATGTTCCGAGGCGCGTACGGCTCCGTTCGCCTGTCGGCGTGTTCGATCGAATCCTTTCGGTTGTCGTCCAAATTATTCTTTTCCTCTTCTGTGTTTTATGATTATTTTCTTTTTCTTCTAATGCAATAGCCAACAATACTACGCCTACTTCAACCATTTTCAAAAATAAGAACACGGTAAGAATTAAACTTTGACTAGGCGTAGAAAAGGATACGTTTGCAAGCGACGTACGAAGCCGATCGTATGCGTCGACATCCTGACGGACGCGATCGGCTGTCGCGGCATCCGTTCGTATCCTTTCCGATCCTATGCGATATGCGCCGTTTGGTGGGAATCATCCTTAAGAATCTGTTGGTTGCTAAGGCCCAGTGCGGTTTGGTAGATGTTACATGTCCTCGAATTTTTTGGTCCTAGGACACGCCGATTTCCTCTCGATGTTTTCCTTCACTTTTTTGAGAGCAGTGGTGATGAAGTTATTTTAACGGTCTGCCTGGGTTCAAACCCGCGACCTACAACTGGGCCACCACTGCTCCTATGCATTTGGTCAGACTGGGTAACAACCCTAACATAATTGGGAAAATCAAATGATGAAATGATTTAAAATATGATTATGGCCAATTAAATTACTCTCCTTCTGGGGTAGTTGGATTGCCAACTACCCCAGAAGGAGAGTAATTTAGTAAGTAATAAGTAAGGCCGAAACTAAAAGAGGAGTCGAAGGTTTGGTTACGGTTTCGACTTTCGGCTGAAAATAGTGATTCGGTGGTCAGTCACTAGTTGATCATTAATAAAGTTAAGTATGTATGAAGTTATTATATCAATGTCTACCCATGTAGTTACCTTCCAACCTGTGTTGCTCAAATTCCTCAGGACTGTCTTCAGCGTTATTTGCCTCCAAGTTCATATCAATGTCCATTTCTATGTTGTTGTTTGGCAGATCTGATATATCTATCCGTGTTAATGGTATATAAACATCTGAAAAATATAGATTAATTGAAAACTTTAGGATAAAATCTGAAATATTGTTTGTCCGTGTTAATGGTATATAAACATCTGAAAAATATAGATTAATTGAAAACTTTAGGATAAAATCTGAAATATTGTTTGTCGAATTGCAAGTTTAGTTAAAAATAGCCTTTACACAACTTAAATAAAGCTTATTTTAAACTTATTTAACAATTTTCCCGAATTCCGGAAGAAAAAAAATCTCATCATAAGGAAGGTCTGTTACTGCTGTGTGTTGTGTCTGACCACTGCTTATAACATAAAAATAGATAAAAAAATACAATTATTAGCCAATCATGCCCCTCTCTATGCAAAGACCTCCCTGCTCTCTTTCCACCTCTCTCTGTCCAGATCTTTATAGGTACATATGAAAAATATCAGCAACATTTACTAAATGATTTTCAAGGTATATTTCTAGTGTTAAAAAAAAGTTTTAATGTCAGGAAGAAGATCAATCAAGCATATTTCATTTACCTTGTAACATGTGCATGGGCACTGCCCTCTCTGTTAAGTTATGATTCTGGCTAGTTGTTGTTGACCCTGGAAGAAAGATTTATGTGATGAAATATGAGCATTCCTAAACAACCATAAACAGATTTTTTTTTCAATATTTTTAATTTTTTAGGTATCATTGAGCTTTCTGTGCATATATGCCAGCCTCATAATTATGGTCAAATATATCATTGCACAATTATTAGCAAGCAGCCTGCAATGGCAGCCAATTAACTTGTATCCAGCGGGGTAATTGTGTACCACACTATCAGTAGCAATGGGTTTCATTTTGTCAGTTCAGCAACATTCATTGCATTATTTACGTTACTGAGCAGACAAATTTTTTGAACGTATGAAGTAATGGATTAGCAGTATCCTTCAAAATTATTCAGATTGTGATAGAAAGTGTGCTACACCATTAGGGTGCAGGAAAAAACTGAAAATTACTTTCTAATTTACTAAATAGTAAATAAACATCAGATTAATGCAGATTATTTAATCTATATGCATAACATACTTGGGTTACTAGTATTCAACATTGTCCTGCTAAGAGCCACGACAGGCTGTATGGACTGCCCTCCCATCATCATAGGAGGCACTCGATGCACCCGCTCGCTCTTTTCCGTCTTAGGTGTCCCACCGATAGAACTCCAACGAGGGGACTGAGCGTCCAACTCCTGACGTTCTCTCATGTACACTTTAGCTATTTCCATGCTTTTGGCAATTTCTGCAGAAGCTTTGACAAGATGGGAGATGGCTTTTTCACTACAATCTTGTAATGCAGCATCCAGTTTCCTTGCTTGAAATCCACCATTATTTCTGAGCCTCTATTGTACAAAACACAGGAATATTTTTATGAGGATAATGAACTCATGTTATTTTTCATAGCTTAGTGCAAATTCTAGGTAGAGGCATTTGTTCTAAAAGATGTTAGTCACAGTTAAACCGTGAATTCTAATTGACTTCAGATATAAATTAGCATGTTCTACATTTTGTACAGAATTTCTTTTCCGTACATAAAACTGTACTCTAAAACAGCGTGATTGACAATACCATTAAAACATTGAATTGGGCTTTCAAAGCAAGTGAGTTGCGTTATGAATGGAATGGACACTTACGCTCAATTTTAGTCTCAATTCATTGATTTCCTTCATAAGTTCCAGCTTCTCATCGTCCTTCTGTGCAGCCGTCATCTTCCAAAACTGGACCTTCTGCGCCAAGTCATTGTTTTTCTCTTTCAAATCTTTGAGTTCGTCTTCCAGCGTCGCCATTGCACAAAACACTGAATGAATTTAAACAATCAGTTTTTAATTGTACCCAAGGTACAAAACAGTGGTTCCACAATGTGTGCACTAATAAATTCACCAAGAAAATATTTTTAATAATCCATTTTCAATAAACAAACATCGAAATTGAAAAACGGTAAAATTTTAATTCTTTGATAAATTTTGAAATTGACAAAGTCAAACAAATGTCATTGATTACTGAAGCATAGAGTTAGGTAGACTAAAGACATAAATAAATGTGAAGTGTTTGAGTCCATGGATTGCACTCAGAAATCACAACGACTGTCACAGAAAATATAGAGAACTCTCAAGAAAACTAAAAATTTGTTTAAGTATACAAAAGTATAATTTAAATGCAAAATTAACGTCTATTGCGCTTTGAATATCTAATGCGTAATATAGTATACTATACTTATTCATACTCCTGTCTACTCTTCTGTCTGAAAGATAGTGAGCTTCCGTATTATTATTATTATACTCTTTGATAATGGGTCAGTGGGTCACAGGACTCACAGGACTGTTTTCCTTAATTCACAACAATGCACCCTAATTGCGTAACACACTATCAATCGCAATTTGAATCATTCTGAATGATATTGCTAATCCATTACCTTATATGTTCGAAAAACGTGTCTGCTCATCGACGTAAATAACGCAATGAATATTGTTTGTTGAACAAAAATGAAAGCCATTCCTACTGTTAGTGAATTACGCAATTAGCCCGCTAGTCCAGTGAAGCAGTATGTACACAATGTTTAGACCATCGTTGTAGTAAAGTGTATGCCTGCCTGCCTAGGTCCGAATTGAATCCATTAGGTACGGCTATTGTGTATCTCATCAGACGGGCCGTTCTGCCATGCTCACTTGGTCCATTCTAAATCTCAGGAGAGCTAATACAATGTAATATTCGTAAACATTATTCATCCTCATTAGTTTTTGGATCAAGTATTTTCAAAACTTTAATCCTTTAGCCAACTAAAATGCAATATAAAAAAGATTGCATCCTGCATGCATTGTACTGGCAACATTCACCTCTAAGGCTCTAACGAACTGTCAGTGTTAGGGATGACCAAAAAAGTCTGTTGTATCGATATATCGCATCGTAACCGTATCGAATGCGTTTGTATCGATACGCAATATTATCGTATCCCTTTGTATCGATATATCGCATCGTAACCGTATCGCTTGGGTATATCGATTGGGTAGGTTATTTCGTAGGTAAAATATTATTATAACCCGAAATATATCGTAAACATTAAAGAAAGACATACCTTTCTTTAATTTTTACAATATATTGTAAGTTATCCAAGAAAAGTATTTATATGTATGAAAGGTTGGTGTAGTACATAAATAACTCAAAATAATCCCGACCTCTGCTGATTACAAATAACAATATTATGTCTAAAGGTAGGTAGGTTTAATATAAATAAAAATGAAATAAATTTTAAACAAAGTTATAGTTCGATACGATACGTTAATGCGATATTTTTTTGGAATACGATATATCGAGGCGCATCGTTTGGCCAAAATATCGTATTAAATATCGATATATCGTATAGCGCTGTATCGATATTTCGATATATCGCATCGTATTGGGCATCCCTAGTCAGTGTCAGACAGAAAGACAAGCGTGTATGGTGATAACACGCACGTTTTGAGGTTATATCTCATTCACGCTTTATTGTGAGGCACTTTATTTACTAAACAATGTCGTTCCGCGGTAGAGGTGGTGGCGGCGGCGGTCGAGGTGGCTACGGTGGCGGCGGCGGCGGAGGCGGAGGCCGAGGCTTCGGCGGTCGTGGAGGCGGCGGCGGCCGGGGCGGTTTCGGTGGTCGCGGTGGAGGCGGAGGCCGAGGTTTCGGCGGTCGCGGAGGCGGTGGTGGTGGATTCAGACAAGACCAGGGCCCGCCCGAGTCCGTCATCCCCCTAGGACACTACGGCTGGACAGTACAAGACGACCTAGTGTGCAAGGTGGACATCGAAGACGTGCCATACTTCAACGCGCCCATCTTCCTCGAAAACAAAGAACAGATCGGAAAAATCGACGAGATATTCGGCAACCTGCGCGACTACTTCGTGTCTGTTAAGATGAGTGATAACTTTAAAGCAAACAGTTTCAAGGACGGGCAGCAGTTTTACATTGATCCTGCGAAGTTGTTGCCGCTTAAGAGGTTCTTGCCGCAGCCGCCGGGCGCGAAGAGAGGTCGTGGCGGCGGGCGGGGAGGTCCTCGCGGTGGACGTGGCGGCGGCGGCGGATTCGGTCGAGGTGGCGGCGGTGGCTTCGGCCGAGGAGGTGGCGGTGGTGGTGGCTTCGGCCGCGGCGGTGGTGGCGGTCGGGGAGGCTTCGGTCGCGGTGGCGGCGGTGGTGGCTATGGAGGCGGCGGCAGAGGAGGAGGCGGCTTCAGAGGCGGACGCGGAGGCCGATAGCCTCCATGTGGTGATTAGACAATGGTTATGTGCACTTAGAGTTAAGGAGTTTGTGTTATTGTCCATTGTTAATATTGACTGCGAGGAACTGTATGAAAGGATAGGATATTCTTATTATAAGTGTAACTTAGCAGATGTTTGTTGACTTTGTCTAATTGCACCTCAATACTGAATGGCTAGAAGATTGTAGTTAGCCAGTCCTTGGCTTCTGATGTATGCAATGAATTATAAACTGTAGGATACTGGATGTCTTATACAAAAATTGTATTGTATGCTTGAAGGAACAACTTTCAGTAGATTTATAAATGTAGTCATCTTTAACATTGAAAATAGCCAATAAAATACCTCTGAAACGATGTCTGCGTGCCTTAATTATAAGGTTAGAAATATGTAATTACTTTTAGTTGTGAAGTTTGAATGTTCTGCAGGATGTTTATTAACATCAAGATACTTGCAGTAGCTAATTTGTATCATTGTTCAATTTTGTTATATTCTACTGCTATACTAAAGTACATTAGCCACAGGTAACTATTCCATTGCAGTTTTGACATTAATAAATAAGATTAACAATTATTGTTTTCTACCTGATTGTAACATTGCAGGAAGTGATCACTATAAATAAGCATTTATAAAAGCAATGTAAAAAATCTTAAATAATTATAAGAAATAAAAGCTATATTTTAAGATGAATTGTTTTTTATTTACTCTTAACCTTTGTTCAATAACATGAAGCCCCCCGGAGCTGCGGGCACTTTACCCCTTTCCCATGAACCACACAACAAGCTATGTCGAGCCATGTCTACAAGACAACAGCTCACCATGCTTGTTTAATGCGGGTTGGTGAGCGTGCAATAAGTCACATAACTTGGCTTGTGGGTGCTGTCGCTGGTATGTGGAAGACTTATCCGCCTATCCGATGGTGCCAATAATTGGGCTAAGAGAACCACCAATTGGGTCCCACTAAACGCACGACGCCATCGCGGCAGGCCAAGACGAAGATGGCGGGACGAGCTTGACTCCTACCGTAGACACTGGCTGGCACTCGGAAAAGACAGAATTGTGTGGAAAAGGGAGAGGGAGGCCCGTTCCCTGCAGTGGGACAGTACAGGCTAGTTAGTGTAACCTTTGTTCAAATGAATAATGATAATACAAATAATAAAGTATTTCTTATAACTTACTAAATAATATAAACATATTTTGCTAACTGCTTTAACATAACAGTGCAGATTCAGGTTATTCTAGGTCACTCAATGTAAAGTATTACTTAACCTCTCAGAGACAAGCTGGTACATATTTGTACCACTTTTGGTACATATATTTGTAGGTAACAGCTTGTCCTAATGAAATTAAGGACTGATGAAGAAAACAATAAGGCTTTGTAAAAAGAAGTGGTTGTTTGCTCATGATCACAACAGAAGTGAAAATGTATGTACGAGACAAGTAAATTTCATGTCACTAACCAACTGGAGCCGAGTTTACCTGTTTCAGTGTCACCGGGTGACAGTTCAGTTTTGTTCACTGTTCAAAATGAGTGCAAAGTGTATCTAAACAAGTTTTCACTTTAAAAAACATAAGTGCAATACAACCTGGAGCTTTAAGAATTCACTAAACCTATATAATATTAATACACATTCATTGTGCACACCCATATAATAATGTTGTATTTCCGAAGTGCATATATCTAATAATAAGACAACCCCAAACATTTATACTAGCTTACTCATGTGATAAGGTATAATAAAATGACTGAACAAAAGGACTGTTTCCTACAAATAAAATCTTACTCTATAATTATTCTAAATTCTCTAATTCACATTTCCCTCCACTTGGTATGTAATTATCTGCTAAAGCCTTTCCTCTGTGATTGAAGATGTAGAAAGATGGCAGATTCCTCTGTGTTTCCCATTTAACAGTGTTCAGTTCTGCAGCAGCAGGTATTTCTCGTAGATTTCCAGCTACGTTGAGCACCCCCCACATTACAGCGAATAAACTGGCTACAGCTTGTACCACAATCTGAAAAGACGAACACGGAATCAGAAATTAGCCTGATGAAGGATTTTCGATGAAACAATTTATTCGTATTCTCAGTTAATTACTTACGTCCAAAGGCAAGGTGGTGAATTCCTGTGATGTTATCCGAAGGTATGAACGATCTACAACAAAAGTACCACTTAATTTATTGAATTACTTATAAAAGTAAAGAATCATTGTGGCGTAAACACTTACGCTGCGCAGCCGAAAAGGCGGAGTGGAATAAGGATATAAATCCTACTATAACGATTATTTTATGCACTGAAGATCCCATTGTGTTAAAGAATTAGCTTGTTATTCCTATAAATTCTAATACAAGTTTTTACAAATAGTGATGTGTGATAATATCACAAAACTGTCTTGACAGAATGATATGATAGGCACAGATCATTAATCTGCTCCACAGACTGCTCAAGACTGATAATAATTTTGACATTCCAGGTTTTTTTATTTAAAAATACCATCAACAAGAATAATATAAAATCGCCTAAAAAATCTAGTTTTGCTAAGAAGTGAAAAACAATAATTACTTGTTAATAATTTTGCTGCTTCTTCTTTCTTCGAAAGATTTATTAAAATATGTAGAAAGAATAACACAGATTTCGGTTGGTTTGTCTTAGTCGACTAAAACAAAAAGTATTTAGTAAGATGAGTAGTGAATAAAACACTCCGAACACCTCTAGTTATTTCAAATTTGCGGCAGCGGCTGGGCGTGTGTATTGTGTTTACTATTCAGTTATTTTCGAGATTTTATAAAAGAAAGTACCTTTTAAAAAAGAAGATGATCAGGAATCCTAGACTACAAGAATTCCAAATGGATACAAAGCCTTCACGGAGGCCTGGAAAACAGAAATTTAGTTATTTTTTCTACAATGAAGACACAGGTGAAATACTGGGACGAACACCTGAAAGCTGGGGTCAGTGAACTTTTTTATTTACATATTTTCATGAGACCGAAAGACTTTCATAAATTACTTCTTTCACTAAAGTTATTTCATAATATTTGTAGTAAATCAACTGTTGTATGGAGGGCGTGGCTTGTTGGCAGTTTCGGTAACGCTCTCCTTACTGCTATTGAAATATCATTGTTCCTCATGGCTCAGAGTTAACTAAATTAGAGAGGTCTGAACATTCTTTTTACCATTAGATTCATCAGCATGTCTGCATAAAAACCGTATTTTTTGTCACAAACAAAAGTATTAAAACATTCAAACAATTTCTATAGGTTACTAGGTACTTTAAAACTTGAACAATTTGATCTATTCGCCTACAATTACGTGAAAGTACAATCATTCTACTTCAAGAGCAAAGAGGTCAAAGGAAATCCGCTAAAGCCTTTATCCAATTAATTAGAAAGAAATCCCGGCAGCCAGTGTAAATAATCTTTCAACCATAGCTAATCTGCTTAGAAGCCCTATAATTTGCTTGTTCTAGACTCACTTTCATTAACCTTATATTCACCAGGTCTCTTGGTTACTATTTATATTAGTTAGTTTGCATTTCCATATCTTCTAACCAGTGGCGTGCCTAGGGGTCAAAATTAGGGAAAGCCCACAGATTTTCAACGTATAAAAAAACGGCCAACTGAGGAATTGGCTGATTTTCTTATTGTGTACATGTGTGTTGCGAATGTTTGACTGGTATTTTTTAAAATATTTTTTTTATTGATAGGTTTAGGTACGTTTGTTGTTGTGAATTATGATTTTATTAGGGCAAGCCGGGCTTTTCGGCTTCTATGAAGGTACCGCCACTGCTTCTAACTGAACAGATAGCCGTGGTGCTGGGGGGTTTGTTGTGCCATTTCTTCTTCTCAGCTAAAACACTAGGAAGTGGTGAAGAGCCGACATTTTGGGGTAGCATCTTGTGCAATTATGACGTCCATAAACTGCAGCCAAATTATCATTTTTAACCTTTTGGCCCACCCCTTTTTCTTTCATATCATTTTTCACACAATCCGTCCATCTTTTTTTTGGCTTTTCTCCAATTATCAACAGTCATATTCGTCACTCATCATCTGCCTAGCCCTTTCCCAACTATGTTGGGGTTGACTTCCAGCTTAACCGGATGCACCTGAATACCAGTATTTTACATGGAGCAACTGCCTATCTGACCTCCGTAACCCTGTTACTGGGTAATACGATTCCAGTTGGTAAGACTGAAAAAAAAACTTAGTTTTAGGACTTTATACATAAGTCTTTGAGTGACTTGTACTTGTCTCAAAGATTTAAATGAAAGCGGTATATAATAGCGTTTTTTTTACGTCGCGAGTTAGTGCTATGGCCTCAGAAATATTTATTTGTTTCTAAAACCTAAAATATTTTTCTTACAGGTAAAATCTTGATCTTCTACTCAATATTCTACGCAGCTCTAATAGCCCTCTTCGCAATCTGCATGGTGACATTTCTCCAGCACTTTATCAACCCTCGCGTACCTCGTCTGCAGCAGGACGACAGTGTGATCGGCTCCAGTCCAGGGTTAGGCTTCCGGCCGCTGCCGCCCGATGTTAGGAGCACACTGATATGGTACAAGGGAACTGGGTATGAGAGCTATAAGTACTGGGAGGATCAGCTGATTGATTTCTTGTCAGGTGAGTAAACATAGATTTACAGATAAGATAAACTGCAATAAGCCCTCTTCCTACTAACTTCCATTCCCTCTTAACTAACTTTTCTCCTAAACTTATCAAAATCTTGTCAACTTTTAAACTTAAATAAAATCAAATTATAGTTTGGTGTGTAGTAATAATAATTTGGTAAATATATTATGTAGATTTGTGGTGCTTTAAATGTATACATATACAATACGTATATATTTTTTTACTGTTTACTAACAAAAATTGTCTCGTCCTTTCAGCTACTAACATTCATAACTAGTAAACTACCACGGAGTGCAAATTTCGACGGCTCACCTCGCTGTATTGCCGTCACCACATGACACTCGCAGAATAGTCGACATCGGCTCTATTGCCAAAAGAAAAAAAAAGAATGCGTAACAATAATGATAGCATTCTATTCACATTTGTTTCAAATTAATATTATTTCAATAAACAAATATCAACTTTATTTTAATGCTAATTAAGTTGATTTCAGAGTGACTAACACTATTGAATGGATTTATAGCTATTTTTCCCATAAACTCATATTTGTTTACATTTGTGGCAAATTAATCGCGAATGCAGATTACACAAACTCACGCCTATTTCCCACGGAGGTAGGCAGAACCAACAGAACGCCATCTGCTATGATCCTTTTGCTTCTTTTATTAATACAGACTAACTGTCTTCTTCTACAGACAGTCAGTCTGTGTTATTGACAGGGAAGCAAATTGACGCCGATGAGCCAGGTTGTGAAGCAGAAGTCTAGCCCCCGGGCCAGCGCCTCGTCGCCGTAGCCTTTTTACAACATTATAATGAGAGATGCTACCAATATGATGCCTCTCTTGAGTCGTTTTTCATTTAATAGAATAATAATGACAGAACCATAATGAGTATGTAAGGATATTTACCCTGCCCCTTTACCCCTTTTTACCATGTAAAAAGTGTAGGTATGGTCTATGCCAAAAGTATCAGATGAAAGTGTAAACAAACCCTGTTTTGGTTAAATTCTTATCACTCACTAAAGGGAATTACTAACACATTCATTTGTAGGTATTTAGAAGGTTTCAATTTATATCTCGCCACCTTTCCCAACAATTATTGTTTAATTTACTTACTTTATTAAATTGTAATTCGAAAATCGTTAACGAAAATTCTGAGGGGCAAGAACGTTCACAGTCTAATCTCAGTCTCAATCAGTCAAAAACACCTCTAATTTCCCTACATTTTGACAAGTTTTTGATATTTGTTTGTCGCCGAGATGAGATTGCGACTACATTTTAAACGTTTTAATTTTAATTACGAGAATTGGCCTTCAGGTCAAATGAATGATAAAGGTAATGAAATGTCGAATGAAAAACATCTTTGGAGTGATTTAAAATAATATTATTAGACTTTCGGCTTTAAGTATTCAAATAATCAAATCAAGGCACTCTATTTGTAAGTAGCACTAGTAATTGGCATCCTATGTACGGTACGTTTTCTGATCCATTTGTTTACATTTTCACCTGATAAGTAGTTTTAGAACAGACTTCATTAATTCACTGTGATACAATAATTGTAAGCAATTACACGTTTTTTTCTTTATCTTAAAGATAAAAAGCAGCCCTAAACCTACCCTAAACTAAACCCTATCAACCCCTTTACAGTGTACAAAAAGAAGGGTCAGACGGCGGGCGCGGGTCAGAACATCTACGGCTGTGACTTCAACAAGCCGCCTCCTCCCGGCAAGGTCTGCGACGTGGACATCCGCGACTTGGACCCCTGCATCGACGAGAACCACTTCTCCTTCCACAAGTCTTCGCCCTGTATATTCTTGAAGTTGAACAAGTCAGTGTTATTTTATGGTTTGGTTTAATCCATACTAATATTATAAATGCGAAAGTGTGTCTGTCTGTCTCTCTGTTACCTCTTCACGCTTAAACCACTGAACCGATTTCGATGAAATTTGGTATAGAGATAGTTTGAGTCCCGGAAGGATATAGGATAGTTTTTATCCCGATATTCCCACGGGATCGAAACTTATGCTTAGTAAAAAAATAAATGTATTTAACACAAAAAAAGAAAATATGCGTCACATCCACGCAAACGGCCATCGCTCAGCATAATGCACTAAGTATGCGAGACTGATCAATTTTATTGCACGGCAAACAAGGTTAGGCATTGCAGATGCTCTTGCTCTGCAAAAACGAATTTAATCTGTATAAGAGTTTGTTGATTGTCTGGAACTACCAGTCGGATTTGAAAAATTGTTTTTCAATAGGTACATTTATTTTAGTCAGACAAAAAATATCCATAAAGTCACAAGTACACAAATTCAACAAAAAATAATAATAATTAAATAACATATTATACAAACTCAAAATACATACTTTAGCAATTAAAATTATAATTTAAAATAACAAAATAAGGAATATAATTTAAAATAACATAACACCAATTAGATTTCTTATTAATAGAGATTTAGATTTCTTATCAACTTTCTGACTAACTGACGGACTATTTAAATTTTGACAATTCAAAAGTGCCTGTACAAGGTTTAATTGAAATAAATGCTTTGATTTTGAAAAATAATTGATTAATTTAATGAATAATAACATAATACCTAAATAAATAAAATCTTAATAAAGAAATAAAAATAAACAAGGATAACGCAGGATAGGTTTTTGCATTTGATAACTCAACTCTTGAGGAAGGGTCCTATAAAATCACGCTAGGTCTCATAGGAGCCGAGCAAAAGGAAAAAAAGTAAGAAAGAACGAAGTAATAGCGCGGGCAGGGGATGCTATGCGACGGGGTGGGTCAGGGAACAAGAACTGTCACCCGGACGAAGTCGCGAGCGGAACGAGCAAGCTACTTTATGACATGTATAGATTTGCTTGACACAAACAATCAAGGTAAAAAGACATCATTGAATGTTGACTTATGTTCAAGTAATGTTACAGAATCTACGGCTGGCGGCCTGAGTTCTACCTGGGCATGGACGACCTTCCCCGGGAGATGCCTTTAGAGCTGCAGCAGCACATCTGGAACCTCACTAACTTTAATGCTGACTATGTTAGTGTTACCATTATGATAATTCCAGTTTTTTCGTAGATTTTGTTTTCATAATCTCTCTGTATGGGGAACATGCTCAAAACTACATGCTGAATTTTCTAAAAACATTATACTTGCGGTCAATTATATTGTATTCCATCAGCAATTTTTCCTTTTTAGGGAAACATGGTGTGGGTATCCTGCCAAGGCGAAACGCCTGCCGACAAGGAGAACATCGGGCATATCAACTACCTGCCCTATCCTGGATTCCCAGGGTACTTCTATCCGTATGAAAACGCTGAGGGTTACCTGAGTCCCCTAATCGCTATTCACCTGACGAAACCCAAAAGTGAGTACAATGTTTTTCTACCAGCCTATTACTGTCCCACTCCAGGGTCCTCTTCTTATACAGAGAAGGCACGACATTGGGTGAAAGAAAATATGGTGAGGAACAGTGGCGTGCCTAGGGGTCAAAATTAGGGCAAGCCCACAGATTTTCAACGTATAAAAAAAACGCCCAACTGAGGGATTGGCTGATTTTCAGTTATTAATGTTTGTGTTCGAGTTCGTTGACTGGTATTTCTTTAATATATTTATTTATTGATAGGTTTAAGTAAGTTTGTTGTTGTGAATTATGATTTTATTAGGGCAAGCCGGGCTTTTTGGCTTCTATGAAGGTACCGCCACTGGTGAGGAAACCGGCATGTTCTAGAACCAAAAATTCGAAGATATGTGACATCTGCCAACCCGCACTGGGCCCGCGTGGTGGATTACAGCCCACTCCCTCTCGAAGATAAGAGGCCTGTGTCCCAGCAGTGGGAACGTTAAAGGCGGATAATGCTTAGTAAAAATAGTAGATTTTACAACAAGTGCACAAAACAAACCATTTTTATCCGAGACTTTTAGCAGCCCGAGCCGAAGGCGAGGGCTGATAGTAATGTCGAGGATAGAAATGGTTTTGTGGACGAGTTATAAACTCTGCTTTTCACTTCGATTGCGAGGAAATAAAACAGTAGTATAACATAACATTTCTTTAATTAAAATTCAAAGTAAAATTAGAACAGTTTTGAATACTGAAGGAAATTATTTTTTTTTAAATCTTACGTCATTGATATTAGGCTGCAGACCTATACAGCCTACTATTAAATTAATTTTGTAATAATAATTTTCTTAAATCAACTAATCTACCGTACTTGAATTAAAACTTTAATATCTATTGTATCTTAAAAAACACATAAGGCAAATAAATTAAAGTAAATATTATATAATAACAAATCCTATCTATGAACTTCTTATTGCATTTGGCTGTATGGCTCATTTTCTTTGCCTTAATATAATACATTTATGAGTAGATACGTTAATGCCCTTGTGCACAAAATTCGATTTTGTGCAGCCTATACCCTGCACAAAGAAGCACTTTCAGAGCATGAGAAGTGAAAACATGTTTAATACACATCTCTGCTTATAACTTCGGTTAAAACAGGCGTTATGTTCTAACGTATATTTGTTACTTTTTCAGCCGGTATTGTGATAAACATCGAGTGCCGCGCCTGGGCCAAGAACATCAAGTACGACAGGAAAGACCGACTGGGTGTCGTTCACTTTGAAGTGATGATCGAATAGTTACTATAGTATCCGTCCAAACGCGTCTATTCGGCTCCTAGGTATGAGGTACAGTAATATCCTGAAAATATGTAGTTTTATGAATACTAAGGACCGATTTTACAATGTCTTGATAGACAGAGATAGATGTAAGATATATCTTACTTTTTCTTCTTCGTGTCGCTGGCACTACAGTAATTTACTTTTTTATGTTGGTCCAAAACTTCTTATTAAATCTATTTAATATAATATCTTACTAAGGGCTGATTTTTCCAACGCCAAATAATTTTATCGGAGGAATAATTTTTAGTTTTTGACAGTTCTTCGATACAAAATCTGTCAGACGTCAATTTTATTCCACGAATAAAAAATACCTGTCGATAGAAAAATCAGCCCTAATTCATTAAAGTGTAGCAGAATTTGTAGGAAATTATCTGCTGCATTGTTACGCGGAATTTTTCAGAAGATGATGAAACAAATGGCCACAAAATAAATAAATAATCATTATCAAGTGTATGGTGGTATATCTGTAATGCACAGTTGAAAAGATATCGCCAAGGTTGCCGAAGTGTGCATCCTAAAAAGATGTTAATTTAGGTTATTATAAGGATACCAAATGTTGAAACAATACGAAGACAGGAGTAATTAAACTGTAAAATTTGGTATTTTGAGCCCGTTTGATGGCAATAGGGTCGCTCCCAATTACGTGGGGCTTAATTAAACATGTCTGACGAAATGTGGGAGTACCTGATATGTACAATTGTATTGTACACCACTGCCTAATTCTTCGGGAAGATGTGTTATGTAAGTGCATATTTCAGGATGTTACTGAACACGGTCTTTCCAGTAGACCGAGTAGACCAAAGCAATTAGTTCATGGTATGTATGTAAGACATAGGTTTATTGCAATAATTGTGTGAGATTTGCATTTTAATGCTTGGTCTTTCCAGAAGACCAAAATAATATGACATTAAAAATTGAATTTTTGAATCGCGAAAGTGCCAGTGTGAATATTATACTTATATTTTTTTAATAATGAAAGGACTACTGATAGAATCTCAAGGTAGCTAAAATTGTTTTTTTTTATGTCGCTTAAATCAAGTCTTGTAAAAGACTGATATTGATAAATGTGAAAAATAGAGAACTGGTTTCCTATTTCTATGTAGAAGTACTATGTAAATGCTCCCAGGCAGGTTTATACCAATGAGGGTTTTCTGAAATGACGTTCGCCAGGTGGCAGCACTGACACGTCAGGTCCAGACATCTGTCAAAGAGCCTACCTATATTTTCTTTAGTCATGACTGAATGATGAACGAATGAATGAATCGAATGATGAACGTCATCATATATTTTATATTGGAAGACCTCTTGTCACAGTGGTGCCAACTGGTGTCGTAAATTTTCACGAAAACCCTCATTAAAGCCAATTTTTCAATCGTCAGATAACTTTAATTTGAAGAATAAATATGCAACATAGCATAACCAGCATATAATGCTGGGACGCTTGGCCTCTTCGCGATCGGAGGGAGTGGGTCGGAATCTACCACGCGAGCTAGTGCGGGTTGGTAGATGTCACACGTCTTCGAATTTTGTTTTTTTTCTAGGGCATACGTATCCTCACGAATTTTGAATGAATATGACTATGTGTTTAAAATTATTTTCTATACAAAAGCTGTCAAAACGCAGTTTATTTTCCTAGATAAATAGTTATTAATTGAAGATTGAAAAGTCGGCCCTTGAAATAGTAATACTTAATACTATTTAGACAAACTTCGATTTAATAATATATTTTTTCAAGCTCATGCTAAATAGCAGTATTGCATAAGGTCGACTTAAATAATTATCCGTCCATTGATAAAACCTTTTTGATATAATTATGCATTTACATTTTTGTTGTGTATTTCACTGTAGATATTAATATTTCTGTGTGTTGTGTTGATTAGTTCATAAGAATATATACTGTGTATGTTTTCATACGAGATTTCCACGCATTTATGCCCAGTGCAATTCGTCAGTGATCACTAAAGTGTGAGTATCACAGAACAAGATTAATCGATTGGAATACACAATGTGTAACTGAATTAATGCACTTTATGAACTTATTTTGTTCAGAATCGATTTCTGTCATTTTTAATATACCTAATTTTTTTATTCCAAAAATAATTAAAACTACATAAATTACAGTCAAAAGATACCAAAATGAACGAAGTACCTACTACGCGAGACCCATAAACGCGTGCGAGTGTATGCGTGCCTAAATTTGTAAATTGACAAATTTGTCCCACAATCAGTATAACTAATTTAATAAATAAACAATGTTTTAAACATAAATAGTAAAAACTCAGTGAATGAATTATGATAATTTAATAATATTCTAATCGGTGTGTTTGGTGGTGTGCGTTAATACCGGGACATGTTGTACAAAATGAACTTTTATTTTATTTTATGCAAGACGGCCTTAGTTTATACGAATAATAACGTAACATTGACTGCCAAAATATTTTTATTATTTGGTGATATAAAGCTCTGGTCACACTGAGGCGAATCTCGCGTGGGATTCAAGACAAAATTCGCTCGTGCCGATCGTGTCAACTCATTTATGGAGAAGTATAGTCGCGTGACTTTCTAATCCTTTAAATAATCTCCGCGCTCAGGCGTCCCACGTCCTGCTCAGAAAACGCCTCTGTTTGACTCGCCCTTGATAGTCCTAACAGCTCGATATAATATACATAATTCTATACTCGGTATATGTCTAAATAAATAATTATGTAATATAATTATATTATTTTTATGTAATCTCATATCAGACTTAACATTCAAGACTGACTGATAGTTTTCAATCGCCTTCTAAACAAAATAATGACAAATATAATTGTTACTGCAAATAGTTTAGTTTTTTTACCTTGTACTTATAGTACCTACTAATGACTAACTTTATTTTTTTAGGAATTAGCATTTCTATAAACATGTTTTGATTTATAGATTTATCTTTATTTTCTTTATTAGTTGTACTTTTTATACATGGTTCATTAAAAAAAGACATTTAACCGACTTCACTAAAGCGAAATTTCTTATATCAAATGAATCTCATTCCATATCCATCCAATGATATTAATATTGAGAAAAGAAATGTATGCATGTATTGACATTTATTCCATACAATTTTATAAGTTTTAAATTAAGGCAATAAAGTGTATATTAGTGTGAACGATATCTTTCCATATCAAAGTGCCTGAAATATATTTAAGCAATAAAAATTAAAAATATATCTCTTGTTTTTATTTCATTTAGATCTCCAGGTTTTGAACGACTTTTTATCTCATCGGTGTATCTTTCGATCATCAATAGTAAGTACTAGATTTCCGATGAACGCATAAAAACGGCCGGAAAAATAAGATCATAAATAATGTTGTGGTCGTTATTTTGCAACATAGTTTTTTCAACCTTATTGCTTAGAAATTACGTTTTATTTTTCCAAAAATATTTTTGTTCTTGTTTTAAAAATACGTTTGTTTTCAATCTAAGTACTTAGTAAATATATTGCAAACGATAATAAACTTTATGTTTGAAAGTTAAAGTTATAATCAAGTATGCAATCACGGCCACTTGAGCGATGTGTTCTTGTTCCTAATCCTAGTACTATTGTTGATCAAAGGGTTTACCGTTATTTAATATACTTACTGCATTTTGTTTCAATCGACCAATCACAGCAGCTTATATTATTTATTTATTTATAGGAGAACCAACAGCTATAACAAGTACTTATAACAATAATACATATGTATATGAGACAAAGTTGATGCGGCACAGCGTGGTCTGCCCGCGCGCCGCCTGCATATACATATAATATGTATATTTTTATCACACCTGCTCTGAAAATACATACTAATTATACCAATTAGAGGGAAGAAACGCCTTTATCCCGCCCTTCAAATCCTTTCATCCCAAGGTATGGAAGTTTGTATGAAAATCCTTCCGACCCAAGGGTGGGAAATATGTATGAAATTCCATTACATACCCGGTTTTTCTTTTTTTTTTTATTTGTCAGCAGTCATACTGCCAAGAGACTTTAACTGTCTACTAATTAAATTTCAAGTAAATTGTTACTGGCCACATACAGTTTTTTTTTTACCAGTTACCAACCTCCTTGGTGCATACAGAAAATTAAAAACGAAATTATTTTTGTATATAAAACGCGCGGAATCACGGAAGAAGTGGCTGCATGACCTTATGATCTTAGCCTACTCCAGAAACGGGCGAATAAAAAATGGAAAAGCCCGCGCATTTTCGCAAAAACACATTTATTTTTGTGTTTTTTGTAAAATATGGATACTTCGAGCGACAGTGATGATTTTATTCCTAACACACCGCCAGAACTATTAGAGACGGCCCAAGAAGTTGTTGATAATCTGTTGCCGTGTCTCAAAATATCAAGATACCCGGACGAAATGTAACATCTTATAATATCTGCACTTTTAATAGGTAATTGTACTTTTAACTAAATATAAACATTATGCATTTATGTCCATAATTTTCCTCGTAGGTGTAATAAAAAGCACTATACATCCCTCAGGATAAAGTACAGTTCCATACCTCAAATGGTTTGCGCCCCTCGCAAGCTCGTGGCGCAAATGCCATAATCTCGGTATGGAACTGTCACTTTCTTCCCTCTGAAGTAATGTACTATTAATATATATACAGTAATTATATTATATATTATGTGAACACGTGACGTCATCATCGTTCTCCTGCCCTCACCCCAATTTATTAGTGCTCGTTGCAACATGTCTTTTTCTTCCATACTTCTCTAGTAGTCGTCATCTCTGTAGTCACTCCCTCTCTAGCCATTTATCATCTTTCACATAGTCCATACATGTGATAACCATACGGACTCGAATATGAAGAGGGCGAAATGTGAGTACCAGAATTTCTTTGACTAGGTTTCCAAGGGCAGGCAAGATGTGAATTTTTATGAATGCCTTTTATTCCGTCGCGCGTCCATCCATTGAAAAGATTGTAGTTACCCAAGGACGATATTTTGAACACCCTTTATATGTAGTGTAGGTACAGACGCCAGCACATGCAAGTTACTACAATCTGTCAAATTTCTTTAATAGATTTTCAACTTTATCGCTAAAGAATAAGGTTCAAAGTTGATTAGGAAATTTTGACAGTTTCGGGTAGCTTGATGTGCTGGCGTCAGTACTTGCAAAGCGCTGTCGGTTGTGTGCAAAATAATGTAAGAATGATCAATGGATACCAGCGGGGTAATTGCGTAACACAATAACAGTAGCAAAGGCATTCATCTTGGCAGTTCAACAACATTCATTGCGTTAGGTATTTACGTTGTTGAGCTGACGAAATTTACGAACATAATTATGAAGCTATGTATTACCAATAGATAGTGTGTAGTACCTTCGTACTGCTATTCTACTTCGTACTACTACTTCGTACTGAGGGTGTATATATCACGGGTCACCGTATAATTATGACCATCGTTAGTTTATAATATATCTCGCGAGATTATAAATATGTATCGAAGAATTATGAACTGTAACAAACCATTTACAATTTAACGCGTTATTTTTCGATCAACTTGGAAGTAGCGATTGCAGTCCTTTCACAGATAATATGCGTTACTTTCAAAATCACATTGATCTTTATACTCCTTACCATAAGGTTTCTGTTGGATTGCTGCTTTCAAAGGTAAAATAACTGAGAACTGACTATAAACAGTAATTAATACCGTCTTAAATTATCTAATTAGGGTTCCGTACCAAAATGGTAAAAAGGAAACCTTATGGTAAGACTCAGTCTGTCTTTTTGCAAATAAGAAAGAAATAAAAATATATGTATATTTTTTACAACAGTGACTGAAAGGGGGTCTGAAAAATTTGAAGTGGGGCTACTAAGGCATTTTGGGTATCATATGATAGAGCGTAGTTTGCACATTCTCAAACATTTTTCCTTTTTTTAGGCCGCATTGTTTTCGGCTTTTGATGAAAAATGTAAAAAAAATACCGTTCCCCTTTATCTCCGAAGTTTGCAAAGAGAAAAATCTGAAATAATTCTATGTGATAGAAGTTTATGTAAAGATTACAGGAAAAATAAAACGAAGTCTCTAAATAGCACACTTTTTCAGAAATCATCATCATAAGTTACATTAGTTCCACTATCGGTCAAGAGATGGCGCTGACATAAAACTGCAATATTCTACACTACAGTGCACAGTGTTAAAATTTTCTTACGAATATAGGCCTCGCCGATGAAAATTTAAAAACATGATGGTACGGAACCCTCGGTGCGCGAGTCCAACTCGCTCTTGCCCGGTTTTTTTAAATACGTAAGTAATGTTATTACAGATTAAGAACGCAACGTGTGGTCATTCCTGTACCTATTTGCGCTAAGTGGGTCCACTAGTGCAGCGAGTGGGATCCGAACGCACCGCATCAAACTAAAGCCGGTTACGCACTGAGACTTGGAGGGTTAAAGACATAATCATGGGTTTAATAGTCCGGATGCGAGCTCGAGCAACGTGGTATCTATAGTCCTACTTTTAATTAGCTGCAGTAAAATGACTCTTCTTAGTAACTCATGTCGGACTGAGTTTAGAGATATGTATGCATGTCAAATAAGTTTCGTTTGGTACACTATTCTGTACTAGAAAAACAAGATTTGGTCGATGGCCGCGAAAAAAACAAACAGACACCATTTTCAGTCATTTAAGTAATAGATACTTAAACTGTCATATCGTTGACTGAATTCAATAGTGGCACAAGTCAAAATTATGGAGATTTGACTTATTTCTAGATTCTTATTCTAAATTAGAAGCTTTATTTTATGCATTCAAGACCCAACTTGTTAGTTCATAAGCTAGCTGGTAGGAGGCATATGAGTCAATAGTGAATAAACAATAATATGGCATCTCTTTCATGCAACACTGGCTCATGTCCAATGTCCAGTCGGCCGCATATTGTGCTCGCGGCTATCGCACGCTTGATGTTTTAAAATTACAGTATAAAAACAAAATTTCATTTGTTGATTTGATTAATTAGTTAATTATGATTATAACCGATTGTCAGTACGTTTTCTTTTGACTGAATTATGTATCCCTGCGTCAATTTATTTTTACTACAGGATGTGCTTAGGTACTTTACAATAAAAAATCCCAAATATTTTAATTTTCATTAGATTTTTCATATAGGATGTCATTGTTTGTAGTTGTTCGCTTATAAGAAGTCACAGATTCAGAACTTTTAGAAATAAATAGGTATTCAATTACTAAACTTGTTAATAGTTACCCAACTGCGCCAGAAGGAGGGTTATGTTTTTCGAGAGTATGTATGTATGTAGGTATGTATGTATGTATAATTGTTTGGTACGCTCTGCAGCCTGAACGGCTCGATGGACTTTAGCTTGAGAGGTGTCGTTAGATTCGTATTTACTGTGAGAGTGACACTGGAAATATATCAAAATTGAAAAATTATAAAATGGCCGATTTTTTGCGCCATATTGTTATAAAAAAAATGTTTTTTTTTACAAACCTATCGATTGGGGTATCAAAATAAAGGGTTTTAAACAGCGATTACAAAAATATATACAACTTATATGGTTAAAAGTAATTCGAAGTGGCGGGACCCATACCATTTTTATTATATTTTCAAATTCAAGTGGGTCCCGCCTGCTTCCAACTTTAATTTTATTTAAAATGGGCTTGTTTTTAGCTTTTCTATTTTTTTTATTAACTTAAGTTTTTTACGCAGCCGGGTTTTTATTTTTTTTAATTACTTTTTTTTTATTTTGTATTTAACAATTCCTTTGATACCCTTCTAGTTTTAAACTCTACTTAGCTAGTTTTTTTGCAAAATAGATTTCGTATTTTCTTAATTTATCAAATGTAATTTCTGGCATTAATCTAAAACGTAAAAAGAAATACATGCAAAACTGGCACAACTCCGAGTCACTAACTTCTAAGCCTCATATTAATCAAAATAACGAAATTATCACAAAACCATTACTGCTGGTAACTGAAGCTATAACTTAAGATTAATAAAAACCCAACATCAACTATATGTTCCATAAAGTGCAGTAACAAAGAGCTTATTAGTGCGCACGCATTTGTCTACGACAGTTAGATTGTGCGATTTCTCAAATTAATGAATTTTGTCTTATGCCACTATTGAATTCAGTCAACGATATTACTGCAGCTAATTAAGAGGCCGACTCAGTAGTGCCCACTTGTTGAACATTATTGTAATATTACGAGTAAAAGAGTTAAGTATTGTGTTTTTCTATCAGGAATTTCTCAGGAGCAGTCCAGAGCCTGGATTTATGCCCGATTGATAGCAATAGTCAACATACCTAACTGATCAAATGGGGGTGAACCTACTATAGATATATGTATCTCTGCCTAGTGTATAAAACTTCGCCACTTCCACGGCATCGTTGGTGGCAGCGCAAAGGTGGCTATGGCTTTTGGGGGCACAGTGCGCAGGACAGTAGGTGGGACATAGTCTGTGCCACAGCTCCACATCCACACCCTGCTGCTGTATCGTCCAGATAGCCCCACTTTGCGAGGTTCTAGTTGCATAATATCTTCCTACTTGGGTTCGGAAGCGGTTCAGAGACTTCCTTGTGGACCACTGAAGGTTGGACCCTGCGGGAAGATGCTCGCTTGGTGGTAAGGACAGTATGTATAGTAAGTTATGATTATTATATTCTTAAAATCGTATTTTTTTTCAAGAATATCATAACTTAATCACGCATGGATAGGTATTCCCCTCCCTTATTCTCCCTACCACCAAGCGAGCATCTTTCCGCAGTGTTCAACCTTACGTGGCCCACTCGGCAGGCTCTGAACCGAAGTGGGAAGGTGCAACTTCAACCACGCAAGGTAAGGCTACCTCGACTGTACGGCAGCAGGGTGTGGATTATGATATTCTTCAAATCGAATTATTTTCTACGTCGGTACTTAAACGCTCGCTGTGTGCACGCACCTTAACAGTCTATTAAGCCCTCTTGGCTATAATGGGTGGAAGTAAGTACGGATGCGGTCCAGACTAGTTGTCGTGGCAATAATCACTCCCTTGTGGCTGACCTTGCATGCCCAAGGTCGGTTCAATCGCTTAGCTTTAGATTGTACTGGAAGAATGGGATCTCCCATCTGCCTGTGGGATTTTTGCCTTGTAGGTAAACGTGGGCAATATTGTCCGCAATGTCAAGATTTTATGTCGATTTAAACATAAAATCTTTTTTGTTTGTATTTTAAAGTGTTTAGTATGACCCTTTATAGTTAGAGAAATTAATTGTTGAGCAAATTGACTACCAACTTAATTGTCCTTATATTCAAATCACAACTCTCATTCTTTAATAGTTGCATGAAATGGCTTTATCACGGCAAATTGACATGTGTTAAGCTAGTCAGTACCCCTCTTATAAAGAAGAGGGGTCAGGTAACGCACTAAGTAAGCGCCATAGTATCACCAATTTGTTTGTCAAGAGTGGTGATTTGGTGATTACTGATACTCTGGATAGATAGTTTTTAAAGGGCTAAAACAAGCTTAGATCTTAAAGGCATCATAATACTTTATGTTGGTGAACAGCGTAAGATTTTTATATCACGGTTCATCTATCCCTGATGGTTTCTGGCGGGACATTCCAATTACCCACATAAGAACGCCGATTCATTCCAACAGAAAAAATAATCGACATCCTGTTGTTATTATTCATTTAAAATAGGTCTACCTAAAACTCCCCGGGGCGTGGGACCCTATCTAAAACAGTTGCTGACATCTGGGGAGAGCTTTTTCAGTAGTTATTTGAATCAAAATTATTGCGAATCTCTGCCTGTTAGATTAGGATAAAAATAAAGAAGAATCCTTATAAATACGATTCAGTGCTGGGGATTACAGGACCTAAACGCAAAAATCGCAAATCGCAGTTTAAGAAACAATAAAATTATATGATCGACTACAATAAACAAAATCAGAAAATATATGATATTCTTCAGGATATATGCTAGGTATATAGTGTGTTGAAAACATAATAAGTACAACAAATTTGATACGATAGAAAAAATCATGAAAATACCTCTAAAAACTTTCTTTTTACAACAAAGACCACTATAAATATACTATACATTCAGATTTTTTTCAGATTATTCTACAAGCAACATACTAAATTAATTTTTTAGTCTAAACAATAGATTTTTTGTAATTAAATAATATCTTCTTATTTTGCAATAAATTACTAGCGTTGTGTCATCGCGCTTCTCTTTCTTTTCTATGCAGTCCGACAGTGACCGCGCTTTAGGTCATGGTGATATGTTGAAAAAAATGTGGTTTTTCTATTTCGTGTAACTTGTTAAGGGGCTTAGGTATATGACCGCGAAAAAATCGCGAAAAAAAATCAGCTGTTCCCTACATTTATGTTCGTATAACTCGTCAAAATGTAGGGAACAGCTGATTTTTTTTCGCGATTTCAGGTTTGGTCGCATAGTAACAGTTGTTCATAATGATCAGTACAGAGGTTGTTGGTGTTTTCCCAATAACCCTGTATAATGAAGTGCTTAAAAAGGGTGCCTTTGGAATGGACACTAGCTTCATCTTTCTGACTGACCGCCCCTTGACAATAATTCAAAAGTGCATCTAATTGGTTTATTTGAAATAAATACTGCGAGTTTGAGTTTGGGTAAGAGGCTAGCTATATACGAAAGAAAAAACATCCGATTTGAGAACCTCCTTTTTTGAAGTCGGTTAAAAACCCTTGGATTCATTCATCGCTAAATTATTCTGTTAGTTTTGTATGCCATTTTAAGCCCTTTTCCTCTGCCACACTCTTGCATTGGCACACTGGATGCATATTAATGCGTCTGGACGGTCACAAAAACCTCATCTGGTAAAATGTGGCTGAATGGCGATCTGTCACAAATGTTCCCTTTGCACGTGTTTACGAGTGTCGCAGGCATGTAGTTGGGACGGAGATTTTGTGAAATGTCTGGTCCGGGACAAAACATCACCGCTTCTTATAAGAATTTAAATTAGGAACTACGTACACACGGCTACAATCAAGTTATACAATATTTCCAGTTTTAGCTGACCTCGCATTGCCTGAATTTTTCGTACATTCAGAAATCAGCGTATACTGGTTATGTATAGCTTGATGTGTAGCCGTGTGTACTGTATGTGTATGTTACTAAGTGTAGGTAGATGAGTAGGTACGGGGCTTCTATCTTTATACCAGCGCCCTGATTGCGTAACACATTTTTAATCACAATCTGAAAATTTTTTCGAAGATTTTGCGAATCCATTGCTTCATTTGTTCGAAAAATTTGTCTGCTCAACAATGTAAATAACGCTATGAATGTTATTGAACTGTCAAAATTATAGCTATTGCTACGTTAGCGTATTACGCAAGTACCTCGCTGTTTTAGTGGCAAAACTGTGGAAACAGCATAAAGTTCTACCACAATATAAATCGAAACGTAAACACAATGATAGGTTTTATTTATAGTTTAAATAAAGTAAGTAGGTACCTTTATGTGACTAACTACTTATAGTTTATCATATTATGTGAAGGTTATAGCAACTAAATTATGAAAACATTATGCTATGTGTTAATAAGCAAGTGAGTTATTATAATAACGACTTTAGGTACAGACACCAGCACATCAAGCTACCCGAAACTGTCAAAATTTCCCAATCAACTTTGAACCTTATGCCTTAGCAATGAAGTTGAAAATCTATTAAAGAAATTTGACAGATTGTAGTAGCTTGATGTGCTGGCGTCTGTACCTATTCAATGTTTATTACATACCTGCGGGTAGTAGCATAACACACTACCAGTAACAATGGATTTCATTTTGACAGGTCAACAACATTCATTGCGTTATATAAATTGTTGAGCAGACAAATTTTTCGAACATTAAGAAGAAATGGATTAGCAATATCCTTCAAAATGATTCAGATTGTAAAAAATAGTGTGTTACGCATTTAGGTTTGCGGGCAGGTTCGTAGGTACCTACCGATATCAGCAGCAGCAGGAAATTGAATAAGCTGCTATGCACATTAAAAAGTAGATATGTACAGACGCCAGCATAATTATCAAGCTACTACAATCTGTCAAATTTATAGATTTTCAACTTTATCGCTAATGTATAAGGTTCAAAGTTGATTGGGAAAATTTGACATTTGCGGGTAGCTTGATGTGCTGGCGTCTGTACATAATTTGTTATGCTACAGCTACATTGTCGCGATAAAGCGATCTACACTTCGCGCGCTCTTTGTTTACAGCGAGACGTCGAGGGATGTGCGAGAGAGAGAGCGCGCGAAGTCTAGTTCGCCTTAACGCGACAATGTAGAAGTAGCATAAA
The DNA here is from genome assembly GCA_963855955.1 of Luperina nickerlii. Classification (NCBI taxonomy): domain Eukaryota; kingdom Metazoa; phylum Arthropoda; class Insecta; order Lepidoptera; family Noctuidae; genus Luperina; species Luperina nickerlii. The sequence continues at coordinate 23,183,548 of OY979667.1, forward strand.
AAATTTGGAGAATGGTAAAATTGTAAACAAACCAAACCACTAGTTGCTTGTTCATAGGTACCACCCAACACCTAATCAGACATTCACAACGACACCCATTGAACACTTTAACAGCAACGCAACCCACTGCGTGCGCGCAGTGTTCCTCGACACCGTCGTGACTGACGGTCGCGCATCATTTGCATCCCCGTTCTCATAGGCACGAATAAATCGAAAGTTCTCATAGGTAAAATTAAGTCGGGATAAAATGGCAAGTAAAGCGAATGGCGTTGAGGAGTGGATCCGGGCACCGCCTCCTCCGGGGACTTGTTTCTCCAGATTTATGAATGCCATCTATAATCCTGATGAGAGCAGCTTCCTGGGAAGGACACCGAAGAGATGGGGTATGTTTGCAAAATATTTTTTTTTATCTCAAATATTGTCTTAATAACATAAATTGAGCAGTAGGTGGCTGTGTCGGAGCTGTCTCACTGTTCCCTTACCTAAGTGGTAACTTAACGATAATAAGGTTAGGTTTAAAAAAATAAAACGATTAAAAATGTCTACTATGCTTCTACTAGCTTTAATTTTTGATTTGTTGTTTGTATTTTTATCCGACTTCCAAAAAGTGGGAGGTTATATGTTCGACTTTATGTACCTATGTATTTAAAAAAAACAATTATGTATGTTCACCGATTTCTGTCAATTGTGGATCTATGGAGATATTAACGACGAATTACGATAAAATCGTAACCTAACTGGTAAAAAAAAAATAACTTCTTTTAAGAAGTTATTTTTTTATATTAGAATATTAATCCTAATATAAAATTTACGTAAATATTTGACATTATTTCCTATAAATCTTATCTCCTTGATCTTATTAAACGTTCAATGTATTCAAATTATTTGTAGGTACATACTTAATTCTGATTCTAATGATTAATAATTGATTAGTCAGTCAAAAGAATGAAATATCTTGTAAACCAAATAATAAAAGTGCACTCACTGCTGCATTTGTGTGTTTCTCATTATCCTTATATTTTCATAAGAGGTCAGACAAAGTGCTAATGGGGATTTCCATTACATAGGAGTTTCTTAGTAACAGTCAGGAATTTGGAAAGTTTAAGCTGTTCTTGCGTAAAGCCGTCGTCGGTCCTGCGCCTGATCTCTGGGTCGGGTCCTGTCGGATTGCCGTCCCATCGGACCTCAGAACACATAATATTACCATCGGACAATGAGAGTAAAGGAACAGAGAGTGCACCTGTGTTTGTGCACACACTTGTACACTATAATATCTCCTGCGTACCCTAATCTCCGTTGAGATTGGCCACCATGACCGAAATCGACCATGTGCCAAATTTCATCTAAATCCGTTCAGCTGTTTTAGCATGAAAGCGTTACAAACAAACATACAAACAATCAATAAAAAAATTCTCTTTTTATTATTAGTTTATACTTATTTAAATCCGGGGGCCTAAAAAGGCTACTTTAGCACAATCATAGAAGGATAATATTATGAATCATAATAGACAGTTAACTGTTAAGTTAATCGTATCAAAACCCATTGGTGAAGGATTATTCAGTAAATTTTTTTTTGTCTGTGCTAAAATACCAATCAATCCAATCCAAATCCAATCCCAATCTCTTTGATTATAGCTATGTAGTGCATCGAAAAAAAAGAAAAACACGGACTGTCTTCACCATATTATGATTCATAATGTTATCCTTTTATGATTCTGCCAAAGTGGCCTTTTTAGGCCCCCAGATCTATGAATCTGCAACATTTTACTAATAGCTAGTTCTGAATACTCAAATAACACGAGATAACTCATTATTTTGTTTATTTGGTTATCCTTGATTATGAGTATTCCAATAAAATTTTCTAGACCTACATGCTTCAGTCCGTAGCGTACTGTGTACAGACGCTAGCACATCAAGCTACCCGAAACTGTCAAAATTTCCCAATCAACTTTGAACCTTATGCTTTAGCGATAAAGTTGAAAATCTATTAAAGAAATTTGACAGATTGTAGTAGCTTGATGTGCTGGCATCTGTACATTCCTGCGCCACTCAGACTACCTCACCTCTATAATAACATACAGTAAAGTAACCCGCAATGCAAAAAAATCTGTCAGTCATCAAATTGACCAGTAGAAATTTGAATCCTACCCACTTTTGCTTAACTTCAAGATTGTTTACGTGTAAAGAAATATTATCTACCTGTGTGTTTATGTGAAATCGGCGATGTTGGGCTGGCCCATGGTTGAGCTCATTGAGTTGAGCTACACAATCACTGATGCATGCGTACCTTCTGACGGTCAATACAGGCTGTCAGAGCCATTCTCATTCCTCGAAAGGCTATCCCAGACGTTGGCCACATTGCTAGAATCACAAATAATTCTTCCTTATTCTGCCCGATGTCTTCTAATGTCCCACAATTTTTTTTTTTTCGGGATGGGAAATCATCAAATGACCCCTCCTGGTCTGGGTGGAGCGGAAGGGAGTGTCAGACTCTTACTGACTAAAACCCACCCGTGTTCCTTAGCCCTCTATGTTCCGGGCCAGCGGTAACCCTTTCGGACAATCCCGCTGACCTCCCACACATTAAGTGTAAACTTTTTGCGAAGTCTCCTAGCATGTTTTTTTTGTAATACACATATGCAAGTTGACATCACTGCTCACTGGGCCACCGCTGCCCAGAGCAGGCTGGCCCAGTGGTAACGGCACCAACATACGAGTGTAGGTTCGAACCCAGGTAGGCGCTTTACTTTGTGTAAACTATTTCATCACCCTGCTCTCAAAACGGTGAAGGAAAACATCCTTAGAACTGGCATGTCCTAGAACCAAAAAATCAAAGACGTGACATCTAATGGATACCAACCCGCACTGGGCCCGCGTGGTGGATTACGACTCACTGAGAGCAGGCCTGTGTCCCAGCAGTGGGGACAATATACGTAAGCTGATTATGCTATTGCATTCGGCAATAGCATAGCTTTCCATCATTGAAAGTATTTTTTAAATCGGATGAGTAGTTTCGGAGATGACCTCCTGCATCAAATTTACAACCACAGAGCATGTAACACTTTCTTACAACCTTATAATATTATTGTAGATGTAGATTGTAATTTCGTGAGTCGTTAGGACACATTTTTATAATAGGTTGTTTTGGTTCGTTCGTTCTACAGCCCATCATATCATACAATGCCGCTGGTTTGAGGCCTTTGTACACGGCACGGTTTCTTTACGGTAGAATAGAATATAATATAATACTTTTATATTTTAAACACCACCACAGACGGTACGGCGTATAAACCGCGCCGTGGAAAAAAAACGTGTCTGTCAACAAGCTTCCATAGTGATCCATACAACACTAACAACCATGCTATCATAAACCGTAGTTTTTTCAGGGAAAGAAAACGTGTTAGGAAGGCCTACGTAAGGCTTACTTGCGCAATAATACTTGCAAGTGTCATCCGCCATCGTAATTTGACGATTCTACTACAGCCAACTCCTACACACGTCAGGTTAACAATAAAGAATCAGCTATTATCTAATTTGCTAGCCAGGAGGGATTCTTCCATGCGATCATAAAATCAAAATTGGTCATAAGCGACCACCGCTGAATACCGACCTCCCCCACAGAATCACATCACACTAATATTATAAAGGCGAAAGTTTGTGAGTGTGTTTGTATGTTTGTTACTTCTTCACGCACAAACGGTTGGACCAATTTTGATAAAATTTGGTAAAGAGGTAGCTGACAACCTGGATTAACACATATAATACTTTATCCCGATATTCCCACGGAATCGAGACTTATGCGGGTAAAACCGCGGAGCGCTGCGCTGCTAGTTATATAGGAAGACCTGTTACTGTGTTATCATATTTGTCATTGCTACAAGCTTAGATAGATATAAACCAGGACCAGAGGAGGGCCAGCAGGTGGATGAGCCGGTGAACTGCCAATAGAGTCAATCGCTAGCATCAGGTGGAACGACAGCTCTCACAGCTCACTTTAAGCTCAGTTCACCTAAGTTTCTACTGTGAGATGTGTATAGAACAGATCAGCAGGTGTGGTGATTGCGTCGTTGGTCTAGTGACTCCCAGTGCGACTGGTGCGCTTGAGTTCTGAGCCTGACCCCAGCACCTTAATTGCGTAACAATTGCGTACTCTGTAAAACCTACCACCTAACTTCACATGTGGATAAATATATATGGAGTATTGAGTACAGACGCCAGCACATCAAGCTACCCGAAACTGTCAAATTTTCTCAATCAACTTTGAACCTTGCTTTAGCGATAAAGTTGAAAATCTAATCTATTAAAGAAATTTGATAGATTGTAGTAGCTTGATATGCTGGCGTCTGTACATTCAATTATAATCTGAATTATTTTGAAGGTTATTACTTAATCCATTGCTGCATATGTTCGAAAAACTTGTCTGCTCAACAGCGTTGATAACGCAATGAATGTTGTTGAACTGTCAAAATGAAAGCTATTGCTATTGTTAGTGTGTTACGCAATGACTCCGCAGCTCGGAGAAAGTGCTAGATAATGGTTTTGTGCTCGGTTCTGGAATCTGAAAATATCTCTATCCAATATATCTCAGCTGTTTGTGACTGTGTGCGGTTCCTCAATCTACCAAATCAATTGCAATGACGGCTTGACAGTTACTTTAGTACCTATAGATTATAGGACATAATTATATGGCTCACATTTCATCGCAAATTACTGTACAAGTAGCCGGAGGAAGCCAACACTATAAAGTAAGTATAAACATTACGAAAAGTAAGTACCTACCTACATTAGCCTGCATTTCTTGCACAAATGTAGGTATAACTAATGATCAATATCAATGCTTCAGCAAACTGTTACCCTTGACAATATCAGATGACCTAAGTCAATAGCAAACGATGCAATATGGATGCGCAAGCGCACGAAACCCGAGATTCTGTTACCGACACTATACGCAAGGCGCCCGGAAGTGTCATAACGATTCATTTATATTAGTTTATGAGACAGATTTATTGCGTTGGTCTAGAAATCTAGAAGTTTCTATTGTACGTATGTATGTATCATTGATGTAGCTTAAATATGGGCAGTGTTTTGAATTGTATCTCATGTTTTCCCGTAGTAAAAGGGTCAGCTGTTCAGCAGTTCGGTAACAAAGCGGACTTCACTGGACGATTAGCTTAGTACCACGATTCGAGTTCCTCTAAGACACCGTAGAAATGCAAGTGTGACTTAAAAATGACGTAGGGTCCTAAGAAGACCTTGTTTTCACTGTGTAGACTTCTTTGAGGTTTTTTGAAGTCACAAGTCAATCTCAACAAGCCTTAGACTCGTGAAGCCCCTTGTGAAGTCCTCAAAGATAATGCGAGGACCTATCGCCGGAAGTTCTACGAAAATGACATAAATGGGGCCCGAATGGTTATCCACTCTAGCGGCGGCCACTTAGCCAGTATCATTTTCTCGACTTTATGGAAAAAATAAATAAAATTAATAAGTAAACATAATACAAACGCTGAACCAAACTTTTTTCATTCTGAATTTAAAAAAAATACCACAAAGGAACATCGGGTGACAAGTTTTGCGCCACCTTCAGCCACCTTGTATGTTATCTATTAACCAAGTTGTTATGCTGTAGCTGTGGGTACTGGTAGCTACGTTCATGGCTGGCGTACTACGCAGAAAATTAGCTGCCATTTTGCATGCCGTAGGTATGTACTATTATCGATCAATAAATGCATGACCGTAAAAGTCGTGTGCCGGTGTGATTGAGACGAAACAACGTGATAAGAAATTCACCTTTCGTTGTATATTTTTTTGATAACAATTACTTCATGTTATTATGGACAATGCAATGACGATTGAATAATATAAATATGATAAGTAGTTGTGAAGTCAGAAAAGGGCCCGTGGCTAAATGATAACAGCCGCACAGGTCGATCGATCACGTTAAGCAACGCTTGCCGCGGTTGGTCTGTGGATGGGTGACCATCTTTACATACCGAGAGTCGAGACCCCTCCGTGCCTCGCGGAAAGCACGTTAAGCCGTTGGTCCCAGCTGTCATTCGTAGATCTTTGACAGTCGTTTCGGGTAGTCAGAAGCCCGAAAGTCTGACAACCAGTCTTATCAAGGGGTGTCGTATTACCCAGCAATTACTGGGTGCTGGCGACTGTCTATCTGACCTCCACAAACCAGTGGTTGTGGAGGTGAGATAGGCAGTAGCTCCATGTAAAATACTGGTATTCAGCTGCATCCGGTTGACTGGAAGCCGACCCCAACTTAGGAAAAGGCTAGGCAGATGATGGGAAAAGGGGAAAAACGTATCATATTAAAGAAGAAGATATTAAAGTCCCATTAAGGCCGCTAATGTCTACCACAATTCTATCCAAACGGTTACTGAGAAATTGAGAATCCTATTCTACTAATATTATAAACGCGAAAGTTTGTGAGGATTTTTTTTTATTTTATTTATTATTTTAAAAAACTTGGCCCATACTAGGAATTTCTCCTGTATTGTGAGTGCGTTTACAAACATTTAAACTCATATCCACAAACAGCCAGACCCGGAACAACTACCTACTTGTAGGTCATACAAATATTTGTTCCGTGCGGGAATCGAACCCGCGACACGCAGCGCAGCAGTCAATCGCCTAACCACTGTGCCAACCGTGCTGTCATAGGATCATAGGATAGATGGATGTTTGTTACTCTTTCACACAAAAACTACTAAAGTCTAAACAGATTTAGATTAAATTTGGCACACAGATAGTTTATTACCAGGATTAACACATAATGTACTTTTTATCCCGATATTCCTACGAGACCGAAACTTATGCGGGTGAAACCGCGGGGCGCTACTAGTCTCTCATAAAACTGTCTTTAACACTGTCATCACCATATTTATCATCATCGTCATCATCATTGGCAGCCTTGTTCCACCTACTGCTTAGGGTCTCCTCTCATTTATACCATGCTTCCCTGGTCTGCACGAGTCTCATCCAGGTCTTTAACACTGTAAGATGTCTATATTCTATCTAAAAGTGTCGATGTTAATAACCGGGGTCACAGTGGTCTTGAATGACAATTAATTCGGTCGGTATTTCAATAGGCACACTCATAATATTGATGTTGATACAATTGTATTTATTGACTCACCTTACCTATTAGTTAAACACCATAGGGGTCATGAAACCTGCACCCTAACGGCGTAACACACTATCAGCAGTGCGATTCTGTAACCATCTCACCGTGAAAACTTAGGTGAAGTGAGATTGTTTTTGCTAGGAATTGACACTATTGACAGCTCACTCACGCTCATTTCACCTAAGTTTTCACGGTGAGATTTTTATAGAATAGCACCGCAGTATCGTAATCACGAAAAATTTATCAAGGATACTATAGAAAACTTCAATAGGTACCTACTCGACCTAAACGTATGGACCGACTGAATTTTTATTTGCGAATGAATACCTATATATAAATAATATAAATAAAAAAAAATTAAATTAAAGTTGGTCCCATGGACAAAGTTGTTTAGTTTGATGGTTACGCTGGCGGCGTTTCTTAGGCCTGCCTCGGTGACGACGCGGCCTGTCTTCAGTTCATAAAGTAAGTGATGGACATAATTTGAATACAAGAAATAAAGATAAATTAGATCAACCGTTTTTCAGAATATCTAAAGTCTAACCATCTTTTATGGGATACTGTGTAAATGAAAGACAATTTAAAACTCATATTAAAAGTGCACTTTGTATGTAAACAAGGATAAACGTATTACAAATTAGAGGAATATATCCAAGATAAGAATTCCTGGAAACATGCTGGTCCTGCTCCATAGGACAATCTAGAGTTTAGACAAAATCAAACTGGTAGCTAATTTAATTATACATAAATGTATATATTTTTTTAAATTATGACATTGGTTTTTACATTCTGTGACTGCTGTAACTCACACACTTGTTAAAATATAGGAAAATCATCTATTTTTACAATATCTGTAAATATGTGAGCACCATGTATTTAACACATAATGATTGATTTACCTGTCATTGCTTCATTTTAAATTCCTTTTCCTTTTGTGGCAGATTAATTTTATTCTAGGTGCATCGTCTTCACATAATGAATTTAACAAATCTTGTAAAAAAAATTAAAAGAGTAGGTACCTAACGGTTCACCGTTACTCTTTACGAGAAACTCCAGTTTCTTGCCCTTTCTTATCTATTTGAAACTACCTTTTCGAATGGATAAGAAAGCAATTCTATTTTTGTGTAAATTTTGACGTTCAAAAGTGCCTTTTATGTGGCTTTTGAAATAAATTATTTGACTTTGACCTTTGACAGCACGCAAAAACAATATTGTACCTAACAATATTTAACAACAATAACCTAGTACAGAAATTGAAAATGACAGTTTTTCAATCGACAGATAATTTTTATTCGTGAAATAAAATTGCCGTGTGACAGATTTTGTATGGACGAACTGTCAAACATTCAAAAGTATTCCCTGGATAAAATTATCGTTGGACAAATCGGTCCTTAGATATATACAACAATATATACAATAACAATATACACAACAAGTTGGGTTAAATGAAAATCGTGAATTATGAGTATTATGACTAGATAACAAAGAGGTCGCTAAGTGCGCTATTGAGCCGGCTATGCTCGGAGGACAAAATCTGAAATGAAATTATTATCCGGACAAGAACCGGAGCAACCGACATACCTAGCAGTTGCAGAGTAAGCAAGCTGATGTGGGGACCCCCGCTGGCCTCGTTTGTTGAAGGACCGATGACCGGTGGAGCAGACGAGTAATGGATCGCGTATCGACAAGCGTAATGTACCACGCCCTCCAGCTAGAATCTAGATGGACCGACGCTCTTAAAAAGGTTGTTCGGACAGACTGGATGCGGAAGGTGGATGACAGGGTGTTAAGGCACCTAGGCTCTCCCAGGCTGCGTTAAAGTAAAACTTGTCCACTTGGAGAGTTCAGCTAGATATAAGCTGGTGAGGTTGTTTACACGGCGTCTATCTAGTTCTAGACAGAAATGTGACGTCGCAAGCACTATTCAACCAATAATACTTCGTTCGCAGCTTTATTATCCACAAGTGTCTGTCAATTAATTATATTGCACTAGCCAGGGTGCCCATGCTTCACACGGTTTTCTTGGACTTGACAAAACATTGAGATTTCTTTGTTTTGTGTACCTAAGTTTTATTATACAGTTATTATAAGCCAAAAATCTTCTGGAATACATTCAGTAAATGTTGGTAAATACCACATCACAATCCGTTGCGTAGTTTAGAAGAACAAAGCGGTCACACAGACGGACACGAAAAAAAATGACGGATAATAAGCTTCTGGTCGCAACTTCGTCTGCGTAAAATTTGTTGTTGATGTCCCCCCCACGTCGCATCGCATCGCCTACCCGATCTAGTACTCGTTACTCGTTTGCGCTTAGCGTTCTTTCATATTTTTCGTGACTAATAGCCTTATAGCCTTCCTCAAGAATTGAGCTATCAAATGCAAAAATAATTTTTCAAATCCTACTGTTAGTTCCGGAGATTTCCCCCTACAAACAAACTTGCACACAAACTTTTACCTCTTTATAACATTAGTACAGATATGTATAGATGTAAATTCCGAATGGGCAATCGATATGGTATCAATAAGCGATCATCAGTAACTATTATTGACGCTTGATCGTCTATTGTAGTCACATGTTCGTGATTCCTTCTTGCCTGTTCGTTGCCTCGTTGGTCTAGTACAAGCGCTACTGCTGATGATGCTCTTGGTTCGGTTCCCAGGTCGAATAAACTGTTATTGGGTGTTTCCATCAGGAATTTCTTAGTAACAGCTCGGAGTTTGCAATAGCGGTGTGTTATCCCCGTACCTCGGACAGCACGTCAAGTCATTGGTCCTGTATCTGATCTCTCTCCGGCCATGTCGGATTGCGTGTCGTCTCACACATCAGACTATGAGAGTGAGGGAAGAGAGAGTGGAGCACACATTTGTGGACAGTAATATCTCTCGCGCCGAAGGCTAGTCTCCGCTGAGATTGGCCGCCACGGCCGAAATACGCACCCTAATTGCGTAACACTCTCAATTTGAATTATTTTGAAGCATATTTATATTGTCGTATTGGCCTTTTTCCAGGGCCTGGCCCCTAACCCTTCTTTTTTTTTCGTTTTAAAATCCTCATGGAAACTCTCCTTCTGGGATGAACGGAGGGTTATGTCGGACTCCTATCGACTAAAACCCCACTGTTCCTTCTACTACCATAAGTCGGGGGCCCGAGAGCCCCGAGAGATACTTGTACATTCGCCGCACCCTCGACTGATATCAGCCCGCCATGCCTAGCGGGCCCCATCCCCAAGTGCGGGCGATCCCACGACCGATCCTTTTCTTTTAGCACGTTTTTCATTACTAAACATTCTGCTTCTAAAAGAGTTTCGTCAATTTGGAGAATGTAGAGTGTGCCCTTAACCACACAATATGCTTTCCACTTTCGAGATATAAATAAAAAATCCTTCACCAATGGGATTTGATACGATTAACTTAACAGTTAACTGTCCATAAAGATTCATAATGTTCTCGTTTTATGATTCTGCCAGTGACCTTCATCCGGCTACACTGGAAGCCGACCCTAATATAGTTGGGAAAAGGCTAGGCAGCAATGGAAAAATAACATTTGCCCAGGGCATCGAACACAGAACTTCATGCTCAGCCGTCGCGCTTTAGATCCCTGAACCAACAAAGCTGTTCACAAATGTATTGTTATTACTACTCCACAAATAAATGCATTATTTACTATAAATAACTAATGTATCAGAACATTACAAGGTCGATACGCTTCACCAGGCCATGTGTGCCAGAATCTAGTGAATGAACTAAGGACACGCATGCATTGAGAACGAATGATTTGAGTGTCATTTACCAAGCTTGACTCCTGCCGTAGGGACTGACCGGCACTCGCAACAGACAGAATTGTGTGGAAAGGGGAGAGGGAGGGCTTTGCCCTGCGGTCAGACAATGCAGGCTAGTTAGATTAGATAGCGTCTGTCTAGTTACACAACGCTTTTTCTTCTTCTTTCGAAAGTCAAATTACTGACGATTGAAAGAGGGAAATCGGTGTGTAACTATTCATCTGCTATATACGTTTATTAGTAAGGAAGGAACCCGGTTGGTTTTTAGTCAGTAAGAGTCTGACACTCCCTTCCGCTCCACCCAGAGCGGGAGGGGTCATTTGATGATTTCCCATAAGAAAAAAAAAGGGGTAGGTAATAAAAACCGGCCAAGTACGTGTCGGACCACGAACAATAAAGAGTTCCGTGGTTGGAATGAATTTATTCCTAGAACAAACTGAACGTTGTATATGAAAAAAAATTCTCAAAAAATACAATACACCAACAAGCCCCATGAAATAGGGGTCGACGAGCCTATTGATATCAATCGGGCACAAATCTAGACTCCGGGCTGTGTGTACTGAGGAATTCCAAATGAAAACCCCACTATCACTTTTCTACCCCAGAATAGAACCTAGGACTTCTTTCTCAGCAGTACCTAGAGCTTGCGACCAATGGACTAACGAGGCAGCTTTCGACTGTTATTTGTTACATTATGAGAGTACGTTTCTCGTTCGCTTGACCAAGCTTCAATAGTTCACACTCGCACTACGCTCCCCTCGTCCTTGGCCACAGCATAAAAGAAGCATCACAAAACATACAGTTGGTCCGTACTTGACGTCGGTCTGATTTCTATGGCTATTCAAAACAACCCCTCTGTGTACTGGTTTATTTACTTGTGAATTGAAAGGAATCGTATTACCGACATGAATTTGGAGGACGGTATTATTAATGATGTAGAATTGTAGAGAATGTATTATAGAATACTTAAGGTTCGCTGAATTTAAATTTCTTAGAAAAGGGGTTATTAATTAATGCAGGTATCCGAGCACGAAACAAGTTTATATTCCTTATGGAGTTGTAAGCCGCGCGACGACTCCCGGCCACCGTAGGCGCGGGCCTGCGGGCGGAGAGTAATGGGTAGCTCACCGTCCGATCAGGACCAGGCCCGTGCCGGACGGCGCGTACGTGTTCCACGCGCGCCTCAAAGAGATGTCAGCATCAAGGGAAGGGGCCCGCAAGGGCCGAAGCCTGCCGGATCAGCGGGATTGTCCGAAAGGGTTACCGCTGGCCCGGAACATAAAGGGCGAAGGAAGGAACACGGGTGGGTTTTAGTCAGTAAGAGTCTGACACTCCCTTCCGCTCCACCCAGAGCGGGAGGAGTCATTTGATGATTTCCCATCCACAAAAAAAAAGTATTAAGAGTTGTTGATTATTATTATTTAAGTTAGATTAGTTACAGTAGCTATGTTATGTATGTATGTGTCGTTTAAAATGGGTCAGTTTTTTAACTTTTTTAACTGGCACACCATTACGAGTATGTTCCCATCGAGACCTCTTCAGATGAAAAAATCCAATAACACTTTGCTGACCTGAGCGTCGAACCCAGGACCTCGTGCTCAGCAGTAGCACTTGCAAACACTAGACCAGCGAGGCAATCAACAGGCAAGATGGAAATATGAACATGTGACTACAATAGACGATCAAGCGACAATAATAGTTACTGATGATCGCTTATTGATTGATACCATATCTATTTCCATTATGATTCTAAGTCGTTTTTCGTGTCGGTCTGTGGGTCCGCTTTGTTCTTCTAAAAAAAAAGTCCCCGTCACGAGAAGCTATACATTTTGTAAACATACATTCAGGGGTTCGCAACCTTTGGATTAAATAAAAAAAAAACAATTTTGTAATCATTTTTATTTTTATGTAGGGATATAATTGGAGGAGAGATAGGCAGTCGCTCCATGTAAAATACTGGTATTCAGCTGCATCCGGTTAGACTGGAAGCCGCCCCCAACATAGTTGGGAAAAGGCTTAGCAGATATAGGAATATAATTATGTTATCACACACGTCTAATTACTGTCGTCAGACGATTCAGAGTAATCTACATTCTGCAGCGTTGACAACATCAGCGTGAACTTACTTCAAAATGGCAGCTCAAATTTTTACGTTCCATGAGTCAGACGCGTTCCAGTACCACAAAACATTAGACCACAGCGCTTTATATCGCTAAAATATGTATAACCCGACCAAGTGAAATTGCTCGTTAGTTTTAGTTTCATATTACACGTATGTTATGTTACTTTGAGTTGATTGAATTTGGGATTATTTGTTGTTGATTGAATTGTCGCTACGTAACTTAGTAGAAGTTATTTATTTACAAAATTTATAGCTTCTCTTGACGGAAGGTATAACTACACGCAGTCTCGCTTGTGACCACGATTTTATTGGCAAACAAATACTCGTTACTGGCAAATGTATAAGTTATAGGTACGGCACCAAGACCGAGATGAACCATCTTAAATTTTAATGACCCGACTCCCAATTGGCGCAACGGCAAAGTGTCCGCCGGCTAGCTCAGGGTCGCGGATTCAATTCCCGCATCCGGACAAACAGAGCGGCCTACAGATGTTCCGGGTCTAGATGCTTCTCTAATGGTTCTATCCTACGTCATGGGAATCATCTTAAAGGTACGCAATTACCCTTATTAATAGCTTCGAACTATGCAGTTGTATGACTCGTAAAATCAGCCAATAATGTTCCCACTGCTGGGACACAGGCCTCCTCTCTTCAAGAGGTAGTGGGCTGTAATCTACCACGCGGGCCCAGTGCGGCTTAGTAGACAGAGGTTACATGTCTTCTAATTTTTGGTTCACATTTTCCTCACGAATTTTTTCCTTCTCCGTTATGAGAGCAGTGGTAATGAAATTATTTACACGAAGCGCCTGCCTGGATTCGAACCCACGACCTAAAACTTGTTAGTCGGGGCCGTTACCACTGGGTCACCACTGCTCAGATATGACTGTAGTGGAGTAGATAAATGAAAAGTTTTTGTCCAAGATCAACACTCACCTGATATTACCTGCCTAAGCTTTCCATAACTTTGTTTAACAAAATGTAGGTAGCATAACTTTTGGGACTGAATTTAGCTGTGTGGTTCAAGCATGGTTCTTTTAATATCATCTAAATTTTATCAATTAACATCTCTTAGGACAGACTCAAAATAGACACAACTGCCGAAAAACTACGTCAGCGTGTGTAGCGTAGGTACTAGTAATAACAATCCTTCGTGGAAATGTCCCAGGACATAATGTAATTGTAGAACATTGAATCAGGAGCTGATTGGTCAATAGGTACTCTCTGCATTTGAACCAAATCATTCTATGGTGGTCTAGAAAAGCGTCTTAAAAAGGTTATGAAGGTGATGATGAAGAAGTATTTTTGTTTAGTCCCGTGCTGGCCTGTAGGGAATTCGGAATGACATCTTTTAATACCAGTCTCTGGACTCCAGAATAGAGGTAATTTTTAGGCATTCAAAATTATATAAGACAGTCCTCCAAAACTGCTTTCGCTGAGAAGAAGTGGAGCAACAAACACCCCAGCAGCACAGCTGTCTGTTCAGTTAGAAAAACTGGCTTCTATACAATAGTAGAAGGTATGTAAATTAATTAACATTAACAGAATGTTATTATCGAAATTGCCGTATGACGGTTTATCATGAAATACGCAGCAGATTTCTAAACAGTTGGAACTATCTAAAAGCAACGACAGCAACAACTAATTTTATTGACTAAATTTTCCATACACTAGACAGTCCCATCAATATAAATGTCATAAAAACATACTTTTGTGTACGAAGAAATGCGTCCGCGCTATTTCAGTTGCAGCTTTTAAAATTAGAACGCTTTCGTCATAGATATCAGCGTGGACATTGATTAGTGCTTGTAAAGTGTGTCCTGCTTTGTGTAACATAAGGTTGGTAGTCGTTTGGTAGGGATTTAGGTTAGTAGGAAGACTGTTTGCTATGCGCTAGGGCATGGATTAGTGAATAGTTAGTTGGTTACCTGTTGTTAATGAGACATTAATTCGGTTAGATTTTTGAAAATCGTGATATTTTTTGCTTTTTAACAGCAGCCTATTTGATATTGCATTAACTGCTGGGTATAACTCAGTTTGCATGCTACGATGGAAACAAGAATTCCCTAACATAATATGTAGGTGCATAGGTACAGTCACCAAAAGAGATAAGTAACCAGGGTCGTCGGATATAGTTGAAGTTTAGTACGAAACCGATGGATGTTTTCGCATGAAAAGTAATTTGATAAATTAACTATTTGTTTTCTATTAATTACATTAAATTTTATTTTAAGATATTTTTTTTGGAAAGTTAAACATGATGAATATTTTTGTTGTGTTTGGTACCTTTATACATGTATGCTTAAAAAAATCTGGTTTTACACTAGGAGCATTTGAAACTTTTAACAAATCGGAATACATAGGTAAGTTACCTTTGTTGATTAAACTGTTATAGATATGATTAAATAGACCCAAACGAGAGTTTAAAAAAATGAATTTGGGTGATGTTTGGATTTATCATGTATACCAAACACTACCTAAACCTACTGATTTAGTAGCAATTGCTCATACTGAATCAATGTCCCAGAATTTTAAGGGTTTGACATAAACTATCAATAGCTTTTACAAAGTTCTCCAGCATGAATTTCGATCATTTCATAGCGACCAATCTCAGCGGAGACTAAGCATCGGCGCGGGAGATATTATAGTGCATAAGTGTGTGCGCAAACACAAACTCTCTCGTCCATCACTCTCATTGTCCGATGGGACGGCAGAGGCAATCCGACACGACCGGAGAGAGATCAGGCGCAGGGCTCCGGCAAAAAAATCAGCTGTTCCCTACATTTTGACGAGTTATACGAACATAAATGTAGCGAACAGCTGATTTTTTTTCGCGATTTCAGGTTTGGTCCCATAGTAAAAGTTGTTCATAATGATGAGTACAATGACCTCTTAAGAGGTTGTTAATGTTTTACCAATAACCCTGTATAATATTAGATAGTACGGATTCACGTGCACAAAGCAGAAATAGTCGACATCTGCGTGTGCTGCGTTATTACTGTTTCTAAAGGCATATTTTCTCGAGTCGTAAGATCATCCGTATGACAATCTCATCCCAAACGAATCACCAATTGCCAATTATTTACCGGTGAGTGACACAACCAAGCTTTGTTTACTCGAAAAGGAATATTTTTGTAATAGTACCAACTTTACAACTGATTTGGAAATAGTCGTAATGGATTAATGTTTTTATTTATTTGTAAGTATATGTGATATAGAACTGGCAGTAAGCCAGCGACGTGGAGTAGTAAGTTCTGCGCATTACTACTTACTGACATTTCTCGTGGATTATATTTACTTATATCCATCTTGCATGTGCCCTAGGTGTCATTAAACTTTACTCTGTCAAAGTGTCAAACAAGAGACAAAGCTCAAATGTCTCAAGTGCTGACTATACTCCGCGCGGAACTAGTTGGCCGCGTCTTAGGTATGTGAGCGGTGGGACGGAGGGTCGGGGGCGCTTGCTGTCATTAATCTCATATGCGTTGCGAACACTAGGCAACACGCCGCCTCACCCCCGCCCCTACCTAAGGCGCGGCCAACTGGTTCCGCGCGGACTATAACAACCGAGCTTTTCTGGATAGCCAGGTGCTGTATTGTAACGTTGATTCTAGTGTGAGAGAGAGATGGAGCTATACATTGCCAATAGCACCATCCCTTCTAAGGACTGGAATCATAATGGGCATAAATACTTCATAATACGGCCCCAGGACACGTTATGATTTGAAAACATCCCATCCTTTTTCATGATGAGCTAACAAAGAAAGATGATGAACAAAGAAACGAAGAGAATGATTTTGAACAAAGAAAGACAAAAATTTAAACGAATTCGTTTAGCCTAAATTGTTACTAAACACCAAATATATGTACAGACGCCAGCACATCAAGCTACTACAATATGTCGAATTGCTAAAGCATACGCTTCACAGTAGATTGGGAATATTTTACAGTTTCGGGTAGCTTGATGAGCTGGCGTCTGTACCTACCTGTGCATATCAAATATGTACCTACATGTTTTCATTCATTCACTCGTTCCTAGTCAAAAGCATCTCCAGTTGGAGACGACCGGTTCTATATCTATGGCTTTTTATATTTCGCATCTAAGTCTTCTAAAACAGATTTTTTGGTCTATTCTGGATGCGAATACAAAATTCTAAGGACCTTTTTGTTTGGTCACCCTAAACATGGCAGGTCTCCTTGACAACTAAATGCGACACGTCATGACATGGCAGGATGTCGTGGTTAGGTAATTTCATTTCCAGACAGTTCATTGTAAGTACACTTGGACCGAGATACGTATCTACCCTACCCTACTTAAACTCGGATGACCGGCTGAATTCTAGGTATCTATTAGAAAACTACTTTTACATCGGATTTAAAGATCACTGGTGACGTGTGGATGCAGTTAGCACCTCTGATGGTGACCGAGAAGTAGTATGTGCATGTGATGCGGAGGAATGAGGAGCATATCGTGACAAAGTATTGAGCTTGAATGTGGATGGGATTATAAGAGTAGGGGGAACCAAAGAAACGATAGATTCCATGTGGAAGATAATATGGCTAGAGAAAGGGTGAGGAGTCACCCCTTCTTCTTCTTCTTCTTCTTCCATAAATCTCTGTCAACCATCATGACTGGAGAGTCATGGTGGTTGACAGAGATTTATGGAAGAAGAGGTTATGCTGCGTCTACCTCAAATAAAATGTGACATGGGCAAGATGTTGATGACCTAAGGTTACTCATGCATCCAGCCTTTTCCTTCGTCATATCGATAAGCTTCGACCAGAATTCAGCCATTTTGACAGCGTTAACATTGGCGTCATAAAGATCTTCCATAGTTTAGGTGCACCCCTTATGTTCGACACGCTGCTCGTTGGAGTAAAGGTTTCTCATGTTCAACCCTCGTGTTACAGGCATAGTGCTGACCTTCTACTTGGTGTTCTACGCTGTACTGGCGCTGATGTTCGGGCTGTGCATGGGGGGGTTGTATCTTACACTGGAACCGAACCGGCCCACATATTTGTTAGGAGAGTCTCTTATTGGTAAGTACTTTAAACTTTTTTTGTCTGTACTGTCCCCACCCAAAGACTTTCACATTACTCTCAGTTGCCTGCACTGGCCAATCTGTCAAAAACATAAGCATAGTTAGCCTCTAATGTACCCACTGCTGAGACACAGGCATCCTCTCTGTGAGAGACCCTAATCCACCATGCAGGCGCAGTGTGGCTTGGTAGATGTCACAAGTCTTCGAATTATTGGTTCTAGGACATGCCGGTTTCCTCACGATGCTTTCCTTCACCGTATGAGCAGTGGTGATGAAATAATTTACACAAAGTAAAGCGCCTCCCGGGGGTTTTGAACCTAGGACCTCCAAATCGTAAGTCGTGGCCAATAAAACTGGACCACCACTGCTCGCCTGTCAAAAGATGCTCATGAAATACCTCGGTATATCACCATATGCAGTCCGACCTTATCTTCTTCCGTATTCAAATATGGATAACCCTATGGTATAAAAGAGGTCAGCGATACAATAATCATTCAGACGCAGCAGTCGATTGTGGCCCGGGACATTCACGGTCACGACATGTAAAACAAGTTATTTGGACGCTCCTAAAGCCAAAAAGCTTTGAAATAAACTAGTTTGTGCCCGCGGCTTCGCTCGCGTGGGGTTTTATTTTTTTTGCACGGACACTTATTCATTTTCTAAAATAGAAATAGTAAGCTACTCCTTATAACATCAGCTATCTGTCAGTGAAATTCCCGTCAAAATCGGTCCAGCCGTTTCGGAGATTAGCCGGAACAAACAGACAAATATTTAATAACTGGTTTTTTTTTGTTATAAGTAGGTACCGTATATACTTTCATATGCATTTATTGAAAACCTGTTATTTTGACATTACAAACAGACAGTTTAATTTTATTTATTGATATAATTCAATAGAAAGGGTCCAGCGCAGGTACCTCCGTGCTATGTACTACAGATGTTATGGGACCAAGACTCAATTGTCATACTACCGACTTCTTGATATGTACAAGCTTATCAGCTTGGAGAATCGACGCAAATACCTGGAGGCCAACGTGCTCTATGATATAGTTCACAATAATTTTGATGCCATTGATCTGATCAGTAATTTGTGTTATTCTGTCCCTCGAACGGTCCATGTGCGGCAGGTTCGTGCACGTACTCTGTTTGCACTAAATTCTTGTCGTACGAACTCAGGCTTACGTTGCCCTATTCATAGAATGTTGGAATCCTATAATTCTAATTTCATTGATATTGATACTATTACTACTACTACTATTATTACTACTACTATTATTTGATTGATATTGATGATGATGATTGATATATTTGCATGTTCGAAAAATAAATTTAAATCTAATATTATAAAAATGTTATCTTAATTGTAATCATGGTATTATTATTTATTTATTGCATAATTTAAGTAAATGAAATTGTTTCTAATCTGATTTGGTTTTGTAAAGTCTATAGCTAGCGTTATAGTAACTTATTTATTTGTTTTAAAATATTTTTGTTAATTTTGGTAATGCTCGCCTAGTGGCAACCTGTGATCTTTTAATATGTCCTATCTGCGGATAATGTAGTGGACTGCAACATTGCTTCCTATACCTTTGTTAAACTTATGTAGTATAGTATATGTTGTAGTTGTTTATTATCCCTCAATAAATAAAATAAAAATAAAATAAAAAACCATTAAATAACACTTTTTGGCTGACCCCAGGATTGCCCACTGTTGAAAATAGGTCTCTTTTTATCATTCAAATGTCCACGCACAAGGGGATATAGTTCGGCGAAGCATGGAGCTCATGCATCGCCGAACGTTGTCCCCTCGGGCGATGCAATAATATTGAATTGCATAAATCTTACTAGGCGTACCTATCAGTAACCATTCGTACGTACTAAAACCTATTAATGTATAGTAGTTGTGCTATAAATCGTAAGGAGGTCATGTCGCATTTAGACGTCGTCGGTCAGGTCGGCTGTTCCGTACTTTTTATTATGTAATGGGCTTCCTACGGACGGTTCCTTTGCGGGGGACAATTGACTGGGATAGTAGTGGGATGGACAAGGATTTCCTACGACTTTTTTAGCATTAAGAACGAATCATATGTTTTATGGGTGTGCTGGGTAGAACGATGATATTTTGAATTAAAATATTGTCAATGGCGGTTCTTTTGTCCATGGAATTTCTTGCCCGTTTTTCTCTCTATGAATCTACCTCTACGCTTTGCAATCGACCTTCATCTTTCCGACTGACTGACTCTTTTGAAAATTCAAAAGGATGATTATTTTTAGCTGTGGTCTGCTATTTAAAAGGGAAAGTGTTCTCCAATCCTTCACCCTTATATCTTCTTTCGTGTCTTTACGAGCTGAGTCTCGATGACCTCATCCTTCTCTAAGGTATTCGATGGGTACTCATACAGGACATAATAACGGGTGTAAAAAGACGCTGAACCGAGCCGAGAGTCACTTGTTCCTCCTGTCATTGTGATATTTGACATTTCACGCTGCCGTAGGTATACAATGTATTAATAGCGAATTTTCACATCAAAAATAAAAGTCGTTTTCAGTAATAATGTTTTCATCATCATTACAGCCGAAAGACGTCCACTGCTGGACATAGGCCTCCCCCAAGCACCTCCACTTCGACCGGTTCTGTGCTTCTCGTATCCAACGGGTTCCTGCGGCCTTCACAAAGTACAGAATGCTTAAGATAACGGCTTTGAGTTGGGTCTTTGTACAGACGTTAGCATATCAAGTTACTACAATCTGTCAAATTTCTTTAATAGATTTTCAACTTTATCGCTAAAGCATAAGGTTCAAAGTTGATTGGGAAAATTTGACAGTTTCGGGTAGGTTGATGTGCTGGCGTCTGTACTTTGTAAGTTTTGTGGGTATCCAGTTTTCCAAATGGTCATCGGCTTTTACTGTGATCAGCGGGGTAATTGCGTAACACACTATTACTGTCGGAATGGCTTTCATTTTAACAGTCCTACAACATTCATTGCGTTATTTACGTCGTTAAACAGACAAATTTTCCGAATATATGAAGCAACTAGCAGCGCCTCGCGGTTTTACACGCATAAGTGTCGATCCCGTGGGAATATCGGGATAAAAACTAACCTGTCCTTTCCTGGGATTCAAACTATCTCTATACCATTTAAAACGCAATGCAATTAGATCATAACTATTACGTTGCCCACTTGTACAATAGTCCCAGCAGCACCTCATTGAATCACTCTTATCAGTAACAGTTTACAAGTATTAACCGTGTAAAGGCTCCTTCAAACATGCGCGACACGCGATAAAATCGCGCGCGACACAAAGGCACCGCTCGTTGCGCGACATGCGGTGCCTTTGTGTCGCAATTCGCGTCGCGCGTCGCGCCATTTGGCATGTTCAAATGGTACCTAGGTAAAAAGGGATACAAACAATGGACTATTTTAATTACTTGTTGTGAATTGTGTCACATCCTGCCCCATGTTTTACATTAACTATGTATAAACATTGTTATGCAGTTACATTGTATGCATTTATTTGAATACTAGCTTCTATCCGCGACTTCGTCCGCGTGAAATTTCTTGCTTCCCCGACCCACCCCGTCGCATCGCATCGCCTGCCCGCGCTATAACTTCGTTTTCGCTTAGGGTTCTTTTTGATTTTTTTTCCTTTTGCCCTTCACCTAAGGGTGCTATTGTGATGTTAAATAGCCTTCCTATATTACAAACCTCCTAGCATTCCTATATTACCAAATGCACAAAGTTTTTTTGAAGTCCGATTGGTACCTAGTTTCCGAGATCAGCGCGTTCAAACAAACAAACAAACTCTTCTGCTTTGTTATTAGAACAGATTGTAATGTCGGCCGTGGATTGCAATTCGTGGAATATGTTTTATGCACCAAGTACCTACCTACCTACCTATGTGTTACCATAACCATAACAAAGATACATTAGAAATAAATGTCTGGAGACAAAGACTAGGCTATGATTGATGATGATGTGTTGTGAATGATGATGTGTAAGGGAATATACAAGGTCAAATTAAATTAGCTAGCGAAACTCCGCAGACGTGACGGAACTCCGCAGTTAGTATAGTCACTTCAGTTTATAAAATCAGTTTTTTTACATAAACTTCACAGACGTGAGGGGTATAAAACACGATAAATTAAAAAAAAAACAGATTTTCTTAACTCATAATTCAAGTAACAACACTACCAGCGGTCGTTGACCCCTATTGTTTGTCAAATCTTGATTAATTCTATTTTGTCGTGTTAAGATTTTTTTTATTAATATTCAAAATGTATATTGCAGAGTTTAAATCATTAAATACTAAAAAACCACAGAAGCCTTTGATGGCTTATGTATGGCTAGTGAGTTCGGATATATGTATTATATAATCTAATATTGGTACTACAAAGCAACAAATTTAAAGGCTCCTTCAAACAGGCGCGACACGACACGCGACACAAAGGCACCGCAAGTCGCGCAACGAGCGGTGCCTTTGTGTCGCGCGCGATTCGCGTCGCGCGTCTCGCCTTTTTGAAGGAGCTTTAAGGCTCCTTCAAATGAAATCATTTTGCTATTCTGTTTTAATTTTAAGTGGTACAATATTTTTGAGGATTCGTTGTTGTTGTTTGTAAATTTTATCTAAATTAGTTTTATATGTTCTCCCATATCCCATCACATTCAATCACTACTACGCTAATTTAATTTGACCCCTGTAAGAATGAAAAGGCTGTGATTTCATAGTAAGGAGACGAGTGGAAGACGAAAATGGAAGAAAACAAAATTTGGAAAGAAATAATTAAACAGAAGAAACCTTTTTCGTGACAACCACAGGCATATGAAGGAAGGTGGCCACCGTCAAGATAATGATTTTGAAACTGTCTTTCTTTCTCTCTTTTCAGGAGATAACCCTGGCGTGGCATCCCGTCCCCTGTACGAGACCGCTGTTCTTCGCTACAATGTGGAGAACCGTTCCGCCTACCAGCCTTACGTTGACCAGCTCGAGGAATTCTTCGGACGTGAGTATTCGTCGCCATTCACCTAATACATACATAGGAATTATACGAAAACATCTAGTGCCTGCAAAATAGTGTCCCATAATATAAGCTGCCTTCCCGTGGGTTCAATCGCGGAGCACCTGTCAGTTGGCCTTACAATATTCCGTACGGACATGAACCCCAAGACACGTACTGCATCAGCAGCCAATCCGTCAGCTCACTACTGCACTATGGCGGCATCTCCTCGGCAGAGAAAATCACGGCAATAGTCATGCATAATCAGCCTATTCTGTTCCCACTGGTGGGACACAGCCTCCTGTCTTTTTGAGAGGGAGTGGGCCGTAATCCACCACGCGGGCCCAGTGCGGGTTGGTAGATGTCACATGTCTTCGAATTATTGGTTCTAGGACATACCGGTTTCCTCACGGTGTATTCTTTCACCATTTTGAGAGCAGTGGTGGTGAAATTACTTACACAAAATAAAGCGCCGGCCTGGGTTCAAACCCACGACCTACAAGGGGGCAGTTACCACTGGGCCACCAGAGCCACCACTGCTCTCAATAGTCATGCGGTGCCATCAAATTATCGTCGCGATGATATCGCCGTGTGGAGATTGATTCATAGTTTCTATTGATTGTGGTTATTTGATGGCACGGCGAGACTATCGCTGCCATTGACATATATTACTTTTGAAATCATTGATTGCTGTGATTCTCTCGCTCGTGGAGATGGCGCCCAACCGTGCAATTCCCGTATTTTTATGAAAGTTCGCATTCTAGTCTCAGTCGCAATCTGTCAAAAATACAATAATTTTACATATATTTTTGATAGATAAGTTTTTGACTTTGATTGTCGCTGAGGTGAGATTGCGACTTCACATTCATTTAACTTTCCGTTTTGTAACAATTGGCCTCGGTTTGCCAATTATCTAACAATAGTAAAACAGAGTTGTGGTATAGGAAACACCGACTATATAAAGCTTAAAAGTTTAAAATTGGTAGTTAAAACAAATTTACCAAATAAATATTTTTAGCATTTAGAATAGCTACGGCTAAAATAAAAATTAGAAACACCCAATCCGTTTCTCCTGCGTGCCTTAATATAATAAATGCGAATGTGTGTCTGTCTATCTTTTACCTCTTCACGCTTAAACCACTGAAGCGATTAAGATGAAATTTGTTATAGAGATAATATGAGTCCCGGGAAAAGACATAGGATAGTTTTTATCCCGATGTTCCCACGGGATCGACACTTATGCGGGTAAAACCGCGGGGCGCTGCTAGTTTACTTATATTTTTCTCAGTGTTTTTCCTTTTTTCCTTCATCTCTGCTTACCTCATAGAGACACAAGCGTGATACTCAGTACACGAGTAACCGCGCCCGAAGGCGTGGCTCACTACGAAGCAATTCGCTCACGTGCGGGTTTCAGCAAGCTATTGTAGCGAATCAATACTTCAATGGAAATCTACTGACATGGAACATGGATAGTGTGGATGTTCTACTAACATACATTAAGTGTCCTTCACGATTGTTACTCTTAGTGTCTAAACACACTATGCCGAAGTTACGCGACCGAAGTTCGGCATGATTACGCCTGCAATGCTATTTGAATTACTGACGACACATTATGCCGAAATTACGTTGCGTTAAATAGCATTGCAGGCGTAATCATGCCGAACTTCGGTCGCGTAACTTCGGCATAGTGTATTTAGACACTTAGAGGGGAAGGCAAACTGTGTTGTTATTGATGTTCAGAATACAGCAGTGAGCCCTGGTACTCGTCCAAGAAGGAATGCACTGCTGGAGACCACTACGGCTTCCCCGACAACCCCTGCATCTTCATTAAAATCAACAAAGTAAGTTCTGGAACTTTTTAATCATATTTACCACAATTTACCTACACAAAATACAAGACAGAGAGCCTTAGTGGCAGAGGCAACTGCAGCTATGGACGTGTCGGCGGCTGCAGTTGACGTGTAGAGGACTGGACTTACATATACGGAAGACTTCTATGAGGCACCACCCATGATGGTGCTTTATCATTACCACCACGCTAGACAATGGGAACGTTTACTAAGAGATCATCGTCTCATAAATCTTGTCCAAGGGATGGGTGAACCACAGTATGTTGTTATTTACTGATCCATCCTCTTGATAATCCCTTTGTTAACAACAATCACGGTTGAAGAGGGAACAGTCAATTTATGGAATAGAAATTATAATGAGCTGTCGTATTTGATTTTACTTCCAAACTTACGGATTCTTACGAAATTTTATCGTTGGACTATTTTCTATTATTTAAGATAATTGGCTGGCAACCAGACTTCTTTGATGCGACAGAACTGCCTGCAGGCATGCCGGAGGATCTCACAGAGCACATACAGGGACTGGACCCAAGCCAGGTGAAATTTCTTTGAATATATATTATGATTAGACTGCCCCGTATGGTCTCGTTTTCGCAAGCCCGACTGCTGAACGTGGGGCCCTGGGTTTTATTCCCAGGTCAAAGTGTTATCGAGTTTTTCCATTGGGAATTTCTTAGTAACACTCCACAATTTGGAAGTTGGCGGTGTGACACTTCCGTGTCTCGAAAAGCATGTTAAATTGTTAAGCCGTTGATCCTGAGCCTGATCTCTCTCCATGGTCGTTTCGGATTGCCGTCCCATCGGACAATGAGAGTGAGGTAACAGAGAGTGCACCTGTGTTTGCGCACACACTTGTGCGCTATAATATTTCCAGCGCCAAAGGCTGGGAAATTCGGTCTGGAGTTTATTTTATTAGCATATATAGGGGCTCATGGAAAGGGCAATGGGTGTACTAGAGCTCATTTATCCCTGTCCAGGCGAGATCTTGGTATAGGACAGTGCCATTGGGCCCATTCACTAGTAAAAAAACCATAGATTTTCTAGAGAAGTATTACCACAAATCAATCGGCATCATTGCTTGTTTCAATATGAGGATGGCGGCAAAATTGAACATGAAACTATCCGCATTCATACCCAATTCGTAGTTATAAAATACTGAAGGTCAGGTGCGTAGTACTCGCAACCGGCGTGCGTGTATGACCAGCGGGGTAAATGCGTAACACACACTATCACTACCAATGGCATTCAACATTCATTGCGTTATTTACGTTGTTGAAAGGAAAAAAAAAAATTCGGACATATGAACCGATGGTTTAGCAATATCCTTCAAAATGATTCAGATTCAGATCGATTATAAGTTACGCAATTAGGGTGCAGATGTATAAACGTAAATGGGGTAAAAGGAGTACAGTACCCGGCGATAAATATTGCACCTTTGGAAACAGACAATCGGCTAATTTCGGCTTCGTAGAGCGTTATCTCTGTCGCACGAAATACAAACAATCCGGTATCTATTAGGAGCTGTTAAAACAATTATGATTTGATTCTTTAATTAATTATTTTTATTCTTTGTATAAAATCGATAGGATCGAATAGGTCGATATGCAATATTTATCGCCGGATACTGTATGTATGGATCGAAACAGATGTCGTTCTGTAGTTTCTGCCTACTCCCCATGGGAAGATGGTGTGAGTTTATGTTTGTATGTAAAATAGTCTATTATTATATTTTTCTCAACAGCAAAAGCAAGTTTGGGTGTCATGTGAAGAGGAGAAAGCGAATGACACGAAACTAGAGTACCCCTGGGGCCGCGGCATGCCGGGTGCGTTCTACCCCTATAACAACGAAAAGGGATACAAGAGCCCGCTAGTCGCCGTGAGGTTGTCATCACCAGGTAATCATTATCATCATTATAGTGTGCATGGAGTTTCTTGACCGTTCCATAGGAATCTGCTACGCTTTGGAACGGGTAACTAGATTCCTCGTTCTGACTGACCGACTCCTTTGTCAATTCAGTAAAATGATTTAACCGAAAAAAATTGGTCTGAATTTGAGTTAATGTCGGCCAAAAGAGGTTCACTGCTGGACATAAACTAAACCTGTCTTTTGGTGCAGGGGCATGGTTACGCCAACTGGTCTTGGACTGCCAGCTTTCCGGGGTTTTCCCTCAACTTTCACTCAGACTAGAAAAAAATGAAAGCGATCAGAAAACACAGTGTTGAATTCTCGTCACTTGGTAAATGGGTTTGTGATCGTTGCTGGAGGGGAAATAGCCATAATCATACTTCCTCACGCTTTCCCTTTAATAATTTAATGAACAAATGTTACAATTATTATCTTATAATTAACTAAACTTAATAAAATTAAGTACCTATTGTGGCAGTTTGGAAGACCCATATTTAGTACAATTATTATTTTCTTCCATTTCCAGCACACAACCTCAACATCGTGATACGATGCAGAGCGTGGGCCAAGAACATAATTCACAACAAGAGTCTGAAGGAGCCGTCGGGATACACTCGCTTTCAGCTGTACGTTGAAGGCACCAGCAGCAGCAACGCAACAGAGGTGTAACATAAACAGCAATGTATCATGTACATAGCGATAGGAATGTTCCGTTACAGTAATGGGACGCATAGGTGTGTATAATGCCGGTTGGGCTGAGTGCGCATTGTCTAGTTCTATGTCTTTGTACCCTACTGTGAAGAACCTATGATTTTTTCGTGTATACTTGAACCAATTCAAACAGAGCCGTAATTCTCTATAACACAATGAACGAAACCGCGCGAAATCAACATGAGATGGGCGGGATTAGCGTGCGGGATTGACGTGGTTTCGAAGTAAGGAAAGTGGTCATAGTGAATGAGGGCCCTGGACATAAATGTTCGTCGTATCGCGGAACGAGGATCCACGCGAGACACAATGGCTCTTTAATTGTTTCTGTAATTAAGGCATTCAAGCGGTTAAAAGGGCAGAAAAGTACGTGCTACAGGCACAGGCAAAAATAATATGCTTGAGGTTGTGTTCCTTTACATACCATTTAGGTACCTATGAGTTTTTTTTTTCTATAAAGGCCACGAGGACCTCTCAGTCGAGTTTTGGTTGCCATATCAGCTGACGAACAGCGTTCGGAACTATCCACCATTGTTTTTAATTTTGTACATGTTTTTTAAAGAATTTTCAAAAATCAGCGGGGTAATTGCGTTCACACTAACAGTCGCAATGGCTTTCATTTTGACAGTCAACAACATTCATTGCGTTATTTACGTTGTCGAGCTGTCAAATTTTTTGAACATATAAACCAATGGTTTAGCTATATCCTTCAAAATGACTACATTGTGATTAATAGTATGTTACGGATTTAAGGTGCAGTAGAACCTAATTACAAAGTTTTACATGATGCGTACTCAGCCACTAATTACATCAATGTCCAGTCGTGAAGTAGTTACTAGTGAGTTATGATGAGGTATGAGCTGTTTACTTAGCTTCTCTTGATTTACAGAACTCTTAGTGTACGGTCAACAAAAGAGTACGCAGGCAGTTAAGCGGCCATTCAAGTATTACGTAATCTTGAGGTAACCGGCTTGTCCTTGAACCAAAACTTAAATTGGAAGACATGTGACATATACCAATCCGCACTGGGCCCGCGTGGTGGATTACGGCCCACTCGCTCTCAACGAGAGGAGCCCTGTGTCCCAGCAGAGGGAACATTATAGGTTGATAATGAAGTCAAGAGCAGGTTCATTCCGCAAAAAAAAACAAAAGTTTATAATACTCAAGTGCAAAAATGTTACGCTTTTGTTGACTGTACATTTACAATATTAGTTCTCTCTATTAGATTCAACCTAGCTCCTTTCATACTGATGTAAACTGTAAAGTATGGTGAAATGATGTTATTTATCTAGTGGTTCTACATGCCAATGTAAACTTTGATTTCTAATGAAATATCTATTTCGTATTTAGATTATTTACGAACGAAGGCCGGTCCAGTGAACGTGCCTTTTAGGGTTCCGTACCAAAATGGTAAAACGGAACCCTTGTGGTGAGACTCAGTCTGTCTGTCTGTCACAGCTGGATATCTCAAGAGCTGCTAATGATTTCAACTTGAAATTTGGAACAGTTTTAGATGACGTTTGCCCAACTATTATGCAAATAAGAAAGAAATAAAAATATATGTGTATTTTTTGCAACAGGGACTGAAAAGGGATTTAAAAAATTCGAAGTGGGGCTACTAGGGCATATGGGTTATCATATGAAAGAGCGCAGTTTGCACATTCTCAAAATATTATTCTTTTTTTTTTAGGTCGCATAGTTTTCGACTTTTGATGATAAATGTAAAAAAAAGTACCATACCCCCTTATCTCCCAAGTTTGCAGAGACAAAAATCTGAAATAATTATATGTGATAGAAGCTTATGTAAAGATTACAGGAAAAATAAAATAAAGTCTCTATATAGCACACTTTTTCAGAAATCATCAACAAAAGTTACTTTGGTTCTCCTATCAGTTAAGAGATGGCGCTGACATAAAACTGCAATATTCTACACTGCAGTGCACAGTGTTAAAATTCTCTGACGAATATAGGTAGGCCTCGCTTATGAAAAATTAAAAAAAAGATGGTACGGAACCCAAGGTCTGCGAGTCCGACTCGCTTTTGACCGGTTTTTTGTGAAGTGATTTGACATTGTGATTTCGAAAGAATAATTTGATAGTATTGTTATAAAAACTGTGTAACAAGATATTTCCTCTGTTCATCCTTATTCAACTTTGATGAATGTTTTTGAATATTGTAGATACGTATTTTATGTTTAGTATTTTCTATATAGTGTGGTCACAAAGAATGTGTCTTATTAGAACAAATTATTATTATAATTGCTAAGTAAATTATACTCTACTTGCAGCATCATAATAAGCTTTTATTATTCGAGTGGAATGCTTATGTAGCAAATATATACATATTTTTATATAACGAATCCCACCTCTTTTGTATAAAGTTGACATATTTACTGAATGCATGTGCACGCTATGAAATTAAAAAAAAAAATGTTGTTGTTGATCCAAATTCAAATAAATTAAACTACAGTAATGCAACCAAAAAAAATCAGTTCAGTAACTCAAGTGTGTTCATACTTTTGGTACTAAGATACTAGTGAGTATGCTAATTAGTAGATAATGTAAGGTTTCAGGCTACTACTGAAAGAAAATTGAGAATGTTCTACGTCAATGCAATGTGTAACACGCAGTGGGCAAGAGTGAATGATGGATATTTTGTATTCTGGGAAATTGTTTATCAAATAATTATAATACATTTATTCACAACGACAACACTGCTAACAAAAAAACCTTAGTTACAATTTACAAGCTAACACTAAAAAGAATCAGCATTGCCATCCAACGTGGTTATGCTTTCAGCCTTTTGGGAACTTATCCCATTGGCAGTGATGCGGACGAATTTTTTGATGCCCAATGAGCTCCTGCCTTTTTCTTTAAATTTTTTATTATATACTTGTATATAATACATATATATGTTTTAGTGTTGGATTATCAAATTAATTACCAACTTAAATTTAGGTTGGTTGGTTGGTTGGTTGTTGGTTGGTTGGTAGGTTGGTTTAGCCGGACAATCGTCCGGCTATTCAAATCACAACTGTCATTCTTTGACAGCTGTATGGTAGTGTGTCAGTTTGATAAACAATTTCCTTAGCTGTATGCCAAAATCAATATTAGTAAGTAGGTATCAAAGCTTGTGCCTTCTCTGTATGAGAAGCAGCCTTACAGTAAAATATAGGGTAGTAGAGGCTTCAGCTCTTCTACCTACACACCTAATATATATTATCTTTATAACTTTACTATTTTCATGAGTAGTATAGACATTAATTAACGATATTTTTTGAAGCAATTTGAGGATGTTATAAATACTATCGTAGTTAGAGTGTGTTTGTTATGCCTGGTACGAGTACAAATCCTATTTAATAAAATATTCCATATTGTTGTTTGTGAAAATGAGAATTTATTTCGAATAAATCTAGATCAAATTGAGCTTTTGTGTTTAGTTTTATTATTATGCACATGTATCTGTCATTCCTCACTAAGAATCCAAGATTATTTAGTGTTATCAGTGCAGGAAAACGTGACGAAACCGGCATGTTCTATAAGAACCAAAAATTCGATATTATGTGATATCCACCAACCCGCATTGGGCCTGATAGATTATAGCTCACTCCCTCTCGAATAGAGGAGGCCTGTGTCCCAGCAGTGGGAACATTATAGGCTGATTGCGCTATGCTCATGCGTCTGAAAAAAACTAAAGGTTTGTTCCAAGAGGACAGTCGATGACGAGGTGTGTGTGGACCCTGCCTACCCTGTTGACGAAATACAGGCATGACAAGCAAGCCTCTGAACAGGCACATGAATAATATAAGAACTTGGAAAAACATTGGTGGGAAGTGTCGAAAAGGCTTCTACAGCCTGTACGTCAAGTATATCCAGGGTGATTGCCTGATTGGTACGGTATGTAGATTACTGGCCTGTTTGATAACCTATAACATAACTCCACCGCCGTGAATAATATTCCTGCGTGTCCTGCTGTCTGCACGTTACAGGAACTGATGGACGCTACTGAAGGCGCCTACCTCGTAGCTAAATTCTGAATGGACTCAATTTAGATTGCCATCGATACACTTAGAAGATGACTCCACCACACAGTACTACTCAATAGATTTCCCCCCGTCTTACATGGCACGTAACTGCCCCGTCGCGACGGTCTCGTGGTCGCAAGCACAACGCCGAGCGTGGGTTCCTGGGTTAGATTCCCGGGTTGGGCAAAATTTTATTGAGTTTTTCCATTAGGAATTTCTAAGTAACGGCCCCGGAGTTTGGATGTTTGCGGTATGATACCCCCTTTTTTTTGTTGAATGACATCTCGTAGTTCAACCTGTGAGGTTGTCGTCTGCTTAAACGGACTTTCCTGTGGATTTCTCAATAAATTAAGGCCTCCAGGACTTAGCGGTGATACCCCCGTGCCTCGAAAAGAACGTTAAGCTGTTGGTCCTGCGCTTGATCTCTCTCCGGTTGTGTCGGATTGCCGTCCCATCGGACTATGAGAGTGAGGGAAGATGGAGTGCACCTGTGTCTGCGCGCACACTTATGCACTATAATATCTCCCGCGTCGAAGGCCTCCGTTGAGATTGGCCGCCGTAGCCGAAATAAGATCTGGAGGACTTTCTTTACATGACACGTATAACCTAACTTTCAAAATGTGCCTAACCCTACTGCCTACCCTTTCACGACATAGAGGCATGATCTTACGCTTACTTTAACTTTCCAATTATCTTTATTCCGTCATTAATCTAGCTCACACCTCGGCTGTGCCCATCCTTGGCAAGTTAAACAAGTTGTCACCTGACGAGCACTTAGTACATTAGTTGGCAGTTCAGGGCTTGGCCGCAGGGGGCGCTGGGCGGGCGGCTCGCCGGTTTCAGGCAGATTTGGGCGGCAGATCGCGGGCAAAGATTAGACGGGTGGGACAGACTTGACTCTTTGTTTTCAGGGATTCCTTTGAGTAAAGTTTTAAAGCCCTATTTTTGGATAGGTGAAAAACTTGCCGTTTTTGAGTGATGTTCTTCGCATGTGATTTGTTAATGACAAAATAATTATTAAAACTGTTCGGATTATTTCTTTATCGATTTTTTTGCTTCACGATAAAGTACCTACCTGTATCTACCGACCTACTTTTACTAAATGCACCCATGGCATAGCTCATCTTTTCCATAATTCTTAATTTATGTACAGTCAACTATAGAGATAAGTATCCAGGATCTTCGGATATAGTTGAAGTTTAGTAAGAAACCATGGATGTTATCGACTGAAATTTAATATGATAAATGAGCTGTTGGTTTTCTCTTAATAAAATTAAATTTTATTCGAGAACGTCCATCGGTTTCGTACTAAACTTCAACTATATACGACGATCCTGCATACTTATCTCTTTTGTTGACTGTACCGTCAAGCAAAGGAATCGCACTAATATTATAAAGGGAAAAGTTTGTGAGGGTGTGTGTGTGTGTTTATATGTTTGTTACTCCTTCACGCTCAAACGGCTGGACCAATTTTGATGAAATTTGGTATGAAGGTAGCTGGCACACTCGATTAATTTACTTTTTATCCCGATATTCCCACGGGATCGACACTTATGCGAGAGAAACCGCAAGGCGCAGCTAGTAGGTAAATATTTTAAAGACATTTCAAAATTACCTAGGTACTCTTTTTTATTGGAACACGGCTGCCACCCTTATAATCTCCTAACTCCTAATTAAAAGCCAGTAACAAAAATAAACACGTCCTCATAGCTCGAAGCTTCTATCTTCCTCACAGAATCACGTAAAAGTTAGGCACAAAACTTCTCTCGATCACTTCACCTCGCTCTCGCGCGCCATCGTCAGTCTTCACCCGCGGACCAGCCACGATGGGCGCCGACAAACCGAATGGCGTCGTCAACTACTGCCGAAGACCAGTTCAGAGGCCCTTCCTCCAACGAATCCAGTATGGCATCTGGAACCCTGAAGACAGAACATTCCTGGGCAGAACTCCTCATCGATGGGGTGAGTGGAATTTGAATTTGGAAATTGAACGGTCATTTTTGATTTTTGAGATTATTTCCGGTTTTGAACTGGGAGTTAGCGTTTTTTTTTTAATTGTGTTAGGATTTTTTAAAATTGTGGTATGTAATTATTCGTCAAAGCGCAAGGTGGAAGGCGTGAGAAAATCAGTGCAACAGGTGTAATTTGAATTTATATGGTGGAATGCAAAATTAAGCTCCTACAGAAATGAACATTGAACAGCGATTTCCAAATAATTTTAGACATTTAGATGGAATAATTTATTGCAAAGGTTAGTGATTGAGAACTTTTTAACATGAAACAAAGATTTGATGATTTAACGACGGAAGACATAGAACACGTTTTCCCAATCAAAATTAATCAAAACAACACCAATAAGTGCAGTAAAATCAATTATAATCACGGCTACGACTTTCTTATACTTTTTTTCTTCTTGGCGTATCGATGGCAAATAGGTTAAATATTTTTGGCGCAAAATTCAGCTGCACGAACTTCGCTCACTAACGTAGTCATAAGATCAAAAGATAAAGATTTAAAGATAAAGTGAGAATCCGAACAGTTCAAATAATTATTTATAATACGAAAATCGAGAAATGTACAAAAATATTTTACCCACACTGGAATTGAATGCGCTACCTCTTTTTGATGTCAATGTTACATTACTCGTGTACTAGTAATAGTAATACCTAGTAACCGAAATAAGAGATAAATATTTCAGGATTCCACAGAGATTCAAGTTAAATACCTACTTTTAATCAATATATCGCCGTCATTTCTATTCCTGAAATGGAGCTAAGAACACACTGGGCGCGGTACCGTGGGACGCTTTGCGATAGGTGGGCTACTGCAAAGTATATTCCTATATGAATACAAACAAAAGAATATACTCATCATTTACTTGTCTAGTTTGAGTAACCAATAATATTGGTGTTGGTGCTAACTAAAGACGTCACTCGCCAATCATTATTTGTATGGACAATCACTTAACAAATGTGTTTGAAAGGGAAACTCAGAGGATGGTTGTCAATACTTCCATACTAATATTATAACTGCGAAAGCAACTCTCTCTATTATCTTTCAGGCCTGTACCACTGAACTGAACGTTATAAAATTTGACATATAGGTAGCCTAGAGCCTGGCGAAATTCCAAGTGATTTTAAAACTTTAGATTTTAAATTGTTTAGAAAATAACTACATTTAATTATCGTTGAATAATAATAATTTTTACAGCATAAAAGAATTTGTTAACGGGAAAAATTTTGTAATATAACCTATATGTATTATTTGCATGCTATGTTATATGCAAAACATGTATGTTCTATAATGTATTTTTAAAACAACTTTATATACCTACTATGTATTATGCAAATAAATATTATTTCTATTTCTACATAGAAATAAAGAAAGAAAATACATTTGACTATGATGCGGTTTCACCATAATTTAGAGTACCTATTTATTCCGGAAGGTATATCTGACATGGTGTATGGTTTATATTAAGTATTTAAAAACCACGAGACGCAGGGGCAGGTCGGTAGTGTTAAATATTTCAAGAAGACTTGTTACTTGGCCAACATCCTCATTGAATAGTTCGGCCGTCCATCATCAAGGAGATTATAAAGACTCAATCGTTATATCTCCCTCTGGAATACGAATTGCACTTAGCTTTATATACGTATTTCTATATTTATATTCTGTATAGTTTAATGTTTTAAATCCAATGTAAACAGTGGACAAGGCTGCGAGCTGCGAGGTTCAAGCGAACGGTTGCGTTGTAAATCTAATAGTGACATGTTTATTTGATTTTTTGTTGCACGATCCCGTTAGGGAATTTGTGATGATAATAAAAATCTATTAAAATCACTGTTGTATGTTTAAGACCTATGAGTTAACGTTGAAGAAGGCTGAAGTCAATCTTGAGTTGCGGAGTATGGACTACAAGTCTACAAGTTACTTTGAGCAATGAACACCGCCACTGCTGTCAAAATAATGAAAGAAAACATATATGAATCATGTCTTGCATCACCGACCAACACATCCACCAACCGCCTAAGGTTCAACATTAGGAACACTACAGGCTTATTATGTGTGTGTTATAAAGTGCTATTCAGTGAATTGAATGACTGAAACTATTCCTAGAAATTTTCCTGTTTAAAATATATGCCATATTTTTAAATATACAGGGTGTTTGGAAGCTGAGTGCAAAGCTTTAAGGGAGTGATAGTTGACACCATTTACACCATTTTGAGCCAGACATGTCTTAGACGAAGTATGTTTTTTTTATTTTTTTCTAAGTACAAACATTTAGTTAACTGGGAAATAAAATAAAAAAAAACATACTTTGTCTAAGACGTATGTATGGATCAAAATGCTCTAAATGGTGTTAACTATCACCCAAAGACTTTGTATTTAGCTTCCAAACGCCCTACATATCATCATATTTTTTTAAGCAGTGCGCAAATTGTAACCATGAATTGAGCACATGGTTGTAAACCCTTAGAGTAGAATTTTTTCGCCGGTTATCAAAAATTAAATCAGCAGTTTCATAGAAAAGTGCAATACATACGCGGTCAAAAAAACATTTCAACGCAGGAGAGTTCAGAATTATATACTGAATTCATAGTTATACTCTATAGTTTGCGCGCTGGTAAAAAACTTATCTGTAGGTATAAACTATCTGTACCTACCTAAGAAAAAAAAATAGGTCTGTGCCATATTACCTATGCAGTTAAGCCCTGTGTTAGTAACTGAGTGCGATTATGCCAGCAATCTCATGAATCATTGCAGAGTTATTTCCGATTTATTCCCATCATAACCGACGGATTTTGAGCACGTGAACACCGGAATTGGGGTAATGTTGCTTTTTATATCTTCAACGAAGGTAGAAACGTATGCACAAGGTTATTAATTTACGTCTATACAACAAAAATATGAATACTGTGCTACTGGCAATCTAGAACTTCCTCAGTTTTCCAATGTTGGAAGGGGAAAGGTAAACTTATTACCATTAACAGGACCCAAATACAGGGTATGGGCTGTTCCTGGACACTAGCCCCACCCGGGGATCAAACTCCAGGGACACGCCAATCGTGCAGAATCGCGCTTGCGACCGCTACAATAAGGTACAGTGCGTGCCACGTAAGAAGAGACATGACACACCACGTGGTCTGACATGCGCAGAGCACGATTTTAGGTATCTTTAGCGGCATGAGGTCTGAGTGCGGGACGGGACCGGACGTCATAGGGGCGGCGGAAAGAGGCGGGGGAGGCGGGGTCAAGACTCTTCTTAAGTGGCACGCACTGTACTCTATCAAGTAGCATAGCAACAAGTCCTGAGCTTTCTGACAAATTTAAACGTCACATGGTACCACTGACAGAGTCACTAATTAAGAACTTACGGCGGTGAAACACGCAACACAATACACGTTTCAGCTATGTGAGTAAGTTACCGGTAAAGCTCCGCGCGTGATCGAAGGGCCACGAAACAATAGAAAATCAATTGTGTCTCATTAGCGGACCTTAATGAGTTAATGAATTAAAGATTGAAAGATATAGATAGATAAAATTTTGCTTGGTCTTAGGGTTACCGTATATAACTACGGAGAGATAAAACAGCGGACGAATCAGGAAGGCAATTCTCGCGCATCTTGCATTCATTATTGTTGTTCGATTCGTAATTTTCCATTCGTGCATTTCTCGCAGGAAAGCTACGCAAAATGCCTTAGATTACATGCGACATCCAAAGAGTGGTCGCGACCAGTCGACACGTACATGACGTCATGTCGGCCGTTGGACTAACGTAAAATAGTTGTTGATCCGACAGATCTGAGATTGGTTCATGCTAGATATTTGTTAGAATGGAAGTGAACA
This sequence comes from Luperina nickerlii, assembly GCA_963855955.1. NCBI lineage: Eukaryota > Metazoa > Arthropoda > Insecta > Lepidoptera > Noctuidae > Luperina > Luperina nickerlii. The sequence continues at coordinate 23,220,957 of OY979667.1, forward strand.
GTGAGATGCCGGTTGATAGAGATGAATAGAAAAAGACGGACTGTCCCGACCTAACATTCACTGGAATAATAGCAGGAAGATGAGGGCCGTCGAGACACCAACCAACCGGTCCTCGGTCAATGTCGTCCTATTCTCATATAGACATGATCGCTTCTCGTTGATGATCGAGAAACTCATCAGTTCAACGAGGCTTATTGCCTCTACCAAAATAAGGCTCGTTCTGACATCAATCGTCAGTAATACTGCAATGACCGCGTCACGCCGTAAACTTTCCGCAAATAGTGTACTAGCCGGCCTCGGCAACAGCATATATTTACTTGTATACCTACCTACTTACTGGAATATAATATACTTGTATAGTACAACGTTGGAGGTTAACTGATGGTTTCATGTTATAGTTGGTTGCTAAGCTTCGGTTGTGAGGTTTCTATCATGGCTTCGAACTCAGTTTGGTGTTTCTAGTTATAAATAAGACATGGAGTGAAATTTGTAGTATTTTAAAGCCCCCTAGGAAGTATAAGTCATAAGTCTTTTATTCATTTATTGAACATAAAAATGAAATAATAATTTTTCTAATTTTGCACCTTTGAAGAAGCTTTCTTTATTTTATTTTTATTTTTTATACATTGTTCTCACATATTTACCTACTTATAGAAGCAGCAAGAATAATGTAAGTGTTCACGACACCTACCGCCATCTAGCGACTGAGCGACGCAACGGCGCACGCGTGTACGTGCATCACATCGAACCAGATCAAATAGTTCCGGAGCGACGGACGAGATGGCGCAGTTTCCTACGCATCCTACAGTATATAAGCCGTCGCCCTGGTTCACTCGAAGAGACTCTAAATTCGCTCCCTTTTGTCGCTCGTTCGCATTAATATAACGGAGGACAATTGTAAATTCATTATTTAACTTTGTATTTTAAATTATAACGATTTTCTTAAGAGCAATTTGTAACTTGTAATTAGCACAATAAGTATTATAAAGACATTATAACTTTATACCCGGAAGAATCGCTTTATTTCCCTGGGAACCAACACAATCCAAAACATTGGACCTTCGAGCCGAACATTGGGTCTTCATCGAAGAAGAGAAGAAGAATCAGCAGAGGTTTGGTCATCCGTATCGTTCCTTTCCTTCTCCCCCTTTTATTTGTGCTAAAACTGTGACTGATTACAGGTAACTCGCCTCTGGTTCGCGTAATTATACCGAGGTGTTTGCAGGAAAACCGTGAGTACCCTTATTTTCATAAATCGCCAAAATGAGTCTAGGTTCGGAAGATTTAGATAAAGTTTCAGTACGTAGTAAATCTCCTATACCAGTGTTACAAAGCGTTAACGTTAAGATTCAAGATTTAAATAAAAAAAGGGGTACAATAAAGGGTAGATTGACACTTTTTACGAAATTTGTAACTTCCCGAATCAATGAACCGTTAAACGATAAAAAATTAACGGAATTAAAGTTAAGGTCTGAAAGTGCTAAATCAATATTGCAAGATTTTAACTTTATTCAGAGTTCTATAGAGGAATTAGTACCGGAAACAGAATTATCTCAGCAACTAGATATTCGTGAATCCTTTGAAAATTCCTACTATACGGTCTTCACAGAAGTTGACTGTTTATTGCAAAGCGTCAGTAACCCTAGTTCTGCTATTAGTGATAAATCTAGGTGCAACTCAAACCCGTTAGTTAAATTGCCCACTATAACTTTGCCTTCATTTGATGGGTCATACAATGCGTGGCTTGAGTTTAGAGATACCTACCTTTCCTTGATCCATAAATCAACACAACTTGATGATATTCAAAAATTTCATTATTTAAGATCTGCTCTAACAGGAAATGCCAGTCAGGTAATAAAATCCTTAGAGTTTTCATCTGAAAACTACATGATAGCATGGGATTTGCTGAACCATAGATTTAACAACAGCAACTTATTAGTGCATAATCATGTAAAAGCGTTATTTTCTTCGCAATCGATGTCAAAAGAATCACCTCATCTTATTAGAAAATTAATTGATACGGTGCTCAAGAATTTACGCGCGTTAAAAACGCTCGGGGAACCCACAGAGTGGTGGGATACCCTCATTATTTTCATAGTTGTTTCTAAATTGGATTTAGCTACGGAAAAGGAATGGGAACAACATAAAAGCATACTAGGTACTGATAAATCATCAAAGTTGTCCCATTTATTAGATTTCTTAACGAATAAAGCTAATACGTTGGAGATGGTGCAAGCTAATCATTCTCTTCACCCTCCAGGGAATAAGTCAGTTCCTGATAATAAGTTAAACTCGCGGAAAACTAATAGTTTTACGTCAACTCATAACTCCGATCAGAATAAACCAAAGAATAAGCACACTCGTGAATGTGTCGTGTGTAACGGTAATCACTCGTTGTATGCGTGCAACCAGTTTTTGAAATTATCGATGAAAGATCGGTTGGATATTGTGAACAAGAATAATCTGTGTGCAAATTGTTTACGTAAGGGACACACCCCGAACGATTGTTATTTCGGGCCCTGTAAGCAATGTAATCTCAAACACAACAATTTATTGCACGATGAAGGTAGTAAGGACAGCGCATTAATATCTGAACCTTCCGACTCATCTGCAGTTCTACATACGCAAACTTATTTATGTTCGGAACGTAATAACGAGTATCCTATCGTGAAGTCGGAGTTATTAGATACCGCTTTATTGTCAACTGCAATTATCGAAGTCGCGGATAGTGATAACAAATATCATAGGGCCCGCGCTTTGCTTGATAGTGGCAGTCAGCATAGTATCATTTCTGAGTCATTCCGTAATAAATTAAATTTAAAGTCGATACAGTCCGCTTATCAAATCGTAGGAGTGGGACAGTCGGTCTCACATTCTGCTCAATTATGTGAAATTAAACTCAGATCTTTAAACAACAACAGTTATCATATAAATGTTAAATGTTTAGTCCTACCCACAATAACTAATATGATACCTACTTTTAAAATTAATTCAAACTCATTGAATATACCTAACGGATTAAGTCTAGCAGACCCTACCTACTGCAATCCGTCCAAAATAGATTTATTGTTAGGGGTAGATCATTTTTGGGATTTATTAATCGAAGGTAGAATTCGCTTAAGTAACGGACCTCATCTCCAAAATACCAAGCTAGGTTGGATAGTCGCTGGCCCCATTTACGTTGAACCTAGGCGCATTATTCCGGTTCAATGTAACTTTACTCAAACTTTAGAAATTGGGGAACAGTTACGAAAATTTTGGGAGATAGAGGAAGTGTCGTGTCAAAATAATAACTTCTATTCACAGGAAGAACAAGCCTGTGAGAAATTATTTATAGACACAACTAAACGTTTAGCCGATGGTCGGTTCTCTGTGCGCATACCGCTCAAAGACTCGATAAATAAGCTCGGTGATAGTTATGAAATCGCTAAAGGCCGGTTTCTGTCACTAGAAAGAAAACTTGAACGTAATAGTCAGTACAAACAAATGTATAGCGACTTCATGAAAGAATACCTAAGGCTAGGACACATGACTCGCGTTGAACATTGCACAGCATCAACAAATTATTTTCTACCTCACCATGGTGTATTCCGTGAAGATAGTATCACAACAAAATTACGGGTAGTGTTTAATGCTAGTCAACCAACGTCATCGGGAAAGTCGCTTAACGACATCCAGATGACGGGCCCTCCTTTACAAAATGATTTGTTTGCGATCCTTTTACGCTTCCGTCAATACAACTACGTTGCGTGTGGTGACATAGAAAAGATGTTCAGGCAGGTATTAATACAGGAGGATCAAAGACATTTACAGATGATAATATGGCGTGAATCCCCTTCTGAACAACTTTCTGTATTTAAACTTAAAGCCGCAATTATACTTAGCCCGCGCCGCGTGTCGCAACGCGTGGGTAAGCTATCGGTTACATACATTTAGTAGGGAGTGATTACATTAGTCCCGTCCCGCGTGTCGCAGAGCCTGCTGACGCCACGCAGACCGAGCGATTTCGATCGGCGTGGGGTCGGTGGTGGGGGTTGTGACGCGTCAGCCCAGTCGGGTCTAGTGTAATCACGCGTGGGCACGCGCAGACAGCCGAGTGGCGACGTAGAACAGTGGACGTGTGTTTAAAAATGTCAGACGAATTAATTGAAGTCGTTAGAAACTATGAAATATAATATAAATATGAGACGAATTTTCGTCAGGGCGCGCGGCGACACGACACGCAAATGTAATAACCCGAACATGAGCAGGTATGCTACATTTTCTTCAAAATCCGTATCCGAGTCTGAAGAAAACATTGTAGACGTTTACTCCAAAGGCCTCCACTGTACTGACTGAGACGAATTTTCGTCAGGGCGCGCGGCGACACGACACGCAAATGTAATAACCCGCCGTTGCGTCAGGCAGCGTGGCGACACGCGGCGCGGGCTAAGTATAATTGCGGCTTAACACCGTGACATACGGAACTGCGTCGGCTCCCTATCTTAGTATGCGATGCGTCAGACAGTTAGGGCATGAATGCACGAACGCAGAAATTTCGCGTACACTCCTAAATGACATGTACGTTGACGACTGTATTTTCGGACATGATGATAAAACGGAATTAATACGCATTTGTAAAGGTGTTATTGAAGTATGTAAGTCGGGTTGTCTACCATTACGAAAGTGGGTATTTAACTCAAATGAAGTTGCAAAAGAAATCGCTAAAAATGATGACAGTCAGTCGAAACATTTCACAATAGATGAGAATTGTTCTAACAAAACTCTGGGTTTAGGTTGGTTGAACAACCAGGATGAATTCCATTTCACTTCTAAAATAAAGGAAACCTCAACTCCGATAACTAAACGCTTAATATTATCGGTTGTGTCGCAGGTATACGATCCATTAGGTTTACTTAGCCCTGTTATCATTAAAGCCAAGATATTACTACAGAAATTGTGGTTATGCAAACTAGATTGGGACGACGAAGTACCACTTGACATTAAAGACAAGTGGGAAAAGTTCGTTATTTCCCTGACCGCATTACGCAATATTCGAGTCCCTCGTCACATGATATGTACTAATCCTATTCGAACAGAGTCACATATATTTACTGACGCCAGTGAATCCGCATATGGCGCGTGTGCATACGCCCGTAGCTTCAACGAGACCGGTGACGTCACAGTGAGACTAATTTGTTCAAAGAGCCGTGTCGCTCCTGTCAAACGAGTAACAATACCGCGTTTAGAGTTGTGCGGCGCGTACGTCGGCGCGTCATTACTAGAACGAATAACAAAAGTACTCAAGCTTAACTTTGATAAAATATTTTGCTGGACGGATTCGACTATTGTGCTGGGCTGGTTAAGAATGTCGCCTCAACAGTTAAAGCCCTTTGTTCAAAATCGTGTAGTGCAAATTAGTGAATATAGCAGCAATACAAAATGGCTGCACGTCGATGGAAAGCATAACCCAGCCGACTTAGTTTCTCGAGGTACCTACTTAAATGAATTAACACCAAATAAAAAGTGGTGGAACGGTCCCTCCTTTTTATGGAAAGGAATAACGGAGTTTCAAACGTTCGATCCACCACATAATTTTCAAGATAGTTTGCCAGAGTTAAGAACAAACCAAACGACCGTCATGACTTGCAATAATGATTATTCTTGTGTAGATTTTAAAAGGTTTTCTTCATTTTGCAAACTACAACGCGCTTATGCGTTTGTTTTAAGATTTATTCATAATATTAACCTAAAAAACAAACTTAACCGTTTGACAGGTCCCTTATCAGTGAAAGAGTTAAACAACTCATTGAACTTTATTGTAAAAAGAATTCAATTGGAATCATTTCCAGATGAATATAACTCCTTAGTAAACAAGCTGCCAATTAAATCAGCTCGTAATTTATTAAGTTTAACTTTATTTTTAGATGACAAAGGCATTATCCGAGTGGGAGGTAGATTGTATAATTCGTCTGGTTTCTCATATAACAAGAAGCATCCCATGTTATTATGTGGTAAGCATTATGTCACTCAACTTATTTTCAAGCAAGGGCATTTGAGATTATTACACGCTGGGCCTCAACAGCTGTTAGCTCACCTAAGAGAGACCTGGTGGCCCCTGGGTGGTAGGAACTTAGCCAGGAAAATTATACAACAATGTAAAGTGTGTACTCGCATGAAAGGTGAGACAGTGCAACCAATCATGGGCAACCTACCACAGGAACGGCTAACCAATGAGTTTCCTTTTATGAACAGCGGTGTTGACTATGCAGGCCCACTTTACATTCTAAACAGGAAGGGAAGAGGCTCTAAACTTGAGAAGTGTTATCTATGCTTATTTGTTTGCTTTGCCACTAAGGCTTTACACTTGGAACTTGTCACTAATCTAACATCAGAATATTACATTTTAGCTTTAAAAAGATTTATTTCCCGTAGAGGAAAACCACATTGTATATTTTCTGACCACGGTAGGAATTTTGTAGGAGCAAAAAGGGAACTTACAACTTTCTTATCTAAGGAGTCTCAACCTATTGTCGATTACGCATCGTCTAACGGTATAGAATTCAAATTTATACCACCTTATGCACCTCATTTTGGCGGTTTATGGGAGGCAGGGGTAAAGTCCTGCAAGCACCACATTACACGGGTGCTAGGCAACAGTCATTTAACCTACGAGGAGTTCAGTACAGTTTTGGCACAAGTAGAAGCTGTCCTGAATTCCCGTCCTATGTATCCTCTGTCCGCAGATCCATCAGATTATACCCCCCTCACACCTGCACACTTCCTGATCGGTCGACCACTGACCTCACATGCAAGCGAAGATGTCTCCAGTACTCCACTACACGCATTATCCCGCTACAAGCGACTGGAGCAACTGAGGCAACACTTCTGGAGGCGATGGTCAGCAGAGTACATCGGAGAGCTGCAAACCCGCACAAAATGGAAGGAGAGCAAAGGAGCTTTAGCACCTAACACTTTGGTGCTAATAAAAGAAGATAACCTCCCACCGCTGAAGTGGCGGTTGGGAAGAATTTTATCTGTGTTCCCAGGGAAGGACGGCGTACCCCGAGTGGCCCGCATCCAAACAGCTAACGGGGTCATCGAAAGGGCATTCCCCAAAATCTGCCCTTTACCGGCCTCCACAAACGAAGAGGACGCAGCAGCAACAAAGCCAGGTCAAGGTCATTGAGAGCAAGGGTGGAACTCTCAAGGCCCGCCGGCATGTTCACGACACCTACCGCCATCTAGCGACTGAGCGACGCAACGGCGCACGCGTGTACGTGCATCACATCGAACCAGATCAAATAGTTCCGGAGCGACGGACGAGATGGCGCAGTTTCCTACGCATCCTACAGTATATAAGCCGTCGCCCTGGTTCACTCGAAGAGACTCTAAATTCGCTCCCTTTTGTCGCTCGTTCGCATTAATATAACGGAGGACAATTGTAAATTCATTATTTAACTTTGTATTTTAAATTATAACGATTTTCTTAAGAGCAATTTGTAACTTGTAATTAGCACAATAAGTATTATAAAGACATTATAACTTTATACCCGGAAGAATCGCTTTATTTCCCTGGGAACCAACACAATCCAAAACAGTAAGTACCCAGGATTTTGTATTATCTTAATTTAAAAGATTGTCCTTAGAATTTCTTGCCCGTTCTTCTCCACAGATATCTTCATTTTGGAATGGGCAACTAGTTTCAACTTTCTGACTAACTGGCCAATTCTTTGTCAATTCAAAAGTGCCTGTAAATAGTTTAATTGACATAAATTCTCTGAGTTTTCAGTTTAATTATACACTTTAATAAAAAGTCTAGGCATTTCCTAGATTTCAAATACACACTAAATTACTGCAAGTTGGTCCTATGAATGGCAGAACTTATCTTTCACAACTTTTGCGGATTTTGCATTGTATTAGGTTAATACTTCGATTAATGAGAAATATAATTTACTTAAAAAAAAAGTACCTATTTGTATTTTTCTATGTAAAACGGCAAGTTCATATAAATACATAACATAATTCTGACGAAAAGAATGCTTGGTACTCGATGGAAAAGGCAAAGGTAGTACCTAATTTCTTATCTAGAAAATTAAACACAATTAACTCAGACGAAGCCTCGAGCTTAATCCAACAATAACAACAATGTACTAAACATTGTACGAGTATTTTCTTCGAAAGTTTTTTTTCAATGTATAGGTATTTCAGTGGTTCCATAATCTACCCATACAGGATAAATTTTTAGCCAGTGCGCAAACTGTAACCATTAATTCAGCATAATGATTCTAGACCTTAGCGTAGAAATTTTTCGTCGGATCAAAAAAAAACTGTTATTTTATAGAGAAGTGCAATACCTACGCGGTCAAAGAGTATGGAACAGCTAATAATTGACGTGAATAGGTCTTTAAAATTGCTTCCATAGTGGGAGGCAAGTCCAAAGAACCAATGATAATAAAATCTGGGGATAAGTACAGTTTTTTTTTATAACCGACGATAAATGTTTACTCATCGGGGTCTAGAATCATAATAATGCTGAACCATATATGTAGATACAGTTTTCGCACTGGTTAAAAATTGATCCTGTATAGTCTAATCTGCAAAAAAAAGTCAACATCCGAATTGAGAACTTCCTCCTTTTTTGAAGTCGATTAAAAATAATTAGAACATCTTTCTACGTAAGCTCGTAATAAATGTATCTATCTATGTTTGTTCAGTGTTCCCGATAATCTCACATTCCCGCCATGTTGGTACTACTGAGAAAAGCGACGTATTTATGTAGTAACAGTAACTACCTACTCGTAGTTTCATTAGAGATAACATTTTTATGATGATTTGAGTGAACGTAAAACCTAGTTAACGTTAGAGTATACATGTGTATATTGAGTATAGTTAAGTTAGGTATGGTTCCTTTACAACGCCGTGTTATTTTCAGTCAATAAAAGTCAAATTTTCGAGTGCTTCAATGCACAATGGTATACCTGCTAAAGTTATAATAGGCATTATTATGTATGTATAACCAGGTGCTGATGTCACAAATGTCTTCGAATTTTTGGTTCTAAGACATGCCGGTTTTCTCACGATGTTTTCCTCACCGCGTGGTGGATTACGGCCCACTCCCTCTCACAGAGAGGAGGACTGTGTCCCAACAGCGGAAACATTATAGGCTTTTAACCATTTTATTATGATCCCGAACTTGTATAAGTTTATACATTTTTTTTTAATATTTGAAATGGGTTTGCACTTGACTCTAATCTAGGTCAGATATGACGGAGACAAAGTCTACGATGGAGTGAGCTTACCCAGAAGAAGCCTGTTCACTCTTACTTTGAAGAGATTCGGGTTGTATGCACTCGGAAACACAAACGCAGGTAGAGAGTTCCACTCTTTTGCTGTGCGCATTATAAAGGACATTTTACTTGTTTATGTATGGGCTTTAAACTACTTTTACCATCGATATGCGATATATAAGAAGACGAACAAAACGCAACTGGAAATGTTACTATCAGTTACATTGATTTTGATCATATTACTCTTTCATGGAATTTTCTAATTGAGAATACTCACTTACAATATAGAAAAACATAAACAAAATAGGTACAATATCTTTTCGTAAGTAAAGATATGAATGGAACGTTTTACTTTGCCCAAATGCGACAAATGGAAAAACCCACATTATATCTAGTCGCGTGGTATTTTCCACCCTGTATGCTTTCCGCAAATTCCGCCCGCCCCGTGCCCCCGCCCGCCCTGAGCCGCCCCGCCCGCATTATTATTGATGCTTCAGTGTAAATCCCACAGGTATATAGGGGTGTCCATCTACCTACAATTATTCCTTAATAAGTAATCTAACTACACTGAAAGAAATAAGAAGTAAATAAACATGAAAAAACATTAATCTGAGTTGCTTTAAACAGTTCCATATGAGCCTTAACGTTCAAAACAGTATTTTTTACTGATCCGAAAACCATTAAAGCTTGAGGCAAAATGTTACCGTCATAACAGTAATCTTTTACGTTTTAAGTAGCTAAAAGGTCACAATATTAACTGTTTTATTTATTTGGTGATATCGTTCAAACCATTGAAATTTATTTACATTACAGTAATGGTGCTTTTCCTTTTTTTGTTGTTTTTTTCAGTAAATAGTATGTTCAATCATTAAAAGTTACTGTTTTGTCTTTTACTGTTTTACAAACATTTCTTCTTATTGTATAAAGACAGTAAATCTTAATTGTGCTTTATTAGGTTTTTTTTTCAGTGTATTAGGGCTCATGGCTGCCCCAACAACACGGCTGCCCCATTTCAAAACCTAGTAAGGACTTAAAATGAAATTTTACAGGAGAGCGCATAAACGTAATATTGGAAAAATGCTAATGGTTGTAAAAGATATTGGTTAAGTGACTTACTAGGTTTTAAAGTCACTAGGGAGTGAATGGTGCACTTGTTATGTATCGATGCTTAAATATATCTGCTTTTATGCAAGTTTAAAACGCTGGTTTTTTTGTATTTGGTAGAGATCTTCTAGGTTAGCAAGATTATGCAATAAAACGGTTTTTGTAAAAAGTGTCCCTTACTAGGTTTTGAAATGGGACAGCCGAACAGCTGCACTGGTCGATCGGTGGTTAAGCTTCCCTTGCCGCGGTCGGTTCTCGGATAGCTGACCATCCATTACGTATCGATACCTACCCCTCCGTGTCTCGAAAAGCACGTAAAGGCGTTGGTCTCATTCGTAGATCTCTGATAGTCACCTTGCGGGTATAAGTAGTCTGACAATCAGTCTTACCAAGTGGGATCGTGTTACCTAGTAACTGGGTTGTGGAGGTCAAATTGGCGACGCGAAAAGTAATAGGCAGTCGCTCCATGTAAAATATGTACTGTTATTCAGCTGTATCCGGTTAGACTGGAAGCCGACCCCAACATAGTTGGGATACGGCAGACAGATTGATTGATGTAATCTAACTATTACATGTTTTAATAACGATTTAACGTGCACGGGCTCGCCATACAGGGTGGCTGAGACATCGACGTCCAACCTGTAACCACGGATTTAGTACATGATTCTGGACCGAAGAAAAATTGCAACGCAGGGGTTGAAATTTTCCTACGGTTATTTAAAAAAATTAGAAGGCCAATTCTCGTAATTTAAAACGTTAAAAATCTAGTCGCAGTCTCATCTCGGCGACAAACAAATGTCAAAAATGTAGGGAAATTACTTAGAGGTATTTTTGACAGATTGGGACTGAGATCAGACTGTGTGAACGTTCTTAAAATTACGAGAATTGCCCTCTGATGTTCTATATATTTTGAGCGCGTAGGTATTGCAAATTAGTAGGGAACAGATGATTTTTTTTTAAGAACACGAAAATTTCAAATCAGAGGGGTCCAGAATCATGTACTGTATCCATGGCATTGTACCATAGGTTGTGCGTCGATGTTCCTGCGACCCTGTGATTATGTCGCCCACCCTCCTTAGTTATTTGTAATATTGATATCGACAGAAACACTGGGAACATGAAGCTTTCCATTTTATTGAATTTTTTATTTATTTAAAACATAAGTATACAGTGCTTACGACCAAATCACTTATATTTTATTAGCCAAAACTATAGGAAAAACAGAAACGCTAAAAAAAAAACTTATACTAACTTACGACACTATTTACTTAGAAATAAATTCGGTTTTTTAAGCCATTGAGGCATTTGAGACCATTTGTTAAAGCTGCACGCGTGTACACACAATTAGAATTTACGATCATTTTCCTAACGCGAAGCAAAATATTGTGAGTGAGCTCGCGTTACTTTTGCTACTATTAAGCACATTTGTGTAAACACTAGGTGGCGCCACTTTTTATGAAGACTTGAGTGGTAAACTACTTAAAACTATTTCAAACTGATTGGATAAACATTAAAAAGTCGTCAAAACTGTATTTTCCGAATAATTTGTGCTTTATTTCAATTCGCAATCAATTCCAAAACACATATTTTTTGTAAACAAGGATATTACAAATTAGAGGATTATGTCCAAGCTAAGAATTTTTGGTAACATGCTGTTCCTGCTCCATAGGACAATCTAGATTCAAGACAAAATCAAACTGGTTGCTTATTGAATTGTATAATTTTAAATTTTTATGTTATTTTTTTACATACTGTAGGTACTGTACTGTACTCACACACTAAACTTGTTAAATTTTTTGGAAAACCATCTACTTTTACAATATTTGTAAATATGTGAGCACCATATATCTCCTACATAATTGATTTACCTGTCATTTGCTTTATTTTTAATTCTTTTTACCTTTTGTGGTAGAGTAATTTTATTCTAGGTGCCGAATCTTCACATATAATTAAAATACACAAAACCTTTTAAAAGATTTTGGGGCATTTTTATAGGTACTTAAATGACGATTAAAGTTAAGTGATGTTTAATCGTCAAAAATGTATGGTTAAACAGTCGCTACATAACTTTAGGCAACGTTTATGAATAAAAGGTTTTAAAACAGGAACGGTGGAGTTTCTTGCCCGTTCTTCTCCATATGAAATTACCTTTTGGGAGGGGCGACTAGAATCAATTAAATTTTCTTCTTCTTTCCTTGTACAACACTGGTACTTCTTGAAACTCCTGAAACTGTACTCTGAACTTCTGGCATCCCTGTTCCCTGATAGCCGTGACGTAGATTCGAATGTAAACAATCCGTGACCGGCTTGCGTAGCGCGCGCTATTTCGGCGATTTGTAGCCGCCATCTTTTCTCTTTGTTAGTGTACTGCACATTTTGCGGGTGTGCTGTGCCGTGGAATACTTCACATAACTTATTATACTCGTAGGTAGGTGTAAATGTAAAATTCTTTTGTTTGAAGATTTTTTATGAGATTTCGAACGGTTGATGATCTTAGCACACATTCTATTTTTGAACTAGAGGCGCCTAAAGACCGACAATGTCGGCAGTATGGCATTTAACAAAGTCAAAGCATTTATTTCAAATAAGCACATAAAAGGCACTTTTGAACGTCAACGGCGCGCCGTGGCTAGCTCACAAATGGCAAATTATAATTATACAGCGTTATTGGTAAAACATTAACAACCTCATAAGAGGTCATTGTTCTCATCATTATCAATAACTTTTACTATAGGACCAAACCTTTAGAGGATGTTAATGTTTTACCAATAACCCATAATATATTGTTCTGTGTCTCGTAATGATAAACTAGTTACTCTATAAAATCAAGTTTTTCTAACTGAACAGACAGCTGTGCTGCTGGGGAGTTTCTCCCCAGCGAAAGCACTAGGAAGTGGTGAAGGGCGGGCGTTTTGGGGATAGTCTTATGTAATCTTGACGTTCGAAAAGTGCTGACTCTCCCCCTAATTTTGAATAAATAACTTTTAATTTGATTCTAGTCGCCTATAGTTAAGTGTTGATAGAAAAAACCAATTCGTTTACGTGTGTGTTTTGTTAACCCTATCCTCAGTCAAGATCACTCTAGATTTCTTCTCAGTGGAGCATAGAGCATAGTAAAGTATATTTTCGTTGCAAATGTATTCATTTTATGGCAGTCCGTCCATTGCGTTTCGACGCCCGTCTGGATTCTAAAAGCTTTTGACGCACTTCATTTTACACACATCGAATAGCGTGCTATGTTTTACATTACCCTGTATGATTGCGTGTGGTAAATGCTGTGTGGGGCTCGTGGCTATGTAACAAACGCACGGATCAAAAATGATGGGTGTTCATTCATTACATACAGAGACCCCTCCGTGCGTCGGAAAGCACATTAAGCCGTACCTATGTCCCGGCTGTCTTTCGGAGAAATTTGACAATCATCACGCCTCGCGGCTAGTTAAGAAACTCGAAAACCTAACAACGGGTCTTAGCAAAGAGTATCGTGTTACCCAGTTACTGGGTTATGGAGGTGAATAGCTGTCACAATTTGCCTAAGTGGGTCGCACTGGGTGTTGAATGGGTCAGTAATCCCCCATTACTGAACCATCCAACACCCAGAGCGAGTGCGGTGCTCAGACTAGTGTTGCCCAAATGCAAGACCAAGACAAGACCTTAGCCAGTCTTGGTCTTGGTCTTGCGTCAATACACCTGGTCTTGGTCTTGGTCTTGGTATTGCGCTCTCAGTCTTGGTCTTGGTCTTGGTCTTGCAGCAAGAGTCTCGCAAGTCTTGCGAGACTCTACTACTTAGACTAGACTACATTCAAATACCTATTAGCCTATTGCTCAGGGTGGCAGGGACATCGACGCGCAACCGCTTACCATGGATTCAGTAGGTACAGACGCCAGCACATCAACCTACTACAATCTGTCAAATTTCTTTAATAGATTTTCAACTTTATCGCTAAAGCATAAGGTTCAAAATTGATTGGGAAAATTTGACAGTTTCGGGTAGCTTGATGTGCTGGCGTCTGTACATGATTCTGGACCCCCACTGCGTTGAAATTTTTCGTCGGTTTTTTCTTAATTTTTACGTTTTTTTCTGCAATTTTTTTACTCTAAACTGTATAAAATCATTATTTCTATCTGACCCAATGAGATTTTTAATTAAAAAATTGTAAATTCACTTGTTTCACTTAAAACAGCAATGTAAATAAAACTCGAAAGGGCTACCTGATCAGCTGTATCGCTAAAGTTCATTTGCGAGGTCAACACTGTCTTCGTACCTACGCTATTCACTTTCAAATGCCGCCACAAAGGGACCGCAGCGCCAAGCGGTCTCCTTGTATTATTAACGCACTTGAAAATAAACTTTAAAATTATTACAATAAAGTGCATAAATGCTTGAACCTGACAAAAAATGCGGAAGATTGCGGGAATCCCCGCGCGGTGTCGAGTCGGCCATGAATCCCAATGAATCTAACAGACACGTCACATGAGGCATTTTAATCATCTACATAATTGAATGACCCATTTACTACTTTTATTTTAGATAACGAATCTAAAATAAAAGTAGTAAATGGGTCATTCAATTCATCAAAAATAATTATCCCCTCATAATGATGAGGGGATAATTATTTTTCTAAAACTTCATCGATTTAAGGGGGAAGCGCTAAGGTAGCCCGCGAAATTAAAATTTTCTTACGTTTTTTGCAACTTGCTGGTCAGTGAATTTCGCGGGCTACCTAATACCGCTTTCGCCTTAAGTAAAGAAGATTAAAAAAACCGTGCAGAAGTGTATTGATAGTCACGTAATTTTTCGATATTTTTTTATTATCAACAATAATTTTAGTTTTGAATGCAACAATGTAATTTACTGTTTCATAAAAAAAATACATCCACTTTCGCATAATCGGGATTGAAACCAAATACCTACTATAACGCCCAAATCTCAGTTTGACTTAACTGCGAGACGCAAGAGTCTTGCAGGCTTAGTCTTGTTCTTGCTCAAGTCTTGCAGGGTTCAGTCTTGGTCTTGGTCTTGCTAAAATAAGTCGGTCTTGGTCTTGGTCTTGGTCTTGCAAAAATGCAAGAACAAGACCAAGACTGCAAGACCAAGACCGATTTTGGGCAACACTAGCTCAGACCATGCCCCATTTTTTGGAGTGTCCTAAGTGACCGTTCACCTGCACCTCGGATAACCTAAAGAATTCCACTGATGCCGCAATTAACGTGGCCACCTACTGGGCTCAAACAATATAAGGGGGAAAAGTGGAATAATCAAAAATTAATAGGGGGATTTCTGGACTTTTTCTACATTAGAGTTTAGGTTTCCCCCCTGAGGAGATTCTCTCAATGGGGAATAATGGAATAACTTAAAATGAAAAGGGGGATTTCCGGACTTTTTTTACATTAGAGTCCAGATTTCCCCCCTGAGGGGGATCCTGTCAGGGGGAATAGCGGAATAAGCCAAACAAAAAAACAACGAGGAAAAGTAGGCACCATCGACACGAAAAGAAAAAGAAGATGGCTGTCACATTAAAATACCTATTCAGCTGCATCCGGTTAGACTGCGAGCCTACCCCAATATAGTTGGGAAGAGTCTAGGCAGATGATGATTATATTTGAAAAAAAAAACGTTATTGTTGCTAATAACATAATTAGCAGTTTGTCCTTACTTGTCTTATTATTCATTTAGCACTCTATTTTAATGTATAGCAACACTTACAATGTGATAATATAATATACTCTTAGCAGAACCCTCCTCTCCAAGACCTGGCTCAAGCGGTGCACTATAAAAGACGGCGCGCGCTTAGCAACGGCCCCTTTTTGTCATCGGTCGGCAACGGTTGAACATCGCTACCCTCGCTTGTACTTTTTATTCGGTCGTAATATTATTATTCTATTACTTTATTAATTCATATGATTTGCAGTAATTAGAGTCTCGGATGTTTTAATTTTAAATTGTCATGTGTTGTAATTTCGGTTATTAAATTTTGATTATTAATTAAATAATTTTAGGAAATACTTGTGCGTTATTTTTAAAAAAACTGTCCTCACTTCTGGTTTCTAAGATCAGAAGTGGGATAAATCACGTGCTTAGTGCTGTTTGTGCCATCTATTTTAAGTTAACTAAATGTCCGTTAGTGTTTGAATTTGACCTAATTACTGCAAGTTTTGTTGTTTTGTGTGTTCGCGCGTATCGGTGAGTGTTGGATTTTATTCCTGAGCATTTATTTCTGAGATATGCCGCCGGGACGTTCGACAAGTGTTGAAAAACTAGACGATTCGCGTCGACCGCATCGTAATCGTTCTCGAACGTTGAGAAGTAGATCGCATAATCGTAGCCATGGTTCCGGAAGGAGCAATCACTCTCCTTCACCGCGTAGATACCGTGAGCACTCTCGTGCTCGCAAACGTACCTCTTCGAGATATCGCAATATGTCCCGTAGTCCACGTAATGCTCATAGACGTCGTGATACCTCATATAGCCGCCGTGATTCTCCGCGTGATCAGGCCTTAGGTCAAATACTAGCTCGCTTGAATTCTATTGAGAGCCGTTTGCCGACTTCGACAACGTGTCGCGTGTCTACGCCTGTTGAGGAGCATAACCCACGGGGGCAGGAAACTCTCACTAGGCAGAAGTCGCGAACGCTCGACCGGGATAATGACGTGACAGATAAGCTCGTCGGCGCATTGCATTGCTTAGTTCAAGAGAGATCGCATAATTTTTATATTTCTCCCTTCGATCCTAACCTGCACGATTTTGACGTTTGGTGTTCAGAAGTAGACCGCGCTCGCAATTTAAATAAATGGGACGATCGCGAGTGTCTAGGGTGCATAGGAGGTTGTTTGCGTGGTGACGCCAAGTCATGGCTTAACGATTGGATAACAAGTGATCGTTCGTGGAGCAACTTCAAGTTAGAGTTTCGTTCACTGTGCCCACGTAATGTTGATGTTGCTACAATTTTATTTGAGGTTATGTGTAACAATTCAAATAAATTCCCGACATACGCCGGATATGCTCGCAAGTCTCTGCGTCTTAATATTGTAAAGGGTTTGTCTGACGAGCTGAAAGTTGCAATAATTGTGCGAGGTATTACTGATGCTCAAATAAAGGCTGCGGCAACGAATGCCGGTTTTTCGGTTAATTTAAAAAAAATGTACATTCTTAGACACAGAGTTAGAATACCTAGGTAGGCTTATTGGTCACGGTCAGGTACGGCCGAGCCCTAGTAAATCTGAAGCTTTAGTGAAGTCTCCTAAGACCATAGAATCGTGGACGAAGCCTGAGGTACCCTTTTCAGTGGTTCACACTGACTTCCTTTGGTCCCCTAACGGAGTCAAACGGTTTCCGATACATACTCCTTGTGTTAGATGCTTTTACTAAGTACTGTCTGTAACATACATTTTATCACGCCTGAAATGCACTGTGAAAACGGGCAGGTCGAGCGTTGTTGCAGGACGGTTCTCAACATGTTGCGGATAGAGGCCAACAACAAGGGTGCGCAGTGGTACGATGCGTTGTGGAAGGTGCAGCTCACCTTGAACATAACTAGGCAAGCCACAACCCGCACCTCGCCTCTACAGCTGCTGACTGGCGTTGATGGGACTACTCCAGTGCTGAGGTCTCTTGTGCGAGACGTCGCCATCAGGCGTGCATTTGCCGTCGGCGGCTTCGTGTTCGTGAGCGGGGGCTCGCAGTCGCAGAGCGCATGGAGGCTGGACTCGGGGATGCGTGATCCGTGCAAGGTGGTACCAGCGCTACCACATCGCCGGTACGAGCTCGAGCTGCCTGCTGGCTCATGCAACGGGAAGACTTCTGTTTGGCCTGAACCCCTGGTTCATGGCTTCTGTTTGGTCTGAGCCTCTGGCTTACGACTTCTGTTTGGTCTGAACCCCTGGTTCATGGCTTCTGTTTGGTCTGAGCCTCTGGCTTACGACTTCTGTTTGGCCTGAACCCCTGGTTCATGGCTTCTGTTTGGTCTGAGCCTCTGGCTTATGACTTCTGTTTAGTCTGAACCCCTGGTTCATGGCTTCTGTTTGGTCTGAGCCTCTGGCTTATGACTTCTGTTTGGCCTGGACCCCTGGTTCATGGCTTCTGTTTGGTCTGAGCTTCTGGCTTATGACTTCCGTAAGGTCTGAGCTCCTGGCTTATGACTTCTGTTTGGCCTGCACCTATGGTTCATGGCTTCTGTTCTGGTTAAGTATATTAGCTTCACTACTGTTTATTTATCTTGGCTAGTATTCTACCCAATGGAAGTCCGGAATTCCATTGCTTGGAATGCTATTTAGTTCCATTTACGTATTAATGCTTAAAATCACTGTTTTTGCTTTGTAACATTTTTCTCTAGTCTGAAGCATTTAAATTTTCATTTCAATTGCCTAAGAAACGTTCCTGTTTAGTTGGGTGCCTGATGGTGGGAGTGCACGCTCACTATCGCGTACTTGACAACATTAATTCAAGTGCTTACTATTCTTTCGCTTCAGACACAAGTAACGCAAGAAAACAAATGTACAGTATGTGTTACTTTGCAGATGATGTACAGTATGTGTTACTTTGCAGATGATGACCAGTCTGGTGATGGTGGACCTAGTGACGGCGCAAGGCAAGATGCGGTCGAGGACGCCTCGCTGTCAGGAACGGCCGTCTTAGCAGAACCCTCCTCTCCAAGACCTGGCTCAAGCGGTGCACTATAAAAGACGGCGCGCGCTTAGCAACGGCCCCTTTTTGTCATCGGTCGGCAACGGTTGAACATCGCTACCCTCGCTTGTACTTTTTATTCGGTCGTAATATTATTATTCTATTACTTTATTAATTCATATGATTTGCAGTAATTAGAGTCTCGGATGTTTTAATTTTAAATTGTCATGTGTTGTAATTTCGGTTATTAAATTTTGATTATTAATTAAATAATTTTAGGAAATACTTGTGCGTTATTTTTTAAAAAAACTGTCCTCACTTCTGGTTTCTAAGAATACAATGTTATGGTACTTATCTACTATGCGTATGCGCCTCTAAATGCATCAACAAACTCCGTTGATTTGTTAATTCAACTGTTTGAACGTTTGTTTAGTTAGAAGAAGAACGTTGTCTGAACATTGTACTGACAAACTGTTTGAGATTTAGATTATCATCATCATTTTGTAGCCCCCGACTTAGCCGGCGTAGATATCCCACGGGAACGTACTACTGGGATCAAAAGTACCCTACTATGTGTTAATCCAGATTATAAACATTCTGTGTGACAAATTTCATGCAAAGCTGTTCAGCCGTTTTTGCGCCAATCTGGAACATACATCCAGACAAACGGACAAATACGCGCACCTAATGATATTTGTTTATAATATTTGTTTTCTATGGTTGTTCCAGGCGTGATCGGTCTGATTTACCTGGTGATGTATATCTGCATTATCATCTTCTTCTCCATCTGCATGTGCGGCTTGCTGGCCACCATGGACGAGAAGATTCCGTACTTCACGCTCGCTGACTCCATCATAGGTAAGCAGACATCACGTTGTCTTGCTGTGAGATCAATTGGACTGATCTCTCGCTTCCTAGTAATTTAACTGGAAAGGTAGGGACCAAGAGATTCTTAAAGGAATCTTAGGCCATGATCTATAAACGCTACTTACCTCGTGCATTGACTAAGAAAAATAGTGTTACAGCCAAATTAGACCGATTTTAAATTTTCCATAGAAACAGAGATTTCCAGTTATCTGTTAATAAATAAGACATTTCGAAAATGTTCTTATGTAACTTTTTAGACCTTTGTATCCTGCTTATGCGTATGAAGTTTTATTAAAATCGGTTTATTCATTTCGAAACACAAGGGCTTCAAGTTTGTTTTCTTAGCCTTCAGCCCTTAACTGGTTTTATGAGTTGCGCGGATATTTATAACACTATATGAAATAACGTTTCAAATAAATATACGAACATGATGAAACATGTATTGAAATTTTGCGAAGAGTCCTTGACCTCACTCGTACAAGATCTAAAAATACTCAAAATCTTTTGATTGATGCGTCTGGGTGTATGAACTATTCGTATGCATAATTTAAATATTTTCCTTACACACATTATAGACTTGAAAGAAGTTTGTGGTCTTAGAATATAATCCAATAAGCCTCGATTTTTTAGTACAGCATTAAATTGCAAAGGTTATCCTCGTCCGCTTGTTTTGTATGTGGACTAGTACATCAATATTTTTCGTGAAGACATCTAAAGTTCGGATCTACCTTTAGACTCCCTCTACCTAGTAAGTACGCTCAGTCTTGAGGGGTCATCTTGGCAGTTGCCACGTGCCTTCTTAAAAACTCATCATCATCGTCTTCATTCTCTTGTTATTACGCCAATATATTTGGGGTAGATGCAACACGTCTTCTTCTTTAGTCGTCATATCAGTAGTCACCCACTTTCTGGCAATCTTTCACACAGTTCATCCATAGTTTCTTCACTACTCTTATAGCTATATTAGCCATTCATACTCACATTCACATTGACATTCATACTTAAGACTTTCCTCACCACATTTTAAAAACGTTAAAAACCAAGGCTTCAAATTAATTAGTATTTATCGAATGAAGACTTGCTGGATAATGCCGTTCTCCCAGATAAAAGGTCAAAACTCTTAAGTCATTCTAACCCAATAACGATATTCTTTCCAGGTGACAACCCTGGCATGGGTCACAGGCCGCTGGTATTTGAGGAAGGGGCTCTCATTTGGTACAACGCGGACAACGAGACCCAAGTAAAGAAATATGTCGACAATATCAATAAGTTTCTTGCACGTAAGTTCAAGAGCTATACTAATACTTGTTGTTGCTAGGTAAATATGTAGTTATGTTTCCTGTCTACCTATTTAATTAAAAAGGTTCTGCCCATCAGGTGTCATATTTTGTACTGAATTCGTTTCAAATACCATTTCATAACATAAATTTTCTTCCTCTGTAGTTATTTTACCATCAATCGCCAGGTTTTATTTAATTTTTTTTTATTTTTTATTTTATTTATTTATTTATATCTCAGATTACAAATGATCCATAATGGTTAGTACAACAGGAGCTTAAGATCTATGTTAGTAGGTACACAAATTAAATATAAAGGTACACAAATTAATAAGGGGCCAGGCCAGCCTATTGTCATTACTCGTAATCCCAGATTCGCGTGTTTTTCCCGCGGCGATTTGTTTTCGTGCACTGGATTTTCAACCCTCTCTTTATTACAGAGAGTTGAAAATCTAACAGTGAGATTTTTTGTCGCGCTGGGATCCATCCTGTTACTGTAGATTCTCAATGCTCGACTCAACACCAAGAGTTGAAAATCCAGTGCGCACTTCATTCTACGTTTTCTTTCAGCCTACAACAACAAAACGTTGTTGAAAAACCAGGGCGTGAACCAGCGTGACTGCGGCGACATGAAGCCTCCTCGTGCCGAAGTCTGCGCCTTCAACACCAGCAGCTTCGGGCCTTGCACCAGTGAGAATGACTTTGGATACGCCAACAAGACTCCTTGCCTTATCATCAAGTTGAATAGGGTAAGTGTTACCTAATTTTGAGAGTGGTGGCCCAGTGGTAACGACTCCGACTTACGGGTTTATAGGTCGTGGGTTTGAACCCAGACAAGCGCTTTACTTTGTGTAAATAATTTCAACACCAATTCTCTCAAAACTGTGAAGGAAAACATCGTGAGGAAACCGGCATGTCCTAGAACCAAAAATTCGAAGACATGTGACATATACCAACTCGCACTGTGCCTGCGTGGTGGATTACGGCCCACTCCATCTCACAGAGAGTAGACACAGGGACTCAGGCCTCCTCTCTGTTATAGGCTAAATTATACTACCTACTCCTGGAAATGTCTTTACTGTTAGTTAAGACTGGTTCAGAAGTTATTTAAACTGAAAAATCAGTACTTGAGGTCCTTCTTTCCTACAGGATCGAAAAATAGAGTTTGACACTAAGGAAAAAAAACTACTCTATCATAAATAGCATATAATGTTTCCGTTGCTAGGACAGAGGTTAAAATATGAACTAGAATTTGTATGAAATTATTTGCCAAGTAAGTATTAACAAGAACTTAATCTTAGACGAAGTCCAAAGTCTTGAAAAACTAGTTACGGCGTGGTGTATATAGAAATAGAAAATTGATATCAACTAGGTAAAATATAAGCAAATATACACACATACACGTAAACTAGAAAAAGTTTGGGCCTCGATAATCTTCGTGTTTCCGAATTAAAGCTTACTCTCAACTCTGTTATACATAACATCGCGCCTGTAATCTCCAAAAAAACTACTTCTGTCTACCCGAGTCAGAGCAGCATTGATCACATAATGGTTTCTCTTTACAGTTATATAACTTTAACCCCGACTTCTACGACGATCCCGGCGACTTGCCCCCTGAGATGCCGCCGGACATTAAGGACTATATTATAAACGCCACTGATCAGGAAGTAAGTGTACTGATACCTAATTAGGTACTTTCTTGATTCAACCGTGAACAAATTTATTTTAAAAGTAGCAAAATGAGTAAATTGCAAATTAGTCAAATTCAGGGTCTGAGAGCATTATATAAAGGAGATTTTTGTTTTTGTTCGGCGATTAGGCTCAACAAAAATTGTAAAAAAATAGATTACAGTGGTAGCAATAACTATGCTTCGTCTATCGGGAATACTGAGAAATACGATCATAGCCTAAAAAATCAATAAAAAAGCCAATGTTTAGTAAGTAGGTTGGCCTCATCGGTATTATAATTTAGTAAAATAGTGCACTGTTCAATAATAAATATTAGAAATAGGGTGTCTTGAAATCAACAAATCACATAAATTGTAACAAAGCAAAGAAAGAAAGTGACTAGTACAATCAGTACTCTGCATCACTCGACCCTTCACCCCCTTTTCTTCTTGGTAAGAGGGGTCTGGTAATGCAGAGTACTGACCTGTTCGGCCTATAAAAAGGACACCCCTTTACATAGCACCAGTGGGTAAACTAAACCCTGCCACATTATCTTTAATTGAGACAGGTAACATTTCCACATTTTAGGGTAAACGCAGACTACCTACTCTGATTATTTATTTTAAATAGAAGGGAAGAAAAAGTTTTTATTGGGACTCGCACAGGAAGTAAAAAAAAAAAAAACATTTAAAAATAGTCCCATAAGGCCAAAAGGTCCCTAAAAAGAAATTATCCGTCAGTATTTATAATAAATTGTAATTGTTCTGTCTCTCGTTTTCAGCGTCGTAAAGTGTGGGTGTCATGTATGGGCGAGCGGCCAGCGGACGTGCAGGCCCTGGGCCCCCTCAAATACTGGCCGTACCCTGGCCTGCCCGAGATCTACTTCCCCTACGATAACACCGCTGGATACCTAAGCCCGCTCGTCGCTGTGCAGCTTATGAATCCTACGCGTAAGTCTAACCTTATGTAACCGTTGGGTGCATGCGCTGCATTGATAAAATTTGTGAAGGTCGACTTGTGAAGATAGTGGAAAACCGCTGGATGCGGAAAGCACAGGATCGGTCGTTGAAGCTATATTTAAGGGACTTTATCATATCCCAGCCCAACTGTGACTTAGGCCAGGACGTATAGATGCAGAAATCTAAGTTTATTTACCCACAAAGCTCTCTAAAATTAAGCAAATGTTTTCTTTATTTTCAGTGCACCAAATAATAAATATCCGTTGCCGTGCGTGGGCGCATAACATAAAGTACACCGACAGTTTGAAGGACCGGTTCGGCTCCACTCACTTGGAGATCATGATCGACTGAATGGGACCAAAGCTGCGCCGGCGCAATGAGTGCTGGAGGGGGGCAGTCCGTGTTGAAGTGGGGAACGGATTGGGGGATTTAATTACATTTAAGTAGGTTCTGGGGTAAAACCAGGAAAACAGAACTCACAGGCTTCAGGAAAAAAGGTTTTTTTAGTTTTCAATTATAGATTTATTAAAGGTAAGTATTAAAAATGTCTACATAAGTTAGCTTGTTATGTTATGACGCCTGTAATAATATTGGCATAGCCCTGACCAGCACCCTTATTGCATAACACAATCACAATCTGAATCATTTTGAAGAATTTTACTAATCCATTGCTATATACTATGTTCAAATGTGTCTGCTCAACAACGTAAATAACGCAATGAATATTGTTGAACTGTCAAAATGAAACCCATAGCTACTGTTAGTGTGTTACACAATTACCCCGCTGAGGTAAATATAAACCTAAAAATCCAAGTCTCCGTCCTCAGTATGTTTTTGTAAAAACTTAGTCACTGAGTCAACAACAAACAAAGGTTTTAACAAAAATATGTTAAGGTACCTACCTGTCTTAATAATTTAATTACTTATACAGGGTGTGGCGTAAGTAGTGGTCCACCGTTAAGGATTTGATATACGACAATTTACTATAACATATTACAATTTTAACCATTTTTACCCAATGGTTCCAAAAATATATTTTTATTGTTTTTTATTTATGAAATTTCTACCTTTTGTTACAAATTTGGTTGTAGTTTCAACAAAAATCATTATATTATCATTTTAATTTCTGCTATTTACTGCTGAAATACTAGAGCTGTCGTGTAAAGTTATGGTTTTTATGTAAAAGAGCTTTTGAAGAAAAAGTTAGTTCTTCTCTGTTTTAACCATAATTTTTCACATAATCATGCAAATTCAAGAGGGATTTTTGTATAAAAAAATTACTACTAAAATGGTTAAAATTGTAGTATGTTATAGTAAATTATCTGGTATATCGAATTCCTAACGGTGGATCACTACTTACGCCACACCCTGTACATATAGGTAACTTAATTGTGTCGTTCCTCCTCTCGCGGCTGTAACTTCCTCAATTAGCACTAATAACTTAATGTGTCTTAATACGAAGTAGGGAATACTGTTTAAATGAAAGTAAGTAGAACAATTTTAGTATCATTTCGCGCAGTATATATAGGCCGTGAAATAAGTAACTAAAGATGTATATTATGAAATTTATGCCCACTTTTACTAACAAAAGGCGAAACCTAAATGTAATGCCTAGGTAAGTATTTATTGCATTCTTGGATTTTCAACCCTCGGCTTATCGCAGAGAGTTGAAAATCCATCAGTGTGATAATATTTGGACATTACATTTAGGTGTCGCTTAGTGTTAGATGTAATTGAAAACCGGTATTATTTATCTTTTGTACTGCCTACTTACTTAGTTATACTGGGTGCTGTTAATTTTGTTATTTTAAGTAAATGTGACCAATATCAAAATGGAATAGCTGCTGTAGATTCGTTGATTGAGGTAATAGGTAATACGGGCTGGTGTCCGCAACTCCAAGTCAATGCGCGTATTTTGCGTACATTCGTTGAGGTAACTGCACATTACAGCGGTATCATTATTTATTCATGAAAATTATTATCTTTACTTAATATACAGGGTTATTGGTAAAATATTAACAACCTCTTAAGAGGTTATTGTACTAATCATTATGAACAACTTTTACAATGGGACCAAACCTAAAATCGCGAAAAAAAATCAGTTGTTCCCAACATTTATGTTCGTATAACTCGTCAAAATGTAGGGAACAGCAGATATTTTTTTTCGCGATTTCAGGTTTGGTCCTACAGTAAAAGTTGTTCATAATGATGAGTACAATGACCTCTTAAGAGTTTGTTAATGTTTTATCAATAACCCTGTATGTTAAAGACACTTTTCGTGTCTGTTTGCTATGTGACCATGTTGATCTTCCAAAATACGACATAGATTTTGATGCGATTTTCACCTTCATTTAAATCATTTATTCCGGAAGGTTTAATAATAAGTACTGAACTCACGTTTACTAAACAAATCTCGATATTTTCTCAGGTCATCAAAACCGTGCCATGCAAGGGTCGCTAGTTTATGATAATTCAAAGCTTGGACTCCTTCAATCATTTTCTATGATCGTACTTACCAAGATTAGAAGATTAGTTATTTTATACTTTAAGCACACAAATGTACAGAGGCGAATTTAATGCCATAGGCAGTTTCTACCAGTCAACCTTTGGGTAATCCAGAGACAATCAGTGGTAGGACTGGTAGGTGCTATTGTGTAAATTGAGCAATAAATATTATATAATTTTATATCAATTAGAAAATATATTGTTCTCATGTCCCGTGTTTTGACTATACTAAATCATGTACAAATACATTGGTTTCTGTTACGTTGTAATGTGTAGCGACCATATAATTTATTACGAAACGAACATTGTATTTACCTCTTAATATTAAACAAAATTGTGTTGTTATTTTTGTAAACGAGTACTTAAATAGATTGTGATGTATGTTTATTACTCTTTTATTTACTTACCAAACATTCTAAACTAAGTGAGTACTGTATATTATTATTCATCCAAATTTGCCATCGACATATTGTTTTTTTTTTTAAAACTTGGACTGTCGCACTTTTGGGCAAGGGTCTCTCCCACAGTTTCCCAGTGTGTTGCTTTCTTTGGCTAATCTAAGAGCACTTAGCACGCACGCCACGCACTTGTGTCATCACGCCAGCGTTTCCTCGGCCCTCATTGGCGACGACGTGTACGCCATTGTCATTTTAGTAAAAATAAGAAACCGGCCTAAGGATTCTTTTAAGCGACTATGTGTCAAGTGCCTAGGATGGTAATCTCTATGAGCGTTGCATGTTGCCGGATGAAAAGACAATATTATTTATTTATTTATAAAGGTACACCAACAGCTTCTGTATACAGAATATCAATTAACAGTAGGTAACAGTTATGTGCTTATATACAGTTGCCAATAAATAATAATAATAGGCAGATAATTATGTCTCATTTGTCAATCAATATATCAATAAATTGACGATGTTGACTATTATGACTCTACCTTAGAATTCTCGATTGACAATAAAGATTTTCATCAATTTCGGAGGTAAACATTGAAATTCGCTATCGGTATCTACATTTATTAAAATAAATTACAAATAGTCTCACTTATCGTATCGACAATCACGCACAATATTAATAAATATTACAGTATAATCCAATCAATTATTTGATATTCTAGCTTCGTTTTGTTTTCACATAAAACTAATTAATTATGGCAGTTTTCGTTCGGCAAAAATAGCAACTTGAAAAAATTAGAAGTCAGATTTCATTTCAAAATAAAAATACAAAAAACTTTTTTCTAAATGATCGCTTACTTTGAAGATAATTAACAGATTTGTATTATTAATATTTCTATAAGAAAGTGCTTGTTAGGTATCAGTTAACAGTAGACAAGAAACCATAGATATCAAATACAATCCTGCTTTTTTTAATCTTGTTGTGCCTCTGGTCAGCAAGGGATTTATTCATAAACGTTGCTAAAGTTAAGAGACGTTTAGTACGTCTAAAATGTATGGTTAAACAGATACTTACTAATCACTACTTAACTTTAAGCAACGCTTATAAATAAAGGGGTAAGTAGACAAAACTTTTTATTCTGCCAAAGAGCAACATATTAATTTCGTGGCGGGTGACCTGTCAGTTTTGATGACTCTATCCCGAAAATTCTAACGTTCTATGCCGAACATATTCGTCTCTCGTCAAAAATCACTTGTCATTTCCTCTTCATGCACTCCTGTCCCCAGGATCCCTGGTCTATTCAACCATGATCTCGATGTGCACTGCCCCCATGGCCTCGTGTCTGTCGTACATGATGTTCCGAGCCCACGCGCGGCACTCTATGTTGATGAGCATGCCCGCTGCAGACAGAAAGATAAGCATTAGATTATATCGTCTGAAACGCAACGAAGTGCTTGGGGGCCTATGTGTAGTAGTGGACGTCTTTTGGTTGAAATAGTGGTGATGTAGAAACGGCAACGATCACTTTCTAAACCTAGGATTTTTTCAGTGTGGTTGCACATTGACGGAAGATGCGTTGCGTATCATCAGTCGCGTAAGCCCACGTTCGCACTGACGTAAAAATATCGCGGCGTGATTTTATCGGAGTATTCCTCGAAACGCACTGCTGCGTTGAAAATCCAGTCCGCGAAAAAAAAAGCCGCGGGAAAAACTCCCCTATGCTACATGGTCTAAAGACAGAACGGAAAAGTAGATATTAAAACATTCAATCTTACACATTCAATAGATGTTGCGCTAGTGCGTCGAGTGAACTAACGAAATTACCCCTGACGCATCTTCGGTCGGATGTGCGACCACCCCTAACTTACAAAGGGTTAAACATTAACGTAGGGTGGAGAGATTGCAGTAGGTATGTAGTTTATGGTAAACTAAGGATGCTGCTACCCATCCTTTTGCTACCTTTTTGTTCCATTATGTGGAAGTCAAATTTCCCTAGCGTTGTTTGTGTTTATACAATGTGTTTATACAAAAACTGTGTTTATAGAAAAATCATTTATCTAAATCGATTTCTGTAATTTTTAATATAGGTATTTTTTATTTCACAAATAATTAAATTCATTCATCTTTGAACTTTATGGTTTAGCGATAAAGTTGAAAATCTATTAAAGAAATTTGACAGATTGTAGTAGCTTGATGTGCTGAAGTCTGTACATCTTTACTGATAGACCGTATCCATACACAGTATAAAACCACTTACTATTAGGCCTCTGCAGATGCACAGCGACGAGTGGACTGAGGTAACCCTCCTGGTTGGTATAAGGGAAGTAGTACCCGGGGAAGCCGCGGAACGGCATGTACTGGACGGGGCCGATGTTTTCCCGGTCAGCTGGGTTCTCGCCCTGGCACGATACCCACACCATATTGTGCTGAGAAATGAAGTTTGTAAGATAGTAAGCACAGACTTGACTGGGACAATGTCACATTGTATACACGGTGGCAGGGGCATAGACACGCAAACTGTAAACATGAATTCAGCACATGATTCATAGCGTAGACGTTTTTAGTCAGTTACCAAAAAAAAAATCACTGTTTCATAGAAAAGTGCAATACCTACGTGGTCATATTAATATATGGAACAGTTAAAAAGGACCCTGAAGAACTATGGCGTTTTCATGGTCAACACAATTAACCAACAGTACAATCAATATAATTTAATAAAAATCAATAGGAGCTGAATATATTTGTATCTACAATGATGTCATTAACATTTTATTTGACTTAAATATTTAAATACAGAAATACTCAAAGGACACTCACATAATTTTTATCTGATAACGTCATGTTCCGAATATGGTCCTTCAGATCATCAGGCATCTCTGACGGCAGATGATCAGAGCTGTTGTAGAAGGCTGGCTTCCACCCAAAGATCTTGTTAAGCTTTAGGAAGATACAAGGGGTCGACTTCTGGTACGCAAAGTGGTTATCTTCAAGGCAGGGGCCCCAGGCGCTTATATCTACGTCACAGACCTTGCCAGCTGGGGCGGGATGCCTGAAGTCGCAGCTGTGAATGTTTTGGCTTGCTCCAGACTTCTTGCCGTCGCGTTTGTAGACTGGAATTTTGAGAATCGTTTAGGGACTTGATATTTCGGAGACAATGCAGTGAATTTTGGAGAAGAGGAGTTATGAAGAAAAGAAACACGATGGCAAGGTCTTCCAATTAGCAGACCAGTTTAATGACCGTGGTGTGGTCTTAAAACCTCATCAATTTATCATGGGATTATTGTTTTTGTTTTTTCGTTCTCAAAGCATCGATGGGAGATTTGCATAATCTGACATTAATGCCATAGGCCAAATACAATCTCTCTCAAATGAACTGATGTAGTTGTTAACCCATTAAGAACACCTAAAGAGCTAATTCTCAAGTAAAGACTTAAGACTATCACAAATCCACTCACCTGCCAAAAACTTAGATAATTCCTTAACCCAGTACTTATAGCTTCCAGGATCATTGCCTTTGTACCAGATGACGCTGCTAGCGACCTCTGGGGGCATGGGCCGGAAACCTAGCCCAGGGTTAGTGCCGATGATGCTCTTCTCCAGCTGCCACATGGGCTGCCGGGTGTCCAGGAGTTGGAGGAAGGTCCACATGCAAATCGCAACCAGGATCGCCAGCGCAGCATAGAAGATGAAGTAGAATAGTGCTATTTTGGCTGAAATAAGATAAATGAATGATTTGAAGGTAATTGAGGAGGTAAAAGTGTTAAAGTTTTTTTTTATTGCTGAAATGGCCCGCTCTTGACCTCAATCACGCCTGATGGAAAGCGACGAATGAGGTCTATGATAGACCAAGCGTGCCTAAGATAAGATAAGATCTATTTATTTGCTCAAACATGTGTACACATACAAGAATATAAATGCATGCTGGATAACATAAAAAAGAAAGGATCAGTCATGTTTGCCACCTAGTATGGCGTGCAAATATGCCTATGGCACTGGAACTCCCACGTATCGACGAAACAGCAGGCTGCTTGATGCCGGACTCCGGTGGAAGGATGGTCGCAAACCAGGCGGGCGTCAGCCCTACCACCGCATAGGAAGAATTGGCCAGCCAATTAAGGTGTTAGGTGTGACTGTCCAGGATGCGCCAAGCGTTCGGTTCAGTTGGGTAACTGGCAGAAATAATTGCGCTACACAGGCTTCTTCAAGCATCCCAAAACTGTTAGAACAGATTGCCAATGTTTGATTTACAAAAACCACTAACTAATGCAGGCTTTACATGAGTGACTATTAGCCGCACGATTTTCCCCGCACGGCAAAAATCGATTGTGTCAACGACAATTCGGCTAGGCCGCAGGTGACTAAAATTGCAAGTTCCAAAGTAGAGTTTCGACTTTAATCGTGCGGCGACAGGTCGCATGCTGCAAGTGACTAAAAAATCGTCCGCGATAATACTCAGTCGCAGGCAATCACCCGCCGCATAAAGGTCGACATTTTGATGTAAAATGCACCACCTGTGATTTTTATCGACCTGTGTAAATGAGGTGGAGATTCGACTTCTGAAGCGATTTGATAAGCGACCAGCCGCACGGCGTAAATCAACCTAGTGTAATTCCTGTGATTATAATATCATGCCTGTGTTCCTCAATGGGATAGCCAGAGTTAGTAAGAACTCCCTCCCAAATTATTTGTTCCATGACCCCTGAAGTAGATTATGGTGGATAGGCGTCTATGGCCATAAACCAGGTAGGAACACAAAGCACACTAAAGGCTGCTCTGCTACTGATGAGAAATTCTGTCTTTAGATTACTTTAGTGATTCGTAATGTGACAAAACAACCTTGAGTTAGGTCCATATTTTTTTGAGCCTGCATTACCCAAGTAAATTGAGAATGACGCCGTTCCTGTGAGAAACTCCAATTTAATTTGTCATTCCAAGAAAGGAACAGCTCCCGCCGCTCATAAAGGTGTACTTAAACGTGCAATTTTTTTTGTTACTAGTAATATTACTGCCTGCACTTTTCCCAATTATGTTGGGGTCGACTTTCAGTCTAACCGGATGCAGTTGAATACCAGTATTTTACATGGAGCGATGGCCTATCTAACCACCACAACCCAGTTACTGGGTAATACGATACCCCTTGGTAAGACTGCTTGTCAGACTTTCGGGCTTCTGACTACCCGTAACGACTGTCAAAGATCCACGAATGAGAGCCGGAACCAACGGCTTAACGTGCTTTCTGGAGCACGGAGGGGTTTCGGTATGTAAAGATGGTCACCCATCCACAGGCCAACCGCGGCAAGCGTAGCATAACCTGATCGATCGATCTGTGCTGCTGTTATTATTTAGTCACGGACCCCTCATAACACACTATCAATCATAATCTGAATCATTTTGAAGTAAGTATATTGCTAATCCATTGCTTTATATGTTCGAGAAATGTGTCTGCTCAACAAGGAAATAACGCAATGAATGTTGTTGAACTGTCAAAATGAAAGACATTGTTACTGATAATGTGTCACGCAACTACCCCGCAGGTTTTACTTGAGCGAACTGCAAACTAGTACTTACAGGTAACTTTAGTAACAATTGCTGCATAATGTCGTGGTTTTACCAATATTGCCCAGTGGGGTATAGCGACCGGACGAATTTTTCAAACATATTGTACAATAATTGAGGTGCAGGATTAACAAATTTTAAATTGCACGTGTAATTGCGCCTTAACAGAGAAAGGCCACGGATCCACGATGTATGATCTACATGCTGTCCGGTTAGATCCCGCGCCAAGCGGCGTGCGCGCAGGATGCTCCAATGATCTCATTGAACCAATGAGCGGCCGTCGCAGCTTCCGGTAGGCACGTCTTTATGCTTCAGACCATTTAGGCAAAGTCTCCGGTATTTATAATAATAGAGGTTTGAGAGTTTGAGTCACGTTGGGTGAGTGAGTTTGAGTCATGTTGCTAAGGTTTCAACTTTACCCTCGTGTGGTATAAAGTTGTACTTATGAAAGCTTGTCTTAAATATTTAACGTCACCTATATGCCAAGAAAAAAAAGAAAAGAAAAAGACAAGAAACCTCACCTATATCTTTAGGAGACTCGGTTTCTATTTCTTGACGTGGCAAAAAGAGGCCAGTCAAGTTTCTGATGACGAGGCAAAGTTAGTTAGCCGGCTTAAATCGGACAATGAATAAATACTTTGAACGATTAAATGAAGGAAAACTTATAGAGAATATTTGGACTACGCGAGCTCCTCGCGTACATAACAAAACATAAAGTCTGTATTTCTCTATGGGGTATGCAAAGGTGTTTGGTAACCCTCAATTCGCCAGTTTGCTTTTGCCATATAAACATATATGCCTAAACTACAACTATTCAAACTAACAGGTACTCAAAAAAATTTAAAGTTATCAAACCCAGGAGCGCGGGCTCCTGGGTTTGATTCCTGACTGTTCGTGACTGCTGGGCGTGACCCAGCAGTCACGCTTACGATCACGAGACCCAAAAGTGGCAATCGCTTTCGACGAGTTTTCGCAAAGTAGGTATTTCGTATTTAGTCCTCACCGATTTCCAACAGAAATTAATTTACATACCTAAGCTTTACGGTAGCTCATGCCAATCAAACACATTTTTGACTTTTCCACCATTGTTATTGAATCTCAGTTTGTCTTGGGCCTACGGTAAAAATTTCAAAAGCTACTCACACCAGCTGGCCCCAGTCCTGCCACAGAACTGCCTGGTCTTGGGGTTCCAAATGAACCTCTTCGCCTTCTGGGCCCCTGTCAGAGGGACCTCCTTCTCGCGGTAGTACATGTTGAACCGCTCCAAACTCGTCAGGTCCGACGTATTTCGCTTCTTCGTCGCCGTCATCTTGGATGGGTCGAGTTACTGCAAAGGAAGACATTTTTTTTCAAAATCAAAATATTTTATTTCACATAAATCTACATGGGCACTTATGAAACGACAGAAGCTAGGTGCACGTTTAAAATTGGTCGTTTCCTATGGAATTGAGCTGGCAAGAAACTCCACGGTTACTCTTTTAAAAATAATTGGCTTTTACAACAGAGGAGGACCGTGTAGGCCTGTCAATCAGTACCAAGTACTTAACAAAATAGAAAATGGTCTACAAATCTACAGTATACAAGGCTTATTGGCATTTTAATTTATCATTGGAGAGAATGCTCATTATCTACGCATTCTGTATAAGTGAGCCAAAACTATTGCTGAGAAAGATTTTTTCTTTTGGTGTAAAAAATTGCTGTTTACCGCAGCGCGCAATGTAACGCGCGCAAAACAATGTTTTAGGTGCAACAGTACAGGAGTTATGTTACAGCATTTAAAACTTGAGTTAGTAAAAAAAATTTTGGAACTTTGATCTTCGATATCTCCGTAACCAGAAGGTTCCCAGGTAAGGTCCAACAAAATATCAGAATAACGAGGAGTACCAGTGACTGACTGGCTTCTTTTACTTTTTGACCGCCACACATCAAAAAATCAAAAACGTTGCCCTCGGCGTCAGTCTGTCATGTAGTCGGACCGTGGCGTTCTGGGCACATTTTGGTTTGTCATCTATACATGACTGTAGCGGTCAAAAGAGCATCGTTTTACAGCCGTTAGACAAGTATAGGATACTTGCAAGTTGAATTTACATCTTGTTATACTTAGGTACTCTTAGCTTTTAGGCTAAGAGATGATACTTAAACGTACCTGGACTGACTCTATTTTTATAAGGACTAAATGAACAACTCACAAATACCTTTATTACCCTACTAGCTTCTGCCCGCGACTTCGCTCTCTTGGAAGTCGTAAGACACCACATTATACAATAACATAGCCCATGTTACTTTCTGATAATGTAGCTTTCTATAGATGACGGAATTTTTAAAATCCGTTAAGCATTTTTTGAGTTTATCCATTACAAACAAACACAAAACATCAAATCTTTTCTCTTTATTATATTAGTTTAGATTAAAATCATGGTCTAGTCTGGACATACAATGTTTACTTGTGTACCTTTAATCATTATCACCATATTCAGAGTGTCTCAGCTCTTGCCAAGATTCACTAGATTCTGATTTTTTTTTTTGGGTGGGAAATTATTAAATTACTTCTCCTGCTGTTCGTGTCAGACTTTTACTGACTAAAACCCACCCGTGTTCCTTCAGTTGCCTGTGCCAGGGGCCACGGTATCTCTTTCGAACAACCCGCGACCCTGGCAAAGATTCTGACTTTAGCTTAGATTGAATGAGCGCAGTCCACCAGAAGCATCTAGAGGGCTAGGGGTTGTAATCCCGCCCGTTACATTATGTACGTGAACTTGACCACAAGTGCAAAAATATGAGTAACTTGAATTGCTACTGTGTGTCATCTTTTTAAAGTAAAACGATGTGATAAAATGCTACTTTGTACATACCTGCACATACCTTTGTGTCTGTCCAATTAAAACTTAATATAAATAAACGCACAAGACCCTTTAGTCCTTAAATAAGAAAAAAATAAACCTTCTAGCAACCTTATCTTATTAGCAGCCTTTCTTACCTTATATCTCCTAATTCCGTTTAAAAACAAAGATTAAATACGACCTTACCTTACCTGTCACTGTCACCCGTCCCGTAGGATGAAGCGGCGAGCGCGCGAGTATGTATGCGCTCTGCGACTGCGCTCGCGCAAGGCAACCAACCGCGCAGGATAATGGATGGCGGTATCTCGGAGGTAAACATTTACAGCACGTAAAGCCCAGTATTTACCAGGCGTACAATGCGTGCCACGTAAGAAGAGACTTGACCCCGCCTCCCCCGCCTCTTTCCGCCGCCCCTATGACGTCCGGTTCCTTCCCGCACTCAGACCTCATACCGCTAAAGATACCTAAAATCGTGTACTGCGCATGTCAAACCACGTGGTGTGTCAAGTCTCTTCTTACGTGGCACGCATTGTAAGTAGTACCTATGGTTAAATACGATTAGTAGGGTGGGTAAGTTTATAGGGTAGTAGGGACATCCACGCGCAGGCTGTAACCATGGATTCAGCACGTGATTCTAGACCCCTAGCCAAGAAATAGTACAGAAAAAATCTGATGTTTCATAGAAAAGTACAATCAATACCTGTGCATGGTCAAAATGTATGGAATTGCAATTTTTTTTGTAATAACCTACGAATAATATCGACCAAGTGCGGTTCAGAATCATGTAAGACAAGTACTGATTCCATGGTACCAGGTTTCGCGGCGACGCCTGCCACCCTGTGTTATTTGGGAAACTGTATGGGTTTTTCAAAACATATTTCTTTGTTTAAATAGTATGATTTTCTCGATAAGATATTGGAAAAGTTATAGAACCAATTTACTTGAACGGTGTTCTGGTAAAATATTTGGGTATTACTAATGGTCCTATTACTTGTCTTATAGCCCAATCTGACACCAAATATGAGAAAGAAAACATGTTTATTGGCATATTTATGTAGTCTGACGTGATGACAGACAGGTATTTCAATAATTTAGTAGTGCAATTTGTAGCAAAAGTGCAATGGCAAATGCTAACGCGTATCAAACGACTTTTTTCAGCAAGGAATAAATAAATAAATAGATTGGACGCTGTCCTTAACTTTTTGAAACATACTGGACCTGCATTTACACATTTTGAAAACAAAAGTTCAGTCTGCATGAAAATGGACAATTTTCGCTAAAACTTTTTTTGATGTCTGTTGATCCAAGAAAAAAAGAAAATATTTATTGTCCAGGTACCTAATACAGTAAGCAGGTTCACTGGTTAACAGCAAGTTAAGACGACATGAGTAGCTTAAAATGTTACCTACAGCTAGGTTACAATATAGTATTAACTAGTGAGCCCCAAACTAGACAGTTAGTCTGTATCTTGGGGCTCGGAGACTGAGGTTTCAGAACTTACTAGAATGCTAAAAATCACAAAAAATTGCAGGACTGGGCTGAATAAGACACGAATAGAACCGGCTACGGTTATTTTAATATATATCTAGTGGTGTCTTACGGCTTACCACGAACGAAATCGTGGGCAGAAGCTAGTGCAAAAAAAAAGTACGAGAGTTCAATACATACTGAACCTAAAAGTCAATTCTCGAGCAAAAGTGTATTGAAAAGGATATTTCGAATGCTTCACTTCAACATAACCGCGACCACTGCTCGCCCCCTCACTCGTAATAATAATCGTGCCAGTTGTGATTAAACTCACTTTATGTAACACTTGACATGATTTGCGATAACCTTTACCTTTTAGAGGATGCTGGAACTCGTATATTTTTGTGAACTTCATCATATCACTGATAAAAAAAAACAATATAGGTACTTACTAAAAGTTACTGACAAAAAGTATATTGTTTTGTTGAGCAGGCATTCGGAAGACAGCCTTTCCTCATATAGGTAACCTTATTCCTGAATATATAGGCATTATGGATGGCGATACTTGCAAGAATGATCGGCGTATCCTGGGCATTCTGTCATGATTTCAACCAAAAGACGTCCACTGCTAGACATAGGCCTCCCTCAAGTACCGCCATTTCGACCGGTTCTATGCTTCTCGCATTCAGCGGATTCGTGCGGCCTTGACCAGGTCATCGGTCTTCTTTTTCCCTTGATCAGCATGAACTTCACTTGAAAAATGTAAGCTAGTCAGCTAGTTTTTTTTTTTTTGAAGTGAAAACTTCTTTAGCGGCGCTGTGTACTTTTTTTGGAATGGGTAAAAACTTCTAAACTGGCGTCAGGTCACGTGACCCTGATCGAAAATTCGTAAGACGTAAAACGTAAGACAGCGCCATCTATGCACATCGGGAAGAACTACGAGGGCCTCGCGTACTAACTACGTAGTTCATCCAACAACGACGAGATGGCGCTGAACCACGGATATATAACATTTTGTTTATAAGACGATTCACAAAATACACTCGTAATTGTTCAAGTTTTCACTTCTGTCGGCACTACCGGAGTGCCAGTGTTTTTTTTTTTTTTTAATTTGAAGTGGGTTTGCTGTTGACTCTAGTCTATGTCAGAGGTGACAGAGACAAAGTCTACGATGGAGTGAGCTTACCTAGAAGGAGCCTGTTCACTCTTACTTTGAAGAGATTCGGGTTGTTTGCACTCGGAAACACAAACGCAGGTAGAGTTCCACTCTTTTGCTGTGCGCACTATAAAGGACATTTGAAAACGCTTAGTGCGAATTGGTGGAATAGCAACTAGGCAGGGATGGTAACTTGCAGTGCGTCTGAATGTCCGAAGGTAGAAGGGGGCTGGTGGAATGAGGTTGGGTAGTCTAGTTGGTAGCTCTTGTGTCAATCTCTACGCTCCTGTGCCAGCCTCACCCAGGTTCTACCCGCAATGGCAACAATATCGTCCGCCCATCTCGCTGCGGGATGACCGACACTTAGTCTTTCAGTCCTCGGACACCACTCGGTGACTGCCTTACTCCATCTGCCATCAGTGCTCCTTGCCAGGTGCCCAGCTCAATTCCATTTGAGTTTCATAACTCGTTTTCCGATATCCTAAAACCTTTCGTACGTTTTCGGATCTCGATGTTTGGAACTGGATCTAGCCAGTTATAGTTGGGGCTATGTTATTTCACCCCATCATGCTAATAGACTTATATTTTTAGTACCACAGCTAATAAATACTGGAAGACCGACCCCAACATAGTTGGGAAAAGGCTAGGCAGATGATGACGAACATGAGCTAATGAGAGAAAAAGGAAGAATCACCACACAGAATGAGCTGGCCAAGTGCGAGTCGGACTCGCACACGAAGGGTTCCGTACCACAAGGCAAAAACGGAAAAAACACGTTTGTTGTATGGGAGCCCTCCTTAAATATTTATTTTATTCTGTTTTTAGTATTTGTTGTTATAGCGGCAACAGAAATACATCATCTGTGAAAATTCAAACTGTCTAGCTATCACGGTTCATGAGATACAGCCTGGTGACAGACGGACAGACGGACAGTGGAGCCTTTGTAATATCGTTGTCCCGATTTTACCCTTTGGGTAGGGAACCCTAAAAAGTACTGGCCTATTCTTCACAGGCCCAAACTTTTCCTTAAGTAGTTAGCGTAAGTATAGTATAACCAACCTTTAATGTTCCCCTGCTGGATCACGGGCCTCTCCTCTGCGAGAAGGAGTGGGCTGTAATCTACCACACGGGCCCAGTGCGGGTTGGTAGATGTCACATGACTTTGAAATTTTGTTTCCTCACGACATTTTCCTTCACCGTTGTGAGAAAAGTGCATGGTGTGGTGATGCAATTATTTACATGAATTAAAACGCCTGCCTGGGTTCGAACCCACGACCTACAACTCGTAAGTCGGGGACGTTATCACTGGGCCACCATTTTTTTTTTAGGGTGGGAAGTCATCAATGACCCCTCCCGCTCTGGGTGGAGCGGAAGGGAGTGTCAGACTCTTACTGACTAAAACCCACCCGTGTTCCTTCCTTAGCCCTTTATGTTCCGGGCCAGCGGTAACCCTTGCGGACAATCCCGCTGACTGGGCCACCACTGATTGCTAAATTATGCGTATCATAGTTAAAATGTGTCAAGGTCGGTTAGAGGATGCGATTGCGGCTACAATAGGCCGCGTCCGTCTGCAAGCGGACTGTGAGGCGCTCGCGATCATCTGCAGACGTCACTACGTTAATGTCATAGTACAGACGCCAGCATATCAAGCTACCCGAAACTGCCAAATTTTTCCCAATCAACTTTGAACCTTAAGCTTTAGCAATAAAGTTGAAAATGTATTAAAGATATTTGACAGATTGTAGTAGCTTGATGTGATAGCGTCTGTACCTACCTACAGCATCTTGGGTGGTTATACAGGGTCAAATTAAATTAGCTAGCAAAACTCTCAGACGTGATGGGTGCCGATATAAAAAAATGACAAAATAAAAATGATTTGATGTTAATTTCTTAGGGATTAACGACCGCTGGCAGTATTGTTACTTGAAGTTGAGAAAATTTGTTTTAACGTTTTTAGACATGGATTAAACTTACACAAACAATGTGATTTTTAAACTGATATTTCAAGTAAATCGGTAAGTATAACAAACAGCGGTTGAACCACACAAAAAAAAATAATTTTTTGCTTTTTCGTATTTAGATGTCGTACCCGCCACGTCTGCGGAGTTTCGCTAGCTAATTGAACTTGACCCGGTATAACCTATTAAACCTTTGGTAACTAATGACATAGGAATGCAATTACTTAATTTATATTTTTTAAATAAATGTTAGTAAAGATGGATGGTTGTATGAGTAAAAGAAAAGAGGGAGCAAGTAACATGGTAAGAACAAGGGCAGAAAGAAAAAAAGATTGGGGCTATAGAGGTATGAGGAACAGGGTGTAAAGTTCACTCAACCTCCATAGAAAAGGGAGGATCCTCCCTCCCAGGGTGTAAAGTTCACTCATACTCTATAGGGCTATCGTGCACCAAAGCTAAAAGAATCAATATATTAATAGTCCAATCTTCAACTTTTGTTTTGAATATTTTAAATAGTTATTTTACGTTCAAATCTCAGAAGACCCATTGGCCAGATCCATGATGGATCTAGTGACGATTGTTTTCTCATTTGATCCTGACTTCAAGAGTGGATCTACTGCGATTGTTTTTTTAAAGTTTCAGAGTCATGATGGATCATATTCAACCTGATGATGAGTATTTTTGATATGAGCAAATATGAGTAATAAATTAATACTCCCTGAGTACCCCGATGCCCGAGGCGGTCCCGGAGAACCCCGAACACGATAACGGGGACATCGACGCGCAAACTGTCACCTTCAGCACATGATTCTAGACCCCTAGTGAAGACTCCGCTGTTTTATAGAAAAGTGCAATACCTACGCGGTCAAAATGTATGGCATAGCATTTTTTATGTAATAACTATAGTATAGAAAAATTTCAACGCCTTCGATCCAGAATCATGTACCTACTGAATCCATGGCAGCAGGTTGCACGACAATGTCCCTGCACTATATTGATTCGCAAAAAAACATACGATAGTTGGCTCACTGTCCCTTGCTGCCCTAGCCGAGGTCCGTACCCAGCAGGGGGTACCCTTAGCGTGTAGTCGCTTAGTTTTTAAGTTTTTGAAGCCCTGGCTGGAGGCCTTAATTTATTGAGGCATCCACAGGCAAGCAGACGACAACCTCATAGGTGAACTGCAAGATTCCCAAAAAAAGAACTAATAGACTACAACAAAGAGCGTAGCTTTACTCAAAGCAATGGTAGCCGGAGCAGGTAATTACACTACCTCTTTACTAACTACCTCTTTTTAATTCCAAACTCACACGCCACAAAAGTCCCGTAATCAACAAACAATAAATAAAAATCACCACACACGATCATTCAAAAGTAATTTTCCTTAATACCCGATAAAGAATCATTGAACGGTGCTAAAGTACTTCATCATTCGGTTTCGCCGAATAAACGCGGTGTGATAATAAATCGGCCATCGGCAGTGATGCTGATCGTGTCGATTGGCCGTAAAAAAAACAAAAGGAATTCTTATGCCCTTTATTCGGGTGTGCGGGCGCAGCGTCAATCATACGATCAGACGTTGCGGTTAGCGGGAGGTAAGGTGGGTGTCGATAGCGAATTCGACATGTCGATATCTTTATACAGTAGTTTATTTTTCCTTAGTTAAATAAACAAAAAATACGATGAAAAAAACATTCTAATGTTGATTTTATTATTATAGCTGGTTTGGTCTCACAATAATGGTGTAAATAAAAAGTTTCCAAGGGGTGTGCAATCCTACTATCCTACTAATATTATAAACGCGAAAGTTTTTGAGGATGGATGGATGGATGGATGTTTGTTATCCATCCATGCATCCATCCTCACAAGCTTTCGCGTTTATAATATTAGTAGGATGTTTGTTACTCTTTCACGCAAAAACTACTGAACAGATTTTGATGTAACTTTACAGTAATATAGCTTATACATCAGAATAACACATTAGATACTTTTTATCCCGATATTTCCACGGGATCAACATTTATGCGGGTGAAACCGCGGGGCGCTGCTAGTATATCAATATATGAACAATTTTTTCTATGGGATCTACTTTGAAATGTCGTAAAACAAAGTGTTTATGGAATAGCAGATTTTTTTATGTGACATTAGCACTTTGCCAGCAACTTCATCCGCCGTATATTCCCTCCCTATCCCATGAGAATATTCAAGCCATATTATTCATCAACCACTGCCTAATTCTTTATCAACATCATAAAGTAAACCACCGAGTCAAATTTCAGCTTTCTAGGTCTAAGGGTGGTGGATGTTGATGAGTCAGTCAGTGAGTGAGTCAGAATTATTTTGGATTTCAGAATTGGTCCCAATAAGAGATTAATTTTTCAAAATATAATATAATTTATACAGTCAATGAAAAAAATACTTTTTTTGTCTGTCGAACAACCTGCTTTTCGTTTTGCCATTCGTTTCCTTATCGAATCATTTGTCGATATTCGCCTCGCTGCTCGCTCCGGACAGCCCCAAATAGCGGTACTTTCGCGAAGGGTGGGATAACTTACACCATCGAGACAAAGTCTTCGATCACATGTTGCTTTCTCATGATGCAGGGCTGTCATAACAAAGAAAATATGATGATGACGATAGCTGCAATTGAAAGGTTTAGAGGATAAACACTATTAACCAGGTAAAAATTAAAACTGTTCAGAACTTAGCCCGAAGTATAGAGGGCGATACAAAATGCAAAACATAAAAAATATCCAATATGACTTCTGTCCCGATTATTGCAATGATTTTTTTTTAAATTCATTACAACTAGTCATTTTTCTTTAAAAACATTCTGTTTTTTTAAATATCAAATTCTAGGATATGTAAGTATAGTGAGAGACACATTTTTAATTTTCTAGTTAATTATATTATGAAGTAGGGGGTGGAAGTACTTGCACTACTTTCTAAACAAATTTTATTACGATTAACTTTATCCTTCCTTCAATTTCATTAATAGGATTACTTAAACGTTACATTGTGTTTTAACTTATATGTTTCTGCCTAAACCTGAATCATGACGGCCAGCCTCATAACCATAATAAATAGCTTAGTAAAGCTATATACTAAATAGTAATACAGAAAATGTTTTCCTCATAAGTTTGAAGCAACAACACAATTTTATGTTTCAAAAAAGGATTTCACGCGATCAAATAAGTCGCGTTTGTACGCCATAATTCATACAAACGATCGCTTTTGGTCAGAACACAGGCTACGAGAGGTCTATGAAAGGACTACGAAGGCCTATGAGTTGTCTACGAAAGCTAACGACCGGCCTTCGAAAGGTTTTCGTAAGTCTACAATGGCCTACGAAAGGTCTACGAAAGTCTACGAGTGGTCTCCGATTTGCCTACGAAAGGCTACGAAAGTCTACGAAAGTTCTACGAAAGGTCTACAAAAGCCTACGAGTGGTCTACGAAAAATGAGCTCATTTCTTAGAAATTGCCTGATAACTTTTTTGAGTTCTTATTCGATACTTTTTTTATTAGCATATATTAATATTACGTTATTACTTACTAAAACACAAAATTATATTTTTGACTATTCCAGAAGGAATGTTTTTTTTTTTTCAAAATAATGATTTTTTTCTGTGCCAGCCCTAAAGGCACCGCGGATGGTGGCTGCAATATATAAGTTTGTCCTTTAAGGGAGGCGTTAATCGCAGAGCTCACCTTGGACCGCCACCAGTGCAAGCTACCACCATGGAAGGATTTAGGAGGATCTCGATACTGGTAAGTGTAAGCTGATTTTTAAGGGAAAATTTGTAAAATGATACGAAATGAATCATTCGGCTAATCTTTCGTCTCAGTTAAAATATTGCTAAACTATGAAAAGGTATCCTTCTAGATCATTTCACGAGAAACTATAATTATTGGTTTAATTTTAGATTAAATTATAATGTGCGAAATTGTTGAATTAATTAAAAA
This sequence comes from Luperina nickerlii, assembly GCA_963855955.1. Taxonomy (NCBI): domain Eukaryota; kingdom Metazoa; phylum Arthropoda; class Insecta; order Lepidoptera; family Noctuidae; genus Luperina; species Luperina nickerlii. Next base: position 23,264,567 of record OY979667.1, read on the forward strand.
CTACGAGATTTCTTTCTTTTCATCTGTAGTTGTAACTAGCTTCTGCCCGTGACTTCGTCCACGTATAATTTCGGCCTCCGACCCATTGCCTACCATCGCTCGCCCATTGCTTCTCATCGCTCGTCCATCGCGTCTAATCGCTCGCCCATCGCGTCTCATCGCTCGCCCACCGCGTCTCATTGCTCGCCCATCGCGTCTCATCGCTCGCCCATCGCATCTCATCGCTCGCCCGCGTGCTGCTACTTCGTTTTCGCTAGCGTTCTTTCTGACGTTTTTTTTTTTTCTTTTGCTCGGCTCCTAAAGGGTCGTAGCGTATGTTAAATACCAAGCTTCCTCAAGAATTAGGCTATCAAAGGCAAGAATATTTTTTCAAAATGACTGGTATATCCGTAGATTACCCCCGATATATAAACTTACAAACAAACAAACAACCCTCTTTATAATATTAATATTATAATTATAAAATATTACAGATAAAATTTAGTAGGTAAATATACGAGTATATAAGGTGTCTTAAAGCATGGTTAAGGGAAAATAATATCTACTTGATAAACAACATTATTTAATAAGACATTGAAAAATACATAACAATTATAATAATTTAATTACCATAAGACATATTTCTAATAATAATAATATTGCTATCCAATTATAATTTTAATAACTTTAATAGAATCAATATCTTAAGTTTTTTTATCGATTTCGTGTATTATTATCTAATTATAAACATAAATGTTTGCATTAACACTTAGTCATCCTTATAGGTTCCTTATAGGTTGGGAGGTCTTGGATTGTTTATTTTGCTGTGTTTAGTTTAGTTTGTGATCTTCCTGTACGAATCGCAATAAATACTTTCCTTTTTTTTCTTTCTTTATATTACTGTGACATGCAAACGGATATCTATGTGTTTGCATGTCACAATAATATGACTAAGTGATAAGGATCCATAATAATAACATTATAATATATGTTAAGACAGATATTGTACCAACACTTATCACACTAATATTATAAAAGCGAAAGTTTGTGAGTGTGCGTGTGTGTTTGTGTGTGTTTATATGTTTGTTACTTCTTCACGCTCAAACGGCTGAACCAATTTTGATAAAATTTGGTATGGAGGTACCTGACACCCTGAATTGACATATAGGCTATTTTTTATCCCGATATTCCCACGGGATCGAAACTTATGCGGGTTAAACCGCGGGGCGCAGCTAGTCGCAAATAAATTGATTTGATTTGATAGGTAATGCTTAGAACTAGACCCGCGTGGTGGATTATGACCCACATCTGGGACACAGACCTCGTCTCACAGGGAGGAGGCCTGTGTCCCAGTAGTGGGAGCATTATAAGCTAATTATGCTTTGCTTTTGCTAATCAATGATTTCAGAAATTCAGAAGCCCTTCAGTACAGATCTATGCGATTCACGTGATTTGCAACCACGGATTAAATGTTTTACCTTTAGTAAATTGTGACTAAGCACCTAAGCATATTAGCTAAGTAATGTGGTCAAATATTGATTTATTTTCCAACTTACATCTATCATTACAGGGTAACCTATTGCAATAGTGTACTTATCTAAACTCTTATCCTGACTTATAATTAAGTTATTATTGTTCTTATAATGTAACTTATTATAATTAAATTTTGTAACATAATACAAACAATGCATTCTTAATGAAGTCACTCAGAGAACAACAGAATATAAGGCCCGTGTCACTATCTATAAGGTTGAAAGTGCGGAACGCACGCGCCAGTGGCGAAGATTGGTCCGAGCGACATTAAAACTCTTGATAACTATAGTTGTTATGTTTGTTATCATCACGTTTTACAATCATTTGGCCCGCTACGTTGTGTTGATGAAACTAGTTTTTTTTATGGAGTCCATCAGAAAGGCCCATTTTTCTGCGTAATAGCTACCTTCTTCTGTAACCACATACATTGTCTTTCCAGTTATTCGTCATCGCGATAACCAGTGCAGCAAGTGCGTTAGAAGCAAGAAAAGTGCTTCATATTCCAGAGAAGATCATAGGAGGGGTCATTGATATAGTCCAGAACCACAAGAACAAACCGACGCAGCAGACCACAACCGTCCAGACCCAAACACAGCAGCAGGGGTACCAGCCAGGATACCCTCAGCAGTACGCGCCCTGGAACACAGGCTACCAGCAAAACCAAGGCCAGGCACAGTATCAAGGACAGTACGGAAACTACAACTATCCACAATCAGGGAACATTTACCCCCAAGGAAGCTACGTCAATACACAAGGCTACTACGGGGGATCCCAAACACAGGGTCAAGGACAATATCAAACCTACCCCCAGAGCCAGACTGGAAACCAGTTCCAAAGTCAGAATCAACAGGCTACTGGCTCGTTTGAAATTCAGCATGCTGGACAGTTCCAGAATCAAGCGCAGACTGGAGTACAAGGCCAGGGACAACATGGGCAGGTTCAAGCACAGAATCAATTCCAAAATCAAAATCAGCAAACTGGTCAGTTTGTGAATCAGAATCAGTTCACCAATGTAAACTACCAAGGATCTCAACAAGGCAACCAGCCTAACTATCAGAATCAGGCTTCAGGTAGCTTCCAACAGCAGCCAACAGGATCCTTCGGAGGTCATCAGCAGTCGAGCAATTTTGTGAGCAACCAACAGTCAGGTAGCTTTGGGGGGCAAACTAAGCCGACTAATAACTATGTAGGACCGATCCACCCTCAAGGTCAGGTCACACAGCCTTCGTATGTGGGACAAAACCATCAATCATCGCAATTCCAAGGACAGGTAGGTAACCAGAGCACCGGCTCCAACAGTGGTGGCTTCCAAATATCCCCTGGTCATAACTCTGGTGGACCAGGACCTACTTGCGTATGCCAAGCGTGGACAAAACCTCAAAATGGAGTACTTAACGATAATGGTTCACAAAGGAGTGAAGAGACGGTGGAAAAATCTGAAGTGAAATGATGCCCCTAGTCGAATTTATTTAGCAAATATCTGTTGGTAAAATTGTTGCAGTCACTTTTTCTTAGGCATTTAACTTCAGGTTTTTTTTTGTGTTTTAATTAATAGTACCATAATCGGGCTTTGTAATCTAGATAATTATGTTTTAAAACTGTAATAATTATAAGAAACAACTAATTAAACAATTATTTTAGTGGGTTTGATACATGAATAGATTTGTATGGAATCTTATTAGAGGTACCTAATGCATGATTTTGACTAATGTTATTGTTAGTAGTTTGATAGTATTCAAATAAAAAAAATATTTATTTATTGATTTCATTGTTTTTTTTTTTATAGAAAATTACAAATAGTACCCTATAACACTTTACCTGGGAATCGAACGTGACCCGGTGTTTACCCTGGTGGACTTGCTGCCAATGCAACCACTGGACCAAAGTCAGAGTATGGAAATTAACAGAGACATTGTTTCTAATTGATTCGTAGCCTCGTTGTCTCAACGATCAAATTACAAGTTAACGAATCTACGAGTTGATTGATCTTGATTTTAATTGTACACAAACTGGGTACGTACGAGATAACATTGCCCGTAACAAGGATGCTTACAGACCAAATAATTACCTACACAACAAAATCATAATCAAGTATACTCGGCCTGAGTATACTTTTCCCTTAGAGGAAGGCAAAAACCATAGATTCAGGGAAAATATTTTTAAGGAAATTGATACCCTACGTCTCGTGTTTTGAATAAACAAGTTCAGTGTCAGTATTGAACATGTGACTGGTAGATCGGAAAGCCAAGTGTATTTTTGTCTACTCATGTGTTGCCACACCGGCACCGGCTCTTTAAAAGTAAAACCGGATTACGAAGAAAGAAAATATTTCCAATTGCGACTAATATGACGCAAACAATTAACAAGCTTTATTAAAATAAAAATTAAGTAGGCATACAATAAGACAAAAAAATATTAAATAGGGAAAATAAGCTTCACTTCTGTGCAAAACGTCATTTGATACTGTGACTCATGTATGGGTTATGATTTGGGTAGTCTATGGCCCATGGTCCATATTAAAAGTTGCAAAATCGAAATTAGGATCTAATCTGACATGGCTGGTTTATAGTTCCAGAATAGGGAGGCGAAAATAATTAAATATTTATTTCATCACGGGTGTTGAAAAGTAAAAATGAAAAAAAAATGGATAATTCACCTAGGTACTACGGTCAATAATTTCATTGAGTTGCTTGACGTTATTTTTGATTTGATTATAATCCCATCAACTTTTGATCTACTAATCCTCATGAAATATTTAAAAGCATGTCGCTAACACGATCCGACACTAAACTTGGCATTGTTGTAGAAACGTGCAGCTAAACAGTTCAAAATCAAAACGGTCAAAGTCTCATCTCGGCGACAAACAAATGTCAAAAAGTTGTCAAAATGTAGGGAAATTAAAGGTATTTTGGACAGATTGAGACTGAGATCAGACTGTGAACATTCTTAAAATTACGAGAATCGTCCCTCTGTTTACTGTGAAATTCACAATATTTCTGAGAAAATAAAATCTAGATTGCGCAGACATGAAATCAATTTTTCCAGAGACCAATAACCTGGCACAATGACCAGACTGAGTTACCAGTTTAGCTCCTAACTAAACAATTTAAAACAGCTTCTAAACCTACAACAGAGCAGTCTACCAGACGGCAAAGCATTATTTTGCAACCCTATTCCTGGCTGCGTACAAAGAGCCGCAGCTCCCCTCTGAAATCCAACAAAGGAAGACAAAAACGGGATTAACCTCGCGTTTGAAGGGGTCTACACAAGCTGGTGTCCTATGTAGGTCTGAAGCGTGCGCGCGCCGCCTTACGTAATCGTTACGTAACCGGCACGGGGTTGCAGGGGTTGCTATGCGCAGGGGGGAGGGGTGCGCGGGGCGGAGGACGAGACAGGGCGAAGGCGCCGGCAATCGATTCCCGTCGGCAGTACGACTCGGCACCTCGGCATCTGAACATGGCTGACAAGACAAAGGTTGCAGAACAATATTACTCCCCGCCGCCGGTCCTAGGCAAATGGGAGGGGTTCAGGCAGTTCCTGTGGAATGGCGAGACTGGACAGTTTCTTGGCCGCACGGGATCAAGTTGGGGTGAGTTTTTGAATTTTTCTCTTGCGCCTTCAGAAGTAGGATTTCCTTTTTGGAGGGAAAATCGATACTCAATGTCCGGAAAAAAGGACTAGGGAAATGCGTCTGTAATGCAGTGAACATTTTCTTTTACTGAAGAGTTATGTAAGTCCCGGTCTATTTATATCGAACTGAACTTACACCTGTGTTCTACCTTGCTTTTGTTAGCACTTAGAGGTACTTATTAGGTAAATAGTAGCTAACGCATGTAACCGCCACAAAATCTATTATACTCGTATACTCGTTCCAAATACTTATCTCATTATTTTTAATTAAGTACTTTTTAAACGTGGAATCATTGTTTCCGTTTAGCTCAGATAATGTAAAAATACCTAACGTTTGAACATTTTTATGCCTTTTTGCAAGTTTGGAGAAAGTAGTGATTCTTGTGATGATGATAATGATGATTTTATGTTGAAACGTCTTGCATAAAATCAGCAAGTGGCGCCCTTAACACTGGCCGTTACGTAAGATGGCTCAGCTGAAGCCACACCATGATGAACTCAATTGAACTCCACTTATCAGTATAAACTTTATCAAGCTCAAAATAAAACAATTATTTCAATTTAAGGAGTGTCTGATTGAATAAATATAGAGTTGCATACATTGCATTTCAGTGCGTTTTTCGCGCCATGGCGGGCGGCGCGCGCATGCCCGCGATTAGGGCGCGCGCATCGTCCTTGTGGCGATCGATCCAAGGACGAACGGACCCACGTCTCAGAGAAATCTGACTTTAGAAATTGGTCCTTATTTTCTATTTATAGAATGTATTACTATGTAATAACAGCCGCATGGGTCGATCGATCAAGTTAAGCTATGCTTGGCGCGGTTTGTCCGTGGATGGGTGACCATCTTTACACACCAAGACCCTCTGTACTTCGGAAAGCACGTTAAGAAGTTGGTCCCGGCTGCCATTCGTAGATCTTTGACAGTCGTTACGGGTCGTCAGAAGCCCGAAAGTCTGACAACCAGTCTTACCAAGGGATATTGTATTACCCAGTAACTGGGTTGTGGAGGTCAGATAGGCAGTCGCTCCATGTAAAATACTGATATTTAGCGGCATCCGGTTTGACTGGAAGCCGACCCCAACATAGTTGGGAGAGGGCTAGGCAGATGATGAGAATATAAGGACCAAATATTTCTAGAATTGAATGAGGGGAGACCTCATTTTGCAAAGCAAGGCCATAGCTATCTAGGTATAACTTATAAAATCACACTAATATTATAAAGGCGAAAATGTGTGACTGTGTGTGTGTGTGTGTTTGTTTATATGTTTGTTACTTCTTCACGCTCAAACGGCTGGACCAATTTTGATGAAATTTTGTATGGAGGTAGCTGTCACCCTGGATTAACGTATAGGCTTTTTATACCGATATTCCCACTGGATCGACATTTACGCAGGTGAATCCGCGTGGCAGCTAGTTTTCTCAATAAATGCTATATTTTGCTGCCCTAATTTCATAGCCTTCCTTCATCAAATCTTTCATTACGATTTTTCTTCCCGATGATATTTTCTTTCACAAGGATATCAATCCGATGATGATCGGGATTTCAATAAAATTTTAAACTTAACACAAATATTTAATGTTCATCATTCCTTATGTTAGAGCAGTGGTGGCACAATCCCCCCCGGAGGGTTCCCGCATTGTCGAGGCGGGGGAGCTTAGTAGCCGTGGCTTGGACACCCACGGTGAAGCGAAGAGGAACCCGAGGAGGGGCCGCTCGTCAGGGCTTTTGCTGACAAGCCAACGACGTAGCGGCCAAAAGTAGGTTGCGGTGCCGCTTGGGCGACATCGCAACTGAGGCGGGCCGCGATGTCGTATGGGAGGCATCGCGGCTGAGGATTGGAGGCCGCGGCGGGAGAGGCGCTCTCCCTACCTTCCGCGGCTTTGACGGGGTCGCCACCGTATGATGGCGGACGCGGTGGGGCTGCAGGGGAGGAGGAGTGTTGGTATTACGTTGGCCGCTCTCCCTATCCTCTGCAGCCGAAAATTGGAAGGCGGCGGGGCCAATGTCCAGACCCGTCGCAGGGGGACCAAGGGTGCCCAGATACGGGGTCGTCTGGCGCCCATGTGGTTTGGTCCCTGGGGTGGTCACGGCGTGCTATGTGTTCTGGTGCGCCGGTGATGGGGAGTACTCGGAGGGTCCGGTAACGGACAGCCGCGGCGGGTTCACGGATGAGTGCTAACGCGTGCCCGTGTTCCCGCCGTAAGCGGTATAGGAGGACACCGTGGAGTTTTAGTGGGTCAGAGTCCCACATAACTGCACTATCTCCCCATGGTAGTAAGTATGCTCATGCATACTGCACCACCACGGGGAGATAGTGCAAATGCTCATGCATTTCACCACGATAAAAAATAAATTGGTGGCACAATGGAATCAGCCGCGACTTACAAGTAGGAGGTCGCCGGTTCGAACTCTGACAGGCGCTTTACTTTATGCAAATTATCTCAACACCACTTCTTTCAAAACGGTGAAGGAAAACATCGAGAGGAAACCGGCATGTCACAGAATCAAAAATTCGAAGACATGTGACATCTACTAACCCGCACTGGGCCCGCGTGGTGGTTTACAGCCCACTCCCTCTCGCAGAGAGGAGGCCTGTGTCCCAGCAGTGGGAACATTATAGGCTGGTTATGCTATGATGTAGCTTAAGTTTGTAGCTTTCGTTTTTCACGAAGTCCTACCTGAAAACCTGCTAAGGTACTTTCTGCAAGGGTTTCCAGCATTTACATGGCCGTCACAGAGGCAATGCTCAAGGGTGTACACGTGGCGCACTCAATATATATAGGATTACAGTACATGAAGGCTTCTGCTCGTATACCTACGTGATGTTTATGCTAACCCCCTTGCTAATAAACGTATTATATCAGACTAGCTGCGCCCCGCGGTTTTATCCGCATAAGTTTTGATCCCGTAGGAATGTCGGGATAAAAAGTATCCTATATGTTAATACAGGGTGTCAGCTACCTCCATACCAAATTTTATCAAAATTGGTCCAGCCGTTTGAGCGTAAAGAAGTAACAAACATACAAACACACTCACAAACTTTCGCCTTTATAATATTATAGTATGATGTGATTCTGTGGGGGAGGTCGGTATTCAGCGGTGGTCGCTTATGACCAAATTTGATTTTATGATCGCATGGAAGAATCCCTCACAACAAGAAGACACACACACACACCCACTCACAAACTTTCGCCTTTATAATATTAGTGTGATAGTGTGATGTGATGAATAGTTAGTTACACACCGATATCTCTCTTTCAGTCGTCAGTAATTTGACTTTCGAAAGAAGAAGACAAAGCGTTGTGTAACTATACAGACGCTATACAACGTTTATTAGTAATCGGGTATGTAAATAAACACGAGAATTATACGCCTGTGTTACGGCCAGTCGTAACACTTGACCTACGAAAACCTTGCTTACTGGGGCGGAATGAAGGCGGTGTCAAAGACAAATTGTGACCATTTACATGCGGCTGACAGTACGTACTGTTGACGGTACTGTTTCGTACTAAGCTGTTCGTGTTTCTCATGTCTTACGAATTTTTCCTTCTGATATCAGTAAGAACCTAAGGAAAATACACTTGCGTGCAAAAAATTGGCACACCTCATGCTTTCCATTTGAGACACGATATCTCAAAAATCGTAATGAATATAATTTATTATTTTATATTGTGTGAAGGTAGATAAGGTACAGTTTATTTGAACTTACGCACACTATATTTTTATAAAAGCAATATTCTTGACACGATCGACTCGATTCTTCAGATGATCATCACTCACTTTTGGTCGGAAAAATTGTGATTTTTTCGTCAATGACATTGACAAACGTTAAATTTTGTTTATTTCTGTTTGTTTAGTCAACATTGAACTTCATTTTTATAACGGGCTACAAAAAAAGGAGGTTCTTTATTCATACCCCAAATTTGAAAATTCGCGATTTTCTCAAAAACGAATTATTCTGTTTTGATAGTTCTTTCACTAACGTAATCTACATACTTTTAGAAAGGTTTTAATATAAAATATAATTATTAGGTTATTGTTAGTATAACTTGTTGAATTATATTGTTTTAAATCGAAGAGCTGGGATTGATCGATTGGATCGATTTTTTGCACGCAAGTGTAGTCCATGGATAAAATATTAGATTGTAAGTAGCCACGCGTAGCAAGCGCTTAATATACCATACCCATGGTTTAGTAAAGAATTACTGGTTCCATAAAACTACATCAATAAAATTGGTGAAATGTGGGTACATCTCTGTCTAAGCTTTTGCGGGGATACAGGTGTGATGCTGAAACCTTACAATGTGGGTAAGAAAATAAATGTTTACAATTTCATGAAAATAAATAAATTTCATGAAACTACGTTAGTAATATATAAGTCAATGCATGAAACACAGACGTTACAGCGGACTCTATCAGAATACCAGACCAGCGCTGCGACATTAAAGGCTCCTTCAAACAGGCGCGACACGCGATAAATTCACGAGCGACACAAAGGCACCGCAAGAGGCTCAACGAGCGGTGGCTTTATGTCGCGCGCGATTATATCGCGTGTCGCATCTGTTTGTAGGAGCCTTAACTTTTTTATATGTAGCGCAGCATCATTCTGAGATAGGAGCCTTTTGGCCTTGTATAGGACTTTCTGTTTCATTTTTCTTTTTGTTACTTTTTTATTGTATTTTATTTTATTTGGTTTTTTTTATTTTTGACTGTGTTTAGTTTAGTTTATGATCTTCCTGTACGAGTCACAATAAATACTTTTTCTTTCTTTTCATGAAAACAAGTCAAAGTGTTACCTAACCTTGTTTGCTTTTACGAGACGAAAGGCACGACAGGTGATCACGAACATTCTATAAATAACTGTAATGAACGTTAAAGGGGGGGAAAAATTCCATTGTCACACGTCTAAGCTTGGCAGACGGATTGGCGCTATTATAGGCTTCCCCTTAGTCTCACTTAATGACACCCTCAAGCGAACGAAAAGGGCGCGTTTCCTTCAGTGGGAAAATGACGTTTCAAACTCAAAGTATTTATTTCTACATGTTTTAGACAGTGGTGGGACTAGTTGCGCAGTGGTAACGGCCTCGATTTACGAGCTGTAGGTCGTAGGTTCGAAACCAAACAGGCGTTTTTATTTTTATAAATTATTTCATCACCACTGCCATCAGCCTACAATGTTCCCACTGCTGGGACACAAGCCTCCTCTCTGTGGTCGTGCGGTCCATGGCCCTATACGGGGCCCCGGTGTGGGCGCGTTCACTGCGGCGGCGAGCCGCCCATTATTTGAACGCGCCCCAGAAGGTGGTAGCCGTTAGGCTGATCCGGGGGTACCGCACGATCTCGGGCGAGGCGGCAAGCCTCCTTGCCGGACTGCCGCCATGGGATCTGAAGGCGATACTCCTCGCGCGCCTGTATGAGTGGCGCGCGGAGGCACTACGCCGGGGGGAAACTCCGCTTCCGCAGCAAATTGCGGCGGAGCGGACGGACTTCCGGCGCGATCTCATGGTGGCATGGAAAGAGCGACTGTCGCAACCCAGCGCAGGGCACGCCACGATAGCGGCGGTAAGACCCCTCTTTGAGGAGTGCCTAGAGAGGCGTCATTGCGCAAAAAAAAAAGCCTCCTCTCTGTGAGAGGGAGTGGGCCATAATTCACCACGCGGGCCCAGTACGGGTTGGTAGATGTCACATCTCTTCGAATTTTTGGTTCTAGGAGTTCTCACGATGTTTTCCTTCACCGTTTTGAGAGCAGTGTAAAGTAAAGTAAAGCGCTTGTCGGGGTTCGAACTTACTACCTACAACTCGTAAGTCGCGGTCGTTACAACTAGGCCACCATTGCAAATACTATTATTCTAAATAAAACTGCCTTATAACTTCTCATATCGGCACAAAAGCTCTTGCCATATCTACCTAGTAAAAATATTAGCCAGTCAGCTGGCTGATAGATAGCAAGTCGTACTGCCCAGACTTCGCTGAACGTAGATATAAAATATTGCATTATTTTATCCATCAAAAATACTATGGTACCTAGTAACTATAATCATCTACATCATCATCATTCTCTTGATTCTTTTCCCAATATGTTTGAGGTCGACGCAAAATGTCTATTTCTTCCATACTTCCATAAGGCTCGTACACACAGGTGCGACGCGACACGCGACACAAAGGCACCGCAAGTCGCGCAACGAGCGGTGCCTTTGTGTCGCGCGCGATTCGCGTCCCGTGTCGCTCCTGTTTGCAGGAGCCTTTATTAGTCGTCATCTCGCTAGTCAGCCCCTTTCTAACCATATCATCTATCACGCAGTCCATCCATCGTTTCTTTGGTCTTCCCCTACTCGTATAGGCATATTCATACTCAAAATTAATAATCAATACATGGTAAACAAACACCTCCCAGAGTTCAATCAACCTCAGAACTTTTACTTCTTCGTAGGGATGATTTAGTATGAATGCTATTGATCAATACCCACGTATTGATCAATAGCATTCATACTAAATCATCCAAGTCAATGCCCTCGCACTGGACCCTTAAAATGGTTTAAAAGTGCACAGCAAGCAGGACAGTGTGGCGCCACGGTCAGGTGTACTACAGTGACAGTCGACACAAAATATTGATCCTAGCGAACGCTGTAACGATGTAATACGTGTTTTACAGGTACAGGACACAACAGCCCGTTTTCACAAGTCTTGGTTATTAAAGAAAAGGTGTGTGACTAGGATAGAATCTTTTATGACTTGTGCCCAAGTCATAAAAGATTCTATCCTAGATTCTATCTTTAGCACTTTTTTTTCTGTCGAAAAGGTCGAAAGGTGATGTTCTCCTGCGCATGCTCCATGACCCGTGGGCCGTACATCGTCCTAATAATTTCGAATATCTGCATTGGTGCAGGTTGCATGCGATATTGACGAATTGATTGGTCCCGGGAAAAGCCGCGGGCTCTAGGTATATCGATCGGTGCGCTACTGATGGTTTTATAGCTTGTAACGGCGAGGAATCGATTGTTAGTTGCGTATTTATTTTTACGATAGCTTCTCACTGAAAAACACATGAATTGGTTTAATTGAAAATCGCGTAGGTAATGATCGAAATTGTAGGTTTTAGGACAGTTTTACCTATAAACATAGGTATTAGATACACGCGTCGGGTCGATCGAAGGTTAAGCTTGCTTGCTTGCCGCGGTCGACTTGCGGATGGGTGACCATACCCCTCCGTACCCCAGAAAGCACGGTAAGCCTTTGTTCCCGGCTGTCATTAATAGATCTTTGACACTTCTGTCAAAGATTACGGGTAGTTGAAGCCCAAAAAGTCTGACATCCTTACCACGGGGTGTCGTGTTATCCAGTAACTGTGTTGTGGAGGTCAGATAGGCAGTCGCTCCATGTAAAACACTGGTAAGTATTTAGCTACATCCCCTTACACTAGAAGCCAACGAGAAAAAGGCTAGGCAGATTGGGGTATTAGAACAGAGTAGAGTAGTGGATGACCGATCGTTACGTGGCTTCCCACTAAAGAACACGTGAATTGGTTTAATTGGACAACGCGTAATGTTCGAAGTCGTAGGTTTTAGGGCAATTTTACCTACAGATGTAGGTAAGATCGCGGGGAAGACGTGGATGAGACTCCCACAGACCGGGCAAACATGGCACAGAAGGGACGAGTTCTATACTCATCAGTGGGTGGAACAAGGTCGCCTATGATGATTATTAAGGCGGAACTACTCGCGAGCTCGAACTCTCTGGTGGTCATAGCCAAAAAGCACGCTGTCTCACACCTGGCTTCGTGTCCGACAGAGATAGTAGCAGTGATGAGCAGTTAGACACTAGTCTACATGTACAACGTCTAGTTCTCACGCACAGAAACACCGTTCCGAACAGAAAGGCGCGTAAAAAAATTCAAAATGTGCTTTGGAAAATCGTGTTTTATGGAAAAAATACTGCATAATACATTAATTACAAATAAAGTTTATTGAACTCTTCGATAACTGAGCTTTGTGAGTGCTAACTTTGTTTTGAAGATTTTAGTTCTTTTAATACTTATTTACACCCAAAGTTACGTTAAAAATAGCAAGAGAAACGAATCTTTGTTGGCTCATACCTTTTTAATGGCTTCTTATTTTACTATTCTGTTTCCGTACAGACAAAATTAATAATAAGGAAAAAGGATATCATGTTTAACTTTGGATGCATAATGTCAAACAGTGGAGTAAGACTCTCCCAAAATTTGTATGGAAAAAATTCCGACTAGTGACACCTTAACTGTCCCCATTGGCGAAATCAGTAAACGATCGTTAGGATCGATTCCCGCATGCTACAAATATATCTTTGTACATGACAGACAGTTATTCCGGTTCTTCCTTCCACATGTAAACTAAACTGTAATAAAGCTAGTTTGTATTTTCCCGCTGTATAATATAACTGTTACGCAATTTTCCCGGAGTTCAGGGCGCTACAGAATACTCATGTGAAAAGCTATTTGAACTGGCTAAACTTTAGTGAAATTGAAAGGCAAAACTCCGGCACGTAATTAGTTTTGCCCCGAGGCATAATAATAAGCATAACAGCATAATCAGCCATCATATAATAATCCCACTGCTGGGACACCAGCTACTCTTCGAGAGGGAGTGAAAGACAGAAAGAATAAAGTTTATTTGGACACAGTTCGTGAAACACAAAATACAATATTAACAAAATAAAAATAATGTTTCAAACAACAATAGTGCACCTCACGGCTGCGACAAAAAGGTTCATGCCTGACAGATGCTGGTTTTCTAATTAACCTGTAGGGGTGGGCTATAACCTAGCCCAGTGCGGATTGGTAGATGTCACAAGTCTTCGAATTTTTGTTTCTAGGACATGCCGGTTTCCTCACGATGTTTTCCTTCACCGTTTTGTGAGCAGTGCTGATGATAAAATTATCTACACAAAGTAAAGCGCCGAGGTTCGAACCTACGGCCTACAACTCGTAAGTCGGGGTTATCCCGAGGATATCGGTTTAATGAAGTAGTTCATCCGGTATACTAGCATTTTTTCTAAGAATGTGTGTTAGTTGATACTATTATTGTTTTCAAAATCATTTTGCTGGGCAAAGTTTATCTAAGGTTATCACAACGGTCATTCAAACGGGGAAGTGCACGATTACCGAGAAATTTATAGAAAGACATACTTATTTATTTTTAAAAGTACAGAATACTGAACATACATAGGCCGGGTTATGGAGCACTTTTTAGAAAATATAAGTCTTTGTAATGCGTTGTTGTCATTATCTGTGCGAAATTCTCTTGTGGGCTAGTCTTCCGGGTAATGAATACTGCCCTTACTTCGCACGGCTGCAATCTACTAATGTAAAAATATCGAGCTTTATTTGCTATATATATCATCAGGATCAGGAGCCCAGTTGATAGAATAAACATATACGTATTCTACCTAATAAAAAACTTAGATTCATTCGATCATTGCAGCTGCAGCTGACAGATAACGCACAACCTAAACCGCTGATGACTTTACATAAAAGCATAAAAATTTTGCACAAGAGTTCCATATAAACCAAAGTAAGCGCTAAGGAAGGATTTTTGAAAATTCATCCCCTAAAGGGATAAAACTTGTCCACACATAATACTCTCTAAATTTTCGTTAAAACTGCATCAAAATTCATTGCTTAGGAAGTTCAGAAAAACTAAGCGGTCGCACAGAAGACACGAAAAGCAACTTTGTTTTATACTACGTTTACTAAGATCATCATCATCTGCCTAGCCTTTTCCCAACTATGTTGGGGTCGGCTTCCAGTCTAACCGAATGCAGTTGAATACCAGTATTTTACATGGAGCGACTGTCTGTCTGACCTCCACAACCCAGTTACGGGATAAAACGAGACCTCTTGGTAAGACAGGTTGTCAGACTTTCGGACTTCTGACGACCCGTAACGACCATCAAAGATCCACAAATGTCAGTCGGGACCAACGGCTTAACGTGCTTTCCATGGCACGGAGGGGTCTTGGTATGTGAAGATGGTCACCCATTGGACTAACCGCGGTAAGCGTAGCTTAACCTGATCGATCGACCTGTGCGGCTGTTGTTACTTTGAAACAAGCCCCATACTTTGTACTACGTTTAGATATCCTATAGGTATTATTACTAACAATGCACAATAATTATTGTCTCTGTTTATAACTATGTATGTGAACCTTTGTAAAGAGAGAAAAATAAAATTATATTAATACTAACTAATAATTAATTAGTCATCTTTGAAACAAATAATACGTATTAACTGCCCCAGTAATCATTACCTCGAGGTCAACTGACTCAGCGGCCTAATTCTAAATCCTTTACAGGCACATGTTAACTGCCACCATTTGCAACGTAACGCGAAGTGCTATCACGGTGACATTATTGCTGATTAACACTCATTGGCGAAGCTATAGGCCTTCATTTAATCAGGCTGTAGTTGTATTTTTCAAGGCTTACTGTAGGAAAGTTAGGCGGCAGGCAGACCAAATATTTTTCTTCTGCGTGTCGCTGGCAGAAATACAGTATATCAGGGGGCATAAAAAAGCGGCAGAAATACAGTATATCAGGGGGCATAAAAAGGCCACTTTGGCAAATTCATAAAAGGATAACATTATAAATCATACTATGGCGAAGATAGTCCGTGTTTTTCCTTTTTTCGCTGCACTACGTAAGTATATTCAAAGAGATTGGGATTGGATTTGGATTGGATTGATTGGTATTTTAGCACAGACAAAAAAATAACTGTAAAATCCTTCACCAATGGGATTTGATACGATTAACTTAACAGTTAACTGTCCATTATGATTCATAATGTTATCCTTTTATGATTCTGCCAAAGTGGCCTTTTTAGGCCCCCAGATCTTGTTGGCCCAATACTTCGGCAATTCCACGGCGTCGTCGGTGGCAGCGCAGAGGTCACTTTGACTGCATGTTTTGGGACACAAAAGGCAGGATGGGTGGGTGGGTGCGAGTTCGCGACATAGCTTAACATCCACACCTGCTGCTGCTGTTCCGTCGAGGAAGAAAAATTAAAACCACCATCTATAGATATACAGGGTTATTGGTAAAAAAGAGGTCACTGTACAGATGCCAGCACATCAAGCTACTACAATCTGTAAAATTTCTTTAATAGATTTTTAACTTTATTGCTAAAGCATAAGGTTCAAAGTTGATTAGGAAAATTTTACAGTTTCGGATAGCTTGATGTGGTGGCCTCTGTACTCATCATTATGAGCAACTTTTACTATGGGACCAAATCTGAAATCGCGAAAAAAATCAGTTGTTTTCTACATTTATATTCTTATAACTCGTCAAAATGTAGGGAACAGCTGGTTTTTTTCGCGATTTCAGATTTGGTCCCATTGTAAAAGTTGTTCATAATTCATAATTATGAGTACAATGACCTCTTAAGAGATTGTTAATGTTTTAGCGATAACCCTGTATATAAAATTCTAAGTTCTGACTGACTGATATATCAACGTACAGCCTAAACCGCTGCGCTGGTCCTAGAGACGTGGAATTTGGAGGGTGTGTTCTGTGTGAAGAGTAGGTATCCACTAGGAAAGGGTTTTTCGAAATACCATCCCTAAGAGGGTGAATGGGGGAGAGAAAAATTTATCGCGGACAAAGTCGCGGGTAGAAGCTACTTAATCATAAGAAAGAAGGAAAGATAAAATGTTTTATTATGAGTATCGAAGAAACATGTGCTTAAGAAAAAGATAAGTTAACTCAAAAATGCGGTCAGTGATCGGCCGGTAGCTTGATAGGAAACTCCTATTGTCGCCACTTGTGACCAATTATCGGCATCATCGACCACACACATGCGCAGTGCCTATATATGGACGCACGCGACATGGTAATTATAGCGGTACAGACTATTTTCAGCTGAAATCACAATTTATTTATGGATGGTGGACACTGTTCCAAATACTAAAGTTTACTCGTCAGATGTTTAAGAATATTAAAAAAAAAAATTTTTTAATGACTTGATGAGTGAATTGTATCACTATATCAAGTGCCGAGTCTATCTGTCTGTCTGTCTGAACGCGATAAACTCAAAAACTATCAAACGAATTTTCATACGGTTTTCAACAATGGAGCGATGCATGAGGGTTTAGGTGTATCATTCATTAGGGATTTGTATAAATTGACTGAAGTATGACGATTACTGTTGAATATGTTCAAAAAATCATGCCAATTGGCAGCTTTACTGGCGTGCGCCGAGTAAACCAATAGATGCAATTAATAAAAAATAACTTTTCGTATCATTTAACAGGTAAAAAGCTAAAAACACAAATAAACTTGTTTTGAAATAACTCGTATTATTTATTTATTAATTTATTTCAGGCGACACAGGCCCAACCTTAACCTAAACATACATATTTTTATTATAAAATAGTACTTCATTTCACTAACTGTTATTGTGCTGTTCTGTGCCACCCTGTTGCAATAATTGCAGCGTCCATCCGTTTTAAAATTTTTTCCGTTTCAAATCAAAGCGCACAGAGTGAGCCGATTTTTTGCACGCAAGTGTATTACCTATATTACCGAAATCGAGGTTACCTAGTAGTCGCTACCAGCCCTATTTCAAAAGAAGTTTCATGAATTCGTGACCTACCTACTCCACAACTAGGGCTGCCAACTTTTAACAACGCAATATATTTAGCCGCATATAGTCACAACATGCAGATAATCGCACCAGAATTTGGGCAAGCCTATCTTCATATTTAGGTATGTTTATTTCTTACAGCAGATTTTTATAAGCTGCATGCTATAATCTTTTTCTACGGTTTACTCTTGAAGTGGCAATGCTTAAACTTAAAAGATAATTTCTAATGGGCGAATAATGAATATTTTAAAATAAATATTTATGAAAGAACATCAACGTGAGGAAACCTGGAGTTATAGTACTTAAATATAGTCTAAAAACTCCAACCTGTCTTGAGCAAGCGTAATGATCAATGTTCGTGCCTTCTCTTTATAAGAAGAGATCTTTGGCCAGCAGTGGGACAATAATACGCTGGTATTATTATTAAAAGTCATCCAAAAGGCAATGGAGAGGGCTATGCTTGGAGTTTCCCTGCGTGATCGAATCAGGAATGAGGAGATCCGCAGGAGAACCAAGGTAACCGACATAGCCCGAACAATTGCCAAACTTAAGTGGCAGTGGGCAGGGCACATTGCTCGCAGTACAGATGGCCGATGGGGCCGAAAGGTTCTGGAGTGGCGACCGCGTTCTGAAAGACGTAGCGTTGGTAGGCCTCCCACAAGGTGGTCCGACGACCTTGTGAAGGTCGCAGGAGCCCGTTGGATGCGAGAAGCACAGAACCGGTGGAAGTGGAGGTGCTTGGGGGAGACCTATGTCCAGCAATGAACTATTAATAGATAAGAGTAGCAGAAAGCAGTGTGATACTTAATAAGCGAACCAGCAGAATTCTGCTCTATTTAATTAGTCCGCTTTTACCCATAGAAATGGCTTAACTATATTAATAATGCACAAGTAAAACGCCTGAAGCAGTTTTCCAGTCTACCTATGGGTTTTGTAGAGACAAAATATGGAAGATTATTCTACTATGTGGGTACCTAAATAAACATAGGTCATTTTTAACCGACTTCAAAAAAAGGAGGAAGTTATAACCTTTCAGATACTCTTGGTAGTATTTAACTAATCATTGAATTTTGTCCACAGCTAAAATCTTACTTTTCTATCTCATCTTCTATGCGATCCTCGTGGGCTTCTTCGCCGCTATGCTGGCGATCTTCTACCAGACCCTGGACTCCAAGATGCCCAAGTGGCAGCTGGAAGGATCACTTATTGGAGCTAATCCAGGTGAGAAACCAGCTGGCTGAAGATCTAATAATAAAGCAACTTTCTTATCAATTCTTTTCCCTGTCCGATTTCTATAATTTATTTACTAGCCGTTTATGTTTGAAGCTTACTTCATAATACGATTCGCAATTATAACGATCTGTTACTCGGCGATAAAGGAATCGAGTTACAATAACAGATTGGCATCGAGCCGTTTTTGATCGATTATAAGGTATCTCAACGATCGAATAAAGGAATCGATGGTAACATTAACTAATCATTTTTATCATTTATTTTGAAAACATTTTAGCCATAGTTGATATTGATAAAACTAACGATTGCTTCATCTTGTCCAGGGCTCGGGTTCCGACCGATGCCTGAGAGTGCCAACGTGGAGAGCACCCTGATCTACTACAAGGCAAACGACAAGGGATCCGTACTCAAATGGGCACAGATCGTCGATGACTACTTGGAACGTAAGTATGTCTTCATACTATGAAGGGTAAGCAGGGATCCAATTACAAATTCGATGGGATATTATACTTCTTCTGCAACTAAAAGGTAGGATTAGGATGCCCTTAGGCTCGGCGGAACGATGATCTTCGCAGGGTGACTGGCAGCAGTTGGATGAGAGTAGCCGAGAAAACAAATAACCAACAGATAAAGTGACTTCTTTTTGGGAGATGAGATTAAAATAATCTAATGTCATGATAAAAACCATAACCAAAAAAAGAAGTTATAAAAGTGGATTACAAAAAAATAAACGGTTCCAAAAAACTATTTAGATAACCTTATCTAGGTTACGGGCCCTTTTTGGGTACAGGCCTCCTCTTTTCACCAGGTTTCCCTGTATTTGTCTTTGACCATCCAATTTACGAGGCCGCGGGGTGGATTACAGCCCACTCCCTGAAGAGAGAAGGCCTGTGTCCCAGCAGTGGGAAAATTATAGGCTGAATATGCATCCAATTTATGCCCATGTTTTTGTTGAATACCATCTTCCCGTGCAATGATATGAACCGCACGGTAATTTGTTAGGTGAAGTTGCGCAATCAAGGTCTACTAGAGACTATTCTTCAAAAGGCCAGGCCTATAATTTCTGCTTAAATGGATATTACTCTCGTGTGTACAAATCGTTCCCTGAACTGTACTTGTGTTTATCTCAATAGGTCATCGTGTCGTTGCTCTTGATCATTATGGGTTCCGTCGCTAATCGCTCTCCAAGGCAACCCTCACAATTAGCACATTTTTATAGATTGCTTTTCAAAAGTAATTTGCAACGAATGACATCACGTACAGTCGTCGATCAAAACTTCAGTTTTTAAATATTAGTTATTGACCTAAATATTTAATTAAAATCGAAAGAAGTAAAATTAAAAGAATACCTATTAACTCTTAGCTATTATATTAAGCTGAACTACAATGTATCGAATGATTTGGTGTCGATTTTGATGATTTGTAAAAGTGTAGCAGTGTTTACCGACTTTCCTTTTTGTATAATAAGAAAATCTATAGGAGGATGGTCCAAAAACATAGGGATCTTATTCCCATCAATAAAAGTCGCATATTTCAGAAAAGTATGCTTTTCTGTTACAATCGACTTTCAGGTCTGGTTGTTTCGTCGGTATCACAAATTTTTGTGCATCTTTTTTACACCTTTCCTCGCATCAACTTCTCTACAATACACAATCTCCTTCCAGAGTATCGTAAGAAGGGCAGCGGTGTCGGGGAGGCGAGTGGCGCTGAGAACCGAGTCCCCTGCTCACCAACCTCTAGTGCTACGGGTGAAAAACAGGTCTGCGATGTGCCCGTCGATGATTTCCACCCTTGCACCTCTGCCAACCAGTACAATTATGAGGAAGCTGGGCCCTGCGTGTTCCTCAAGCTGAATAAGGTGAGATCAATCATCATCGTCATCCTCTCGTTATATTTGCGGTCGGCGCAATATGTCGACCGTCTTACATACATCTTTATTATTTGCCACCATCGCAGTAGTCAGCTCCTTTCTCACCACATCTCTCACACAATCTTTCTATCAAGATGTCAAAAAAACATTTCAAATTAAAGATTTGACGGGCTGAAACCCGACTGACACACTTTCGCATTTATAATATTAGTATATTATAAATGCGAAAGTGTGTCAGTCTGTCTGTCTGTTCCCTCTTCACGCTTAAACCGCTGAACCGATTTAGATGTTATTTGGTATAGAGATAGTTTGAGTCCCGGGACCTTTCTCGGGATATCGGGATAAAAACTATCCTATATCCTTATATAGGATAGTTTTTATCCCGATATTTCCACGGGGTCGAAACTTATGCGGGAAAAACCGCGGGTCGCTGCTAGTCATGTATATAAATTCGAAGCTTTTTCTATCGTCTATTGGTATTTTCTAATGTGTTAAAAAAGAGCACATGACGTCCTGCCATGTGGAAACTGGTAATGGCCACTTTTTTCACCTGCTTCATCAAGGGTTTTATCCCGATATATTGCTAAATTTATGTAGAACCAAGTCAAACTTTCTCTATCCAGATTCGCCAAACTTATTTAATCATAACTTTACCATAATGTTTCCCTTGTAACGTGCAGGAGTTTAATGCATTACCTGATAAATTCCAGATCTTCAATTGGGTGCCGAAGCCGTATAACAACACCGAAGAGCTGCCTTCCAACATGCCAGATGATCTCAAGCAGCACATCAAGATGGTTGTAAGTATACTGTGACATCTTCAGCTCACCCCTCACACTATCTCAGGGTTAGGCTCCAGTCTAAGCAGGTGCTGTGGACGACCAGAGAAAGAAAATCTAAAATATATATAAATATAATGAATATTGTATTTATTATTTTACCAACCACGTAGATATACCGGGTTCATGTAGCCAGTAGAAGTTTCCCAACAAATACGGGTAACACGAGTTATAGGTCGTAGGTTCGAATCCAGACAGCCGCTTTAATAATATCGCAAGAGCAAACGTGCTCGGAGGAAGTTTTCCAGTAAGATGCTGGTAGGGATCTTAACCGTACTTCCGGGATTGTCCTGATAGCCGTGGAATACTTCTCCACTCCTCATAAGTACCTCAGGACATGTTGCCCCCTTGTCGCTACGTAACTATGTGCTAGCGACCGTTTCCGGGAGCCCATTATTGAGTGTGCAAGTCACCCCCTGGCATTTTATCTGTGTAATTTATATAGAACATCGGTCAGGCAGGGGCTATAGTTTTTCCATAGTCCTAGATAACCAGAGCACTTTAGCCACCAAAACCCATAATCCAATATTTTTGTTACCATGTTTTGTAATAGTCCTACACCAACCGGGGGTTGTCTTTGGGTGCATTTGCATAGTGCGAACAGGGATAACCGTCGGTTGTTGCCTCATTTCATTGAAAATGTCTAACGGGCCTCTGCGAGTTGGCGTCGGCTCCTCATACGCCTTCCAAAGGACCGGGATATGTCAAAGACAAAATAATAATAATGAACGTGGTGGATTACGGCCCACTCCCTCTCACTGAGAGGAGGCCCGTGTCCCAGCAGTGGGAATATTATAGGCTGATTATTTTATGTACGGGTAACATATATTATGCACTTAGAAAAAATGAATTGAAACATGGTAAAAGAATGGGTAAAAGAATCTTGACAACTTTCAACAGTACAAAAATTCCAGTCAATTAATTTTAATATTTACATTATGATATAATTCTGATCAAGACCTTTTATTTTGCTAGTCCGGCAAGCCCGAAGCGAACACGGTGTGGGTGTCCTGCGGGGGCGAGAACCCCGCCGACGTGGAGAACATCGGGCCTGTGCAGTACATCCCTCGCCGGGGCTTCCCCGCCTACTACTACCCCTTCACCAACAAGGAGGGGTACCTCAGCCCCCTCGTCGCCGTGCTCTTTGAGAAGCCCAGGAGTGAGTATCCAGATATTTTCATCACGGTTCAGATAGTTCAAAATATACGTATTTCGAGTAATCGAGAACCCATTTTGATTGAATTAAGCTAGGTATTCATTCAACAAAAGTTGAAGAACAGCTGCTTAACGTGTTGCCCGCAACATCTTACATCAACTACTAATAAAAATGACATACCTGTTTATATTTGTACGTTGTTAAGGCAAAACATGACTGTGCTATAACTTTATGTAACATCTTGGACAAATAAATGATCTACTCGTATCTATCTATCTAACATCAAATGTTGCTTGTATCAAAGTTGCGCAACTTTTGTATGCCTACCATGAATACGAAATTTTATCATGTTGCCAGCAATGCTGCAATATTTCATGTATGTTTCCTGCAAAACAAAAACAAATTGCTGAAACAGTGTTACTTTTATTTAATTACCGATTTATTTAGAAACCATTATATTTGATAGTTTTTGGCGTAATGAAATCCATGAAAACTGTAATTCCAGCAATGTAATATCTGTGGAGTTTTGTATGATCTCGTTGCTAACATACCTCCTCACTTTGCAGCGGGCGTCCTGATCAACATAGAGTGCAAGGCCTGGGCCAAGAACATCTTCTACGACCGCTACGAGCGACGCGGCTCCGTGCACTTCGAGCTGATGGTGGACCGTGCCTAAGCTCACCGCTCGCGCCAGTTGGCCACCAAGCGAAGCCTCTGCCGC
This sequence comes from Luperina nickerlii, assembly GCA_963855955.1. Taxonomy (NCBI): domain Eukaryota; kingdom Metazoa; phylum Arthropoda; class Insecta; order Lepidoptera; family Noctuidae; genus Luperina; species Luperina nickerlii. The sequence goes on from OY979667.1 coordinate 23,288,142, forward strand.
ACAGAATGCATGACCTGGCCCTTTTGAGCGACATCTGTCTTCATTATACTCAGCTGGGGCTACACAACAAGCACTCAGTCAAGTTCAGGCAGATCAGCTTCAACTGAACTGCTAGTCTTCAATATTTTAAATCAGCATTCCGAACTTACTGGTTATAAATTTGAGAGATAGCCTTCCTATTTGAAACTACCACGCATGCGTTCTGTGCGGCAAAGGTCTAACCGCCAATTGGCCGCCAAGGTCACCAACTGATCGCCGGCCAAGGTCATCGAGCCCCAATTGGCCAAGTTCATCAACTTACTGCCAAAAGATCGATAGTTGATCACTAGTCATGCTAATTGGTGGTTGCCGGTCTCTACCGGCTATGTTAGTTGTTTTAAGTGTTGTGTAAGGTCATGGTAACCAGTTAGTCGCCAAGGTCGCCAATTGTTCGCTGCGGCTGCCAAGGTCGTCACGACGTCATGCCAGGCAGGTTGCCAAGCGCCATTAGCAATAGCCACATAGTCGGCGATTAATTTGTATTCGTTTTAGAATAAGCCAGAGGGCGCCACTAATTTTAACTTTTGTTTGTCACGCTTCAAATAAAGTTAATGAAATTTAAAATTTTACTGTATATTTATGAATTATGTAATGTTTTCTGGACGGAGAGTCAATAAACACGCAATAGTTGGTTCCAATTTAGGTTTTTCATTGGTGTTTTATTTCTTGATGCTGTGAACATACATATATCCCTTTTGCCCTCCTACTTTGAATCTTCTAGCAATCGCAAACAGTGACGATATGGAATCCTGAAAGATACTGATCACACTGTACATGTACACAAAGAAGACATGAAACTTTGTAGAATTTATGCAGGCAACACTGATTTGTGCAGGTAGCTGCCATTCCTGAAAGTGCATTCAATAGGAGCTCACAGAAAATGGGGTCACAAACTCACAATAAAGTTATTTGCATACTAAGATTCCATCTCTGCTTCGCTTGGAACTTCAAAACTAACAAAATCTTTTGTCAGGTATAATTAATACTTATGAAAATTTGCTTAACATGCCTTTTATTGTACGAGTATGCAACAGAACTTTAGCTTTTTTTTATCAAAAAATCACGGTAAGGAGTTAACTCCGTGCACAGCCGTAGGTGTCCCATGTAATAGAAAGAACCTAATTAGGACTGAATAGTGGAATCTTCACAGCTCAACAAAACCCCAAGGACGAACGGGCGAAAGAGAATTTGCTTTAATTGCTTGCTCGGCTTGAGAGAGACGCTACTACCCATCGACATGGCGCGATCCCGTCTCTTTTCTCATCGGCAGCAACTCAGAAAAGGACTGAATGTGTTATTTTTTTTTTACAGATATACGTAATCCGTAGTGTGGGCAGTATAGCTATTCACAACCATTCGAAAGGCTATCGTGTCTAAAATGACACATTTCGATAACCTGACTTGCTTAGTCCTCAGCAAACAGAAGGCCAATTCTCGTAATTTAAAACGTTCAAAATCTAGTCGCAGTCCCATCTCAGCGACAAAGAAATGTCAAAAACTTGTCAAAATGTAGGGAAATTTGAAGTATTTTTTGACAGATTGAGACTGAGATCAGACTGTGAACGTTGTTAAAATTAGTAGAATTGTCCCTCAGGTTTCGGAAGAATAGCTGTCGACTATTTCGTTTCTTAAATTGACAAAATTTTCGGGTTATGGATTTGTGAACAGCGTCAGGATTCCTTCGATAACGTTGATTGATGTTCGATTCGGTAGCTAGATACGGTAATGGTTGTGAATATCTATATAAATAGCTATCCACGACGGTTCCCTAAAAATACGGACTGAGTATTGGATATTGATCTGTTTATTTGTTTCCGTCCGAAATTGCTCTCATTCTTGGTCGTTAAACTTTTAGCTATAGGTAAAGCGAGCCTTTTGTTCAAATATTTAAAGATATTAATGAGTAGATAACTTCATTGGATTGGATACCATATGGCTACTCTTTCTTCTTACGTATGCTCATCCCGCAATAAAAACACACATGTTTTTCTGTGACGGTCTATTTTTATCTACGATTAAATATAACTATCTCATTATTGCTTCTAATGCTTATTAAGATTATAATGAGTGACATCTTGTATTCTTAGATCATCCCACCCAGGACGGCGGTGTGATCTTTCGTCACACGTTTATGACGTATTTCGGTCATGAGATCACTATGAGGTACTTTTAGAGTATCTGGATTCTGGACTGATTTGTGTGTGAGTGTGATTTGTGTGTGTTTTTATGTATGTTCTTGGTTGATGTGTGGTTTGTGTGGGCTGTAAGAGCTACGCGAACTTAAAATGCTTCAAACAATAATAGGCGTATATTCCTATGCTTCTTACTAAACCCACTATCCAAGTAATTCTACCTTCTACTTAGAATAATAATCCTACTATCCTATTATTCTATCCTATTAATATTATAAATGCGAAAGTTTGTGAGGATGGTTGGAAGGATAGATGTTTGTTACTCTTTAAAAAAAACTACTGAACGGATTTTGATGAAACTTTACAGTAATATAGCTTATACATTAAAATATTACATAGAATACTTTTTATCCCGATATCCGCACGGGATCGACACTTATAAAAAAAAAGCAGGTAAAACCCCGGGGCGCTGCCTGTCCTATCATACTTAATATAATTTATAATTATTATATTATATTACACACTGTATATTATATTATATATTTATATAATGTTATAAAGGTGAAAGTTTGTTTGGTGGGTGAGTGTTTGTTACTCTTTCACGCTAAAACGACTGAATGGATTTTGATGAAATTTGGCACACAGATCTATAGTTTATAGCCAGGATTAACACATAGGATACTTCTTATTCCGATATTCCCACGGGACCGAAACCTATGCGGGTGAATCCGCGAGGCGCAGCTAGTCCTGTATAAATAACTCACGTGCAAAACTTCATGCTTCTTCATGCCCAGTGGTTTGGGTTGTGCGTTGTCTGTCAGTGAATTAAAAATTTTCGATAGATTTCTTTCTAAGTTTATCTTGGACAGTGGTAGTTGGTTAATAAAAAACATCGAGAGAAAACCTGAACTTATCCTGCATACTAATATTATAAATGCGAAAGTGTGTCTGTCTGTTACCTCTTCACGCCTAAACCGCTGAACCGATTTAGATGAAATTTGGTATAGAGATAGTTTGAGTCCCGGGAAAGGACATAGGACAGTTTTCATCCCGATATTCCCACGCGCTCGACACTTATGCGAGTGAAACCGCAAGGCGCTGCTACTAGTTAATATAAGTCCAATGAACAGTAACAGGCTGATATTATGTAGATACCTCGAAACTTGATTTCTTACAACTAATACTCTAAGAACGTGTGTAAAGAGTGGAGCACACTTCCGTAAAGACAAGGCCACTAGTATCCATGACGTCAGTTCTACGAGAGTACCTATGTGTGAGTACATTGCTCTGTGGCTAAACAAGCCGTAAGTAGGGCACAGGGGGTGAGGACATCGCCGACTGCCCGGCGCCAGAGGGTGAGCGCGAAATGTCGCCGGTACGCCACTATATATAGTAGATTTTGCGAATTTTGCGTAATTAAGTTGTAGGTATTAGAAACTTACAGATTTTTTACATTTTAATTGAGTTGTTATCTGGTCTCAAATAGCGAGATAATAAAGAGATAATAATAATAGAGATAATAATAATAGAGAGTGGAAGGAGAGTAGGGAGGCCTAACTCCTGACCACCCAACTCCTGACCAACCACTCTGAGCGGAGCGGGAGGGCGTGCCAGACTTTTACCGACTAAAACCCAACCGTATTTCTTCAGTTGTCTGTGCCAGGAGCCACGGTATCTCTTTCGAACAACCCGCGACCCTGGCAGGCATCGGCCCTAGCGGACCCCGTCAGTTAGTGCTGACATCTCTTTGAGGCGCGCGTGGAACACAACGCGCCGTCGACCCGGGCCTGGTCCTTACCGGACGGCGAGCTGCCCATTGCTCGCCGTCTGCAAGCCCGCGCCTACGGTGGCTGGGAATCGGCTGTCGATTCCCGACGCTCAGGGCGTCTCCAGCGGCGACTAGGGACGTGAGGGCGCAAAGATTGAGGGAGGCCTATACCTTGCAGAGCGATAATCCAGGCTTTTCTGAGTTTTAATAATTACTAGCTGACCCGGCGATCTTCGTACCGACATCGAAATCAATAAACCCGTTCTCGAGTAATCATCAAAAAAAACCGTTCCATACAAAACATATGAGAAAATGATTTATCTTCATTTTTTTTTTCGTAAATTGTTTACCATGTTTTGTTAAATAGTTATTCTGCTATTCGTGGCGCAGACAAATTCAACAAATCAAAGATCATAAAAATCGATCCTGCCGTACTCAAGTTATAAATGGCACGTAACAAACCCGACTTTGTTTTATTTCTAAAGAGGTTAAGTACATCGAGCAAAAATTCTTAGCAGCTTGCATGAAATATACCTAGGTACTTTTTCGTGTGTGACTGTATCAACGAGGTTGTTTTAGCCGGTTAGATTCTAGCGTCCTACCGCGAAGGTATCTATAAGGATATAAATGCCCACAAAAAATAAAAATAAAGGAATAAGTTCACCTCATTATATTGTACAACGCACAGGGTTCGAATTCTCCATTTTTTGGTTGTCTGCCTGACGCTTTGCCTTCACAAAATCTGATATAATTTAACTAACGAAAACCCCTTTTATAAACAAACTGCAATGTCTTCACTAAATCTACATACAAATGTGTACATTCACAATTTCTATTCAGTCACCCCCCTGTAATCCGCTCAGCACGCGTGTCATCAACCCCTACGCAGAGAGGTATTTGTTTGTTTTATAGTAAGAACGATGTCATTGTACCAAATAGTAAGTGTATCATCAAGTTTCATGGATGGTGGGCAGAAAAGTGATTATGAAAATAAATATTAATAAAATATCAATTATAGTCGACGAATTTTCAAAATACAATTTAATTATGCTATTCAAACGATCTAATGAGTGATTTCGTAAGAATTAACATCCTAGGAGCGTTTGCGCCGTACGGCATTTCCTACAAACTTTCAAGCCCATATTTTTCGAAATTAATGGATCGATTTTAATGAAACTTCATATGCATAAGCAGAATACAAAGGTCTAAAAAGTTAGTAGAGAATATTTTCGAAAAGTCTTATTTAAAAAAAGATAACTGGAAATCTCTGTTTCTATGGAAAACTTAAAATAGGTCTAATTTGGCTGTAACACTATTTTTCGAAAATGTTCTCAACTAACTTTTAGACCTTTGTATCCTGCTTATGCGTATGAAGTTTCATTAAAATCGGTTTATTCATTTCGTAAAATAAGGGCCTGAAAGTTTGTATGAAATGCCGTAGGTACGGCGTAAACGCTCTTAGTCTGTCTGTACTTTTGAGACAAGCATTAATTCTAGGCGCCAGATTGTCTGATAATAATATGATAGAAGTACTGCACATAAAATCTCGCTCTGTAGGTTACTAGAGAGCGAGATTTTATGTGTAATAGCGAGAGAGACGGCACACATTATCGTGTGCTGTCTCTCTCACTTGCTACGATATGTTTGTATACTAAATTACTGTCTGTTTTCTTACTAAATAATATTACTTCTCGATTCTTTAAATTGGTGCGCCCTATTACATACGACTTAGACATAACTGACGAAATGTAGGTGTACGAAGTAATAGGTACTCACATCTCTGCCTTACTTTTGGTCGAATACAGGCGTGAGGTTATGGTATGTGATTATCCTACCTACATATTTCTATCCAGTTAGAATAAATTGGCGGGCACGTTGGTGCAGTGCCTGCGTGCGCTACGGGTCGCGGGTTCGATTCCCGCAAGCACGTCATACGTTTTTGTATGGTTGTAGAGATAGTTGTTTCTGCCTCAATGTTTATAAGTTAGTGTACCCACGTTACAAGAGAAATTTCTGAAGCAACGGAATATTTAATATAATATAGGCAGAATTCCATTGCTTAGGATGCTGCACCAAATAATTTTCGATGCTTTGCCGAAGTAAGACGACGTTAAACTCGAACTCGTCCATAGCTCCTCGATCGACTATGTTTGATCTTCATTGGTACTGTAATTCAGCAATGATACGTGTAGAAGAAATAAGTACAACAAACTCCTCGGTCACAAGTATCCCTTGAACCTGACTCAGATATTAATTTACATTGAATAATATGTACTTTCTGTGCACATAGAAGGCTGATAAGCTTGCGTATGTTCTGCCAAGTGTTTTTATGAACGTGATCTGTATCTTATGTTATTATGATTTCAAATTCACATACACATTACAGTAGAATCTTCAGTTCGCAAGGAATCTAAATGTTAAATAAACTGCTGCCTGGTCCTATTTAAAGCTATATGTTGGAAATCATACTTTTTATAGGGTAGTAACAATCTGGCGACCTACCTGCTGGTAAATGCTCACTGACACCTATGACCGATCTGCAAGCTTATCACAGATATTGCAGGTGCATTCCCGTCCTACAGATTTCCCTGAAGCTGAAATCTGTAATTAGTCTTTACCTTTTCTGACACCAAGCAGCATTTGATTGTATGATGTACTGGTAAAGTTACAGTTACATTTGCAATCGCTTTCGACGTTATTCGAGGTCAAGGTTTTCTTAATCACGAAATGCACTTTATTTTGAACCGCTTTTGCAAAATGTGTTGTAAGTCTGTGATAAATAAATGTCAACAAAAGTTTTATATTTTAATTTAAAATTAATGGGTGAATTACATTTAACACCATCCACTAATATGAGGATTAAATTGTGATTTCTACTTGATCTATTTTACCTCTTACTACGTTGTAAAACTATTGGTGTTTGAGCCATCATTCGCCCGATCGTCTCCCGTCGTCTTGGCTTGTACCAGGGGCACATAAATCCGTGGTCGGTACTACGATGGCGCCAGGATGACGCCCGATGGCGGCGCTACGTCGCCGGGGCTAGCCACCGCACGGCATTGCATACATTGCGGGCTGGAAATTGAAAGTTTTTGCAAAAAATAACTTTTTATAAAAAATATAATCGATTAAAAAAAAACACTACAGTGTTTCGAAAGTCGGTGTCTTTAGTTACGCCCTTTAGTTAAGCACGTTTTTTGCCACTGACTTCCGAAACTAATATTTTTTTATAATTTAACTTTTTAGTTGTGGTAGGCACATACATCATTACATTTGAGCACCACTTGTTATGTTATAATGACTTCATCAACATAGATGACGAGGATTCAAAACATACATATCATTGAATATATAACTCAAACTACTGAAGCAAAGTAAATAAAATTTATATGGAACCATTATGCGGGCTTCTACTACCAAATGAAGAATCAGGTAAATTAGCCCAGTAATCATTGAAAAATCGGCGTACACTCATAATGAAAAAACTCGTCGAATGCATACCTCCTCCTTTTTCTGTCGGTTAAAAAACGTGCTGAGTATACTTAAAAAATAATAGTAAATACTCACACCACACTATTCATAATATATCAAATAAAATTAGAGATAAATTATGCGATTTAGCGTGGCGTAGCCGTGCATCTACGGCGTAGCAATGACGTAGGCGTGACGTAGCACTTCGTAGCCTACATTTTATTTCGGCTTATTGCCATTGTATTAATTGCACTTAAATTGTTTTGTACCTGCCGATGACATTATAATTAAGCTAATAAAATATTAGGTACTTTGTGCCAAAACTATTTGCTATAATAAATATTATTCTTGTATGTACACTTTCTTTTTTAAATGCTGTCGTGTTTAAAACATAGATATTGGAATGGAAATACTACATACAAAGCAAAAACGCCGAAAAAAATACGTTTGTTATATGGGAGCCCTTAAGTATTTATTTTATTCTGTTTTTAGTGTTTGTTGTTGTAGCGGCAACAGAAATACATCATCTGTAAAAATTTCAACTATTTAGCTATTACGGTTCATGAGATACAGCCTGGTGATAGACAGACAGACGGACAGTGAATTCTTAGTAATAGGGTCCCGTTTTTACCCTTTGGGTACGGAATCATAAAAAAGTTATATATTTACTCTTCTCTACTTCGAGTCCACAAAAAAGTAGAATAGAATCGAATAGAATATTTTATATTATGTACACCATATAAATTAGAGATATAGAAATTTTACAAAGGGTGACACAGCAGTACCCCAATAAATAAACAAAGAACAGTATAAAAAATATGTGTGCATACTAAAGCAGCAATGTACGTTATCCACTGGCATCCTCCGTTCCTCTGAGAGCGGCGGCGAGTTATTCTGTGCAGTCAGTTCTGTGAGGAGGGACGTGTGACCACGGCCGACGGAAACCGCGACCACCATGGGACTGGAGAAACGCACCATCAAGATCATCCTTATAGTTACTGTGGTCGTGCTGGTTATAGGTAAGCCATTTTTAACAAATTTTTACTTATAATATTTTCCTATCACAAAGGATTTATATGGTGATATTTTTTCATAAACTTGAGGGACTATTCTCGTAATTTTAAGAACGTTCACAGTCTGAACAACTCACTCTCAATCTATCAAAAACACCTCTAATTTCCCTACATTTTAGACAAGTTTTTGACATTGATTGTCTCTTAGATGAGATTGCGACTCTATTTGGTACGTTTTTAATTACGGGAACTGCCGGTCGATTCTGTAAAAATCTCACCGTGAAAACTTAGGTGAAGTGAGTTTGTTTTTGCTAGGAATTGACACTATTGACAGCTCACTCCACGCTCACTTCACCTAAGTTTTCACGGTGAGATGATTACAGAATCGCATTGCTGGCCTTCTGAAATGATACAATAATATTTTTTGCAAAACTATTTACACCAGGTACAAAATTTATTTAAATATATAACTTTATTTATTCATTTCAGTTGTGTTTTTCTCTTCAGTTTGTTTTTAAATAACAGTCGCATTTACAGTTTTTTTTTATGAATCTAGGTAGATGTGTACTTGTGCCTGTGCTGGTAGTTTTTCCATCTTTCTTTCCTTAAAACTTAAGCAGACGTATGGAAATTAAAGCATCTGAAAATCAGTCAAGCTATCTAACTCAGGTTTAGTGAAATTACTAGAGACCCGCCCGGTTCTTACGACTAGAGAAAACATCGAGATTTGTTTATTATATGTATGTTTTATTATGCACATGTGTTCTGGAATGAATTCTCTAAATTATGGTGGAAACCGCATCAAAATCCGTTGCGGAGTAGAACAGACACAAAAAATAACTTTAGTTTATAGGATGAAGATGAAAGAGGGGCTTGTGGCTAAGTTATAACAGCCGCACAGGTCGATCGATCAGGTTAAGCTACGGTTGCCGCGGTTGGTCCGTGGATGGGTGACCATCTTCACATACCAAGACCCCTCCGTGCCTCGGAAAGCACGTTAAGCCATTGGCCCAGCTGTCATTCGAGGACCTTTGAAAATCTAACAACCAGTCTTACCGAAGGGTTTCGTATTACCCAGTAACTGGGTTGTGGAAGTCAGATTAGTTAGATAGGCAGTCGCTCCATGTAAAATACAGGTATTCAGATGCATCCGGTCAGACTGGAAGCCTACCCCCGAAAAGGCTAGGCAGATGATGATGAGTTTATATACATAGGATGAAATTGAAAACATGCGACAAATCGAAATAGGAGGTAGGTCATAATACTGATAATAATTATAAATTATCATTTCCCAAATCTAAATTCTTTAAAAAAATCGTGTAATTATAGTCTTAGATAGTGCAACTGCAAGCTAAGTTATTGTCTTGAAGTAGACGCGAATAATTAAAGAATCAATTTTAGCGCGCGCCCGATAAGCAACCTATTCATCATAGAGTTCACAACATGAACCAAGTTGGCAACGCATTGAACTAGCGGTATTTACCTAATTTTGACAGTTCCTACAAAAAAATTGGCGCGCGACGACGTTGTTGATTAATAAGTAGGTATATTATGTAAACTTCAATTTCTTTTTTTTTTTTAAATTTCCCATTTTTTATTTTAAAACAATGTTATATTTACATATGTATGTAGTAACTTACGCAAATTTTATTTATAGAAATTGTTATCGTTTTCGGGGTCAGTAAGTGACATTAGGGATAATATTATATTGATAACTTGTTTTTGTGTGGTCGTCGGTTTACTTTAATTAAAATTGAACCAGATTATGTTGCTCTTGAAGTTGTTTTTATTTGTTTATCGATGTTATTATCAACGTATCCGGTGAAGAGCACATTGTATTTTTAATCATTATTTATTACCTATGGTGCACAAACTTGGTCTTTGACTAACATCCAGACTCAAGGTCTGCCAACGAGCAATGGAGCGCAGTATACTAGGCGTTAAATTAACGGATCGTGTTCGAAACACAATACTGCGCTCCAAAACAAAGATAGCTGACGTGGCTCAAAAGGCTGCTCAACTTAAATGGGACTGGGCAGGACATGTCTGCCGCATGCCGGACAAACTGTGGGTCCAAATAGCGCAGAATTGGTGCCCTGAGACAGTGAGGCGGGGTTGCGGCAGACCACGTAGGAGATGGCGGGACGAGCTGGATAGGTTCCGTCAAAACTGGAAGGAGGACGCGCGGGCTCGTGAAAGATGGAAGGAGTGGAGGGAGGCCTTTGCCCAGGAGTGGGACAGAGCAGGCTAAACAAAAAAAAATATTAATAGAAATATTTCTTTTCTTTCTTTCTTTCTTCTAATAGCAGCGCCCCGTAGTTTTACCCGCGTAAGTTTCGATCCCGTGGGAATATCGGGATAAAAAGTATCCTATGTGTTAAACCAGGAAATGGTTTATCTATGTGCCAATAGGGAATATGCATGAATTTTTTTCATGGCATTTATTAACAAAATATGAAAATACCGTAGTAGAGATGACAAAACGTGAAATTAAAATTAAAATCGGCCAAGAAACACGGCCGATATGAGCACTTAAAACTATTGATTACACACCAATTAGACAGAGAGATCCGACATAGACTGTGACGTCACATGTCACTACGGCCATATAAACTCCGTGTTAAATTTCGTTTTGCGAGAAAGAGATAGAAACAAATCTTCGATGGCTCATATCTTTTTTAATTTCATAGTTATCCGAAAAACAGTTTTACTAAACTGTTAATTACATGAATGAGGATTAACTTTTTAAATAAAAAAAAATCATGCATATTCCCTATTTTCATCGATATCTATTCAGCAGTTTACGCGTGATTGAGTAACAAACATACCAACATCTTCACAAACTTTCACATTTATAATATTAGTGTGATTAAAGGTTCCTGCAAACAAACGCGACGCGCGACGTGAATCGCGCGTGACACAAAGGCACCGCTCGTTACGTGACTTGCGGTACCTTTGTGTCGCGCGCGGTTTTATTGCGTGTCGCGCCTGTTTGTAAGGCTCCTTGCCTTAACAGTTTAATCCGGTGGGGTTCGAATTCAAATACGGGTAGTGCAATTCGGTTTTTCCTTCAAGAATTTCTTAGTACCTGCCTGAAACTTAGATTTTTGCTCTGTTAAATAGGATCTCCACCTTTACATGGGACAAATACTTATAACTGGCACGTGATTAAACTTTACACCTCTGCCTCTGCCTATCTCGTTGGGCAATACGAACGCAATGTTATGTTGCCTATGAAACTAGACATTTATACAGGATCAAAACAAAAGCTAACAGTTAGCAAAACCTGCAATTTGTAAGGTTTCCTAGACTGGGCGAGGCTCCAGGGCTTCAGGATAATGCATGATCATGCGAACTCATACCTTACATATATCTAATGTACTTCAGTTCATATATGTATAGGAGTCCAGGGAATAAGTGGGCATAGTCCGAACGCGCGGAGTAAACGTAACGTAAGTTCGAACGATTCTAAACTGAATATACTCGTTCGTCACATAATATAATATGCCTACTTATTTTGAAGACTTATATTTTTTCTTTATTATTGATACTAAGAGCCCGACCACACGTATATACCAACCACCACACCACATCGCAGTGACAAAATGTGGGCAAGCAGTGGTTACGTGTGAATGGTGTCGCTGCAGCTTCTTGCGGTTGCGTTGTGGGAACTACAATAGAAAATCAAATGGTCGACGCAACGTTGTGCTTGCGACGTAGCGGGCCGCTAGTGCGCGGTCTCGCAGGTGATTGCGTTGTGGCTGCGACGTGGTTGCGATGTGGTCAGTATCGCCCACACGGTTGATTTTGACGGCCAATTTTTGGTCCGTGTGAATAAATTATTCATATAAATTAGTGGCCGTACACGTGTTGCTGTGGTGATTGTGGTGCCTGCGATCGAGCCCTAATTCGCTTGTTTATAAAATTTAATATTTGTGTTTTCGTTTTTCTATTCCTTGGAATTTTCATTGCGTTAAAAGCGTTTCATACAAATATGAACATTAAAAATGTAGAAATGATGTTCACATTCGTATGAGGCGCTTACTTACAAAAGCAAAGTGATTCCTGCCTTTAGAAAGCACCTCGTTGTTGCATTGACTTCGATACCGGTCATACCACTCCCTTCTCAACCCTGTCCAATAGTTATATATATATCTAGGTGTTTGCTTCCATTTGTAATAACTTTTAGTATTCTCTAACAACATAACGTCATTCCTGTATTTCCCAAAGGGTACCTACAGGACCACATGCCAATCGGGCCCTTACTAATAAACGTTGTATAGCGTCTGTATAGTTACAGCGCTTTGTCTTCTTCTTTCGAAAGTCAAATTACTGACGACTGACAGAGAGGAATCAGTCCTAACTGTTCATCTGATATATACGTTTATGAGTAAGGGGTTTACAGCAGGAATGGCTTTCATTTTAAACATTCAACAACATTCACTGCGTTATTTACGTTGTTGAGCAGATAAATTTTTCAAACATATGAAGCAATGGATTAGGAATATGCTTCAAAATGATTCCTAATGTGCTTGATGTGTGTTACGCAGTTAGGGAGCAGACTCCGTGCTGCAACCGAGGAATTCCTAATTCTAAATTTTTATTTTTTTATTCTTATCAACGAATTGAATTCTTCCATTATGAAATTAAGAGCTTTTGCCAGCGTGTTGGTCGAAAATTATCTAATGGGAACATGCTACTGGGATAACAAATATCCTGTGTTCATAACTCAGTTCATAGTTTACCTCATAATACCTCTGTGCCAAATTGCACCCACATCCGTTCAGCAATTAAGGCGTGACAAGGTGACGTAAGACAGACCGACAAACAGACAGAGTTCCTTTCGCATTTATAATATTAGTATGGAAGTATCGATTTAGTAAGTATAGTACCTAATACACTCTGTCTGTAGGTATACCGAGTTTACTAAACTCGGTATACCTACAGACAGAGTGGCACGCACATCGACGCGCAAAGTATAATCATGAATTCAGTACGTGTTTCTGAACCGACGCGACGCAGGAGGCGTTCAAATTTCTAGACGGTTATCAAAAAAAAATTGCTGTCAACATTTTGACCGCATAGGTATTGCATTTTTCTATTGAAAAACTGTTTTTTTTTTTATAACTGACGAAACATTTCTACTCTAGATGGTCTAGCTAGAATGATGTGCTGAATTCGTGGTTACAGGTCGCGCGTCGATGGCTGTGCCACCTGTATAGTATGAAAAACTGGATAATGAGTTCTAGTAAAATAACCTCGACCCCATCTCCATGCAAAATTACAAAACTGTAACAATATATAGTATCGTAGAAATCACTATCTCCTTCAGCAGTTTGCCGCTCTTGAATCGATTCATCTCTCCCCAGACAATGTGGCGCCGCCAGCCGTATGGCGCCTTCTTTCTGGAGCTTTTGTGAATAGCAATATTTATTTGAGGATGATGCCAAATTACATTACGTCACATCTTTTATATTATAATTTAAGTGAAAGGCTATCTAGGATTCTTTTCGGGCTTGCGTGTTAGTTACATAATCAGTCTATAATGTTCCGACTGCTGGGACACTGGCTTCTACACTTAGAGAGAGAGTGGACTGTAATCCACCAGGCGGGCCCTGTACCATTTACTTAGTAAAAATCTTAAATTAATTTAGTGACAGGTAACGCACATCCGCATAAATGTAACATGAAATGTAACACAAATAATGTCTTAATCTATGCAATGCATCATGCTCTGCCGGGTCTCAAGAGTTCCTTTTGTAACGAACGTGAACTCTAAGGAAGGATTTTTGAAAATCCTACTTCCTAATCCATACTAATATTATAAATGCGTAAGCGTGTCTGTCTGTCTGTCTTCACGCTTAAGCCGCTGAACCGATTTAAATGAAATTTGGTATAGAGATAGTTTGAGTCCCGGGAAAGGACATAGGATAGTTTTTATCGATCGACACTTATGCGGGTGAAAACGCGGGGCGTTGCTAGTTATCCTTGTGAAAGTTTGTGAAAATGTTTGGATGTTTGTTACTCAACCATGCGTAAACCGTTGAACAGATTTGGATGAACTTTCGCATATAGATAGACCATTGCCGATTAACACATAGGATAGGTACTTTTTATCCCGATATTCTCACGGGTTCGAAACTTATACGGGTGAAGCCGCGGGACGCTGCTAGTTCATCCCATAAAGAAGTTAAATATGGGATGGAAGTTTGTATGGTAGTTCGACATTTTGCCGATAGGAAAACCCATCACATAGCTTTATTAAGAATGTGACAACTACGTGACGATAATTATATTTCGGCTTCATCTTTGGTCTTGCGTAGCATATTCAGAATTCTACACAAAAAAAAACTGCTAAGCGCACCGACAAGATTGTCTGTTCGTATGACCTAAGTACAGTTTTTACGCCGGATATAGGTTTGTAGGTGTAGAGGTACACTGACGTCACCCGGTCACCGATATCACGGTAATAATATATACAGTAGGTCGTCTTCATACAAACGGACGAAACGCGGGCTATACCTACGCGCTTCGATCACCGTGTGCGCTCAGGCGGCTCGGAGTCGCGACTGTGCAACAGTGACGAACGGACGGTGTGTTGTTTTTATAACAATAACCGCGCGATTTTTTCACTAAAAATAAGTTCAAGTACATATTTAATATGACGAGTAGGCGATATTGTGCTGTTTTTGGTTGCATGAATTCGTCAATAACGCATCCAGAGATAGCTTTTTTTACATTACCTGGAAACTCGGAAAGGTAAGACTATTTTACTTACTAGTGGGTAGGTACGGACGCCAGCACATCAACCTACCACAATCTGTCAGATTTCTTTAATAGATTTTCAACTTTATCGCTAAAGCTTAAGGTTCAAAGTTGATTGGGAAAATCTGACAGTTAGGTGTAGCTTGATGTGCTGGCGTCTGTACATAATGTGTGTCTTTTTAATGGATAAGTATTTCCTATTACCTCCGGAAAAAAAGATGTCTGGATTAATAAATAAAGTGATTAAAGTAAAGGAAAGTGATAGACACGAGTGAAATAGGTAGTTATAGGCGGTTCATGAATCATTATACGGTAGGTACGCTTGTGTTAAAACCTCGGGGCATGTGTGTTTTGTTAGTTTGTATAATTCAAAGTAAAGACGTGGTTTTTATTATTAATAATAGTTGTTTATTGTACTGTGTGTATGAATAATACTAGAAAAAAATTGGTTGTCTGTAAATTCGATTTACGGACGATAGTTTAACGTGACAACATCATAACAAAACATTAATGAAATGATTGCATACTTTTATGAATAAAATTAATTATTTTTATTGAATAACTGTTACTGTAATAAGAATAACTGTTTCATGAAATCATCATTCTTTGGACTTACATGGTCTTAGAGAGTTGTGTTGATGACTTTAATGATTATAATTTATTCTGTAATAGTACATTACGATATTATAACATGCGAGGCGTAACAGGCGAGCCGAGCATGTTATAACCAATACGCACGTATATCGTACGACGTTTTTTTAACACATTTGCGAGGAAACAGAAAAAAAAACATTTCACAATACAAGTACAAAGAAAAGAAAATTTGAGAAAAATGGCGCGAGGATTATTTTCTGCCGTGGCTGCGTGAAAATGTTGGCAAAGACACTAGAGCATGCAGCCAAGTTTTTAAATTACCGAATAAACTGTTTTTTTTTAATTTTAAATAAAATCAATCTGTGAATGCACACTTGCTTTCCCGCCATTTTAACAGCGTGCTAGCGCTGCCTACTGACTGGCGCCGCGCGGCGATTAGTTCGAAATTTGAATAGCAACAGCGTGCTGCTCACTAGCTGGAGTCGTGCGGCGGCGATCAAAACAACACGCATTTTTATTAAACACTTCCTATTCAATTCACAAAGTATTTTATTTGTTTATATAAAAAGAAGTAGGTATATTTATTTATTTATTTTATTATTTATGTATACACAGTAAAATACAATAACAAAACTAAATGGAAACACCAAGTAGGCAAATGTAATTAAAATACTGGAGGCGGGCAGCCCTATCGCATGTTTACGTACCGCGCGGCTGTAGGCATTTACATCAAGGTTACGGCCGAGATACAATACTGTATGTCTTTATACTGTGCCGATATACAGGCTAGTCTGTACCTACTTAATCACTTAGCTGTTATGTACCTACGGCGGATATAGTGAGTTGGAAAACGACTCGTAAATAGGAATACTATAGGTACTTTGTTAGAGTCAAAGTTTAGGTACAGTCACGGGCATAAGTAAGTATACACTTGTATGTATACACTTGACTTTGTTCAAAGACGATTTTCTCCTTTAGTTTTGAATGAAATTTTAGGTTATTACAAACAACGTATTTTCGAACCCATAGGTTTGTGTAAAGTGTCGTATTTCAACGTTGCATTCGTTATTTCACGAAAAGATCGCAATTGAAAGTTGCTAAGTGTTGACATATTAATGCTCGTGACTGTACTGTTTTAATTTAATTTCTACTTGAAAGATTTGCAATCTATCATATAAAATTGGATTATCATATCAGACCAAAATTTTTATATAGAACGGGCTGGGATCTAAAAGGACTGGTTGATGACCAGTCCTTTAATGTGATTTACATAATTAAGACTGAGCTATTGTTTTTTTAATGTCAACTTTTTAAGTCAACACCCATTTAATGAACATTTGTTTGTAATACTGGCCAGTTTAACTACAAATTGCAGAGTATCAGTCTGCCTAGCCTTTTCCCAACTACATATGTTGGGATCGGCTTCCAGTCTAACCGAATGCAGCTGAATACCTTTTACACGGAGCGACTGCCTATCTGACCTCCACAACCCTGTTACTGGGTAACACTATACCCCTGGGTAAGACTGGTTGTCAGACTTTCGGGCTTCTGACGACCCGTAACGACTGTCAAAGATCTACGAATGACAGCCGGGACCAACGTTCCGAGAGACGGAGCGTCTTGGTATGTAAAGATGGTCACCCATCCACGGACCAACCGCGACAAGTGTAGCTTAACCTGATCGAGCAACCCGTGCGGCTGTTATTACTTGGCCACATGCCCCTCTAACTACAAATTGTTGAGTATATCCTACTAATATTACAAACGCGAAAGTTTGTGAGGATGGATGGATGTTTGTTACTCTTTCACGCAAAAACTACTGAACGGATTTGAATGAAATTCGGCGCACAGATAGTTTATAACTAGGATTAACGTATAGAATACTTTTTATTCTAATATTCCCACAGGACTGAAACTTATGCAGGTGAAACCGCGGGGCGTTGCTAGTTACTTAGTAAAAACTTTTTCATCAGGAATTTCTCAGTAGCAGGCCGGAGTCTGGATTTATCCTCTATTAAACATAAACATAAACATAACTGACGAAATATAGGCACACGTCTGCCTAACCCTTCCGGGATTATAGGCGTGATGTTACGTTAATAAAAATGAACAACTTTACAAAGAAATGAGAAGAACAGTCAAGAAGATCAATCAGACTGCTCATGTGCTTTGAAAATTAAATAAAAGTAAAACCCTTTGTTTTCCAGGTGCTATTACCGGACTTTTACTTGGCCTGCTGTTACCCCAGCGTTATGTTGGTAAGTCTTCTTTGTTAAAACTCATATACAAAGTGATTTTAGCGTTACATTTTCACATTTTACAGGTGGGCAATAGTGACCCCATTTTCTTGGAAATGTCAGATGTGTATCCTTTACACTTTGCTGTTTACGTATTACATGCGATTAGACATCTTTATAAAATGCACTTCAACACTTTTTTTTTTAGTTCAGTCAACCTATGCTATGGTCCAAAAAGGGTTGTATAGTGCGTGAGCAGGGCCCTGAGCGATTCCTTCAGAAACTTAAACTTATTCAGGGTGCTCAGGGAGTGAACCCAATAAAAGTCTTGTCCTGTCCATATTTGGTAGAATTATTTTAGATATAGGTACCTATATCTCAAAAGTGGGAATTTTGTGCCCCACTCCACTCACCTCATAAACGTCAGGACTTTTAGTACGTATGTTCACTCCCTAAGTACCCTGAAACAGTTTCTGCAGGATGTTTCTGAATAAATAGAATAGAATATTCATTGCTCAGAATGTAGGTATTAACAATTAAGTGGTTTCAACAATATTAAGGAATCGTTTTACAATCTACCACTTTGGCCTGTAAACATTGATGCAGTTCATTATCAAACATACAAACATTGATAGACAACTGATATGTAACAACTAGAAAATCCGTTATGGAGTAGGTATATTAACATTTATTTAATAGAAGAACAGTTAGTTTCTTTTTGAAAGTAAAGGAATCGCTTAGGTATGCTCACGCACTCTGCAACTCCTTAATTGACTACTAAGTCTTGTCTTTTATTTTTGTTGTTTTTTTGTTTGCTCTCTAGGTCTATTGCCCACATCGAACATCAAGTTCTATACTGATTTCCATCCTCATCATACCACAAGTAACATGGAACAAGGCCAGGAAGATGATGATCCTGTTCTTTTTTTTATTACTGTTTGGGCCCGCTCTTGGCCTCGACCATGCCTGATAGAAAGCAATGGATGAGGTCTATGATGGAACGAGCGTGCCCAGAAGATGCCTAAGGCATTGGTAGTCCCACGCGTCGAGGAAACACAGCAGGCTGCTTGGGACTCCGGTGGGAGGGTGGTCGCAAACCAGGCGGGCGTTAGCCCTACCACCGCAAGGGAAGAATTGGCCAGTCAAATAAGGTGTTGGGTGTGACCGTCCAGGATGCGCCGAGCGCTCGGTTCAGTTGAGTAACTTGCGGAACAAAGTGCGCTACATGAGGAGGCTTCTTCATGCATTCTAAAACGCACCAATAGGGCATAGTGGTTAGAACAGACAAGCAGCAAGATTTCTAAAGAGGCTGACTATCCAATGCACTATCGTCCTTGATCATTATTTCGGCTCTTTTATTTCTCTTCTTTTAAGTAATATGTTCTCTAAAAACAGAACTGGAGGTGTGGCCTCGGTCTGAGGAGTACAACTGGGATCAGCCGCTGATCCAGGTGAGGGGCAGCGACCCCGGCAGCTGGCACCACTGGTACCGGCGGCTCAATGACTTTCTCAGGAGTAAGTATGCCTTTTTAAATCCACTACATTCCTGTTCATTGTGACCTTTAGGCGCGTGGCAAAAATCAAAACTAACGTCGCCTGTGACACAGTTTCACGAATGTTTACTAGTGTAGCGGCCCGACATCTACATCGCCACATACGAACTACACATCATACTGACGTCACGCAAAATCCTGCATCGCGCAAACAAAGTTTACCGCGCAACTAGCGTATACATTATAATACAATATCTTGACATCAATCGTCGGGCAGTTGCCCAACAGACACAACAACAGTCTGGTCGGGGGATACTCCCTTTTCTATGGATGATGAGTGCACTTTACATCCTGTTCCTCATATACTAGCAACGCCCTGCCTGTCAATGTCATTCAGGTGCCACAAGGTTCTTGTAGCAATACACGTTTCTAGAAACACTATATTCATCTAACACACCTTTTGTCTTCTCTACCAGTTTACGAGACAGCGATTCCCGAGGAGCCCCCAAGAGCACCATGTTCTGTCCACAACCGCCGCGACCAGAACCTGCGCTCCGACGCCTGTGACATGGCCATGCGACTATGGGCGCCCTGCACTGCTGACGACTTCTACGGGTACGCCAGGGGACAGCCCTGCATCTTCCTGAGGCTGTCTCATGTGAGTATCGGAAGATTAAAGAAGAAGTATGAGTAACTTGTAGCACTCTGGTAATAGAAACATTTTGATACTGAAAGTAAAATTAAAGTTAAATGTAAAAATATACAGTTTTAATTCTGCAATCAGTTATTGCAGAATTAAAACTGTAAAATTAAAACTGTAAACCAGGCTTGGATGCAGAATGCAGCCCTCCCGCCTGCAAAAATATGCACATGCTTGCAAATACACAACATTATACCGCCATGGATTTCCGCAAAGTAACGCCTGATTCTATAACCCAAGTCAATGTAATGTTACAAACTGTAATTGTTAATTACTCAGATCCACTACTGGGTGCCGGAGCCCTACAACATGTCGACACAGTTGGCCATCCCACCTGACATGCCCCAATTTATTCGAGAGGCCATGGTAAGTGATTATTAAGAATTTCTTTATCTTTTCAATGTCTATTAAAGTTAATATAATAACTAGCTAGCTAGCTAATAGTTAGCTAGTTCAATATTTAGTTGTAAAGTTTTACAGGACAGACTCGCTTTTGTATTTATTTTCAAGTTTTTCATTTCCAACAGCAAAGTTTAGTACCTATCACGGTACCTACACTTCACAACAATAGCGGCTAGGAATGAACATTTTAAATGTGCTTTACCCATCGGTTTGTCTTTCATTCTACGTGTGCTGTTTAATTCATTTAATTTTGACGTCTTTTACCATTCACTACCAATTCGTAATAAAACCTTATTCCTCCAGCGTCACCGGCCCGCCCACCAATATGGCGACTTCGTGTGGGTATCCTGCGAGGGTGAGTTCAGCGCGGACAAGGAGAACATCGGCCCCATCCAGTACATCACGGCGGGGAACGCCCCAGGGTTCCCCCTGAGCCGGCTGCACACGGCCGACCGCATCTCCTACTCAGCCAGAAACATGCCAGACCAAGTCCCAGGACCTCTAGTGGCGGTGCTATTCGAGAACCCACGACGTAACCACTGTTCTTTACTTTTCTCCCAAAATAGCATTTTTGAGCTCCCCTCTTGACTGTAATATCGACTCATTGAGTCGCGGTCAAAAAACGCGCTGCATGGTCCTCTTATGGCCTGATCAAGATTATGCCTGGACTTTAAAAAAGACCGTGAGCGACTTCTGAATTTTCATCAACGTTTCTTCTCAGAGAAGTAAGATAGCAAAACACCGACCTCGTGTAAAATGAAATGTAACACAAATAAGCCGTCATAATTTTTAACCCCCGATGCAAAAAACGGGGTGTTATAAGTTTGACGTGTGTGTGCGTGTGTGTGTGTGTATGTGTCTGTGGCATCGTAGCCTGAACGGATGAACCGATATTGATTTTTTTTCGTTTGAAAGGAGAATGATTAGGTACGCAATGCAACATAATGTAGGTACCTACCTAAACAACAACTAGGCGAATTTGTTTCTACGTTGTAGGTACATTTCATGTTACGTTTCACCAATCTACCCGACATAGTTTAAAAAACATAATTTCTTTTTGACGTGTAAGAAATAAACAAATTATTTACAGAAATAAAACATTTTTATTTTTTTATTTATCATTTAGACAAAAGAATACTTACAGGATTATTCATATTAAATAGCAACCAAAAATCACTAAGATTTAAACTTGTGCTATCATGAGTCTATCTCAATACCGAACTATACAATGAAACATATATGTATGCGTTATAGTCGATACAATTAATAACATTTTTAGGTCTTTAATTTACATAGTAAATTACCTACTATATTTTAACGCTTTTACTCTGCAGACTAGTGTCATTTTCTTCATTGGCCGATTGTCTTAAATACGAAAAGGATAAAAGATTCTTTATAATAGGATATAAGGGCCTGAAGGCCAATTCTCGTAATTTAAAACGTTCAAAATCTAGTCGCAGTCTCATCTCAGCGACAAAGAAATGTCAAAAACTTGTCAAAATGTAGGGAAATTTGAAGTATTATTTGACAGATTGAGACTGAGATCAGACTGTGAACGTTGTTAAAATTAGTAGAATTGCCCCTCAGATATCGCAAAAAAAAATTGGCTTTTTATAAGGTTTTCTGTAAACAGTCCATAACATTTGTTTGTCAGATCAAAGTGGATGTTGTAACTGGCCCCTACCTTTTTTCTCTAAGGGCCGCACACTGGTCCCAAATTAAAAAAAAGTGGACATTGATAGTAGACCGCTGATATTTTTTTTTATTGTTGATATAATGATAACAGATAAGGCAAAAAAATATTATTGTCCTACTTCAAATACTTTTCTCTAAAAAAAATATTTCTTTTTTTTTTGTATGGGAGTGATTACATTTTACTCAATTTCTCAAAAACCTTAAGCGATGTCGAGATGGCATTCACATATGTTAGAAAACTAATAATTCTGAGTATTTGGCTCGAAGAAACTTATTGCTTATCTCTGCGTACTTTCGAGATAATAGTGACAGAAAATAACAATTTTTTTTAATGTTAATTGTTCGCTTTTTTTTAATCATAGCCTTACTCATATCGCAATAGGTCCGCTGGCCAGCAAAATGGAGCTTCGACGCGAGTTTGCCGGGATAACAAGATGGCCGCCTCTCATGACGTAACGTAATACGGTCACGAATCGCGCGCGTACACCTCAGTGTACAACTAAATGTGGTTGCGATAAGACGTGTCCTTATTTTTTCTGTGCGCTTGAAGAAATGCTTGTTGTTTGTTTGTTTTGTTATTGTTGTATTTTGAATCTTTGGATTTTAAAATCAAATAATTTTTGTTTGTCTTTCTTTCGTCGAATTCGTTTTCGTAATTTTTTTTTGTTAAAATCAAAGTCACTTTGTCTTTGATATCTTTGATTCTAATTTGTTTTCAATTTTCCTTAAAATTATAATATGTCCGCATTTGTCACCAACTTAGACTTATACGTTGTTCTTAAATCAGGAGGTGGTTTTAAAAATGTCGAATTTTTATTTAATGCCCTTATTGAACGTATTGGTGTTGAATTGTCTTCCGAAGATTTGAGTAATATTAAATTATTTTGTCGTAATTTTTCAAGTAATATCTCAAAAAGATGGTCTGCTTCCAGTAGAGCTCAAAAGACCTTTCTTAAAAATTCAGACTGGTTACAATCCCAAATAGTTTGGCCAAAATGTCAAAATATCGATTTAAACAGCATTTTTAAAGTTGCCGAGGAAGTAATTCCAAATTTCGAAACGCAAGTGGATACTCATCAATTAAGTTGTGGTACAAGTAAAAAACCATTTGTTGATATATCTGATAAACAGAAGAAAAGGCGTTCTCTAACACTTCTTGATCACACAGAGGAGGAATTAGTTTATGCTTTATGTGCCAAATTAAAAGAGTCTAAAAAAACAAAATTAGCAGCTATATTAAACGAACTCAGCCAAAACAAGGAAAAATGTGAGATGGTACATGATGTACTATTCGCTAAAAAGACTGACAAACCGTGTTTACCAGATGATAAAACGTTAGCGCTTTACACCTCAACAAATTTGTCAAAATGGCAATATCGAAATTTAAGAACTATTCTTGCTTCAGAGAAAATGTATGGTCTTCCATCCTATCAAAAGCTCCTGGAAGCTAAAAAAACTTGTTATCCTCCAGAGTCAGACATAACTGTAACTGAATCTGATGCTAAGATAAGACTTCAATCGCTTCTAGATTTGACAACCAATAGGATATTAAAAACAATTCAGCACAACTCTGCCGACAAAAAATCGCTAAAACTAATAAGCAAATGGGGTTTTGACGGGTCATCTTCTCAAAGTAATTATAAACAAAAGTCACACTCCGACACTAAAATTGACGATTCTTCAGTTTTCATGATTAGTTTGGTTCCGCTTCGTTTGGAAGAAGAGAGTGGTACTATCTTGTGGCAAAATCCTGCTCCCTCTTCAACAAACTATTGTCGTCCAATTGGCTTTATATTTGCAAAAGAAACAAATGAATTGATAAAGAAGGAAAGTGCATCCTTAGAGGAAGAAATTCGTAATCTTGTTCCCACAATTGTAGATAATTTTGATATTAAACATGTTTTGTACATGACTATGATTAATGGGAAAATTTCTACTGTGATTTCCAATACTTCTTCTGCAGCTGTTTGTAATATTTGCAATACCCTACCTAGCAAAATGAATGATTTGGACTTTGTATCCAAAAGACTCATCAAAGAAGATATGTATAAATATGGTCTGTCTTCGCTTCATATGTGGATAAGATGTATGGAATGTATTTTACACATTTCGTACAACTTAGACTTCAAAAAGTGGGCTGCACGAAAAGAAGATAAATTGTTAAAAGAAATTAAAAAGAATTTGACACAAGAAGAATTCCGGGAAAGAACTGGTTTGTTCATTGACATAGTAAAACAGGGATTTGGTACAACCAATGACGGTAACACGGCAAGAAGGTTTTTTGAAAATTATGAAGTATCTGCTGAAATAACGGGTATCCACCCTGATTTAATCAAGAGATTTGCAGTCATTTTACAAACAATTTCATCTGGTCAACTTATTAATACCAACTTGTTTAGGGAATATTGTAAAGAAACAGCAATGCTGTATGTAAACTTATATCCATGGTATTACATGCCTTCAAGTGTCCATAAATTGTTGATACACGGTGCTGATATTTGTGAAAATTTCTCCTTTATTCCGATAGGCATGCTTTCCGAAGAAGCTTCCGAAGCGAGGAATAAAGATTTCCGGAATGTTAGAATGGCACATACAAGAAAAATCGGTAGAGTTCAGACTAATTTAGACATTATCCACAGCTTTCTAATTAGCTCAGATCCTTACATCAGCCATATCAAACCAAAGTTTGCTCGTTTACATAAACAGTTGTTTCCAGAGGCTAGTGCTTTGATCTTGAACAATGAATTGCTTTCGTTGGAAAACGAAGAAATAGAGATTTCTCAAGAGAATATAGACCCAAATATTAATCTTTCACCATAATATTTTTTCAGAATCGTTTGTGAACATATTCAACTTTATGTTTGCAGCTTTATTTGTCTTCATTTTGATTGCTTTTTAGAACTGATGAAAGTACTCCTTCAGAAAGGTCATAGCTTTTCAGTCATTAGTGAGCCCCCATAACCTCTTTTACAGAGAAGTCTCTTTTTATTTATTTGACATTACACATACATTATAATTATGTGCTAAAGTAAGGCTATGATTAAAAAAAAGCAAACAATTAACATTAAAAAAATGGTTATTTTCTGTCACTATTATCTCGAAAGTACGCAGAGATAAGCAATAAGTTTCTTCGAGCCAAATACTCAGAATTATTAGTTTTCTAACATATGTGATTGCCATCTCGACATCGCTTAAAGTTTTTGAGAAATTGAGTAAAATGTAATCGCTCCCATACAAAAAAAAAAGAAATATTTTTTTTACAGAAAAGTATTTGAAGTAGGACAATAATATTTTTTTGCCTTATCTGTTATCATTGTATCAACAATAAAAAAAAATATCAGCGGTCTACTATCAATGTCCACTTTTTTTTAATTTGGGACCAGTGTGGGCCGGTTGTTTCAAACGGTTGGTTAACGTAACATATCTACGTACGTCAAATAATAACGATTACGTACAAATTGACGTACGGCAAGGCCATAATTTTGTAATTTGAAACAACGCTTTTTTTGATTTGACGATAGCGCCTTTTTCGACGTATACACGTGCGTCAGTAATATTGCTTAAGTTTACATTTGATATTTTTCTGTTAAAATTGTTCTTTTAATGACATAAAATTAAATCATAACGCCTACCAACATGAAAGTAGATAACTGGTTGGAGATGAAATCCGGCCCAGTTGTCGTCATATTCTACCCTCGGGTCCCGCGTTCGTTCAAATCTAACTGACAGTTGTGTATCTAACTAAGTAATCGGTTAATCATTACATAGCGAGTAGATTAAGTAATCGTTTCATTTAAAATATTTAATTAGCAATATCCAGAACAATAATAAGGCTGCCTGGCAATCAGCCAATACGAGATCATTGTTTGTCATAATAAAGTGAACTGTGGCCTAAGTGTGAGTTTTTTCGACACACGTTCGATTGCGAGCGCGTTAGAATTTTGTATGGGAAATTAGGTTTCTCCTAGTGACCACCAGGTGGCGCTATAACTTTTTCCCTTAAAAAATTCTAATGCGCTCGCAATCGAACGTGAGTGAAAAAACTCACACTTAAGCCTCTGTAGATGTATAGGCGTCTAACGGCTGGACCTACACAAGCACTGTCTTATCCAAATGGTAACAGGACCGTTCTCAGCATTTTAATAAACATTACTGCTTCCAGGTGGAGTGGTGATCAACGTAGAATGCCGTATCTGGACCCGCGACATTTTCTACGACCCCAAGAGCCGCTACGGACGCGCCCGGTTCGAGTTGTTCGTCGAGTAAGATGGCAACGTTGGCAACACTGGGCTAAGTCATAACAAACCATTTTTATTTGCTAAGTGAAATTTGAGTTTTAATCTTACATAGAGAAACAATATCTACACTTTTTTAAACATTTCTTTGTATTACTGGCAAATCAATAAAATTATCGTTTTCTTATTTTGTTGTTCTAATTTATCTACAAGTAGTTAACTAATTATTATTGAACCTTTTCTATCAAATCTTCAACTGCCAGTAGGTACTTAATATTATGTAGGTACCTACCTTTATTTAATTACGTAACGTAATAATTATGTAAGGTATACTCAAATGTATGTTTCCAATTGTTGTTATTTCAAGTTAAACAAATATCAACTTTATGAAAGTAGGAATTAAGTTGGTTTCAGAGTGACTAGCACTATTTAATAAGTCATAAAAATGTTTGAACTTGTAACGTAAACTGAACTTTATTGTGTAGGAATTTAGGAATTAAAGTTATTTTTCCAAATACTCATATTTGTTTATATGTTTAGCAAATAAATCGCGAACAGTGATTATTTATTAGGTATATGTGTAATATTCTTTTATAACATATTTGCTCGTAAAGGGTCTCTTATTTCACCAATTTCAATATCGTAATGTATCTCATTACGCACTTGTGCGGTAATGTAAAGTAAATCGCACGGTTTATCAAGATGCTCCGTCAAAACGAACGGTACTTTTTTAAATCTTAGCAAAGAGTTTTTATTTCAGAAAAGATGTCAACATTTTATCAATAAAATTAACTTTGGGAGATAAAATATAATAAATAAACATTTAATTCTTTAATTTAATTAATTTTGACAATAAATTACAACCATTAATATCTGTAACAAAACCAAAATATTAATTTACTTTATTAATAATACTGGCTGTTTTGTGCCTATGCCTGAAAAAAAAAGCGCGAACGCGCGCGCATCGCTATGGTAAAAATTATTCCGCGCGCTTTTTCTTTTCGCTGTACTTTTTTTTATTTGAAAATGTCGTCAATTAATGATGAATTTATTAATTCCACACCGCCAGAAGTCTCAGAGGCAGCGAAAAAGGCTACTCTAAGCCTCGCCCGAAAAATCGACCGATAGATACTTACAAGCGTATCAAAATTTCATCATATGGAAAACAAGCAAATATGCAAGTTCAGTCCGAGTTTTATTTATTTCCTCGCAAATATGTTATAAAACGTCGTATGACATACGTGCGCTTTGAAAATTACAGCCTCTGCTTTCTTTTAGCCCTCGCCTACGGCTCGGGCAAGCAATATCGCCTCGGCTGTAATTTTCAACTTACCGCACTTATATCATAATGTACTATTAAAAACGGGTATACTTAGGTACCACTGTTGTCTTATAATTGTTTTTTCAGAGTTTTAGTTACCTATTGTGTATAAAGTTGACTAGCAATAACGAAAACATTTTGGTTAAGTATTATTAATTAATTTTATGAATTATCCATATACTGCTTACAAGAAAAATAATGATTGTTAGTTGTTAGAATAAATAGATGTTTAAATTCAATGATGAAATAGGTATGTACCTATCTACGTCATTGTTTTTTCAAATAGTTACTGCTATTTCTGAAACTTAAATGATAAAAAATATGACTTAAGTGGGTACTTATTGAAAAAGATCAATTATTTAGAAATAATTGTTTATAATAATATTAAAGGTACCTACTTACTTATTTCTAGTATTATTATATATATTCGATGTTGTCTTTTCAGCTTTAGTTAAATATTATATTTACTGCTTTATTATATTTGAATGTTGTAACTGTAATCGTTTCTTAAAATTAAGGAATGTAAATTATCTGAGATTATTAAGACGGCTATAATAGTCATCGAGTTGTTATACCAACTCCTGAAAAAGAAAATTTATATTTAGGTATGTAAATCTACCCCTTTCTCTGAAACATTGTCAAATATTACAACACCTGGTAGCACCATATACAGACGCCAGCACATCAAGCTACTACAATCTGCCAAATTTCTTTAAGAGATTTTCAACTTTATCACTATAGTATAAGGTTCAAAGTTGATTGGGAAAGCTTGACAATTTCGGGTAGCTTGATGTGCTGGTGTCTGTACCTGTATCCAAAATTATAGATAATAATCTTCTTTAAGCCTTCCTTTATTGATATAAAAAATATATATATATGTTATAGGTATAAGGTACCTACCTATAGATAGCGCACTCCACGAAGACGCGCCCCACTCTTTTTCCTAATCGCTTACAGTACATACATACAAGTGCAACATTCCGCTAGTGTTTTAGTTTTGTCGATACACAGTAATTACTTATTATTTGGTAATTAATGTGTATAGAAAAACTAAAACACTAGCGGAATTAACTAGCGACAACTAGGTACTAGCGATTAGTAAGGCTGCATTCCGAATTAGCTATAATATATTACGATTATGACAGCTGAGAACTGTCAACAACTCGGAACGCTCGTGAACGCGCTCACAGTGCTTACTCAATGTAAAAACGATATTATTACAGTATTTCCTTGTATAAACACCACATTTTTTCTTCAGTTCTTCTTCTTTGGTTAGGTGGCGATGGCGACTGTCAGCCAGGAGCACAATTTCGAAAATGCCACAACAAAACACACACTGACACATCCTTTACACACGCACACACTGTAATTTTTGACAGCGCTCACGGTGATATTATTCTAAGGCATGGTCGGCGTTATCGCAAAATGGCGCATGCCATGACGTCATCTATGACGGTTCACGGGCAGGCCCCTCTTTTCCATTGGGCACTCTGGGCAAGTGCCCAGGGCCCCGCGATCTTCGGGGGCCCTAGCTTGCTCTCATAAAAAAAACATTATTTGCAGCCACCGTTCCATTGTACGCATTATTGGTACCCGATTCAATGACAAAATAAGTGATTTGCAGTGCGATTTACAGTAAGTTTCTAGCCCCCCAGTTATGAAATATTAGTATGTTTCTCTTATTCTCTCTTACCTACACAGGGGGCCCCGTGATCCTTATATGCCCAGGTCATCCAATAGGTTAAAGACGGTCCTGTTCACGGGACATCGTTATCGCGCTCACGCTAATTCGGTAGGTACGTCTTTAAGCACGCTCAATTCGATTATTTCCCAACTCGGAACGCAGTGTAAGAAGAGTGGGGCGCGTCTTCGTGGATTGCGCTATCTGTTGAATGATCTCTGTTGTCTCGTAGTTATAAACTTATAGTGATTGACTGTTATATAAGATTTGTAAATAAATAATTTATTTACGTGTTAAGTTACGAAGTTAATCGGTTTTCGAGTTAAAATTCAGACAGCTTATTTTTGTGTGTCATCTTGTGAATAAAAATATTAAACATTATTAATGCTTTTTTTTGTAACCACGCCACGGTTACTCATAAACTCATATTACGCCAAGTACTAACTCATATAATGTGATTGATTGTAATGAATGAATTATAATATGATTTTTACATTACGCAAATATTACCTACGTGTAAGCGCAAAGGTAGCCCGCGAAATTCACATTTTCTTACGTTTTTTGCAATTTGCTGGTCAGTATTAAGTTGTACGTCGATTAATATATAATAAAATTCGCGGCCGTAACAAATATGTATTTACAGAATTATAATCATTAAAGTCATCAACACAACTCTCTAAGACCACGTAAGTCCAAAGAATGATGATTTCATGGAACAGTTATTCTTTGGACTTACGTGGTCTTAGAGAGTTGTGTTGATGACTTTAATGAGTATAATTCTGTAAATACATATTTGTTACGGCCGCGAATCATATATTAATCAACTTACAACTTAATACTGACCAGCAAATTGCAAAAAACCTAAAAAAAAATTATTTCGCGGGCTACCCTGGCGCTTTCGCCTTAAGTGTCGATCCGTGGGAATATTGGGATAAAATCTATCCTATGTCCTTCCCCGGGATGCAATCTATTTCTCTGGCAAATTTTATCGAAATCCGTTCAGTGGTTTAGGCGTGAAAAGGTAACATACAGACAGACAGAGTTACTTTCGAATTTATAATATTAGTAAGTAAGTAAGTATAAGTATGGATTAGTATGAATTGTAAATTCTACTACGGAACGGATACTATTTTATAAAATTATGAAAAACTACAAAATCCTAAACTCATTTTCAAATCATCCGCGCTATCGCCGAACAGCCACCGAACAGTAGTTGTACGCTGACCCTGTCAGTGTATATTTAATTTTGCTGAGATTGCCGTACTGTCCATGTCAGACAACGTAACAAAACTAAAGTAACAATGTTACCAATTGGTTTATTATTTTTAAATGGTATAATATTTTTTTTTATAGACACTAAGCATAACGAAAACGGATTCCTTGTTTCTATGGGTCGTGATGTTTAGTTTGTTTACTATTCCTATAAGTAATAATGAATAAAACCCGGCCAAGTGCGTGACGGACCATTTACAGAGAAGGGTTCCGTGGTTGGAACGAATATTTAGGCATGTATAGTATTGGTTTTATCGACATCTAAAATAAGTTTCAATTACATAATTTACATAGTATTTGTCGGAACTATGTACAGACGCCAGCACATCAAGCTACTACAATCTGTCAAAGGACAATGGGCGTTATTATAATGAGTTGCGTCTCAACCCTTGTAACAAGTTGCGACTAGTATAAACATGTTCATTTAGGCTTTTTTATGATTAATAATCCAAGTTTTTATTACAATTGCGTGCAGGTCAAAAGTTAATATACGAATAATAAATCCTACCAGATAAATGTTGCGATTTTATCCGCCCCTCAAAAGAATACCTTCTGAAATATTTATCTTATTTAGGTTTTTGTTGCACAAGGTTAGGAATAGCTAGCATATTTTGATTGTGTACATGCCATTCATGTGAATTCGCTCAAATAATACCAGGCAAGTTTTATTTGGTAACTACTTACCTAATGAAATTATTAAAAGGTCTTCTTCTGTTAAGACTGGAAACTGCAATAATTGATTGTCATCCGCGGTTATAGTGTGAAAAGAAGCTATTTGTCGATTTATATTATTTTCGATGACACACCTAAGCTGTTGGCCATATGAATCCTCCTATTTAAAACTTCTATTATTTCTTGAGCTCGAGGGTGGTCACCTGAAGGGCTGTCTTCACAGAGCATATGAGCCACTCCCAATACCCACAAAAAAAATGTAGGCAAAAATGTGGACTGTATTATCAACACAATCAAAACACAGACAGACAGACACATCAACAAAACACACACACAGACACAGACAGACCAATAAAATTATGAATCGCTGAAATAACTGACTTTTATTTTGTTAAGTAAAAAATCCCTAAATTATATTATATAAAAAAGGTTGCAACAACCGGCAACCATCTCTTTCAAACATATAGCGCTATCTCTTAAAATATTGTTCGCTGCGCTTATAATAAAGACACAATGGCAGCGCGCGGCGCAGGGTAGTAGAGGGGGTGTTGGGAAGAGTAGGAGTAGGTAGTTATAAATGTCTTTAGTCCTTTTGTTATAAGACTAATGAATTAAGTTATGTTTAATATGTATTTCATTAAATAAATGAAACCACTATAACACTTTCCCTGCACGAGATACAGAGTTATGCCCATGCAAAAAAAATAACACTCATTGAGATCTTTGGTAGAGAAAGGAAAATGTTACAAAACTTGGGACGAAACCGCCCATTGTTCATTTTCCACAGCTTCTGAGGAAAATGGCTGTGTCATTCAGACAGACTAACATGGCGAAACTATTTAAAGGGTTCCATTTTTACGATTTGGCTCCGGAACCCCAAAAATTGTTTTTAACATTAATTTCCAAACGAATATTATTCTTATGGAACGGTTACTATTTTTTTATATAAATAAGATTGTATGCACTGTGTGACAAGAAGTTATTACTAAAAAATAGTAGTTTCTAGAAACATTTAACTGGCAACCCAGCTCAGCTGTCTACAACTGACAATCCGTATCCGTGGACGTTTCTCTAACCAGATTATCGTCGCATCATATATTTGCACCGCATTTATAATTGTGAGATAGTTCGTGAGCAGTTATCTAAAACATTGCGTCGCAATACATCCAAAATGTCTCGTCTAAGGTTTTGTTTGTTGTTAGCGGTATTATGCAGTTGCTCGCAGTACGGTGAGTGGAATTTCGTGAAACTTCTTATGTTGCAATAGGTTCTTTGTTGCTTTTTATCGTTATGTCGGACCGAGAGTACAGCTCGAGCGCTTTGTTGTCGTGATTGAGCGTTATTTGCGCAATTAGCGACAAAAAAGAGTTCGAACTTACGCTACCATGGTTCCGTGAGATTCTAGAAAAATGTACCCACAAAATGTAATTGTGAGTCGATTTTCTAGCTTATTCTATGTTTATAATACATATAGGTATTACTTTAATTATGTTATCAAGATACGGTCAACAGACATTTTGAATCATTATCCATCAGGTTTGGGTGACACAAAGACAATTTAATGTTTTTTTAGGATAGTTCCATAATTGTATTACCCAAAATTGATGTGAATGAAAATACACAATAAAAACTTTCAAAAATCTCTCACAGTACAAACAATGGATGTTTTTGTAGCAAAATGTAAAGTTTATATTGGTATGACCCACATAAATGTGTATTGTAATGTGTATTGTATTTGTGTAGGTTGCATATTCAGAACAAATAAAAAACCAAGTGTTGTATTCTTTAGGTAATTTCAAAATCATAACTTTGGCAGCAGCTTGAAGGTTAAGTAAAAAAGTAAATACTCTTTCAATAACAAGCCACTTTATGAGTATGTAGGTAGGCATTTCAACCTTCTGGATTTTGTACCGAGAAAAGTATTCATTGACTGGCTAAAGTCCAGTTTCTGAGAACCCCCATAGGACAATTATTGCAATGTCAAAGCATTTATTTCAAATAGGCACATAAAAGGCACTTTTGAACATCAAATTAATGACAAACACTGATTATATTTATATATTAGATAGTCATTTAAGTCTTCTGCACTCTTTTGTACAGAGAGAAGATTTAATTGACTTGCTAATGTCCAGTTTCTGTAACTGACCTGACTAACGGACCTGACTGACTGGTCTGGTGTTAAGGTGTGTTTTTCTGAAGACTCTCACAGAGGTTCTCAGAAAAACATTGATCTGACAATATTTTTTTGAGCTTTAAGTGAGTTGAAAGGTTATGTTTCAACATAAAACCTATATCACTATTGAAATACCTCAAATTTCCCTTTATTTATGTCAAAAATGAAGGGAAATTTGAGGTATTTTTGACAGATGGAGACCGAGATCAGACTGCACGATCATAAAATTACGAGAATTGCCCTTCGGATGTGTTGCAAATCAAAGTCAAATGATTTATTTCAAACTAGAAGCGCCTCGCGGTTTCACACGCATAAATGTCGATCCTGTGGGAGTATCGGGATAAAAACAATCCTATGTCCTTCCCCGGGATCCAATCTATCTCTCTGCCAAATTTTATCGAAATCCCTTCAGTGGTTTAGGCGTGAAAAGGTTAACATACAGACAGAGAGAGTTTCTTTTGAATTTATAATATTAGTATAGTATGGATAATTCCCAGAATGAGGGTCATGCAGAGTCAGTTCCTCACTAGTATTGGCTCGTTCTAATCTGTAGATTATTGTGTAAGCTATCCAGGTTATGGATTTTGCACCTCTTTAGGTGACTCAGTAATGCCAACATAATATTAAAATATTTGTTAAATTTGGTATCAATATGGAGTGAAAAATATTTGTTATTAATAAAAAGTTATGTAAGCATTATTTAAATTATCAGCTACCAGTCTTGATACCAGATGGTAATGTCAATAAACTACACAGTTTAGGTTTTATTATATGTTAAGGCGAAAGCATCAGGATAGTCGGCAAAATTCAAATTCTCATACGTTTTTTGTAAATTGCAGGAAAGTATCAAGTTGTATGTTGATTTAAATATGATTCCCGGCCATAACAAATAGTTATTTATAGAATTATAATCATTTGAATCAGCAATACAACTCCCTAAGTAAGAGTTGGCCTCAAATGTCATGATTTCATGAAGTAGTCATTCAATAGGGTAATATGAACTTAGAGAGATGTATTGATGATTTTGAATTTACAGGCTACCCTTATCCAACCCCATTAATAAGAATCCATACTTAATATTATAAATGCAAAAGTTTGTCTGTCTGTTATCTCTTAAATCGCTTAAATTGCTGAACTGATTTAAATTAATTAATTTGGTATAGAGATAGTTTGAGTCCCGGGAAAGGACATAGGATGGTTTTTATCTCAATATTCCCACAGGATCGAAACTTATGCGGGTGAAACCGCTGGCCGGTGCTAGTAGACAATCATTTTAACCTCTGACTGCCATGGCACGGGCAAGTTATTTGGTTCCTGTGCAACATTTACTTAGTTTTGCCTTGTTCTTACTGCGCAGCACCCCCCATTCAGCAATGATACTAATGCAATGAATGTTGTTGAATTGGCAAAATGAGGGGCATTGCCATTGTGTGTTAAAATGCAATTACCCACAGGTTGGCCTCCAGTCCAAGCTGACCAGCGCAGCGGGGTAACAGATTAACAGTTATCAGTAGTAGGATTTAATTTCATCAGTTCGACAAATCCATGGTTTAAAACCCTTCTTAAATTTGTTTAAAAGCATGACCATGTGGGCTATATCTTAATTAGGTATTACTTTAAAAATGAAGTTTAAAAGGCTAATAGATATCATTTAAAAAAAATATTAAACTGCTAAGTGTGTTTTTAATTGTTTCAAACCAAATGCTTTAAAACATTTACAATCCGTTTTGCGTCAGTGAAGAATCACAGATTTAATTGAGCATTGCTCAAAATTAAATTATTTTATGATAATAAGACTGATATTATTTTGTAAGAGAATCTTGTAATTACTAAACATAATTTATTTCTACAGGTCTTGCTAACACAACAAACCTGGAAACTCGTATCATTCCTGTGGTACCTGACATTGTGATACCTGATACGACAACTGCACCGCCTGAATCTCCAGTAACTCTTAAACCAAAAACAACTACTTCAACAACTCCCAAACCAACAACAACAACAACTCTCAAACCAACAACAACAACTCTCAAGCCAACACCACCGCCAACCCCCAAGCCAACGCCAGCGCCAACGCCTGCGCCCGCGCCAGGACCTCTTCCTCCCCCAGACCAGGGAACATGGTTCTTCACGGACTCCAAGACCAATGTAACCTGCATCGTGGCCCAGTTTGCAGCTCAGCTGAATGTGACATACACCCAGGTTGTGGACAGCGGTGAGTGAATGTTTTTTGCTATAGATTTTAATCTAAATAGGTATGTACCTAATATTTTTGCTTGCGGCTAACAAAGTAATAAATAACTGCAGCACGGGTTAATTAATTAGGTTAAGCTACGATTGCCGCGGTTGGTCCGTGGATGGATGACCATCTTTACATATCAAGACTCCTTCATGCCTCGTAAGGCACGATAAGCCGTTCGTCCCGGCAGTAATTCGTGGATCTTTGACAGTCGTTGCGGGTCGTCAGAAGCCCGGAAAGAACAATGTCAGGTTTCGGCTTACACAACTTATAAAACTAAATTCACACGGACACGAAGTTTTTACCTACAATAATTTAAATATAAAATTCCAACTTATTAAAAAATATTTAGTTCTTTTCGAGAACTTTTCAAAAAGAAAATCATTTTAATAAGTAATTATTTTACTAATCATGTTCTTGAATTCCAGGTTTTTCTTTCTAAATAAAAAAAAGTGTCAGGGAGTTACCTGTTCTGCCACTGTAATCGATTATTCTAAATAACTAAAGCGATTTACTCTTTATTTTTTATTTACCACCTCACAATTGTCTTTTATTATTATATTTTTTTACCTAAATAATACGTTTATCGTGTTTATTATAGAATAC
Organism: Luperina nickerlii; assembly: GCA_963855955.1. Lineage (NCBI taxonomy): Eukaryota > Metazoa > Arthropoda > Insecta > Lepidoptera > Noctuidae > Luperina > Luperina nickerlii. Next base: position 23,324,650 of record OY979667.1, read on the forward strand.
ATTTAGTGTTTTTTAATGAATATAAAAACGAAATTCAAGAAATCGATTTTCCTGATCTGTGTTCGATAACTTCATCGCCTTGTAATGGCAACCCTGTTAGGTTACGTCTTCTGCAGTTCTGTCAAGATCGCGCGCTCTTGAATAGTGAGCTGTCAAACATCTTGTGTTGTTGTCGGTGTTTTTCTATGTGTACGTTACGTTTGTTTCCTTCTCGAATTCATCTGCGTTTGCGCTAAAGACTTATTGTGTTATATCTATACCACACATTTTCTGACAATGTCCCATCAACTACGTTGTATTAATTGTGGTATAAATGTTTTCCGGATGAAACAGCATTTAGTTGAATCTGACGATGTCCGATCGTTGTTACGGCAATGGACTTCACTTTCTGAGGTAAAGTACGATTCTTATAAATAGAATGTCAACTGTTTTAACTGAGATAAATAAATGTTAATTTGCAACACAACTGTATTTTGTTTGTTTTAGATTCCAAGTGCCAGTGTTGTTTGTCATTACTGTTGGTTATTAATTGAACAAACAAGTAATCCAACAAGTAGCAATGCGCCAACAGAATCAATTGTGCATCGAAATCTTTGTATTGGTTGCGGTCATTCATTGCATCGTGTAAGGTCTCACGCCTTAAATAACAGATAGATAACGCCTTAAATAGATGATAATGAATGATAATGGTGAAAAGGAATAAAACTATTCAATTACTTTGTGTTTTTGGTTTAATTTACCTACTCTGTAAAAATACATAACCTCCAATTTAAAATGCCTGAATAACTTCTTTTTTAGAAGTTCAGTGTAAAAGTGGAAATCACAGAAAATCTTTTGACATTAAACTACACAAAAATACGTAACAATTTTCACTGTCTATGACAAATAAATATTGAGCCAAAGTTACTATGGACATCTGACATTGTTCTTTGACAACCAGTCTTACCCAAGGGTTTCGTATACCCAGTAACTGGGTTCTGGAGGTCAGATAGGCAGTCGCTCCATGTCAAATACTGGTACTCAGCTGCATCCGGTTAGACTGGAAGCCGACCCCAACATAGTTGGGAAGTCTATGCAGATGATGATGTAATTGCAATCTTTTTTTCTGTATGATAGATTATTCTGCAGTAGTTATAGAAGTTGTCTATTTTTTGCAACGGAGTCTTTTTTATGTGTTAACGAATCTATGGAGTACATTTATTTTTGCCTTTATTTTTTACTTATTTTTTGGAATTGCGTTCAGAGAGATGAAACTTTTTTGAAACATGACGATCCTACAAAGCTTTTATATTTTTTATAATAAATATAGGTCTATAATTGCCCTTCTACAAAACATCCTAAAACGTAAGTAGCGTGCTGGTTCACAATTTTAAATGACATAATAAAATTACATACCTACCTTCTTATTGATTCCGAATTTTAATTAGATCGGATACACCCACTAGACATTTTATTTTTTGGAACACGTTTTCCTGTTTATAATGCAGACAGTTTGAAAAAAAACTCGATAAAAATTCTTAAACCATAAATCAGTGTAGTATTTAGATTTTTTGAAATGAAATCTTTAGGCGCGTTGTGCAGTTTTGGAGATGGGAAAAAACCGCGGGTGTTTCACTACATAGTATAAAACAAAGTCGCTTTCTCTGTCCCTATGTCCCTTTGTATGCTTAAATCTTTGAAACTACGCAACGGATTTTGATGCGGTTTTTTTTAATAGATAGAGTGATTCAAGAGGAAGGTTTATATGTATAATAATAATAATGTTTCCGTGCGAAGCCGGGGCGGGTCGCTAGTAGTTTATAAAACGATTCAAAAAATTCCCGCTTCGGATGTGTTCGGCTGTCCTCGAGATGTACTCGGTTTTGATGTCATATCCGATAATATTCAGTGAGTGATGGCAAAGTCTTGTTTGTGTTTTGTTTTCACTTCTGGCGGCCCTCCCAGAATGCCAGTTTTTTTAAATCAATTTTATATAGTTTTTGTGTTATCTTATCACAGATATTATAATTTGTTTCCATTCTGCAATAAATAATCAAGAATAGTTAAGTAAGATGGAGGTAATCTAAAGATGTTGTGCGTTCGTTAAGTAACGACAAATTTATATACAGGGTGTCCGGTAATTAATGGATAACCTCTTAAGGGGTCATTGTACTTATCATTATGAACAACTTTTATTACGGGACCAATAATGTCATCGCGAAAAAAAATTGCTGTTCCCTACATTTATGTTCGTACTACGCATAACTCGTCAAAATGTAGGAAGCAGCCGATTCTTTTTTCGCGATTTCAAGTTTGGTCCCATAGTAATAGTTGTTCATAATGATAAGTACAATGACCCCTTAAGAGGTTATCCATTAATTACCGGACAACCTGTATATCTATCTATACATATAATAATAATATATAATATAATGATACTAATAATAAAGCTGAAGAGTTTGTTTGTTTGAACGCGATAATCTCTGGAACTACCTACCAGTCGGATTTGAAAAATATTTTTACATTTGATAGCCCAATTCTTGAGAAAGGTTATAGGCTAATTTAACATCACGCTGCGACCGTTAGGAGCCAAGTAAAAAGAAAAAAAGTCACAAAGAACGCTAAGCGTAAACGAAGTAATAGTGCGGGCAGATGATGCGGTGCGTCGGGGTGGGTCGAGGAACAAGTTTCACGCGGACGAAGTCGTGGACAGAAGCTAGTAAAAATATAAAAGTCAATAAGTCTGTCTGTCACGCCCTTCTGGCTTAACATATTTTGAAGTATACCCTTTTTATCTAAGTACTTTTTTATTGCGGAAATTTGGCTTCATAAGCGTTAAATTGTTCCTATTTGGTGTATAAAAGTAAGCCGTTTATTCGAACTGCCGATGCCTTCAATGTGATAAAACTTGTTTAAGAAACAAAACAAAAATATTTTTGGTCTGGCAGTTAAAGGCTCCTTCAAACAGGCGCGACACGACACGCGACACAAAGGCACATAAATTTTTTGTATCGAGAAAAATTTATTGAATCGTGTATTCCTTTTACATGATACTAGACCAAAGAGACAAAAAACATATACCAAAATGTTAAATCCCTATTCCACATTCTTAAAAAGTTACACGAAATAGAAAAACCACATTTTTTCTACATATCTCCTTGAAACATTTTTGTTGGTCTAAATGATTTTCTTTATGCTCCGTGGTTCCAACCAAAATAAAGTAACAAAAGTCGACCTTCAATATCTTCTCATAGTATAAAATGAAGTCGCTTTTCGTGTCTGTCTGTCTGTGTGACCTAGTAGGTACTGTGCGGCCGTTTAAATCTCCTATTCTAAACTGCACAATGAGTTTTGATGCAGTTTTCACGATCATTTAGAACATTTATTCCGGAAAGTTTGTGTATGCTATCTACATAACGAGTGTAAAAAAACATTTAATGAAGCCGAGAGTCACTATTATATATATATTCCCCGTCATTGTGATCACTTTTTAGGGCTCCGTACCCGAAGGGTAAAAACGGGACCCTATTACTAAGACTCCACTGTCCGTCTGTGTGTCTGTCTGTCACCAGGCTGTATCTCATGAACCGTGATAGCTAGGCAGTTGAAATTTCACAGATTATATATTTTTGTTGCCGCTATAACAACAAATACTAAAAACAGAATAAAATAAATATTTAAGTGGGGCTCCCATACAACAAACGTGTTTTTTTTCGGCGTTTTCGTCTTGTGGTACGGAATCCTTCGTGTGCGAGTCCGACTCGCACTTCGCCAGTTTTTTGTATACTGGATCATACATGGGAACCTTCGGGTTACGGAGATATTGAAGGTCAAAATTTCAATCTTTACTGACGTTTTTTTGCGAACACAAGTTTTTAATGTTATAACTCAACTTTAAATACCCCCACGACCCCTGTACCGTTGCAAGCATAATGTTTGGTGTGCTTTTTTCATTGTGCACTAGCGCAAAAAGCAAATTTTCACATCACACAATTATTTTTGTGCAATGTTCTTAGTTCGATGTACGGACGCCAGCACATCAACCTACAACAATCTGTCAGATTTCTTTAATAGATTTTCAACTTTATCGCTAAAGCATAAGGTTTAAAGTTGATTGGGAAAATTTGACAGTTTCGGGTAGCTTGATGTGCTGGCGTCTGTACACAATACGTAGTTGACGGCTATGAGATGTGTCATCCTTACACCCTGTATTTAGTTTAGAAATAGCACAGAAATCTCGATGTACACAGACTCAGCACATCAAGCTACCCGAAACTGTCAAATTTTCCCTATCAACTTTGAACCTCATGCTTTAGCGATAAAGTTGAAAATCTAATAAAGAAATATGACAAATTGTAATTTGAAGTAGCTTGATGTGCTGGCTGGCGTCTATACATGACGCCTAGTCTGCACCGGTACGAAGCAGAGGCGGGTCACGGGGCGCTAGTTGCATTATGAATTCGGAAACACTGTTATAGCCAATGATATATTGCTTATCGCTATATCTATTAAGGCGACCACATGACCTAAAGCGAAAGAAAGAAAGAGAAGCGCAATGATAAAACGCTGGTAATTTATTGCAAAATATGAAGCAATTATCTATTTACAAAAAATCTTAAAAGAAAAATTTGGACTAAAAAACAAAGTTTTTAGAGGTATCTTCATGATTTTTTCTATCGTATTAAATTAGTTGTATGTATTATGTTTTCAACACACTATCTACCTAGCATCCTGAAGAATATCATATATTTTTCTGATTTTGTTTACTGTAGTCGATCATATACTTTTATTGTTTCTAAAACTTGCGTTTTTTGCGTTTAGGTCCTGTAAGCCCCTTAAATCGATGTCTATTTTAAAACGTTCACCTACACGAAGCAGATGCTAAACAATCGTGTCATTAGTCACATACTAAACAATCATCAAGAGGGGCTTGTGGGTAAATAATAACAGCCCCACGGGTCGATTGAAGGTTATGCTATGCTTGGCAAGGTCTGTCCTTGATGGTTGACCATCCAAGACAAATCGAGACCCTTCCGTGTTTCGAAAAGCACGTTAAACCGTTGGTCACTCAGAAGCTCGAAAGTCTGACGACGAGTCTTACTAAGGGGTATCGTATTACCCGGTACCTGGGTTGTGGAGGTCAGATAGGCAGTCGATCCATGTATAGTACTGGTATTCAGCTGCATCCGGTTAAACTGGAAGCTGACCGCAACATATTTGGGAAAAGGCTAGGCAGCACCCTAATTGCGTAACATAACGCACTATCAATCACAATCTTAATCATTTTGAAAGATATTGCCAATCCATTGCTTCATATGTTCAGAAAATGTGTCTGCTCAACAATGTAAATGACGCAATGAATGTTGTTGAACTGTCAAAATTAAAACCATTGCTACTGTTAGCGTGCTACGCAATTACCCCGCTCATGAAGATCTATTTTTGAATGTTCCTATACATAAAGAAGATACTATACAATCATGTGTAGAGATAAATATAGTTGATACGTAATGTATGGTAGTTTTAATGGATAAACAAGATAAGTTTTCGTGACATTGACGTCGGTTTCAGGCATCGTGTTAATGAGCTTCCGTACTGAAGGACCGACGCGACATTATTAGGTCTCGAATAAAGGCTCCCGCAGAAACGCGCGACGCGGCGTTGCGGCGGCGCGACGGCGCGATTGTGATAGAACAATCTCCATGAAGTTTTCATAGAAATTGTTCTACTAGTCGTCGCGCCCGTCTGTGGGACCCTTAAAACTCATTATAATTATAAACCGAAAAACCTAGATAGACTCATATCGTAGCTTGCCATGATAGCAGGGCTGACTGCCAGGGTATTGGAAATTAACACTCACCTTGTTGATTTACCAATTCCATGGTGCGGACTCTTACTTATTCATATTCATGCATTTCATAACGTAAGTTCTTACAAAGGCTTCAAAGTTCAAGCTAAGGTACATTATGGACCCAATAAGGTACACCAATAGGGTGTATGAAAAGTTGGTCCTTAATGATATCGTCATATAATAATACCCTTTCTAACTCTTTAATATACGAGGGTCGAATTGCAGTCTACCCAGAGACTGAATAATATCAGTTTTATATCTACACATTTCGTTTGCTATCTGACCTCAACAGTCCAATTACTAAAAGATATCGAATATCTTGTTGCCAAATTATTGTGCCGCGTTGCAGACTCTAGTTATGTGATCAGCGTATCTAATCGACTTTTTATTAAAAACTCATGCTATGATTCTTCCTGTATCTTCAATGTACTACTACACAAATCTCATATGACCGTATTTGGAGAAATGCTTGAGGGCCATGTAACACCAGCCTATTATTGTCCCACAGCTGGGCATTGGCCTCTTGTCATACAGAGAAGGCGCGAGCATTGATCACCACGCTTGCTTCAGGCAGACCTCATGTGGTGCCAACTGCACAAAGAATTGGTGCAAGATTCACATTAAGGCGAAAGCGCCAGGGTAGCCCGCGAAATTCAATTTTTTTTAGGTTTTTTGGAATTTGCTGGTCAGTATTAAGTTGTAGGTTGATTAATATATGAATCGCGGCCGTAAGAAATATGTATTTACAGAATTATAATCATTAAAGTCATCAATACAACTCTCTAAGACCACGTAAGTCCAAAGAATAACTGTTTCATGAAATCATCATAATAATCATCATTTAATTATATACCTAATTACCTACCCTCAAACCCAATACATTTATTAGAATACAGAAAATACATGGTGGCCCTTATTTTGTTTTGACTAGTATACATTGTGGAATGCAATGAGTGATTGAGTATTGAGTATTTGCTGAGGGTGGGTTCGATTCCTGGGTCGGACAGTGTTATTTGGTTTTTCAGTAGGAATTTCTTAGTAATAGGCCAGAGTAAGTAAAGCCGTTGGTCTTGCGCCTGATCTCTCTCCGGTCGTGTCGGATTGCGACCCATCTGACTATGAGAGTAAAGGAACAGAGAGTGCACCTGTATCTCCTGCGTACCTGGCTAATCTCCGTGTAGATTGGCCACCGTGACCGAAATCAGTCAGGAGGCTATTATAAGTAGAGAATATTCAAACATACATAAAAAACCACGGGAAGAGAATATGACATACCTTTTTGATTTTAGAACTTGCAAGTAGAATCTACAAGCGCTCAATTTTACAATCCCTGTAGATTTATAAACGTTATTTACAAGAACTTGTAACAAGTTCCTTGTAAAGTGTAACTTGTGAACTTGTAGACTTGTAAGTTTTGATAAACAGGTCACAGGTACCCTTACGATGTTTACCTTCACCGCTGTCGGTCATGCCCAAAATAAACTCGGATAGTACCATAATTCTATTACATAGGTACATTCAACCTTCCAAATTATTACTTAGTTTTCGTGTTCTTTTTTACGTTTTATGTTTGCTCGGTTCCTAAGAGTCCTGGCGTGATGTTAAGCCTCAAGCCTTCCTCAAGCATTGGGGCTATCAAATGCAAAAATATTTTTTCAAAGCCGACTGGTTGTTCCAGAGATAAGCGCGTTCAAAAATATATATAAAAATGTAAACAAACTCTTCAGCTTTATTATTATAAGCAATTCAATTTTAAATCTTTTAACTCCAGTATCAGCCTGAAATCATCTCACAAGAAGATTCTCATACAAGGCTGGAACGGAAAAAATTCACCACTCCCTCAAATCACCGCTCCCTCAAGGCGGGTTGGTGATTTCACACAGAGTCAGTTTCCTCACAATATTTCCAATCACCGTAAATTAATGGATTCACTTAGGTCCTTCCGTGATTTAAAAGAACGTTTACGCCGTACGGCATTTCATTCAAATTTTCAAGTCCTTATTTTTCGAAATTAATGAACCGATTTTAATGAAACTTCATACGCATGCAGGATACAGAGGTCTAAAATGTTAGTAGATAATATTTACGAAATGTCTCATTTTAAAAAAGATAAATGGAAATCTCTGTTTTTATGGAAAATTTAAAATCGGTCTAATTTGGCTGCAACACAATTTTTCGAAAATGTTGCCATACGGCGTAAACGCTCTTAAAACATTCGTCCTTAACACCGCAGATGTCAGTTTCGGGTTTACTCACCCGTTGTTTTTGCTCAGTAACTCTGGAGGGTCATTGTAATTGACGCCACGAACGGTGCATCGCAACGCGACGTCCGCTTGCGTTCAGGGTCGTGACTTCGATACCCGCATTGGAAATAAGAGGCACAATGCGATGGAATTAAAATGGGAATGGCCTTAGCCGAGACCATCCATAATAAATAACTCTACTTACATAAAGCCAGGGTAATTCATTGTAAGCAAATTGACGACTAACTTAAATTGTCCGTTCATTCATATCACAGCTGTAATTTTTGACAGTTGTGTGGAATGGCTATAACACGACAAACTGACATAGGGCGTCCACTTGACTGTGAATTCTATAAAACGTAGCCTGAACTAAAACAGCGCAATATGGCATCACAAAATTCACGTATTATTATTGTTTCCGCTCTCATTTTCATGACCTGTCTCAGTACTGTCAATAATAAACATGTAGTTTTAAGGCTCCTGCAAACAGGCGCGGCGCGCGACGCGAATCGCGCGCGACACTAAGGCACCGCTCGTTGCGCGACTTGCGGTGCCTTTGTGTCGCGTGGGATTTTATCGCGTGTCGCGCCTGTTTGAAGGAGCCTTTAAGCCCTCCATATGTAGTTAGGAGCAGTGGTGGCCCAGTGGTATCGGCCCTGACGAGTGGTAGGTCGTAGGTTCGAACCCAGGCAGGCGCTTTACTTTTTGTATATATTAAATTCATCGCCACTGCTCTCAAACAGCGAAGGAAAACATCGTGAGGAAACCGGCATGTCCTAGATCCAGAAATTCGAAGACATGTGGCAACTACCCACCCGCACTTGGCCCGCGTGGTAGATTACAGCCTCTTACAGAGAGCAGGCCTGTGTCCCAGCAGTGGGAACATTATAGGCTGATCATGCTAGGCCCTCCACAACGTGGACTGATGACCTGGTGAAGGTTGCAGGAATCCGCCGGATACGGGAAGCTCAGAACCGGTCGTTGCGGCAAAGGCCATGTCCAGCAGTGGACGTCTTTTGATTGAGACACTGTAAACAGAACTCGAATGTATCTTAACCCTTAAATAAATTGGAATTGGTGGGAGCAATTAGTGGAGCCCGTAAAATTACATAATCATAACAATTTCCATCCCCGTTTAATTTCCCAGCTTCGCTTCTAAGTATTCCCTGTAAAAGTAGGCGTTACGTATTCGTACTTGACCTTTGGCGCTATGGTACAACCTACTCTATAATACCTACCCAGTAACTAGTGACGCACTACTGCTCGCGACGTTGCCAAAAACTTATAAGTACCGACTCGTATCGGAAGAGTTCGCTAGTTTGCTAACAAACCTGTCGCCTGTCATAAGTTTATATACAGGTTCTTGGTAAGGATATGCGGGGGCACCTTTGCCTGTATTGCTCAGGCCTCCACCAGTGTCGGACCCCCAGCCTGGGGAGCATGCGGGGCCCGCCAGCTAGGCGGGCATGCGCCGGGAGGGTTGTGGAAGTAAAGGCTGAGCCGGTTTCCCATGGCCTTCCCATCACGGCGATGTGGGAACACCGCTGAGTTTTAGTGGATATACTGTCGGTGTCATCCCAACAGGAGTCCCACATATCCACCCCGTCTTGTCCCCTAATGCTTAATGCATTTCTCAGCGATAAAAAAAAAGGTAAGGTTGAAAAGAGACTATGTGCTCACCAGTAACTGCAACCGTGGACACTCGTCGACGGCAGCCGTAGACGCGTCGACGGCTGCAGTCGACAACGGGCCGCTCGTGTATGTGTTGTGAGCACATACATATACGACAACTTTTGATGTTGAGCCGAGCGTTGAAACCCAACAGTGCGCTTTCATCTAGGCATTAATTTAGGTGTCTACTATTGTTAGTGAAAACGGGCATTACGTATAAGTCGCTTTAAGTACCGATAGTGACATCCGATTATAATGAAAACTGACTGAAATGTAGATTAGATTTCGCGCGGCCCTGGATTTTGCTGGGCTAAAATCTTGCTCATACATGTGACTAAAAAATGTATTATTATATTTGCGTATTACCCAGTACTCACATGTATGTTGAAAGTCAGATAGGCAGTCGCTCCATGTGAAATACTGGTATTCAGCTGCATCCGGTTAGACTGGAAGCAGACCCCAGCATATTTGGGAAAAGGCTAGGCAGATTATTACATGTGACTAAAAATATATAGTTCGAATTCAGAGGACTGACTGCGTTAACATGTTTACCGAGAATTGAGAACCATCTGATTCTGCGTACCTACGTGATCAAAAAGTCAGGCGAAAAAATGTCAATAACTTTGAAAAGGCTTGCCTGATGTATATTCCTATGTTTTTTTTCCAAATTAATCTATCTGACATCTGTGATTCTGATTAATCAGCACTGTGTCGATTACATAATTAATAATGTTATACACGAATCGATAGTGTTTCTCGTTTGTTAAACTGATTTTAACGTAATGAATGTTTACGACCTTTAATTAAATTGGTTCAGTCTCGCTCTGCCAGGCTTAGCCAGATAACGGAGCAATTTTGTTTCAAATATTAATTTCTGTGTTAAATATTAATTAACTTCCACGTAAAGATGTAAGGCAAAACATTTAAAATGTATAAGTATTGTAATTACGCCTTGGGGAGGTTGTGGAGGAATTAGGCTTGTTTCACACGTACCACAACCATAAGACGTGGGCGGACGCTAATTTGTATGAAAATTAATAGGTAGTTAAATTCACACGGACCACACTTTGCCGTCATTATCGACCGCGTGTGTGATACCGACCACATCGCAACCACAACGCAACCACCAGCGACACCTCGAACAAGCGGCCGCAACATAAACACATTTTTATGTACAACGCAACCGCAAGAAGCTGCAGCGACACTATTCGTAACCACAGCTTGACCACATTTTGTTGCTGCGATGTGGTGTGGCTGTGGCGTGTGCATGGACCCTTACCAAGCTTAGCTGTTATTATTATTATTAAAGTATACTTCGTGATGACTGGCAATTTGTCTTTTTTTGGCTATAACATTTTGAAGGCGAATTTACTGAATTATCCGATAACTCGCATATGCAGGATACAGTGCAGGTTTCAGTTCATTTCGCTTGAAAAGGGTCTCGAAGTATCGAACTTAATTCTTACATGTGACATTATGCATTTCTGTGAACCAAACAGAATTATTTAAAGTCAAATAGAGATGGCTAACAAGACTATAACGGCACAATTCAAGGGAAAAAAGGCGTGTACGTACACATTACACAAATAAATTAAATTGAATTGTCTGTTTGAAATGTCAAAATAACATCTTTTTACTAAATGCGTATGTAAGTATTTAAGGTTACCTATTTTTAACATTTTTGTCTGTCTGTTTGTTCTGGCTAATCTCCGAAACGGCTGAACCCATTTTGACGAGGCTTTTATTGGCAGATAGCTGATTTTATAAGGATTAACTTACTTACTACTTATTTTAGAAAAATAATTAGGGTTCCGCGCAAAAAATTAAAACCCATGAAATCCAATTTGTTTTGGCACAGCTAGTATTAAATAAAATAATCCAATGTTCAAGCAAATAGGTACGTTTTGATAACATGCGATTGTGACGAACTGCGAACGCCCCTTGCATTCGCTCAATGATAACTGTCAATGGCGCTGTTGTATTTGTATGTCATGTACCTACATGTACTTACATATTTTATAACGGTATGTATATCAAGTAAGTACAGACAAATGCCCGTTTTCTATTTTCAACTTTCTGCGCTGCCGCCGTGCCATGCCGATTTTACAAACGTCAGATATCTTTTACCAGTAATAAAATTGAAGTTTATCAGTTTTTGATAAAAGCATATTCACACACATATCAAGGTCGGTGTCCAAGCAGAAAAAATATTGTTTGCTAACATTAAGTATGAAATTGCTCACACAATTTTGCACTTGAGTTCATATTCTTTAATCTAGAGGTCTCCATAGCAAGTTGGTTTCCAAAAAAGTTACCCATATACAGGGTTATTGGTAAAACACTAACAACCTTCTTCTAGGACTGTATTTACTAACATTATTTACCAAGAACAAACCTGCAAGATTTCGTTGTTCTATTCTAACCCCTCCGCTGCATGTTGTACTAGACGCGGCAGTTTATCTAACTAGCGCTTTCTTGTGCTTCGCGTAGAGTTCGTAATATTTAGAGCGTCTGATTGAAATATTATTATTTTTGTATCAAAGTCTGATGAATTATTAAAACTCACTGAACAAAAGTTGTTGTTTATGATGATAGTAATTATAGTCCTGAGAGGTTGTTAGTGTTTTACCAATAACCCTGTATATTAATAGACAAGCAAATAAATACACAAAGAGTCAAGGCTCCTGCAAAAAGGCGCGACGCGCGACGCGAATCGCGCGCGACACAAGGGCACCGCTCGTTGCGCGACTTGCGGTGCCTTTGTGTCGCCTGTCGCGTCGCGCCTGTGTATACGAGCCTTCATTCGTTTAATAGCTAAGCAAAGTTTGGTCAATCCATACTAATACATATTATAAATGCGAAAGTGGGACTGTCTGTCTGTTACCTCTCATCAGTATCACGCTTAAACCGCTGAATCGATTTAGATGAGATATAGGGATAGGTTGAGTCCCGGGAAAGGACATAAGGTAGTTTTTATCCCGATATACCCACGGGATTGAAATCTGCGGGTGACACCGCGGGGCGCTACTAGGCCCATATATTAAGGGGCATATATAACTGGCGGAATGTGCGTGCACTAATTAGATTAGATAGGTTCCGCTGCCCATCCCAGTCGAGGGAAACTGTCGGGAATCGTGATGTTCGTGATGTTATGTCAGTTATGAAGTTAACTCGGTACTCTTAAATAAATCATTGATTACACACAGCGTGTGTGGGTGGACACAATTCCTTGAATTGTTTATAAAAAATATGTTATATAGTTAATATAACAAACTGTCGTTTATCATAATTCCTGCATGTTTAACAAAACAATACTACTATTGTTTTGTTAAACATGCAGGAATTACGATAAACGACAGTTTACAATTGCTACAGTTTTTTCCCAGTAATACAAACCTACGTTCGTATTACTGGGAAATTATAACATTTTCTAAGCGTTTCAACGTTTTTTTATCCAGAATAACTAAACTATTAACTCAACCTACTAGCGTCTGTCTGATATACAGTGGCATAGAGGGACTTCGATGCGCAACATGTTACCATGGTTTCAATACATGATTCTGGGCCGATAAAATTTTCAACGCTGGGGAGCGTTAAAAATTTTGGTCGGTTATAGGAAAAAAAATGCTGTTTCATACAAAAAAAATCACACGTGATAGAAGTCAAACCTTCAAAAACACTGTATAATGCTTCCTATCTCATTTTCTCCCACGTTAAATCTTATGAATTTACATGTCTCTTTTTACTGTCGCTTTTTCGTTTCATAAACTTTCAAATCACAACGATGCTAAAGAAGTTTTCACTTCAAAAAATCAACATGTAAGTACACTGAATCCTCCTTGGATTGTGCGCTGATGTCCGTGTCACCCTGTATTTTAACAAACGGCAATCTGTAAGCCAAGTGCTTTATCAACCTCCTGCTGCCATCCCAATTTATTTGACGTCTACGCAGCATGTCTTGTTCTCTCATAATTCGCGTATAGTCACCGCCTCAGTGAGGCGTGCCACACACTTTGTTTAGTCCGGCACATTCGATTCGGGATTTGTTGCAATACAAAACCGAGGTAAATCGGTACCACCTGATTGAAAGCCAAATATGTTTATATTCGGCTTTCATTCAGCTGGTACCGATTGGCAAACTCAGTTCGCCGTCTACCCTCGCTGGCACAATTAGAACAAAACAAGCACTTTTTCCTGGACATACATCTATAAATATTCGGTTTTGTGGCCAGGCTGTGCCGAATGATGCCGGCCGGACAAGTGTCTGTGTAGTGCCCCTGACTTCTATACCTAAGGAATGTCGTCCACTGCAAGCAATCGCAGACGTGCCACCTACTGTGTTATCGGTCACGTTCGAGACATATGTACTTGATAAATACTTGTAATCTTTTATAAATAGTTACCAGAACTCTGAAGGCGACGTGATTTTAATTGAAAGTAGGTTTTATTATAAAACTATTAGGCTACCATCAATTAGTTTACAGCCGTAAACGCCACCTAGGATTTCGGTCAGATCAGACGGATTTGAAGGTAGAATAGAATAGACCATCTATGATAGCCTTATCTTTTGGTCTGTTGCCGCTCCCAGATTTACATAATCTGGGAGCGGCAACAGACCAAAAGATAATATACAGGGCTTTTTATAGAGTTCCGTACCTCAATAGGAAGAAACGGAACCCTTTTGGATAATTTTGTTGTTTGTCTGACCCTTTTTTTCCTGCATTTCATTTTCTTAGCTAGGTAGGTTTTGTCATTTGCATTTATCCAATTAGCTTCTGAGCTGCCCACGAATCACCTCAAATGATTCATAAGTATATCACGTAAATGAGGGGATCAAACAGTATGTAACAATGTCATTCATTGTTCGTTAAACCACTATAATATAATGAATCCAGGAAAATCCAAATTAAACAAGATAAAGCAAACATGTCTAATCCCAAACAAACTAAAGAGTAAAGAAATAAAAGTGTCAAATAACAGTATTCCGCACACTCACGGCGATATTGTGTTCGATTCTGTGAAAAAGTAGTGAGAAGTAAACATGTCAGCGACATTGGTGCGCGGTGATTCAGGTAGATGACTCATTGCGGCTCTAAGTAACGTACTTTATATGTGTGTCGTACTGCAGTGGAAGTACAGAAAGTACAGGCCATACAAAATATGTATGATGGACAAGATCGTGCACAGAAACCAATCGAAAATGGAATTTCTCAACCGCAACCGTCAGAACTCCGAATACATGAATGAGATGACGATTTGGTAGTCATACGTCGACATTGTGCTCCTTGAACCAACGGTTTGCCTGGTGTCCGTGAGACATGGGTCCCCATTTAGGCACTGCTTCTTTCCAGCTACATCGTCAATTTCCACATTAAAGCGCAGTGTCACTACCACCTTTGAAGCTTCTACCAGTTTATCATCCATTGGCTAAGGTACCTTTAATGTGGACTTGGATCATAGTCAATAGCTTTAGCTACCTTAAATATCGATCGGGGTATCTTCTAACTCTTAAAATTGTGCAGTCCCAGTTGCCAGTCGTTGGCAACTGGAACTGCAGAAAGAAGACTAAAGTGCCTGTAATTGGTTTATTTGAAATACATGCTTTAAGTTTGAGTTTGACTTACTGGGACACACTATACGAATTTTGTATGGGTTGCATATTAAAGCGTATTTTATTCTTTATGAATTGTTCATTCAAGTGAAATGGAGTGAGACTTTTGTATGTAAATCCTAGTGGTGCGCAAACTGTGTCAAAGTAAACGCGGCCGCACATGTGTGGTGTTAAGTAGCTGAACTGTGTTGTACGCCAGATAGCAAGCGTTACTGACTTGCTGCCATGTCGTGCTGTTACATAGCATACGGATAATGTTTCAACGGAATGCAGGTAATCATTGTGACTGCCTCGTTGGTTTAGTGGTTGCAAGCGTTACTGCTGAGCACGAGGTCTTGGGTCCGATTCCCGGGTCGGGCAGAGTTATTGCGTATTTGGGTCTGGAATTTCTCTTGTGCCCGGTTGATGGCGATAGGCTCACCCCCTATCAAATGGGATTTAACCATAACTGGCGTAAAGGCTCCTTCAAACAGGCGCGACACGACACGCGACACAAAGGCACCGCAAATCGCGGTCGCGCAACGAGCGGTGCCTTTGTGTCGCGCGCGATTATAGCGCGTGTCGCTTCTGTTTGTAGGAGCCTTAATGTGGGTACTGTAGTAGGTACACATCTTCCTGATGTTATGTTATGTTAGTGTAGTTATGTATGTACTGATGTTATGTTAGTAGCTATTAGTACCATTATAATAGGGGCGGGATTTCTGCAGTGCCTTGAGTGCATTTACAAAGAAATCTGTCGTTTGCAGCGCTAATAACATTCGGTGTTGCGAACTTGCAACCCACAGCATAGAAAGCCGAGTGGTCCACTTCGCCGTAACGCTGTAAAGTGTGGAGCTAGTCACCAATTCTCTAGCTGCAAGAATCGTGCAATTTGGTATCGGCACCCTAATTACATTTTCAATCACAATATGAATCATAAGCTTCTGCCCGCGACTTCGTCCGCGTGAAATTTCTTGTTACTCCGACCCACCCCGTCGCATCGCATCGCCTGCCCGCGCCATTACTTCGTTTTTGCTTAGCGTTCTTTCTGACTTTTTTTCTTTTTGCTCGGCTCCTAAAGGTCATAGCGTGATGTTAAATATCCAATATAATTTATAGCCTATAGCCTTCCTCAAGAATTGGGCTATCAAATGCAAAAAGAATTTTTCAAATCCGACTGGTAGTTCCAGAGATTAGCGCGTTCAACCAACCAAACAAACAAACTATTCAGCTTTATAATATTAGTATAGATTTCGAAGGATATTGCTAGTCCATTGCTTCATATGTTTGAAAAACTTGTCTGCTCAACAACGTAAATAACGCAATGAATGTTGTTGAACTGTCACAATGAAACCCATTGATACAGTTAGTGTGTTACGCAATCACTCCGCGGACAAGCAGTTTCCTTTTCGTAGATAGATCTCACAGTACTTTTAGTTATACAATTATCTCCACAACTACTAGGTATTTCGCTTTACATCCTGAATTCTAATCGTTTGCGGTTTCCGTTTCCTAGAACGCGGTAGTTCCCCGCTGGCCACTAGTCTATGATGTCTAGCGGGGAACCAGATCGTACCCAATGGTTCAAACTTCAAAATACAAACTAAAAAAAGCTTGTGTAGGTACCTACCTATTATATACCTGATAAAGGCTCGTGCACACAGGCGCGACGCGACACAAAGGCACCGCAAGTCGCGCAACGAGCGGTGCCTTTGTGTCGCGTCGCGCCTGTGTGTACGAACCTTAATTTTGGAAAAATGTTTTCAAGTACTACGTGGCGATGTTTAACATAATATGACATTCACACCAAAGTCGAATGATAGGAGAATCCCAAAATAATCAGTGGCTGCAGTGTTTTCATTGGCTTGAAATACTAGCTAAGTACTTAGTTTAAAGGAAAACATCGAAAGCATGGGCTATCAATGAACATCGTATATACGAGTATACTTACTAGAAATAATGACAAATCAATCTGTAAAAAACATTTCTGGTTATGAGTCACAAACTCACAACATAACGAGGAAAAATGAAATAACATGGGCACAATCACTAATATCACAGCATCAGCCACGCGGCCGGTGACTGCGCATGCGCAGTGTTCTAGATAAAAACAAAAAAAAAAAAACTATCGCTTTGTTTAAAAACTAGGCTATCTGACTTACGAAAGGTTTACAACAACAATTGCCTTGACTGAGTCGTTAGTCTAGCGGTTGCAAATGCTACTGCTGTCCTAGGTTCGATTGGCAGGTGGGACAAAATGTTTTTGGGTTTTTCGAAATTTCTCAATGGCAGCCCTGCATTTGTGCCCCTATTAACAATCCGCCCCCTATTCCATGGGACTTAAGCATAACTGGCGAAATGCAGGTGTTCTATAAACCTTTGTCTAACTCTTTGGGCTATACAGGCGTAATGATATGTTATGTTACACATGCCGCTTCAATTTTCGGGGACAAAAGCAGTCGATATCGGCCTTGACTTGCCTACGTGAGCAGGCGATAGAAATAATTATAAAGACGAGGCTTAGAAGCCCCATAGGCGTCGGCTCAGTGCATTGCTGGGTTCGACGAATTTCTGATCGCAGTTATTGAATGAGTGAATTCGTTGGAGGACGCTTCTGTTTATCCACATGACGTCGTCTCGATGCACGGTTCCTATAAACAAAAACGAATCGTTTTCCTAACTAATGCGGAATGGTAGAGGTGGATACAGGCATTGCGAGGCATGCGCAGTGCACGGCGCTCATCGCATAAAGGCTCCTTCAAACAGGCGCGACACGCGATAAAGTGAGAAAGCATACTACACGATCCAAGATTTCTTGAATTATTGATTGAATTGTTGACTACGTATTAATTTGACTGTATATTGATATTTTGACATTTATAATAACTAAATTTGACATGTAAAATAATTTTAAATGGAACGCCACTACGTAATTATTGTATGCCTATTAGGCAGGACATATTGGAACTTTAATTTATTTTTTAGACCTGTAACTAACATATGCCCACAATAAAATATTTTGAATTTGAAAATTTGAATTTGAATTTGAAATAAAATCGGGCGTCGCGCCTGTTTGTGGAGCCTTAATTCGTAATGTGTGAACGTTCATATTCGTGGTGAGGCACGTAGAAGCACATGCCTCACCACGAATATGACCGTCCACACATTGCGAATCATTTTTAGCCTTAGCAGTTTTTATTGCCAAACTGCGCATCTAAATAGATTTGTAAGCTAATTTTACATGCGGTAGCTACCTACTTTCATATGGGAGGGTAGACTACGCAAAACTGTGGTTTTTGCGTTTTTGCTAATTTATATGTCATGGTTTCATTTTTAAATCTTTTACCTATTGTGGTATAGTAATTTTATTTAAGGTGCATCGTCTTCACACATGCAAAATATTGTAAAACATTTTAAAAGAGTAACGGTGGAGTTTCTTGCCCATTCTTCTCCATACGAAAACTACCTTTTGGAATGGGCGACTAGAATCAATTCTATATTGTTGTTATTTTTGACGTTCAAATGTGCCTTATGTGCCTATTTGAAATAAATGTTTTTCTTTGACTTTTTCGGCAAAGATACAAGGGTCTTAATTTTTACCAATAACGGTCTGAAAATTAAAATGTAACTGTGTTCTCATATATTTTGGCTTGCTTGTTAAAACTTAGGACCGTGTAGATTATAAAAGCTTATCTTCTATTACATATCTTGCGATTGGTGTTGTATAGTCAGGGATATTAATTGTTTACCAAATTGACTACCACCTCAATTTTTGTTATTTTTTTTTGTTATAAGTACCTACCGTATATACTGTCATTTGCATTTAGTAAAACCGGCCAAGTGAGAGTCGGACTCGCACACGAAGGGTTCCGTACCACAAGGCATAAAACACCCCAAAAAAGAAATGTTTCTTTTATACCCCTTAAAATTTTAACATTATTGTATTTTTATTATTTGTTGTTATAGCGGCAACAGAAATACATCATCTATGAAAATTTCAACTGTCTTGCTGTCACGGCTCATGAGATACAGCCTGGTGACTGACAGACAGACGGACAGTGGAGTCTTAGTAATAGGGTCCCGTTTTTACCCTTTGGGTTCGGAACCCTAAAAACATTTATTTTGACATTACAAACAGACACTTCAATTTTATTTATTTGTATAGATTGCATGTGGAATCTAGCGTGCTTTATTTAGCATTACGCAAGTTGTCAAAACAACTCAGAATCGTGAAAGTGAGTTACAACGTCAAAAGTAACAGAAACAAAACAAAAGATGAACGTCGTGGTTTCGTAACGATCACAAAGTGCATCACTTGGGTGAAATAACTTCGACGTGCAATAAATTAGATTACATAAATGAAGGTTTTTGCGTTAAAGTAATCTGTGGCTAAACTTGGTTACTGTAGGATTTTAACATACAGTTTAATTTAAGTATTGAAGGCGGAAACGCTTCAGTTATTTTTAGTTTTGTATTGATTTGAACGGATCTGTTATTGATTTAGTCATACATAGGTGAGGCTATTCTTAGATACGAGAACGTCAACAGGGAAGTTAGGTTGGTAAGACGATTGCAGACAAAAATCCGACTTTCTCGTAAAAGTAACCCAAGGGGATCGAACCCAACATCTCGTGTTCAGCAGTGGCGCTTCTCACCATTAGACCAAAGAAGCAAAGGCTAGTTTAGTTACATCTATACAAAATTTGAAGTGTCTGTTTGTAATGGCAAAATAACAGCGTTTTTACTATACGTATATGCATAAACGGTACTGAATAACAAAACCAAAAAAAAAAATGTCTGTTCGTTCCAGCTAATCTCCTAAACGGCTGGACCGATTTTGACAGGACTGTCACTGGCAGATAGATAGCTGATGTTATAAGGCGTAGTAACTCGGGCTACTTTTATTTTGAAAATACATTTTTCTTACGCGCAAAAAAATTAAAGCCTATCTACAATTCGTTTTCCGACATACACTCGAACGAAGTCGCGGGCACAGCTAGGTTTTGATAAAAGACTCCGTGTATAGAAAGCGAATAAATAAGACTTAACAAGTAGGTCATTTATAATAACAGATATTGTCAATACAATAAAGGTTTGTCATGAGCGATCGGCTCTGTTGTCAGAGGTCACAACCCTATCAAACAATACTTTATGTATCTGCCGTGCAGTCGATGAGGTCGGCCGCACGCGAAGGTCAGGTCTGATACCAGTTCTGATGCACGATGCATATCGAAAGAGTGTTGTGTTTTAACATCATTATTTTTCGTTAAACATACATAGACTCACGCCTTTTGCCCATGGGGGTAGGTAGAAACTACAGAATGCCACCTTCTTCGAGTTGCTGGCACGACAGTTATTTTTGTTGGCCCATAACTTCGCCACTTCCACGGCGTTATTGTTACCCTCCATCTTCTTGCAGGGTGTAACCTTCCGTGATCCGCTTGGAAGTCCCTGAACCACCGCCGAACCCAAGTGGGAAGGTGGAAGTCGACACTCGTAATGCTACCTGGACGGGTTACGGCAGCAGGGTGCGGGTGGCACTTGCATTTGTAGGGTGACTGTTATTGATGGTGATTTTAGGCTTTTTTTTTCTCTCTGGAATACGTTTTTATTTGCTGGGATATTTGGGATGTGGAGCTGTGTCACAATTACAAATCATGCTCCACCTCGTGTCCTGCCCTCTGTATCAAAACATGCAGCCAGAGTGACCTCTGCGCTGCCTACTGCTACGATCCTTACATACTCCCTTGGCTGCGTTTACTTTCATACTTTTATCGTTAAATAC
The DNA here is from genome assembly GCA_963855955.1 of Luperina nickerlii. NCBI lineage: Eukaryota > Metazoa > Arthropoda > Insecta > Lepidoptera > Noctuidae > Luperina > Luperina nickerlii. The sequence continues at coordinate 23,345,766 of OY979667.1, forward strand.
TTAAGCCAATTTACAGGCGTTTTGTTCTTATATTTCTTCTATTACGATAAAGTCGCCACCATATCGTTAAAACTGTGTTAATTACCTTTTGTGCTTACATAACCCTCTTTTTGTGCTTCCCCGCAGTCAGGTAAACTTAACATTCAACGTTCTTCAATACTTAATGTGTAAAATAATAATGCAACAATGTTTATGTTGCTGATTTTATATTCTATTGCGAAATACTGAAGTATGAATCATGCTCAGAGTTGTCTGTATATTTAATAACTTGCATTATTATTATTACAGTGTTGTTAAATAATAGAGCAGATTTTAATTTTAACAAAAGTATAATGTAGAAAGAAGAATAGAATTCATTGCAATTCCTGTGTCATTATCGAGCTTACGAGAATACTAACAGAGCCCAAAATAATCCCCTAATAAAATTTTACCGTATAGTGCAATAAAAATGACTGAATCGATTATTATGAAGTGTTGTTAAGAAAAAACTTAGACAAAGACAAATTAGGTCGATAAACTTTGCTATATTAAACTCCGATAACTCTGAAAACTCTTTTTCAACCTATTTCCACAGCTGCATCCATCGTCACATCCAATATCATCTGTCTAGCATTTTATCTTTAGGGTCGGCTTCAAGTCCGGTTGCAGCTGAATATCAGTATTTTACCTAGAGCTACTGCCTGTCTGATTGATACCTTTTCATCCCTTACGGCTGAACGGATTTCGGTGTAATATGGTTAGGACATATTAAACAATCTACATGGTCCTCGCACGATCTGACCAAGATTATATCTGGACATCAAAAGAGACTGACCTCTGAATTTGTTTCGGCCTTTCTTCTCAGAGTAGTCAGATAGAAAACACCGACCACATCTAGTTTAAAAAATATGATTGATAGGAAAAGTGTTTGTACAAACCTACTTACACAAATAAAACCATTTATCTTTTATCCTTGCAGTACGTTCCCGTTGGATGAAACAACTGACCTCTAAAAAAAAGCTAGTATTTTCTATAAAAGCCTCCTTTGTTCACAGCAACATCTCTCTGGTACGTCCTGCTCAACGTGCCCGCCAACGCGACAGTTGTCGGCGGTAACTGCACTGCCGCCGACCAATGGATCAAGGTCAGCTGGCTGAGCAGCAACACCTCCATCCTGGCCAACAACATGACGCTGGTGTACCACAAGAATGAGACCACAAAGAACTATGGACTTAAGAGCCTGAATATTTCGCTTTCACCTGAGAACTTCGTCAATAGTTGTGAGTATATGTTTTAGCATATAACTTTTCTATGTAGGTATAAGGTCCCCTTAATTATCAAAATACATGAGTAATTACCTGAGTTGACCTCCAGATCAGGGCTGTCCAAACCCCATACGATACCGGGCAACCTACTTTAATTTTTTTTCGGAATTAACATTAACTTTTCACTTCCATTAAAATGGCAAAGGTGTGCATCAACCATAATAGCCAAAAAACATCAATTCCCCAACTTTTCATAGGTTACCTATTATATTAGAGATGTATCAAAAAAAAACTTAATTCGCCATTTAGGTGCTCAGATCTCCCAAAGTTACAAGTCAAATTAACGCGGTCCTACCAAAGCAAATACAGCCTTGTGGCCATTTAATAGTTGTGTCTAAAATAGATAGTGTAGCAAGTTATACAACCGATAAATGTTGACATCGGTTCATAAACTGTTACTTTAAGGCTTAAACCTTACACTGCACATTGCGCGACTTGCGGTGCCTTTGTGTCGCGCGCGATTTTATCGCGTGTCGCGCCTGTTTGCAGGAGCCTTTAATCATTTTGCGTTTAAATTACCCACTTGTTGACCCCAATTGAACTTCGATCTTGACGTTATCTTTATCTTCATTTACTAATAATAAAATTATGTAAGTACGCAGAAGTTCGTAAAGTATAGGATAAGATAAATACGCACTCATTAAGTTAAAGAAATTGTCAAACATTACATCAAATAAGAAAGATAAATAGAGAAATCTTAATACAAACAAACCAGGCTAAATAAAACTTACAGTTGTTTAGAAGACGGTCATATCGCTATCATCATTGCGATGATAACCTGAATTCTTTTGGGGAAGTCCCGGAACATGCATACGCATGCGCGTACACGTCAATCAACAGCCTATCGCAGTCCATAGACTGCGCTACAACACCCTGTCCCCCGCCTTCCGCATCCAGTGTGTCCCACCAGCCACCTTCTTTAGGTCGTCCGGCCATCTAGCTGGGGTCGTCCCACACTACGCTTGCCGATACGCGGTCTCCACTCCAGGACTCGTCTGCTCCACCGGCCATCGGTCCTTCGACAGACATGGCCAGCCCACTGCAGTTTGCTTACTCTGCAAGCTACGTGCGCGTATACGTGTTGTCCGTCAATTACTTCTTCTAAATCTCATTATGTTAAACAAGCATAAGAATACAAAATTATGCTTAAGCAATATTTTGTATTCTTATGCTTGTTTTACCCGGTTGACCGGCCTTTAGAAGTAGTACATATTATGATGAGGAACAGGTTAGAAAGTTCAATTTTTTTTTCTATGGAGGATTCCATCCTCAGACCAGACGGGTGTGTCTAGTGCGCAACTGTCCGACGGTTGTCGTCGGGTTTCCGAATTATATAAATCGCACGATAACTGAAGGGCAATTCCCCTGTTTTTAAGAACATTCGCATTCAAATATGTCACAACTACCTTTAGCTTTGATATTTTTTCGTAAAATTTCTGACATTGATTACTGCCGAGATTATATTATTGCGCCTAGATTTTGAACGTTTTATCACGGGAATTGGTCTTCTGATATCACTATGTAGGATACGTCAGTGTAGTTCGTATGTATCGTCACAGATCTAATAAAACGTAATCTTAATTCTCATACAGACCATCAAAATTTAACTTCTTCATTCCAGCATCCAAGGACCCGATGGAGCTGTACCACGGCGCGGAATGGCAGACTCCCCTCGCCACCTCATACCGCTGCAAGACCGCCACACTGCTGAACATGACGTCAGAGTCTGCTAGCGCTGTGGCCGTATTCACTCTGTCCAGGCTGCAGGAGGAGGCCTACCGCACTACGAATGGTAGCGGATTCAGTGCTGGTGAGCAAACTTCATTTTCTACCTAATAAAATGTTTCAGAGCTGTGTGAGCTGTTTGCGTGTTAGCCAGCTCGCACATGCAGACTATGTTTCCGAGTGTTTTTAATAAGACAATTAAAAAAAATATATCAGAAACAGATAATAAATTCGAAATATTTTATTTCACATTTAAACCTAGGTATAGTCAGGGAAGTTGATTGTTTATCAAATTGCCTAACAACTTAAATTGTCCGTATATTCAAATCACAACTGTCATTCCTTGACAGTTGTCATACATGGCATCACGACAAATTGGCGTAGTCTATCTATTTGATAGACAATTAATTTCCCTTACCGTACATGGGCCATTATTAAACGTCAGAAGTTACGTACCTACATGGTTCGAATTGTTCGTTTCCCATGGAGAAGAACCGGCAAGACATTCCATGGTTACTCTTTTAAAAATAATAAATAAGCCCTAGGCCTTGAAAGTAAACAAATACGGTTGGTTGTGTATAAAAAAACATCGATAGCTGCGCACACGCTGCCAGACGCTTGATAAGGACCTGATAACGCGTACTGAACGTACTGATAGCATCGAAAATGTGGTTATAATGACTGCTGTTCTGTTTTTTATTACGATGTGATTTGGTATTGTAATATTTTTTTAAATGGCTATTTTTTAATATTTTTATAAATGGAGGACGTGATACATTTTAAACTTATTGTCAAATTGAAATAAATATCCTGTTCCTTTTTATGATGAGTCGGCGAAGTGATTAACAGCATGAATTGTATTGTTAAAATATTGCCGTGTTAAGAGACATGTTGCAATTAGCGGAATGGGATCCCACGATGACTTTCTCCGACCACAGCATTTTGAGTTATTTTTAACTTTGTCTTAGTAGGGTTTCAGAATTAAAAATCAATAGTACATTATGATATAAGTGCGGTAAGTTGAAAATTACAGCCGAGGCGATATTGCTTGCCCGAGCCGTAGGCGAGGGCTAAAAGAAAGCAGAGGCTGTAATTTTCAAAGCGCACGTATGTCATACGACGTTTTATAACATATTTGCGAGGAAATAAATAAAACTCGGACTGAACTTGCATATTTGCTTGTTTTCCATATGATGAAATTTTGATACGCTTGTAAGTATCTATCGGTCGATTTTTCGGGCGAGGCTTAGAGTAGCTTTTTTCGCTGCCTCTGAGACTTCTGGCGGTGTGGAATTAATAAATTCATCATTACTTGACGACATTTTCAAATAAAAAACAGTACAGCGAAAAGAAAAACCGCGCGGAATAATTTTTACTTCTTAACAGATAAGCGATGCGCGCGCGTTCGCGCTTTTTTTTTTCAGGCATAGGCACAAAACAGCCAGTATTATTAATAAAGTAAATTAATATTTTTGTTTTTGTTACAGATATTAATGGTTGTAATTTATTGTCAAAATTAATTAAATTAAAGAATTAAATGTTTATTTATTATATTTTATCTCCCAAAGTTAATTTTATTCATAAAATGTTGACATCTTTTCTGAAATAAAAACTCTTTGCTAAGATTTAAAAAAGTACCGTTCGTTTTGACGGAGCATCTTGATAAACCGTGCGATTTACTTTACATTACCGCACACACAAGTGCGTAATGAGATACATTACGATATTGAAATTGGTGAAATAAGAGACCCTTTACGAGCAAATATGTTATAAAAGTCATTTATTTAGACTAGGCTGAAATCCTCTCAACTGTGGGAAAATCAAAATTTGTTTTATAACAATAGAAAAAGTAAATGTGTCTCATTACTTCATTAGTAACAATTGAGCTCATAAGACAGTTCCCTAAAACATAAGACAGTTCCCTAAAACATAAGACAGTTCCCTAAAACATAAGACAGTTCCCTAAAACGCCGCCCATCACCACTGCCTAGTGCTTTATGTGGGAAGACGTGACGCGACAAACTCCCCAGCAGCACTGCTGTCTGTTCAGGTAGAAAAACTTGATTCTGAGACTTAACAATTGGTTTTAATTGTTAACCGATATTATTGTTCTCTGGCTAGATTTTCATCGGTCAAAAATTCATGTTAGTAGTCAGAGTACGCCTAGATGGATTCCCTCGATTATCTTCCTGTATCGTTAGTGTGTTCACAAACACAAGTTTCACACACAGCCGGACCCAGATTACAGCCATGTTATGCGGACGCTAAACCCTGATAAGCTAACAGACATATTTTAATCGTACTATGTGACGTCATAAACGAAATTCAACTTAATTGTGTTCAGCATATGGCTGAAAGTCCTATAACGAAGTAATATCACGCGTATTTCAATGCAATTTTTATTTCTGACAGAAATGAACTGTATAATGTACTCTAGTATGCCCTTTGAACTAGACTTTTGATTGCTTTACCGCATCTCTGAACACCTGCGCAAGCATTTCTTTTAAATGATCGAATACCTATACAGAGTACAGGAACGTTTGTTTTATTAACAATATCTTTTTTTTAATACAAAAAAATGTAATGAAATTCATGTGGTAGTATGTCAAACTGCAGTCAAGCAAGCTGATTATAACATAATATTTAGTTTTAAATGGTAACTCTCAAGTTTTCGGCGATAAACCACACCAAACCATCGTTGCTATCTTTCGTCATCTACATATATACATTATTACACACACACACACACTCACATATTGTTTTTATCTGAGGAACTAAAAAAAAAATGTATATTGCTGTGGAAGAGCGGAGTCTCCTAATACAGGCATTACTTGTTTAACAGGAGGCTCCAATCACCAATTAATGTAAAACTTTTTGGTTCAGAAATAAATTTGATTTGATTATTATAAATTAGTCTCGCTTTTCGTGTCTGCCCTGTGTGATGTGACCCCGGTTAAAAAAGCGGTTTCACCATCACTTACAGAATTTATTCAAGTTGTAAAAACCGTTCGAAGTAGAGGCTAGTAATTTACATAATTGGCTCTCTGTCGTATCAAAATGTGTGGTATTATTACTGTGCTAATGCTATTTGTCGTGTTCCAGCTCGCGAGTGCGGCGGCGGCGACGTGCCGGACGCGGTGCCCATCGCCGTGGGCTGCGCGCTGGGCGGGCTGGTGGTCGTGGTGCTGGTGGCCTACCTCGTTGGCCGCAGGCGCTCCGCCGCCAGGGGGTACCTCTCCATGTAAACTATACGTGTAAGTGTATTTTTGATGACCTAAACGCGCTATTAAATAAATTAAAAGTCCTCGTCGTATTTCGGCCAATGTCAACGGAGTCTAGCCTTCAGCGCGAGAGATATTATAGTGCAGGCGTGTGCGCAAACACAGATGCACTCCCTCTTCCCTCACTCTCATAGTCCTCAAGGATAGCAATCCGACACTCGCGGAGAGAGATCGGGCGACACGTGCGCACCGAGGCACGGGGGTATCACACCGCCAACTTCCAAACTGCGGGCTGTTACTAAGAAATTCCTAATGGAAAAACTCAACACTCTCTCAAACTCAACGGGAAATTAGTTCGTGACGATAGAACGTGTGGAAATCTATGCACAACGCACAGGGGGACCAAACGACCGTGCCGCCGATGCTTGCCGAATGAGCTCTCTCGCAGTCATTCGAGGTCAAAATGTCCGTGGATGTACTCAGAAAATATAAAAGCAAAGTGCAATCAGTTAAGGTATCAAATACCTCGTAATAGCTTCACAATTTTTGACAGAAACTCCCAGCAAATTGAAACTTTACCAGTAACAATGGAGAGACAGTTACAACATTAATTAGTAGACTTGGTACCCTGGAGGACCGACAGCTTGCGTACCATGCAAAAAAGCAATTTTTTAAAATAGAACTTTCTGTGTCACTTTTAATAACTTCTAATAAAACCAATTTACATTTCAGATGTCAGCCGCCCGAAGATTCGGCGACAGTAGTCAATATATGAAAATATAGAAAACAGTTATACATTGTTTGCGACGCATTTACCCGCACCCCTCACAATGTGGCTAAACTCCACTTCTCTGCCTATTCCTCACTGTACTTGTATTGTCCGTATATCGTTCATTAATTAATTCTGAAGCATAAAACAACATTTTATAGTTCTTCAAGAGCTGGGCTTTAGATTCCCCTTGATTTGGAAAATCATCAGTTTTTTGTTACTGGCCAATGTACGAAAATTATAGGCATCATACGTATTTGTTTTTTTTAACTCTGTCTTTTTCTACATTGACCGGCAATTACTGAATATGATTGTAAAGTAGTCACTATAGTATTTTAATCCCAAATACTGGCTATAACAAATATCATCCAAAATTATTAGTTCTTAGCGGGCAGATGGTGTATAATTGAATTTGCTCAAAATTAATACAAAATACTGATTATTCCATATTTAACTGATCAAAAATTTCTGTCATTTGTTTTCTAATTATAGTGCCCTTTGCCATGGATAATTAGCGAACTGACCGTGACAATCTTGTGTCCTGAAATCTAATTAATTTTCTTCTAAAAATAATATGTTTGTTGTTAGTCATTTTTCTTTCGGCCATAATAGTTTAAAAAATAACTGTAAACTATTAAAATCCATTCAAAATAGATACAGTAACATTGTAAAAATGTGATGTAGTAGTAATTTTAAAACGAAGAAGGCGGGTAGAATAGTATCTTTTTGTTTGTCAGAATTTTGCAATCATTATTATTTGAATTACCTATCTTAAATTTTTTTAGACCTTTTTATATTTTTATGTGCTTGTTTTAGTCCAAAGATTTTATTATCATTTCAGTACATATAACTAAACTATATGTATATTGGAGTCAATTTATTGTCAAAATGTCCATAATATCCGTAAATATTATTATAAAACATCCGTTTAGGTGTAGTTAGTCTATAATAAAAATGATTTCTTCTAATAGAATTTAGTATTCCGATTATTTTAAGTGTAACAGTTAAAAGCTGGACAATGTCATTGCTGTATTTATGTAGCTCTATGGTCTCTAGTGTTGCCATGCCAAAAAGTTAAATTTCATCATCCAAGTACAATAACTATCCTTGAAAAGTTGCTAAATTACATATTTGAACTGCGGGAAAACTCGGTGAGAATGGCAACACTGACAACAATCATAGATTTTATCTGTGTCGCCAGAGTAAAAAATAATAATATTGTAAATGGCAATGAGTTGCCCAGTGTTGTGGCTACGTTATTTGCAGTCGAGAAAATAAATAACTTATTTTGACTTTATACGGAGTTTCTCATTAATAATCGACTGCAAATAATTCGCTAGGTGATGGAAAGCGAAGGGTATTGTCGGGAGTTTGATTCCTGGTAAAATCCACTATACGGCTCATTTGAACGATTTATATTTTTAACATTTAACGTATAAATTTGATTATTTCTTCTGTAAAAAAGTTAGCCGTATAGCAGATTGATGACAACTTACTAAAAATGTGACTTTCATACTAAAACTAAGCATCAACTCAGTTTAGTATCAAATATTCATTTTTTTCGTAAGCCGTGCTGATTGATTAGGATTCGAAAAAAGAAATAAATGTTTTTTATTGCCACAGTCGACTTTTATTTATTATTTCTTCCTCTGAAAAGCAGTTACAATAAATACGTATTTTATATACATCGACCAAAATATTTATGTACAATTAAATCTACTGAACACTTGTTTGTTAAATAAATTATATTTGTGACAAAGAATCGCTCTCTTTAACTATTAAAGCTGATCCCTATTTATTTACAAAACTAATACGCATTATTTATCTGCTTGAACATAGTGCCCATGAAACATTTCTATTAAAAGTAATTCAATATTCCTTTGTCAAAAAAAAAAACACCTGTCTAACACAAAATGGAAAAATTAAGGGGTTTATTTATAAACGATGTTTAAAGTTAAGTGACATTTAAAGTCAATTTATGGTTATACAGTTTCTTATCACTACTTTAGGCAACGTTTATGAATTCAGAGCTATGATCCTCAACATTTCATTCGGCTACAGCACGCGTAGTTCATTTCCGTGATCAATCCGACACGCCAGTTGCGTGAGATCACCACGCTAATGTAGCACGACAGATCCCTACCAAAACCATGCTCAGTTTGCGTCAATTAAAGAATTAATCCAATAAAAATCTCGTTTTAACAAAACTGTATGTAAGTAAATCTGAATCGAACACTGGTTTGAAGTGGTCTGTTCCAATATTTATTGTTCTGAATCCAAAATACACTAAATGAATAATATTATAGTCTGCATAAAAAGCTGTTTTTTTTTACGAAATACTATAATAAAACAGAAGAACACCATTCGATCGATGTCTCGAATGGGGAGACACACTGTGGAACTAATGGCGCTAGCATAGCTGGTTCCCAACATCGTCATTGGCTGAAAATGTGGTAATGTCATTTTATATTTCAAAATATCATAACCTCATTGGTCAGATTGAGACCAGCTATGGTGGCGCCATCTTAGATTATCTTTGCCTGTGTCTGCCCATTGAACACGCAAAGGGAAATACGCTTACCGCACATAGTAACAATGGCTGCATTGTTCTACTCTACTCTAATGACTATATTTAAATGCATCTTTATATTGAAGAAAAAATAACCAAAACAATTTCTAAAATAAAACAGCTGCTGATGTGATTTGTTAAATGACAGAGAAAAACAAGGAACTGTCGGTAGTACAATAACATAACAACTAAAATAACTAAACTAAACGCCCAAGACTCGTTGGCAGGCGCGGTCATAAAATGAGCCAGTAAGGCACGAGTTCCACCGCCCGCGATTAGCGAGAAGCGATTAGTCCTAGCAACTAAAAACAAGTTGTTTGTTTGACAGAGTTCTCGCGTCGTGTGAACAGTCAACGATCAGCTATAATGCATCTCTTTTACTAACACGGGACTTTTTTTTTGGGTGGGAATTTATCAAGCTCTGGGCGGAGCGGGAGGGCTGGGAGTGTCAGACTTGCTGACTAAAACCCACCCGTGTTCCTTCAGTTGCCTGTGCCAGGGCCACGGTAACCCTTTCGAACAACCCGGACGACCCTGGCAGGACTGACACGGGCCTACAATCTTTTCTACGTTTCTTGAGCGAAAGAAAATAGTCGATAGCTAGTCGCTTTCACGTCGGCGGTGGCACAGGTAGGTACCCAAGACGGTGAATATCGGTACCTATATTCAATTAAAACTCAATTCTTGCATCTCGCTCCTATATTTTATGACCGCGCCACGCAGACGATCGTTGACGTACACCGTAACAACAAAGTAAAGAAAATAAACTAAAGTATATTATGTACAATTATTTTAAGAATACTGGTAGAAATATTAAGTACTCTATTTACAACGAGTATTGGTCGCTAGAGTGATGTCTTAACTTATTATTATTTACAATACATAGCCTCATAAAAGCCTCGCTGTCAAGGGAACATAATTGAATTGAATACGCTTTAAAACATGAATAGAGTTTTTTTTTCAATATCATGTCACCGACATACCAGTGGATAGGAATCAGCCTTTGACATCTTATTACTGCATACAATATAATGGCACTATTTGGTAAGACTTACACAATATAAGGCACGTTGCAGATCTCAGTCTATTCCAGTTTTATTAAGGCAGCGATAACCAACATTTATATAGGGGACGATCAAGTTAGTTTCTTGGGCAAAATGGAGTTGAAAGATGGGTAGCCAGGTTGAAGCAATGAGCATTGATGCTATGCTTGTCCTATCTCTAAATTATGAGGTCAGAATTACTTAAGCGCTTTAATAGAAGACATCGAAGGCCAGAAATAAGCTGGTACATAAACAACACAATGGTTGAATAACATAAAGGTAGCTTCAACAAAATCATAATGTTTATTTTTGCCCAAAAATAAACAAAGGCGCATCGCTGCCAAATATTTAGAATAAAATTAATCTTAATTCAGCGTTTATCTTGTAGGTACTCTAAGTTCATGTTGCGTTTTTTCATGCAATTTTATAACGTTTAAGTATTCGTATACAGTCCCTTTTAGGCTAAACATGGCACTTTAACATTCAACGATTACCATCGTCGGTAACATTGTAATTTGAACCTTATTGCTTGCTGCTGAAACTCTACTGCGGTATGGGGCAGGAGTCGAGCAGTACATTGTGTAGTGACTCCATTTCCGTCCAGTCCCGCTTTTGTCCGCCCACTGTGACGTCGCGAATGCACCCGTTGAAGTTTTTACCGCCTTCTGTAGACTCCATTACACCTTCTGGAATTTTTTTTTCTTAGATATATAGATTATTTTCTATTTAGTGAATGAGAACGTTGTGGGCTCACAGATGCTTCTATTTCTTGACCATTTTCTATTTTGTTAAGTACCCGGTACTGGTAATTTCCTATGAAGAAAAGCCAGCAAGAAACTCCACGGTGACTGAATAAAAATAAAGTGGCGCGGCGCATACCCGGCAGGCCGCCGATGTAGAGCGGCGTGGGCGCGTCGGGCGGCGCGTCCACCAGCAGCGCGGTGGGCGGCGCCGCGCGCTGCAGCTCGCCCGCGTCCAGCCGCAGCGCCGGCGCGCGCACGTGCAGGCGCGCGCGCACCGCGTGCCACGCGCCGTCGCACAGCGCCGCGCCCGCAGACACGCGCGCGCGCTCCGGGCCCGCCCGCACCAGCGACAGCACCACCTGGGGACCGGATACTCGACAACTACGGAAAACGACCTCACTGCTCCGATATAAAGGCGTTGTCGAAGTCAGATCGTTAGCATGAACGTGTGTGCGGCAATTGTAATGTCAAAGTGGGTGGGTGTAGTCGTTTTTTACATATTTATTCTACCAAAAAGCCGCATTGGTAATTTAGGACACTTAAATTATTCCCAAAAACGTAATATAGATGTCTGTGTAACTGCTATTAATTTAATCGCAATTTATCTTTACAACCAATAAGTGTACCAAAAACGCAGAAAATTAATTTCTGTCGGTTTTACCGATGAATAAACTTGCTGAATTTAACAAAAGAAAGCAAATTAAAAGCATATGCACAGCGAATAGAAAGTCGCACTTCTACAGCCCCCTTACCGCGCCATCTTTAACTTCGAGCAGCAGCCCCTGCGCCGCCAGCAGCACCCCGTTGGGCTCGCTGGTGCGGAACTGCAGGCGCAGCTCGGACGACGCCTCCGAGCCGTCTGACGTCATCAGCCACGAGCTCGACCACGTCGCATGCGCATCTCCTGGAAATGTACACATTCAATATTTAAAGTAGACGAACCTAAGTTGAAAAATTATAACTTTTCTGTTAGCATCTCGTCAGAAAATCAAGAATTTCTGCATTTCAAAATTTTTAATATTTTTTCATATTTAAAATGAGTCCTATGCAAGCTCTTGTTTATCGTCATACTATTGTGTGCACTGTACAGGGTGCAAGGCTATCCAACTTTAAAGACTAGTCAGGCAAATTAAGGACGAAATTAAATGGCGTACGATTAATGAGACCTATGTATATAGAAGTAGACTACACTGATAATAATGAAGGCAAAGCTTTGCCAAATCACTATTTTACACAGCTAGAAATAATATGTGACTTACCTCCGAAGTACGCCGCTTGTTCAACATTGGGGAAACACTGGCCAACGCCGTGGTGCGCCTGCGCATCCCGCACCAAGTCTTCCGCGCGACCGTTCACTGTCACTCGCCGGATGCAGCCGCGGAAACCGGGGAGACGCGCTATCTGAATGTTTTAATAATGAATTATAATTTAATTGTTTTGCAGAATATACAAATGATAAAGTACTCTTTAATTGTAATAGTGGTGTTGCAATGAGGTGTACCTGTAGTATTATAATTTCAAAATGGAGTATTGAGGTAATAGTGGGATTCAAATTATTGTGAAAACTTTGAACATCAGTTATAAATGTTATAATATACGAACAAGTTAGAAACGCAAAGTCGAAGAGCTTACAAAGTCGCATGATATTTGTAGCCAATATAATTATGAACATACATAGATAGATACCTACATAGCGAGTAGTGAGAGATTAACAATGGTTGACGGACATTTCTCGCAAGTTAATTAATAGTAGATTGTATCATAAGGGAGCAAAATAATATTTTTACGGCGAGGGCGCCTTTTTGAATCCAGAGCGAAGTGAGGGATTCTAGAGTAGAAAAATATATTTTGCGCCCGAGTGATACACTCTACTTTTCATCACCCACTATGAGAAAATAAAAGGCGCCTCATATTTTATTGTAATATTATTATTTGATAAAACATAGAGTAACAACTAAATTGAAATTAAATAGTATCTAATAAAAAACAACTAAAAACTTATTTGAAAACAAAACCATGAATTTCTAACAATCCGTGAAAATTGACGAAAACGCGGGCTATAGTTCGCGCGTTTTTAATTTGATTTCTTTTTTTTTATTCAGCCGGCGCGCGGATCGACTATGAGCCATCGTACCAGCCAGTCTTTATTCAAACATTGCGTTCGATTTCTTTGGCGCTGAACATTATGATATTTCAAATTCAAAAAGTGCGCGGCAAAGATAATTGTGGCGCACTTATAAAGAGGATTAAAAACTCATTACTGCCCGCTAAAAGTTTCTTATAGAAAACAGTACCTTTGGGTGCACTTAAAGGCGAACCAAGTCGTCTTTTTTGAATAGATGGGCTGAAAATTACATTTATGTCAGTCGGTCTTAGCTCGTAGGTAGGAACCTAAGCAGGCACATTACTTTATGTCATTTATTTCAGTACCACACTGCTCTCAAAACGGTGAAGGAAAACAACGTAAGGAAACCGGCATGTCTTAGAATTAAAACGAGGACATGTGAAATCCACTAATCCTGTGACCGTGAGGTGGATTATGTTCCTCACAGAGAGGAGGCCTGTGTCCCAGCAGTGGGAACAGATGGCACCTATCTCATCGCCGCCGAGGAAGCAACTAGCTATCGACTAGCTTGGAGGGTGATTATGCAGTGTATAATCAATTGTAACTGACCGCGTTGGGTAAGCTGGCGAGCGCGGGCGGCGCGGGCGGCGCGGGCAGGCCGCCCACCAGCAGGCGCGCGGCGCGGGCCGCGGCCGGGCCGCGCGCCGCCGCCGCCGCGCCGCCCGCCGACAGCCACACGCGCCCGCGCGACACTCGCACCGACACCTGGGGAAATAACACACTTAGATCATTGACTTAATCATAATATTATCTTGTTCGCTCTCGTTCCACTAACCTGTCTCCAACTACCGTCGCTGACGATGGGCGCAAGCGTGAGTTCCTTTCGCTTGCGCCCACGCATCACCAGGCGCAGCTTGCCCTCGCGCAGCATCAGAGCCATGAAGTGCTTCGGCTTCGCTTTGGAACCCTGTTGGAAGAGACAGACAGTTCAAATAGCAGCGAGAATAAGGGACAAAGTTTTCCAATAGCCAATCAAGTGGACGAGATTGGAGTTTCATGACTTACTTTTGCCAAACGATTATTAGAAGTTGGTAGAAATGCCGACGAAACAAGAAGTTTTTCATTGTCTGTGGTGACCGTCGCATATTTTTGTACAATCTAGGTTTAGCCTATCACTATAATATATTTTTTAATACAGTTGCTCAAAAAGTGGCGTATTGCAGGGACGTATAGCGTTCGGGATGTGGGCTATTACATACTCGTGCTTTTTTTTACCTTTCCCGAACTCGTGCGTTCTCTTTCCCAACTGTCAAAATAATGTCTATTAAAAAGAAAAACCAACCATGATGTTTTTACTAAAAAAATTCATAGAAGTTTTTATGATTCACGCAAATACGCATATTTCTAAAAAGAAGCTACTAATTTGTTTCAATATCAGATTTAATGATTTTATTGAATGAGTTAGGTTAGGTTTCATTTCATTTCATCTCATTAAATTTCATTTTCATTTCATATCCATAAAAAAATTCTACTGAAGACTTGGCTGTATGGGCATAGTTCCCTTTGCCTACCAGAATGGGTGAAGAAAAAAAAATCTCTGCTTATATTGATATTCTATGGTTGGCGCCATTAGTTAGTTGAGTTTATTGTGTTTTTATTATATTATTAAATTGCTTAATTTTTTCGCAACTGTATTAAAAATAGTCGTTCAGTACACGTGCGAAACCGTCATTGCAACTTGTTCCGACTGTCAACCCTCGCCTTCGGCTGCGCCTCGGCTCGGGTAGACATTTGTCGGAACTCTTTGCAATGACAACCTTTCCGCACTTGTAATGAAATATACTATATTTATGTTTAGTGTACTGAAAACGAAAGAATCGTTAGAAAGTCTACGTTACCGGAGCCAGTAGAATAAGTCCATCATGCGCGAAGGTCCGTATCTGCAGCGAGAGCGTTAGTTCCTTGGCGCGCCGGTTCAGCTTGAGGGTGGCGTAGCTGTGCGCGCTGTCACCGAACTTTACTGCGCCCGCTTCTACCGTATAAGATGATGTCTGAGGAGATATTTCATAAGTAAAATAAGGTAGCGAAGTATTATAGTCGAAATTCAATTACATTTCACATCAATCAAAGATGGCAGTGGCAGTGGCAGTGTTCATAATTTTATACTACACTTGCTTAGTAAGTGTACCAATACTACCCCACTAAAAGGCTTGAAAGCTGTTCATTAAACCGTCTCAAAAAACTAGGCAGTTATATTGTATGGAATTTCATTACTGCCCTGAAAATCAGGGTAGTAATGCGTTCATTACTAACGCGTTTTGTTTTTGAAGTGAAAACTTCTTTAGCATCGTTGTGATTTGAAATTTCATGATGATGATGATGATGATGATGGTGATGACGATGACGATGACGATGACAAAGACGATGACGATGACAAAGACGATGACGATGATGATGATGGTGATGACGATGATGATAACGATGACGAAGACGAAGACGATGATGATGATGACGAAGACGATGATGATGATGACGATGATGATGATGATGACGATGATGATGATGATGGATGGATGGATGGATGATAAGATTTAACGTGGGAGAAAATGAGATAGGAAGCATTATACAGTGTTTTTGAGGCCGAGCCGCGCAGCTCTAGTGAGGACGCGGCTTAACGTCTTTTGGCGCGAAAACTGTTTGACGCGCTAAAATTTAAAGAATGAAAAAAAGATTTATTGTTGGTTGACGTATTTTGTAGAAACAATTTTCTTGGTAAAGTTTAAAGTTTGGCGGTGTAAAACACAAGTTAAAATGAGTGATTCCAGTGACAATGATAGCAATTTATTAACAACAACTCCACCCGACATAATAGCAGATGTTAAATGCTTTGTTTGCTATTTTGTCTTTTACTTCGTTGTGGTTAAGTGTAGTATAAAGCAGTATAATAATATATCACTCGAGGGTAAGTACAGATTACTCCCCTTGGTGAATAAATAGCTATTAGATAATTTGCATTCCATCGCCACTTAATCAGTTATCTACTTTAGAGAAATGTATTCTAAGTTGATTTTTGAGTGACCATTCGTAACAAAAAACCCCTATTAGGTATGTTTTTGGTTGCAATGGAATTTCTAATTTGAAATACTAATTATATGATGTTTAAATGGCATTCAATTTGTTGTTCCATAACTTGAACACAATCTCAAATTCTTAGTTCAACTAATAGGTAAGTAATCGATTTTTAAAAAGACTTTTACCTATCACGCTGGATGCAAAAATCGCAAGACATGTCGTTGGGGCGATGCTTTGGCGAGGCCTATGTCCAGCAGTGGACGTCTTTCAGCTGAATAGTGATGATGGTACCTTAGTGCAGCCGGCGGCGTCGGGCTGCGCCTGCAGCGCGCGCGGCTCGTGGCGCGGCCCCTGCGGCCCCTGCGGAGGGGCCCCGGCCGCGCGGCCCAGCTGCGCGCCGCTCCACGACACTGCTGCCTCTAGGCCCACCAGTCTGGGATATACATACATGTATCAATAAATACGCAAGCGATAAAATTGTAAACAAATCGCTAAATACTGATTTTTTCTTTAAATCTGTTGAAGAACACTGAACGAGACACAATAGAAATGTTATTGTTATATTACGTCTATGGGCGTTTAGTGTCCCGCAAAGTGTGCCCAACTATTTGGAAAAACATACAACAGTAAAAAGTGATATCAAAGCTTCAAAAATAGTCAAGCTCTAAACGTTTAAGAATTATTTGCTAAACAAAGATGAGCAACATAGGCGGTTACCTCACAACTTGTCAAAATACTTATGACAAACACTGTCGTCAATTATGTTTACGTCCTACGTGATATGCACAAATGAAGACTCCGGTCTGGTCTGCTCCTGACAATTCGATAACGACCTGGGAATCGAGCCCAGGACCGTACTGTTACGGGGCAGGTTCAAAGTCTCTTTTTAAAAAAAACTATTTTTACCCCTTTAAAGAATTTAATGAAATTAGTAATAGGTTTTACACAGATGTGATTATAATGTGTCCGCCCCGAAGTTCAAGGTATGACTGACTCAAAAACACCAACCACGGGAAATGGTCGGAAACGTTACATGACGCCTATGAGGCGTCAGCGTTTATATTTTATATGGTTAGGGCTGTCTTACAATTTATAACAACCCCCCCGATAAGATTGATCATTACGATTAAGAGTGATGAGAAATCTAAGATGAAAACATTGAACTTCGTTTCGGTTACAAGCTAGGTTTTAAGTAAACATAAGAGACATAGTAGGTAATTAGAACTATTGGTAAACTTAGGACTAATCTATAATTAGACATAGAAATGGTATTAATATAATTAGGCATAGTCATTTCCGTAGACGAGTCTTTAATCATTTTTTTTTTTTTTTATAAGTATGACAATTGATAAGGTCATTGTAAATCTATGCCATAACATTGCGTCTTAATGGAGTAGGCAAGGATTTGCATGAGCCTTGGACATCTTCGTCAGAGGACTCTATAATTTGATTATTTATGGATTGAACAGACTGAACTGTTTGTTTCCTTTTAGTATAACATTGATTGAACACTTGGATACAATATCGAGGTTTTTTAGTTAAACAAAATAACTTCCTAGATCTGTACAAGAGATAAACGAGGACAATGGTAGAGATAACATACGTTAATGAGAGATAGTGAGTACCATATTTATGTAAGTGAGATGGCTGTTCAATCTTATTTAATTCTTTTTCAAATTCATTTAAATGCACACTTGCTTGTAACAGGGAATTGAAGTCATTAACATTAGACAACTTTACAAAGGGGAGATGTCGTACTGTTTTATTTATTCTCTGATTGTCGCAGCAATCATCTTCTAAAATATTAAAATTAGATATATAATTAGTGACATTAGATATAACATTGTCACTAGGCGTAAACTTTAATGTTTTAAAGAAAGCTACACAATATTTTGGCAAGGCCAACATGCCTGTGCCGAAAAAGATCTCATCATAATTGTTAGGATCGTTTTCACATGTAATATGAGCTTTTCCTGGCTCTGACTGTACGAACAGCCATTTATTATTATTTAACTTGAAAAATACATCAATTGAACCGTGTAACAGCTTAGTATTACAAGAATCTGGCAACGAACTTATAGCTTCGGTTAGGATTATTGTTTCACACGTTGGATTCGCAATTGTAGAGTACACATTTCCTAAAGAACACACATAACACTCGTTATGAATCACTTCACACTTATCCACTGACTCTAATAGTGAATAGAACATACGATCTATTGTTACAGCCACATAAGGTTTACTAGGAGCGATAAGTATATAAGTGTCAGGTTTGGTAACGTCGTAAGGAGCTGGAAGAGGAACATTATGATAGAGGTTGTATGCCTGTGGAAGGACAAGCGGTATTTTGGTAATAATAACAATCTTATTAAGATGATAGTAACAAACTAAATCAGATATGTCTATAATAACGTGTATATTTTCTAAAGATAAACTTGTAGGAAGTTCGCAGTGTTTAGGAAGCTTATCTTTATGTAGGTCTAGTTCTTGGAATAATTGATAAGGACTAAGTACGGTCGGATGAAGAATGTTGAGCTTGCTAAATAAGATAGCGTTGTTGACGTCATCAATGTCAAAGGACAAGGCTATAGTAATGCTTTCTAAGGAGTTCAATAACATTATTAAATGGTTTTTTATTTCTAATTTATCGTTTGAATTAGATAGCTGCTCAAATGCTATTCTAATAGTATCTAAATTTCGATTTAATTGGTTTTGATTATTGTTTACCCTCGACATTGTGTTATTAAAATTTGAAATAGTAGATTGGATAACATGAATATTATCTTTCATTAAATGAGCTAGCTGTTTTTCGTCTGACTGTACTTTAGTGATAGCGTCTGAGAATTTTAAGGCATCTTCAGAGTCTAAAGTTCCGAAGATTGATTTCAAAACTGAACCGCCAGCATCGATAAGACCGCGTTTGAAACGGTTTGGTTTTTGATCTTGCACGAGGTAGGAAATCGACAAGAACTTGCGAACATTGTTAAGATGTTGATTTTGTAAAGGCGATAGTAGATTAGTACATTCTAGTTGAATTTTACTAGAAGAGCTAGTAACACAGAAATTGGAAACTTCTTTGATTAGAGCTTCGACTTTATCTAAATGCGGCTTTATATGGCCAATGTCCAAATACGTTACAACATTCCAGTGGTCGTTTGTGAACTTGACGTTCAATAATTGATCAAAGTATAGGCCTGGACTACCTATGATTGGAGTAACGAATTTGAGGCTCGAAGACGGCTGGAGAATTAACCTGAAATAGAAAAGATTGAGCTAGTCATCTGTTGCAATTTTTATTTCGTCGTAGTGATGACGAACGTATTTTCTATTAATTAAAAGGGTGACCGTATGATTACCATTGATTTTGACAATTTTGAAAGGCCCTTTCCATATAGGGGACATCGCTTTGTTTTGCTTATGATGACACCGTAAATATACCATGTCACCTATTTTATACGTCACGGGTTTGGCATGGATATCGAAACGTTGTTTAGACTTTTCTTTGGACGACTGTATATTTTGTAGGGCTTTTTGTCTGCTATAATATAACCTATGATTAAGAGCACGAATATAGTCTGTATAGGTATTTAATTCTAAGTTGTCAGTACTTTGAGGCATGTAAGGTTTAAATCCGAACAATAATTCCATCGGTTGAAAGCCGGTGGTGGAGTGTACATTAGTATTGTACGCTATCATGGCAGTTTGCAAATATAAGCTCCAGGTATGTTGATTATCTTCAATGTATGATCTTAAGTACTCTTTTAAAGTCGCATGGCTTCTTTCGAGAGCGCCACATGTTTGTGGATGATAAGGAGAGGCGAAGATATGCTTGATACTAAATAATTTTTCTAACTGTTTTAAAATATCGGATGTAAAGTTGGTTCCTTGATCAGTTACGATCATTCTAGGGATACCCAGATGAGAAATGAAAAGTACGAATTTTTGTGCTGTTTCTTCGGCGGAACACGTTATCATTGCGTATGCTTGTGAATACTTAGTTAAATCGTCTTGCAACGTAAGGATAAACTTAAAGCCATAATCGTGAGTTTCGGGTAATGGTCCTACAACGTCTAGGAATATTTTCTCCATAGGTTTCGTAGCTGTGGATGTGATTATCATAGGAGCACGATTAGTTTGGCGTAGTGGTTTGTTTATTTGACAAGACTTACAACTCTTGACATAGTTTTCTATGTCTTGACGCATATTTTTCCACCAATAAAGAGTTTTCAACCTATCATACATACGAGAAATACCCGGGTGCCCTGCAGAAGGTGAGTCGTGGTTATCTTTTAATATACGAGGGACTTCTGCGGGGGTAGGAAATAGAATATTATCATGGTAGACATGAATTTTGACACCCGTGTTATGAAATAGAAATCCTATAATATTGTATATCTTTGTAAACGATAACTTCGTGAAAGGATCATGGAAATCGGAAATAGCAAATTCTTTTTCTTCTGAATACCACGCGGTAATCATTTCTCGATAATCTCTTAACATATTAAAAATGTCCTTATATGTCATTTCATCATAATGATGGACACGTAAGAATAAATGTGTGAAAACGTGTTTTTCATTGGATGTACTTTGGAACGTATATAGTTCTCTTTCTAGATTTCGTATGTCAGGTAAGTCTTCATTGAACTTGGACATTTGTAGAATTTCAGAGCAGTAGGGAATCGAGTCGTCTAAGTCGATGGCAGAAGGGTAAGTAATCATTTTACATTTTGTTTTAAGTAGCGAGTCGTTGTGTTCTTGTATAACAGTGTCGTAGGTATTATTATGTTGTTGACTAATTTGTAAATATTTGTCGTACGTTTCAGAAGTGGAAGGGACACTAGGGTCTATGGTAAGTATTGGGTTTCGAGACAAGGAATCGGCATTACAATTCATCTTACCCTTTTTATAAATTATCTCATAATCGAACTCTTCTAGCTTTAAGCGCCAGCGAACTAATTTAGAACTAGGATCTTTGCAATTGAATAACCACTGAAGTGGTTTGTGGTCACTGACTACAATAAACTTATTACCGTATAAATAAGGTCTGAAGACTTTTGTGCCGAAGATAATGGCTAAGCATTCTTTTTCGGTAGTAGAATAATTTCCTTCCGCTTTGTTAAGAGTTCTAGACGCGTATGCAACTGGTAAATCTTGACCAATTTTCCCTTGAGACAGGATTGCGGAAACAGCGAAATTAGAAGCGTCGGTAGTTAATACGAAAGGTTTGGAGAAGTCGGGATATTGAAGAATAGGAGCAGTAGTTATTTTATGTTTTAGCTCATCGAAGGAATATTGTTGTTCAGGAGACCAAACGAAATTAGCATCTTTCTTTAGAAGGCTTGTGAGAGGTTTTGTGATATGGGAGAAGTTTTCTATGAAACGACGGTAATACCCCACTAGCCCGAGGAACGATTTAATATCACGAGGCGATTTAGGAATTGGGAAATTTTGAACACAAGCAACCTTTTTTGGATCAGGCTTCACGCCTCGATCTGATATTATATGTCCTAGGTATTGTACTTCTTTTCGCAAAAACTCACATTTGGCAGGCTGTATTTTTAATCTATGTTCACGTAACTTTCCAAAAACTGATTCCAAATTTCGACAGTGTGATTCGAGGTCATGCCCGAATAGTACAATATCGTCCATATACGTAAAACAGTGGGTCCCTTGAAGGCCACTTAGAACAATATTCATAAGCCTTTGGAACGTAGATGGCGCGTTACGGAGTCCGAAGGGCATTCTTGTAAACTCATAATGACCGGACGGGACAGTAAACGCAGTTTTTTCTGTGTCTTTGACCTTAACTTGATGGAATGAAGATACAAGGTCGAGTGTAGTGAAATACTTGCTGTGGCCAAGCTGGTCTAGGATGTCAGAGATATTTGGAATTGGATATGCATCGCCAATTGTGATTTCATTTAGTTTGCGATAATCGATAACGATCCGCCATTTGGGTTTACCAGATGCGTCCTGTTTTTTCGGGACAACCCAAATTGGAGCTGACCACGGAGATATTGAAGGTCGAATTATATTTTGATCTAGCATTTCTTTAATTTGTTTATTAACCTCTTCCTTGTGACATTCAGGAAACCTATAACTTTTAACGGCAATAGGGGTTTCGGAACTAACACGGATTTCATGTTCTATAGTGTCAGTATACGTGAGTTTGTCTCCCTCTAAATAGAATACGTCTTGGAATTTAGAACATATGTTACGTAAGTGATCTTCTTCTTCCGAGTTAAGATGATCACTTCTAATCAGGTTTTGAACTTTAGAATCCCGGTCGAGTGTATACGGGTATGTTGAGTTAGAATAGGACATAGTTGCATCGGTTGTATTGAGAGAAACAGTGCATTCTTTAGCCTCCATTATCTGCGAGACAGGTTCCAGTGTTACTTCAAGGTTATTCAAGATTATTTCTTGATCTGATGTGTTAAGCACAGAAATAGTAGTTTGACTTTTAGAGTCAACGCGGACTAGACATCTAGAAATATATAAACGAGGGTGTTCCTGTAATTTGGCATCTAACAGAAGTCCTTCTTGAATGTCAGGGTTTGTGACGTTGCAACGAATAAACATTTCGCTTCTAGGAGGGACAACCTGTACGATAGGATTTGTTTTTAAATTGAAATAGTATAAGGGATTCCCTTGAATAATTAATTTAGAGTCACCGTAACTAATGAGGGCTTTATACCACTCTAGAAAGTTTGAACCTAGGATGCCATCGTACTCTAAATTAATTTTGTCTACAATATGGAAATAGTACGGAACTTTAATTTCATTTTCTAATTCCAAAGATAACATAAACTTGCCCTTAGTTTCAGAGAACGAGTCGATGTCGTTAATGCCTTTGAATTTTAAAATATTTTTCTCAACTATAGGTAATTCGGGTAAGCATTGTTCTTTTATAATACATATGGAACTGCCAGAGTCGACTAAGAGACGAATAGGTTCTTTCGTATGTGAGGTTTTTACTATAATATACGGTAAGGAAGAACTTGAATTAGGGAAGACATCGTAAATATTGGAATAGCCACCTGGATTTTGGATAAAACTATCTAATATTTTTTCAGGCGAGCTATTATTTTCCACGGAATTAGAAATTGATTTAGTAGAGCTAGTAGGACTCAGCATCTTTGACTGAGATGTAGAATTAGTAGGACTCAGCATCTTTGACTGAGATGTAGAATTAGTAGGACTCAGCATCTTTGACTGAGATGTAGAACTAGTAAGAATTGAGTCATTATTCGAATTAGTACGTTTGGATTTAAAAATTGAGTTAGTAATTGGGGAATTGGAATTGTTAGCGACTTCTGAATTAGTAGTACATTTGTACTTGGAAATAGAATTAGATTTAGAAGTAGAAGCCTCTAAGAAAACTTTCCCACAGTTAGTGCCTATAGTAACAGAATTACGTCGGCACCGGCTCGTAATCTGATCATTTAGTTTAAATCATCGTCATCGTCGGTAGGTATTGAAACTTGATTACATTCGACGTTCTTTATTCGTTCGTTTGTCGTGTTCCCAGGATTTCCGCGATCGAAGCGGGAATTGTTGAATTGTCTTTTGCGACATTGCGAAATATCATGCCCGATATTTTTGCAATAGCGGCATGTTAACGGTTGGGAGTTAGAATAAGTTGAAGGTTTTTCTGTGTTATTTGGCTGCTTTAGTTTAGATGGAAATTGAGTTCTATTTTGATTGGTTTTGAACTTACATTCGAACTCGGAGTGACCTACTCTATGGCAGACTTTACAAGATGACCTAACTGAAAAGTTATAGATTTTTTCTTCTTCTGTGGCGACACTTATAGCAGCATTAAGATTTCGAGGGTCCCGACAACGAACGATGGTACTTAGTCTAGGGTGGAGTCCCAGACAGAATGTGTACAGAGCTAGATCTTCCGTCATAGCAATACGACCCGGGAGTTCTTTTTTCAAAGAATCTGAGTTGTGAATTTCGGATTGCAGGTCTGTCAGGCAGGTCTCAATCCTGAGGGCATATTGTGCGACGGTTTCGTTTGGCATTTGTTTACATGATTGCAGCTCTAATAAAAGATGGTTATAATGCTTTCGTTCTCCGAAATTTTGCCTTAAGAATGTTCGTAACTCATCGAAGCTGTCGAATATTTTATTTGAACATGCTACTTGAGCTT
The DNA here is from genome assembly GCA_963855955.1 of Luperina nickerlii. Taxonomy (NCBI): domain Eukaryota; kingdom Metazoa; phylum Arthropoda; class Insecta; order Lepidoptera; family Noctuidae; genus Luperina; species Luperina nickerlii. The sequence goes on from OY979667.1 coordinate 23,370,435, forward strand.
TCCCTTGTAATTTCGATATTATGTATTTAAATAGCAGAAACTTTTGACTCTCAGATGCTAGGTCGAGAGCGTTTTGGCAATTTGTTAAAAACGCCGATAAGGTTTCGCGTTCTCCTTGGTATGGGTTTATGAAATTACATAAGACTTGGATAGAGTATGGCTCAGAAATAGTGGGAGTCATTATTATTAGTGTTTTTGTAGTTATGCAAAGCTCAGGGACTGAGAGGATTGGGAAACCAAGGAGACTTATGGGCAACAACGAAAATAGTATGTTCTACTCACAGTAACGCGACGGCTTGGTAGACGGGAAGCATCACGCAGACCTTGATGAGTAGCGCGCTCAACAGCGACGCAGATGTGCAGCAGCAGTTGGGAGCAGATACGACAGTATCTGGGCGATCCGTTGACGGCGTGGCAAGGGTTAGCTTACACTTTAAGCTCACCACCCAAGTACACGATGAAGGACTTAGCAGATTCGTTGGCTACCTTAGCCAACTCGACGGAATTCGGCGTAATTGTGGTCGGATGCCGCGGTAAAAACGTGATTCTGACGTCGCGGTGACACACACGTATTGGATAGAGTCAAATTGGGTAGATACCGGATAGAGTCACACTGTGTTTAGCGGTTAAACTCGATAGAGACAGGGTAGAGTCGTACAGAAGATAGAGTCAAAACTGGTAGAGTCACACTTGATACGACTTTGCGGCTGATGTTGGAACGAACAGGCGGCGGACACGAAACGCGACGAACTTGTTTTATATAGTTTTATGGATAGCCAGTAATGACTTATACTGACTATCCCACTTCTGACACCACTGTTACGGGGCAGGTTCAAAGTCTCTTTTTAAAAAAAACTATTTTTACCCCTTTAAAGAATTTAATGAAATTAGTAATAGGTTTTACACAGATGTGATTATAATGTGTCCGCCCCGAAGTTCAAGGTATGACTGACTCAAAAACACCAACCACGGGAAATGGTCGGAAACGTTACATGACGCCTATGAGGCGTCAGCGTTTATATTTTATATGGTTAGGGCTGTCTTACAATTTATAACAGTACCCTCAGCAGTCACACTTGCGAACACTGTACCAACGAGTAGTTCGGCGTTTAGGGGTCCTAAATAAGTAACTCACTGCGCATCCACTATTAGGTCTGCCAAGGTTCCCTTGAAGGCGGTGAGAGGAACAGGCGCATGCATGAGCTCCCTGACTCCTCCGAGGAACATCCCCGCAGTGCGCGCGGGGAACGCGGTACCGGCTAGGGGGACGCTGCCGAAATGCTCCTCATCCACCCATAACTCTAGCTGGAAGGAGAGGAATTGATTAATGGGAATATCTTAAGTATCGCTCATAGCAAAATTTTTGACGCAAACTAAACTGTCAAGTGTAAAATGCCAAGCGATTTTGAATAATATCCCGTGCAACTGCAAACTGTCATTTGGACTAGCTCCTTCCACCATGTAACCTGCAAATAAATGATTAGGGAAGGGCCCCAGTTTCCTTGCCCGGTGTTAACAGCCAGCTCCTTCAGTTCTAGAATGTTTGACCAAAAGCAAAGTTTGTAGCTTTGCGCATCCATATTTATTTCTGTTGTCCGGGTTTATTTTGGCGACCGTTATGAATTGACCGTAATGAATTTAATGTTAGAAATAAATGTAGAGTTTTACAATACTATTAAAACTGCAAGTCAACTGGACAAAACACGAAATAATTAAGTACAAAAAAATAATATGATCGCTACCTGTTTATGCATCCGTATGATCCTCACGGTGTGTAGTCTCCCGTCATCGAACCTGGTACCGTTGGTTCGCAGCCGCACCTCACCCTTGCCAGCCTCTGCGACCACTTCTAGCTCTCCTGCAGAAAATAGTAGACATTTACAACGATAATACATAAAATGTCATGTTGCCATAAGGGGTAGACAGAGGTACAGCCAGTTACGCTATAATTTGTTATGTTTCAATCCCACGTTGTATGGGGCGAGCTTACTGCCAATAACCAAGCACAAATCGAGGCTTACCTGACAGACCAATGGCAAACCTTATTCCTTTACATATAAGATATAAATTACAACACAAACCTCCGATCAACACGAGCGCCAGATAATGTTTGTCTCCATCATCATCATTCACTTCGTTGTCAGCGCCGGCAGAGGGCGCGCGGTACAACAGTAAGCCGTCAGGTGCGCGTGCGCGGAACGACAGGCCCAGTGAGGCCTTGCGGCGGAGGTGGGGGGACGGGACCTCGATGTAGCCGGTGCCTTTCAGGATGGCTGAGCGAAGCGTCTGCAGACGAGTTTATAGTTAGGAAAGTATAAAGTTAAAAAGATAACAAGAAGAAAAAAGTTTAGTCGGTCCTCATGTAAAAAAAAGGACCTTATGTGATCAGAATACCTACATAACATGAGTCAAACTGTGTTTTTATGAACAAAATTAAATCTGTTAGGTGTAAACTAAAAACCATTACATTCTCTTTATTTTTTTTTTATTTTTTTTCTCATGTTTTCTGCAGTCAGTCCCTGGACTATGAGCAGATTTGTTGTTGGATTTTATGGTGCAGAGTGGTCTCTCCAGCGAGATTTCCCTCATAATACTTCATGGCAGCATGTCCTAGTTGCCTAGTTGGCATTGGCTAGGTCCACCACAGCTAACCTTTTCAGCCGCCTTTTATGATCCGGCTTAGTGAGCGCTTTCGCCAAAGGATTTGGATGATTCTGAAGGCGTGCTCTGTAGCGTTCTGCCCAGTTTTTCACTTCCTGATGCACTGTGTTTTGATTAAGATATTCATGCACCTCGCAGTTTCTTGTAAACCATGGTGCATTTGTGATGTTTTTGAGGATGACATTTTGGAATCTTTGGAGCATGTTAATATTAGAGACACTAGCAGTTCCCCATAGTTGGATGCCATATGTCCAAATTGGCTTTAAGATGGTGTTATACACCAGTAGTTTATTGTCTATTGACAGGATAGAATTTCTTCCAAGGAGCCAGTATAGGTTCCTGTGTTTGATATTGAGTTGATTTCGCTTGGCTTGAATATGTGTTCTCCATGTAAGTTTGCGGTCAAGGTGCATGCCCAGGTACTTCACAGAGTCCTTATGTGGAAGTTCGTGATCGCCTAGTCTCACAGGTGGACATATACCTTGTCTCAGACTGAAAGTCACATGGGCTGATTTGGATGCACTTGCTTTTATTCGCCACCTCTTTAGCCATTTATTTATGTCATCTAGACTACTCTGAAGTATTTTAGATGCAACTTCAGGGTCTTTGTGGCTAGCCAAAACGGCTGTGTCATCTGCGTAAGTTGCGGACGTAGTATCCGGAGTATGTGGCAGATCTGCTGTGTATATAGTGTACAACACCGGTCCCAGCACAGAGCCTTGGGGTACTCCTGCAGTTATTTTATGGAAAGATGAGGTAACATCTCTTTCCTTAACTTGAAAAGTTCTGTCGGAGAGGTAATATTCAAGCAGTTCGTAGTAAGTGTGGGGTAAGGATGTTTTGATTTTACATAGTAACCCGCGGTGCCATACCTTATCGAAGGCCTGCTGAATATCCAAAAATGCAGACGAGCAGTATTCCTTATCTTCCAAAGACTTTCTTATTTTGTCATAGATCCTGTGGACTTGTTCTATCGTACCGTGTTTCTGCCGAAAGCCAAATTGATGGTCAGGTATGATAGACCCATGAAGTAGTTGTGGTAACATTCTCTTCAGTAATAGTTTTTCGAATAATTTAGATATTACAGGCAATAAACTAATGGGTCTATATGAGGTTACCTCATGCTCTGGTTTGCCTTCTTTATGAATCATCACTATTTGGGAGACTTTCCATAGAGCTGGAAAGTGTTTTGTTCTTATTATACCGTTATAGAGTGCCGCCAAGAATACAATTCCTTTCTTTGGTAGTTGTTTTAGGACTTCTTTAGTAATAAGATCGAAACCTGGTGCTTTTTTATTTTCTAGTTTTTTTATCTGCCGAAGTACTTCCTTGGGAGTTATAGGTCGAATGGGTAGATCGAGTTGGTACGGCTGATTTAGTATGGCTTCAATATCAGAGTCGTCAGAACCAGTCTCTGCCTCGTTTGGTGTGAACACGTCCTCTAAGTGCGTTGCAAATGCATCTGCTTTCTGCTCGCTAGTTCTCGCCCATCGTCCATCATCCAATTTAATTGGCGGTTTTGAATATTGTGGTCGGTTTATGCCACTAGTAGCCTTCCATAGGGAATAGTTTGTGGTCTTTGTAGCTGTCAGGGACTCTAATTTTGCTTTTAAGGTTACATTCTCAGCTTCGACAATAGCGTTTTTAAGGTCTACAATAGCTTTGTTCAGAGCAGTCTTGTCTTCTCTGGCCCTGGACGTATGCCAAACTCGTCGCAAACGTCGCTTTTCCTTGATTTTCATTCTAATTTGCCCGGGGATAGTAGGTTGAGAATGTTTGTTCAAGATCTCCGGAGTTGATTCTCTTTATAAAACATTTATCGTGATTTTAGTGTGCATTGTGACAAAAAGCTATGTACTTACATACTTTCTTTCACTTTTTCAAAATGCAATTTTTTTTTCGTTTTATTCAATTCTATTACCTATTTGATTTTGATCTATGATATTTTGATCTATTAAAATTTGAATGCCGTTAGGTAAAAATGTAAAATATGTCAGGACTATTTATAAAAAATCCATTTTAAATGTATCCCTACATTATAAGCAAATAAATGATTTCTATTTACATCAATTTCCTCAAGTTATTCTATCTCAGTATTGATAAAATATAAATTATATTCTCACCCTCTCCCCGCAGCGCGGCTCAAGTCCATGTCTGGTGGGCGCGTCCAGCAGGTCGTAGCCCGAGCGGTCCACGGTGACGGCGCCCACGCAGCCCAGCAGCGGGGGCCCCGCGGCCGCGCCCGGCGGGGCCCGGCCGGGCGGGGCCCCGGCCAGCCAGTAGGGCGCGTTCGCCAGGTCCGGCAGCGCGGCCGGGGACTGCACGGGCGGCGCGGGCGAGCCCAGCGTCTCCTCGCCGTTCACGCGCAGGCTGCCTGCCACAGGACCTCCTCAATACACTCAATACATACACCCTGCCGGTAGCCGCCTAATATGTTTAGAGCATTCTTTATCTTTTTGAAGTTCTATAGTGTCTTATAATGGGCTACTTGAATTAAATGATTAGACTTTGAGCAAGAAATAAGAATTCTGACCACACATGGGTTACACCGCCAACGTAGGACCGCTGACAGTGTAATCCTAGACACTTTTAGAAAAAATCTTTTAGTGTATTTTTTCTGTCTAAACTGTTATTGTGTGTTGATCAAATGTGTCAAATGTGTGTGTGTGTTGTTGATAAAGTTTAATAATTCTCATATTGTTGAAACGTCAGGATCTTCATTCAGTGGGTGCCTGAAGACGGGCGTCGTCACCGAGGCAGGCCTAAGAAACGCTGACGTAACGATCTTGGACACGTTCCTGATCGATTGGTCGGTGGAGTACGCACATCGTCATTTCAGCCGAAAAACGTCCACTGCTGGACATAGGCCTCCCCAAGCACCTCCACTTCGACCGGTTCTGTGCTTCTCGCATCCAACGGGTTCCTGCAGCCTTCACAAGGTCGTCGGACCACCTTGTGGGAGGTCTTCGAACGCGTATGCACATATCTCATACTTATTATTCTCCAGCTTTGTGTAGCAGCCTGTAGTCCAGCGCACATTACCTTTCTCGAGCTTGTTGCTGGCGAACAGGCGCGTGGCCTGCACGTGCGCGGGCCGGCCGGTGCAGTGCCGCCCGCCCGCCGTGATGCGCAGGCGCGCGGCGCCGTACTCCACCGCGAACACCACGCGGCACGAGCGGAGGGACACCGACACGGAACGGTTCTGGGGAACAATGTGATGAACAACGCTTTAATAAACTAGAGAATGAGATGATGAATAACAAAAATGACTTTACGCGTCACCGGCGTCCTATTTGTTCTTGTATCCTCTTTGTAACATCAGCTTGACATGTGACATTTAATATTTTTTGATGCATTGCAGGCGAATTTTTGGGCTTGTGGGTTTAAATTCGGGCACGTGTTAATGTGCCTTTTTCAATTCATATGTACTTTTTGAATTTATATTGGATATTACCGTCATCAGTGAAGGAAAAACATCGTGAGGAAACCTGAACTTATAATTAATTAGCTTCTACCCGCAGCTTCGTCCGCGAGAAATTTCACCCTGCCCCCATTCGCCCTCTTAGGGGTGGAATTTCGAAAAACCCTTTCTTAGTAGATACCTACTCTTCACAAAGAATACACCCTCCAAATGTCATCTATCTAGAGCCAGCGGTTTACGCTGTGCGTTGATATCTCAGTCAGTCCGGACTTTGAATTTTATTTAAATAGATATTAGTCAGAAATCAGCAATCCGTCTTGAGCAAGTGTGGTGATCAATGCTCGCGCCTTCTCTGTATGAACAGAGACCTTTGCCCAGCTGTGAGACAATAATAGGGGTTATTATTACTGTAGGCGAACACACGCCGATTGTCCGTTGCATATTCCCTATGGATGTGTCGCTAGACCTACTACTATCAAAATGGCGTTTCTTTTGGCCTACAATTTAGGGTTACCGTTCATGTAAAATTCAAGATACCTACTAAACTTCTAACAGGTACTAACATTTGTAGTATCCACCGCCATGAAGAGCAGCGCATCCTCATCCCTAGTCCGGAAGGTGAAGGCCACACTGAACTGCCTCCTGTCTGCAGGCCGCGCGCGCGATCTCTTCAGCTCCACGTAGCCGGCGCCGTTGAACCACACCATGGACGGCTCCGAACCTCGCCCGCTGTACCATCTGCGGGAGAAATTAATAGTAAAATTAAATACATGTTTTGTGAGGTCGCAGTTGTGTCTTTCGCGGTTTTGGTATTCGTGAAGCAGACGTTTGTGCAACCAAAAAAATTGTTTATTCCAAGTCTGAGAATTTGTGAAAGAAAAATTCGTGTAAGTAGGGACACCTGTATCAATTGGTATGCAGTACGCGGTTTTAAATATGAAACGGTGACAGAGATGAAGCTGTATAAATGCAAACTTTTTAAAACTCTTGCGACTTCACCCGCGTGAAATTTCCTGTTCCCCCGACATATCGCGTCGGTTCCCATCGCCCGCCCGCGCTTTTTAGTGTTCGGAATTATTGAGATCGATTAACATTCAAACGTTGATGGTTTTGCACAAGGTAATTGCGTATATCTCATATTAAGGGCCTCGTACTAAAACATGTTTTTAGCCAATAACTTATTCTTTTTCTATCACAGTGCGTACCTCTGTGTGCATCCATGATGCTGATACACAAAAATCCACAATCCAATAGTCCTGTCATCACTATATAACGCGTACACGCATGCGGGCAAACCGTGGTCGTGTAGTGGCCAGTATGCGGGCATGGCCGCATCTACTGTACAGTGTACATACCTCTGTGTGCATCCAGTACACTGCGCTTCCTTGGGCTGATGCACGAAGTTCCACAGGCCTATAGTCCTGTCATCACTGTATAACGCGTGCACGCATGCGGGCAGGCCCTGCTCGTGCCTGGGCCAGCCCAGCCACAGCTGCGTGGCGTGCAGGCTCCCCGCACCGGCCGCGCTGGTGTTGCTGGCAGAGACAGCGGTGCCGCCGGCTCGCTCGACTACTAGGCGTGCTGTGTTCCATATCCTAGGTCAATAGACGGGAGGTTTATATTGTGACACTGAATATTTTAAACCTCTATAGATTGTATGATCTCTTTCATGATCCTTAGATTAAGGTAAAGAAGGTCTAAAGGTCACGAGGTCTGCTGGTAAAAGTGAGCTTATATTAACTTGAGAACCACTAGGGCTGAGCGAGATCTATCCGCCCAGAATCGTATTTTGTCAAAAGTTGATCACTTTCTGTCGCTCAGAAACTAGAGCGAGAAAAATGGAGTGCTTACGTGGAATGATTGGAAGATGTTTTTAAAGAACAGAACCGAATATAGAGAGAGATATTTTAATGATCAATGTTTTATTCTCTGGTAGGGTTTTTATAATACAAAAGTTGATTATAAATAACAGAAAAGAAAATTTGGAAAATCCAAAAGTGTACGACTCATAATGCTCATTTGATCGTGTAAAAAACCATAGATACACTACACTATATTAGTTGACTCATGTTTATTGCAATAAGGTTGTATTTGATTTAATAGGACTTTTAGAAAAAAATAGACTTTTGTTTGTCGCGAAGATTTATTTTTAACTAACTTGACAAATCGTTTGAGTGGACTGTATGTGTGATCATCTACATATCGATAGCTAGCACATATAGATACATATAGATGTGAACGCAACATTCATTAGTATGTAAGTACTTGCTTAAACACTTAATTAATTGATTTTTTCGCAAGCTACATTGTTTTCAGGTTTCCACTTTATTGACAGGAAAAATTCTAGAAATATTTAATGTTTTCGTTTCTACTGCATTAAATCAATTTTTGAAAAGAACAGAATTAATCTCCATTAAATTAGGTATGTAAATTAAGTAGGTTGTGTGTAGGTACTAGCAGGAGTATAACCATAGAAACAGTTGCAGAAAGGAGGCATAAACAATTTTTTGATCGTAAAGCACCATTAGAGAGAGAGTAACATTATAGTCATCGATAGTATGTCATGTTTGCTGGTAAGGTTTTTTTTTATAATACTAGACAAAAGTAAAAGTAGTACTGAACCACATAATGTGAATGTTCTATGGAATACCACAAAAACAATTTCACACGAAGATCCCATCTGATTATAGTCCAGTCAAAATAGACATTTGACTTAGCCAAAATTCGCATAGAGCTGAAAATTGGCAGAGACGTTATATACATCATTATAAATGAAATGTCAAAAATCCCCTTCGATCCCACTTCTGCAAAAAAAATTATTCAAGGTCAAAAGTACAAAATTAGGGTTTTTTCCATTTTTCTCGAAAACAGTAAGTATTATCGTGAAAATAGATCAGACAAAAGTTGTAGATCATACAATTCTCTACAAAAATGGTCCAGTCACTTTTTCTCTTACGACTCACCATTCGTGAGATATCGCGATTTTAATCATTAGAAAATTCATATTTTACATAATATGCACACATTTCCGCACCACCTATGAGGTAATAATGTACTTGGCGCATTTTTTTAACGTGGTTTCCCCAGTAGGTATACTCCACGATCTATTGTTATAAAGAAAGTTTGATCAGATCGTATCCTATTAATTGCAAGAATAGTAATATTGCTAATGATCAATGTGGAATAGGTTGTTTTTCTACATGTTATATTGAAAGAAATACAACAGATGAAGATATTTATGATATTAATGAGGAGACAATTGATGCATCCCTTTTCTTAGAACAGCGAACTTCTGCAAGAAGAAGAAAATAAAGACGAAGAAATAATTGTCCAAGTAGAATTAGACAATTATATAATGACATGTGTAAAAAAACAATCTATTCCACTTTACTCATTAGCAATATTACTACGAGGATTCTTTCAATTAAAAGGATACGATCTGATCAAACTTTCTTTATTACAATAGATCGTAGAGTATACCTACTGGGGAATGATGATGATGATGGGACTCCCTTTCCCGCATTCGGGCCGTTGTGCGTGGGGATTCTGGCTAACAGAGCCAGCCTAGCTCCGCCCAAAAGCACAGAAGCTTCCTAGGAGCTTCACAGGCTTCGCGGAGCGACCTTATTGTTCCGAGGATTTCTGCACGTTGAGAAGCCACGGCCTCGCAATCCAGGATGACGTGGGCGGCTGATTCCTCGGCATCAAGGCAGCTCCTGCAAAGGGGGCTGTCCGTGGCGCCTATGTTGAAAAGATGTTTACATATCTCTTGCTCTGTAAGTACACCCTTACACCCCTGAATGCCGGGGTGTATGACTATCATTACAGCATAGGTTTTGGAATTTGAAAAAAGAACTGTCATACTCATACTGCACGAAGAATATTTTTAAAAAGTTAATTTTTTTTTTCTCGGTATCGATTAATTACTCGAATCGGAATCTAGACAATTTATTTTATAAAGATTTTATTTTAAATATGGAACTATTTGTTTCCACATCGTATGTTAGATGGAATCGATTTAAAAATCAAACTGGCCAGCAAGATTTGACGCGCTTGCGTGCGTGAAAAAAAAGGCAGTCTACTAGTAGGCGCGAAAGCATCGCGAAAATAATTAATTTTCTTGTTTGAATTCTTTTTCAAAAGTTTTAAACATGTCTAGTGACGAAGACATAGATCTAACGCCCGATTTTATTAAAGAAAGGGCAAAAACAGTTGTCGAAAATATATTACCGCCGAACTCGAAAAAAGATATGTAAAGGCATACGACGAATTTATGAAATGGCGGTCAGAAAAAAAAGTGAAATCTCTTTCTGAAAGTGTTTTTATATCATATTTTGATGAATTATCTAAGAGGCTACAACCTTCCAGTTTATGGTGCTTTTATTCCATGCTAAAATCTACAATGATGACAAAACATGACGTGAATTTGAAAGATTTTTCTAAACTTACTGCTTTGTTGAAAAGGCAGTCTGACGGCTTTAAAAGCAAGAAATCGAAGGTATTTACTGCAGAAGAAGTACAGAAATTCTTAAATGAAGCTCCGGATGAAATTTATTTAGCAATAAAGGTACCTACGTATTTACTTGCCCTTTTTAATAAGTTACCAAAATATTTCACAAAAATACTATGCGAATTTGGTGCCTTTAATACAACTTATGTCTTTTTTACAGGTTGTTCTAATTTTTGGGATATCGGGAGCCTGCAGAACCGTGGAATTGACAAACTTGACAATAGAAAATGTAGAAAAACATAACAAATTACTACTCATAAAACTGCCTAACACGAAAACTAAAATTGACCGGTCATTTGTTGTGCATGAAGAATTTGCAAATTATGTTGAAAAATATCAAGCTCTTCGGCCTGAAAACGTGGATACAAATCGTTTTTTTCTTAATTACAGTAAAGGAAAATGCCACAGACAAGTAATAGGAAAAAACAAATTTACAGGCATGCCAAAGCAAATAGCCACATTTTTAAAACTGAGTAACGTAGAGTTATACACCGGGCATTGCTTTCGCAGAACATCAGCGACTCTATTGGCTGATTCGGGAGCCAACCTCACTCTGTTAAAAAGGCACGGCGGCTGGAAGTCCAGCAAAGTGGCCGAAGGTTATATCGAAGATTCGATGGCAAACAAAAGCAAAATTACTTCTAAAATAACAGAAAATATAAACTTAAAATCACCACGTCAAAGCACATCATCTGAGCCATTTTTTAATGAAGAAAATAGTACCAGTCAACTGCCGCCATTTACGATGCAAGAACCTCAAGTCACTCAAACTCAAGTCTTATCATCACAAACTCATATTCAAACTATAAATATACCTAAAAAGAACGTGACCATATCTCTTACAAATTGTAATAATTTTACTATTAATTTTAATTAAATACACATTTTTTTCTTCTTAATAAATGTTCATTGAAACCTGCTGTCTTGTTGTTTACTTACCTCACAATCGATATGTAAAGCAGAGTATTTATCTCGGGCGTAAGCATCAATTGCATACTCGGGTTAATTAAAACCTCGTATGCAATTGATGTCATACAGCCCTTGTTTAATAATCTACTATTGTTAAGGAGGTTGTGGCCCGTAATTGTACCTATTATTATTCTAAGGTTATTCCTACTCAGGCTGAGAAGTTTTTTGGTTAATCGCGGGTGTATCATTGGTAAAGCCAATTTTGACTGTCTACAGTCTGTTGCCCGTGACCATCTGTTGTTATGAAGTTCGGTCGATCTTTGGTGAATCCACGCACGAAATTGTGAGAAAGGCAAAGGCACCCTCATATCAGAGCCTCTCTTCGCAAGTTCATCTGCAGTATCATTGCCGAGAGATTCACTGTGCCCTTTGATCCACTGGAGAGTAATACGATTAGACGTCGATAAACTCTCCAGAGCTAGATGGCACTCAAAAATTATTTTATTGTTAGTTTGTTTGCTTCGCTTTGAGCACAGATAGGCTGTCGGAAAGGAATTTAATGCCATAGTTCCGGATGCCTAAGCGCTTTACTGCTGTTGCAGCTTGTGTTAAGGCAACACATTCGCATTGAAAGATCGAACTATGTGTGCTTAGTGGTATGTGAAAGTTAATATTTAGGTCAAGAGAGTGCACGCCAGCACCTGAACCGTTTTGTGTTTTAGAGCCGTCTGTATAAATGCGCACTTCATTGACTCCTGACTGATCCCTTTCTTCCTGAACTGTTTGTATAATGTAGTTCTTGTTGAACATCGGTTGGTTTGGTGTTCTGTCACACGGGGCAGCGATGAGAGGCTGGTACTCAATCGCCCGGTCCAGGATTTTAGCGTGTGGACTGGTAATGTTTTTGCCCCATATGCCCAGATGCATTAGCCTGATGGCGGCTAGCGCCGCTTCCTGCTGTATGTACAGGTCAAGGGGAGTTAATTGAAGGGCTATCTCCATCACCTACTGGGGAAACCACGTTAGAAAAAATGTACTAAGTACATTACCTCATAGGTGGTGCGGAAATGTGTGCATATTATGTAAAATATGAAATTTCTAATTATTAAAACCGCGATATCTCACGAATGGTGAGTCGTAAGAGAAAAAGTGACTGGATCATTTTTGTAGAGAATTGTATGATCTACAACTTTTGTCTGATCTATTTTCACGATAATACTTACTGTTTTCGAGAAAAATAGAAAAAACCTTAATTTTGTACTTTTGACCTTGAATATTTTTTTTTGCAGAAGTAGGATCGAAGGGGATTTTTGACATTTCATTTATAATGATGTATTTAACATCTCTGCCAATTTTCAGCTCTATGCGAATTTTGTCTAAGTTATGACTTATTTTTGTCTATTTTGACTGGATTATTATGGCTAGAAAGCCGATCGCAGACAAAAGGCCAACACAAAAAAAAGGAAACAATACAAAAGTAGACATTTCTATTAGTTTATCAAATGTTTTTTTTTGTGTGCATGTATGTATGTTAACAACAAGCTTACCGTTCGATCTCGACCCTGTACGATGTATGATCAGCGTCGTCGTGTGTGGGCTGCAGTACTTCGGGGTGCACTATGACCCCCTCCCCGCCCCCCAGGTTCCACGCCAGACGCAGCTTGTTGTCAGTCACCGACAGCTTCATGTAACTCTCTGTTTCCTACAAAAGATGTTGAGATGAGGTGTTCGTAAATACAAAAAAAAACAGTTAGAATTTGTATGTAGGTGATCTTTGTAAATCGCCGATATGTTTCATTACTGCATTATTGTTTCTTTAGGATTTATTTATTTCCGACAGAGATTTTGAACGTGAGAGCTTTTACGTACTGGTCGCATCGCATCCGATCCGAATCACAGACATTTTGGTCTAAAGTAGTCTCAATACCATTTATATGAGCACTTACGCAAAGCAACTGAGTTATCTTGATTCATTACCACGTTTATACTCGCATTCAAATCGGACAAACAACCTGGTAGTCGGCAAACAGCCGATGGGATGGACCGACGACCTGGTCAAGATTGCTGGACGACTCTGGCTTAGGAAGGCTAGAGACAGAGAAGACTGGCGTACATTGCAGGATGCTTACAATGAGCAGTGGGTGGCGAAAGGCTGAAGAAGAAATCGGACAAACTTGATTCTCTCCTTCCGCATCGAACTAGTTAGCCTGTCTCAGCCGAAAAACCCAAGCAATGGCAATGTTAGTCGCCAAAGAATAGTTTTGCGTGTTTTTCGAATGTTTGGTAGCGATGCTTAGATAAACTTGCTATAATAATTACGGTCGTTTAAAACGTTATATCACGGCAGCTTCAATCGTGCCTGTACCTAGCTATGAGTTTATCACAGGCGTTCAAACTGACCTGCGTGTCATCCATGAGGTACAGCAGCGGGCCGTCCCGCAGGCGCGTGTCGAACGATAGCGCCAGCGCCGCGCGCGACACGGAAGGCGACGCGCCCGACACCGCGTATGCGCGCACGCAGCCAGCGCCCGCGCCAGCTGGTGATGTTAGTGATACTGAGATCTGTGGAAAATGTGAAGAGCTATAGGAATAAAACACTATTTATTTAGAAAACACATTTTCTTCGTGCGTTTTGGATCTCTTGTAATTCTTACTTTGTATTCATGATTTACCCGATTCAATAAACTATGATATCCTATTCGCTGATGATATTTCAACAGAAATAACTACAAACAGGAATAACTTTAGCGCTAAAGTTTCATCTCATGAAAATAAAATAAATGAAGCCGTACAGTCTGTTATAAAATGGCATGACCCGAATAACCTACGTGTAAATATATTTAAAACAAAATTTATGATATTTCGTACATACAAAAGCAAACACTTTACACGATAGTATTGACATTAAAATAATAGAAATTTTCTACCCTTACACGGTGTAACATCTACATCTCTTTTTATCTTGCTAAAGTATAATGTTGCTAAAGTCTTTAACTATTGTATGCCTAAAGGCGGGTCATAGATGTACTTCATAAACTGTAACACCATATTTTTACCTGTGTACCACAATAAATAATTTGAATTCTTCTGTCCTATCGCAGGACGGTGCTGATGCTGAAAACAGGGATGGTATGAAAATCTCAAATGGTAGCTGCGCAATTTTTCGTCGTGGGTGTCTTTTTTGTGGCTTTCGAGGGCGTTGATGTCGATACTGAGGTCATAGTGATAATCCAAAATTGCGGCCGCAGATATTACAATTTTTGCGTAATGGGTGTCGTTTTCATGGTTTTCGAGGGCACTGGTCGGCGATAGCGAGGTAAAAATTAAAAGATGGTGTGTATTCCTATACTGACCGAGTCAGCCACATGGCGGGCGCGCGCGACCTTGTCCCGCAGCGCGCGCAGCGCCGGGCTCAGCGTGGTGGAGGCGGCCGCGTGCTGGCGCGCGCGCGCCGCCGCCGCCGCCGCCAGCGCGTCCGCTGTCTCCGCGCCGCGGACTGTGTTGCCGCGGATTTGAGATACTGCGGGAAAATATAGGAATCCGATAGAATAGATCTGATAGATTTATATCTGCATTATAAAAAATCTTATCTATTTCTACTTCAAAGATAAAAGAGACAAACAGTACAACGTCACAGATCCGTTCCTTTAAATATAATGTTAAATCATTGATATATAGCATTGCATAAGCATAATCAGCCTTTAATGTTCCCACTGCTGGGACACAGGCCTCCTCTCTGTGAGAGGGAGTCGGCGGTAATCCACCTCATTGATATACACTAAGAATAAGAATAGACCAAGTATTGAGCCTTGAGGTACACCTAACTGAACTGGTAGCCCGAAAGTTTTCGCACCATTAGCATCAACATATTGGAACCTATTATGTAAATAGGAATCTATTACGTTGAGAGATTCGATTTGGACACTGTAATAATGTAGTTTACGTAAAAGCATATCATAGTGCACGCAATCAAAGGCCTTGGAGAGATCACAGAAAATTCCAAGAGCATTTTGCGAGTTCTCCCATGCATTAAATGTGTATTTCAGCAGACGAACACTCGCATTTGTAGTGAAACGACCTTTTGTAAAGCCATCATGTCAGGCTGTTTAATTTAAAATATCTTAGCAACTGCTTGACTATAAACTTTAATAATTAATAAATAATTTAAAACTCAAATATTTTGCTAAATGCAGCTAAGATAAAAATATGCCAGAAATTGCCAGTCATTTTTATTACCTGATTTAATTAAAGGAATGACTACGCCTTTTATGAGTTTAAATAGAAAGAAGATATTTAACAATAATAGTGGACAATATTAGGTACCTACCTACATAGCATAACTTAATTATAATTAAAATTCACTCACCATGCTCCTGCGCAGCCCCTAGCGCCGTGTCTCCATGTCTCTGCAGCTCGGTGAGTTGTCTCCTCAGATGGTATCGCACTCGTCTCCGCAGCTCACTGGCCTCGTCATACAGCACCCTGGTGCTTGCGAACACCCTGTCGGCCTGAGCATTTATATATCTATTTATTAATTATACTTCTATTTGCAATAATGGAAAGTCCACCGTCTTTGGCATATTGAGACAGGTACATGTTTTTTTTGATAAAAAAGAAATTACGCTCCTGTGCACTGCATTCTTTCTTTATACCTTAGACTGGGAAACAAGCAGGCGGCCCACCGGATGGTAAGTGGTTACCGCCTTCTTTGCAGTGAAGGGGCGGGCAATTTCAGTCTACAATTACGAGGTGTAATTGAATCAATTCAAAACACTTTTACTATGGGACCTATACTATAACCGCAAAACAGAAATCGCGAAAAATATCTGCTGTTGCAAACATTTTGTCGAGTTAAGTATGTGAACATAAAATGAATGGAACCCTTGAATTTGATTCGTGATTTCTTGGATGGTCCCTGCAATATGAAAAAGATGCCCGTTCTTTGGCCCAGCCAGCACGGGTGCCCTATATTTATTATTTTCATTTTTGGCACTTCTTTGTAGAATAGTGGTACATAAAGCGGATACATTATTAAACAGTGTCTAATTGAATAAGGTAGCTGGCGAAACTTCACAGATGTGATAGGTATTCATACCAAGCAAGTTTTTTAAACTCATAGTTTCAAGTAACTACCGTTGCACGAGTTCAACGTTGAACACAAGAACTAGATAAGTATGATTATGAGGAATAATGAGTTTGATTTATTGTTTTGTTTTATATTGATAACCATAACTTCTGTGAAGTTTTGCCAAGTAATAAAATGGCCAGTTTAATACATGCCTGTTCATTAGCCCCTTGCAGCACGGCCTGCACGTGAGCCCTGGGCCGGCCGCTGAGCTCTCTCTCCTGCCAGCCGAGCCCGCGCAGCACTACACTGACCACGTCGGCGCCGCGCCGCAGTTGCTCCAGTTGGTTGCGTAGTTCTGGAGACGGGAGGTTATGGTTTGGAAACTATGTGTAACTGAGCACTATGAACTGACTGACTCACTGCTGAGAGCTATGTACATGTATTTTTGGTATAGTCGAGCCTGGTTACAGATTAGAAACTAGATATTTAGCGACATACTACCATGCCTTTTAACATAAAGTAATGGTTATCAAGTTATAATGTAAACAAATCTCATGAACGATGAATCGATGCCTTGATCAACGTCAGTCGACTAAAGGACATCATAATGGTTTCGAATATTTTGTACCCAAAAATTAAAGTATTGCTAAGTAAGCTTGGCGTATTTGCGCAATTTTAGCGTTATATTTGCTTTGTAAAAAAAAAACAACCGACTTCCAAAAAAGACTACAAAGTGAAAAATAACTTTCATTTCGGAAGTCGGTGTCGTTGGATCTGTATTTTCGTTTTTTGACATCGACTTTCGAAATTAAAGTTATTTTTTTTCGTTTTTTGACATCGACTTTCGAAATTAAAGTTATTTTTCACTTGGTAGTGTTTTTTTGGAAGTCAGTTGTTTTTTTTTTGTAAAAATATTTTTATTTTTCACTTTTTAGTTGTACCTACCTACCCCAAAAAAATTCATATAACACTACTTGCTATGTGAATATCAGTGACAGGAAGCTATTGGACACATCTACCTACCCCTTTAAAGGGTACAGGCGTGATGCTATGTTGTGTGATTGCGTAAACAATGCATACATATGCTATATCAGCAATCGCGGTTGATTTGCTGGCATTTATTGAAGACTTCCGTTTGTCTCCGAAACTCATCATCAGATCTTTACGAAATTTAAATGGGACTATTTCGGAATAAACCTCTTTCGAACAAAAAAAATATTTTGCGAATTCGTCTATATATGAGGGAGTTGTGCCCGAACATACATTAAATATATATATATAAACATCCGAATTGAGAACCTCCTCCTTTTTTGAAGTCGTTTAAAAATTAATGTTCAAGTAACGTGGATATCTGGTTCCAGCATGAGAATATTCTTAAGTTTTTTTCACATTAATTAAAGAACATACCATCAGCTTTCGCCAGCACAGCAGCGCCTCGTCTCTTCAGGTCTTCCGAAGTAGACTTTCCTTTAGCCGCACTATGCGCCATGGGAACATTTCCCTGTGCTAGTGACGTGGCAGCTGCAGCAGCCTTGGTGGCTGCGTCGGCTGCAGCGGCAGCTTCCTTGACTTGAGTTGCTACATGGGCCCAGGCTTGGGCTGCTGATACTCCTAATGACGCAGCTGCTCGACTGCCTGCGAATAAACTGGGAGAGAGGAAAAGATTTAATCAAAATTGTTGAGTACCACGAGGACTTATATATTTAGGCGTGTAGGAATAGTAACGTGAAGTAGTCCTCCAGCTCAGGTCAGTGGCGAACAATATTTGAATGAATGGACAGTAGTTGAAAATCACTGACTAATCTTGAACTACGAAAATCACTCTTATTACTTTAATGGAATTCACTGCCAAAGTATTTTTTTTCTAAAAGACGCGCGTTTGACGTCGTGCGGCGCGACACCGTGTTTATTTCTCTATTTACACGACACCAAACAAAGGAAAAAACATACTGAACTCCATAACAAAGATATACCTACCACAATCGATTATACAAGTAAAAATATCTTACCTTTTATACTCTTTGGCTTTTACTCCCAATTCAGCGACATGTTTCTCCACAGCCTCCAAGTACTTCTGCTTATAGACAGGCGTAAGGTTGTAGAGGATCCCCTCCTTCTCCTCCGCAGCCAGCGCCAGGACCGCCAGCTCGGAGGCCAGGGTCGGGAACCGGATGCCAAGGCTCTGACCTTGCAGGAGTGAGGAGCGGATCTCGTCGGTGATGTTGTTCGCTGATAGGGTGGTTATGTCCTGGGGAATGGTGAGATAGCATGGTTTAAACCCAGTCTAACTATACAAATAGGTCAACGCAAGCAGTTTCGCAAAGCAATGTGTGGAGGAACGGTGAATATAGGAAACGCGTAGTGTCCAAGTAGAAGTCTTTTATACACCGATTTATCTCTTTCAATCGTCAGTAATTTGAATTTAGAAAGAAGACAAAGCGTTGTGTAACTATACAGACTATATACAAACGGTCTTATTCATAAAAAAAGCTTATAGAAGGTTTAAAACATACTTTAGTTAAAATGCTCAATAAGCCTTTAAAACGTTCGATAAAATTTTGTATTCATAAACGCTTCATAAACGTTCTATAACTAAAATATCCTTTAACTTCAATATAAATCTAAATGTTGCCATTATAATGAAGTCATCCAACAAATTGGCTAACATATTGAATCGTCATACGAGAATATCTGTCTACGCACTGAATAATTGTGACCATAGACAATAAGACGTATGGAAAACTAATTTATTGTCTACAGTTTCGTCAGTTTTGACGCGTTAACGTCATAACATGGTTTTTTTTTTTTTGTAGTGTGGCACTAGTTATAACTTTGTGCCAATGTCAGGCAACATGGTTTTTTATGGCAATGAATTTATGTTGTTCTGCTAGCACAAGTTCTAGAAGCCGAATTGAAGTTTAGAGTATTATAAAAATAAATAAATTATACAGATATTTGTATATAACCTTTTTATTAATGAACTCCTCGCTAAAATGTCTCCTCTTTATCTTCTTCGTGTCGCGGGGACAACTGTATTTTAGATCTTGGCCCAAAACTTTGCCACTTCCACAACGTCGTCGTCAGTGGCAGCGCAGAGGTTACTTTGACTGCATGTTTTGGGACACATAGGGTAGGATAGGGGGCGGAGTATGGTTTGCGACATAGCTTCACAACCACACCCTACTGCTGCATCCTACTGGAGCATCTTCCTGCAGCGCGCAGCGTGTAAACTTCGTGATCCATACGGAAATCCCTGAACCGTCTCTGGACACAAGTGGGAAGATATACCTCCAACCTGGTAAAGTGGGGCTACCTCGGCGGAATGTTTCCTTGAAAGTTTGTAAAATAGCATTTGCATTTCCCCTTGCAACTTCTTGGGGTGACTGTATGATATTCATGATATTGCTACCTTCTAACTGCATGTCTCCATGTTCAACTGCAATATTGTAAAATACTGCTCTAGCCACTATGGTTGTTTTCACATTTCCTAGTTTGCATGTATACCATGTAAAAAACATTGAAAGCGTTGTTTCCACAGTCCAAAGCAGCGGCGTCCCACAGTATTTCTTGTTGCTGTATGTGCTTCGTTATATTTTTCCTCGCTTCTATTTTGAATTGTAGGTATGTAATAATAAATAAACTAAATTGGTTAAACAGAAGTGCAAAATAAATTAAATACAACTGCAGCTCCTCGAAGTACGATTGTTTACGAAACTGACTTTTTGCACATGTTACATACGTCAAATGTCATTTCCTTATTAATCAGCTGATGTAAAGTCGGCCATTTTTTCCTTAAAATACTGTTAAAGTAGGGTTCTGGGTTTCATAACTTTATAGTAGTTTTAAAGAACGCTTTAGTGCTAAAATGCGTTTATGAATACCAATTTTTGACAACGAGACTTAAGCAAGCCTTTAGATGTTCCATAACTTATATTGAATAAGACCGAATTCTGGGTTTCATAACTTTATAGTAGGTTTAAAGAACATTTTACTGCTAAAATGCGTTTATGAATACCAATTTTTGACAACGAGACTTTAGCAAGCCTTTAGATGTTCCATAACTTATTATGAATAAGACCGAAAGTTTATTAGTAAGGGAGTTAGTATTTAACTGTTTTTGACTGAATATTAAAGTCAAATTCACATGTAAGGCATTCCATAATTTGAAGCAATAATATTAAAAGTAAATTTTGTTTAAGGCTTCAGGTATGGAAACGTGCATCGTGTAAATTACGGGGCTGTATGCGGAGTTTAATAGTCTCAATTAGGAGATCTTATAAAACGTGTCAGATTCAAAGGCTAAATTTCGACCTCAAGTTTACGAGACAGAATTTGTTATAAATCAGGTCTACTTGATCTCTTTCCACCTACCTCCAAAATAAGCCGGCACCTCAGCCCGATATCCTTGACAGCTGCCAACCTGGGTTTAACCCTCTCTTTTAGCGCCGTCACCGCGTCATCAGCCTTCCACACTGTCTCTGCCAACTTCTGCAGGTCTGCCGCGTTCTCCTCCCAGGTGTTCAGCGAGGAGCGCAGCTTGTTCAGACGTCTGTAGGTGTCTTCTAGACGGTAGTTACTCTCTTGGACGGATGTTGATTGGAGATGTGCCTAAAAGAGTAAAGTTAAGATATTTTTAAGGGATACCATGTGATCGAGAAAGTGGGAGAATGAAGGGAATATTTTTTGGGGGTTAATCCTATTTTATCAGTAGGCACACTCAAGAAGAAGAGGAAGTAGACTGACTATTGTAATTGCTAATGGAATGAATACTATCGTGTTTTCCTTTAATAATTCAACATTAATGATGGAACTAATATTTAAAAAAAAATAGTTTAAGAGAGTGTCCATGGAGTTTCTTGTCCGTTCTTCTTCATAGGTACCTACGCTTTGGAATGGGCAACTAGCTTCATATTTTCTGACTGACCGACTTCTTGACATATTGCGAGTTAGTGAATAATATAAGAACAGCACTTATAAAAAAGAAACCAGGGAAGTGCACGACTAATGGAAGTTTATTTATTCTCAACTATATTTCAATGAGCTCAAGATTGATCTTTCTATCGTAGGAATGACGATATTTAACTACGAGTACATCTAGGGCGCTGGCTTTATGCTTTTACTATGTGATGCACTGATATTCTCATAAACTTTATGCTAACAGGAGGAAGAGAAGCGTACATACCTAGAAAATAGAAACACTCACCGAATCAAATACATCATTGGCAGCCGTCACATAATCAGTGAGCATCATATTCTTAATCTGCCTGAGCAAGTGCTTCGCTTCCTTCAACGCTCTGTGAGCGCTCAAATGCTTCTCCCCGCGAGCAAAGTCGTCCAAAGCCTCCACTTGTTCGCTCACTTTCCTCCTCACTTTAAGCACTTCTTCTAGAGCACTCATGCTTTCTAAACTCAAGTAATCTGCTTCTTTTTCTCTTCTCCTCGCTTTGGTTTTTAGACTATTTGCTTCTGTAAATAATCTATGCTCCGTACTCTCTAAGTTACTTATCAAATCTTCTAAGTTTTTGGGATGCACTAGATTGTTTTTGAGTTGGTTGAGACTAGTTTGTAGTGCGGTGGCGTTGTGGGAGAACTCTCGTAGGGCGGCGAAAGGTTTCGGTATGCGCTTCAGCTCTGTCGGGTCTGCTTTGGTTCTTAAGTTGGTGGATAGTGTTTCGACGGAGTCTAGAAGTGTTAGGGTGCAGTTGTCGCAAGCTGGAAAATGAGTAAGGTATTAAGTAGTACATAACTGTTGCCTGTGAATTTGTCTACGTTTTTTCTATTGCATGATTTTTAAATTCTATATTCAAGGTGAAAAGTGGCTTTTATGTCCTTAGCCAGGTCCCAGGGTACTTACTTATTTGTCAATTTTTATAACGATTGTTTCATTGGTTTAGGCGAGAAAAGAAAGGAAGACAGAAAGAAAAATATTTTATTTGGGACACACAAGAAATACAAATAGTAAAAAAGGAGCATTTAGAACTAACAAAGTTACATTAAAAACAACCAATAAAAATAGTTAATAAACTACAGAAAAAAGACCTGCGCGAGGCCAAAAAGGACCATTACTTTCGAATTTATAATATTAGTATGGATTCTGCATACATTTATGTATTTTAGTAACAAACAAATAAAAATAATCGGCCTATTTTTCTCTCCACTAAACTTTTGTCGTGGCTCTTATTCCATTTCATTTTCCTGAGTAGAATAACTCCTTTAAAAAAAATTATACTCACGTCTACAGCCATCCTCAGCCAAATATGTCCTGCTAGCTCGACACTGGTCGCAGCGCAGGCCGGTGGCGAAGTCCCGACAATTACAGCGCCCCGTGTCGTCACAGTGCGGCGACAAACTGCCCGTGACGTCACACGCGCATGACACGCACGCGCCCGCGGCACCGCCCGCCCGCCGCCAGCCAGAGGCGCATGACTCGCACTCAGGACCTGCGTAACCTGAAGAACGCGCAAATATAAAATTATTTAAGTAATTTTGGAATGAAGTTCTTTAACGTGGCTTGCTGTAGGAGTAAACTGGTAGAAATCGTCACGTAATGAAAAAGCATTATTCTCCCTCTATGTGACTTTTTATTAATTACAATAGAAAGAGACAGAGAGAAAGAAAATATACAGTTTTCATGGTTTTAGAGGGTGCTGAAGCCAATAGTGAGGTCAACATGAATTTTCAAATTTACATTTTAATATTTTCGCAGCCGCAATCTTGAATTTTCATTTTGGACTTCGTTCCTGCCGGGGGTCTTTTTTTTTAGCGGTTAAAACATAGACATTTATTTTTATAGGTCTCCATTAGATTTTCACCAGACTATTTTGGGAGATCTTTCAAACAAGTAACTACAGATCGGTTTACAAATTGACGAAGCTGTCGTGTATCAAAAGCACAGGACAAGGCCCGACCATATCCTTACGGTGCGGCGCCGTCATAACAGATCGGCAGGTCGAAGTTATGCACATCTTGAATAGGTACCTACTCGTGATATTAATCTGTAGTAAAACCATCACAACGTCGACTCACCAGGTTTACACAGACACTGCACCTTGCCGTCGTGCACGACGCAGGCGTCGGCGAAGTTGCGCGCGCGCTCGGGGCACGGGCAGGCGACGCATGCGCCGGGCCGCCCGTAGTAGCCGCCCGCGCACGCCGCGCAGCGCGGCCCGCCCGTGCCCTGCGTGCAGTTCTGGTGGGGGAATATGGGAGTTAGAAAGCGGACTAGGAATTTTGGTCTATGAACTTCATGATAGGTACGTTAGTGTTTGGTTCAAGTAGTTTCTTTTAAAGTGTGTTGTTTACGATTATGTTTTTTATTAAGAAGTCATCAAAGTCAACACAGTTTTGAAATATTCTGTTAACAAAATAATAATCCAGGTTAAGACGTAGAAAATTAAAAGTGCTTTAAAATTTTTTATACATATTTTGGACTCTGGATACTGAACAGAAGAAGTTCACTGTTCACAGTCTTTTCTCTGAAGCTGGACCAAGTTAAGGGATAACCTGACTACGTATAAACTCACCAAACACTCGCCAGTGTCCGGATGGCACTCCGTGGCTCTGCCGTTACACATGCAAGGCTGCGCCTCTCCCTCCAAGTTGATAACGATGGTGCCCGACACTGCCGTCATCAGCACCCTGGTAAATGATAATATTCTAACATCATGCCTGTAGACCACGAAGGGGTACGCAAAGGTACAGCTGTTTCATAGCTATCCACGGCTAAACTACGTGACGTGTACTTGGCTTAGCTTTATCTGAAAATGTAGGTGGAATCATTCACCGCAACGGCCACGCTACGCATGGATCCGTAACAGGCAGACAAATGAACCACGCACATCTCCTTGCACATCCTACTGAGCAATGTTTTATAAAAACATAATTTCCAATAAGTACGCGCCTATTGCGCGTACTTATTGGAAATTATGACGGCTGACCCAGTGATCAGCTGTTAATACAGGGTCAAATTAAATTAGCGAGCGAAACTCCATAGGCGTGATGGGTTTCGATATCGAAACATAAATAAAAATTTATTTGATAATATAGGTATTTTGTTCGTTTTTCTTCTATGATGTGAAGCTTCATCGATTATTTAAAAGCCCTGTTGATAAAAATGAAGATAGAATACCTGGGCGGCGGCATCCAGAAGCCGGCTGCTGGCTTCTGACACGAGCTGGCGGAGTACCCGCGGGGACACGCGCACAGCTCCACGCCCAGCGCCGGCTCCGAGCGGCTCAGGCCGGGGATGGCTGTGTCCAGGGACACGTTGAGCAGTCTGTAGGGGAAGGTTTTTATAATACGTGCATTATTATTGATATTTTTTTAATTTATTATGAACTAGAATAACATTTTTATACATTTGCATACTATAATTTTAAGATTTATTAGTTTATCTATACTAATATTGTAAAGCTGAAGAGTTTGTTTGTTTGAACGCGCTAATCTCAGGAACTACTAGTACAGGATAAAATTGAAAACATGCGACAAATTGAAATAAGGTGGAGGTGCAGTAACTGCTACATAATCATTATAAATTTTCATTTACCAAATCTAAATTCTTGAAAAAATCGTGTAATCGTCTTAGTTAGCGCAAACTAAGTTATTGTCTTGAAGTAGACAAGAATTACCGACTTCCAGTTTAAAAAAAAAATTTAAAAACATATAAGAAAAAAGTACATATTAATTTTAGCGTGCGCCCGTTATGCAATCTATTCATCGCAGAGTTCACAACATTAACCAAGTTGGCAACGCGTTGAAGTAGCGGTATTTACCTAATTTTGACCGTACCTACGAAACAAAAGGGCGCGCGACGACGTTGCAAATCACTTGCCAATCGTACGTATGTGCATCCCTTTCCTTAATGACATGTTCTAAATTTACTATAAACACGTTGAATTACTTAGATGTTTTAATTTGTCGCATATATTAAATTTCACCCTGTATATTATGTATTCATTTAATACAATAATTTTCTTTTTCATGTTTACACTAATGCAAGTACAGCCAATCGCACCTACGTTGTTCGGATTATACCTACCATCCAACATTTTTGGCGCGGCAGAGGAAGTGTTTAGCTAACTAAGAGACACAGTGTGACTAAGAATTAAACTATTTAAGTAAACAAGAGCACACACTACAGCGATTTGTGGAAGTTATTGCGTGTCCAAGCTACTGGCTTGGTCCGTTAAACGTAAAATCTTTTTAGAAAAAAAAGATTCTATTATTTTATGAAACTACTTACAAAGCATGAACATGTTCCTGGTAGGTGGGCGCGCGGGTAGTGAGGCGGATGAGAATCTTGTCGAGCCGGCGCAGCGCCAGCATGAGCGCGGAGCGCGACGCCACGCCGCGGCCGCGCACCTGCCACAGCGACTCGTGGAAGCGGACTGCGTGCGTGCCGTTAATTACCGGAGCGTGCTGCACAAACATTTTAAACAAGTTTAAATTAAAATTGGGTACTTACCAAAAATTTACGAGTGATGCTGCCTTAACCCTCGTTTACATGAAGAGATTGTATGATGTCTGTGAGAATATCTATTTGAGATGCATAGGCGAAAATCGCTTGGCGATTTAACGCACTTATATTTTTACACTCATGTGTAAACGAAGCTTCAGATCATGAGTGTGATAAATCGCCTGACTCTCCTCGCTTACGGGTCTCGTTTCACGGATGAGAAGCTGCCCTCGTATACAAAGCTTAAGATTACTGAGAATTACTGATAGATAAACCTAACTAAAACAAAATTTTTTTCAACTGACATTGTCTCACTGTTATGCAAAGGTCTCCTTCATAGCTTTCCACTGTTGCATGTGTTGCCTTCTCTGGCAAAAAAAAATATCAAGTTCTAACCTCAAAGTACTCCAACACAATACTCTTCGTATATAGCCTCACAAGCGGGAACCGCGCCAGCACCTCGCGACTGAGCTCCGCCCCCCCCTCCTCCTCCACGCGGAATCGCAGCGACCCCCCATATGACGTCACACGGTCCCCCACGAACCGTTTGTCCAGTTCTACGTACACCGGCACGGGGGGCCAAGGGAGCGTGATGGTCGCGTCCGGGGTGTGCGTGTGTATGGCCAGCAAGGAGTCTTGGTCCATCTGAGAGCATAGGAATAGAAAAAATATAATCGTCACCAAACGCTATAAAACAAACAAAATTCAACCCTCCAAGGTCTATTTGGCGCGAGGCCAAAATAGGAATTGGTCAAAAAAAAATCTGATTTCCGAAAAAAAAAAATCAACAACGCCCCCATACCAATGTCATTCATTCAGGCACCAAAAGATCCTTGCAGCACTCTAGGTCTACTTTGACATAATGTGCTAAGAAATGAGCCTATATTTTGGAAATCACTACTCGTATGCACAGGAAACAAAATGCTCGTTCATATAGGGCTTCTTTGGCCTCTCCGAGAACGTGGTCTAGAAACAGAGGTTTTAACGCTTGTGTGTTAACAACAAGAACAATACGTCCTAACATTAAAACCAGGTCTTTGAAACTGTTCGGTTACTCACAGTAGTAATAACATCTTGACGTCCCCTCTGCAGCGTGACGTGCAGCGGCGCGGCCGCGTGCACGGCGCCGCGTGCCAGCGCCGCCTGGCGGCACTGCGACACGCGCCCGAAGCAGAAGCACGCCGTGCAACCCGACGGGTTGTCCACTGACAGGCCGAATGTGCCCGACAGACAACTGTCGCATTTCTCACCTACTACATTTTCCTGGAAGATTAATGATATTTTAATATGAATATTACCTATTTAGGGCCGATTTCACTCAAGTTTTATTCCTGGAATATGAGATATCTGATGTTGGCGGTATCGGACCTAAGAGATTAGGGTTTTAAAAAATAAAAGTTGCATACAGTCAAGTAATTATTAATGTCTGCTTATCCGTATTTTTTCATACGTTTAAAAAGCAACGTTTATAAACCCTTACTTCGTTTGTATGTTTGTAAAGGATAATCACTGGAAATACTGAATCAATTGCACTATTCCCGAGTGGCAAAGGATATTTTTTATGCCAGAAAAATGCCCCGCGGGCCACACCCGCTGTTTCACTCGGTATGAAGTTAGTCTACCTATATGGTATTAGTCTACCTATATGGTATCGGTATGAAGCTAGTCTACCTATATGGTTTAGGTACTAGTTCATCTTACCTTACAAGGACACCGTCCCAACTCGTCGCAGGTGCACAGCCCGTCGGCACAGCCCCTCGTGCCGGCAGCGTGACACTGGCACGGGCGGCAGCGGGGCCCGTAGTGGCCGCGCGCGCACTGCCCGCACGTGCCGCCCTCCCAGCCCGAGCGGCACTTGCACTGCCCAGTGTGGGGGTCGCATGTGTCTGAAAAGAATGGTATGCATGCAGTTAAGTCTTTAAAATAAGCTTACGTGCTCTAAAAAAACGTCTTAGATTCGATACCCGAAGGGGAAAGATTCCATTCAGTTTTTCCATTAAAAAAATCTCACCAGCAGCCCGGAGACCAGACTGATTTTTAGTTAATAAAAATCCATTGGATGTGAAAAGCACAGGAGCGGGCTTTGTGACGATTTAGCAAACTTTCGGATGAATAATGATGTTATGTTACAAATACTAACTGGACACAGCGCCGGCGCCGCAGCTGCAAGGCCTGCAAGAGTTGCCCACGCCCCAGTAGCCGCGCGCGCACTGGCGACAGCCGGCGCCCCGGGACCCGCCCGGGCACACGCAGCGACCACTGTGGGGCGAGCACACCTTGCCGTCCCTGCATACCGGACATGCTGGAACAATATATTGTAAAAGTAGTTAAAATAGAAGAATATTTTGATTCGGCCCCACTTTTTGAAGACGGGACGCCAAGGCACTAGCTTATATTTTAATACCACTTTTTGAAGACAGGACACTTTTTATTATTAAGTAGGAACTTTATTTTAGATCATTATTTTCCACTAACTAAAAGTAGCTACCTACATTCGAACAAGCTATCTGATATACAGGCAACTAAATGCGCAACTACTTTTAAACAATGTCGGTGTGCTGATTAGTCGATTCTTTTTCACCACTCTTATGTGTGCCATCTGTTTAACAAAAGGCTTATGATGGACTGTATGTACATTCCTTTTTTTAATCTATATCTATATATGAGCTGAACAAAAAATAATTTAGACATTGCAAAGCGGCGCGGTGGGTGGGGGAAAAAGTAATTTCACGCGGACGAAGTCGCGGGCAGAAGCTACTATAGCTAGTGTTGGAATATAAAGCTACGCTCACTTATGAGCAAAGGCGATAATTTATGCCTTTTTCAAAAATACCATGTTACCTTCTCCTTTTTAGGATTCCGTACATCAAAAAGAAAAACGGAACCCACATAGAATCACTTTGTTGTCCGTATGTCTGAGAGATGATGAGACCCTTTGTTTCGGGAACGCGTTGAGGTATCGAGTTGACATTAAAACCATACAAACAGGTCTACAGTCCCTTGAAGCTGTGAAAAAATCAAACTTCTAAGTTGACGAAAAAAAAAGATACGGCCGTTTATGCCGCAAAAAACGTATATTTCGACACTCTCAAGTGGCATTAACTGCCCATGGTGTACCGACATAGCCTCATTCAGTTAATATGAAATCTCAACTCACGTAGACAGCCAGCAGGTCCGAAGCCGTAGTACCCAGCCAGGCAAGTGTCGCAGTGCGCGCCGCCGACGCCGTCCGCGCAGGCGCAGGCCCCGGTGTCCGGGTCGCACGCCGACGCGCCCGGACCGCACGCGCAGCGCCGGCATCCGCCCAGCTGCAGGCCCCAGTAGCCCTCCTGGACGAGAAAATGATTGATAGGGTTGAGTATGTATCGGAATGCATTAAAAGAGTACACAAAAAATACAGGATCAAATTAAATTAAATGGTAAAATTTCACAGACGTAACGGGCATCAAAATGAAATCATTATAATAATAACAGTTTAAGGCCGGGTCTTAACGAAAAGCGATTATGGCGTGTCACGTTAATTTGTCAACATTCATAAAAAAGGGTCGCGTCATCCCGTATTCGCGCGACAAACGCTTTCAGTTAGGACACAGGGTATGATGGTAATTGTAAATATTCCGTTCTACGTGCTGGATAATAATTTATTTTCAGTCCTCATTAAATCCTGTAAAATGTTTTCATTTCCAATTTGAGAGACATTAAGCGTAACCCCATAGCCTCAATTCATAATCTAAAATTGATCGCATCTTGAAATCTGTGCGTCTGTATATCCTAATCCATCAATTTAATTTCCCACTGGCACATTGCCATGGTACGACCATTTTATGTAAGGAGTGGCGTACACTGCGACTAGAATAACTATAACAGCTTTGTAGTCCGACCGCTTAACTGAGACGTTGCCTGAGGCAGCTGCGCAGTGCGGGAGGGGTGATAGTTGTCACAAGTTGACGAATCACTGAGCTCTCGCATCACGTCACCACACCCCTCTCGCACCGCGCTGCAGGCAACGTCTCAGTTAAGCGGTCGGACTATAGTAAGTTTTATTTGTTTTTTATGTTTGTTGTGTACAATAAAATCTAAATAAATAAATAAATAAGCGTCTGTACCTAATACTCTTTTTTTTACTACCCTGCGCTGTCCAATTTCTGGGTAAAAGTCTCTCTGTACTAATGGACCCGGTTATATTCAGAACAACAAGAAAAGATTGCGTTGTGTAGTTAAGACTAACGCCTTATCAATCACGCCATTTAAGGGTCACCTCGGCTACTCTCATCCAGCTGCTTCCAGCCACCCTGCCAACATGCCAAAGATTGTCGCTCCATCTAGCCAGAGGTCGACCTATCTTAAGTTTGATGATTCGCGGTCTCCGCTCAAGAAGAACATGTCCACCTCTATTGTCAGATTACTAATCATGATATCATGTAAGTGGTAGTATAAAAGCTTAAAATAAATGTGTATTTATTTTAAGCTAAGTTTTTTTTTAAGAACCATTTAAGTATTTCAAGTCATAAATTGACGTAACATAATTACAATTAGGCAATTTTTTTTTTTTTTCTTTATATTTGCAATCGGTCGTCAGACCATAAGCGAATCAACTTACAATATCCTCAACTAGAATAGTCGAGCGTTGAACCGAACACAAGTGCTATCGGCACATTCGGCACTCACTCACAAGCGTCCCATTCACGCAGAAGAATGCGCCGGTGCACGCGATATGATCGCGAATGCGCATCGAACGCAAAACAAACACGCAAGAAAGTAAATCGAGACATATAGACAAATGCATAGAGTACAAAATATTCGCCTATGCTTAAATTGGTTCACCGGCCCGAAAGTCAGTTATTCTTATTATGGGTCAGATAGGTACTGTTTTCAGCTGCTTCCGATAAACTTGAAGCCGACCCGAACACAGTTTTTGGAAAGGGCTAGAAAGATGATGACTTTTTTTTTCAGGATGGGGAATCATCAAATGACCCCTCCCGCTGTGAGTGGAGCGGAAGGGAGTGTCAGACTCTTACTGACTAAAACCCACCCGTGTTCCTTCCTTAGCCCTTTATGTTCCGGGCCAGCGGTAACCCTTTCGGACAATCCCGCTGACCAAGATGATGACTTTAGTTGACTCACTAGCTTTTCCATATATGGCTGAGAATCGGTACTTATGTATTACGCAATAAAGTA
Source organism: Luperina nickerlii (assembly GCA_963855955.1). Lineage (NCBI taxonomy): Eukaryota > Metazoa > Arthropoda > Insecta > Lepidoptera > Noctuidae > Luperina > Luperina nickerlii. Next base: position 23,401,636 of record OY979667.1, read on the forward strand.
CCGATCATAAGTCACAACCTGACATAACACATTGGCCGACCCTGGGTAGTCAACCCCGCTACCACATGAGGATGATCGGCCTACTATGTTCCTACTGTTGAGATACATAGGTACCTCTTTTCTGTGAGAGGGAGAAGGCGTTAATCCACCACGCAGGCTTTGTGCGGGTTGTTGGATATCACAAATCTTCGATTTTTTTGTTCTAGGCCCTGCCAGTTCCCTTATGATGTTTTCCACATACCACCTTGCTTACTGACTAGCTAATATTTTACCACGGTTTAAGCATATTTATTCTTATGGCAAAAGCTCTTTTTAACATTCGTGCTGATGGGAAAGATGTCCCTAGTTTTTAATTTTGGTGTACCTAAACGCGCGATATGCCACGTTCAGTGCGCGATCACGTTTCAAACATCATTAACGTCGGTGAAGTAAACTGGCGATTAGCCGACTTAAACCCGGATTAGTTTTGATCGTCGGTTAATGTTAGACATAGTGTAATGCTGCCTAATCCTTCGAGATACAATCGGCTTACTGATTGACATGAAAGACGATAATGCGTATTTCCATTTACCTACCTTGTTTAATAGAATAGTGGGTGCGTTTAAATTGATGAAATATTTCTATGACAGATTTCGTTGGGCCTGTCATGTCTTTATCTAAGAACGGGTTTAATACAACCATGAACGATCAAAAAGCGATGCATAATCAGGCTAGAATTTTGCCACTGCTGAGACACATAGGCATGTCTCCATTCCATGTTCATGTCATGGGTCGAAATCCACCACGCGGATCCAGTGCGGGTTCGTGGATGACACATATGTATCTTCGAATTTTTGGTTCTATAGGACCTGCCGGTTTCCTCACGATCTTTTCCTTCACCGTTTCGAGACCAGTGGTGATGAAGTAATTGACACACATTAAAGTGCCTACCTGGGTTCGACCTTCAACTCGTGACTCGCGGCCGTTTCCACTCCGCCACCTCTAATGTTACCTCCCTAATGTTATGCGATTTCCACCTCTCTAATGTTATGCAATTTTCAAACAAAATCCTTTTGCACATAGCGGGCGCTTTAAGGTGCTAATCATAATATCTATTATTTACTAGCTGCGCTCCGCGGGTTTACCCGCATAAGTGTCGATCCCGTGGGAATATCGGGACAAAAAGTATCCTATGTCCTTTCCTGGGACTCAAACTATCTCTATACCAAATTTCATCTAAATCGGTTCAGCGGTTTAAGCGTGAAGAGGTAACAGACAGACAGACAGACCGACAGACACACTTTCGCATTTATAACATTAAAATCGAGCTTTATATAGTATAATATGGATTCCTTGACGGTAACTACATATGCGGCCCAGAAAAAAAATCTGTAAAAAAGAGCAATTTTTTTGCTCCTGCTATGATTATCGCCAAGATCAAGATGGAAGAATCCCTTTCTGAGTGAAACTCTTCACAATGTACAAAGAGGGTTTATTTAACTGCGACATAAAGACCTAATTTAAAGACCTCATTACATTTCATTTGACATTTAAAGCATAATACATTCAACTTTCTATCCAATAATACCGTTTGCACTACGACAAATAATTATGTAAATTGTAAGATTAGGGGTGACCCAGTTGATCGCAATAAATGAGAATTGAAGCTAATTAGGTACAGTCGCCCGCACGTCACTTGGCAAAGTTTTGGCGTAGTGGGAATAAGTTCGGGCATGTACACTTAGTGCAACATTTTTATTTTTTTATTTTATTGCTTGTCATTATTGGTTATTGCCATAATTTATTTTTAAACAGGTCTGTTTAGAAGAAAGTTAGAGAAAGGAGAGGAATTAACTAACTCTTGCCAAGTTCCTTCACTAAGTAAGTAAAATCATCCATACCTAGTTTTAAAAGTCCCATATTTTGGGGCGAGCCAATTGCCACTTACCGGGCAAGAACATAAGTATCAAAACGTGATAGGTACACCTCTGCCTATACGTTTGAGGAACACAAGCATGATGCCGTATACACATTCATTATGAAGTCTGGCAGCAGCATCTCGACATAAATGAAAATCTAGTAGTAAGATTCGCCTAAGTACTTATTCACAAGTTGAGATTATAAAACTAATTATCAAAATCGGTACACAATTGAAGAAAATATCGTTGAACATAGATAAAAAAAAAACAGAAGAATTATGAACATCCTCCTCTTTTAAGAAGTCGGTTAAAAAGCAAAAGATATTTTTAAAAGCATATCTAATTTATATGGTAAACTATTTTACCAAGACTTCGCCGCAGAGTTACTATCGTTTTTGTAACATGATGGGCAAACGCGAGCTGGTCGACGTACTGTAACAACATTTTGACAAAATCACAATGCGTAGCTAATACTAGTACCCATCTGCCGTCAGAAAGTGATTGGCATTGCTGATATTGGCATAAGACAGAGCTGCTGCCAATTGCAAATTACGAGCGCTCACTCCAGAGCTCCCTCATTTTGCGCAGGCGTTCGTTTGAAGTTGTTTGATCCAGACACAAACATCTGTCTTCCACAATCCTCGGCTATTATGTTCATGAGATATTAGCCAGCTGTGGCCCACATTCGCGAATGCTTGCCATGTCCCAGTGACATTTAATTGAGACTCCGCGGTACAATTCCGATACGACCGACACCAATTATTGGTATTATGGCAGACAGGGCCGGATTAGGACTTGACTGACGTAATAAGTAGGTTCCACTTTGCTTCTCTGTGCGGGTCAAAGTATCGGGACGTAATGGAATTTCCTTTAAGCTACTACAAAACTAGGAAAAACCAGAAAATTACATGAAGCCAAACAAAAGTATAAATAGCTCATAAAAAAAATTTTTTTTCGAGATTATAATTTCGTGGCGAACGCCAAGTTTAACGATTGGTAATTTAGAGCAATGTTAGCAAGTTCATAGCTGCTAGGTGAGATATTAAAAAATCAGCTCCGGATCGCAACCGTATGTATAAGGAAAGAATTATCACTATAAATCGAAAAAAAAAAGACAACGCTGTCTTAGTTCGTCGAAGCACACATTTCATGGTTATGTTCTAACTACACTTGCCTTCACTTCTGCAAGTAGATACATACCTAATAAAATTCCAAAGCAAAATGTAAAACAGCGATGCTGACGAATTTCTGATTTTATTATTATTATAAGACAGTTAAGTTGTAAATGATGTCATATTTTTTTCACCGTAAATAAAAAACAATAACTTACTTTTTATTTAATAATAATAATAATTTATTTATTTGTTAGCATATGTAATTTAAATGTAAATGTATCGGTTAGGTCCTTCCCTGTGCAGCTTAACTTAAGTGACAACGTTTAAATTCAGCTTCATTTTCTGTCAGTTTCACCCACTTTGCAGTTATAACCGAACGATAATACGATATTCAAGCAATTAAATCAAGTAGTTTAATAGCAGCAGAGGTCCTTGTGAAATAATAGGTTCGGGGAAGTATAACCACCATAATAAAATAGGTACCGGTGTTAATACAGCCACAAGAGACATTTCAGTTTTGTCTCTGAGATGGCAACTCACCTAGGCACCTATCTCTAGGTACAAGAGGCCCTAGACCAGGGGTGGCCAACTTGGCTTGACCTAAGATCTATTGACCTAAGATCGACACCGCGTGCGATCTACCAATTACATACTTCTTGAAATCTTAAATGAAAAAGCATAAGTTCAGTCCACAATTATGTAGTATTTATTAAGAGGGAAAATATAACTCGTAACCACTCGTAACTGCATTAAGGCTCCTTCAAACAAGCGCGACACGCGATATAATTGCGCGCGATTTTATCGCGTGTCGCGCCTATGTGATGGAGCCTTAAATCGCAAATGCATATTATTTTATCAAATCTTAAAACTTAAGGTTCCTAGCCTTAAGTCTGTCGTCAAATGACTGACGGAGTGAACCACCCGCGCCCCACTCCCGCGTCCCACACGCTTCCCGCTTATTGTTGTCGCGCACCGAAAACAAAAGAGAGCTAATGCTGCATAGAAGACCGGTCGATCGCGATCGACCGTTTGGCCACCCCTGCCCTAGACAAAGTGACATTTTATCAGCGATAACAATGTTGGAAAAGTAAAAATGAATGGAACTGACAAAAGCTATCAAAAACTTATGTCCCTAAGCAATGAGGGCTATCGCGTATGAACTCGCCGCTAGAGGCGCTAGTGTAGCGTGAGGTCTCCGAAATGTCAAATGTCACTGTTTGTGGGTGGGCTACGCGGGTTTATCTCTAATAATGTTGTGAATATTATGCAATACCTGCGATTAATTGTGTTTGTGCTTTAAACGCGGAGCTAAGAAAAAGAGGTGCAAAATTAAGCGGACTGAAAAAACAGCTAATTCAAAGGTTAGTTTGTTTCCTGTTTACTAATAAATTTATTTTTGTTGGTCTAAATATGATTTAAATGCAAACTTTGTTTTCACGCCCGTAATAACAAACTTTGAGAGCTATTTCAGGACCTTACTCGACAGTGGCGCCAACTGCCGCCAACTGCCGCACAAAAACGGTGGCCCTAATTGTCACTTGTCTAGGTCCTCTGCAATGCCTTTGAACTTTGAGGTGTAGAATACTTGGATGAACTTGAAGGCCTTTGCTCAACACTGAAAAAAAATCCTTGAGTTTTCACCATCTTGGTGTAAGTAATACATCTCTGCCTATGATACACACAGTGGCACGGAATAAATTCCGCTCCGTTTCCTCAGTCCGTTCCGTTTATTGCTTAGAAATGTCACGGGGACATTTCCAACACACCGCCATTTGAATATCAATGCGAAGTACAAATGGATGTAGATTGTGTTTGCTCGGAATCCTAACAGTGTCCGTTTGAGGGGGACATGGCAGGAGCCGTTTGAGTTTGCCATAGTACATGCGGATGGTGACTTGGTAACCTAATTTTTGACTGACATAGTACTGTCAACATCAAAACCAAACGGCTGAGAATCAGCACTTTTTAAACGTCAAAGTTACATTTAAGAGTCCCCCAAAACGCCCGCCCTTCAGCACTTCCTAGTGCTTTAGCTGGGAAAAAGAAGTGGCGCAACAAACTTCCCACCCAGCAGCGCAGCCGTCTGTTATCATAGATCTCGTCCAATCCAAGTCAGTCCAATCCTGGATCATGGATTCATGGTCCAGCTTAACGTTTTTATTGCATCTTTTTATCCGTGGACTGCTGTAGAGCGGCAACTTTAAGATCGTGATCGACGCGTGAGACACAAGACCGTGGTATACAGTACTGTGCCTCTACCATGAGTTGCTATCGAAAACGTTAGTCGCTAGCGTATAGATTTCGATAGGTGATTTACCGTTCGACTCATACTAGTTTCTACAGTTATAGTATTTATGCTTACTTACACTTTACTTTCATCACGCATAATACTATTTATCATTACTTACACTTTAATACTATTTATCATCCTTTTTATTTGTTTATATGTTTACATTATACTTTTACTCAATTTTCATGTTGTGACACGCCAATTGTCAAACTGTCAATTACTTTTTAAATGTCTTTCTGGCTTAGTCTATGTTAATTACTCTTTGGTCTAAATGACTTAAATTATTTTTATCAATATGTTTAGCTTTTGTATTATTAGGATTATTATGATTGTTTAGTCTAAATAACTTAATTTTAAATTAGATTTATAATATTCTTTACGCACTCGTGGATCTGTCTTGGCCGGATACACATGTCAGATGAGATGATAGCCACATAGAAGAAAACTGATATTTGAAAAAGGAAGACTACTTAAAAACGAGCTCACGAACAGCTGGAGGCTGCTGGCATTCGAGTCTTGGGACTGAGACATTAAGCATCAGAAAACTGCTTGGTTTTGCTGTGTCAACTTGAACTGCTTGGTTCTGCTGCGACATCTTTGACTAACCCAGGGGATCCAGCTAAAGATTCCACCTGGGACCTTCTACTTCTAATCTTCGCGAGCTAACCTCGTATAACTTGCTACCCTGAAGCCTGATACCCGTTCCTACAGTGCTGAGCTGATTCCATAACGTGAACTATAAAACTCCAGTGAGTGCGCGCGTGTGTGAACTATAAACTTCCGAGAGTGCGTGCTATTTAGTATTTTTATAACTAGCTGTTTTTTATAACTTGCTGTATTTTATCTTCCCTAATAAAAATTATTGGACGGTCTGCTTACCCTCTATTTTAAATAGGTGTACAGATCGTTACAGTTTGGCGCCACAACGTTAAAATAACTCGAACTCACCCCCTTTTTCTAAATTCTAAAAAAAACTAACACTAGGTATCTATTTTTGAACTCCTTATTTGGCTTAGTCTTTTGAATACTAACTAACTTATTTTTCTTCTTCAGCTCTCTTCTTGAAGACTCCTATATTCGATTCAACACTTCTTCATACTGAACATCATCTTATACTTCATTCTCATACATCCCACTACCGAAAGGTAGTTGGTATCCATTCTTCGCTTGTCAGTGTTTTTAAAACCATTCGTGGTCACTTACAAGTTGGGGTTTGGCTTACTCTACGACGTACTATTGGACAATATCCCGTAGTCGTTTCCTCCTACACTTAACTCTTTACCAATACATCACTACACTGCACCCCACATACTTGCACACTACAGCGTTTACCCATTGGTAATCGTACTCATTCTTCGCTTGGCGTGTTTTTAAAACCACCTCGTGGTCACTACCAAGTTAGGGGATTGAGACACTTCACGACTGAAACAGGAGAATATCCTGTGGATGTTTTTACAAACCTATACATCTACACTACTCCTATAACAAATACTCCACTATTCTCCTAAACACTTATATAATAATATATTTATACTTATATCTGGGAATCATACCGAAATAAGTATATCGTGGGCTCTCAAAATATTTTTCTAATTGTTATTGTTTGACATTGGTTGCTAGGTAACAAGCCATAGTGCATTTGCATTGAGTATTAGTCTTTTTGCGCGGTGGCAAAAGTAGGTACTAAACTTTAAGCATTAGTTCCGAATTTCACCACCAACACAAATAAGTTTTCATTGGTTTTAATTTTTATTTTCTTTAGACTGTGTCTTACTCTTAAATTTATATACACTTTTGGACCGTGTCCAACACTACTCTCTTGACGTATTACTCGGAGCTTACCGACTACTGTATTGCGGGAGCTGCCCTGACGTTTACTCGGAGCTAACTTACTGCTGCCCTTGACGTTTTACTCGGAGCTTTCCGTCTTCTGTATTACGGGAGCTGCCCTAGCGTTTTTTCTAACTGCGGTGTTGCGGTTCAGACCTAACCCCTTTATCCTTCCTTGCCTCTTAACTTAACACTCTTGAGACGACACTTGAGTCCTTTCTAACATTCGAGTTTTCTTTAACTCTGACCCCTCTCTTAACTCATGACACTCTTGAGATGACACTTGAGTCCTCGAGTTTTCTCTAACTCTGACCCCTCTCTTAACTCATGACACTCTTGAGATGACACTTGAGTCCTCGAGTTTTCTTTGACTCAGATCCCTCTATCCCTCCTTCCCTCTTAACTCGTAACACTCTTGAGACCTTTCTAACATTCGAGTTTTCTTTAACTCAGATCCTATATAGACTCGCATATTTTTATTCTTTTACACTCGTTTGCTATCCCTATATTTGTACTTTTTTTTTTTTTCTCGTATTATACTATATTCATAACTCATCCCTTTCTTCTTTCCTTCCTCTATAATAGAGTTCCTTTTGATTTATTAAAACTCTATTTGTTTTTTAATTCATTCATCGGTTCTTAAACCATTAAAAGATTAATTTTAATCTTTCGTATATATCTATTCTTTTCTACAAGTTAATATGATAACTTGTCTATTTCTATCAACTCTAAAAGTTGATTGGAGCGGTTGACAACTCCATATAAATAAGCCCTTGTTAACTATCGACTCTAAAAGTTGATTGGAGCGGATAACAACTCCATATAAATAAGCCTTTGTTAACTATCAACTCTAAAAGTTGATTGGAGCGGATGACAACTCCATAAAAATATGCCTTTGTTAACTATCGACTCTAAAAGTTGATTTTCTGTCTATCGACTCTAAAAGTTGATTGGAGCGGATGACAACTCCATAAAAATAAGCCCTTGTTGACAATCGACTCTAAAAGTTGATTTTCTGTCTATCGACTCTAAAAGTTGATTAGGAGCGGATGACAACTCCTTTAAAAATAAGCCTTTGTTAAACCTTTATATTTTCATCTCATTAGTGGTTTTAGACGCGAGCGGATTACAACTCCTAAAATAAGCCTTAAAGTTATGATTTTTCAGGTTGAGTAGTGATCATTGAATGTGAATCCTACCTGACCTAACTTCGTAAGATGTCGGTGTGTTTGAATGAGTTATGTAAGTTTTGTGAATGCTGTAATATTTTAACCTTAGCAAAATTTTTGTTCTAGGCCAAAAATTTTCTCGGGGTCGTTGGGGAAATATAGTATTTATGCTTACTTACACTTTACTTTCATCACGCATAATACTATTTATCATTACTTACACTTTAATACTATTTATCATCCTTTTTATTTGTTTATATGTTTACATTATACTTTTACTCAATTTTCATGTTGTGACACGCCAATTGTCAAACTGTCAATTACTTTTTAAATGTCTTTCTGGCTTAGTCTATGTTAATTACTCTTTGGTCTAAATGACTTAAATTATTTTTATCAATATGTTTAGCTTTTGTATTATTAGGATTATTATGATTGTTTAGTCTAAATAACTTAATTTTAAATTAGATTTATAATATTCTTTACGCACTCGTGGATCTGTCTTGGCCGGATACACATGTCAGATGAGATGATAGCCACATAGAAGAAAACTGATATTTGAAAAAGGAAGACTACTTAAAAACGAGCTCACGAACAGCTGGAGGCTGCTGGCATTCGAGTCTTGGGACTGAGACATTAAGCATCAGAAAACTGCTTGGTTTTGCTGTGTCAACTTGAACTGCTTGGTTCTGCTGCGACATCTTTGACTAACCCAGGGGATCCAGCTAAAGATTCCACCTGGGACCTTCTACTTCTAATCTTCGCGAGCTAACCTCGTATAACTTGCTACCCTGAAGCCTGATACCCGTTCCTACAGTGCTGAGCTGATTCCATAACGTGAACTATAAAACTCCAGTGAGTGCGCGCGTGTGTGAACTATAAACTTCCGAGAGTGCGTGCTATTTAGTATTTTTATAACTAGCTGTTTTTTATAACTTGCTGTATTTAATCTTCCCTAATAAAAATTATTGGACGGTCTGCTTACCCTCTATTTTAAATAGGTGTACAGATCGTTACACAGTTTTATAAGTGACCGCCAGAGGCGCTGTACAATTCTCCATAGAAACTTGTTTACGCCCTCGCTAGCGAGTACGGTTACGTAAAGTTATGCCAACTCATGGTAAGGGTACAGGTTAATAATACTTGGGGACACATACCTCACATGTTTCGCACGCCCTGCCCGTAACGTGTTGCTTGCAACGGCACTGTCCAGTTCGAATGTCGCACACGTTGCTCTCAGAACCGATCGATGAACAGTTGCAACCTGTAACAATCGAAAATGGATTAAGTACATAAATATAAACCAAATGTGCACCAATTTAATTACATTAATTTATTTATTTACTTCAGTCATTTAGAATTAATTGATAAGGAAACTATTGTCGGATATTGATAGTTTTTCAGCTGTGTATGACAGAACCTCACTCAAAACGCATGCCTCGTTTAAAGCCATTTGATTGGTTGAAACTAGCCTTAAGTATTGCTTGAGTTAGTTAGATTCTGTAATACAGCCCTTAGATTAAAAATATTTTTTGTAAAACTTTTTTTGCATGCGGAGTTTGCCTATAAGTGATTATTGTACTGTTGCATACATACTTTCGCGTGCTACCTTTAGCATAGATAGAACTTGTGTAAATAATCGTTGGTGAACGACAAAAATTCCCTAGATATTTTATAATCCGTTTCTATTATGAACAAACAACACTATGTTGTATTTAAGTCCACTAAGTACATAATATTATAATAATGTGCATTTATTGAACGCTGACATTTAGTATGTCTCATTGATTTTATCCGGTCACAAACAAGAGGATTTATAAACATTAACATGTTCAACCTCCTACGCACGTGCCGCACGCGTTCCGAATTCAAACCCAGATCAACTTGCTAATGCAACTGACAGCTCGAAGCTTATTGGTTTGGAGTGATTAAAATACAAAATGATGTTAATTTGGCTCGTTATCACCGCGCTAATGCTTGCTAATACAAGCTATAAATATGCTTTTATTGAGGTAGGGATTGTTCGCGGTTTTGCTTGCCATGATTTTGAAATAATGACTAAGAATTTAATAATGACTAAGAATTTGGCACTTTAAGTTCTTATGTCACGTTGTTTTTGAGAAAAAAGTCATTGACAGATAAGCGGAACTGTGATTTTGTTAAATTATTTTGTGTCCCTTCTGAGACCTTAAAATACCATGGATTCATCTTACCTGTGAGATTTTAATGCAGCTTTTACAAAACGCAGCTAGCAGAACGGAGAAACCGTAAAGTTTTAACAATGTAGATTCTAGCACTAACGTAATAACTGGCGCAATGTCTGTGTACTTTATCCTTCGTACAATACAGGCGCGATGTCATGTTTTTGTTTATGTTACCTTTATATATGTAGATTGCAAAATCCACTACCTACTAATTAAGATTTCAGAATCCTTTCATTCTTACCGTAGCACCAAAATACAAAAATACATATTTTACAAAAAAAAAAAGCCTTTACGAACTACCGGACAAATTCACAATCTCCGTATACATTTAACAAATTTGTTCGAGCAAACCTCTGAGATAACCACGACTATTACGCACAGAGTGGTCGGCAGGACCGCAGCTCTAAAAGCTGCGATATCACAGGCTTGCTGTAAACAATATTATTAAGATAACTATTATCAACGATTAGCCCTTATGAGATCAACTGAGATGTACGGTAATAGCGGTGGTTTTACAGGATTAAAGTACAGTAATTTGTAAAGTTTTGCAAATTAAATCAGCTAGCAAAATTCCACAGACGTGAAGAGTATTGGTATATATAAACTTGATTTGATGAATGACGAAAAAAAACGGTTTTCCAACTTATACTTCGAGAAACTTGACCCCAAATACATAAAGAACATCAAATCTTTTTTTAGGGTTCCGTACCCAAAAGGTTGGAACGGGACCCGTCGCACCGCTGTCCGGAGTTTCGCTAACTGATTTAAATTGACCCTTTACTATAGTATTAACTAAACTTAACATGAGCCTGGCTGCCCTTCACTAGGGATGTGCTAAGCTGCGTAGCGAAGCTGTGTATGATATCGAGCAATAGGTACGTTTAATTTTCATGGCATAGCTTAGCTCTGGTTGAAAAGACTTCAACGAAGGTGAGTTTTTGACATATTCTTTGCAACGAGGGCTGCAAGCTAGGGATGCGCGAGTGTTCTTGTAGATGTTACCTGCTTATCACGTATGTACCTATGCCTCTGCCTACTGATGTCTATAATACAGTTATACAGGTGTGATGTTATGTGATGATCAAATCAAAGGTAAACGCAACTTGCACACAGTTCCATGAATTATGTTTAATATGTATTTAGAGCAAATTCTACAGTAATTCGAGACGCAGACAAGGAATAGATTGTTATTGTTCATAACGGCGAAACAATGGTTGCGACAAAATGCAGGTGTACGGAACCATATTCATTTTTAGTCGAAAACATACTAATTTCAACTTTATTAGTAAAGATTTAGGTGTCAAAATTGATTGAGAATGTTTTAAGGGCAGGTTCCCACAGTTTTCGAAGTTATTGGAATATTATCGATTCATGTTTCGATGATTGAAATGCTGTTAGATATAATTGACAGGCAATGGTCGTTATTCGCCGGAAGCGCAATAATGCCAATATAAAGAGTTCAATCTATTTCAGCCAATCACAGACTAATCCAAATCTAAAGAATAAATACGAGAACTAATTCATAATAAATAATCTTTATCGTGCGTGTTTTTCCCACGAACAAGATTTTTTTATGTATAAACTTCGGTCCCGGTCGAAAGCGGCGGATCAGGTCTACGATGGAACGAGCGTGCCCAGAAGATGTCAGTTCACTCTTGCTTCGTGCGGCCTACCTAAATGTCCTTTCTTTGGTATTGTTCGTCGAATCGTGGAGCTCCTTAAGAGGAAATGCGGTCGGAGAGACTTTAGAAAAAGCCTAAGTAAAATGTCATACTTCGAGGTTTGCCTCTAGCCTATTTCCTCCTCCAATATATTGGACCAATTTAAAAGATATTAACTGAATAAGAAGGGTATATACTGTGTCCCTATGTTTTTCTTTTTTCATTAATACTTAGTTGTCAAATTTGTACACTAGGCCTCTGTTTTTAGCGGTTTAAATCGGCATTTTTTGAGGGTTCTAGTGCTTATAAAAATAATGTATCATCAAAAAGGAAAACATAGGGACATACAAGTAGTTAATATTTATTATTCTGTAAAAAAAATCATTGCTTTATGGTAATTAACCAGAAAGAAAAGAGCGAGAGCGTTTCTATGGAGAAAAGACCACCCGCATTTCCTCTTTTTTGTTCTGAGTTGAGCTGCATTATTACTGACAAATGCGTGCACTGACTGGAAAGATCCACTCAATCTGTGTGGTTACTTCCTCAAAAGACCATTTCAGACACCATCACTACATGGTCTTCACATAATCTGACTAAGATTATGTCTGGACTTTAAAAGAGACGGTGACCCCTGAATTTGTTTCGGCCTTGCTTCTCAGAGTAGTCACATAGGAAACGCCGACCTTATCTAGTTTTAAAAATATGATTGATGGGTTAAAAAGTATTTGTACAAACCTACTTACAGAAAATAAAATCATTTAGGTTTTATCTGAATGCCAGTGAATGGCACTCTACAATAGATGGCAGCAAACGTGATTGAGGACTGTTGTATGACACTAACAATAACTAAAAGAAATACACTAAAAACAGCTGTATTTCTCGAAGGGTAAGGCAGAAGTGTACCTATAGTACACTCAAGTTTCGTCAGTTGTGTTTAAGTCCCGAAAAACCTAATAACATGATTCTCAACCCGGGAATCAAACCAGGACCTCATGCTCAGCAGTACAATTAACATCCGTAATAATTATCAGCGACAGTCTTCGCGATTAGATCTACAAGCTATCGAAACGTCCACTTTCCAACAATTAGCTTTAACTAAAGATTTATCCAGTCATTCAAGAGAACATCTATCGTAAATTAGGTAATTCTTGTAAGCAATTAAACAATTTGTATAAATCTAAGAGAAAATCGCACTAAAATTCCTTTGAAACTGTAGTCGCCGAGAGTGCGACGGCGGTGTCGGACACTAATGGGGGTTTCTCACGGAGATGTTATAGTAAGTGTCTGACGTTAGTTTTCGATAGTCGTGAATGAGTTAAATTCTTGATGGATTTTATGACTCTTGTGCCTTTCTGTTTCCCTATGAGGTACAGCGCGATTCAAACTTTATGGCGGCTCGGAAAATGAGGCGAGTCGGTGCGCAGTAACAAATTCACTTGTCAGCGGGGGGGAGGGGGAAGGGTACTGCGCTGCAAGTAGCGAACTTCAGAGCCGCCATAGAGTTTGAATTTTGAATCTTATTTGTGAAGTGAAACTTCTTTACGCACGCTTGACTTGGGGAGTAAGCTGGCGAACGCGTGACGTAAGCGTTACGAAAAGTGTGAGTAGGCGAGGCGAACGGGAGTTGAGTGGGGGATATAAGCAAGAGAAAGCAGTGCGCGCGCACATTTTCTTTCTCTCTTCCTCTCATAGCCAAATACGTTCCGTATATCTAAGCACAGTGCAGGTCTATTGTCTGTATCACAGTGTAGGAGCAAGAGAGAGCAGTGCGCGCGCACGTTTTCTTTCTCTCTTTCTCTTATAGCTAGTAAATGAAATATGTATATTATATATCTCAGTCAGTAGTTCGTTTGCGAGTTTACTAGCGTTACGCGAACGGTGATTCTTTGGTTATTTTTTTTTCGTAATTCAAATAATTGAAAAAAATTTACTCCAAAACGCGGAGGTGATAAAGATATATATGCAGACCTATATATATATACATACAGATGGAGCTAAAGAAGTTTCACTTCAGTCGTGTGGTCATAAGCACACTCGCTTTTTTTAATTGCTAATTGAGCCTGCTCTTGACCTCGATCACGCCTGATAGAAAGCGATGGATGAGGTCTATGATGGAACGAGCGTGCCCAGAAGGCGCCTGTTCACTCTTGCTTTGAAAGCAGACGGGATCACGGGAGGGAACACAGATGCTGAAAGAGAGTTTCCACACTTTGGCTGTGCGCATAATAAACGTGGAGGAGAAGCGCTGTGTATGCAGAATCGGGCTGTAAAAGTAATTTTGTATAGATGCATCGTAGGAGATGCTTAACTATATACTATTATACCAATTGAATGCTATTTTTGACATTAAAATATATTATAATTAAATGCTACTAGCGACCCGCATGTGCTTCGCAAGATTTTTACGACTTGACAAAACACCGAGATTTATTTATTATTTGTGAGTTAAAAAGTAATGTTTTATACTCATAAACCTTCTAAATGATATTGAAACCCTAATCACAATCCGTTGTCTAGTTTAGGAGAACAACGCGATCACACAGACTGACACGAAAAGCTTCAACTTAAATTTTTATTATGTAGGTACTAACGCGCGTGAGGCGTGAGGAAACCGGCATGTCCTAGAACCAAAAAATTCGAAGACATGTGACATCTACCAACCCGCACTGGGCCCGCGTGGTGGATTACGGCCCACTCCCTCTCGCTGAGAGGAGGCCTGTGTCCCAGCAGTGGGAACATTATAGGCTGATGATGATGATGATGATGATGATGTAGGTACTTCGGGATATAGAAGAAACAATACAAGAAAGTTTTAGTTTTTTTTTTGTATTAGGAATCGGTATTACCAAAACATTTTTTCTAATATAGGAAACAAACATAAACCTAGCTATTAATGAATGCATCGGTTGCCTAATTGCTAACTAGCGGCCCGCGGCTTCTCTTAACCTTATTAGATTGAAATTGATAATTAAAGGTTGTTAGTACCTTTGGCAATGAGCGCATCGATGTGGAAATATTTACCCCACACATTGGGAAATTGTAAGTTTTTATCAGTATGTGTACGTGTGGTTAGATTACAGCCACACGTAACCCTCAACATCACCATCCTCTACAGCCCGAATTCACCCACTTGCTGATCATATGCCTCTCATTTCATGTGCCAATCCCTTCGCTCCTGTGCCAGCCTCATCCAGGTTGTACCCGCGATGATAACAATGTCGTCCGCCCATCTCACCGCCGTACGGCCGCACCTCGTAGTCGTCTCCCAGTCCTCGGAAGACTCCGTCACTGCCTTTCTTCACCTGTCATCACTGCGCCTTGCAAGGTGTCCTATACAACTCCATTTGAATTCCATAATTCGTTTTCGATATCGAAAACCCTAGTACAGACGCCAGCACATCAAGCTACCCGAAACTGTTAAATTTTCCCAATCAACATTGAACCTTATGCTTTAGCGATAAAGTTGAAAATCTATTGAAGAAATTTGACAGATTGTAGTAGCTTGATGTGCTGGCGTCTGTACGTTTTCGCAACTCATGTATACCTACTGAAAAACGTACAATTTCCAAATGTGTGCTAGTAACATGTTGTATGAAGTGTTTTTAGTTTCTTGCAACACATTATGTTATTGCTGTCATAATGTTGCCCAACGTTTATGCAAGGTCGAAATAAATAAGCTAGCGAAACTCCGCAGGCGTGATGAGTAAAAAATAAGTTCAAATTAATTTTGAGTTTTATCATGCTTAGATAACGATACCGAACATATCTGCGTAATCTGTCGTAAATATCTAATTTAATTTGACTGTATCTATATGCCGTGATAACTTTCAAAGGTACAATAGGTTTAAATATCAATTTAATGCCTTTACCTACGTTTCAAAGATTTCGATAGCCCAACGTTGGCATAATCTTACAAAAATACTTTTTCTTGAAAATTAAATTATAATTTGATTCAAAGTCAAAGTCAAAGTCAAAGCATTTATTTCAAATAGGCACATTAAAGGCACTTTTGAACGTCAGAAATTACAACAAATAGAATTGATTCTAGTCGCCCATTCCAAAAGGTAGTTTTCGTATGGAGAAGAACGGGCAAGAAACTCCACCGTTACTCTTTTAAAATATTTTACAAAATTTTGCATACATTAATTATATAATAATAATATGTGAACACGATGCACCTAAAATAAAATTATATACCACAATAGGTAAAAGACTTAAAAATGAAACCATGACATATAAATTAATTATCTGATAGATACATGATTCGTTTAACATTCTAATTTAATGCAGTCCTGTAGTGCAATATTCAAAAGCTTCTAATAGTGTTAATTAGTATTGTAATCATCGTGTTTGTCAAACCCAAGCCCACATTTATTGCAGGCATAGAGAATGGCCTTTCAGTACTTATAATATTTTGTATGACTCACACCACGAGCCTTGCGTGGCATGATAATTACACCTCTAATTGACTGTAATTCGATACCTATTGCCAATCGATTTTCGCTGTAGATACTAGCATAAATCACTGGACTCCGTTGTTGTTGCTATAATTATCTTATGCTAATCCTCTTCTTCATTCATATCAGCACGAAATATGTGCTCATGTTCTCAGAGTCCAGTCAGCGAGGCTGATATTCTAGGGCTATTCCGGACGCACATTTAAGTACAGACGCCAGCACATCAAGCTACCCGAAGCTATCAAATTTTCCCAATCAACTTTGAACTTTATGCTTTAGCGATAAAGTTGAAAATCTATAAAAAAAATTGACAGATTGTAGTAGCTTGATGTGCTGGCGTCTGTACATACGTAGGTCGACATCCACTTGCGGCGGCTATTTTAATAACTTAATTTCGTCGGGAAATTTAGTAAGTCAGGCAATGGGGGTGTGAAGCACTGCGCACTTTTACTATCCACTAAGTAAAATATGGGAAACAATTTATTTAATCAAAATGTTACATTTAAAACTGCCATCATCCCGCTGCCCTTGCCCTAATTAATTAGGGTCGGCGCAGCCCGTCTGTTGCTTCCATGCTCTCTATTAGCAGTCATCTCAGGAGTTCTCAAAGAGCATCTAATTCACCTAACTGCAGTTCAAAAGGATCCATCTTTTCTGATGTTCTGTATGATAATTTCATTTTAAAGCCTACTAGGTCAAGTGTTGGTGTAATGGTACATTATGTGCAACTTTTGCAATTTACCTACTTTAGGAATGTCAGGTGTTAGCCCATTTGACATTTTGCACATTCATAAAATTTCGTCATGATTAATGTCCGCAGTTAAATGACTTATGTGGGAATTGTAGAAAATAGCTAAGGAGTGGTCGCTGGTCAACTAACACAAAACTCAGCTGAATATGCCTTAGTGTCTAAACACACTATGCCGAAGGTACGCGACCGAAGTTCGGCATGATTACGCCTGCAATGCTATTCAACGCAACGTAATTTCGGCATAATGTGTCGTCAGTAATTCGAATAGCATTCAGGCGTAATCATGCCGAACTTCGGTGACATACCTTCGGCATAGTGTATTTAGACACTTACAATGTAGGAGTTTCATCACGCAGTGACTGGCTAACTAACAGCTCTGTTTTACGTTGCCACCGCATAGGTCTATTTTACACCTCGGGAAATTAGAGTGGAGTAGATCATCTCACTAGAAATTTTGGAGTGGTACCAAATACCCATAAACGATTAGTCTTCTACGATATAGTAGAGTAAGTAAAGAGTGAGTGAGTAAGTAATAGTGAGTAGTAGTTAAGTATTTATATAAAATATTAACCACAAAATGTGCAGAGGCGGTCTTAATGCTTTAAGGCTCCTTCAAACAGGCGCGACACGCGATAAAATCGCGCGCGCTACACAGGCACCGTTCCTTGCGCGACATGCGGTGCTTTTGTGTCGCGCGCGATTAATCGCGTGTCGCGCCTGTTTGTAGGAGCCTTTAGGTATTTTATACCAGTCAACCTTTGGGTGATGCAAATACAAACAGTGGTAAGTGCATTTTCGAAAATTCGAAATAATTGTAATCACCATTCAACTGATTATCTTCCCAAACGAGCGAAGCTGATACCTCGTCCCGAATGATGTTGTAGAAATTACTACGCTTTACAAAAATACTACGTAAAGAGCACCTTAATACAGGTAGGTAGTACCTACGAAATTATATTCTTAGTAAACTACTTACAGCAATATAAAACGTAAAACGGAACAAAATTGCCATAAAAATAATATCTTGGCTTTTCTGACGGTAATCAAAAGCACTTTATATGCTTTAAAAACACAAGAGTTTATTCATTTTTATAAGTTGTAAAATAACCGTAAAACGATTTTATGAATATTCGATTCTTTTATCCCACACTTGGCACTTGGCAGCACTATTTTAAAAGTTTGCTTTTCCGATGTTAGAGAGAGACATCCTTATACAGGAATAGCGCTGTCTTGTTCTCGCAGAGAACGAAGCTTTTTATTATTTTAGTGAGGATCAGAAGTCAAGTTTGGACGATTTGATGTTTATTTTATATCTATTTGATGTTCGAAGGTAACCGATTTTGTTTTAAAGGTTGGTGAATGTTTTATTTCCTGTATAGGTTATCGATTGAACCTTTTATGTATGCCCGTTTGTAGTAATGTGGTAGATGTAGTCGTAAACTCGCGGTATTAGCTCACAAGTAGGTACATAATATAAGAAATATTATTTTAATTGCTGACCATAGTGTGAAACCCATAAGGTCCCGTTCACACAGTGATGATATACAGGGTCCCATTAAAATAGATGGATAAATTTTAACACAGCGCTCAGTTCGTCTAACCAAAGATATCCAAGCAAAAACAAAATACTGATTAAAGTCATTTTATTTTGGCCTAAAATAATAAATGGCCGGCACATTAGTGTATTGTGATTATTTTTCTGCCCACTGCTGGGAAACAGGCCTCTTTTCTTTGAGAGGGAGAGGGCTGTAACCTGCCACGCGGAACCAGCTCGGGATGGTAGATATCACATGTCTTCGATTTTTTTCTTTATGGTTCTAGGACACGCCGGTTTCCTCACGATGTTTTCCTTCACCGTTTTGAGAGCAGTGGCGATGATATTATTTACACAATGTAAAGCGCCTGCCGGGGTTCGAACCCACTACGACACTGCTATGTGATTTAAATTATAGGTAGGTACAGCAAAACATCGTAAGTAGATAAGCTACTACTGGGGCCATAAGGCAGCAAGCAGCTTAGTAAGATCACCATCATCTCCCTAGCCTTTTCCCAACTATGTTGGGGTCGGCTTCCAGTCTAACCGGATGCAGCTGAATACCAGTATTTTTAGCCGACTGCGGCGAAGCCCAAAAGGAGGGCTGCCTATCTGACCTCCACAACCCAGTTATTGGGTAAACAGCTGGGCAGGGCAGTTTAGGAAGATGATTTCAATTAAAAGTCATAACATTTAGATAAGATAGGATTTCTGTAAAGGTAATGAATCCGCAATTATCATATTATCAATTTATCATTACTCGTCATAGGATAACTACATATTATCTGATATAATACCATATTATCTGAATACCTGTGAATGAGTAATTTAAGTAAAAATCGACAACATGAGTAATACTAAGTTATTATCTATAGATACTGTTACTACCTGTACCTATAAAGCTATGAATGAATCACAGCTGTTTTCATCCGGGACTTGACTTTTTGACGTGTTCATACAAACGCGCGGCACGTGTCAACGGCAGAAGAGACTGCAGCTGTCGACACGCGTCGACAGCGTGCCACTCGTGTATTTGAGCACCGTACTAAAATGCACGAGCGGTACAATGTCGACGGCAGCCGCCGAAGCGACGACGACGGCTGCAGTTCCGCTCGTGTGTTATAAACACTTAACTGTAAGTCGGCTGTCCCATTTCAAAACCTAGTAAGGCACACTTTTTACAAAAATCGTTTTATTGCATAATCTTGCTAACCTAGAAGGTCTCTACCAAATACAAAAACACCAGCGTTTTAAACTTACATAAAAGGAGATATATTTAAACATCGATATCTTGTAAGTGCACCATTCACTCCCTAGTGACCATTTAAAACCTAGCAATAGTAGCAATTCAAAAAAATACATTCCATAGGCTGACCAATATTACGTTTATGCGCTCTCCTGTAAAATTTCATTTTAAGTCCTTACTAGGTTTTGAAATGGGGCAGCCGAAGTGGTAATTTGAGACCCCTTAATATCTATACATATTATTATTATAAATTACATATTGTTGCTTTTCCTGTCCGTGTAGCCGTTTTGTTCTTCTGAAGTATGCAATGGATCTTGATGCGAGTTTCACCATCATTTTGAGAATTTATTCGTGAAGGTTTATGAGTAGGTATATTACACTAGCAGCGCCCCGCGGTTACACCCGCATAAGTGTCGATCCCGTTGGAATATCGGGATAAAAACTATCCTTTGTCCTTCTCCGGGATGCAGTATGTATTTAACTTACGCTAATATTTTATCGTTTTTTGTCTTATTACTAGAGTTGCCGCGAATACTCGCTATTATTCGGTATTCGGCATTACTCGTCATTTTTTTGATATTCGTCGAATACCGAATAATGGCTAGTATTATTCGGCATTCGGCGAATAGTCGTCGAAAATAAACTTTTAACGAACAAAAGAACTATAATCATTTTTTAAATTATTTTACTTAATAAAACAATACACAATATCTATTATTATCTGTAATATGTGCCTGTGCCTATCATATTCATGAAATTAAATTAGTAAGGCTTTTTAATTAATATATAAAATCCAACAGAGGCAGATTGTGGTGCAAAAAAACAATTTTTTCTGCACCTTTCCAACCTTAGAAGAAATTAGAAATATTTTTAATGTGTTTAATGTTTTTTTTTTATGTCGAATAGTAATGTCGAGTTATTCGACTATTCGCCAAAGTGAATGGCGATTAATCGGTATTCGACTATTCGCTATAAACACTATTCGCGGCAACTCTACTTATTACTTTTTAGTAAGTATATTCATGTATTTATGTATATTTATTTGTGCTTATATTTATATGTAATTGGGTATAATATGTTGTATTTATAGTTTTAATAGATTTATGCTTATCTTTATATTTAAAATATTTATTCCTCAATTTTCATGATTGCACCTACTACTGTTTGTCTCTGCATCACCCGAATGTTGACTGGTAGAAAATGTGGCATTAAGTCCGCCTCTGTAGTCTGTACATATAAATGTGCTTGAAGTATTTAATAAATATTCACGTTTTGACAGGTCGTACAAGCCGTGCGAAGCACGGGTGCCTAGGGTAGGGCTGCCATAAATTCGGAGACGCCGACCGGGACATTTAGAACAGAAATAGGGCAAACATCGATTATTAAAAAAACAGTAGTAATATTTAAGAAAATTTAATAAAAAAATAACGATGTCTTCTTACACTACACTTTTTTGCCCACTCATATTTTTCAGTAGATTTGACCTTTGTCAATAACTCCTTTTCCCCTTTAACATAATTATAAAATCCTACGCACGTCATGTTATAATTATAACTGCATTTAATGATGACTTTCCACCACAGACGTGGTACTCACCTACACAGGGGTAGCTTGCGAATTGTGTGCATACCGGGACAAATAACTTGATGACCGGGACACCGGGACACAACGCTTCAAACCGGGACATGTCCCGGTGTACCGGGACGTGTGGCAACCCTAGCCTAGGGGAAGGAGCTATTAAATATTCTAAACTCCTGCACATACTGATATCCTAAAAAACCCTGGCTGCTTGTAAGGTAGTGAACGAGTCTTTACTTCGACCAAACAGTTCGTGTAACATTTATCACGCCATTACACTAAGTACCTCCACAGCGAAACAGGCTCTAGACACAATATTTTACTAGACATATTTAAACCTTGGGTCACTGGAATTAGGCCCCAACGGTACGATGTTTAGCCCACAGCTGTTAATTAGTACAATCTGGGTTAACTAGGTACCCAGTCACTTAAGAGGTTTTACTGTAGTTTTAAGTGTTAAGGGCTAGCATAGATTGCTTGGGGCTTTGGAAAAGTTCTTAGTACCAGGTCAAACCAACGAGCAGTGATAGCCCAGAGGTAACAGTCTCAACTTACGAGTTGTAGGTTGTGGGTTCGGACCCAGCCAGGCACTTTGTGTAAATAATTTATCACCACTGCTTTCAAAACGGTTCAGGAAACGATTGTGAGGATGGCATATCTTATAGAATAAAAAAATCGAAGACATCTACCAATCTACCAACCTGCACTGGGCCTGCGTGGTAGATTATAGCCCACTCTCTCTCGAAGAAAGGAGGCCTGTGTCCCAGCAGTGGGAATATTATAGGCTGATTATGTTTGTATTCGTTTGACTTTCGAAAAATCCAATTTATGAGGCAATCGAATTTAGCACCTCTCGATCAGTCTACTCCAGTAAATTTAACGGAAAAATTATCTTAAAAATCAATTATATTCATGAAATCACAGGCCAAATATCTACAGGATCTAACTTATCGGTATCGAAACACGATCAAACGATCAAAACCTGATTTTCTCAACGCATACATCAAGTAACAATTAAAGTCAGGAGTCGTTGACTCCAAAAAATCAGAATAATTATTATATTATTATTATCATTGATCAGGCAGGGGACATAGTCCTTCCATAGTTTAAGGTAACTAATCCACTATAGCACCTCAACCCATTTTTTGTTTCCATGTTCTGCAATATTCCAGCACCATCTGGGGATCGTCCTTGGGTACACATACAGGAATAATTGTCGGGTGGTGCTTCATTCCATTCAAAAATTGTCTAAGAGGCCTCTGCGAGCTGGCTTCAGCCAGTCAGAGATCCTGGGATCCCGAGCTATGTCAAAAAAATCTGGGGTCGTTTGCCCCAAAAGAATATCAATACATATATATATTTTCAATTTATTGTATTGGGATATAGATACCCATCACGACGGGGTTTCGCTAGCTAATTTAATGTGACCCTGTATTTTTTAATGACAAAATCTCAGAAGGAATTTCTCCTAATCAGCTCCGTAATCGTATGTTGTGTGTATGAGCTAATGTCCTGCCGATCCCCTTAAGTTCGCGTGTTCGCAGTGATACCCCTAAGTGGTGCAACCAGTTCCACTAGGGTTACTATCGTACTGATTACGGTGATGCCTGATAGTACTCGCGTACTTTTCGCTTTTGTAGCTCAGGATGCTGCAACTGACCAATAGATTGAGTTAGGTACTTTCTATCTTTAAACTTTTTTTAATGGGAAATTGATGGTGTAGTGCTTATCTACATACATTAATTCAGCAAAGTCGTTCAGTTTGCATTGAATTTTCGATTGACTGATTTTGTTAGGTAGGTAAACATTGATTGAACCGAAGTTTACCGAAGATACTTTTTTAAAAAAAATCCAATAACACTGCCCGAGCTGGTAGTTGAACCCCGGACTTGATTCTCCGTAGCGCTTGCGAGCACTAGACCCAGGGCCGTCTTTACCCGGGGGTGCAAGGGGTGCACGGCACCCAGGCGCAAGGTCTTTGGGGGCGCAAGCCGATCAGGTCATTACTACTCACTCGTTATAACCGCAACGCTCCAGCGCTGTAACCGCACGTCACCGCCTCGAAAAAATCCCTTGGAAAAAGTTGGTGAAAATCATCTTAAAAATGGAACACAAAAATTAAGATTAATCTCTTTTTGTTGGCAAGGGGGGCGCAAGCTGATTTTCGCACCCCGGCGACCAATATGGTTAAGACGGCCCTGACTAGACCAACGGGGCAGATAAAATACTTACAAAAGTTAATTGGGCGCGTATTCAGGCATCCATCATTTCACTATAAAATACGAAACGGGCCACCTAGTAACCACGAACGCGAAATAAGCCATAAAATTACTTTCAACAAACAATATTCAGTTAGTTTCTTAGTAATAACCCTTTAAGCGCGGCATAGTTCAAAATCGTAAATCACGAGTTATTTATTCAGGGTTTGCTCTACAAGTCGCTAATAAAGTTGTTCGCAAAAGGTACATTTCGTGCTATGATGATTAAGGGCGAATTTCACCAATGAACCTGAACGCGTTCAGCACATCTAAACCGCGTTCTAGAGCTGTCAGTGTCAGAATGGTTTTGGGATATTGACACTGACAGTCCTTGAACGCGGTTTAGAAGTGATAAATGTGTAGTTTTTTTTTTTACCTTTTTTATTCAGGTCTCCAACAAAAGATGTAAACAATACTATATTCTTCTATATTCCAAATTATTCATTGTACCACGACATCGCGAAAAAAAAATCACCTGGTCCATACATTACGTTCGCATAACTAACTCTATAAAAAAAATAGAGAACAAGAGTTTTTTTTGTGATTTCATGGAATAGAATAGAATACTCTTTATTATGTACACCATATCATGGTTGATCATTTAGTAAAAGTTGTTCATAATGATGAGTACGTCACCCCTTTTCAGGTTGTTAGTAATTTACATTTCACCCAGTAATTCGTCTTTTGCGTTTGCGCATTATCCTACTATCCTTACTAATATTATAAATTCGAAAGTAACTCTGTCTGTCTGTCTGTTACCTATTCACGCCTAAACCACTGACCGGATTTCGATAAAATTTGGCAGAGATATAGATTGCATCCCGGGGAAGGACATAGGATAGTTTTTATCCCGACATTCCCACGGGATTGAAACTTACGCGGGTAAAACCGCGGGGCGCTGCTAGTATCAAATAAAACTTCTGTAAGTTTCTGTCTAGTGTCAAAACGGTTCGAACGAAAGCCGTTGGCCGAGGAAATATTATGCATATCGATCATTTTGCTGTTGCATATTTATTTAGTTTACTACAGTTATGGAGATTTTATGGTAGGCGCAATGTCCAATAGAATACTAAGACAGATCTGCGGGCTAAGGTACGCAGACTTTAGTGGGCTTCTGAGAGGACATTCAATTATTATTTACCTGAGCTTCCAGGTTTCATTGCAAAGCAAATTGGGACTTTGCTTTCTCACAGACACCTTTGTCCACGCAATAGGAACGTAGGGAGGCCCCTATACGTGCAATAAGTTTGCGCAATATTTATATTGCGTAATATGATTGAATCAGCCTTCACACTCAAACGATCCATTATTTTCTCGAAATAACATTGACGGCCCATAAGTTATAATGTTTTCTAGTGAGCAAGACCTGCGTAATAGTTATCCTTAAAATTTAATTAGCTTAAACTTTTGTTCAATAATTGCGCAATCTTCAATGTTAACCCTAAATGGTCAAAAACATTGCGCAATTCGTGATATTGTGCAATATAATTGATCGTTTAGGTGACCCACACCTACAATAATATTGCGCAATGTTGATGATTGCACAATATGATTGATGAGCTCCGAAACCCACACGGTACAATTATTTAACGAGACAATAAAATTGAACAAGCATTCTCGTCATAACTTTCAACAGTGCACCATGTCTGATAAAGATTTGGCTGCAGCTATCGTGTGTTTAATTGTAGCGAAACTAAAAAATATTGGGCAATATACCATACACAACACACAATAAATAAATATTGCGCAATCAAATTTAAAAGTCCTCAATCTTTTACTCAATCATTGCGCAATCTTCAATACTACCCCTATATGCTCAATAATATTGTGCAATCATCAACATTGCCCAATATTATTGTAGGTCACCTTAGGGCCTGCCTTATAGTAGGTACGATTATCCATAGCAAATAGCAGCTGAACACCTAAATGCTGAAGTGAGAGCGACTATCAGTTTTACGATTGCGAGTCCTGCCAAATTAGTAATACCATGCAACCTAATTACGTGTCACGGAAGGAAATTCCTAATCCATTGCTTCATATGTTTCAAATATTCGTCTGCTCAACAACGTAAATAACGCAATGAACGTGGCTGAACTGTCAAAATGAAAGGAATTGCGGTCGACTGCCATTTAATGCGTTACGCCACAGGACATACGTCGTCAGCAAAAAAAAATAATACAATTATCTTCAAAGCCCGAAACAATTTATAAGAAGTACCTGCCTGCACCGGTTGACGGCAGCATGTCAATGCCGGCTGTCGCTAAAAACCAGCGTTGGAGCTCCGTCTCGCATAGGGTCTTAGCATTATGCTGAGCGACAGCCGTTTTGAGAATCCCATCCACGTTCTAACCTTGGCCAGTAGTACAGAATCCTCGCAGAATTGCTCTATATCGTCCCAAAGTATCTATTAGCTAACTATTACAAGATTTTTTCTTTTGTTATGCTCATTGTGTCTTTCTATGGACAAAGGCCTCCCTTCCCAACCTCTCATTATCACCTAGTACGTGAACAAATTGATTGATGACATGAAAGCCTTGAGCCGAAGGCATCAATCCATCATCGGTGGCGTCAACAATAGGTTGAAGTAATCCGGTCAGTAAGCAGTGCGGCCTGTGGGCGTGTCGTCGACGTATATCCATAGACATAATAATATAATATCAAGAAAAGTATGGACGGTACCCATACTTTACTCAATATTATATTTGTTAGTAATTGGCGTGTGCTAGCTGACATATATATGGCAAATATTTTAATATTTTGTTTTGTGTGGGTGGCGTAATGTAAATTATTTTGCATATACTATTGTATAGAATCAAGTTCTTCTAACTGAACAGACAGCTGACCTATGTATGTGTATGTGCGTTTGTCGCGCCACTTCTTTTTCCTAGCTAAAGCACTAGGATGTGGTGAAGGGTGGGCGTTTTGGGGAACTGTCTTATGTAATGTTGACGTTCAAAAAGTGCTGATTCTCAGCCTAGTTTTGGTAAATGACTTTTTATTTGATTTGATTATAAAACCGAAAGTAACTCTGCCTGTCTGTCTTTTACCTTTTCACGCCTTAACGGCTGACCTGAACGGATTTGGGTGAAATTTGTCACATAGTGGACCACGACCTGAATTAGGACAAACAATACTTCTTATCCCAGTAGTATGTTCCCGTGGTTTAATTTCTGACCTCCACGCGGACGATGCCGCGGGCTATAACAAGTATTTCATATAATGTAGTTACTGTGGAGATATCGCGTATTGTTGACGTGTTGCGTATCGTTAAGGTGAAGACTGCGTGTGTAGTGTGTATCACGTGTTAACACTATTTGCAGAGCTCACTCCTGTGGATAGGGTTGGGACATCACAATTATATCGATACTAGAGTAGGCATAATAATGACAATACGAGTATAACATTGTTAAGGTCGGTAGGTACCATCGAAGACTCAGCCAAAAGAGGATATATCCGTCCTGTCCCAAGATTCATTCACTTGTCACGACTTGCTTGATGTTTTGCACCTCGGATTAGACCTCGATAGTTATGAGATACCGACGATTTCTTACTCGCGTCTCGTATTAGCAGACATAAGGAAAGGTTCAAGCTGTGTTAAAGATTTTGGCTTGTGAGTTGACTGCCCAGGGTGCAT
This sequence comes from Luperina nickerlii, assembly GCA_963855955.1. NCBI lineage: Eukaryota > Metazoa > Arthropoda > Insecta > Lepidoptera > Noctuidae > Luperina > Luperina nickerlii. The sequence continues at coordinate 23,429,258 of OY979667.1, forward strand.
CGGATGGCATTAAAGTATTGCCGGGCCTCTTGAAATTATGCCTTATTTCTTTTTTCACTAGTCGTACGTGCAGACTAGGCACATAGAGATAAAGAACAAATTCTTTGTCTTATATCAAGTTTGCGACAGTTGTTATATTTTCAGATACGAATTTGGTGTGAATATTCCCATCACTACTAGGTCCGGGAATGCAGTAACTTGAATCGTGACTGGCGGGTCGGAAGCGATTTTTACCACATCATACAAATATGCAGAAGTCCCACTTGCTTACTATGACAGAGAAGCAGAATAGTGACTCATTCCCCTGTATTACGGCATTTTTCGGGGACTTTGGAGGTAACCACCGTGGTTCTTAATTTTTATTAATAGTATAATTATGAAGGTTTTCAGACAATTCCAGCCTAGAGTGCAAATATGGTGTTACCGCAAAATGGGCGAATCATGTTACAGGAACGAAGTGACGCTGCTGATGATTGCGATCGACAAGCTTAAAAGAAAATCATGGTATGGCGTTGTGTGACCAACAATGAGCTGTTTTCTTTGATAATAATTTGCGGTTTCTCCCATTTTTTGTCAGCCCGAGATTTTTCGAATGCTGTACAGAGTAGGCATTCTGTACTATTCGGTGTGGTGTGTTTCACACCGGCCGCGCAGGCGCAGCATTGTTTAGCTTCGCATTGTTTGAATTAAGAGCTAACTGTTATTAGTGCCTGTAATTTGAGATCTTAGTATTTTTAGTTCGGTCATTGAACTAAGAGAACCAATTCAATTATAGATTGGTGTTGTGTGGAAAGGTCGTAAGTTCAAATGTTGTCCATTGCACTATGCCTGTTCAAAGTCTCTTTGTCTATTTCTTAAAGAAAAATAGTTAGAATATAAGATTTTTATCAACCAATAAAGTATTCACTACAATCCCTTTATTTAATTTTTAGGGACTGAAAATCTGGAATCAATTCAGCCAAACAAAGGTTTTCCCTTAGAGGTAAGTTTTTCGTTCCGAAAAGCCCCCAAACAAAACGATTTTTAGAAGCCTCTGTGGCTTAATATCTCGTTTTGTAACTCTGTAAACGGGCCATCCTGTACAAGGACGAATTAAATTACCTAGCAAAACTTCACAGGAGTGATTGGTATCATCTTTTAAGTTGCGCCAGCTTATTTAATTTTCACTTTAATTTTACTTCAAAAATTTTCTTCTTTAAGTCTGTGTAAGAGAAAATCTCTAACCTCTTTATTACAAAACAAGGTTTTTCTTTAGATCAGGTTTAAACAACCGAGCCAGTTATTGAATTAAGAACCTAAATGTTATAGAAATGCAGTTCTTTATACAAAAATAACAAGCTTAGTTCGGTGCTAAGTTGTCATTTTAGTATTAAGTAGGTATTTGGCCTAAATCGAAATAAAGTTCGAAATACAAATACTGGCTTAAAGTACGGTCTTATTCATAATAAGTTATGGAACATCTAAAGGCTTGCTAAAGTCTCGTTGTCAAAAATTGGTATTCATAAACGCATTTTAGCACTAAAACGTTCTTTAAACCTACTATAAAGTTATGAAACCCAGAACCCTACTTTAACAGTATTTTAAGGAAAAAATGGCCGACTTTACATCAGCTGATGACATATGACGTACAATGTAACATGTGCAAAAAGTCAGTTTCGTAAACAATCGTACTTCGAGGTTCGAGGAGCTGCAGTTGTATTTCATTTATTTTGCACTTCTGTTTAACCAATTTAGTTTATTTATTATTATATACCTACAATGCAAAATAGAAGCGAGGAAAAATATAACGCAACAAGAAATACTGTGGGACGCTGCTGCTTTGGACTGTGGAAATTACGCTTTCAATGTTTTTTACATGGCATACATGCAAACTAGGAAATGTGAAAACAACCATAGTGGCTAGAGCAGTACTTTACAATATTTCAGTTGACCGTGGAGACATGCAGTTAGAAGGTAGCAATATCATGAATATCATACAAAGTCACCCAAAGAAGTTGCAAGGGGAAATGCAAATGCTATTTTACAAACTATCAAGGAAACATTCCGCCGAGGTAGCCCCACTTTACCAGGTTGGAGGTACAGCTTCCCACTTGTGTCCGGAGACGGAGAGGGATTTCCGTGAGGATCACGAAGTTTACACCCTGCAGGAAGATGCTCCAGTAGGATGCAGCAGTAGGGTGTGGTTGTGAAGCTGTGTCGCAAACCATACTCCACCCCCTATCCTACCCTATGTGTCCCTAAACATGCAGTCAAAGTAACCTCTGCGCTACCACTGACGACGTTGTGGAAGTGGCAAAGTTTTGGGCCAAGATCTAAAATACAGTCGTCCCCGCAACACGAAGAATATAAAGAGGAGACATTTTAGCGAGTAGTTCATTAATAAAAAGCTTATGTACAAATATCTGTTTGATTTATTTATTTTTATAATACTCTAAACTTTAATTCGGCTTCTAGAACTTGTGCTAGCAGAACAACATTTTTTAAATGTTTCTTTTCATTTGCCATCTCTTCTGTAGGCCATTTCAGTTTCTGCTATTTGTAGTGAAGCACCATCCTTACTAGTTCTACTGTCCTGAAACACAAAATTAATGTTATAATTCTTTCTCTTCATTATCTTCTAAATACTAAAATAATTAAAGAAGTGGTGGCATAAAAATAACTAATATTACTAATACTAGTAATTATTAGTTATTGTTATGGCGGCGGTTTTTTTTTTCTTACAAAATAAAGTGTTTTGTACAGGTAAACGAAGTTCTTGACATGCTTACTCAGGAACTTTGTAGGTTTTAGTAAATTGGATAGGCACCTAATTCGTAAATCATGCCAGGCCGCCCCTTTTTCGCGTTGGTTTCGGTCAGTATCACCGTTTTTATTTTCTATCTTCTTCTTAGTGCGCCCAGAATTTGGCTACTTGTTTGGCGCCATCATCAGCGTCCACCTTCTTTTTCCATTATGGAGACCCTCTCCCTGACCAATTCTTCCAAAAAGATCTAAGGAAAAGCAATGTTTAAGAAATTATGAATGTTTACAAAACAAAACTTACTTTGAACACTTTTTAGCTGTAACAGTACACACCTCATCGTCCTCCAACCAATATTCACTTCTTTGCCCTTTATTGGAACTAGTCTCCAGTCTTAATTCCATTTCTTATAGATACAAAAAAATATTCAAAAGTTTTCGCTCGCGCCTGTTGTATCAAATTCATTGACATATTAAAACCATGTTATGACATTAACGCGTCAAAACTGACGAAACTGTAGACAATAAATTAGTTTTCCATACGTCTTATTGTCTATAGTCACAATTATTCTGTGCGTAGACAGATATTCTCGTTTGATGATTCAATATATTGACCAATTTGTTGGACGATTTCATTATAATGGCAACATATTGAAGTTAAAGGACATTTTAGTTATAGAACGTTTATGAAGCGTTTATGAATACAAAATTTTATCGAACGTTTTAAAGGCTTAATGAGCATTTTAACTAAAGTATGTTTTAAACCTTCTATAAGCTTTTTTTATGAATAAAACCGTTAGACTAGAACTAAAGTTAAATTTCATTTTTGTAATAAGATGGTAAGTATCTCTAAAATGTTAGGATTCAAAATACACCGTATATTATTTTTGTAAGTTCTCTTCGAAAGTTGTGGCTTAACATTATTTTATTCGCCTCTACAACCATAAACTAAAACCACGACAAGTATTAAAGGAAGGTAAGTAGAGTTTACACTTTACTGCGGCTTACAATGAGTCAATATCTATTATCCCTAGAACACTTTGTAACATGAATAACTTAGATCAACGTGAGGTACTAAGGTAGGTACTAGAGCGAGCTTAGTGCTGCATCGATTAGGGCTGGCACACTGAAGGACAGAGAGAGCAGTGATGGCCCAGTGGACACAGCCGCGACTTACGAGCTGTTGTAGGTCGTAGGTTCGAACCCAGGTGCAGGGACTTTACTTAGTGTAATTAATTTCATCACCACTGCTTTAAAAAAATGGTTAAGGAAAACATCGTGAGGAGACTGGCATGTCCTAGAACCTAAAATTCGAAGACATGTGACATCCACCAACCCGCACTGGGCCCGCGTTTTGGTTTACGGCCCACTCCCCCTCACAGAGGGGAGGCCTGTGTCCCAGCAGTGGGAACATTATAGGATGATTATGTATGTTATGTGACACTAAATGACTGGTCAAAAGGCGAAAGAAGCGAAGAAGTACCGGGCAACTACTTCATCTTTCTCCAGACGAAAAGGATTCTTGAAATACTTTTGCTCGCGACTTTCTGTAGCTGTAATCGTATTTATCGGGTTTTTTCCACCTTAGTACCCCATAAACACAATAATGCCCCCCAAAGTAGGAACACGGGTGGGTTTTAGTCAGTAAGAGTCTGATACTCCCTTCCGCTCCATCCAGAGCGGGAGGGGTCATTTGATGATATCCCATCCTCAAAAAAAAAAGGGGCTGTTTTATACACACAATATTAACAATGCACCCCCAAAATATGTTTATTTTGCTGTGCCCGCGAATTCGACCGCGTGAAAGTCGGAAACTGTTTATAAATACCACCTTATAAACTAATCTATCTATATAAATAAATCACGGAAACAAAATTTTTGTTTCCGTGATTTTTCCATTCGGGGCGGAGACAAATCCAACTAATCAGAGATCGTAAAAATCGGTCCAACCATTCTTGAGTTATAAATGGTGTACCAACCCGACTTTGCTTTATTTATATAGATAGATTAGTTTATAAGGTGGTATTTATAAACAGTTTCCGACTTTCACGCGGTCTTCGAATTCGCGGGCACAGCAAAAGAAACATATTTTGGGGTGCATTGTTAATATTGTGTGTATAAAATAAAACAGCCCCTTTTTTTTGAGGATGGGATATCATCAAATGACCCCTCCCGCTCTGGATAGAGCGGAATTTAAATTAAATACAAAATGTAAAAGAAATTGAATTATCATCATTATTTAATAATGATGATAATTCAATTTCTCATACATTTTGTATTTATTGATTCTAAGGCGGTATAAAGTTCGCCGGGTCACCTAGGTACTCGTATATTGTCTATATGTACAAAAAATATGTCGTTACTGAATGTATGTTACTGAGTACAGAAATAATAAACTCATAGTTGTAAAGTCAGAGCTGTGTTCGTGACTGACGTCCTACATGGAGAAATTCACTACCCCAGGGCCTGCCGGGCACAGAGAGTTATGTTGGACCTTAGGCTAGGAAACCCGCCGGTAGTCCGCCTCTAGTCGTATCATAACCCTAACTACACTCCAGTATTTGTTATAACTACAGTCCAGTACAATAGTTTACGAGAGCTATCGTTCACTTACAAGCGCTCCATTCACTCACAAGAATGCATCGACATAGCCGCGAGCGCACGCGACGTTGCCATGGAAACGGCAGTGGTGTTTATACGAAGACTCGGAAGGCTTATCAACTTACGTTCAGCACTTCAAAACATGTTCACCTTTTGCTCTTTCAGGAATTAGTCTTCAGATAGTCGAGGTCAGAGAGTCGATAACCTAACGTAGGATCTAAATAGGACCAGAGTATTACCTTGATTTTACCTTAATATTAAAAGCATAAACAAGAAAAAGGAGTAGGTACGACAGATATAATTCGTGAACTAAAGAGTGGGAAACATGATATATGGCTAGAAAGGGGGTGACTACCGCGGCGAGATGACGACTAAAGGCTCGCACACACAGGCGCGACGCGACACGCGACACAAAGGCACCGCAAGTCGCGCAACGAGCGGTGCCTTGGTTCCCGCACGATTCGCGTCGCGCGTCGCGCCTGTTTGCAAGAACCTTAATACAGAAGTATGGAAGATGATGATACAGAAGTATGGAAAAGACATTGCGCCGAGAACAAATAAATTGGGATAATGGCAGGAGAATGATGATTTAAAGCATGATATCTAGAGAAGAAGAAGAAAGAAAAGACAGAGAGAGAGCGAGAGATAGTTTATGTTTACCAGGATACGTGTATGGTATCTAGCCTTTTTATGGTACGAGTGAACATTATATATTCTACAATGTATGTACCTATAGTAAAAGTGCGCAGTGCTGGCATCCCCACCCTATTTCAAATTAAACAAATATCAACTTTATTTCAATGATAATTAAGTTGATTTCAAAGTAACTAGCACTATTGAAAAAGTTATAAAAATGTTTGAAGTTGGAGCGTAAACTGAACTTTATTTTGTAGGAATTAAAGTTAATTTTCCATTAATTCATATTTGTTTCCATTTTTGGCATCTCTTACCGTACATAAATACGCGCGAAAAACAGAAGTCTTCTTTGCCGTGCGGGTAAAAAATATGTCATTATTTATCATATTCGCAAACGAAACATTGTAGGTATAACCAGTTATTCACACAAATCTATCAACAGCTATCCAGCATTCGCTAAAATAACACTAGCCACGTCATTCTGTCAGATCAAGGTTGTATCGTTTAATTCGCAACTCATACGCCGCTCCTTATAAGGAGCTATGTATCTCCATCACCATATTATAAGGAATAGCTAGACCAGGGAGTGTCAAAATAACATGTTTTTTTTAAGCAAATTTGTGCAGTGTTAGATCGAAAATAATAACCTCAACATTTTTTAAAAGTATTAATCCGAACTTAGTTTCTTGGAAAATTTTGGAGATTAAGAAGAATTTTATTTCAAAATGAAAAGCCGCTTTATTAAATTTGGCTGAGAATCAGCACTTTTTGAACATCAGAATTACATAAGACAGTCCCTCAAAACACCCACCCCTCAGTGCTTTAGCTGGGAAGAAGAAGTGGCGCAACAAACTCCCCAACAGTTAAGTAATTGTTGCTGCAGATGGTAAACAGCCCATAGGGTTAAGATATTCCTTTCTTCATTCGTAGGTAACCTACGTCAAGAAGAGGGTTAAGGAAATGTGTGACTGTTTGCTTATTGCTGCAACTGTGATCGCCAATCCATGTTTCAAGCGTGGTGATACTGGTGATGATTATAGCAACCCTTAATAGTAAGATTACTGGTCGATGGGATGGGGCAAAGTATTATTGGGTATAAATCTCAATAGCACCTCGGAGTTTGGAAGTTGGTGGTGAGATTCCCTCGTGGCTTGGAGAACACGTAAAGCCGCTAGTCTTGCACCTGATCTCTCCTCGGTCGTGTCGGATTGCCGTCCCATCGGACTATGAGAGTTAAGGAACAGATAGTGCACTTGTGTTTGCGCGCACGCTTGTGTAATATAATATCTCCTGCTTACCTGGCTAATCTGCGTTGAGATTGGCCACCGAGATCGAAAACGGTCGGGAGGATTTTTTTTTCTGGGCACATTTCAGCACTCGATGTTTCCGAACTGACGAAGACATAGGTAATTAGGTAAGTACTAGAGATAGGCCGACTAGTCGGGAAAGCCGACTATTCGGCATCGTTTGTAGTCTGCGATTAGTCGGCGACTATTCGGCAAAATATTCCGATTATAATCGGCGCATAACAAATGAAATAAAACAAAATTATTTGTTTTATTTAAAATTAATATAAATTTTTTGTACGTGTTATATAATTTCTAAATATTACTTAGTTATTTTCTGTCAAATATTTGCGCCGCGCGCCGCAACAAACACAAAACGAACGAAATATTAATTTAAATATTTATTTATTTATTTATATATACTTTATTGTACACCAGAAAATACATAACAAAAAATACAATTATGAATACAAAACATACAATGGGCGGCCTTATCGCTTTCTGCGATCTCTTCCAGGCAACCTTGGAATGGACAGTGAATGCGTGGATATAAAAAATGGGGTTGTTAATGGTGCAACATAATATACTATAATAGACACGTCACAACATGCTCAACGACCGCGGGATGACTAAGCCGAGTGACGGAAAGCCCGAACACCTCCGACAAATAGGATTAGAGTGATCGGCATTGCCGATTAGTCGGCCGACTACCTAATCGGCAATTTGAAAAACGATTAGTCGGCTAGTCGGTTAGTCGGCAAATAGTATAGTCGGCCCATCACTAGTAAGTACCTAATCCTTAACTAATTTATTCACGCGCAACTGCAAAAAGTTGGGCACCTCTGTTAGACTTTGATTGGCCATAAAAAGTGTTAATCCGACGATTAAAGCGTGCAATAAAAACTACGGAAAAAAAACTCAAGTTAATTATGGTCAGATGATGTCAATACAAATACCATAGTAGTTGGTAGGTATTTGTGTAACTCTTGGCTTTAGTAGTGTTGTGTTCGAATAGATTTATCGATAAAATGTTGGCATATTATGTGATATACCTACAGTTATTTCTGTCTTAATACGCAAGCCTTAAGGAGTGGTCATGTTTCAAAAATTTGTAGTTCTTTGAAACCTTTTTTAACCCAAATGCCTCTCCCAAATCCTTCTAGGAACTGTTTTCCCTCGTTATCTCGAACCCGAAATCCGTTTATTGTTTTAGATTTTAGAAAATGCTCATTTTTTACTGCGAAATGATAAGTGCTAACAATGTTAACTGATTATAGGAGGTACGGAAAAAAAACTTGCGTTCACCCAAAGCTGTCACTTTGGGTAAGTAGATGCATTTTTTTTCTAGGTACTTACACAAGGGTAGGCAGAAGAAGATTGAATTGCGTATCAGAGGGTCATTACCCTCTCAATATAAGGTCAGCAGCATTATTAAAAGATCGCCTAGTCGTGTTCAGTTACCTAATATGAAACCAGAGGAATTTATAAGCTCTGAGATAAGGAGTCTTGTGTTACCAAGCGCTGTAACTTTTATTAGGATTTTTTTTACATTTCAGTTTTGACTTAGGTACGAATGGATAGAATGAGAAATGAGTAAGTATACAACATGTAACTACTCGGAAAATATTCCATATATACATTGTTTTACATTGCCAATAAAGCTTCCAGTTAGTATTACTTTTTCCCGACATCTTCAACAACCATCATCATATTACAGCCAATTTATAAAAACCTTCATGAATTATCACCTAAACCTTCCTCGCGATCATGATTGACGAGTTTATCGCTTTCAGACAGACAAACAGATGCGGCGAGGTGACTTTGTTTTATAATATGAACTTATGAAGAGAAGTAATTGTCAGTTTAATCCGGTACTAAGTTGTCAGAACTAGAGTCTGAATAAAGTTCAATATTTTAAAACTGGGTCTGAAGATAAACCTTGTTTTGTAGGTGATTCGAATTTTGAAAAATTTAGCATAGTAACCATTTATTAAGAAATGAGTACAAGCAACCACTTGACATGCGCGTGCGCCAGATATCTCGCTATAAATACGACCATTGGTTATGAATGAACGCTCTCAATGGAAATCATTTCCAATTCGTGTGGGCGTTGTAATACGCTGCTAAAGGATTATACATATATTCAGACGGCTGGACGTTTGGACAGACACACAACAGTTTTATAATGCAATAGCTTTATGTTAAGGATGGTAACTTAAAATAACACCTCGTCTGTATTCTTTGCAGGGATAGGCAGTCAAGTGTAGAACACCCACATTTTACAGGTAACAAGGGTTATAATAATATAATTTACTTAGGTACACAAAAGTTTTGTAGTAAATAAGAGATTTACAAAGTATGCATTATTAATAACATGTGGTACAACTATGTAATTATTTTGTGAATCGCTGCTCTCCTAGCTACATCACTGAGTAATCTGTATTTAGAAGAGAACATTAGACATGTATTGTAATCTAAGGGAGAGACAGTTTCGACTCTCAATTTGAATATCACAATAATCATGTACCTATTGTGTAGTAATGCGTTTGGAGTTTATAATAAAACGCAAAAGCAAAAAATCTTAAAATAATTAGAATGAGGAGTGGACTGTTGGATGTGTGTTGGTATGTTGAATACCCCTACCCCATGAGTCTACTCCACGCCATTTTTACTTCATTATAGGGCTCTGCTACTCATTTAACAATCACTTTCTGGACGCTTAAGACAGCTACTGCTTTATATGGGGTGGCTGATGGTTTGCCTTTACCCTCTATACCTACCATATATGCTATTTATGCCAAGAGTTTTCGTCCAGAAATGGTGCGGACGGTGGTGGTGGAGTTACGAAAATATCAGGAATTCTGTTACAAGTAAATTTATTTTGGAGAAGAACAAGAACCAAAATATATGAAATAGGTCGAGACAAATATTCCCAAAACGTTACTCTCCGTTTGGATTTCGCCACAGACGGGTAAAAACAAGCTAGCAGATATCCATCTTCTGTGGAATATGATATATAAAGGATTATAATTCAGATCAGACAAACTTTCCTAGTGACGTCCGATCCTTAGATATGTGAAGTAATCTCGTCCTCATTGTATCCCAACCCTTCCCAGATAACATCCTACTTACATGTATTGAATTGCCTTATTAAACCCCTTCCAAAAATTGTATTGTGCTGTATGCACTATGCCGGGACTATACGATGCCCATATTGGTCATCGTGAAGTCCTGTTCTTATGTTTTGAAAGAATGATTGAGGGCGAGGCTACAAGACTGCGTTCCGGCGTCGCATCGTAAAAATCTACAACGACGTCACACAGCAATACAATATTGCTGTGGGACGTCCTTTTTGCGATACGACGCCGCAACGCAGGCTTCGCCCTGACAGAAGTCAGGAGAGCGCGCCAACGACTGGACCACAGATAATATTTGTTTTTTTTTGACAATAAGATAATATAAAGGATTATAATTGAAACCTACACAATGAACAAACAAACGGTAAGAACTAGAACAAAAAGCACTATTTTATAAGAACAGTTATATTCACAATGTAATTATGTAGAAATGCTAGGAATTCAACTAACCCCTCTAGCTGAATCAGTGACGATAAGATAAGAACTAGTGTTGGTGAATGAGCGCGGAGAACATAAATCATAGTTATTTTATTATTAAGACAGCACTCACTGGCCTAGACCGCTAGACTGCGTAGGCGCAGCAGACTAGGGTTGTCGCACAGCGGTTCTTTAAGATAGAGTAAATAGTATAAAGAAGAAATTACCTAACGAGTAGTACTGATTGGACAGGGGGTATAGAAAAAACCCCTGTCCAATCAGTACTACTCGTAATTCTTGAGATAAACAGCTGTGACAGACAGACAGAGTCTCACCATAAGGGTTCCGTTTTATCATTTTGGTACGCAACCCTAAAAACGAAACCCTTATAATGATCACTTTGTTGTCCGTCTGTCTGTCTGTCAAGACCCTTTATCTCGAGAACGCGTGGAGGTATCGTGTTTAAATTATAACCATATTATTATATACTCAGGTCTACAGTCCCTTGTAGGTGTGAAAAAATGAAAATTCTAAGTTAACGTGAAAAAAAGATACGGCCTCATATGCCGCCAAAAACGTATATTTCGACACTCTCAAGGGAATGAAAAATTATAGAGTACTTCCCGTTGACCTAGAATCATGAAATTTGGGAAGAAGCAAGGTCATGTAGCACAAGTAAAGGAAAAAATACCAAAAGCCGTAAATTCGTAGTTAAGTACATAAAAAAACCCGAAATAAACTATTTACACACCTACAAATTTGTACGGAACCCTCGGTGCGCGAGTCGATCGACTCGCACTTGACCGGTATTTTTATACGAAATCCAGGATGAAAAGTATAGCCTATGACCTTCTCCAGGTCCCAGGCTACCTATCTGCCAAATTTCATACCCGACAGGACAGGTTCAGCGAGACGTGAAAAGGTGACAGAAAGACAGTTACTTTCGCATTTATAATATAAGTTAAATATGGATAATTTATGTTTGTAGGTTTATATAATACAGAATGGTGTGAATAGGTACGTCAAATTAAAACATCTAATTCAACGTGTTATAAAGGAAATTTAGAGCATGTTATTTTAAGGAAACGTATGCCCTTTCTTTCGTAGGAATGGTCAAAATTAGGTATATACCGCGAGTTCAACGCGTTGCCAACTTGCTTTATGTTGTGAACTCTGCGATGAATGTATTGCTTACGTGGCGCGCGCTAAAATGAATACTTTAATTTTCTTATTTGTTTTCTTATATTATGATATTTTTTTTTTTACTGGAACGCCAATCGTGTCTACTTGAAGGCAATAATAATCGTAATTTACTTTGCACTATCTAAGAAGACGACAGGATTATTTTCAACAATTTAGATTTGGGAAATGATAATTTGTAATGAGTCCTATTTCGAGTTGGCGCACGTTTTCAATTTCATCCAGCTTTTGCCCGCAACTTCATCCACGTGTTTCTTGTTTCTCTGACCCATCCGCATCGCATCGCATCACCTGCCCGCGCTATCACTTCGTTTGTGCTTAGCGTTCTTTCTGACTTTTTTCTTTTTGCTCGGCTCCTAAGAATCGTGCCGTGATGTTATATAGCCCATAGCGCCATAGCGTTCCTCAAGAATTGAGCTATCAAAATCTCTTTTAAATTCCAGACATTATCTTGGTCAGACCATGTGAGAACCATGAACATTAGTGTCTAAAAGTTCTTTTTAGGAAAGAACCATGCAGATTTGATTTGATAGTTATGGATAATATCTATTAAGGGGCTTACATGACCGTAAGCGCGGTCACTGTAATTTATTGCAAAATACAAAAAAAAAACAAACATATGCAATTTAAAAAAATGGGCAATTATTGAATTACAAAAAATCTATAGTTTGGGCTAAAATATTAAAACACCAATCAGAATGATTGTATGTATATTAGTATGGTTTTTATTGTAAAAAGAAAGTTTTTAGAGGTATTTTCATGATTTTTTTCTACCGTATCAAATTAGTTGTATTATGTTTTCAACACAATATCTACCCTGAAGAATATCATTATATTTTACTGATTTTGTTTACTGTAGTTCATATACTTTTATTAATTCTAAAACTTGGGTTTTTTATGTTTAGGTCCTGTAAGCCCCTTAATAGTAATAATGGCCTGCACAAGTACTTCGGAGTCAAGTGGGTGAGCAGAGAGAGAGGTGCATGCATTAAGTCATAGATATATTTTATGATGGAGGCCGCGCAGTCTGAGTAGCCTAGACCCTACAGGGCTGCGTGGGCGCATAGGATAGTAGGGCTGCCACAAATAGTCGCATGACTTGTCAAAAAATGGTACAGATCATGATATGTAATAAAAGGAAAAGAAAATTATTGTAAAATAATGTAATGGTTCAATCTGCAATAACACACATTCTGACGATTAACATAATATTCAATGTTCGTCATTTCAGCCGAAAGACGTCCACTGCTGGACATAGGCCTCCCCCAAGCACCTCCACTTCGACCGGTTCTGTGCTTCTCGCATCCAACGGGTTCCTGCGGCCTTCACAAGGTCGTCACCTTGTGGGAGGCCTTCCAACGCTACGTCTTCCGGTACGCGGTCGCCACTCCAGAACCTTTCGGCTCCATCGGCCACCTATTCTGCGAGCAATGTGCCCTTCTTCAGGCTATGTGGGCTATTCAATGTCAGCAAGAACCAGATCTAACAAAAAATATGTTTTTATTCCCCATAGAAACCTTGCTTGTTCGCAATTATTATCATCCTTACATGTTAAAATGCGAGATCTCTCTGTCTGTCTGTCCACCAGTTTGCCAAAAATTTGAGGAGAAGCCATTCAACCGAAAGCTATAAGTCTTGTTTATTCTGCGTTTTTTTGCAAAAGTATTTTCTTTAAATATGTAGTGAGTACATATTAGTATTGTACGATGGTACGGAACCCTTTGTATACGAGTCCGACTCGCACATGGCCATATTTTATAGAATGTTCTTTGACTAAGTAATAAAATTCATGAATACAAGCGTGATGATGAGCCGTGAGAAAAAATAGAATGATCACATGACATCTTTTCATCTTGACGTGTTAGCTACATTGCAGCCCTAGACATAAGGCCCACGCACACCGGCCGGCTGACCCGGCCCTGCTCATCAAATCCAGCAGGTGGGAGATAAGTCTGTATCCATCTTAACAGCGCTACATTAGACAACGCGTATGGAGGATCCTATAACGATGGGCCATTACGAATGGTGTCTATAATATTGTTAGTACCTCTATCAATGGCTGGTTAATGTGTTATCTGATTGCTAATTATGTTCTTGTTCTTTTTGGTTGCGGTAAGTGGGTAGGGACAGTACAGCCATAGATAAAAAAAAATACTTCTTTAAAAATAGTATGGAAGCACAACTTTTTTTTAAGTTTCATGTACAAAGCATTCTCTACCAGTGAATATTTACGTTAAAAAGGGCAACATTGTGATAGGTACTTATACAAAAAAAAACCATTTTAATAAAACTTTCGCTCCAAATTAAGGCTCCTACAAACAGGCGCGACACGCGATAAAATCGCGCGCGACACAAAGGCACCGCAAGCCGCGCAATGAGCGGTGCCTTAGTGTCGCGCGCTTCTCGTCGTGTGTCGCGCCTGTTTGTAGGAGCCTTAATTTGGAGCGAAAGTTTTATTAAAATGGTTTTTTTTAAAAAACGCCAGACGCCCTGGCGTTCGTATAGAAAGGAAGGAATTATTTGTTTTTCTATGGCCGCGGTTATTACTCCAGCAACGGAACGGATCCGTTTCACGCTGACATTGTTTTCCAGGACAGGAAATGGATGTCACTCCAACAGTCCAACAATGATTTACATCTGATCCAGACACAGTATTGCTTTATAGCTGGTTGAACGCGACTCTCTGAGAAAGTATCATGTCTAATGAGTGCTGAATATTATATACTTCTATACGTTTGGGTGTGGGCAGACCTATTGCTAAAGTTGATGCTCTTTATGTTGGTCTAGTGGTATACGTCGTCTCTAGTTAAAGCAGTGTTTTTGGAGTTTGCACAAAAAACAATTGAATTCCAGATTTCTTAATTTGTGCCAGGTTAAAATGGCAAATTAATGCTCGTTGCCTATTATCCACATAGCTACCTAGGATTTCTAACATAACCGGTGGACTTTGAGAGGTATACTTTGTGAAGTAGGTGTTACTAACGTCCTGAACAAAAAATACATATGTACCCACATATACACACTATAAGCAGTATCCTGTGCCGTTCGTGTACTGAAAATAATATTAATAAACTGTTGCACCGAATGGCACTTATCAAAATTTTGTTTTAGTGCGATTAGTGGAACAGTTTAGATGTCATTCGGTCAAGTGCCGTTGAAGTCAGTGCGCTAAATGAAATACCTTATTCATTTGTTTAAAAACAATCCATAACTAAGAGCTGATTTTTCAATCGACAGATAATTTTCATTCGTGAAATAAAATTGACGTCTGACAGTTTTTGTATGGAAGAATTGTCAAAAATTCAAAATAATTTTCCGATAACATTATCTGGCGTTGGAAAAATCAGCCCTTAGTCAAATATTCTGTTTCCATGCCTACAAGGAAAACGTCTGATAACGTTGCGCATCGACCCAATAATATCCCAGAGCACACGTATCAAATCGGAAAGGGATCGGCACCGTATCAACTCGAGCCGTTCAGTATTAAGGCTCCTTCAAACAGGCGCGACACGCGATAAAATCGCGCACGACCCAAAGGCACCGCAAGTCGCGCAACGGACGGTGCATTTGTCTCTCGCGCGACACTATCGCGTGTCGCGCCTGTTTGTAGAAGCCTTTAGTTAGAAAATGATCTAATCAAGACTTTTAACATTTTGAGAAAATGAAATAACTGTAGTAATAAAATCTCAAGATTATAGACAAAGCGCTAGTAAAATACCTTATAAAAACAGACAATCAACATTTTTGTGCGCTTGGGTCGTTAGGAAGTTTATCAAAACTTGATCGCATCTCTACCAAAGTCGACACTTCACACATCTTTACTGCGTCACGACTATTCTTAAAAAACCAAATGAAATGTCATGTCTTAGAACCAAAGAATTCGAAGAAATATGGCTCCAGCCTGCACCGAGCCCGCGTGCTAGATTACGGTTACGGTCCACCCCCTTTAAGAGAAAAAGGAGAACTGCGGGATAATTGAATTACACACTTAACAGTAGTACTGGCTTTCACTTTTCACCGACAGTTCAACAACATTCATTGCGTTATACACGTTGCTAAGCAGAAAAAAAACCAAAAAATGAAGCAATGGAATAGCAATATCCTTCAAAATGATTCAGACTGTGAATGTAAGTGTGAAACGCAATTAGAGTGCTGAGATCCGACGATGGCAACACATAAGGATTTGCATGTTTGGTTTGCAACCTGGTGAAGGTTTTTGTTTTGACCATAACATACGCCTGTAAACCCCAAATTGTAAGGGCTCCTACAAACATCCACGACACGTGATATAATCGCGCGCGACACAAAGGCACCGCCCGTTGCGCGACTTGCGGTGCCTTTGTGTCGCGCGCGATTTTATCGCGTGTCGCGCCTGTTTGAAGGAGCCTTAAGGCAGAGGTGTACCTACGTAGTACACCCACATTTCGCAAGTTATGTTTCAGCCCTATTGCCATCAACTGGGCACAAATCCAGGCTACTACTGAGAGATTCCGGAAAAACCCAATAACACTCTGCTTTATTTTGATCAGAGAACGTTTAAACTTTTGTACTGTATGTTCAATGACGGTACCCGTGAGAAGGTGTCCCGCCCACCATTGTGGCATCTTGGCCTTATTACTGGTGATTAAGCTTAGAAAACCGTCATGGCGTGGCCGAGGCGAGATGACTATCAAAATTATCCGTTAGCCAAATTGGTGTCAACTGACATACTTATAGGAAGGCTTTAACTATTTATTTGAGTACAATTTAGAGTTCAATTAATTTGAAGAAAGTGTAGAGGTTACTATTTGAGTTCCAAAATGTTATAAAGATTTATAAAGATGCCTATAAATATGGTCTTAAATAGATATCAGTGAAGAACTGCAGGAACAACAAGCTTTTAAAGTTTTTGGGGGAGTATTTACGGATAAAAACCGGCTGATTTTATCTTCACCTTTCAGGGGGTGGAAGTACTTATGATAAAGAACACTTTTACTTTGGAGACAATATGAAATACCTTTAACGAGGTTTTAATTCTCTAAATTATGTAGTCGATGATTTTGGTGCACGGTTAAACTCTTAAGGCTACGCTGACCGCCTAGTAGCGATCTCATCGTTTGTTTGGTTATTTCTTTTATTTTAGAATGAAAATGAAGAAAATAAGCACGTTAAGTTGTGCTCCACAAGATTATACGTTAATATTTATTATAAACAGTAGTAGTATTACATTGTTTTGTTTTATTATAATCACTAAAACGGAAAATAGTGGCCACTATTATCCGTTTTAGTCCGATTATAATAAAATAAAAGAAATAACCAAACAAACGATGCGGGCGCCACTGCGAGGTCGGCGTTTGGTCGGCGCCCTCTTAAGAATTTAATATGTTGGCACCAACTCAAATCTATAAAAATATGTGTTCTACTGAATAAATAAAATAATCTATTTCAGATTTGCATTGTTAATTTTTGTATAAGAAACAACAGATAATTTCTACGAAGCAAGGACAGATCAACCAGTTAATTACGAATTAGTCTACTCTACTCTATATTCCAAAAAACAGAGCGTTGTATTTATTCCCATGTTGATTTAAACCGTGTTGATTGATCACGCGCGTACCTATTACCTAGGTATGCGTACGCGCAGCCGGCCGCGCGCCATCAGTTTTGATCGTTGATGGCTCCAATGATATATTGCCTAGATCTGTCATTCTGATGGTAATGCTTATTTGGATCGTTAAGAATTGGGTGCAAGTCGTTAGAGGTGTGGCTACACACATGTCTGGTGTAGTAATGTGTTAGGTTAGTTAGGTACTTACAGTCAACAACAATTGGTTAAACCTTGGATATTGAAATTGTGAAAAGCAGTGCATTAAATAGTTTTATGTTAATCTTATAATTCAGTCAACGAATGGCCCACAAGGGGGTGTAGAGTGCGTGAGCACGGACCTAAGCGTATCCTTCAGAAACTTGTTCAGGGTGCTTAGGGAGTGAACATACTAAAAGTCTTGACGGTGACGTAGGAGGTGAGCCGGAGAGGGGGGAGGGCCCAGAGTGTCCACTTTTGGGGGTATTCTCTAATATCTCAAAAACTTTCTAGTATCAAATGAAAGCTTATAAAATTTTCTACAACTTTTATTCATATACTTTTTCCGAATTCCCAACCGCCTTCGAGCAACACGCTTCGGAAAAGTGAAAATAAAGTATATTCAGCGTCTTTAATGTTTTGTGCAACATTAAAAACCGACTTCCGATGATTATGCGGTATTTGTTTATTTTAATCCCAATGTCTGCAACATACCGTAGCTATATCTCTGAAGCTGGTCCCAAAGTTTTTTTTTATTTTCAATATTTTTTAATAGGTACAGCAAATTATAAATTCCAATTATTAGCAGAAAAAAGACAGAGTTCTAAGTGGTACTGACGCAGGGTGTGTCGAAATCGTTTGAGTGTAGTAGCCAGGCGATAATACTGACTTTAACATCGCTATACTGGATAAATTAGTGACAGGTTAAAAGCACTAGCTAGCTAACCCGTTCACTGCAGCCTGCAGCCTCGTTAACCCGCGCGGTGGTTACAGCCTGTAAGTCATTATTTTATTGAGATTTTTATTATTGGAGTAATCTATCCTGATATTAGTCGGTCGGTGTTTATTTGTTAAGAATAGAACAGTAGTTTAACCATGAAAACTACACTATAATTGCGACTGGGTTCGATTCCCGGATTGGGCAAATTTATATATGAATTTTTCCATTAGGAATTTCTTTGTAGCATTCATTTGTGCACTTTATTATTTCCCGCGCCGAAGTCTGTAGTCTGCGTTGAGATTGGCTACTATGCCCGAAATACGGTCTGGAGGACCATTATTAACTACGACTGGTCGCAGTTGGCCGAATAGATATTAGAGCTACACCTTTATATTTTTTTCCTGTCATATTTTAATAGAATATGCTCATAAAGAACCACAAGTAAACACATAAATAATAGTTTATTTAAAATAGGCGGTTATCTTTAACTTGCTCCCAAGAAAAACATTTAGGTACTAAAAAGAACTGTTAATCAATTCGCCACAAACCCGACTCTTAACTCGATAGCTTTTTGTATCAAACCCATTTTATATTATTAAAATGAAAGCACCCATATTTATTTATCTGTGAACGCAACAACAAATATTGTTTTCCATAATAGCCACTATGCGCCGTGGCGCCACCATCAATGTAAAATCGTATTCCCAAACCAAGTGAATAAATCGTCGTCCATCTTGCGAAATGCTGGTGTGTCTCATTTCCAACACAAAACCCGAATAGAATCCTTAAACCTCTTCCAAAAGGTTATGGGCCCAGATCCCGCTCACAGGAGTCAGATCTTCAAGTGGAATCTATTTTGGGGTCGCTGCGGTATCAGCAGCTAAAACGACGACGAGTGGAAAATCCCACGCAGGGAAACGTCGCATCGCGTCGGGCGGACCGGTAAAGGTACCAATCCAAATAGGAAACAATATAAGGCATTGCGGTATAGCAATAACACAATGGAACTCTTGGGAAACATGCCAGCAGTTGGTTTTGTTGGCCAGCAACAACTACTGGAAGGCGTCGAAAACTGGAGCACGTGGTCATACAAAATCAAGATAATCTTAAGGGCGGCAGATCTTCTAAGCATCGTGGACGGTACAGTCCAGCCTCCTTCAGATGAAAAGGTAGAAGAATACGAAAAATGGATGAACAAGGATGCCAAAGCTCAAGGTATTTTGGTCACACGCATTTCTGAAAAAGTACTTTCGCAAATTGTGAGCTGTCAAACGTCAAAGGAAATTTGGAATAAGCTACACACAGTATTCGAGCAACGGGGAGAATTGTCAGTTCACATTCTCCAACAGAAATTTTTCTCAATGAAATTTGAAGACAAAGAAACAGTTACGGAATTTTTAGGCAGATTCGAAAGTCTGTTAAGCAAGCTGAAAAATGTCAAAGCAGAAGTCAGTACAAGCATGGCTATAACCAAAATTACGTCATCTCTTCCTTCCAAGTATCAGCACTTTGTGTCAGCATGGGAGTCGGTGCCAGCAGAGAAGCGCACGATGGAGGAGCTAACTGCAAGACTACTTATCGAGGAACAGCGTGCTACAACCTGCATGCAAGACGAGCAGTCAGCAGCATTAGCATCCAGGTCCACCAGAAAGTGTTTCCAGTGCGGCAAGACAGGACACATGAAAAGGGACTGTAAAATCAAGGTAAAGGGTAATATCTGTGTTTATTGTAAAAAGTCAAATCACAAGTCTGATGATTGTTGGTTCAAAAATAATAAAAATAAAGGTGTAAACAAAAATAAGCCTAGCGAGCAAGGTAATGCATTCCCTGTGTCCGTGCTGTCATCAGCATTTTATAGTGAGTCAGACAGCAGTCTATGGATAATGGATAGTGGAGCCTCAGAGCACATGTGTAGCAGTGTTAGTATGTTTACTAAATACAAAGAGTTAGAATGTCCTCGACCAATCATTATTGGTGACGGTAAAGTCATAAAAGCTGTAGGTACAGGTATTATACAGTTAGAGGCATATAACGGTAAAGAGTGGATCAGTTCAACATTAAATAATGTCCTACATGTCCCTGCTATAAAAATAAATCTATTTTCAGCAAGTTCAGCTGCAGATAGAGGTTATAGTATGACAATAAACAAAGAGTGGTGTTATTTCAGGAAAAATAATGAACAAAAGGTCAGTGCTTTAGCTTATCGTAAAAATAACGTATTTATCATGAAATTCAGATACAATACAGTTGAAAAAGCTTGTGTAGGGAAATCGTATGACAGTTTATCAGAATGGCATCAAAAAATGTGCCACCAAGACATACAACAAGTAAAAATAATGTTAAACAAGTGTAATATTGATTTTAGTGCAGATAAACATGAGGAACTCACATGTGAGCCATGTCTCCTTGGCAAAACTCATAAACAACCATTTCCACAAAGTCTAAATAGGGCAGAACATCCTGGTCAAATTTTACACATGGATTTATGTGGTACTATGGAAACCACGTCATTAGGTGGTGCCAGGTACTACTTATTAATAAAAGACGATTATACAAAGTACAAAAAGGTTTATTTTCTGAAAAATAAGTATGAAACAAACGATAAAATAAAAAGTTTTTTGAATTATGTTATTGAGAATCTTGAATACAAAGTGACAACAATAAGGTCAGACTGTGGCTTAGAATTTACAAATAAAGAGCTAAAATCTTTGTTAGATAGTTTAGGTATTATTCACCAAACTAGTGTTCCATATACACCTCAGCAAAACGGGTGTATAGAACGTGAAATGCGCACAGTTACAGAAGCAGCTAGAACTATACTATTGTCAAGTGGTTTGGACAAGTCCTTATGGGCTGAAGCGGTCAACACAGCTGTTTATGTCATAAACAGAACTGGTAAAAGTAGAATAAAAGATGTAACCCCTTATGAACTTTGGTATAAAAAGCAAGTATACAACATAAATAATTTGAAAGTATTCGGATCAAAAGTAGGAGTACATATCCCCAACCAACAGCGTAAGAAATGGGATAGTAAAGCTGAAATAGGATATTTTGTAGGTTATAGTGAAACAACAAAAGGTTTTAGAATTTATTTTCCACATAAAAATGATGTTCTTATAAAAAGAGAGGTAACATTCATAAAAGGTAAGCTTAATAACATGCAAAAGGTTTGTAAAAATAGTCAGGATCAGAACAGTATACCCTCAGTTGTTATCACAAACTCTGAAACAGAGAAAATAGAAAATGATAACCAAGAAACAGAAGAATATCATAGTTTCCATGAAGAAGAAGAAGAAGACGGATTACAGGCATCAGAGTTAAAAGAGAATCTAGAAATCCTCATGGAGGAAATACCAAGTCCAGAACAAGAAAGAAGAATGTCTACAGAAGATTCAGAAGAGGAGGATTCAGTTGATAAAGCAATAGAAGAAGAAAAACCACAAGAGGTAACAATAACTAGAAAAGGTAGGGAAAGAAAGAAACCATCATGGTTATCAGAGTATGACACAAACCTCTTATCCATTGACACTGAACCAATCACTCTGGAAGAAGCATTAAATTCAGAAGAAAAAGCAGAATGGGAAAAAGCTATGAATATTGAATTAAACACCCTGAAAGAAAACAATACATGGACAGAAGTTAATAATATACCAAGTGGAAATAAAGTTATATCAAGTAAATGGTGTTTTAAAGTCAAACAAGTAGGTGGAGAAAAAGTATACAAAGCCAGGTTAGTAGCTAGAGGTTTCGAGCAATCAGACACTGATTTAGAAGTATACTCTCCGGTAGCTAAATTACCAACATTTAGAGTATTTATGGCCGTAGCCAATAAATTACAACTCCCAGTCCATCAAATGGATGTGGTAGGTGCTTTCTTACATGGTGACATAGATGAAATAGTATACCTAAAGCTACCAAATGATAAAATATGTCAATTGAATAAATCCCTATACGGTTTGAAAAGTTCTCCTAAATGTTGGAATAGAAAGTTTGATGAGTTCATGACTAAAGAAAATTTCAGTAGATCCAAAAACGATTACTGTTTATATTATAGGAAACTAGACGGGTGTGAACTATATGTCTTACTATTTGTAGACGATATACTTATGTTTTGTTCTGAAAATAAGGTTTTAGAAAATTTCAAGATACAGTTGCACAAGAACTTTAAAATGAAGGACTTAGGGCTAGCAACTAGTTATTTAGGCATAGACATCAAACAAGAACAATCCAGAACAATAATCAGCCAGAAGACATATTTAACTAAAGTCTTGGAACGTTTTAATATGTCAAATTGCAAACCAATATCAACTCCATTAGACCAGAATTACAAGTTTGATTTGTTGAAAAGGGAAAAATCTGAAAATCCAATTATAGAAAGAAAGTGTAGACAACTTATAGGTAGCCTGATGTATGCAGTATGTGGTACTCGACCAGATTTATGTGTATCAGTTCATTTTCTTAGTAGATATCAACACTGTGCTAGTGTTATGTTGTACAAGTCACTAAAACGTGTTTTGCGGTATATAAAAGGAACCTTAGATTTTGCTTTAGTGTACAGCAGTACAGGCACAGGAATGCAAGGCTTTGTAGACGCAGATTGGGCTGGTGACACCCAAGACAGAAAGTCTACAACAGGTTACATTTTTAAGGTATTCAATTGTAGTGTAGTGTGGTGTTGTAAGAAACAACTCAGTGTATCACTATCATCCACTGAATCTGAATACATTGCATTAAGTATGGCTGTAACAGAAGCATGTTGGTTAAAGAATTTGTTATGTGATTTCAATATTGTCACTAATGATGTGATTGTTTATGAAGATAACCAGTCAGTAATAAAATTGGCTTTTAACAATGAAAATAATAAAAGGCTTAAACACTTAGATATCAGATATCACTTCATTATTGACAAAATAAAAGAAAAATGTATATCTCTGCAGTATATTAGAACAGAAGATAACTTGGCAGATCTGCTCACTAAACCTTTAGGTAAAACTTTGTTTGAAAAGTTTGTCAAGTTATTGTATTAGAATTTAAGCTATTGTGTGAAGTGTACATTCTTAGGTTAATACTCATATCAGCTGGTGATGCGTTAAAAAGTAAAATAGATAAGTTGAATTGTTAATTAGATGCATAGCCAGCCAAGTTAAGTTTCTCTGTGTAATTAAAGTATATTGGGAGTACAGTGTTAAACATAGAATGTAAGGATAGAAAGAAAATATTTGTTGAGGGGGGGTATTAAAATGAAAGCACCCATATTTATTTATCTGTGAACGCAACAACAAATATTGTTTTCCATAATAGCCACTATGCGCCGTGGCGCCACCATCAATGTAAAATCGTATTCCCAAACCAAGTGAATAAATCGTCGTCCATCTTGCGAAATGCTGGTGTGTCTCATTTCCAACACAAAACCCGAATAGAATCCTTAAACCTCTTCCAAAATATATATAAAGACAAATTGTGAATGCCACAAAACAATCTAAATCGATTACTTCATCGTCCTACTTCGATGTTGAATCGATAAAGACTTAATCGATTCGGCACGCTCGGATCGATTATATATTATTTACGAGTAAGATCGTGTCTGTGGTGTGTACGTACCTACTATAAGAAGTTAGGTGTGCACATTCGTATTGCACGAATGTTAAAGTGATTATTTTTATTCTTCCATTAATGTTGAACTGTCAAAATGACAGCTAGCGTTAACAACAGCGCGAAGTGAGTGATGGCGCCGACATTGGCAGAATAGTCGACATCGGCTTTACTTGCCATAATTAAAAATAGAATAGAATAGAGTGATGGCGCCGTTGCTTGCAAATCTGACGTTTCCAATTAATAAACGTCAAAACATTTTCAAATCCAGTATCTGGTCTAGAATCATGTGCTGAATTCATGGTAACAGTCGTATCGATTTCCCATCACCGTGTAGATCTCTTTTCCGCTACGATCATTATGATCCGTGTCGCACTATACCGTTACTTTAGGCCTGTTGATCACGACTAATTAGCTTCTCGCTTAGCACTATATCTCAGTTAAAAGGAGTTCTATTTACCCTTCAATCTATTAACATGTCTAACAAAGTGTAGTAAGAACTGGGGTAAGCTGTGCTTAGGGCCAAAGTCGACCGTAAGCTGATCAGTCCCGATCGCTGCCGAGTTCAGCCGAGCTTTACGTCACCGACGCCAGTTACTCTAACTAGTACATGGATCAGATTTGTATGGTCATCGGATTAAGAGGAGTGTGGCACATAATATATTAATCAGCAAATAGTAGAATAATTTCTACTATTTGCTGATTACTACATATTTGCTTCTTGTAGGGAAATCGCAAAAGCATTTTTATGAGGCTGTTTGAAATTCCTGATTTGTATTGTGCGGCGACCCTTATCGTGTATGACTGAAACTACTAAAATGCTTAAACAAGTGTTTTTTTTTTCATAATTTTACGTGATAAATGTTCAGGGTTCCAAACGAAAGGAACCGTGCTTGGTTGGGGTCAACCATAGACTAAACAAGAATATGATCTGTGGGCTCAATAATTTTGACCAAAGAGTAATAAATAAATGGAGTGCCAAAATGGCAACCTCAAAAGCGCCTAATGCGATGTATAAGGAGAATTTTTAAAACCTACACGGACAAATTAAACGTTGCAAACCAACGTAGTTCCATGATACCCATGTATACGAACATCGTCGTCCATTAAAATATATTTCACAAATTACATGTATTCCACTGACCTTTAAAAACCCTTTATTAGGTATTTTATTTCAATACTTTAAACCCCAGCAATTACCATAACCATAACATAACTGAAATTATCAATTTTGAAAAATTGAAATGATGACCATGTGCCTACAGCGGGAAAGGTCTTAAGTACAGGGCAGTTGACCCCGGGGTCACAGAATTAGTGCCTGCGTTGAACCCGGGCGGCGCGGCGGCGCGGGCGGCGCACAGTGGTCCGGGTTTTCAAAAAGGCGGACATAGGATCGAAAATGCATATTTAACGTAACAAAAAATAGTTTCGTATAGGAAATTTAACGCTGATTAATACTTATTACTACAACTTTTCAAAAAAACAGCTCCTTCACGTCAAAAAAAAATATTGAAAATAAAAATGTATGGGAGAAAATCTATTTTATTTTTTTTCTCCGTTCAGTATCAAAGTGTAGCAAGCAAACCTTATATTCTGGTAAGTACCTATTGTTCTTAATACGACAACATATAAATTGCTTGCGTATCCCTGCGGCCTTGACGCCTACGATGCTTCAAAGTTTAAAATTTTAATGTTGAATTATCTTAATATTATTAACGAGTTTTTCAATTGAAATTAATCCAAAATATCATTTTTAATAAAAACAAGCCCCCCGCGCGCCTCATCCGTGTATTAAGCTCGCCCCCTATTACATGGGACTTAAATATAACTGGCGAAATGACAGTGTACTATAGTGTAGTATACACCTTTGCCGAACCCTTCGGGGAATATAAAGCGTGATGTTATGATAAAATAAGCATTTCTGCTTATTTTTTTTTTAATAATCATCTGTTGGTTATTCTTTCATCTGTTGATATTTCCTATTGATAAATCATGGTTGATATTGTTGGTTTTACTACTAACGTGACTCATCTTAAAAGAAACAATTAGAAATAGATGTAGCCCTTAAAAGGGCTTTTTCTGAAGTCCTGAAAAGGACTATTTTAAGTGGTCCTGAAAAGGACTACAACTCAACTACTACTACTACTAACAAACTCAATTCTAACAATAACAAAATCACTAAATCTGTCACGTTTACATTAATGGATCATCTTCAGGCTGCAACTCCTGTAGATCCATATTTTCAGTTTCTTCTGTTACTACCTCAGGCAACAACAAAAGCTCTTTAACATCTGGAAAAAAATCGAATTGCTTTGAGTTGCTGTATTTTGGTCGAATATGGGATAAATATGGGTCTGAACTAATTAAAAAATTATGGAGCAAGTCCTCGTTGGTCTTCATCCTGTTAAATTTTCTTGTGTGATATTCACGAACTCTTCGAAATTCTTTATTTCTTGCTTCTCCCGCTTCTTCGGAAAGAATGCCAATTGGTAGGAGGCCAAAGTGATGACAAATGTCTGCACCGTGTATGAGTAGCTTGTGCACACTTGCGGGCATATAAAACCATGGGTATAGATGAACAAAGATCTCAGCTGTTTCTCTGCAATAAGTCCTGAATTTTTCTATATCTATGGCACATCCCGATGAAATCGTTTGAAGAATAACCGTAAAATGCTTCAGTAGGCCTTTGTCAATATTGGTTATTTCGGCAGATTTCTCATAATCTCTAAAAAACCTTCTGGCTGTGTTTCCGTCGTTTGTGGTTCCAAAGCCTTGCTTCACAAAATCCACAAGTATTCCCATTTGCTGTTTGAATTCTTCTTGTGTAAAATGTTTCTTCGCAGCTTTTAGTTGCTTGTTAGCATCTCGTGCAGTCCACATCTCAAAGTCCATGTTGTAAGATATGTGTAGAATACACTCCATACAACGAATCCACATATGAAGAGTAGAAAGTCCATATTTATAAACATCTTCTCGAACAGGTCTTGAAAATACTTCTGACAGTTTGTTCATCTCAGTCGGCTTAGCAAGGCAAATATTGCAGGCAGATGCAGACGAAGTATCCGTTATAATAGTGGCCACTTTTCCGTCGATCATTGTCATATGAAGCTCGTGACTAATCTCTAGCCCGACCCATTTTGTAGAATTGATGTTCTTTATTTCTTCCTTCAATGCAGCTTCTTCTTGCTTGATGTATTCTGCTGTCTCTTTACAAAACTCGAACTTAATGGGCCTGCAATAATGTGTTGACGAAGGTGTTGGGTTTTCCCATATGGTGCTATTATTAGAAACTAATTTAAGAGGGACAAGACTTGACATGAAAACCGATGAATCACTGAAGTCTACATCTTCACTCCTTTGCTTGTAGGTGCTTTGTGAAGAAGCTCCATCGAAACCCCATTTACTAATTAACTTCAATCCTTCAGTTGACGAATCAATCTGGGTACCGGTAATTTGAAGAATCTTCTGGACTGTCAGATCCAATAGGGCTTGAAGCTTCACTCTGGCTCCTCTCTCGGTAATTTCTAAATCATGTGGATAGCATCTCTTTTTAGCTTCAAGGAGTTTGTGATACGATGGTAACACTGGAACTTCACAATCTAACAGCGCTTTCCTTAAACACAAGTATTTCCATTTTGACAGGTTCAATGATGTATAAAGACCAAGAGCATGATCTTCATCTAAAGATTTTTTCCTATTTTTCTTAAACAATGTGGCTTGAACAATAGTAACACTATCAGGGTTCTTCGTTATATGATCAATAACACAAGCTAAGTCATTCTTCTTGTCTATCCTAAGTCTTTCGACTAATGCAAAAGTAAGTTCTTCCGGCGAATAGTCCAAAAGAGACTCTGAACGTCTTTTCTTCTGTTTGTTGCTGAGGTCAACAAAAGGCTTCCTAATCTGAACTTCGGTAGATGTGCCCACAGTTGCTGTACTTGATGTCGACGGAATCACAGCTGCTGTAGTATCGATGTCAACTGAAGTATTGTCTGACGATATGTTTTCGATAACTTCATCTTGGGCTTGAAAAATCTCGGATAAATTAACAGTAGTGCAAATTGGCCAACTAATATTTGATTCTAACCACGCAGCATGTCTATTCATGAAAGTCTTCTGATTTCTAGAAGCACTTGCCCATCTGCGATTGATATTACTCATGTAGTTCTTCAAAAAGGTCTTGATTATTTCTAAATCTTCCGAACATGTTTCAACTGGGATATGTAGAATAATAGCTTCATAGAGTCGTGCCCAATTTTTCATGTCTCCTTCAACACGGAGGAACATAAAAATGTCCAAGTTTGTAACAAATGCAGCCATAACGAAACTCACTAAACTTTCACACAGCACGGATAATTGATGTTGCTTCCTCAAGGGTTGAGAAACAAGTGCCTTTAATTGTTTCATGCACAGATATTAATAACAAACACACGCTCGCAAGTAGTGACTGACGAAATTAGTACCACATCTTCAACAGCCAATCAGCGTCGTCGAAATCTCCGGTGGTGGGGGTAAATGATTCTTTTACCACAGGAGTCGTTTCAGTCAGTTACAAATAGGCTACGAATCAGCACGTGTCCTTTATTACATAACTAAAGTTGAAGACTTTTATTAGTACTTTTTATTAAAATAAAATAAACAAATACTTGCCAAATGCTTGAATGCGTATGTTTTAATTCTTATATAATTAAAAAATTATATTTTGAATTCAGCTTAATTGAAAACCTCGATAATAATTTAAAAAAATCCCAATTGAAATTTTAAACTTTGAAGCATCGTAGGCGTCAAGGCCGCAGGGATACGCAAGCAATTTATATGTTGTCGTATTAAGAACAATAGGTACTTACCAGAATATAAGGTTTGCTTGCTACACTTTGATACTGAACGGAGAAAAAAAATAAAATAGATTTTCTCCCATACATTTTTATTTTCAATATTTTTTTTTGACGTGAAGGAGCTGTTTTTTTGAAAAGTTGTAGTAATAAGTATTAATCAGCGTTAAATTTCCTATACGAAACTATTTTTTGTTACGTTAAATATGCATTTTCGATCCTATGTCCGCCTTTTTGAAAACCCGGACCACTGTGCGGCGTCCTGCTCGCGACCTAACGGGTATGTCATGTTGATAATATTATGATTTTGCGCAGGCAGTTGAGTGATGTGAAAGATTGCAGTTTTTTTTAATGGGTTTGCTCTTGATTCTAGTCTAGGTCAGAGGTGACAGAGACAAAGTCGACGATGGAGTGAGTTTTATTTACAGTTTGTAATCTCCTTTTTTCTAAAGGGGTTTTGTAATCAGTAGCGCGATGATCTGTGTATCTAGTATTTGGCTCTTGATACAGGAACTCCTAGTACAAGAGCCAGAGCTACACATATGTTTTTTTTTGTGTGGCTGTCCACTGTCACACTGGTGTCAAGAGTCAGTTATGGTGCGTTATAATCATACCATTTCAACCGAAAAATACCATGATATGACCATCTTTTTCCACTTTCCTCTTCCTACTTATTTAAACTAACTCGTGTTTGTCTGACTTATTAGTGTTGTGGTTGTGCGTCTTCGTAGTATCCGAATATCCAACAAGCTGATGACCGTGCGGATTTATTTTAATAACCAACCATCACTATGAATAACGGGCGCAATCCACGTCAATGCGCGTATTTTGCATACAATTCGTTTATTATTTTTGGAAAATTAATCTTTATAATAGGATGGGTGTGTTATATCTGTATTAATAATAAAAAAGAAATAAAATGGTACTAGAGTTAATTTAAAGTGGTTTCAATTCCGGGCTTGCCTTCTATGTTCTTTGTTTGGAATATTGCATTAAGTTTACCGTTTTTATTTTATGACTTACAAAATAAGTGGCGAAATGTGGAACAACTATAGGTAGTTATCATACTTAAATATTATTATGTATGTTTTCTCATTCAATCATCATTATCCATCACCTAAACAAATGATGACGTTATACTCTGCTAGGGCACTGCGCAGTACACAATCAATATTGAGAGCAGCCTGCGCTTGCGCACCCACCGCGCTATAAATCAAACAACCGGTATATTAGACCAGCTTGTTTGGACGTAATTCCCTCGGAGCTGTAGGAAGTCTAAGTGTAAATATGAAGAGCATAATGGAGGGGAATTATGTACATATTTTCAAGCGTACAGTTAACAAGTGCTGTTTTTCTCTGTATACAATTTAAACGCTGGTTATGTGGGGAATCTACGTATTTTTGACCGTATCTAACTATCCTTTAAAAAAAATAAAAAGTTACAATTCTATTTATATTTATCAAAAATTCTTCACATGGCGATGTCAGTTGTAATACACAGTACACTTCTGTGCATCCCTTTTTCATGTTAGCGTGAAGGTGATGGTATAAAGGACATGTATAACCGGGTCAGACTATGTCGCCCCGTGGTGCGTTCTGTGTGGTCAGTTCGCGGAACCAACGGTTTGCAGTTGAGAACAAACTTGATCTGATTTTAGCATATTATTATCAACGACATTACTTATCTCAAACACGTTACTTCCTCGCCTGTAGACCTCCTGACTAAGTAATACGGAAATATTTTTTTTTTGTCTATTCATATTTCACCGACTGTTCCAAGTTCACATTACGACTCGTTTTTTTTAACCAATGGTTTTGTCAAATCATTTGCGTGTAGATTTAAATGATTAGCGGTTACAATATAAACAGAACATGTAGAGGCTCATGGCTAAATAATAACAGCCGTACGGGTCGATCGAAGGTTAAGCTACACTTGCCGCGGTCGATTAGTAGATGGGTGGCCATCACACAATTACATATCGAAACCCTTCCGTGCCTCAGAAACCACGTTAAGCCGTTGTCATTCGTGGAGATTTGGCAGACGTCAGAAGCCCGAAAGTCTTACCAAGGGATATTGTATTATCCAGTAACTGGGTTCTGGAAGTCAAATAGGCAGTTTGCTTCATGTAAAATACTGGTATTCAGCTATAACGAGACTGGAAGCCGACCCCAACATAGTTGGGAAAAGGCTCGGCAGACTCCATAAACAGAACAATGTAGTCTGACCCAAGTTTTCAATTGAAGGATGTGATCATGTGAATGTGAATCAAGTAATAATTGTCAAAACAAAGTGCTGCATCGTTCCGTTAGATCGATTTGGTGGATCCAGCTAACTGTGAAATTCGAATGAAATTCCCAACTGTGTTGGGTCGTAGGGTTGCCAACCAGCTTATTTTCAAAGATAATGATAATTTATTTGTCATTAACACATGTTTAATTATACGAATTAAACATGCAGGATGCTATGCTACGTAAGTTGTTTTGTTTGTTTTCAATTAAACAATAATGTTCATCTCAGTAGTTTAATTTCTCAAATGCTCGGTTCCTATAAACAAAAACAAATCGTTTTGCTTACCAATGGCAGCATTTTTTAATTCCAAACTGGGCATAGGTAATAAATAGGTAATACGGGCTGGTGTCCGCAACTCCACGTCAATGCGCGTATTTTGCGTACGGGTATATCGTTGACTGAATTCAATAGTGGCAGAAGACAAAATTCATCAATTTGAGAAATCGCACAATCTAACTGTCGTAGACAAATGCGTGCGCACTAATAAGCTCTTTATAAATATAATAAAATACTTGTAATCAGCTGCATCAGGTTAGACTGGAAGCCGACCACAACAGTTGGGGAAAGGCTAGGCTGATTTATTGTCTAAAACTATTTGCAAGAACATGTGAACCAACTTAAACTCGGTAAAAAATATCATCTACCGTAGTCGTCTGCTGAATGAAAGGGATTGCTAAAATAATTTCCTAAAAGAAAGTTTGCTTTGCGTGTATTTTCTTTTTTTTAAAGCAATTGTGTTACCTACATTAAAACAATAATTAGTTTCCATCTTTAAGCATCAGCCCTATTAACAAAATGGTCGCCATATTTAACATTTCATGTTTATTACGCGCATGACGCGCCTGCGCCCGCGCCGCGCCGGGCCGCGGTCGATCGACAAATTCTCTACAAATTGGCTGCGCAAATTAATTTCACGTAATTTGTTCGTGCCAATTTCATTTTAATAATGTTTAAATGCTGGTAATTGTGCTGTGGTTAAAAGCTGTTGATTTTTATGAAGGAAGTTGTAATATAAAATAATAATAAAACCACCAAGATTTTAAATGCTTTGATTGTCATGCATGGAAGGACTTCGCTCGTGTGTAAAGGACTACGAGGCAGTCTGTGTGACCGCGTTGATCTTCCAAACTATTATTATACTGGTTTCACCTTCATTTAGAAAATTTAATCTAGAAGATTAATGTGTATAATACATTTTTATTAAACTTACACAGGATGACTGGGACATCACCGCGCAACCTGTTGCGATGGATTCAGTAAGTACATGATTCTGAACCCCCTTTTTTATCGTGGAGAAAAATGCTCATGCATACTGCACTACCACGGGGAGATGGTGCAGTTATGTGGGACTCTAACCCACTAAAACTCCACGGTGTCCTCCTCTGCCGCTTACGGCGGGAACACGGGCACGCGTTAGCACTCATCCGTGAACCCGTCGCGGCTGTCCTTTACCGGACCCTCCTCTGGGGAGTACTCCCCATCACCGGCGCATCAGAACACATAGCACGCCGTGACCACGCCAGGGACCAAACCAGCACATGGGCGCCAGACGACCCCGTGTCTGGGCAACCTTGGTCGGGGGACCAAGGGTGCCCAGACACAGGGTGCAAGACCAACGGCTTTTTTTTTTGAGGATGTGATATCATCAAATGACCCCTCCCGCTCTGGGTGGAGCGGAAACGGGGTTGGAACCTCTCGAAACATCCGTGTCCGGTGAGGACCTGCGTCAGGCGGTAGGTGAGGGCGCCGTGACGCCTCTCTAGCCACTCCTAAAAGAGGGATCTTATCGCCACAATCGTGACGTCCCCTGCGCTGGTTTGCGATAGTCGAGGACCAACGGCTTTACGTGCTATCCGAGACATGGGGGAATTTTAAACCGCCAATTTTGAAACTCCGGGTTACTAAGAAATTCCTAATGGAAAACCCAACTACAGTTTGTCCGAGCTGGGAACCGAGCCCAGGGACCCACGCTCAGCAGTCGCACTTGCAACCACGAGAGCAGCGGGGCAGGCAACCTTGTCAATACTTACCATGTCATCGATACATCAATCAGGGATTGAAAAGGTTCCTAAAATACCGGTAAAGTACCGGTATTTAGTGGTTCCGGTTGCTAGAACCCGAACCGGAACCGGAACCTAAATTAGAACCTTTATTTTACCGGTTCTTTAGCGGTACGAGTACGAGACCGAACGAGTTCATACGATGCCGCTCAGCGCAGGACAATAGCGGCAAGATAGGATATTTTGTAAGAGGAGAGAGGGGTACATTGCATTTGTAGATCATTCGCATCATTCGTTGCATGAACAACGCGTGCGCCCTATATTTGTTTCATTGTTTGATTTATATTATACATTCGTGTACTCGTCTGTTGTACAATGACCTCTTAAGAGGTTGTATTGGTGTTTTTCCATTAACCCTGTATATTCAATAAATAAAGGAGATGATAATATCTAAGTGAATACAATACGATTAAACTTACCTTTGTCCATTTTATATTAATTTATTAACAGTAGCTGTAGATTACATAAACAACTAATAATAATTACTGTCAATATTTGCTGACACTGTACAGACTACACTGACTGTTTGCTGACTTCTACTCACCAATAATTCGAAGGCTAACTGAAAGAAAAGATACGCTAGCCACGCGTCAAACATTATCCCTTCTTTCTTAGAGAACCTTTACATCGGATGATACGGAACCGGTATATTGGAACCTTTATTTGGAACCGGTACTATGGAACCAGAACCAAACCGGAACCTGAACCGGAACCGTACCGAAAAGAAGAACCTTTTTAAGAACCGAAATGAAGAACCGGAACCCAAATTCGTACCGGTTTTCAATCCCTGACATCAATATAAAATAATCGATATGTAACATTCATATACCGACACGATAACTCTAGATTTACCACAGATTAAAATAATTAAGCTCGAAACCACAGAAATCATATTGATTATAAATTATAATCTATGAAAGCATAAATTG
Source organism: Luperina nickerlii (assembly GCA_963855955.1). Lineage (NCBI taxonomy): Eukaryota > Metazoa > Arthropoda > Insecta > Lepidoptera > Noctuidae > Luperina > Luperina nickerlii. The sequence goes on from OY979667.1 coordinate 23,463,480, forward strand.
AAGCAGTCACGCATATGCAAATACAGAGAGATAATTGAAGCCATTGGGGGGCAGTTTGTCATGGAGATAACATCAGCTGTTGATTGGGTGCGCAGGCGCATAACACCGGCGGATATGAAGGATTGATCTTCTAAGATAACCGATATTTATTTGTTTTGCAGATGTTACTGGTACAGTTTAGGTGAATTGGATGACTAAACGTGCACTGGCACTCTTAGATATATGTAGTTGCTTGCCTTTTGTTGAACTGTTTGTGTTTATTCAGTGGTTAATTGAATTTATTTAGAAGAGTTAAGAAAGAGACAATTCAAAGATATCGATGTGTCTATCCTGCTCTATCAAGAAATATAAAAGTTTGGGATAAGCAAAGGTATGGAAAAGATATCAAAATCGAAGCTTCGTCACATCAATGCAAATTTTATGTAGGTATGCAAAAAGTTTGTTAGGCAGCTTGTTGTATTAAGAAAATATATAAAATCTATTGGATATTTTATTGTTTATTTACTGCCTAATAAATTGGTTCATAGGATCGAGGAGGGGGGGTGGAGGGGGTTCAGGGGATCAGACCGGAATAACTCATAATTTAAGGCAAAATATAATATAAATAGTATGTAAGGACCTGTACCTATGCCATGAGAATAAGGCATGGGTTTATGTAGCCAGTCTTAGAAAAGAAGCGTGATACTTGTCAGCCGGGTCGTCGCCCCGTCATAGACATCAATGGAGACTGTGGTCCTGTCAGATCCCTCATTTTTTCTCGCTTATCTTATGATCACTTGCTTTGTACCGTAATTATTATACTCGTAGGCGAAGGCGCCACAAAGCAGTAACATCGGTTAGACAACGCTCTTCGTAATTATTTTGTGGTTATCCTTATTGGATAATGGGATACATGATTATGAATGATAGATAGTGGTTTGTTATTAAAATAAGATTTCAATTTTGTAATATTTTGTTTATTTTTTGTAGAACAAGTTTTTAATAAATTTTTTGGTGTTCCAAGTTATTGGGAGACTGACTCTCTTTTAAAGTATTTATGCTCATATGATTGCAGCAGGTCTATTCTGTAAAAATCTCACTGAAAAAACTTAGGTGAAGGGGGGCTGTCATTCCAATTGATGCTATGGAATTGACATTATTTATTGACAACTCACTTCACCTATTTTTATTTAATATTTTAAGTACGGCTACGGCTTTGTAACTAGAATCTTACATAGTATAAAACAAAGTCGCCGAAATGTCTGTACGCGCATTACTTCCGAAATACTGCACCAAATTAGATAATTCTTTTTTTGTTGTGTTCGGTATTGCCAGGACAAGGTTTGTATGAAAGAAAACTTCAAAAAAATTGCACCTGTGCGAAGTTTTAATCCCCTTTTTGAAAAAACCCTTTTTGTAAACTAAAGCCTAAATAAAAACTTATTATTATTTTAACTCCACCTTAGTTTTCACAGAGAGATTTGTACAGAATAGCACACCTGGTATAGTCTATACCGTGGCAGGTACAGTACAATCAGATTTTATTGATTGATTGCTCCAGAACACTATTTACTATTAAACAGTATTCTAGAGCAACTACTCAATAAAAATACTGGTTCATAAAACACAATAAATAAACTCCAACAAACAGGTATGTCGTTATAAAACAATGACACAAGCATTCATCCATGTCACAGAGCTGTCGAAACTTGGACAAAGAAAAACAAGACAAATGTTCTTCATAGATGACGAGCAACATTCCGTGACGTCACGCCTAAACGTCACGCATGTATTTGTTTAAACGCCTCGCCTTCACACTTTTGTCCCTAGAGTCACAAAATAACTGAAAGGCATTGTATAGAAGTAGGAGAATTAACCTGAAATCAATGCAAGGTGCGCCAATTCAGCTTAGTGTCAGTAATTGATTGATTTTTGTACGCACTGCCGCATATTCAAGTCAAAAGCCTAAAATTACACAACGGCAGTGCGATTCTGTAACCATCTCACCGTGAAAACTTTGGTGAAGTGAGCGTGGAGTGAGCTGTTAATAGTTTCAATTCCTAGCAAAAATAATACCTCTGATTCCTGCAAACCTAATACATGATACATGGCAGTATATATTGCAAAATGCTCCAGATTCACCAGAAATGAGACTATTTCGTCTTTATTAAAAACACTGGCACTCCGGTAGTGCCGACAGAAGTGAAAACTTGAACAATTACGAGTGTATTTTGTGAATCGTCTTATAAACAAAACACGCGTGTTAAGGTGTGTTCCTTATTTTATAGGGTTTATTGCAAATCAGGTATGATGACCAAAGTGACTGGTTTATTCTTCTCGTGAAAGGAATTTATTCAGATTTACAAATCGTGGTTCAGCGCCATCTCGTCGTTGTTGGATGAACTACGTAGTTAGTACGCGAGGCCTACGTAGTTAGTACGCGAGGCCCTCGTAGTTCTTCCCGATGTGCATAGATGGCGCTGTCCTCAACAACGCGCGTCACGTCTTACGAATTTTCGATCAGGGTCACGTGACCTGACGCGAATTTAGAAGTTTTTACCCATTCCAAAAAAAGTACACAGCGCCGCTAAAGAAGTTTTCACTTCAACAAACTGACATCACCTAAGTTTTCACGATGAGATTTTTACAGAATCACCCGGCAGCACCCTAATTGCTAATCCATTGCTTCATATGTTCCAAAAATTTGTTCGACAACGTAAAAAACGCAATGAATGTTGTTGAACTGTCACAATGAAAGTCATGGTTAGTTTGCTACTGTCGGTGTGTTACGCTAATACGAAATACTTGTCATTAGTAAGCGCATCACTTAAGAACGATTGGAACGATTTGGCCATTTTTTTATTCTTAAATGTTCGTAATATTCAGAATTAGGTTTTATGGAAAGAAAGGACATCATTCAAGCGTCGAACATTTATACCCAAAAATTAAAGTGCCGGAAAATATTGTTGTCAAAAATATGATTATACACACACTTACTTACTTTACTTGTATCTACAACCGCCAGCACATCAAGCTACATGAAACTGTCAAATTTTCCCAATCAATTTTGAACCTTATGCTTTAACGATAAAGCTGAAAATCTATAGGGTAGGGTACAGACGCCAGCACATCAAGCTACTACAATCTGTCAAATTTCTTTAATAGAATTTCAACTTTATCGCTATAGCATAAGGTTCAAAGTTGATTGGGAAAATTTTACAGTTTCGGGTGGCTTGATGTGCTGGCGTCTGTACTTCCCGTTGACATGAAATTTGGCAAGAAGCAATGTCATGTAGCATAAGTAAAGCAAAAAATCCGAAAACCGTAAATTTGTAGTTACGTCAGCACTTATAAATTTGTACGGAACCCTCGGTGCGCGAGTACGACTCGCACTTGACCGGTTTTTTTCCTATAGACTGAAATTTTAAGGGGACGACGTCTGTCGGGTCAGCTATCCTCCATTTATTTATAGTATTGTATTGTTAAAATTACTGCATTTTAGTGTTCATAATTATAATTATGTAAATGGCAAATACAATACATGGCTTTGTACTATTTACCGTGAAATAACGTAGCTTATATGGGAAATAACGATGGCGTTACAACATTATTGTTTAATGTTATAATGAATGGATAATAGTTGTTAATATATTAAAAAATCAATCACGGTTGTCCCACTGTATTTGCTGGCGTGTGGCGTTTCGATTCCTTGAATTGACCTGTGGGTCACGGTTCAGCTCGCCGACTGAATGGCTGCGTGGTACAGCACTTGTTTTGATTTACAAGCGCGGTACGATTGAGCCGTCAGAAACAAGAAGCGTTGTTTGGATGAACTTTATAGTTGTTCCGGTTAGAGGGTGGGTAGAGCACGAAGTCGCAAGTTCGTAGGGAGACTCTAGGGAATTAGGAACCAGAGAATCATGGCAATAATATTGATAATGGACATTATTTAATCGCTCTGCTAGGCCTTGTTATAAAACCATAAAACTTGACATATTATCATGCAAAATAATTTAATTAAGTATACCTACTTAATTAAAATTTTAATTATACACTACTTTATATTTTATAATATTTATATATTTTAATATTATATACAAAATGTCATGTTAATAATTACTTTGTTAAGTATTATTTTACTTTAATTTTTTGTGAATGTGAAGACTATGTGGATATTTTTTTATATGTTAGTTTTTATGATGATCTGGCAGTTTGAGTACTTTATGTGGCCTGTCCTTTCTTTGGTATTAGTTGTCGGGTCATTGTGCTCCTCAAGTTCTGATTAGAGCTACAGGATTACCTACTGGCAAATGCTTTCACTGACTAAATGTTTTCACTCAATTCTGTATGGTTCTGTCCTCAAAAAACCATTTCATGGGACGAATCTAAAAAACCCCCATACAAATAAAAATAAATATTATAAAATCTAAATGGTACATCATTCTAAAAGGGACCCGCTATTTCTTCTAGGGGGTAGTCAGATAGGAAATGTCGACTCTATCTAACTTTTTTGAAGTGAAAACTTCTTTAGCGGCGCTGTGTACTTTTTTTGGAATGGGTAAAAACTTCTAAACTCGCGTCAGGTCACGTGACCCTGATCGAAAATTCGTAAGACGTAAAACGTAAGACGTAAAACGTAAGACGCGCGTTGTTGAGGACAGCGCCATCTATGCACATCGGGAAGAACTACGAGGGCCTCGCGTACTAACTACGTAGTTCATCCAACAACGACGAGATGGCGCTGAACCACGGATATATAACTGACGACGAGCTCCATGCGAGCGGCTTGCTTCTCTTACCACTGCCGCGACCAACACCACGAACTGAAGTCTATCCTGTGTGCTTATTTGTAAATCTGAATAAATTCCTTTCACGAGAAGAATACACCAGTCACTTTGGTCATCATACCTGATTTGCAAAAAACCCTATAAAATAAGGAACACACCTTAACACGCGTGTTTTGTTTATAAGACGATTCACAAAATACACTCGTAATTGTTCAAGTTTTCACTTCTGTCGGCACTACCGGAGTGCCAGTGTTTTTTTTTTTGTAATATGGTGTGTAAAAGTTATTCCGATATCCTATTTACAGAATAAACAATTCCATGTATAAATGCTCATGCATACTGCACTACCATGGGGAGATAGTGCAGTTATGTGAGACTTTGACCCGCTAAAACTCCACGGTGTCCTCCTCTGCCGCTTACGGCGGGAACACGGGCACGCGTTAGCACTCATCCGTGAACCCGCCGCGGCTGTCCGTTACTGGACCCTCCTCTGGGGAGTACTCTGCATCACCGGCGTACCAGAACACAGAACCAGCACATGGGCGCCAGATGACCCCGTGTCTGGGCACCCTTGGTCCCCCTGCGACGGGTCAGGTCATTGGCCCCGCCGCCTGCCAATTTTCGGCTGCAGAGGATAGGGAGAGCGGCCAACGTAATAACAATACTCCTCCTCCCCTGCAGCCCCACCGCGTCCGCCATCATACGGTGGCGACCCCGTCAAGGCCGCGGAAGGTAGGGAGAGCGGCGCACCGGGCGCAATACCGGCACTCCTCTTCCGCCGCGGCCTCCAACCCTCAGCCGCGATGCCTCCCATACTACATCGCGGCCCGCCTCAGTTGCGATGTCGCCCAAGCGGCACCGCAACCTACTTTTTACCGCTACGTCGTTGGCTTGTCAGCAAAAGCCCTGACGAGCGGCCCCTCCTCGAGAGTAGGTCTAAAGATCGCCGATTTATTCTTGTTGTTTTCACCCAGAACTAAAGCTGATTCTGTTGAGGTATTTAGTTCGACACCTTGTAAAAGACAAACACGGATTATAAAGTTATACTTTATGGGTAAGTATAGTCTTCTTCTTTAATTATGTAGTATTCTTCTCTAATTGAATATTGTTTTCCTATGAACATACATTAGAGTCTGTAGGTCTGTATGTGTCAGTGCTGGCTTGACTACACAAAGTTCCTTTTATCACGCGTAGCGTGACCACCATAGAAACGGGTTTTGTCGACGGAAAAAATTGACAAAAAATGATAGATTTTAGACAGATTTCTGGCATTTTGTCTATTCTATCTGTCACTTTGTCTATTCTATCTGTCATTTTGTCTATTCTTCCGTCCACAAAACCCGTTTCTGAGGTGGTTATTTTACGCGTGCTGAGCGCAAAGTAATCGCATGACAATCGGTCACAAAATAACTGTAAGAGTAACTTCAAGTTCTAAACAATAAGCAGAACTTAGTTACGAGAACCGACCGTTTGATCGATGCGTAGTACCTTGGCCGCGATATTGACCATTAATCGCATAGATGTATCACCGACTGTTGGGTTTATCGATATTACAAGCATAGTACATCACTACTGTTTTATAGAAAAGTTTCTTGCCTTATCAGCTTTATTATTGATGCTTTTGCTGTAACGTGTGTTTCAGTTACAGTGGCCTCCAAAAGTTGTTGACATTTTTCCACTTCAGCTGTGACACAACACATTATGATTTAAAATTCTACTGATCCAAATGTTTGAACTGCTATAAAGTTTTTATTGACTAATCACACAAAATAATCAAGTAATCTCTTATGAGTACCTGATTTTTTTTCGAGCATCACAACTGAAGTGGAAAAATGTTAATTAACTTTTGCAGGCTACTGTAAGTTGGTACTACTGTTTTGGTTTTGTTGCAATTGGTTTATGAAATATGGCTTCTGGCTTTCTCTAGAATTGGGCTATCAAACACAAAAATAATTGTTCAAATCCAACTGGCAGTTCCAGAGATTAGCGCGTTCAAACAAACACACAAACTATAGATTTATTATTAGTATAGAAATAGATATTTATTTCTGTAAATTGGTATAAAAAAAAACACTTTCACACGTCAAAATAAAATATTTTTTTAAACTATATGAGTTCGTACTCTGAGAAGAAACACCAAAACAAACTCGGGGGTCACAGTCTCTTTTAAAGTACATACATAATCTAGGTCAAGCATAATCCGATTCTCGTGAATGACTGCTAATTTCCTCATCAAAAATATTTTTTCTGCACAACTATCGATAACTAAAATCGCATAATGCGCGGGCACATCACTAGATCCCACAATGATTTAATGACTTTATTGGTTCATAAATAAATATTTAATTCATTGATTGGCGTGTGTAGGTAGGTACACATTACACAGTCATGTCCAATGAATGGAATTCGAACCATGTGTGTTCAGAATATATTTAAATAAACATGTAGGCTTGTTGAAATAATTAATTAGTCATTTATAACGGGTGGTAAAGTATCACAAGATCTAGCGGTGCAATGGTGTAAATTCTGGTCATCTGGAGAAATCAGGTCAGAAATTCGATTTGTCGCACGAAAGAAATTTTAGTACAGTAATATCTATACGTTTATTTGGGTGGCAAGTAACAATATCGGCTTTGTATTTCCAACTGCAAAATACTTAGCTGCGTACACGGCAGCTTATTAATTGGCCATGGGTCATTTAATAAACACCTCCTTGTCATATGAGTAAAGGCTCGTACACACAGGCGCGACGCGACACGCGACACAAAGGCACCGCAAGTCGCGCAACGAGCCTTCACAGACAGTCCGCTGTGCAGGGTCTGCATGGAGGACGACGAGACAGCAGCACATGTGCTTCTAAACTGTCCGGTGGTCGCCACGTACATGGCAAAGCACTTCGGTAACCCAGGTATACCCTCCGTGAGACGATCAATAACATCAAGGCGGTGCTGGCCTTCTTTAAGGAGCTGCTTGTCGATTCTGTAAAATCTCACCGTGAAAACTTAGGTGAAGTGAGTTTGTTTTTGCTAGGAATTAAAACTATTGACAGCTCACTCCACGCTCACTTCACTTAAGTTTTCACGGTGAGATTTTTACAGAATAGCACCGCTGGGGTGGGGAAGGTCCTAGGGTCGTAGCGTGATGTTAAATAGCCTATAAACTTCCTTAAGAATTGGGCTATCAACACCTAAATCCTAGCCGAGCCCAAATCCGACTGGTAGAATTTAGGGCGTTCAAACAAAAAAAAAACGGTACATAAAGCATGACTTACATTTCGAAAGCCGCCATATAAAACGAATGACGTATCAAATTATGTTGCAGATACACTAGCAACTACCAAAGATCGCACATTCCAAAGCCTTCGTCAAGTTCCGATTGAGACAATAGAATAGTGATGGGACGCATCGATAAATTGGTCCCGTTGAGTGATTCGGCCGTCCCGCGGTCCCCGGCCGGTCGCACCGGTTCCGCGGCATAGTACCGCCCCCGTTCCGTAATCGTACGATAACCAGCTTGGCAATGGTCGCGGGAATTGATACTACTTTGTATCGGTTATCTTTTATAATGGGCCCGTCGAGAGGATAAATGATGACGTAATGTATTGTGAAATGCCGTTTGTTATGTTAAAACAAATATACACTTCTTCGTCTCAAAGAATTGAGTTAAGTCTTAGTTATACATAATTAATTAATTAAGTGTTTTTTAAGCCTTTTATAAAAAATGAGAAGCGTTTGGGAAACCATCTCAACTATCGCAGCGATAAACGGCGCATGGTATGCAGTTGTGGACCTTTCCCATCATCATCAGTTTCCAATCTAAGCGGATGCAGCTAAGTACCAGTATTTTACATGGAGCAACTGCCCATCTGACCTCCACAATCCAGTTACTGGGTAATACCATACCCCTTAGTAAGACTGGTTGTCAGACTTTCGGGCTTCTGACGACCCGTAACGACTGTCGAAGATCCACGAATGACAGCGGGGACCACCGGCTTAACGTGCTTTCCGAGACACGGAGGAGTCATGGTATGTAAAGATGGTCACCCATTAACAGGCCAACCGCGGCAAGCGTAGCTTAACCTGAACGATCGACTCGTGCGGCTGTTATTACTTAGCCACAAGCGTCCAAATGTCAACCTTCTAATTCCGCAATAAACTGGTGGCTTGGTAAAAATGATTCAGGAAGTCCCACTAAGCCCAGAACTCCTGGCAGCCCTATCCCTGGGGTTGATAAATGCGTTCACTTAATTGAGACTTATTCGTTATTACGGTGTTATCGGATTGCGGGAACATGATGACAATATTATGCGGGACGCCATCAGCGCGAGTTTATCTGATGTAGAAATAATACAGACCTTAGTATGATTGCTGCTTGCCTAATGTCAGTAACTGACTGATTTATCGATGTATTACTCAATAAAATCGACCGCGTCAAGCCGTGTTAAATGTATAACAGTAAAATGATTAAGATTTAATATTGAACATGATCATTATGTGGTCAACATTATGATTATGTTCAAAGTTAAATGTGCACCCTTATTGCATAGCACGATCAAAATCTGAATGCTTTTGGAGGATATTGCTTCATACGACGGCGACGACGCGGCGACGTAGTGTCTGCTCAACAACGTAAATAACGCAATGAATGTTGTTGATCTGTCAAAATGAAAGCCATTGCTACTCCATCAGGTACCCCCGATGTTGATCATAGGAATTGTTCAATATTTTTTAACTTATTCTTTTTTGACTTAAATTGGGATTATTTTTCTATTATTAAGAGAAGTGATTCGTTTTGTGTTTTCCTCTTCACGCTGAATCCTCTTTCTCTTCAAGATTTTTTAGTAATACTCTACATAAAGCATCCAAGTCATAATGTCAGTAACTAATGCTAAACTTAATTGATCGCGTAAAGCCGTGTTTAATAGTAAAAATATCAGATTTAACATTGAACATAATCATGTATGTTGACCCTGTTGATCATATGAATTGTTCCTATTTTTTTAACTTACCCTTTTTTTCAAATGCATGGTTATTTTGCTTTAAATTGTTTTTGTTTTTTGCGCAAATCAGATCATTTGTCTAAGATAAATAATCTGCGCTTTTAATCCTCTTAACACTGAATCCTCTTTCAGTTCAATAATTAAAGTTTAGTAATACACTTCTTAAAGCATCTAAATCATATCACTCTTCTTCCCATCATATTCCACTTTTATCCCAGACTTCAAAGGTTCATTGTTAGTACATATTTGCATGTAGTGATGTAGCGTCACGATTGATTGGCTCATTCAGATGATTGATTGTCCCGCGTCGGTACAACACTATACCTGTATTATATATTATAAGAAAGGTGGATGGACCGATTGTCAGTCGATAAGGAAGTTGCTTTAATAATATAACATTTTTATACAGATTTTTTCTTATTACAGACTTAGGTGATTGTGGTATCCGGAAACGTAATAAGGAATTTGTTGAGAATTTTTCTGCTCAACAACGTAAATAACGCAATGAATGATGTTGAACTGTCAAAATGAAAGCTATTAGTACTGATAGTGTGTTACGCAGTTACCCCGCAGGTAGCCTAATCTTTGGGGTATTCCTCGAAACGCACCAAAAGTATTCTTCGGGAAAAAATTAAATTTAATATGAATAAAAATGAAAATATTATAATTTTATTCCTCGAAATGCATCAACGAAGAAACAGAGAAGAGCATGAAGGATTCTAAGGATAGGTTAAATAGGGTAGGATAAATGATATCGATAGAAGTTTCATTTGGTGCGTTTTAAAATTGGTGCGTTTCGAGGAATACCCCAACCTTTATGCTGAGTGGTTAATACGCCGCGCTGACACGAAAGATTATTATTTTTAACCACATGTTTGCAACGTATTGCCAAAAATTAAAGTGACTGGATTAGTGAAATAAACAATGTAAAAAGTATAATAAATAAAAATCCATAAGAGAATCCCGGCTCCACTTTAATAACAGCAAGCAATTACGTCAAAATTAATAATCTCTCTCTCAATTAAAGTAAACATTTTTATTATTTAATTACTGATAAAGAACTGTTAACTGTTATCTAGGGAGTTAATAAAATTTGGTTTAGTCTCTCTCTACCTGTAAGTGCAGCGTGGTTTAATTAAAGCGAAGCAGTAAATGCTACGCTGTATTAACTTAATTGGGTAGTATAATGGTATTCCTTTTTATTATGTGAACATGGAAATTATTTTAATACCGTGCCAGCTTTAGTGGCACTTTTGATTGGTGGATGAAGCTTGTAGTTTAAATGTTAATCACACCGTTCAGAAGGACGAACGTTTTTCAATACCGCTAATCGCTATATTAAATGCACGCTAGTTGATGCGTCATATAAAAACGTTTAATTTGTCAAATATGTACAAAAATAATTATGATTTCGCGTTCGATAACTGTGATCTTCACCCTACACAACGTTAACAGTATTCTGTAATGGCTGTATTCAATTGTTGGACAAAATAATATGCAGATGATAATCTGGAGGCAGCCCAGCATCAATATTACATTTATTATAGTAGAAGCTAGTAGATAATAATTAGGACTGGGAAGACAGCCAGTGATATTTAGATCTATTTAGAACAAGCAGTGCCCGCGATTTCATTTGAGTGTATGTCGGAAAACCAAATGGATTTCATGGGCTTTTTTTTTTGCGCGGAACCTTAATTTAGTTAACTTTTTTCCCGTCCCGTCAAAATCAGTCCAGCCGTTTTGGTGATTAGCCGGAATAAACAGACAGACATACAGATTTTTTTTTTTATAAGTTGCTTATATACTTTCTTATGCATTTAGTACAAAGCTGTTATTTTGTCATTATAAATATACACTTAAATTTTGAAACGGTGAAGAAAAGGTGAACATACAATTAAATTTTAAAACGGTGAAGGTAAACATCGTGAGGAAACCGGCATGTCCTAGAACCAAAATTCGAAGACATGTGCATGTGACATTCACCAACCCGCACTGGGCCCGCGTGGTGGATTACGGCCCACTTCCTCTCACTGAGAGGAGGCCTGTGTCCCAGCTGTGGGAAAATTATAAACTGATTATGATGATTTAAATATTATTTATTTGTATTGTATATGGTAAATAGCGTTGCGCGTTGGGGTAGTTTTTCAGCGGTCTAATTTACTTTAGATGCGACTTGTATTATGTAGAATCAGTGCCATATCAACTTAAATACCTACATAACATACATAATCAGCCTAAAATGTCCCACTGCTGGGACACAGGCCTCCTCACATGGAGAAGGAGTGGGCCGTAATCCACCACGCGGGCCCATTGCGGGGTGGCGAATTTTTTGTTCTAAGATATGGTTTCTTGTTCTAAGATATGGATTTTACCGGTTTCCTCACGATGTTTTCCTTCACCGTTTTGAGAGCAGTGGTCAAAGTCAAAGATCTTTATTGTGAGACAGTGGTTACAGAGTTGTTTAAGTTATTTTGGTTGTTTGGAGCGTTTGCTCTGCTCCACCATGTTAGGCATACAATAGTTTAAACAATTTGATATCTTAGACCTCGTGTAGAGCTGTAATCTGTCATAGTAGGGACGAAGCCGTTTATGTGATATAATTAATTCAAATAGACATTTTAATTGAAATAGAGAGCTATATTTTGCATCAAAAAATAAAAAGAGTTTGGCACTAACTCATCACGAATCTGTCGGACAAAAATTCGTATAAATGGTCTATTTACCAAGAAGTCATTTATTATTTTCTTAAAAAAAATTATGTTTTCAATTTCTCTTATTTGCATATGATAAAGCTTATTATAAATTCGTGAAGACATTCCGAAGAAACTTTTAGAAAGTACGGCTGTTTTAGAGGGCATATATATTTTGATGGCATGTCGACGGGAGTGCAGGTTACCAAACGTGGTGATGAAATAATTTACACAAAGTAAAGCGCCAACTGACTGACTGATTCCGAACCTACGACCTACAACTGGTAAGTCGCGGCCGTTACCTACCTATACCTACTTATTGTTGCTTAATTATTTTGAGCGTCAATTACACATATAACCTATGTGGTCAGATAAGATGTTCCATTTTAAATAAATACATTGTGATATATTCTCGGCGGGAATAATAAGCAGAGCAGCTATTTAGCTGTTATCAGCTATTTCATGAATGGATTTGGCAACGGTACAGAGGCAGGTCATCGACCCCGCGCCGCGCGATAACCTGCGCCTGCGCGTACGGCCGGCTTGAATGAAACTTCCTTAGTTTGTGTCTGGATTGTTACAGGTAGGTGCAATATACAGCGTGGCGCTACAATGGTGACATTAATTTAACACACGTGTAGGGCTAGTGCCCTTTAATCATATTAATTTTAGTAGGTTAAAATAACTCGTAAATTGAAAAAAAATTTTTTTCAAACAAACTAAATGATAAAAATGTAACTAAAATTGGGATCACCCTTGCAGAAAATCATTCATGAAATTACTTACCTACGTTACGCTGGCTTACGTTAAGAGCGCTATCACAAGTTTTTCTTGTTTAGAGCGTTTGACTCGAGTTTTGATTTGTGATTATGGTTTAACTAAAGTCACAATAGTAAAAAAAATACATGCCCGAGAAAGTTTAATTCCTTCTTTTGGGAGCGCATTCAATAAATATTTCAGTTTGTTTACATAAATCAGTAAAAAACTTGTTCCTGCAAAGGCTGTTTCATAAAAATTTAATTTCGGGCATCTCGCGATGCTCTGTTACATCGAAGATATAATAGTTTAATAATTTATAAAAATGTCCACGGTACAACTGTATCTTCTACTTTGGAATGCATACATCAATTTATTATGTTTAATACAGTAATAAACCAAAAATAATTCCGTAAAACAGAGAGTTAATGATATTTTTTCAGCCGAAATGATATTTTTTATCTCTGTTTATTTAATAGAAATTCAAACAAAAAGTGTTTAATAACTAAGGTTACTTTGTCACCTTGCTTGAAAAAAAAAAATACTCTATTTTAAAGTAAAATAATATTTTTAAGGAATTGTTTTATGCAATGCTTTTTTATCAATATAAATCTCGGGATGCACGGTCTTAGCTTTAGTCCGCGCCGAGCGCTTTCAGAGGGAGGACGTAGCGCTCACTCGCTGCTGCCGTCACGTGATCTCGTTCGACAATTCGCCACGAATAAAAAGCGACCAACACTTCTTGATACAAGTGAGTTTTATTTTTAATTAGTTATGTTCTGATTGTAATGTATATAATATAATTATTTTCCTATGATGTTCCAACGCGAATATAATTATAGAAAAAAAACATACGTAAATATAGTTGTTGTTTTTAATTTTTCTGACTTTTTTATTTATCTCCAACATTAATTTAATTAATTATTTTCAGACAATAGTTCACAATAATGGGCAAAATAGAACTTTTGGTGCTGTCAAAATAAAAAAAAAGGTTTTGGCCGATAATTTGAAACGCGCAAGAGAAGCTCAGCGGTAAGAATTTTATGAGGAGTGCGTGCTTCCTGAAATCATAGATTCGAGGAAAGCACGGTCTATGCCGCTTCGGAGAATATTATTTTAATTATTTTACAATTATTATACTGGTTTTTTATGGTTCCGTACCTTAAGGGTGCCAACGGGACCCTATTACTAAGGCTCCGATGTCCGACCGTCCGTCTGTCTGCTAGTGTCTCATGAACCGTTACAAGTTCACAGTTGTAATTTTTAATTTTAATAAAACGACTTTTGATTTGTCTTTTTTATTTTCTTTTGACTTTTTTGACGTGACAACGTCTAATAAATCGATAAAGCTGGCTGCACACACGAAAAAAACATGACTCATGTAGCGTTACCTCGCGGCCTTGCTCTGCTGTAGCGTTGTACGCTATGGCGGCTTGAAGTAGGCATGAGTCCGATATATCAAAACGAATTCAAAATCCGATTTCATACAAAAATCGATTCGTATCGATTTCTCAAATTAGAAGATTGGATTTCAAAAATCTACCTAGCCGAACCAAACCACGAAACGCAACAACCAAACGAAAACTAACGAAATCCAATCGAAACGCAAACTAACAGATTGCGTTTGGATTTTATTAGAAATTCGCTTTCTCTCTTTCTAACTAAACGTAACTTAGCGGAGTAAGAGTGAGTAAAAGTGAATTTTGTGATTTAGATTTCGGTTCTCGGAAATCTAACAGACATTATAATGCGATCAATATCATCTTTACTGCTAAGTATTTAAAGACTACATTTTCGAGATTATACGTTGATGTATTTTGGTTTATGGTTCAATGTTTCTTGGAACTAGAAAGAATGTGTGTACCTAATGTTTGGCTTGGCGCTATAGAAATCAGATTTCTAAAAACGGATTTTGAAATCGATTTTGAAATCTGAAATCAGATAAATATCAGTTTGCGTTCAAAACCAAAAACGCCCATGCCTAGCTTGAAGTGCAAGCGAGAGCGCGGAACGAGCGATGAGAGACAGATGATGTCGAACGCTGCCGAATCGGCCTCCGCGTTCGGCAATTTCATTAATGTTTTGTTATGACGTTGTCACGTTAAACTATCGTCCGTAAACCGACTTTACAGACAACCGATTTTTATCCAAACTGTAGAAACAACATCACATTGCATTTATTTCTATAAATAAGTACTAAAATGTCTTCCTACCTGCTAAATAAATTACATAATATATTAAACTTCGTAAAAAAAGTAGGTACAAAAAGTATTTATAAAAGTAGCACAAAAGTATTTGTAAGTAATGTTAGAGGCTGGCAACGCGCAAGTAATGCAGCTTCTGGCAATGCAAGCGTCTTTAGGCCAGCGTTGCCAGTATGTTACTTTTGTAACATTTTACGTTACTTTTGACCCTCTCATGTTACCTCCATGTTACACGCCTCAAAATGTTACTTTTAAGACTTAATAAAAAATATTTCACAGAAAACAAAAAATAAACATGAAACGGAACGCATACAAGAAAGGTTTCGTTCGTCATGTTGGCGCACTTGATTGTCTTGATTTTGTGACCAAATTCTGACGCGACGACAGCGCGAAAATTTTTCACTTCGTTTGTCGTATCGCATATTCACTCACTCGCGTGAATTTCTAAATGACCCATCCCGCTTACTTAGGCGAGTGAGCGACAGCCTAGTAGTGGCATCCGTGTTGGTTCAGTTCAGTTTGTTATTACGATTCTTTCGAAGCCTACTAAGGGGACAGCTTTTTTTTATGTAATAAAGTGCCATGTTATTATTAGTCGTTTTCCACAAAAAATAAGGTAATGTTACTTTTCTCGTGAAAATGTTACTTTTTGAGCTCTCTCATGTTACATTTGACTATCTGTCACTGGCAACACTGCTTTAGGCTGCGGTAACTACACACCATCAAGCGGGCCGTATGCTAGTTTGTCACTTTAGTGGTATAAAATAAAAATTAAAAGTGAAGTAAATTTGTATGACCCTATTGTAACTCAAACCGTTGTAGGTAACACTCATCGGTACAAATAACATTTCATGAACTATAATAACAGTAATTTAATTTATTTTGAAAACGAAGGCTCTTGTTGGTTTGATCCTGGCGTCCGACGCATAGCGGTTTGTATGTGTGCATAGCGTTCTTCCCTAGACGCACACGTGCGCATCTGCTGCCGCGCGCCGTCGAATTTACCTAAAACTGAGCACTTCGGTTTTGTAATAACGCTCTTAACTCGGAGCGGCAACGCGTCGCTTCACGCGCTGCCACTTTTCGCGCTTTAATATCGTATGGAGTATGGACGGTACTGTGATGAACTTGAAAATGCCTAGAGCTCTGGCGGAGGCTAGTTTTGGGTTGGTTTTGGAAATATTGTAGCACATTTTCAGTTAACTGGATTGGGTTTTGTCGTGTAGGTGGTCGATCAGGGCGTTGAGACCTAGGATCCACTGGCCGGTTTTCGCGGATGCGCTGAAGAGCTCCTATAATAGTGCGAGGATTAGTAGGGCATTATCTTGAACCGTCATATCTCTCGCGATATGTCCTTATGGCAAGAGCGGCATTTTGACGACATTCTCCGTAAATTAGGATCATGTCCGCATATTCAGCTGCTGTGTAGTTCGGATGTGTATTTGCCATCACGATCACAAGTTTACACAAGCACTAATAACACAAATAAAAGCGCCCGTATCGCAAGAGATGTCAACGTACCTACTAAATTAGAAAACGAAAACAAAACATAGCGTCTTTATCGCAGTACCATAATCTAATTACTCATTAGTTCATTACACAAAAATAAATAAATAAAACAATAGGTAAGCGTCTTTTTCGCGGAAACATTCACAAAATTTGTCGACGTAATTATGTGCACTACTGTGAAGAAGTGTGTCAAGGGCACGAGTTAGGCTAGCACTAGATATGCAAAAAAAAGAATTAGATTTCGCTGCGACGCGACGGGGGGGGGGGGGGAGGGCACGCGTCGCCTGCGCCGCCCGCTCGCCGACAAAGGGATATCACGTTACTTTAAAGTATTGTTTATTTATTTTAATTTCATTGATGCGATGTTATGATCCGTGACCTCGGCAAATGACCGCTGCGCGACAGTTCTTTAAGTACAGGTTGCTCCAAAATGCTATTTTAGAAAACTTTAAATAAATCCGCAAATAATAACGTTTAATGGAAACATAATTTCTTCATGAAATGAAAATGTGAAAACGTATATGTGTGTTAAATTAATGTCACCATTGTACCGCCACGCTGTATTATACAGTCCTAATAGAACCATTACCTGTTCGTTTTGGAAGAATTTGGATTACTTAATTTTAGAGGTTTTTATTCTACATTTTGCAATTTTGTTCACGAATATTATTCAATTGACGAAGTGAAGCTAAGCTAGCTAGGTGCGGTCAGAACCCAGATGGTGGCCATTCTGTTGTCCACGAAGCTCGTAACTAAATTATTAGGGTTGTGAGCTGACAATGTTAGGATACTTTTAATTAGGAGACGTTAAAACCAATATTGGATGAACGTACCTACAGCTACAGAACATCTTATGACGAGCTAGAAAAAGATAACCATATGGGACCATTTCCTACGAGGACCGATTTATGGGATTGTATCGTGTACCTAAGTATTAAGTGAAGGCTAGCCTGCTGAAGATTTTCCGGGATAGAAGATCAGTAAAATGTCTTTCCAGGTATTGGGCTAGCTCTCTGCCAAAACTCATCATTATGTTTCTTAGTTTTATCATGAAAAGTGTCAAATACTCGGACAGACGGAATCTTCTCGCATGTCATATTCATTCTCCTGCCTTATCCCAATCAAGGGTCGGCGCAACATATTTATTTTTTCCATACTTCTTTATTGGTCGTCCTTTCAGCAGTCACCCCTATTTTAGCCAAAAGGCCAATTCCCGTAATTAGAAACGGTATAAATCTAGTCGCAAACTCATCTCAGCGAAAATAAATGGCAAAAACTTGTCAAAACAGCAGGGATTTTAGAGGTATTTTTGACAGATTGAGACTGAGAACAGACTGTCAACGTTCTTAAAATTACGACAATTGCCCCTCAGATCTTCTCCCTCGTATGATAATTAACTTATTATTAAACATTAGTATTTCCTTTGTATCAAACGTCTAATAGATACAGGTATGCGCGAGTTTTTGCCAAAGCAATCGTCAGATTTAAAAACAGGTTTTGGTTTTTTTTAATAACTAAAACCTTTTTTGTTGGATCTATCGACCTTAAAAGTGTACATCACAGATGTTAAGGCCAAAGACTTTAGGCTGAACAAAAAAAAACATGATTTTACACACTATGAATATGGCTATATTTATACCAGTTACATGTAGGTAGGCATAGCGAAAGCCTGATGAAGTCCCTAATGGATAAACTAATCAGCCAATAATAATCCCACTGCTGGGACACAGGCCTCCTCTCTGTAACATGGGAGTGCCTTTTAGTCTGAGCTAAAGATGTGTCTTTAAAAAAAAAAAAAAAACATTTCCCCACACTAGGAATTTTTCCTGTATTGTGGGTGCGTTTACAAACATTTAAAAAATCATATACACAAACAGCCAGACCCGGAACAACTACTTGTAGGTCATACAAATATTTGTTCCGTGCGGGAATCGAACCCGCGACACGCAGCGCAGCAGTCAATCGCTTAAACCACTGTGCCAACCGTGCCGTGCCGTTCTTTCAAAGCTGTTGTGATTAGATGATCAAAATAGCAACAAGCAATCATAAAAGGAGGTAATACACATTTAAATAACGAGGTTTTCCGTGGCGGCGACCAGTTTCTGCCTACCCCAAATGGAAGAACGCGTGAGTTTATGTATGTATGTTTTCGGTGTCTTGCTAAAATATTTCTTCAAAGATGGTCACTCGGTATACGGATTCGGCTCTCCCGTAATGCCACAAGCCCACAACACCGTATAAAACTGCAAGCCAATGTAGGTACCTACTTAGGAAAAGGTAACTTTAATAGTGCAACACATCAGCGAATGTGTTGGTATCTCAAAGAAGACCACACAGCGTCAAATAAAACAAGAATGTAATTATAGTAACATTATTATCTGCTACAGAAGATATAAGATTATAACTACCTACCTAATTTCTTTGCAAAAAATGCGAATGTTTCGTGATAAGAAACGTCTGACCGGAACTTTCGACCTCCTTGTTAAAGGTCGGGACAGTAACTGGTCCAACCGACCAAATGCCTAACTGTTGGGCCAACGATGTGGTCCAACGACACGGCGCGGCGCGATCCAATTACACTCACGATTTACATGGAATTGGAGCGATCAATACTGACGGCGAAAGGCGGAGAAATTTTTGGACAAAAACGTAGGGTCACACAGAGAGATATTATATTAAGAACTAGCTGTGCCCGCGACTTGTATCGCGTGCCTCTCGGAAAACAATATGGATTTCATGGGTTTTATTTGCTTTGCGCGGAATCCTAATTCTTTTTCTAAAATAAAAGTCTAGCCTACTGCCTAAGTTACTCCCAATAAAATCAGCTATCTGCTAGTGAAAGTCCCTTCAAAATCGGTCCAGCCGTTTCGGAGATCAGCCGGAAAAAACAAACAGACAGACAAGAAAATTAAAATTGTTTTTTTATTAAGTAAGTATCGTATATACTTATGCTTTTAGTAAAAAGTTGTTATTTGGACATTACAAACAGACACTTTAATTTGTATATACAAGTATGTATAGATACATACAGGCATACTAACAACTACCTTTTTTTTTACTTTTTTCGGCTTTAAATTCAAATATGTTTCACTTACCACAAGAATAATTTCAAAAAATTTAAATGTTTAGAATTAATATAGGGTTTAACATACAGCTACCAATAATCCTATGGGGAGCTAGAAAAAGTTAACCATTCGGGGCCATTTCCTGGAGGACCGATTTATTGGATTGTATCATGTACCTACGTATTAAATAAGACTAACCTGCTGACGATATTCCGGGATGAAAGACCTCTAGAATGTCTTTCCAGGTATTGAGCTAGCTCTCTGCCAAAACTCATTGTTATCGTTAGTAGTTTTGTCATGAAAAGTATGAAATACTCAGACAGACGCATGTCATCATCGTTCTCTTGATCTTATCCCAATCTATTTGGGTTGGCACAGCAAGAAAAAGATTTCTTCCATACTCCTCTATTAGTCGACATTTCAGCAGTTACCCCTATTCTAGCCAGATCTTCTGGTACGTATGAAAATTATTGACTCATTATTAAGCATTAGTTATTTCCTTTGTATCCAACGTACACTTATAAGCTATTAAATTCAAATATTTATTTCACTTACCACAAGAGTACCAATATTAAAATTTTTAGCGTTTTTATAATACATCCGATTAATGATAATAATGACGATCAATGATTGATGTTACCATACAATAGGAAACAATAACGTTATCTACGAAAATACTTAACTTAAACAACATTTAATGGTGTTTTAATGGATTACCGCTAAAGTAGATCAAGTTCTGTTTCAGTGACAATGTCGAGCAAAATTAGAAAGTCGTTAGCACTCGACAGTAACGCACACATCCTGCAGAAAGGTCAGCTGCGCAGGCGCACATATGAAAACAAGCCTTTATGAACTAGCACATGTGATTTTTTATAAAATCATTAGTGATACCTCGATTGATAATTTTGACGCAATGAAACGAAAACCTAGAGTCACCTGACTTCAGCCTAAACTTCAATAGAGTATTTTCTCAGCTACAATGAGCGGTTCAAAGGGACCTCATCAGCTTAGTACATACAATATGGTCTGTGGTGCAACTGTATCGCTATTGCATCTTGGGTAGAAGCCGATGATTTTGGGCACATCCTAAATGGACTTAGCCCAAGTAATAACTAAGCACAGGTTCCATCATCTGGGGGGGTACATTGAAAGAAAAGAAAGAAAGAAAGAAAATACATTTATTTAGCACAGACTAAGAGACGTAATGACGTTGCGTAAGCACCAATGGCTTTCATTTTGACAGTTCAACAACATTCATTGCGTTATTTACGTTGTTGAGCAGACAAATTTTTTGAACATATGAAGCAATGGATTCGCAATATCCTTCAAAATGATTCAGATTGTGCTTGATAATATGTTACGCATTTAGAGTACAGCTCTGTCTGTATACATATAAATTCTTCCGGTTATTTTAACTGAATCAATGAATGAATGAAATGCCTAATCCACATCCGCTGACCCATATATTATGAGCATAGCCAGAATTTGTTGATAACAAATCGTCATTAATGTACATTATATTTAACTGGAGAATATTTTATTAGGAAATAGGGTTATCAATAGAAAATGAAGGCAAGGATGAAACACAGATGATGTGAATTGTTGATGACCTGAAAGTCCTGAAACAAAGGTTTTTCATAAACTTAGATCAGACAGGTCTACATTACAGTTAGAATTTAACTTTCCTCGATTGTAATTAATGTAAGTCATAATTAATAAAACATTACTGAATACATTTTTATTATTTTTTTTTTTAATAGGTAGATATTATTTTGCTCAGTGGGTCGTCTTATTTATACCTACGATTTCTCAAGTTTATGAAACTCCCCGGTTTAGAAGTTTTTCTCTATTTCTCTCGGAAGCTCCGTTTTCAGTCTAGCTAAACGCCCTTAACAATTTTTACATAGCAAGTAAGTTTCAATTTAGTTATAAGAGTTATCTATAAAATTTTAGGTGAATAAAGTTTACTTAAAAATTTAGACTGAACTTTTAATTATAAATGTAGCTACAAGTAGTGATTAAAATTTACGAATAGTGTAATGCACCTAGGTGAATTGACCCAGGTGAATTAAGTGAACTCCAGGATTATTTTCATAACATCACGCCTTGTTCCTCGGAGGGTTGAGCAGAAGGAAGTGCACGCACAGTTCACCCACGTTTCGCCATTTATGTTCAAGTCCCATGTAATAGGAGACGAACCTAAGCCATCAACCGGGCACGAATCCACACTCCGGACTGGTACAGTCAGCAACAAAACTCGAACCGAAGTCCGACTCGAAGTCGAAAGTCGAACTGCATTAAAAAAACTGAAGTGTTTATCGACTTTTGTTGCTGACGGTACTAGGAAATTCCAGATAGAAAAACCCAATAACATTTGCCCGACCTGGGAATAGAACCCAGGACCTCATGCTCAGCAGTAGCTTTTGCAACTAGTAGACCGATGTACAGACGCCAATTTTCCCAATCAACTTTGAACCTTATGTTTAAGCGATGAAGTTGAAAATCTATTAAAGAAATTTGACAGAAGTTGCTTGATGTGCTGGCGTGTGTACATATTAATTTCACACCTGTGAATATGCGACACTACGCTGCTATATCTATCGTATTAGGGGTTCTCTAGATAAAACGTGGGCGTGTCATAATCATATCTGCATGACCAGTTGACCAAGCAGAACAGACCAATCGAGTGCATATAATATAAGACATACGGAGCTAGGGGTCTAAACCAAAACACAATATCCGTAGTTTCAGTCGGAGTTACGGCCGTGTAATGAATGACAACTCTGTCAGTGATTTGACGCTGACTCTACTCCCGATACGTACCTACGAGTATTTGTCCGTCCGAAAAATGTAACTAGCTAGACGCTTTATTTAGCGATCTACTACCTTCGGCCCGTTTCTTTGTTGACGGACTTGAGTAGACCCCTACACACGAGCATTGATCAGTACGCTCACTGACAGCGTGTTGAAGGACTTTGTAGAAGAGCGGTAGATATGCCAGCTTGAAACTTGCAAACTGTGAGGGCGTAAGAGAACCTCCTGGCAATCACGAATTCATGACATACATAATTAATCAATAATGAAACAAGAAAAAATATTCGGAGTCGATAACCAAATCCTGTAGTTGGAGATCCACCATAAGAAATAGAATAGGTACATATCCAAATGACGTACCATATTTGAGTCCAAGCCACGTCCTATGGAAGGGCTGGTAGCGCCGAGCTAGCGGGGGCCTCGGCTTCCGATACAGGGGCCCACATGCCGGGGTGCAGCACAAGTGGAAGTATCTCTTATCACGGATCTTCTCCGCCGCCTTCAGCCGCTCCCGGGCCAGTCTGCCCGCACACCGGCGCGGGCTGGACACGGCCAAAACAGACGCCGCCACGGCCATAGCCGCAACAAGAAACCACCAACGCATCACTACAGCATCCTTTCATTTACTATCCATAATTTTTGTAAACCGTTTGTTCTCACATCATAGTAACTCTTTCACTTTCAAAACCTCACTTAAATTAAATCTCACTTATTTTACACGTGACTTTTCGCCAAGAAAGCACCGTTCAACACTGATTAAAGTTTCAAACAAGCTTAGTTGAGCTCCAAACAAATCGCGATAACCATTCATTAGAAATAGAACATAAACGTTAAACAATTTATGCAAAGCTGACAAGTTTAGCTCACTTTAGCTATAGCTTTTTTTGCGGACATTACATAACACGTCGAGTATTGAAATTCCTCGTTGTAATCCGTGTTTCGATGTCACAATTTTTGAACACAGTGTGTTTGTGTGTAACAATGAATGAACGTCTCCGCGTGTTATTGTTCGAAGATGGAATGACTCGGTCGGTAATAGGAACGCGTGCGTGCACGCCGGCGGTGACACGACGACTGGCACACCGAGTTGTTTCCGAGGACTACGCACCACGCTATCCTGGGCCCCTAAGATACCGCTTTTGGCCGAACTCTTGAGATCTTTGATGAGCTTTGCTTGTTTTCGGCTTTGATCTGAAGGTAGAAAGCGCAGTGCCCTTCAGAATAAGATAAACGAGAGAACTAAGAGTAAAATAAAGATCACGCAAATCATAACACAAGACAAGGTAGAATGGCGCAAATGGAGGAACCTGAAGTAGAACGGAACGGCTGTGGACGATGATTTCGAGATTTGGTTAATAAAACATGAAGAGCACGTATTCTGCATTACCCGTAATCTCCTTGACCTCAAGATTAGATAAACAAGACAAGAGAGACGAGAGTAGAATATGAATGAGTTTGAGTATACATATATACGTGCCAAAAGCAAACAGCATTTACAACGCTAGCAACAACTTCAAAATGTCTTTTCACTGATGAAGAGGGTACATCTTCATAAACCATGACGTCAAAATGAGCAGCACTAGACACCACACGACGAATATGAATTGAAAATGCTTGTCATACTACAGTCATTACATCAACATGAAAATCTGGACGTCTTATAAAAAAAGCGTCATCTTATCGGCTCCTCTGCCGGCACGCGAGTCCACTAATTAGGCCGCGTTCTGATCTAGAGATTGCCGCGGTGATAACCGATGATAAAAACGCGCGGGTGGTCGGCCGGTCCATGCCCCACGTCCATCACGGCTGATAGCCGCGAGTGGGTAGACAGGTGCCCATGTAAACTAGCTGGAACCTCCATTTAGTAGTAAACCTCCTTCCTCGACTGCCTCGTTGGTTTAGTAGCCGCAAGTGCGTCTGCTGAGCATGAGGTTCAATTCCTACGGCGGGCAGTTTCCGAAATCAGCAGGATTGTCCGAAAGGGTTACCGCTGGCCCGGAACGTGAAGGGCTAAGGAAGGAACACGGCCCACGGGTGGGTTTTATAGTCAGTACGAGTCTGACACTCCCTTCCGCTCCACCCAGAGCGGCAGGGGTCATTTGATGATTTCCCATCCTGAAAAAAAAAAGCCCGAAATCTTGATTTGTGCCTAGTTTTCGGCAATATGCTCCCTATTACTGTGACTTAAACATAACTGGCGTCAAGTAGGTGTTCCATACATCTCTGCCTAACCTTTGCGGAATACAGACGTGCGTAATGTTATTTCATTAGTAAATACCGATGTTGTTAGTACAATGGATGGCGCAGAGCAAGATTTAACAGAGCAGCAAACGAGACGAGCATATGAATGTGTAACAATGAACTGTAACTTATGTAAGCGTGCGCTAATATAGTGAATGAAAGAACGAACCAAATGTCAACGTGACCGGTCATACATGGTCATACATACAGATCCATGTATATGATCTCTCCAAAAATCGAATGTTAACGGCCTCAATATCTACGCGTCTTCGACGGCTGAAGCAACCGAAGCAATTATTGAGTTATATCTTTAAACTGAATAGATGGTTTTGTGGATGTGATGGAGTGGAAACCGTGCATCGGAAAGCGTATTGTGAGACGCCCCCAGCTAGATTTATTTTAATTTTTTAAGAAAGTGTCTGGGACGGACTGGATGCGGAAGGCGGAGGACAGCGTGTTGTGGCGCAGCCTGGGAGAGACCTATGTCCAGTAGTGGACAGCGATAGGTTTAGTTGATTGATGAGATGGTTTCGGGTATTTTCACGCATTCGGTCAGACAGAACACACTGAAGCAGCTTCTCCAGTATGGTGGTTTTATGTTTGACGTTCTTTATAAGTGTATTTTCCTTTCGAACCACGTTTCGAACGGTGGAGCAGGGCAAGATGGCAGGCACGGGTGCTAAGAATCTCTAGTGGATATCTGCCTGTGCAGCGCAGGAAATCTCTCCACAAGAGAGACAGATGACCTGGTAATTGAAATGTGAATCCGCCGAATGACAAGCATAATACCGGTCTTTGTGGCAATACTTGAGGGGGCCTAGGTCCAGCAGTATATTAGCAAGTGTATCTTAAAAGTCCTCAGAAAAAGCAGTCGGCACACTTATTAAAACTTCCCATTGGACTTTCTAACATGTCCTGGGCGATCGTGATAGGTTACTCTCATTTAGCATTCGTTCCTTTCACTTGCATATCGTTACGCTCATTTTGTTCGTGTGAACCTTCGCTCAGTGTATTCTTGATCGAAGATGTGAATAGAATTTTGGTGGACTGCGGACTCTATCAACTAGATATTCAGCTTACACGGACTACAACTTAAGTTTTTTACTACTGAGCCTCCACTGCTCTTGAGTAAGAGCAGCGTTGGCTCTTTTTAGGCTAAGCAGATGTAGATAACTCTATCTACTATGGACTATGTTATCATCTGCCTAGCTTTGTCCCAACTATGTTAGAGTCGGCTTCCAGTCTAACCGGATGCAGCTGAATACCAGTACTGGAGCGACTGCCTATCTAACCTCCACAATCCAGTTACTGGGTAATATGATATCTTTTGGTAAGACTTTCGGGCTTCTGACTACACGTAACGATTGTCAGAGATCCACCAATGGCAGCCGGGACCAACGGCTTAACATGCCTTCCGAGGCACGGAGGGGTTTCGGTATGTAAAGATGGTCACCCATCCACAGACCAAACGCGGCAAGCGTAGCTTAACCTGATCTATCGACCTCTACGGCTGTTATTATTTAGTCACGGGCCCCTCCTACTATGGACTGTGTCTTCTTCATAAATGTGCATAGAGTTGGTGAAATGGCTCAAAATTAATGAGTAGGTATTTGGTCTCTAATGTTTTGCGTTTCAGTCTGTGTAACTGTATTTTCTGTCTTTCTCTTTTCTTCTCTCGTATCGACAGGAATTATGTGAAAATATTGTCTGCCTGTAAAGTTGACGCGTCGATTGGCCAGTCAAAGAGGCCATCGGAACTTTGGAAGTAGTTCACCCGTAGATGCTTGGAATGCTTGCTTGCTTGTTTTCTAGTTTGTGCTTGCTTCAATTACATAATTATTGTTTAAAAGAGGTCCGCTACTAAAAGAACACTATCTTAAAGCTCCGTTAAACGGTTGCTACGAATGTAGCCTATTTAATATCAATAGCTCACATCAATGGAAACAGAAAACATAATAAGACCAAACCCCGCAAAGTGTTACGTTTCCTATATATATTTTTTTAACTTTCTTAAATCTTGTTGCATATAATGTTTGAAATAATCACTCTGAAAGTTTATTGTACTCACTGTAAGTTTCCCAAATAGAATAAAATATATAAATGATTGTCGGTCACCTCAGAGCCAGAAAACGTCTTCCTCTAAGCAAACTCTTCAACAAACGCTCTTGTTGTGTAGTTACAATGGGTTACATATGAACGATAAGATCCTGTGTTGTAGTGTACTAACTACTAGTGTTCCGAGAGATAAGCAAATTAGCAGAATTGACTGTGTGTTCATTATTCAGCTTTTAGGAATACAGAGATGAATCACATTCGTTTGGGATAGATTATACAGTGTTATATGTAGTAATTAATATAGTTGTTTGAGTAAACATTTTAGAGAACAATAAATTGGGACAAAGATCTATCTTTCCTGTCAGCCTTTCAGCCAGCCTCCAGGTTACTCCATTCCTGCTCGTAACGAAAATATATTTTCAGGTTTGTGTATTTTTGCATGTGTGTTTTGTGTTTGTTGTTCTACACCGCATAAAGATGTCTGCATAATCATGATTCGTCATCCACAGAGCTGCTTCATCCACTGCTGGTAAAAAGAGGAGAGGCGCCCTTTATTATTATAAAGTCCACGCGGCTATGCCATTCTTATCCAGAACAGGCAATTCCTTTTATAATACTCAATCTCACAGTTTGTAAAGCTCGAATTATTAAAATCCCCTGACACGGCCATAAAAAGATCTTGTTGTATTAAATACCGTTTTCAGGGAAAGACAAAAGTCCATACACACTGGGCCACACTGCACAATGAGCAGTATATCAAATAGACAAAGTGCGCAGGATTCGAGGGGCCCCCGATTAGATTACAGCCGCACGCGCTGCCGCTCCCAATCCGCGCCATTGTAAGCTTGATAGCTCGAAATGAATGGCTTTTATTGAGAGAACAACTTCGTTGCTTGTTGTGCCAATAATTTGAGCCTTATAGGATGGTATTAGCATTTAAGGGTGCAAGAAAAGAGTCTCCAAGAGTAAGGAAGAGTGAGTTAAGTCCTGAGGTACACCTTCGTCAGTAAACCTTAAACTAGCTTGGCTACTAAGCTGACTGGTTAATCATTTTACCTCGACATGTGATAACTTTTTTGGTATCTCCACATATAGATTAAGCCGCGACACGATATAAGATGGAGGTTGAGAAAGTTTGCAATGAAAATCTGAATTCGTTATTTCGCACAAGCAGTCCTAACATATACTTGCAAGTTACGTTTCATATTTTGAACGTTAAGTCACAGTCTGATCTCAGTCTTTATCTGTTATTTGTGACAGATTGACACTCTAATTTCCCTACATTTTGACCAGTTTTTGACATTTGTTTGTCGCCGATATGAGACTGCGACTAGATTTTGAACGTTTTAACGTTTTTTACGAGAATTGGCCTTCAGTTTAAAATGCACGCCAACCCGTATCACAAAGGAGTAAATACGAAATAGGAGTAGTTGCGTGAAGTAGTGTTAAATCTATTTCGCACGTCGAAATGTATGCGGACAACGCGACGGATAGACGCATGTCTTGACGTCTACTTGAAGCACAGGTATGTATGGTACCTATCTAATCTACCTAATCAACGTGTCGAGAAGCTAACACCTACCTACGAGTATACAGGGTCAAATTAAATAAACTAGCGAAACTGCACACGAATCACGTGTGCAGTGTAAAAAAAAATATTTGATGTTTATGATGGTCAACGTTCTCCGATAGTTTTTTTTTACTTGAAGTTTGGTTGAGATAATCTGTTTTCTTTTGTTTTAGGTATCCTGTTTAAATATCGAAATCCATCACAAGCTGTTAAGTTTACACAAGAAAAAGATGGTTGAAACTGATATTTTAAAATGTGGTGCGATGACCCCACAAAAAACCATCAAATTAATAATTTTTTGCTTTATCATGTTTAGATATCAATATGTACTCATCGCATCTGCGGAGTTTCGCTAGCTCAATTAATTTGACTCTGTATAGTTCAAATTACGTTTACCATCCCTGATGGTAGAAAGATTTGATTTGGTCTGAGTGCTGAGGACATCAGCACGCGTAGCATGACCACCGTAGAATCGAGAGAAAAGAATGACGAAATAACAAATTGTAGAAAGATTTGATCAAATAATATGCATTCGCGATTTATTGGCCAAAAATGTTAACACATATGAGTTTATGGAAAATAACTTTAAATCCTACACAATAAAGTTCAGTTTACGCTACAATTCCAAATATTTTTATAACTTTTTCAATAGTGCTAGTCACTGAAATCAACTTAATTTCCAATAAAATAAATTTGATATTTGTTTAACTTGAAATAATATTAATTTTAAACATAACTTTGAATAGACTTTAGGTTCACTGGACTCACTGTATTTTCACATGTTCAAATAACATATCATAAGGTCACATCTGTTTTCCGGATGGGTTAGGCAAATGTGTACAATGTACAGACGCCAGCACATCAAGCTACTACAACCTGTCAAATTTCTTTAATAGATTTTCAACTTTATCGCTAAAGCAAAGTTCAAAGTTGACTGGGAAAATTTGACAGTTTCGGGTAGCTTGATGTGCTGGCGTCTGTACTAGACCTATATTTCGCGTTATGATCCAAGTTTATGTAATAGCGGGGAAGCCTTTTGCCATCATCGCCTTCCTCCCCTTGACCATGTCACTCGGGGTCGGCGCAACACGTTTTCCTCTTCCATTCTCCCCTGTCAACACTCCCTCCTGTTTCATATCATTCCTCACACAATTCATCCATCTTTTCTTTGGCCTTCTCTCCCTCTCCACACTTCGAGCCTATGCCATCATCCGGGCACAAATCCAAACTCTGGGCTATTACTGAGAAATTCCTGATGGTAAAACCAAATTTTATCAATCTCATGCTCTACTATATTCTATATTAGGCGACAAACCACTGTAAGTAGATACACTGTGGTAGTTAAGGTTTTGTTCCGAAACAAGTGCAACTCACTCATTAATCTTCCCGTTCATAGAACGGTCGATCTTCTGAGAAAGGTTACTATTTGAGATGCGCAAGCGGCGACTCGGCAGACGGATTGACGCCCGACGACTGTCTTACTAGCTACTATCCACAGTATGTATGACTCATGAGTCATACGACTATTGTATCTTTTTAGCCCTTTTGACGGCCTGCTGCTGTCTGGCAATGATTCATTTAGCTAAATACAGTCTAATCCTACATGAAAGATATTTCTTGTTGTGATTGTTAAGATATTGAGCAGATGTAGCTACTCATTGCAAAACTAATACTATGAAAGAACGGCTCTGGAATAGAGGTGGGCGGGGCACTTGGCTAGACATGGTTATAGCAGGTGGACCAGAGCCCTAAGCGCAGGTAAAAATTCAACTGTGTGTTTTTTGACGCGCTGGGATGCGCTCGATTCAACACCGGGAGTTAATATTCCCGTTGCGATATTTTTACGTCCCCGCGAACGTGGGCTAACTTAAAACTCCTTCTACCGGGTCTCGTCAACCATTACGTAGGTGGAGCAACAAACACATAAGTGGATGACCTACAAAGGATCGCGGGTACATCTGGATGTGACCCGCACAGACCAGGGAACATGACACAATAGGGAGGCCTACACTCTTTGGCTGATTTAACGACGCTGCCAAATGATTGCGAATGGGTGGAGGTCGTCGACGCATTAAACACTAATCAGTGAGGACATGGTAATAAGTTATCTCTCTTTGTATGATAAGTGGTTTTTATCCTGCAGTAGGACGATAACAGCAAATCCGAGTCATCATCTGCCTAAGCTTTTCGCTACTATGTTGGAGTCGGCTTCCAGTATTTTACATGGAGAGACTGCCTATCTGACCTCCACAACCCAGTTACTGGGTAATACGATACCTCTTGGTATGACTGGTTGTCAGACTTTTGGGCTTCTGACGACCCGTAACGACTGCCAAAAATCCACGAATGACAGCCGGGACCAACTGCTTTACGTGCTTTCCGAGGCATGGGGGGTCTTGTTAAGTACAGATGATCACCCATCTACGGACCAACCGGGGCAAGCGTAGCTTAACCTGATCGATCAACCCATGCGGCTGCTATAAATTAATCACAAGCCCCTCTTCTTCTCATATACGAGTAATATTATAAAAATGTAAGTTTGTTTGTTAAGCTTTCACGCTAAAACGGCTGAACAGATGTGGATGAAATGTGGCACTCAGATAGAACATGACCTGGGTAACAACATAGGCTACTTTTCATTCTGGATCAAAGACGACGTCGCGAGCAACAGCTAGTATGACACAAATGGTCCTGTCTCTTACTATAGTTTACTATAGTTACTTTTGGCAAGCTCTCTGACTAAACTAATAGGTACTTGGTTTATTCATAACAGGTGTACGAAGCTAGATTATAACATGAATATTGTGCTATCCTTTCCCATTAGAGTTGTTTATGTCTGTCATAAAGTATTCTTAAACCACAACAATCGCTATCATTCGCAGCATCCGAGCTATTCCCAATGCGCGCGCGCACCAAAAAGGCGACGCGAGCTATTAATTGCGCGGGCGACAACTGCGATGGACCGACAGACAGGGCGACGGCGACGCGACGTTCGCATACTTTGGCCACTATATTTATACTTTAGTAAATATAAGTTCACAAATAACGTAGGTACTATAGTCATATTTTATGAATTTTTACCACACTTATTTTTTTCTGTCTACCCTTCCGGGGAAACGAGGTGTGACCATATGATGTTATGATTATTCTTTTCTAAAAAACTAGCTTTTTCTGGAAAAGATCATACATTTTTCGGGAAGGGATCGTGCAGTTTGCCGGAAGGAATCGTGCAATTTACCGGAAGGGACCGTGCAATTTGCCGGAAGCGACCGTGCAATTTGCCGGAAGGGACCGAGCAATTTGTCGGAAGGGACCGTACTTTTATCCGTATGGGACCGTGCATTTCTTTGAAATATAAAATCTGTCGTTCTCCTCTCCATAAAATATTTGTACCTATGAATAAAATCACGTCAATCCGTTGTTCTATTGATGCGTGAAAGACGGATAGCCTACTGGGCTACTGCTACTAGGAAATGCCATCCCGGGATACCAGGATCCAGAAGTACTGGGATCCCGCATGTTTTAGGGGATCTCACCCCGCAAATAAATGCGGGTTCTCACAGTAGCTCGGCTTAACTGAATTTTTGGAGGTTGACATGCAGTCACATGAGTTACATGATACACTGAAGTAACCTATGTAAGTGACTACGTACTTCCTAGCGTGTAGGTAATCGGCAACCAATGTTTATTTGACACGTCATTAAAGGCAAGCTGCGCACGCGCATGCGGTGTATGAAGATCAATGGACGCTCCTGCAATCGGTTATGAAATTTGGGTCGTGTAAATATTTAGTACTTCATGATTTTGAGATACATCGGTGAGGGGTCGTGGCTACATAGAAACGCCACAAACTGCTTACACGGGGCAGGAACACCAACTTAAAAAGTACCTATGTTTACTTTTTTGCCCAGCAGTAGTTGCAGTCAGCGGGGTATTTGTGTAACACACTAGCAGTAGGTAGAAATGACTTTTATTTGGACAGTTCAACAACATTCATTGCGTTATCAACGTTGTTGAGCAGACACATTTTTCGATCATATGAAGCAATGGATTAGCAATATCCTTCAAGCTACAAACCCTGTGTCAAGCCTGGCGATTTTCAGCGGGAATGTCCGAAAGGGTTACCGCTGGCCCGGAACATAAAGGGCGAAGGAAGGAACACGGGTGGGTTTTAGTCAGTAAGAGTCTGACACTCCCTTCCGCTCCACCCAGAGCGGGAGAGGTCATTTGATGATTTCCCATCCAGAAAAAAAGCCTGGCGATTTAATTACCAGATTCCACTCGCCATACAGACACAGGCCTCCTTCCGGTGAGAGGGAGTGGGCCATATCTATTTTACCACGCGGGACCAGTGCGGGTTGGTGATGTCACATGTCTTCGATTTTTTGGTTCTAGAACATGCGGTTTCGTCACGATGTTTTCCTTCACAGTTTTAAGAGCAGTGGTGATGAAATAGTTTACACGAAGTAAAATGCCTGCCGGGGTTCGCACCTACGACCTCCAACTCGTAAGTCCTGACCATCTCCACTGGGCCACCACTGCTCTGCAATAGGTACATAATCCGAGAAAAAAGAATAACTTCTATAAAAAGACACGATGCATGTATTTAAGATTTTTTTTAGTGTTGCCCAAAATCGGTCTTGGTCTTGCAGTCTTAGTCTTGTTCTTGCATTTTTGCAAGACCAAGACCAAGACCAAGACCGACTTATTGTAGCAAGACCAAGACCAAGACTGAACCCTGCAAGACTTGAGCAAGAACAAGACTAAGCCTGCAAGACTCTTGCGTCTCGCAGTTGTCAAACTGAGATTTGGGCGTTATAGTAGGTATTTTTGGTTTCAATCCCGATTTTGATAGACGTTCCCCAATATCAAAACCGTATCGTCATAACACTAAAATGTATTGTATTGATTATTATATGTTTCGACTATTTATTAAGTAGGTAGGTAGCGTGTTACTTACAAATTTGCTCCCATATGTGATAAAAATGTACCTAGCATAACTTTCTAGCAAAGTTAATTTCATACCTTGTAGGTATATCTACTTAGAGTATTATATTATACTTGTATAAGTCTAATGTGCAGATCTAACGTTAGTAGGTTGGTAAAAATTATGTAGGTATTTATGTTTCAAAGTTTATATTATTCTTCTATTCAGCAAAATTTAAAACTAACAGCGAGTCGAGTAGATCTAGTACTAGTAGCAGTTTTTAAGCCAGCCGATGTTATGGTACAGACGCCAGCACATCAAGCTACTACAATCTGCCATATTTCTTTAACGCAATCTTCCGCATTTTTTGTCAGGTTCAAGCATTTATGCACTTTATTGTAATAATTTTAAAGTTTATTTTCAAGTGTGTTAATAATAAGAGGAGACCGCTTGGCGCTGCGGTCCCTTTGTCGCGGCATTTGAAAGCGAATAGCGTAGGTACGAAGACAGTGTTGACCTCGCAAATGAACTTTAGCAATACAGCTGATCAGGTAGCCCTTTCGAGTTTTATTTAGTGAAACAAGTAAATTTACTATTTTTTAATTAAAAATTTTATTGGGTCGGATAGAAATAATGATTTTATACAGTTTACAGTAAAAACAATTGCAAAAAAAAACCTAAAAATTAAGAAAAAGCCGACGAAAAATTTCAACGCAGGGGGGTCCAGAATCATGTACTGAATCCATGGTAAGCGGTTGCGCGTTGATGTCCCTGCCACCCTGAGCAATAGGCTAATAGGTATTTGAATGTAGTCTAGTCTAAGTAGTAGAGTCTCGCAAGACTTGCGAGACTCTTGCTGCAAGACCAAGACCAAGACCAAGACTGAGAGCGCAATACCAAGACCAAGACCAAGACTAGGTGTATTGACGCAAGACCAAGACCAAGACTGGCTAAGGTCTTGTCTTGGTCTTGCATTTGGGCAACACTAGTTTTTTTGTACTTACTCATGTAGTTTGTACCTTTTGAAGTTCGCTCACCGGAGTTACTCGCTTCGCTTATTCGGCATCAAGCTAATGTAAATAAACGGCAACCCCTTTGTACACTGGCGGACATGAGTACAGTAGAACGTTTAAAACTAATAAATATTATTGAACCTACTCGTATACTTATTTTTTAAGTTGATAATATACTTTACTTTTATCTTCATCATCATAATTTCAGCCGAAAGACGTCTGCTGTCCACTGTCCACTGCTGGACATATGCCTTCCCCAAGCACCTCCACTTCAACCGATTCTGTGCTTCCCGCATCCAGCGGGTTCCCGCGGCCTTAGCAAGGTCATCCGTCCAATTTGTGGAAGCCTTCCAACACAACGGCTTCCGGTACGCGGTCTTTACTTTTACACTTTAACTAAAGTCAAATTGCATATCGACGGCGAAGTACCAATACCTCCTAACTGATTTTTTTTTTGAGAAATTCACTTTTTTTCGTTTTGAATTTAAAGGCGTTATTCGCATGTTTTAGTGAAATCGCAAAGTGTATTTTTATTACAACAACATTAAATTAAAATGTGGAAATACATATTACCTCCCAACTAAAACAACGTGTCTATTTTTGAACGTTTTTATCCAGTATGTGTAAATTTTTGACTTTGTCAGTTAGGAGTTATTGGCACTTCGCCGTCGATATTTTGAAAGGTAAGATGTGTTAGACTTAAATAAAGGGACTAAAAAACTGCAAATAAAAAATCGTTTTTAGCATAACTATAAGTACCTACTTAACATAGATTAGAGGACTACATAAAGAAAGAAAATACCGAAATAGTAGAAGTCTAATTCTACCTACTATTGCTGAAAAAAATGTCCCAGTAGCGACCATAAATTAGTTTTAAACAAAGCTTTTTAGTTTTAGACCGTTGTCTCAAGAGAAGCTTTTCCGCCAAACTTCATCCACAGCCCGAATTCATCCGCTGCTCAGCATAGACCTATATTTTCTTGTGCCAATGTCTACGCTCCTGTGGCCTAATTCTCTATGGAAATTATTATTGCCCGCGTAATCTTACCACGTGCAAACCACGTACGGTTGTCAAGCGTGGTATTTTGACAGTTCAAACAACGCCAACTTCGCGTTGATTTCGCGCGGTTTCGTTCATTGTGTCAGAGAGAATACGTAATTAACAGAAGGCCAATTCTCGTAATTTAAAACGTTCAAAATCTAGTCGCAGTCTCATCTCAGCGACAAAGAAATGTCAAAAACTTGTCAAAATGTAGGGAAATTTGAAGTATTTTTTGACAGATTGAGACTGAGATCAGACTGTGAACGTTGTTAAAATTAGTAGAATTGCCCCTCAGATGTCGTGATTGACGTGGTTTCGGAGTAAGGAATCATTAAAACTGGTCATACTGAACAAGGGCCCTGACAAAAACTGAATAGCAGTCCCATGGGCTACGACTTCTACTATTTCTCAATATCTTCGTGCGTATCTTTAATAAAATAATTTTCTCTTTGTTAATTGCCCAATAATTCTGTTCATCAGTGTAAAGCTTATTTATAACGGGCGATGTGCGCCGAGCGTTGGATACAGTTCGTGGTCTGTTTATTGGCGCACGCGCACCGACACCGCTGGTTAGAGCTGCACTGGATTGCACGCCAGTGTACCAATGATTCATGTGGTGTAAACTACGCCTAGTTTTGGTGCTTTTATGTCAACACTGATTTATAGGTAGTGAACGTTTTAATGGTTTGAATGGACTAAATAATGTTCTTTTATTGTTTTTATTCAGGTTTTGTAAATAACGTAGCTTTATAAGATAATACGTTATTTACAAATACAAACCCAGACTCCCAAATCGAGCTATCCTGCATTTTTTTGTAAGGTCTACCTATTTAGAAGTCTTTAAATGGTCGTAAATTCAAAGTAGTAAGAAGATCCTTGGCATACCTAGTCCGCCATTTTGTTTTTGTTTTCAAAATAGCGGGCACTTATGAAAATTAAATAAATCGATAGCTGACATGAATGCAAACAGAAAACATTACAAGACCAAACCCCGTAAAGTGTCACGTTTCCGAGATAAAAGACGACGTTAAAAGTTTTGAATGCAAACAGAAAACATTACAAGACCAAACCCCGTAAAGTGTCACGTTTCCGAGATAAAAGACGACGTTAAAAGTTTTTTAAGAAAATATGGATGGATGGATTGTTAGTTTTTTTTATTTGTTTATTATTAATATGGATATGGATATTTTTGTTTTTCTGTTGTTTGTGTCTTTTATTTTTATGCGTTATGTTTGCCGCAAATAAACGTACTTATTTTCTTTCTTTTTCTTTGTATCACGTTTATCAGGAAACGTGACACTTTACGAGGTTTGGTCTTATAATGTTTCCTGTTTGAGGCCTGTGTCCCAGCTGTGGGAACATTATAGTGCAGCGGTGGGAACATTATAGTGCAGCGGTGGGAACATTATAGTGCAGCGGTGGGAACATTATAGTGCAGCGGTGGGAACATTATAGTGCAGCGGTGGGAACATTATAGTGCAGCGGTGGGAACATTATAGTGCAGCGGTGGGAACATTATAGTGCAGCGGTGGGAACATTATAGTGCAGCGGTGGGAACATTATAGTGCAGCGGTGGGAACATTATAGGGTGACTAGCAGCGCCCCGCAGTTTCACCCGCATAAGTGTCGATCCCGTGGGAATATCGGGTTTAAATTATCCTTTATGTTATATTAATGTATAAGCTATATTACTGTAAAGTTTCATCAAAATCCGTTCAGTAGTTTTTGCGTGAAAGAGTAACAAACACATCACATTAGGACTAAGGAGCCGAGTAAAAAGAAAAATGTGAGAAAGAACGCTACGCGGTAATAGCGCGGGCAGACGATGCGGTGCGATGCGGTGGGTCGGGGGAATAAGAAATTTCATGCACACGAAGTCGCGGGCAGAAGCTAGTAAATAAGGCTTGATCCCTATGACCCTATCCCATGGGAGTTATAACATACATGCAATACGACCAAATGTGGGTGTAATACAAACCTCGCCTACCCTCTCATTTCATGGTGTCAAAAATATGTAATTCAAAGATAAACACTAGGCACCAGGTACCTTTGATTGACTTCAAGGTCGTAAAACATAGTAAAATAAAATTCATTAATTTAAATGTTTCACCGCAAAACATACATACAGCAACCGACAATTCAGAGTAATCAAAACAAATGGCTACGTATGTCGTGACGACACTATTTACGGGCTACAACATTTCCTTACAGGGTTGCCACGAGAATAACAATAATAATTATATTTGCTGAAAATACTGGTGTTACCAGTTGTAAAAGTTGGTAGTTTATGGTCATGCTAAATTTTATTTATTGCTGTAAATTGATTAAAAAAAATCACTTAAGTCGTCAAAAATAAATAATGTTTTCGAATAGCTCGCTATTTCCTATCGTCAGGGGATCAGTCTCTTTTAAAGTCCAGACATAATCTTGGTCACGCCTTATGAGAACCATGCAAATCAGTGTCTGTGATTGTATTTTGAGGAAAGAACCACACATAAACTGTATGGACCTGTCCAGTCAGTCAGTGCACGTATTTGACAGTAATAAGAAAGAAAGGAAAAAGTAGTATTTTTTAAAAGTAACAAAAAGAAAAAAGATTCAGAAAGTCCTATCATAGGCGAAAAGGCTCCTATCTAAGCATGATGCTGCGACATTTAAAAAATAAATGTCGCAGCGCTGGTATTTTGACCCGTAAATCGTAATCGTCTAGCTCAGTCCACTTTTTGCCTGGTTAGGTTAGCGCGACTAATTAAGCTGCTTAAAAAATGCGTGCCTACTAAACTGAACGTGAATAGCACGTCTAAACTGCGTTCAGGAGCCGTCAGTGTCAATATTCCACAACAATGATGACACTGACAGCTTTTGAGCGCGGTTTAGATGTGTTTCAGCTTCATTGGTGAAATCCGTCCTTAGCAAATTACATTCAAAACTTCCAAAACAGATCGTTTGGCAGCCCTACGCACGAAGATAATGGGTACAATACTATTTCATGTTGCGGTCCATACATCGCCAGTTGGTCCTGTGTGAAACGAATATGGCCGTAGTAACCGCGCAGTGTATACGGTGCGTTTCCATGCTATCTGCAAATAGCTGGAGGTGCGCGATCAATGCGGTGGGTCTGATCAAATTTCTCAAACTTTTGCTTAAAAAATAAAGTTAAATAAAACAAAAAGTACTTACTTAAACAACACTGAAAAAAGCACAGTAAGCACACATTGTAATAAGAAAACAATATAGAAAATATTTATAAAGTCGATAAACAACAAAACTAATAATCTCAGTTTGCCTGAATTTTATTAAACCAGGACTTGTAAGAAGGCCAACTTAATACTCTATGAATACTAAGAGGACAAGTTTTTTTTAAGTAGTACAGATCTACTATTTTTCTTAATCAGTTAAACCAAAATAACGCTTAAGTAACAAAAAAAAGGAAAAAAAGTGCATTTTGCAAAACCATAATTTAGAGATGTCCCTAAGTACATTATTTTTTACAAATTCAAATTTTCCAATCGAAATACCTAATACCTACGTAACAAAAACTGCCAAAAGAAGCACTCTCAACCTCATAGCTAGTGACAGGGACCTATTCTGTTGTTCTCTGAGTGAGTTCACAAAGAATGCATTGTTTGTAATTTAATTATAATAAAGAGTTAGTAATAAGTTAGGATAAGAGTTTAGATAAATGTACACTATCGCAATAGGTTTCCCTGTAAGGATGGATGTAAGTTGGGAAATAAATAAAACAAAAAGTTTGAGAGCCACTGGCCACTGTATTAGGGGCATGTACGAAGCAGTTTTCAAATTACGCAAATTGTAGTGCGCGCGGTACCTAGTCCCACAAGTTTATACAGTCTGCGCCTAGCCTTAGGTTACATGCTAAGTGCATGTCCTGATAGCTCTGTGGTATATGTAAATGTAGATTATTAAATTGCTTGGTTTCCTTGAAAATAAATAAATAGAAGATAAACAAGACCCACCAATTCAAAAAAATATTAATGATTGAAGCTTCAATCATTCTTATATTTCAAACACAAAATAAACTTGTCAAAATTAATAACACACTACGACTATTTACTAATGTAATAATGTTACTAAGCTTGTATGGTCCAACGATATTACCAATCGTGTTTATTTAACGTAAGAAACAAAAACTCTGTCTGTTTCGAGTTCCTAATGGAAAAACACACTTAAAACACAACATCAAAATAATTATTGATATTAAGATCAACCAAATTTAAAGCCACGCCATCTATGAACAGAAACTTGAACTACAAAGAGACTCACCCAAGCAGCCCGTAACGTTCAACCCGTAGTATTCCTCCATACATGAGTCGCAAGATGGCGGCGCTGCGCCCGGTGCGCACGCGCACTCGCCTGACACTGCGTCACACGTCGCGTTCACGGCTGCCGTGCCGCAGCGACACGCGGGACATCCGGCGGACACACCTGGAGGTTACCATAGACACATTACGCCTGGCAAAGAAATGGCAGCTTCCGCTTAAGTCACTTGCGTTTTTCGCTCAAATGTTAACTTTACCTATAGGTATCTAACCTGTAGGTAAAGTTAACATTTCTATAAGACAAAAAAACATATTTCATGCGTCAAAAAGAGACAACCTACCAACTAATAAAATATCAACCGACGTTGTCTTTTGAAGCGCAACAAAAAGCGAAGACTTTACACTGCGTTCGCGATTTAGTTTCCAAACACGTAAACAAATAATGTGTTTTTGGAAAAACAACTTTAACACGTAAAATTCAGTTTGCGCTACTACTTTAAAAATTCTTCTGTCTTTGTTTAATAATACTAGTCAATTTGAAATCAACTTAATTTATACCAAGTTTATGTTGACATTTGCCTATGCGGAAATAACACGAATAGGAAAAAAGGATAATCATGATTATGGTTTGTGTAGTATTATGGTGTGTTTACCGCCGTGTCCGACGCCACACACGTCGCACGCGCGTCCCGTCCAGCCCGCGCGGCACGCACACTGCCCCGAGCGCGCGTCGCACGCGCTGGACAGCGCGCCCGCGCCGCACGCGCACGACACGCAGCCGCTCGCACCGCCCGCAGCGCCCGCGCCGCCCGCGCCACCCGCGCCGCCCACACCGAACCAATAACCTTCCTGCACACAAAATGAAAAATAATAATAATT
This sequence comes from Luperina nickerlii, assembly GCA_963855955.1. NCBI lineage: Eukaryota > Metazoa > Arthropoda > Insecta > Lepidoptera > Noctuidae > Luperina > Luperina nickerlii. The sequence goes on from OY979667.1 coordinate 23,504,290, forward strand.
TATTCATCATCAATTAAAAACATTTTATAAAAAAATAACATGATCACAATTATGGGCTTATAATAATTCGACAAGACCGATCTATGTCTGAACTAGATAAATTAATATCTGTAACTTAGACAACAGCGCTCAGACGACCCACTGACCCGCTCTTCATTAGAGTAATACATTTGACAAGATATGACAGACAAGATATTGTATGGATTGATCAGTATTTGGTACACTGCGCGGCCGTTGACAACGCGCTGTACAAAGTTGGGATCCCACGTCAACATCCTGTTCAAACCGCAGTACAAATAAAAACAAAATGCAGTATGAAACTGCAATGTGATCCCAAAATGATGAAGTATTCCCGTTTGAGCACCTATGCATTGAGCACCTATGCATTGGGCACCAATCAATATTTTAAGAACGTTGGCTGAAAGTTGAAATGTGTGTGATGAAAAGGAGAATGTGCCTTATAACTCGAGGTTTTCCATTTCTGGAAAATCTCGAGATACGGCTCATCTTCCTTTATGATTCAAGCGATAAGGTTCTCTGGCTTGTGTAATAACGTATTGTCTAGTCCTCTCGATATTGAAATATCGAAGTGTACGGAAACGTTGGTCATGTCACATTTAAATCGTAAATCATTGTCTGATAAGCTGTGCCCGATAAATTATTGCATAAGCAAAAATGACGACCTTCCTACTCCGGTGGCAGGCAATGGCAGCAGGTGAGGCAGCGGCTGGTGCCGGGGTGGCAGGGCGAGCCGAGCACTGCCCCCGGGAGTCCCAGCTGCACATAGCACCTTACCTTGCACAGGTCGCAGCGCGCGCCCTCGGTGTGCGGCGGGCAGGTGAGGCAGCGGCCGGTGCCGGGGTGGCAGGGCGAGCCGCCACACTGGCACGCCAGGCACTGCCCGCCGGGAGTCGTGGGCGAACCCCAGTACCCGAAGTCACAGCTGCACAACATACATTATGCAAAGTTTAAAGCTTTAGTTTCCTATGAAAGCGGAGGACGGTCACGCAATAACGGCTGTCTAAATACTGAGCATTTTTTGACACCGTTATGTCAAATACTGATGAAAATGACAGATTTGAATATGAACGCCGTTAAAATATGATAGAACCGCTCTTTTAGGAAACCAAGCTATACACACGGTGAAACATATTCACCTACACTAGTTGTTGTGGTTACATTTCATGTTGTATTTTTAAGGTTCCAAACAATTGAAAATCACCTTCATCATTATCATCTGCCTAGCCTATTCCCTTGGTTTCTACTATAGCCCGCGCGGAACTAGTTGGCCGCGCCTTAGGTATGTGAGCGGTGGGACGGAGGGGCGGGGGCGCTTTGTCATTACTCAGTACGTGCGTTGCGAACAATACGCAACCGCGCCGCACTCACCCCCGGCCCCACCCAAAGTGCGGCCAACTAGTTCCGTGCGGACTATAGTAATAAAATATAGAGTTTTATTTATTTTAAAAGGTTAGGGAGCCGGCTTACTTCTCGCAGTGGTCGCCGGTGTACCCGTCGGGACACTGCGTGCACACGTAGTCGTCGCCCTCGGCGCCTGCGAGCGCACAGTTCGGGCTGAAGTTGTTGCTCGCCTCGAACAACGGACACGCGCACGGTTTGCACGCACCCTAAAAACACAACCTTGTTAAACTCATTTGAACTCAAAAAACACAGTCTTTACGTAGAAAAGGCTTTGCTAGTCATCAGAGAGCTCACGAAAGGCATGAAAACTAGTTTGGATCGGTGTCACCGGATACAGTGAAGAAGACTATACAGGGTGGATTTTTGAGATAGTGCAGTCAGGTAAAGTACCGTAACCATTGTAGCTACAGGAAAACGGTCTTAAGAGACTGTCCTTAACTTTTGGAAACTTTTTATAAGCATTAAAATGGGCCATTTTTACAAAAAAACTTTTTTATAAGGATCAAAAAACTTTATGGAACCATTTCGTAAGAAATGAGACCCAAACTTCCGAAAATAAATATCTTTAAACAAAAGTATCAATAAATAAATAAATATCTAATCATTGATTACCTGAACAGGGTTTCCATAGTGCCCGGGGAGGCATCGCTCGCAGTGCGGGCCTGTAGTGTTGTGCTGACACGGCCCACATGGTCCATCCACTAGAGAAAATACACAATTTTAATATATTTGTATAAATTTACATCATATATCCCCGAGGTGTATGTCTATCTGTTGTATCTTTTCTCGTGTAAAAAAAGATCGTGTGTACGCTTCCAGAACAGGAGCAAAACCAACACATCGTAAAAGGGAGTCTCCCTTTTAACCGCAGGGGGTAAAGCTACGGATAAAGGTCATAAGCACACGTATCAAATCGGAAAGGGATCGGCACCGCATCGCCTTTCGCCTCGCCGTCAAACAGGCGTCAACCTAACGTAAGCACGTAACCAAAGCGGATCAGAAGCTCCGATACGTCGACTCGGCTACGGCTAGGCGACGCCGCGCTTACGGCTCGCCGACCGCTGGTTGATGGTGCAGCAGGCAGGCCGGAGGGGTGAGAGGGGCAAGAGTGGACGAAGAGACGTAAGCTTGGGTACGGAGAGACGTAAGCGCGGGGCGACGAGCCGTAACGCACTGCACCGCGGTTCGTGAGCTTGTCCCGAGGCGAGGCGATTACGTTACGATTCCGATTAGTGTGCGTTGCAGTAGGGAGTTTCATACAAAGAATATTGAACGGCTCCAGTTGATACGGTGCCGATCATTTTTCGGTTTAATACGTGTGCTATGACCTTAACGATGATGATGTATCAAGGATAGATCGTCATCTCACCAGCTTCGCTGTCAAGGCCAGTTGTATCATATTCGTCCATATCCACCCCAACCCTCGTTTGGACGTGGACGTGGCTAAGCCTGTCGCTTTATTCTTCCCCAAATAACTCTTGCTGACTGCTCACCCGTGCGCTCTGTGGATGTACTGACCGGTTTCGCAGGCGGCGTGGTCGTTGCAGGCGCAGGGCAGGCACTGCAGGCGCGGCGCGGGGCGCGCGTGGTGCCAGGCGCAGCGCTGGCAGTGCGCGCCCGTGTGGCCGCGCGCGCACGCGCAGCGCTCGCGCGGCACCAAGCCGCCGCGCACGCCCGCGCCCTCCAGGCGGACCTGGCGGAGACACCACACGTCAATATTAAGGCGCAAGGTGACACCAATGGCCTTGACATCCCATACTGAGATTTGGGGATATCTCGAGGTACAAAATTGCACAAACATCCTGAACCGGAACAATAACAACTAGGGCGTTTGTCCACCGCCCCTGTCACCGGGTCGTCACCGAGATACAAGATTATTCGAAGCAAACATGACGGTGACGACCAAATTCGATATGATAGACAAAACCAAAACCGGGCGCGGTGCGTCGATAGTGTGTAGACAAGATCAAAGGTGTTTTGTATTGCCGGCAAATGAGCCCCACAAAATCACGGGCCGAATTCTAGCAGTCGCGCCGATCTACTAGAAACTTCGGCGACCGGAATGTCAGCGCTCGGGGGATGGATATGCGGTGGACACTCGGCCATAGAAAATGCATGTATCGCTTCTTCAGCGCCGTCATCTCGTTATCGGTGACGTTCCGGTGACGGTGGCGGTGGACAAATAGCCTAACGCAAGCCGTACTCCCTTCACTGGTCAAACTATGCTCGTACGTTATGTGCAAGCCTGTGCAGGGATAACTTTACTTCGCCTCAAACACGCCATAAAAAATAAATTAAAACACATACCTCATCCTGATCGAAATGGTAGTGCGCCTTCAACATGAGGCCTTTTAGGTCTCGTAAGACGTCCATGAGCTGCGTCCTGGTGGCGAGCTGGTCATCACCCAGGACTCGCCAGGCCCCCTCCAGCAGTGGCACGGAGATCTGCAGCTGTCCAGGAGTCTCGTGGCTTATGTTTGAGTATGCCAGCATAGTTCCATCTGCCAAGGTGAAATAAAAAAAGCATTAAGTATCATCATACTCCTGCCTGATCCCAAGTATATTAGGGGTCGGCACAGCATGTCTTGTTCCTTCATTTATACCTAGTAGCCGTCAGGCTAACAGGGATGAAGGATCCAGTCAACATGTCTAAATTCACTTATGAACAAAAAACTGGTTTAAGATCCATCTATACTATAATCCATACTAATATTATAAATGCGAAAGTGTGTCTGTCTGTCTGTTTGTTACCTCTTCACGCTTAAACCGCTGAACCGATTTAGATGTTTGGTATAGAGATAGTTTGAGTCCCGGGAAAGGATAGAACAGTTTTTATCCCGATATTTCCACGGGATCGAAACTTATGCGGGTGAAATCGCGAGGCGCTGCTAGTGGAATAATAAATTAAATTACTTTGTACTGTGGCCTATTGGGATATTGTGAAGTACAGTACCTATTCTGCTCTCGCAATTTAGTTTCCAATCATGTAAACAAATATTTGTCTTTTGGAAAAAATACTTTAATATTTACACATAAAGTTCACTTTGCGCTACAACATCAATGTATGATTAGTAATTTAAAAATTAGTTTACACTACTGTAAAGTGTACACATAAATTGAAAAAAGGATTTAAAGAGAATATAAGAAAATATTCGTACATGCAAACGTAAAAGTGTATGGGAGAAAACTGTAGTTATCCTGAACTAAAAAACTCGGTTCTTATGAATGACGTACTGACCTGTTCCCAGAAGTACAACATCAGGGCCAAAGGTAGGGCTTCCGCCCGTGTCTCCCCTCACGATCCCCCAGTACAGAGAGGCCCGGACTTCGCCCCCGTACGCGGACAACTGGTCCCCGTTGAACGAGCTCGTCATCCAGTAGAAGTGCTTCCACCCTTCTACCTGGAACACACACACTTTGCACATTCCATATTCGACATGGGTATTCACTTGGCGTATTTGTTCAAATACTCGCGTTACTTCCAAAGATTGAAAGACGTGACATCTAGCAACCCGCACTGGGTTCGCGTGGTGGATTAGGGTACTACAAAATATACTCTAAAATTGTTGGAATAAAGTTCATTTTTGAATAAACGAGATAAAGCGAATATTTACGAAAAGTTCTAATCTAATTTTATTTTAATATTTCTTTCTTTTTACTGACCACTGACACTCCATTATGAATTTAGGAGATAACGAACTTTTAGCATAATTTATATAATGGTCGCATGGTTGTCACAATGACTTGCCCAGTAGTGGACATCTTTCGGCTGAACGAGATGACTCCATATCGCCAGTTATTCGCCATACAACGTGGTAATGCCGCTAGTCTCTTGGGCATTACCAGTCAACAGCGATGCGGATGAATTTTTCGATGCTATTTTTAGTTTCTGTATAGTTTTAGTTAAGTTAGAATTTAATATTGTTATTTTTATTATTGGATTTACGTTAGCCCGCTAAATTATTTCTTACATTTTTTGCAATTTGCAGGTCAGTGTCAGATCCTATGTTTATTAAAATATGATACAGGAAAAAAAAAACAACAAGACAAGGTAACACAATTTTTGTCAGGATGAACTCACCTCGTAACCTATGACGAAAGGTTTCCCTTGCTCGTCGATAGAGGGCTCCAGAGTTTGGTTTCCTTGAGAATCCGAAATAAGCCATGCTTCTCCTAACGGTAATATCACCTGCAAAGAGAAAAATATTCAGTTTCACTTACAAACAATCAATTTACCTCTTGAGATGTACCAACTGAACCCAGTAGCATTTTGTATGTTTGTAAAAGATAAAATCTTTGGAAATACTGATTCGATTAAGTACAAAATTGTTTTCACTCCCATCGCGCGTCTAATTAGCAGACACACTAGAAATTTTATTGTTATCGGTACACATGGTGTACACTCGACGTGCGAAGAGTTAAAGGCTACACTATTCCAGAATGACAGGATACGTTTTATGGCAGAATTATCGACAGTTCTTGTAGGAATCTCCATGCGGGTGAAACCGTGCGACGCAGCTAGTGTCCAACATTTCATTTATATTTATTACGGTCGAATTACGAAAACTTGGGAGCTTTAAGGCTCCTACAAACAGGCGCGACACGCGATAAAATCGCGCGCGACACAAAGGCACCACTCGTTGCGCGATTTGCGGTGTCACGCCTGTTTGAAGGAGCCTTTATACAGCGTCAAATTAAATTAGCTAGCGAAACTCCGCGGACGTGATGGATATCGATATATAAACATAATTAAACAAAAAATAAATTAATTTGATGATAATTTTTTTGTGGAGTCGTCGACCGCAGTTAGTGTATATAGTTGAAATATCAGTTTAAAATTAAGCTAATTTAAGTTGATCTTGTATAAGGGTATAGTACGGACGCCAGCACATCAACCTACCACAATCTGTCAGATTTCTTTAATAGATTTTCAACTTTATCGCTTAAAGCATAAGGTTCAAAGTTGATTGGGAAAATCTGACAGATTGTGGTAGGTTGATGTGCTGGCGTCTGTACATACTTATTCAATGTGTATTACAAGTACCTATCGAGTTGAAAGTGACAAATTTGAAAAGTGATCAATGTTTTCGTCAGACACACTTACATCTCTGGGCGGCTCCAGCTCTTCAGGGGCGGCGAGGCTGCAGGAGTCAGTGATGTGGGAGCAGTAGCAAGGTCTGCAGCCGCTCGGCAGCTCCGCGCTGAGCCCGAAGTGGCCCGGAGCGCACGCGTCGCACCTCTCGCCCACCACGTTACTCTGGAATTATAATGTTGCATACATCTTAACAACGAATCTCATGTATAGGTACCTATTTATTTTATAACCTGCGCTGGTAATAAAATAACTGATTTGTATCACTAAATGATTTGTAAATAAAATATTTGATTTGTATCAAGTAAAACTCTTTTTTGATGGGATAAGGCTTCCTTATGAGAGAATGGGCCGTAATCCACTTTTGTGTAAAATTAAATTTGATAGTCTCAAAGAATAAGTCAAACACTTCCAAGAGTGGGTTTTTACATATCAATGTGGAAAGACGAATACTTTTGCCTGTACTTACACCTAACTCTTTTTCTAACTATACCCAATGTAACGCACCCAAATTCAAATCGTGAACTCACTTTACACTCGCAGACGTCGTCACAGATTCGCTCGGGGTCGAGCACGCCCCGCGGGTCGCACTTGCACGCCGGCGTGACGGGCGTCTGGCAGCTCGGGAACACGGCCGACGGCTCCTCGCAGGAGTCACACAAGTGCCCAGCGAATCCAGGAAAGCAGTTGCAGGTAATCTGTCGGTGCTTCTTATCCCATTTGCAAGAGCCTGCAAGTATTTAAAGTTGGTAAGTATACAGTTTAGCTTTTGGAGTAGGTATTTGATATACCAGGGGCATTTTTGAGATGTGGTGCTGGAGACGAATGTTGAGAATATCGTGGACTGCCAAACGCGGCAATGCATCGATCAATAAAACCCCGCTTTTCGGCCATAATTATGTTAACAACGCATTCTCTCCTATTTCGACCACATACATAGTACGCAGAGGCGATGAATGTTTGGTAAAACTGATTGTGGTTGGGAACACTGACGGCAAACGACCGCGCGGTTGTTCACCAATACGATGGACCGATCAGGTGAAGGAATCATCGTCCTCTAAATTCTACACGGTGGTAAGGGATGCGCTGGACAGAAACCGGTGGAAGCGGATCATCCGCTCCAGATGCAACTCTGAACCTGACCACGATCCTCAGACATCGTCGCTCGCATAACTAAAAGTCCTATCCCATTTTCTAGTTGATCTGAGTGAGGACAACCACACTCCTTCATTCGTGATTCTTTACATTTTTCACTAACTGTCGTACCTCTGTGTTATTTGGATCTCAAAATATAATCATTTTGAAAGGCAACAATAGTTATTTGTGCAACAAGAGAGCAAAGTAGTTTTTTGCTGCGAGTGCTGATTTTGAATCCCGAGCAAGCGAAGGATTCAACGATTGAATCACGAGCGTAGCGAGTGATTCTAAAGTTGAATCCTGAGTGTGGCGAGGGATTCAAAGGCACGAGATCCAAAAAAACTTTGCTCTCGTGTAACACACATAACTTTTCACTTCAGCAGCGAGAACACTTTAGGAGATAAAATAATAAACAGGAATAGATTGAAATAACTATTTATTGTGAATCAAAATAATTAACATTGTAGGTAGATACCAATTCTATAAAATCTAAAAAATAAGATAGCAACACCGTCTCCGAAAAACTGCTTGCGCCCTTTGTAAGTCTCCATTCATTGAAGACATGGTATGCTTTCAGATATTTCTCGCGAGACTTCTCAGGTAGGAAACTTAATTCTGCATTAATAACTTGTTGTTTTAACTCTTCCGGTGTTAAATTACTGTTCTCGTCGCTAGTTTCACTCATATTTTACGATTATTTTAATATTTTTTAACTTATTCAACTCTGTACGCCAGTCACGAAATTTTATTCCCGCTCTTTTATTTAAATTAAGGCGTGTTCGGAAATAGCACCCATGATATTTTATTATTCAAAATATATTACGTAAGTACCTAACATTTATTGAAACTAGCAGTAAACATTTACAATTTAAATATCAGTTTTATTTGCAGTAAATACTTATTTTCGTTTAAATAAAACAATAAGTTAAAAATTCAATAAATTACATTAAAAGACATAATTTTCTTTTTGCAAAATTTCTTTAGTTAGTACGAAATTCCGAACGTGTTTGTCTTTGAGGTCGAATTCAAAATCCGAACTTCGAAAGGGCTGGTCTTTGTCTCTCTCTCTTTCTAATGGCGGGAAAGAGATAGAGTGTGAATGTTTCGAATTGTATGATTAACCCAAAGTAGAATAAAAAAAAAATTAAAAAGTTACTTTGTCTCACTCAGTGAGCAAAATCGCATTTTGCTCACTGATTTCACGCAGCAAAACCTACTTGTTTGAGCTACTGAAGTGAAAAATGTAAAGAATCACGAATAGAATAATGTAGCTGTCCTAACCCAAATCAGCTAAAAATGAGATAAGACTTTTAGTCATGCGAGTGACGACATGAGGAAACGACTACAGAGAGATACCAGAGGTCCATGTCCTATCGCTGACGACGAAGCTACTAGCTATCAACAATTTTCTCGCTCAAAAAATGTGCAAAAGAGTGAAGGTCCGTGTAAGTGTAACACATATGTACACTTACAGTGGTCTCCAAAAGTTGTTGACATTTTGCCACTTCAGCTTTGACACGCCACATTATGATTTAAAATTCTAGTGATCCTAATGTTTGAACTGCTATAACGTTTTTATTAACTAATTCAACCGCCTTTGACTTATCATAAAAAATAATCAAGTTAATCTCTTAGGAGTACCTGATTAGTTTTAGGGTTCCGTGTACGAAACACGGACAGACAGACAGACAGAGAACGAAGTGATAGTATAAGGATAAGATGACTTCGTTGTCTGTCTGTCTGTCAAGACCCCTTTTCTCAGGAATGCGTGGTGCTATCAAGTTGAAATTAATATGGAAAACTTCTAACTCAACGCAATCAAAAGATACAGGCGTTTATGTTCCGTTTATGCCGCATATTTTGACACTCGTAAGGGAATCAAAACCTATATATAGGTCACTTCCCGTTGACCTAGAATTATGTAATTTGGCAAGAAGCAATATCAGCACAAGTAAAGGAAAAATCCGGAAACCGTTATTTACCGTTCATTTTTTTCCCGTGATAAAATATTTACATACCTATATATTAGGATTCGCATTGCAAAGCTTCCTACATCACGTTCATTCGCGTATTCGCCGAAGGTTCAAGCAGAAGAGTATGGTACACTCACGCTTCGCCAGTAATGTTTGAGTCCCATGTAATAGAGGGCGAGCCTATTGCTAAATCCAGATTCTGGGTAATTCCTGGTGGGAAATATCGATAACACTTTGCTCGACTTGGGGAACCAGCCGCAAGCCTGGTAACTTACCATCAGACCCTTGAGGGTCGCAGTCGCACGCCAGACAGGGCCCGTCAGGCAGTGCGTTGTAGTACCCAAACAGGCATCGATCACAGAGGGGCCCCGCTCGATTCTCCTGTAACAAAATGGAATATGTTAGTGGACATTGTTGATACTTTTACGTGTAATACTGTGTAACATTTACAAACGCAGCAGCTTTCAATATGACAGTTGAATAATATTTTCTGTTTTGAATGTGAATTTTTCCTACAGAATGTTCGGCTTGAATGTGTCTCTTAACACTCTGTATACGAACCGTGCAATTGACGCAAAGTATAGCTCCGGTGTCATCGTAGGAGCAGGCGCCTCGCTCGCCGCAGGAGCACTCGGTCCTGTCGAGCTCGTCACAGGGCTGCTGCGGGGCCCAGGGCCCGCCGGCACAGCACCGTTGGCAGCGGGCCCCGCAGGTGCCATGGACACACTCGCATTTTGCACCCTGGAACATGCATAACGAAGATTCTTATGTTATTGAATGGCAAAGAAATCAACGGCCCACCAGGCACCACCGCCACCTACACGTCATCTCTGGACATCTGCAATACTATAGGAGTCGTAGATGCGTTGACATCCCAGAGACAAAGTGTACCTTTCAAATCGTAACACTACAACGCTGCGTGAACTCAGAAAAAGGTATGGCAGTAATACTTCCCGTACGAACTCATTCTCTAAGAGCTGTACTACTACAAAGATGTCTGAAAATACTGATCCCATTACAGTGTACTTGTTTACTGATGGAAAGCTACACTATATCATCGGGACCTTTTGAGAAATACACAGTTCAAGCCTCCATGCAGGCGAAAAGGCAGGGCAAAACCGTCGAGCTCGAGATAATTAGTGAGAAACGGTCGACTTTCGAAAATCTTAACCATATTGTACATGTACAGGTATGTGCTTCCGCTGCTTGCTGGTGGTCAAGACAGCCGTTGAAGCCGTGGGTGCTGGCTGGCTGTGCGATTCGCCTCTCGAAATCTCAAGTAAGTGATGATGAGAGGTATGAGGAATAGGGTGTAAAGTTCACTCATCCTCCATAGAAAGGGGAGGATTGTCTTACCAGACCAGAGATGTTGTATCTGGTGGCCTACTGGCCGATGATTGATTTCGGGCCGTTAGTTGCGCGGTAAATTCTGCTTGCGCGATGCAGAACTTTGCGTGACGTCAGTGTTATGCCTAGTTCTCAGGTGGCGAAGTAGATGCCGCCACAGTAGGTACACATAATTATGTGAAACATATGTAAAATGAAATGTAACATGCGTTAAAACGAACATGCCGTTCAAATAATATGCAATGCAACATGAAATGTAACACCTTGTGGTTGTGACCCACCAATACGATGCAAATGGGACGTCAAAAGGTGAAAAATTTAAAAAAAATTAACGACTTTTATGACAAAGTTCAAAAGTGATCAATGTTTTCATAAGGTGATTGTACAAACCTTAGCATTGACATGGCACTTGGCTGCATGCCCGTGGCACAGACAACGCGCAGCCACGGTGAGCGCGCGCACCGTGTAGTATTGCTGGCGCGCGGGCAGCGCGTGTGCCGCGCGGAACGACACGCGCACGCGCCGCGCTAGCACGCCCTCGCCGATACCGACGTGCATCTGTCACACACAAACAAACTTTAGTTAAACAAAAAATTCACTCGTAAATAAATATTTCTAACAAATTTTTCGGAGACCCCTTTTGTGCTTCAAGTTTTTCTCATCCCGAAAACAATTAAGATTACCTATTCTATCTTATCCGTCCGGCTATCTTAAAACAAACTCTTCCTCTTAAAGTTTCAGATTTTTCCAAACCCCTACCTACCTAACCTACTAGAATAAAATAATAATAATAAACTTTCGACCAATAAAGGATCATATTAGCCAAAAACAGGGGGTGGGGGGGTATATTTTATTCGTGGAATAAAATTGACGTCTGGCAGATATTGTATGGAAGAACTGTCAAAAATTCAATATGATTCCTCGGATAAAAATATCTGGCGATGGAAAAATCAGCGCTAAAAGACTTTACATAAACATATTACAAACTTCGTTAGTCCCTTCACAGCTACTTTACCTGTGACAGCTGCAACCAAAGAGCAACCTTATAGTAACGAGGATTAAAGATCACTGTGATATTGACAGACTTGTCAGTGTCTGAAACCCAACAGCAACTATAGTAACGAGGATTAAACATCATTGTGATATTGACAGCAGAAACCCAACAGCAACTTTATAGTAACGAGGATTAAACATCATTGTGATATTGACAGATGTGTCAGTGCCAGAAACCCAACAGCAACTTTATAGTAACGAGGATTAAACATTATTGTGATATTGACAGACTTGTCAGTGTCAGAAACCCATCAGCAACCTCATTGTACCGAGAATAAGATCTCAGTGATTCCGATACTGATGCAGTATAACTGTGAAAGGAGTTTACGTAAATGTAAATCAATCATTGTAGATATGTAGTTTATTGGCCTGAGAGTCAATAAAGACTTTATATCCCCGCAAAACCTCTGTGACAGACGGACAAAAGAATTCAGTTACCGCGTTCCATTTTTTTTTTGGAACCTTTAAAATTCTGGGTAAAAGCTAATACATACATTATAAAAGCTGGCCATACCTCTCCATTCTCCAGCGGTCGGGGGCTAGCAAACTGGGTAGAACAGGCAGGCTTATCAGCCCTGTTCATCCTCTTCGCTGCCCTGGCCTTCCGCCGCCGTCTCTCAGGCCTGAGGTCCCACAGCTTGCGGCAGTGGTCCCTGTCTCCGAATGCCCTCACCATCTTCCAATCCTCACCGTCTTCGGAGGATGAGACCTCGAGCGACCAGGCAAGGGGACGGGGGGATGGCCCCGACTTGATTATCACGTGGAGCAGCTCCATTTTCTGTAAATTTTAATTGATTTCTATTAATAGGATGCTGAGTAGTTACCTCATGACGCAGGCTCACTATAGGCACGGTTCCATTATCAGATAAGTTAGTTTTATTTTAGATACTGCATTGTATCTACCACGTGAATGGGAATAGCTTGCTCGCTACTCGTCCATGAAAATTATAATTATAAAAACAACAAATTATATTTATACACGTGGACTTGAGAACCTCCTCCTCATTTTCGTCGGTTTAAAAAACGGAATAAAGGTGTGTGCGTGTGTGCACTACACAGACAGGATATTACCGTTCGGAAGGGAAATCTCCACTCATATAGTGGGTGATTTGCGTCGAAATCGACCTAAGGCTTTCTCACAATGTCTGGATAGTTACTATGTACCAGATATATCCCGAAAAAAAAACAAACAAATAAAACAAAACACAAATAAATAAAATTAAAGTGTCTGTTTGTAATATCAAAATAATAGCTTTTTACTAAACGCATATGAAAGTAAAACAATTTTATAAGTTTTGTCTGTCTGTTTGTTCCGGCAAATCTCCGAAACGGCTGGACCAATTTTGACGGGACCTTCAGTGGCAGATAGCTGATATTATGGAGTAACATAAATACTACTTTTTGTTGGTAGCACGTTACCGTGGGATAATTTCCAACGCGGGCGAAGCCACGGGCAGAAGCTAGTAAGTATTAAATATTAAAGTATCTATCAGATAAGTTAACCCGAACTTATCATTAGAAAAAAGTATATTCCTCCTAGCCTAACCTATGAATTGACTCATCACTCATGAGGTTTCTGCAACTTACTTAGGCCGCATTCCGAATTAAGACAATATCGCTTACAGCGCTCATAGCAATAATTGGCGTTCCGATTTAGATATCTGATTATGACAGCTGAGAGCTGTCAACAATTCGGAACGCTCGTGAACGCGCTCACAGTGTTTACTCAATGTAAAAACGATATTATTACAGTATTTCCATGAATAAACACCACATTTCTTCTTCAGTTCATCTTCTTTGGCGACTGTCAGCCAGAAGTACAATTTCGAAAATGCCACATTAGTTTAATTTAAAGATGTTACAACTCAAAACAAAATACACAATGACATATCCTTACATACACACTGTCATTTTTGACAGCGCTCACGGTGATATTATTGGATTGTGGTCAGCGGGATTGTCCGAAAGGGTTACCGCTGGCCCGGAACATAAAGGGCTAAGGAAGGTACACGGGTGGGTTTTAGTCAGTAAGAGTCTGACACTCCCTTCCGCTCCACCCAGAGCGGGAGGGGTCATTTGATGATTCTGGAAAAAATCCTTTCCCATCCTGGAAAAAAGAGACATGGACGGCGTTATCGCAAGATGGCGCATGTCATGACGTCATCTATGATGATTCACGGGACATCGTTATCGCGCTCACGCGCTCAAATCGATTATTTCCCAAGTCGGAACGCAGGGTTACTAACATTATTTAATATTTATTTATTTGACAATCGTTAGGATAAAAGTAAATACATTTTGCGTAGTTGTATAAATGTAGCTATCATTTAATCATTTGTGTGTACAATCCTTTGTGATATTGTCAAAGATATGATAAGAGGTATTCTCATAATCTAATCTGTTAGATAACTCGGAAGTTTGACGTGTGTAAACCTTAGATACTCTTGCTTTCAATAACTAACAACTAAGCTCTTAGGTTATTACCTATTATATGTATATTATATTATATACCGGGCACAATATTATCTTTATCGGTTAAGTATAATTATTATTAAGAATAGTTAAGTATATAGCCTGTTATAATATTATTAAACCATGTAGAACCTCTACATGGTTTAATAATATTATAACAGGCAATAAATAAAGTTCCCGAACACAAACATGTTGAATTTTTCTAGATATTTTTAATATCTACGTAGGTACCTATTACTTACCTATTTATAATAGTACGCTCAGGTCCCTTCCTGTCGCCATGACCATTTTGTCATCTGTTTCAAGGTTAGTTAGATGTCTGACACCGTTGTCGGAAACAACGATGTTGACAACGGTTGACATCAACGAAACAACGATGCGCATCGGTGGTGAAAAATAACAACAACGCCCATCTCTAAAACTTAGTAAATATTGTGTGCGAAACGAGTATATTCGATTTTTAAATCGTTCGTATTATAATAGTAATGTTTACTCCGCGTTTTCGTGCTAGGCCCACTGGATCAAGATTGGGGATTGAGAAACATTATTAATTACTAGCTTCAGCCCGCGACTTCGTCCATAAATAAAATATATCGTGTAGCTGTGCGCGGCTGTGCCCCGTTACCTCGTTTTCGCTTAATGTTCATTCTGACTTTTTCCTTTTTGCTCGGCTCTTAAGGGTCGTAACGTGATGTTAAATATACTTATCCTTCCTCAAGAATTAGGCTATCAAATGCAAAAAGAATTTTTCAAAACCGGCAGGTATTTCTAGAGATCAGCGCCTCCAAACAAATACTCAATACTTTTATTGCATTCCACATGTAGGTATTCTTAGGTGGTAAACTTATACAGTAGGTACCCGGCGATAAATATTGCACATCGACCTTTGGAAAGATTCTGGAAAGAAGAAGAAAAAAAGAAAAAACTCTCTTAAAAAAAACTTTTGGAAAGGAGAAGTTTGGAAGATTCTTTGGAAGATTTTGGAGAGATTGGAGGTTTGGATTTTTGGAAGATTTGGAGAGCCGATTGTCTCTTTCCAAAGGTCGATGTGCAATATTTGTCGCCAAGTACTGTAATTAGATCTGATGGACCCTGTCAAACAAACTCTTCAGCTTTATTATTAATAGTAGAAGATATTTTATGCGGGCGATAGGCATAGGATTTAAATGTCAGACAGTTTCGCCTCCCAGCCAGAAAACTTGGAAGGCTTTGCTATGATATTGTGGGGTAGACCGAATCATCGGTCAATGGCCAGTTGACTTTTAAATAAGGCCTTTCCGTAAACAGAGGCTGCGGGAGACCTACACGGCTTTCAATCCCTTCAAGGAAAAATACGGTAAGCCATTAGCAGCATTTTTGACGACTTCCATGGTAACAAACATTAAAGTGAACAAAAAGTCCGCGGCGGGATGGTTACGCCAGCGCCTCATTAGTACCGCCGTACAAGGCGCCTGCGACCGCTACCGGTTGCGTCACTGCACAATTAACGAGACATTTTTCTAATTAGCCTTTATGGTATCCAGGTAATAATACAAAGATCTTTTATGGACATGTTTCTCCTTTATTGGACGACAACAAGTTTAGAAATACTCGTATTAGTTAGGGAGTACTTTTTCTTAATTTCTCACTAAAGATCTCTGGAACCAAATGAGCTGTCATTATTTGCCACCACCACTACTGCCTTCTTTTGACACGTAAATGTCAAATACTGGTGAAAATGAAAGATTTTCATGACGGCTGTGGTGATAATGGTGCCGATTCTCTTGATCACAAAATAAACTAAATTTAAGTTCAGTGCAACTTTTTCTTTCTATTTCATTAAGGGCAGATTTTTCCATCGCCAGATAGCTTTTAATCGAGGAATAAAATTGACGTTTGACAGTTTTTGTATGAAAGAACTGTCAAAATTTCAAAATTATTCCTCGAATAAAGTTATGAGATGATTGAAAAATCAGCCCTAAGAAAAGGACAGAAGATAAATTTTGGTTTAGTTCTGCCAAATTAATCAGCGACAAAAAACTGATTCAAATAAAACTGATTTACATCCGTAAGACGTCCTCGTAACATAGGCTCTAGTTGAAAAGCAGCGTCAGGCATTAGTTGTCCAACATGTATGCTGAATTGCTATTTGGCGCAGCCGTGAGACACAATACTATCTTAAGTTTTCTTTTTTGTTCTTTTTGTGTGAATATAGTGTGACTTACTTAACCTGGGTCAAATAAACTTACTTTCTTTCTAATGGATGGTCATATCCACGGTCATAACCAGTCGCGTCAAGGCGTAGTACCCGTGCGGCTGGTTAAGTAATACCTAAGTAATGCGATATTCTTAACTTGAAACTTTTTTGTTGAGTGGCATGCAATTATGCTGCTGATTGTAAGTGGTCAACGCCGCCTGTTGATCTTTACGGTACAGGAGGCATCGTAAGTCCGTTGTTGTTCCAGAGATGAAAGGTGAAATGTCTCATATGCCTGGAATACACTGAAACCCACAAACTGAAACACAGCAACATTGGTTGGCGGCAGAAATACGCATGGAGCTCGTCCAAGGAAGTACAGTAGGATTCAAACTTTAACTTATGGCGCCACGGAATATGAGGCAAGTCGCTGCACAGTATGTATAAACAAATTCACGTGTCAGCGGGGGAGAGGGGCGAGGTACTGCGCAGCGATTAGCGCCCTTTACTCCCTTCAGAACCGCCATAAAGTTTGAATCGGACTGTAGTTCCCATGATTGTACTCTTTTGACGAGCTCCTTTACAAAGATCTCCTAAGTAGGTACTTCTAATCATGAGACCTACAGTAGTGACCTGGTTCTGGATGTTTGCTCTAACGATTTGCGGCGAGATAACAGGCTGATAAAATGCTTCTCTTTAGTTTATTTTTAAAAGATTTTTGTTTGTCTTTATCACACAGATGCGCTTGTTGGAAAGAACAACAAACCCTTTTTATTCACATATTGTAACCATAAGATTTGTTGCAATCATGCAGGGCCGGCCGTCTTTACCATATTGGGCGCCGGGGTGCGAAAATCGACCTGCGCCCCAATTTTTGTTTCATTTTTTTTATTTTATACTTAGGTACTGTACAATAAAATTGGGTTCTCACTATCTAACAGATTTTTTTTTGGCAGAAAATTATTTGGCATAACCCACTTGGCATAATCTTATTTAAACGAATATTTTTAGGGCATAAAAATTATTTAACATAATTATTGTTTGGCCAATGTTTATATGTCCGAATTTACAGTGGACGGCAGAATTTTATTTGGCAAAATTTCACTTGGCATAATATTATGAAGATAGCAGAATTTTATTTCGCATAATTTCACTTGGCATACTATGAAGTTATCAGTAGAATGATTTTTTAACGAATATTGTTTGTTCGGTGTATTTTTCTATGGTATTTGAATGAACTATAAAAATAATAGTTTCTATAAGCAATCTCGGGACTTGGGGCACCCCGACTTGGGTTACGTTAGGTTCCTTTAAACCCTGTAAACCCAATAAAATTACGTTCATTTTAATACATCAAATTAAATTTTTCCGTCTTTAAAATCGGCAATTTTTTTATGATATCGTCTGTTTAGTAATCTACATTCAATTCGATAGGTGGGTACGCTATAGCCAAATTTGTCAATCTATCTTGACTTGAGTCATAGTTAATCGTAAGTAGTTTTTTAATAATTTAAATTTCGAGAAGGATTACGCATGGTATATACGTGTAGCTATAAAGATTGGCTTGCGTCCCCTAAGAACCTGCGCCCGGGTGCTACGCACCCTTTGCACTCCCGGGTAAAGACGGCCCTGCAATCATGCGTAGAATTAGCCATACCTGCGATTTTGTTCGAATACGACCTTCCGCTGACTCTTGTTTCACCCCTTTGAACTTTAAAACTCCATAGGGTTTTAACAGGACAACGTCAATGTGACAAGATGAGCAATAGTCACCCTTATCCGCTAAGATATATGTGCCTTAGCGGATAAGGGTGTAAATAGTCACCCTCGCAGCATACCTTGATGACAATTAGCCACCACCCAAAGGAATCTACCTGATAAGCAAGTTTGTTGGCTTTATATTTCCTGAGATTTCCTGATCTAGTCTGTGAGTGTCTTCTTCTTCTTCATGTCGCTGGCACGACTATATTTTAAATCTTATTTTTCCAAAACTTTACCACTTCCACGGCGCTGTCGGTGGCAGCGCAGAAGTCACTTTGACTGCATGTTTTGGGCAGGATAGGAGGTGGAGCGTGGTTTGTGACAATGATAAGAGGACGGCAGTAGGGTGTGATTGTGGAGCTACCACAATCACACCCTAATGCCGTCCTCTTAAGGTAGCCCCTTTTGACATCTTCCCACTTGTGGCCGGAGACGGTTCAGAGATTTCCAAGTGGACAACGGAACGTTAGGCCCTGCAGGGAGATGCTCCTTTGGGGGTAGGTAGTAAATAGGAGGGGGAAGAGTATCCTGCCACAGTATCCTGAGCGGTATATTGATTTTACGCAAAGTAAAACACATACATCCTGACACTGGTATCCCCGATTAATATACATATTTTGATGATGTTTATGTCCCATGTAATAAGGGACCAGCTTCTCGCCAGCAACCAGGAACTAAATAATACGGTAGTCGGGCTCGGACGGTGCACTTTCGCTAATTAAAAATTTTATAACATGTCCTAAAAGTATATGCGGAGCTAACGTAAACTGCCACTTCATATCACGACACTGATAACAGCTTGAAGACAAAACCTTTTTAATAAATCGCACAGCAGTCTCAAAATTATCCAATAAAAATATCGGTACACACCTGTCTACGTATCTGATAACGCTATCACGAACGATACCAAGGTACGCTCAGTGACTCGATGCATTTGCGCGTTAGCACTCGTACTCGATAATGTCGAAGGGAAAAATCCGAAGCGCAGAAGACCTCAGTGACGTGACAGTGGAAGTGCCGAGACATAAGAAGCACAGGCGGGAAACTGAACCAAGTGACGTAGTTAGACATAAGCATCGAAGGGGTGCCGAGCTTAGTAACGTAAAAGTGGAAGGTGTCAGACACAAGCAACGCAGGGAAGCTGACCCTAGTGACGGGAAAACGAACGCGACTAGACATAAGCAACGCAGGGATGCTGAGCTCGGCGACGTGGATACACATAAGACGAGGCGAACAGCCGACCCGAGTGACGTGAGAGTGGTCGGGGATAAACATAAGCAGCGGCGGAACACGCATACTGCGGACGGTATTCCATATGATGAAGGCAAGATAAGCAAAAAAGTTTCAAGCAGATCCAATGACTATGTATTTGATAATAAAGCGTATGTCGGAAGCCTAAATAATGTTAACGAAGCCAGAAATGACAGGATACACGAGCCACCTACCAGGTTTGTACATTCTCTTACAAATTATCGATCGTTATTGGCTATCTGCAATCAAATCCCACGTAACTGTTGCGATTAGTTCACTAACATCAACAACCAGTCAAATGAGTTCACAAATGATTTGATAGAAGATAATATTGAAAGCAGTGTCGGCTCAGTAGTAACGGCTGCGACTTACAAGTTGTAACCAGACAGACGCTTTACTCTGTATAAATTTATTTCATCACCACTGCTCTCAAAACGGTGAAGGAAAACATTGTGAGGAAAGCGGCATGTCCTTGAACTAAAAATTTGAAGACATGTGACATCTACCAACCCCCACTGGGCCCGCGTACCACTCCCTCTTATAGAGAGGAGGTCTGTGTCCCAGTAGTGGGGACATTATAGGCTGATTATGTAATATTGAAAAGGCTCTCAAAATGTGGTGTCATTTTGCCAATATCCCATGGTCATATACTGTCATATGCTTTGAGATAGAAGCTCTTACCTTACAATATTTCAATTTTTGGATAAACAATCAACTCGGCTATAATTCCGCCTCTCCCAAATTGCGCCGTGACATCGGCCTTCGCCTTCGGTCCATCTGACTAAATGGCGTTCTAAATTTTGTAACTACTTTTCTGATTTAATTTATTTTGGTGATGTGAAAGTTTCTGTAGAATGGAATAGTATGGCATGGTAGGGTTGGTATGGCAAAAGTTGTTGGCCATAAGCTGGTTGTTGATTATTTGTCAAATTGTGCATCGTGGGTTCAAGTTTCGTTCTTTGTCGGACGACGTAGTTTAGTAATCTTATCATCTTGATGGCTTACCGGTTCACGTCAGTTAGTGTGGGCATTCCTACGCTAATTTAGGCAAATTCTGTAAACAGAGGATGGACAGAAATGAATGACACGCCCGCATTTCGCCATTAAATTTTTGTTTTCACATAATTTAATCATTTATGCTTTGGGTCCATGTTATCACTATATGAAACCGTTCTACTGCACAGCATGTTCTACTGTTGTTAGTCCTTTTAGAATACAACAAAGAAAAAAGAAAAAGTGTAATTCCTAGCCCAATGTTACTTTTTAGTAGATAGATAATCTTACATCTACTAAAAAGTGTCTTTGGTAGGTATGCACATTGATTATGAACATGCAATCTTGCGAAGCCGCGGGTCAGTATTACTAGATTTATTTAAAACGTGTTTAGTTTATTATAGGGAAATTATGAGTGAAAGAGTTTTACTATCTTAATCTGACCTTTCCTTACCTACCTAACCGTTATTACTTTGGAAGGTTTTGATCCTTCTAAGAAAATGGAATTTGCAAACATTTTCGTTTTCCTAGTTCTAGGCTTTTAGCTTTTAATAAAAGTTTTTTTTTTATATTCTGGTCATATTTCTGCCTGGTCCCATCCATGGGAATGAGACGTGAGTATGACAACTCCCCATATCTAACAAGTTTAAAAAGTTTCCGACCAATATTTTGTGATACTAAGGATGACTCACGCGTAGGGCTTATACGTAATTTATCTTATCGATTACTAGCGAGATAAACCAACACTGCAAAACAACAAATTTGCAGCTTTAGTCATCGTACCCAGATTTCCTCATCGTCATCAGAAAGTAATTACTCCCAAAATCTCTATTGTTGCCATCGCGGGCAGAACCTGCTTGATGCACAGGAACGTGGGGTCTGGCACAGGAAACGAAAGGCCTATTCCAAGCAGTGGGTGAAATATGGCTGTGGATGATAATGATGATGAACACACCATAAAGTCTAATCAAAATAATATTATTTCAAGTTAGGCAAATATGAACTTTATTTTAATTGTAATTAAATTGATTTCAGAGTGACTAGCACTATTAAAAAAGTTAAGTATAATAATGTTTGAAGTTGTAGCGTAAACTGAACTTTATTGTGAAGGATTTAAAGTAATTTGTCCATAAACTTATATTTGTTTACATTTTTGACAAATCGCGAATGCAGATGACATACATCGTTATTTACAAAGCTGTCCTATTAGGGTCCCTACATAAAATAAAAGGACCTATTAAAGTAACAACTGCCTGTCGTTCTTCCGAATAACCGAAAACGGATTCAACCAATTCAAACTCAAATCATTCATTTCACGAAAACTTTCATTTGTCAAGGAGACAGAATAAGAATATGAAACTAGTTGCCTATTTCAAAGTATTAGGAACCTATGGAGATGAGCAGGGAAGAAACTTCATGGAGAATCTTTTAAATTATGCAAATGTATTGTTACAAAAATATGCCGAAGCTCGCTCTAAACTCGCTCGAACTAATATATCATAATAATAAAGAGAAGAGATTTGTTATCTTATATGTTTGTTTATTACGCTGAAACAGCTGAACGGATTTGGATGAAATTTAGCACACGGCTATACCATGATCTGGATCAAGACATAGAATACTTTTTATATTCGATCCTACTATACTCATGCTGGATTATATTCGAACGCAATGTGAATTATTAATGAATAAAAATTTAATTGAATTGAATTCTCACGGGACCGAGACTTATGCGGGTGAAGCCACGGGGCGCAGCTAGTGTTAAACACATGTATTAACACAACAGCTTCCGGTTATAGTGGAAGCCGACCCTGACATATTTGGGAAAATCATGACAAATGAAGCGGATAATATTGACATTTGACACAAGGAAACAAGTTGGAGGAACAGGTTGAGTTCAGCGCAGCTTCAGCTATCTGCTTTCCCTATCTGCGTAAATATACCGCGCAAAGTGATAAGATATCGGTCAGGACGGATTTGCAAACGGACTGCAATGTTTGCAATCTATCAACTCAAAGACAATGAAATGCAGGTGGCCGCTACATTCACTGTCTAGCTCCGCAGTACCTAAGTCACGGTTGATAAGATTGCCACTTAATTTTGTACTACGCATAAAATTATTGTATTTCTCCTGTGCAGTACTTATTTGAATGAAGATGGACACACTGGAGAGAGCTGTGATGGCCCAGTGGTAATGGCTGCGACTGCGCCTAACGAGTTGTTGGTCGTAGGTTGGAAAATGATGTCCATAATATTCTGCTGTTTCCAGCCTAAAAATATTTAAAAGAATTAAAATAAAAGATTATTAAAACAATGTCAAAATTAAACTTTTTTTTTAACATCGTTCTCACATATAATTATGATACTTATATTATTATTTTTATAATAATTCACATTAATGATGTAACTAATATTTTTTGTAAAAATATAATTTAAAAGAGTGTCCATGGAGTTTCTTGCCCGTTCTTCCCCATAGGTACCTACGCTTTGGAATGGGCAACTAGCATCATATTTTCTGACTGACCGACTTTTTGACAATTCAAAAGTGCCTGTAAATGGTTTAATTGAAATAAATGCTTTGAGTTGAATTGAGTTAAACCATACAATGTCAAGGATAAGGAAAACGTTAACTACTATCAAATACAATGTCAAGGGTTATTAATTATAATGTCAAGAATTATTAAATACAATGAAAAAAAAAATACATATATATTTAATACAATGTCACAGAAATGAAATTCCTATCAATTATTAGCACAAAGGCGAGTCGTCGTCAAATTTAAATTTAGTATCAAAATTTCATAAATGTCATGAAGTTAAGACTTTTAAAAACATTAGGTACTTAATTTATTATAAATACTAATTGCCATACAGTAAACATTATTAGAAAATAGTTTAATTCTTTGTTGGGGTACACATAATTTGTAGATATTTCGACTTTTTCTTATTACAACATCATTATGTACCTACTTGAAATAAAGCCATGTTTTTATGTACAAAGATACAGAGTTCGAATATATATAAAGATGGAAGTGGTAATATATTTCTTTTTTAAAGTGGGACACAGCTTTTTAATGATTGGGCTTTAGTTACTGAACGAATACATTTTTTTTTGGGCTCGGATAGATTTAATAGTATCAATAGAATTGAACCATAGTAACAAGAGGATGTCAGATAAGATAAGATCATTCAAAACAGTTTACTTCCTAATCTGCGGCCTGGTACACCTATGTCTATGTCTCTGTGTATGTCTATGATGTCTAAAACTGAAAGTTTAGCTTCAATTTGTTAGGAGCGTTTACGCCGTGCGGCATTTCTTACAAGCGTAATAGTGTTACAGCCAAATTAGACCGATTATATTTTCCCATAGAAACAGAGATTTCCAGTTATCTTTTTTAAATAAGGCATTTCGAAATGTTCTTAAGTAACTTTTTAGACTTGTGTATCCTGCTTATGCGTATGAAGTTTCATTAAAATCGGTTCATTAATTTCGAAAAACAAGGGCTTGAAAGTTTGTATGAAATGCCGGCTGTCCCTTTCTGTATATATCAAGAATTATGAATACCAACATTGCATAGTGGCATAGACAAACATCGTGAAGAAACCTGCTTGTCCTAGAACCAAAAAAACTGAAAACATGTAATTATTACGTATAATATGCCAACTGACTGGGCCACCGTAATGGACTGTGGCCCGCGGGTCTCACAGAGGGGACCTGGCGCACCTATGGAGTCCGTAGTTTCGGTCTAACATACGAACGCTTCCTACTACACTTCACTTTACCGAGATAAGATTAGTTCAGGCCCCAAACTAAGAATTAATAACAACACGATTAGACAGCTGTCCCTAATCCCGAAGAGTTTTTGCCCGTCCAATTTTTTTTATTTAAGACTTGTTTTACGGACCAACTTTCGGACGCGCCCGTATCTTCGTCGATGGACATAGAAAGTAGACCCCGTGTCCCAGCAGTAGGACTAGGAACCTTGTAGGCTGATCTTCCATAGCTTGCTGTTATTCACCGTAACTAACACGACTTATTTATATCTTTCAGTGTATATCGCGAGCAGTACTGGACCTGTTCAAAGTGGTCATACGCGAAGAAAGTGCTGGCCATCGCTGTAGGAGTGGCCCTGGGCGCCGGAATAGGCTTGGCTATTATCTTGGTGGTCACCGGAAAGGACGCGCAAGAGGTCATTGATGGCATCTTCCAGGTTTCTCCTTCATCTCCAAACTAAGAAAGGAAATTTATTCTTCTTCTGAGCTTCAAGGCTGTGTGGTGGAAGATGGTAATCTATTTATGGAATACGGACTTTGGAAGAAACAAAGTGGTGGCGAGACTTTTTGTCTTGGAAAACGAACTTTTTCATTTGTGGTGGAGATTCTGTACAGTAATTATTGTGTTCTGAAAAATAACTGAATTAAGATGATGTGTCTCAGTTAGGGAACTGGATTGATAAGCAAATTGACTACCAACTGTCCGTAATATCACAAATTATTTGTCAATCATATTTGTCAGTCGTAAGATAAGATTTTATCAGAAATCAAATCATATATTGGTTTGCAAACATGGGTATTTAGTACATAGATGTTTTATTATAAGAGTCCTCCATGCTCTATCGTCACATGGGCATGCAAAACATATTATTATTTAATTTACACAAATTTAAAGTTATTATACCTAATTTAAATAACAATTACGAGAATTAAATAATACAAAATACAAATTAATGTCAAATGGTTTAAATTTCTTTAAAAATGTCACATTAATATAATAATGGCAAATGTCAACTAAGGTTACAGTTATATAAAAAAATATATATAAGTATTAAAAAAAATGTTAAATGTCATCAAAGTTACAATAAAAACAAAATAAAAAATATCAAACGGTATAACAGCATGTCAAGCGGTCAGTGATTCATCATTAAGGAAGTCGTCAATTGTGTAATAACTTTTTTCAATTAATATTTCGATTAGTAGACAGCGAATTCACCTATGGTGGTAATATGTTCAACAGTCAATTTCCCTGACTGTGAACGACTCGTTAAGTAAGTTTGAATTTGAAGAATGCTTTGATTTTTTTTAGAAAAGTCAAAGAATATTTTAACGGTTTTGGACTGGCAACTTACAATATGCTCTACGATGTACCGTCAGATAAAAATGTTGAGGTCAAACAAACGAAAAGAAAATAAGATAGGTAATCAAAGAATATATTCAGAAACGGACTCTTATCGGAAGATATCGGAGATACTCGTACAGACGCCAGTACATCAAGCTACTACAATCTGTCAAATATCTTTAATAGATTTTCAACTTTATCGCTAAAGCATTAGGTTCAAGGTTGATTGGGAAAATTTGACATTTTCGTGTAGCTTGATGTGCTGGCGTCTGTAGGTAGGTACATTGGAAGGAGTATGGCAGGTTTTAGAGTAAACATAAACATAACATCACGCGTGTTTTCCCCGAAGGGCTAAGCAGAGTGGACCATTATACACCCACTCGTCGCCAGTTATGTTTTGTTGGACGGAATACTTTATAATTTATTAATATCAATGATGAGAACATTCCGATACTGAAGCTGAGTCAGGGCTTTGACAAAGACGCAGTGCCGGGTTAAGCCAAGTTGTAACAAAACAGCCCTTGGTTTATGTTGGTTACTTGGTTCTAAAGTTTAGGATAGAGATATAACATAGCGCTTTTACAAAATAACTTTCCTTGGCTTATTGTAGGCAGCATACCTACTCCAACATTAGGGTGTATTCATGTAGAATGCTGAAATACCAGCGCTTCCCGGCGTCGACAAGCGCTGGTAGTCAGCGCTGGTCGGCGAGGGCAGTTTTCATACTTTTCAATGCTGATTTTAGGCCGCTATCCCACTGGCGTTTTACGAGGGTTGGCGGTTCTCCAACGTCTGCGCAGCACCAACGTTGCGCAGACGCGACGAGTTTCTAGTGGTAAAACGCCAACGTTGCGCAGACGCGGCGAGTTTCTAGTGGTAAAACGCCAACGTTGCGCAGACGCCACGAGTTTCTAGTGGTAAAACTTCTTCTTGCAAATCGCAGCATGTGTGCGACGTTAACGTGGCGTTCAGCGGATGTAACTTCTCGGCGCTTATCGGCGACGGTTCGCGCTGTATTGGCAAGAAGTATGAAAGCTGCCTGCGCTGACCAGGCGCTTGTCGGCGCCAAGAAGCTCTGGCGCTGGCGCAGCGTGAGTTAGCGTTCTACATGAATAGACCCTTAGTTTCCAAACACAGTATGCCGAAGGTACGCGACCGAAGTTCCACGGCTGATTTTACGTTCCGACGTATTCGGCTAATATGACACACCGTAAGTGCCGAACTTACGCGGCAGAAATTCAGTTGCACACTCGCAGGGCGCGGGCATGCCTGCCTCCCGCTGCTCCCCGCCCCGGATCTTCTTCGGCGATCGAACCGAACTTCGGTCGCGTATAATACCTATGTGCTCTACACTTCTACAGAATACGTTGCCGTCGAATTGCCGCTAAACTTACGCCCGACCGAAGTTCGGCTGTACGCCATAACGCAACGTAATGTCGGCATAATGTGGCGTCAGTAATTCAAATAGCATTGCTGGCGTAATCATGCCGAACTTCGTAATCATGCTTAACTACATTTATTTCTGCCCGTATATCTCTGAGTTTATCTTGGACACTGACATCGGTGAAAGCAAACATCGTTAGGAAACCTGGAATTATAGTGAATATAAGTTTAAAATCGCCAGCCCATCATAAGTAAGCGTGGTGATCAATGCTCGTGCCTTCTCTGTATAAGAAGAAGCATTTATCTGAAAGTGAGATTAGTTATACTGTGGCACAGTTATGGGGTTCGACTTTGAACCTCTAGTGAATTTGGGTTAATGCCGCTTTATAAATAAACTTAATATTATATAGAGAAAATATTAGACTTCTTGTATAAATGTTTTGTTACGCGTTCACGCTAAAACGGATTTGAATGCAATTCGGCACATAGTTAGACCATGACCTGGATTAAGACTTAGGATACTTTTTATCCCAATATTCCCGCGGGATCGAGACTTAAGGCTCCTTCAAACAGGCGCGACACGCGATAAGATCGCGCGCGACACAAAGGCACCGCAAGTCGCGCAACGAGCGGTGCCTTTGTGTCGCGCGCGATTATATCGCGTGTCCGCGCCTGTTTGAAGGAGCCTTTATGCGGGTGAAACCGCAGGGCGTAGCAACTATGTAGTATGTTTATAAAATTGTAAGTGCAGCAGCACATTATGTATTTAGATTAAGCATACCTATACATAGATTCTCTTAAAAAATACTATAATGAACACTATTTATAGCAGTGTATACTTTTTGTAAATAAATGGATTTCAAGCATTTTTTGTGTATTTGCATTTCAAATAATTGTGACGTCACAGATAAATAATGTATTTATTTGTTTATGGATGTATTTTAACCTCACTTTAACTTTTGACCAACTCCAAGTCATGTTTATGAACTTGGAATATTTAATTATGTTCTAACTTTATAACTAACCTCTTGATTATGAACGTAATGTGTATGTCGTAGGTTTATGTCAAAATCAGGTTTTTCATTAAAAACCTAGGCTTTTGATCAAGTACCGGAAGAAGACAAAATTATTACTTCATGTTTTCATAAACATGAGAAAATCCAGTTTTTGGAAAAAAAATGTGGTTTTTCCATTTGGTGTAACTTGTTAAGTAGGTATGTGGAATAGGGATTTTGGTATATGTTTTTTGACTCTTTGGTCTAGTATTATGTAAAAGGAATACACGATTCAATGAATTATTCTCGATACAAATAAATTGCAAAGTTATATCTATTTTTTTTTCGACATCACGGTGTAACGCTTAAGAGTTATTAAATGGAATTAACTTTGAAACATAGAGAATTATCATATCAAAGTTTACTAAAAGTATTTTTAAATTTAATATATTTATTTTGTTAAAAAAGAGTAAATTCGTTTTGGCACGTATACATAATTATGTCGTTTTATTCTTGAAAAGTAATTGCATCGCTTTCGCTCGCTAGGTAGGTTTTCGAGGGTTTAGTTTTTCGAGGTAGCGCCTTAAACCGCTGAACCGATTTCGATGAAATATGGTATAAAGATAGTTTTAATCCCGGGAAAGTACATAGGATAGTTTTTATCCGGATATTCCCACGGGATCTACACTTATGCGGGTGACACCATGCGGCGCTATTTTATTCGAGTATCCCATGGGTCAAATATACCAAAGAGATGGATTCCCTGTGTGTACAATATAATAATGCTTTCAGGATGTTTTTTGCGACTGCCCCGTTTCTGTAGCACCTCAAAAGTGTTTGCTGAGCTGATGACCACGCACGGCTTTCAAGCCATAATTCGCAAAAAAACCGCGTCGCTGCTGAACAGAGTGCGGTGTAGTCGCAACTATATCCTGAGAGCTGTGGCGGAGAGCTATACTCCAAATACTAGGCATTTTATGCATTGGTGTAGCTGGGGCTGTTGTCTAGGGGGCCAGCCCTCCAGCTAAACTAACCACAGTCATTTAATGAGACATCATAAATGACGCCTCGTTATAAATAATCCCACCAAAAATGTTTCATGTATATAAGTAGGTTGATACTGCAGATTTTTCTAGGATGGGCAAAGAAATTTCTAGGGTAGGCATTGCCCCCCTTGCCCCGGCCCCCTAGCTACGCCTGTAATTATATGCGGAGGTTGCTCAGGTAGGAAACATGTTTTCTTGTCTGGTCATCCTCTGCGTGAAGTGCTACCTACTTTATGTCAGTACTACTAACACTACATAGAATATAAATTCTTTTGTAATACGTTCTAACACAATATGGATCACTGTTGTCCGAAATAATCATCAGCGGCAGATGTTGGGAAAAAGGCTAGGTAGAGGATCTGTCTAGCCTTTTTCCCAACTATGTTGGAGTAGGCTTCCAATGAACTATTTTCCGAAATAAAGATCTTAATTTATTTTATTAACTGACATAAACACAAAGAGGAAGCGACTTGCATACAGCTCTGTGTGTACCTAAGTAGTAAATAGAAAGGTAGCGTGGAAAGGTATGAGGAAAAATTATTTATTAATCATAAATGTACCTATGTAATAAATTCTGATAACAATAATTATGATTAAGTCTAGTACCTAAACTAAAATTATTTTGCGCCTGAATAGTGCGTTATGTTGTGCAGTTAGGTGTTTTTGACTTTGTGTTATTAACATGTTGGCTGTTACGAACTTGTTAGGCTACTGACCGACTCTGGCACCGTTTCTTCCAACAAAGTTAAATAATCTAATTAGTACCTGGTTCCAGAGAATACCCCTGTAAATAGGATATAAATCAAAATTTATTGCCTTACATAAAAAAAAAAAACAAAAATAAGCTAAATGGAGTCGACATTTCTTATACTATATCTGTCACCTCTGAGAAGAAATGGCCAAACAAACTCAGGGGTCAGTCTCTTTTAAAGTCCAGACTTACTAAATATTGGTCAGATCACGTGTGGACCATGTAGATTAAAGTCTGAAAATGGTCTTTTGAGGAAGAAAAACACATTGATTTGAGTGGACCTATCTCGTGAGTGCAAGCATTAGTCTGTCAGAACTTCAGGAGCTCAACGAGTCGACGAACAATACCAAAAAAAGCACATTTGGGTAGCAAACAGTTTAAGGACTTTTCCATCCTCAGAATTAATCAGGTCCACACCAAATTAACGTGAACCAACAATTGATTATCTACGAAAATGGATATCCCTAACTATGGTAGAGTTTCTTACACACTATAGAGTTAAGTGGTCTAACAAAAGAGGCGAATAGCCCATATAATGATAGCGATTGGTATCTACAAGTTTATCGTATAGTCGACAACGTAATGGAGGCACGGAGCGCCACAGTATAAGTCATTGCCTTCGACGACCATAAATCAGGCGTAGACGCAGCCCCAACAAAAGAAAGATGGCGGCCTTTTAATTTCTCCACTAGGTGCGTATAATTTTGTTTAGCGCTATGATAACCTTATTGGTTCTTGGTTGATTGGGACTGCCAAACTGTTGCAGTTTTTAAAAGAAGAGTAAAAGAATATCTTTCCATATTATCATAGTTGTGAACATAATATATATTTATTATTTTGATTACGTTATAATTATAAACATTCTAGTGATATTTATTTTAGAAGTATGTATGTACGAGTATGTATGTTTATTTATATGTAAGTATATTCTCATAAAATTTGTTTAGTTTTATTAAGTGAATTGTTTATAAAATTATGATTTTTTTTACTCTTTTACACGCTGTCTACATCTCTTTATTTATTGTCCTATCGCAGGTATGCTGGAGGAGATTTCTTATGAAATAAGCATCACCTTGTACCTATTTTTCTGTTCTGTTTTTTCTTATCTGTTTATATGTTGAAATAAAAAATAACCATTTTAATATAGCTTCTTTATTGGCAAATTATAAAAATATAAACTGCAACCACCTTTTCAGCACCCTAATCGTTTCAAGTCGGAGACAAGTTCTACTTGTAGCCTTCAATCGTTCAAGCGACCCTCCATTTGAACGGATGGAGGATGGAAGCTGCTGGATCGCGATCATTGTTTTTAATCTCAAATCACGTTCATCTTGACCGTGTAATAAGTGCCATGGTACGCACGGCTACACACCAGGCTATAGATAGTACATAACCATTATAAGCTGACTTCTGATTGTACTAAAAACCTATACAATACGAGGTCAACTTAAACTGGAAATGTATAGCTTGATGTGTCGCCGTGTGTATAATGTTAGACGGAGAGCAGTGGTGGCCGAGCTGTAACGGCCCCGAGTGAAGGCTCCTACAAACAGGCGCGACACGACACGCGACACAAAGGCACCGCAAGTCGCGCAACGAGCGGTGCCTTTGAGCCGCGCGCGATTCGCGTCGCGCGTCGCGCCTGTTTGGAGGAGCCTTGACGAGTTGTAGGTCGAGGGTTCGAAACTTCGAACCCAGGCAGGCGCTTTTCTTTGTGTAAATAATGTCGTCACCAATGCTCTCAAACGGTGAAGGAAAACATTGTGAGGAAACCGGCATGTCCTAGAACCAAAAATTCTAAGTCATGTGACATCTACCAACCCGCACTGGGCCCGCGTGGTGGATTACAGCCCACTCCCTCGACGAGAGGCCTGTGTCCCAGCAGTGGGAACATTATAGGCTGATATGTATGCAATACTTATATCAGCCATTCGTAACAAAATACGTATATAACAGACAAGCTTCTGCCCGCGACTTCGTCGCCGTGAAATTTCACCCTCTTAGGGGTGGAATTTCGAAAAACCCTTTCTTAGTGAATACTACTACCTACTTACTCTTCACAAAGAGCACACCCTCCAAATTTCATGACTCTAGGACCAGCGGTTTAGGCGTTGATATATCAGTCAGTCAGGACTTTGAAATTCACATGATTTATGATTCAACAGAAAAAAGTTTAATCATCACAATCATTCACAATCATAAATCATAGCACACTTAGCATCATAATTATGATTTTATGTACCTATACTGCAAATATCTACTTTATTTTCCACACTGTGTTTTGTATTTTCATAGATAATTACGTTGTTGTCTTTATTGTGAATGCTGCGTATACCAGCACTTTTACGCTATTATTGTTATCTGTACCTAGAAAAATAAAATAAAAATGTAGGTATATCGGTGCTTTTATGTTTTTTTTTTCAAAATGGACAACTAAAACTATAAATCGATAGCTGACATCAATGTAAACAGAAAACATAACGTCGTTGCGCGTGCAAAAGCTGCTATGTGTTATTTAGTTATTTTCGGTTCTTTATATGCAGTTTTAATCGTTATTTCGATACACAAATACTGTATAAACAGCTATGTGATAAGTGCAATATTTAAAGAATTAAGGAATTTATCTACTTATGTGATATTCATACATCGAAAGTTCCGTTAATAATAATTCATATAGCTCAAATAAGTTCACTAAAAAGTAAAAACATATAGCGACTTTTGCATGCGCAACGACGATATTGTGGCGTCACGTATTGTGCATTTGTGAACGCACCTTAGAATACATGGCGTCGTCGTCGCCTGTATTGTTTTAGAAAAGTATTTATAACTTATTCAGCAACACGTCCTTCCACCCTCTCTTGCTTGCCAACCGTCACGGGACACGGACTAGATTAGTTTATATGGTCCCTACAAATTTTAATTAGTTATATTATGTGCTAACTAGTGTATCTTAACTGTAAACGATTAACTGCAAGTTGGAGTCTCACTCCCGCTGTTTGACCAACCTTCACCTCCAATACGCGTAAAAGGAGACAGGAAGAGCACCTTCCACCTATGTCTCCAAACATACTAAGACCAAACCCAGTAAACTGTTACCTTTCCGAGATACCTATCAACGTTCAAAGCTGATCACGTGACACCCGTATTTAAAAAAAAATTCTTAGATCTTGTTGCATAGATGTTTGATTACTTTAAACTTTCAGAGTGATTATTTCAAACATCTAAGCAACAAGATGTACGCAAGTACTCATGGTCCGTTGTGTGGGACTGCAACCCAATGCGACCGGGGAGATCAGGCGCAGGAACAACGGCTTACGTGCTATCGGAGGCACTGGGGTTTCACACCACCTACTTCTCCGGGCTGCTACTGAAAAATTCCTAATGGAAAAACCATATACACTCTTTGCCCGACCCAGGAATCGAACCCAAAGCTCAGCAGTCGCACGCGCGAACTCAGGGCCAACGGGACAGTTAAATAATATAATTAAGAATCATCTATAAATATGTAAATGTTTTAAGTAGGCACAGACGCCACCACATCAAGCTACTACAAACTGTCAAATTCCTTTAATAGATTTCCAACTTTATCGCAAAAGCATAAGGTTCAAAGTTGATTGGGAAAGTTTGACAGTTTCGGGTAGCTTGATGTGCTGGCGTCTGTACCACCTCGATACCACGTTTCTGGCAAATAAATTAAGTACCTACCTACAGTACCCGGCGATAAATATTGCACATGGACCTTTGGATTTTATATTTTGATTGGTATTTTATACAAAGAATAAAAATAATTATCAAAAGAAGCAAATCATAATTGTTCTAACAGCTCTTAATAGATACCAGACTGTTTGTATTTCGTGCGACAGAGATAACGCTCTACGAAGCCGATTGTCTCTTTCCAAAGGTCGATGTGCAATATTTATCGCCGGGTACTGTACTTACTATGTCAGTTTAGGACGCTAGAGATCATCATCTGGCCATAGCATAATATCGTCTTCATAAGCTATGAAGTGCACTATCAATTAATATCAATAGCATGCAAACACTTAATGAGCCACGAAGTGATTGCCTGCTATCGCTATGTAGGTACTGGGTACTTACGTCAGGCAGTGTGGTGAGCAGCTCCACGTGCTGGTAGTCCCCGGCCGCCAGCGTGGGGCTCTGCCACCAGGTGGCGGGGTCATCGTCGTGCGCGTGCGCCGCGGGGTGGCGCCGCCACGCCGACCCGCCCTCGCCCTCGCACACGTCGCACGCCACGCCTCGCCTGGACAAACAAATAAGATGTCTAAGATGTATGTTCATTACGTATCAAAGTCAACGTCAAATAATTTCAAATAAGGCAAATTTTTGAACGCGCTAATCTCTGGAACTACCTGTCGGATTTGAAAAATTCTTTTAGCATTTGATAGTGAGGAAGGTTATTAATGGTTATTTAACATCAGGCTACGACCCTTAGAAGCTGAACAAAAAGGAAAACGTCAGAAAGAACGCTAAGTCCGCGGGCGGCTGATGCGCTGCGACGCGGTGGTCGGTTGCCGAAATTTCATGCGGACGAAGTCGCGGGCAAGAGCTTGTTTACAATAAAATAGAATTAAATGTGTGAAGACGATGTACCTATACCGAAGGTTACCGGTCGGTTTGAAATTACTATACTACCATAGATACAGTCTTAAAAAACGACGGGTTGCATCCGGGAGTGCCGGCAGAAGTGAAAACTTGAATATTAACGTTGTGCATTTTTAATATTTTGGAATGGTTAGAGAATAATTTTGTACGAATTGCTTTCATTATCAGTATAAAAGTACTATTATTTATGTGGTGGAATACAATATTCATTTATTGCGCTATCGTACACAAACATGACAATTTATATTACATTAAAAATTTAACACTTCAGAACTATTACAATTATTTTACATTAAAAAGTTTATCTCTTAGGAAAATCAACCTCCATCCATAATTTCAACGACTTTTTCATCATCATCATTACCAGAACCATCATCGCTAATCTCTAGAACTGATACGATAGGTTTATGATAGCTGAAGTAAGAATCGAACAGTTTTGATTCGAACCATCTCGTCGTTGTTGGATGAACTACGTAGTTAGTACGCGAGGCCCTCGTAGTTCTTCCCGATGTGCATAGATGGCGCTGTCCTCAACAACGCGCGTCTTACGTTACGTTCGTCTTACGTCTTACTAATTTTCGATCAGGGTCACGTGACCTGACGCGAGTTTAGAAGTTTTTACCCATTCCAAAAAAAGTACACAGCGCCGCTAAAGAAGTTTTCACTTCAAAAATAAGTAAAAAAATCAATCTGCCTAGCCAACTATGTTGGGGTTGGCTTCCAGTCTAACCGGAGACAGCTGAATACCAGTATTTTATGTGGAGCGATTCCCTATCCGACCTTCACAACCCAGTTACTGGGTAATTCCACAGGTAAGACCAGAGGTTCTTCTTGGTAAGATTGGTTGTCATACTTTCGGACTTCTGACGACCCGTAACGACTGTCAAAAGATCCACGAATGACAGCTGGGACCAACGGCATAACGTGCTTTCCGAGATCGAGTCACGGAGGGATCTTGGTATATAGAGATGGTCACCCATCCACGGCAAGCATAGCTTAACCTGATCGATCGACACGTGCGGCTGTTATTACATAGCCACAAGACCCGACTGATAGATTAATTATGTTGATATGTACAGACGCCAGCACATCAAGCTACTACAATCTGTCAAATTTCTTCAATAAATTTTCAACTTTATCCCTATATCATAAGGTTCAAAATTAATTGGGAAAATTTGACAGTTTCGGGTAGATTGATGTGCTGGCGTCTGTACATGGTGCTCTCATACATATTTACTAATATTGCAACAGTGGACGATTTTTCCTAATGTATCATATTTGCCATTCCGTAAAAGTAGCTCAGAGCGACCAAACAAACGATGGATAAAAAGTGTGGAAGTTCATAATTATGGCTACATAAGGGGTGACTGAGATGACGGCTAATAAAGCTGTATGAGAGAAGCAGACAGCGCCCTCGCGACGCTAAATAAATTGGGAAATGGCAGGATGACTAAGAAGATTGCTGTGCATGTAGCTGGTAAGCCTTTATAAGAATAAATACTGTAGATGCTTACTTTCCGGGTGTGTCGCGGCAGTATTCCTCGGCGCCCAAGTCGCCGCAAGTTGCGTTGGCCACCACGGAGGAGTATGGCGCGACGTCAAGCGGAGCGGGCAGCAGCCCGCTCGTCGCTCCGCTCGTGAGAACCTCGCTCAACGTCGTGCTCGTCAGGCGGTCTAGGAGCGCTCGACCTGACAACAAGCCAAAAGCCATATTATTACTTTTTTGCTAAATAGTCGCCATAAAAGGTATTTCTCCTGAAATGAAATCACTGAAATAAGCAGTAGCGTCAGATCTGTCTGACGCTACTGCTTATTTCAGTGATTTCGTTGCAGAGTCGCACCATACAGCTTTTGTACGTACAGAACCCTAGAACATTATTACTTTTATGCTCTTTTCTCGTGACTATGATGCAATAATTGTCAAACATTCTATTCCAGCGGGATAATTGCGTAACACTCTATCAGTTGCATTTCATTTCGACAGTTCAACAACATTCACTGCGTTATTTACAATGCGTGCCACGAAAGATGAGACTTGACACACCACGTGGTTTGACATGCGCAGAACACGATTTTAGGTATCTTTAGCGGTATGAGGTCTGAGTGCGGGACGGGACCGGACGTCATAGGGGCGGCGGAAAGAGCGGGGGAGGCGGGGTCAAGTCTCATCTTTCGTGGCACGCATTGTGCGTTGTTGAGCTGAAAAATATTTCGAGCACATGAAGCAATTATCCTTCAAAATTATTGACCGAGATTGATTGTGTGTTACGTAATTGGGTGCAGGCTGAACAAAGTTACCAACCCTCATCACCTAAGTCGTTTGCTACAACAAAGTGGCTGAGCACGAAGGGGCCTCCCAGTCCTATGTCTACCGGAAACTACACGGCAAGAACACTCGTGACGTAAAAGTAGCTCGGTTATCAGAAGCCACTTCCCTCTTCAGATAAATAAATAATCACTCACGTACCACTTTCTTTCACGTAATTAAAACAAAATAGTTTGTGAGGTACAGTCAAAATAAGTGTAGTCTATGTAGAGTCAGACAATCTGCAACCCCTTTAAATTCGTATTGTTATCGTATTGTTCGAGTTAGCTTATATTTAGGTATTTTATTAGGTATTGGCTGCAACTCAAACATACAACTTTACTCTTTCAATTCGATACCTTTACAACAAAGTGATCCTATAAGCGTTCCGTTTTTCCCTTTTAAGGTAGGGGCTCTAAAAAGTAAAAATAAGTTCTTACCCTCAATTCCAAAGTATAATTAATATGCGTTTAGTTTTTGTTAATTTTTACATAATTCATATAAAATATAAATTAAATTTATAACACTGTGTTGCAGACAAAGTAAAGACATATTATTTTTACAAAGCTGTAA
The DNA here is from genome assembly GCA_963855955.1 of Luperina nickerlii. Lineage (NCBI taxonomy): Eukaryota > Metazoa > Arthropoda > Insecta > Lepidoptera > Noctuidae > Luperina > Luperina nickerlii. The sequence goes on from OY979667.1 coordinate 23,541,759, forward strand.
AATGAAATATATTTTCCTGAAATAAGCAAATCATAATTACGTGCAGTAAATTAATAATAAAGATAGACGACTATGTAATGATGATAACAATAAATAACATCGCTTGTAAACCTACCGTCAATGGCATCATCGATTGAACGGGCGAATTCCAAAGAAACCTATTTTTTATTTGTTCAAAAGAGGCTAAGCATTATGGTATGACTGCATCACTGCAGAAAAATAGAATCCACTCATAAAAAAAATTGAATATTATGAGACATGGAAAAAGTCGCGGGAAACACCTGGATGAGAGACGCACAGAACCAGGAAGTGTGGCAGAGGAAAGGGGAGGCCTATACCCACTGGGTGATTCCATGAAAAATTAAAATTGACCAGCTGGATTCTGTAAAAATCTCACCGTGAAAAGTGAAAACTTAGGTGAAGTGAGTTTGTTTTTGCTAGGAATTGACACTATTGACAGCTCACTCCACGCTCACTTCACCTAAGTTTTCACGGTGAGATGGTTACAGAATACAGTAGTGTAGTGTAGTGCAGTAGTGGCGCAGTGGTAACGGCCGTGACTTACGAGTTGTAGGTCGTAGGTTTGAAACCCAAACAGGCGCTTTATTTTGTGTAAATTATTTTATCACCACTGTTCTCAAAACGGCGAAGGAAATCATTGTGACGCAATAGGCATGTCCTAGAACCAAAAATTCGAAGACATGTGACATCTCTCAGCCCGCACTGGTGGATTACGGCCCACACAGAGAGGAGGCCTGTGTCCGAGCAGTGGGAATAATATAGGCCAATTATGATTAGAAAGTGAATTGTTTTTCCCTGCATAGCTAACTGTTTTGCTGACTGTACCACGCGTGGCCGTCCCCTTTGTTTATACTCTGCTAGCTGTGACGCGACGAGTGAGACTTCACTTGAGTTATAGCAGCAGACTGTTCCACTGTCACATCTATTCATCCACACACCACACACACACACCCACATTGCCACATTTATTCTTCTATTCTTTTTTTCTATTTTCTGTTTTTTTTTCTATTTTTTTCTCTGGTGTATTGTGTGTCTCTTATATAGTCTGTGCTAAATAAATGTATTTTCTTTCTATTCAAGGGGGATGCGCGAAGGTAGCCCGCGAAATTCAAATATACTTATGTTTTTATCAATTTGTAGGTCAGTGCCAGCTGTATTTTGATTAAAATATTATTCGCGACCGTATCAAATATGGCTTCACAGAATTAATAATTTGAATCAGCAATACAACTCCTTGACTTAGAATTTGGCCTCAAATGTCATGATTTCATGAAATTGTCATTCAGTAGGTAATATGAACTCACAGAGATGTATTGATGATTTTTATGATTATAGGTAGGTATTAATTCTATAATAACTATTTGTTACAGCCGCGAATCATATTTATATCAGCACTAGCTGCGCCCCGCGGTTTCACCCGCATAAGCTTTGATCCCGAGGGAATATCGAGATAGATTTAATTTAAAATTGCAAAAAACGTAAGTAAATTAGAATTTCGGCTGACAGACAATGCGCAGCCTAAACAACTGGCTCTATAAGTACGAAATCAAGACCAGCGAAATCGAGCACTGAGGAAGGTTTTTTTTTAAATTCATCCCCTAGGTAGGTAATACGGGCTGGTGTCCGCAACTCCACGTCACTGCGTGCATTTTGCGTACGGTTTATTATTATTATCGGTTATTCATTACCGCTGAACCGCAGTGCTATTCTGTACAAATGTCACCGTGATAACTTCGGTGAAGTGAGCTTAAAGTGAGCTGGCATTAGTGTCAATTGCAATCCCTAGCATCAGATGGAATGACAGCTCACTTCAACTAACTCCTCACGGTGAGATTCTAACAGAATCGGCCGGCCGGTCGCTATTGAAGAATATCTAATGGAAAACCCCAATAACACTTTGACCGACTCGGTAACCGAGTCAAGGACCTCATGGGATCACTTCATGCTCAGCAGTAACGCTTGGCACCACTTCACCAACAAAGTAGTTATTTTATTAAACGCAAAAAAAAAAACTCATAGGTATTCAAAATAAAATATACAAAATGTTAGTCTGAAATAAAATAAGTATATTTTAAAAATAGATTGTCTCATTCACTGCGGTCTGCGGTCGAACCTGGGACCACACGCACCGGGAATAATGTACCCAACGCTATGGTAGCTACAGTAAGTAAAGAAATAAATTCTACTTGTAGGTATCTTTAACAATTTCAAAATCTTTACTAAAAATCTAATTGACAAACTACGTCAATTTGTCGTGTCATACAACTGTCAAAAATTTACAGTTATAGTTTGAATTGTATATTTATTATGTATGTTGTTGTAATGTAATTTATGTTGGTAGTCAATTTGATAAACAATTATTTTCACTGACTTTAGTCACCACGCATAATCAGCTAATAATGTTCCCACTGCTGGGACACAGGCTCCTCAAAGAGAGTGGGCAGTTATCCACCACGCGGGCCCAGTGCGGGTTGGTAGATGTCAGTCTCACAGTCATGTCTTCGAATTTTTGGTTCTAAGACATGCCGGTTTCCTCTCACGATGTTTTGTTTTAGTGCTTGGCCAGACTGGCAGCGCGGGCGCGGCACGGCGTACTCAAACATAAGAGCTTCATTTGAGTGTCCATAGCGGGAACGCGGGCGCGGTGAGCGGCGCGGGTTGCTCGGCGCGGGGAGCGCGCGGGCAACTCACGCCATAGCTCGTTCATACAAATGGCCGCAATGGGTGCGCGGGACCGGGGTTCTCAAACTAGTTCGAGCTTTTTTCTAGTAAAAATAAGTCTTCTTCATCCATATTATATTTTGACAAACACTGGATACGACAACATGCAGAACGCAGCCGCGCTCGACTGCGGACAGACAGATCGCGCGCGTTCCCGCACCCGCGCTGCTTCCCGCCCCGCGCTGCCAGTCTGGCCAAGCACTTACAGTTTTGAGAGCAGTGGTGATGAAATAATTAAGTCGCAGTCGTTACCACTGGGCCACCACTACGCTGTTCTCTGTCACCACGTAGCGCCACGTAAGCCACATGGCGAGTACCTAATGCCAAGGAACATCGAATGCCAAGCTTTCACCACAATAAATTATAGCCAATGCTTTAGAAGTCTAGCTACTAAACTCATATCTAATTTAAACTATTCTTTAGCGAAAATGTTAATTTTCCTTTATAGCTAACAAACTCAGTCATGAGAATATTAGCCTGTTAGTCGCGGGAGGGCTACTAAAGGACTTTAATAGCCGAAGCATAATAATAATAGGTTCCTTATGGCCCGTTCACCCGCGAGCGTTGCGACTTGCAATGCGGTTTGCGTCAAGAGACGCGCGCGCGACATCATTCCATGCGACGACATGTCAGGCCATAGATATAAGAATAAGGAATGTTGTCAGGCCGTTTGTCCACCGCCACGTCAAGCGATACATACAGTTACTAGGGCCCCGTGAGCACCGCACACTGTCACCGGGATGTCACACTCGTATGAGAATCAATGTTTTGTATTGCCTTTGACAATACACAATAACATGACATGACATTGTATTTATTCGAGCCCCAAATAACTACCGTTTTTATGACCTAAAACTATTATTGGACACTCTAATAAATATTAAATGTTCCTCTTTGTGAACCTTATATAATTCCCATTAGTTGTCCCAAAATACTTACTAATAGCCTACGACCAATTTGGATGTAGCGGTTGGTCACAGTTCTAACCTAACCTTCCCTTTTTGGTCGGGGTTGTCATAGCTTACTTACTGAGAACAACTTTGAGAAACGGCCAAGTACAAAAATGGAATATTTATATATTTTTTTAAAACCGGTTAAGAGCGAGTCAGGCTCGCGGCCCGAGGGTTCCGTACCATCATATATAAATATTTTGGATGTGTTACTTTATGTACAGTACTGTCCAAAAACTAACTCAACTCCTGGCTGAATTCTTGGGGGTTCATTAATACCCATCCTGTATAAACTAGACTATCGCCCATAAAAAACAGCTGAACGCGTTCTATCAGTACCATATTTATTTATTATTATTATATTATATTTATTAATTTAGTAACTGTGAGCCTATTAGGAGCATCATTCGTATAGGTACCTAAATAGTTCTGTGCCCAGAAAAAACTACAATTGTGCTTCACCCAAAGCACCCTGCAAGTAGGTAGGAAGGCGTACATTTTGGTTGTGAAACGTGAAATGTTTTTAAATTTTCATCGGCGAGGCGGCGGCGGATTCGTCAGATAATTTTAATACTGCCGTGTAGAATATTGCAGTTTTAGATCAGCGCCATCTCTAGACCGATAGTGGAACTAATGTAATTTTTGTTGATGATTTCTGAAAAAGTGTGCTATTTAGAGCCATCGTTTTATTTTTCCTGCAATCTTTACATAAACTTCCATCACATATAATAGTTTCGGAGATAAGGGAGATAAATGTATTTTCTTTTACATTGAATTAAATGAGCAAACAGCGCTCTTTCATATGATACCCCAACCCTACATGCCCTAGTAGCCCCACTTCAAATTTTTAGGACCCCCTTTCAGTCCCTGTTGCAAAAATATATATAAGTACATATGTATATATGTCGAATCCAGGTACTGTACCTGGATTCGACATACATATTTGATATTTTTTATGAACCATACATTGGATTGTGATCAGACATACTTAGTGATATACATAGTGTCAGATATACAGTCGTGGGCGCAGAATTGGGATACGGGTAACTAAATACAGTCAATAAAATTAATACTCTGAACTTAAAAGGAAACACTGAGCAATTCCTAGGCCAGTATGTGTCGCGACAACGTCTAAACGATCACTGTCTCTCCATGGTCCGTAAGGTCCGTAACTCTGTATCGGACACCATACTCAATCCTAGCACAACACACAACGCACAACGCACCACGCACCACGCACAACGCTAAACAAAGGCGCCTGTGTCTCATTTTAAGTGCATGCATACTCATGAAAGATCCGACATAATATTTATTTTTACTTCTTTCTTATTTGCAAAATATTTGGACAAACGTCATCTAAAACTATTCCAAATTTCAAGTTGATAGCATTAGTAGTTCTTGAGATATCCAGCTGTGACAGACGGACAGACAGACTGAGTCGCATCATAAGGGTTCCTTTTTACCATCTAGATACGGAACCCTAAAAAATTATGAAAAAGGCATTGCATGATAATTATGTCATAGATAGATAGATTTTTGTTTTGTTTTCCTTTTATCTGCGGTCGGCTTTCTGCCATAATCAGATAGGGTCTTCGTGTGAGATTATTTTTGTGGTGTTCCATTGAACATTCACAATATGTGGTTCAGCACTAAATTAATTTTAAATTTTCATTGTCTCTGGTCCAAGTTCAGGATTTACCATCTCTTTAGACGGATATATATCCTACGAGTTTGTGAGAATGGATGCATGTTTGTTACTCTTTCACACAAAAACTACTGAACACATCAGAATAACACATAGAATACTTTTTATCTCGATATTCCCACGGGATCGACACTTAAGGCGCGGGCCCACCGCGGTGCACGGAGAGGCTACGCACGTGTATTAAGCTTCGCTTTGGAAGAAAATGTATGTGGTTGTATCCACTGCAACCCAAGGAGAGGCTACGCATGAATTGACGTCATTGATACACGCTTGGCTTGCTCGAATAGGCGGTTACATAGCTCAACGCTGGCAACGTGGGTCTGCGTTTTCACTGGAGTGCACGGGTGTGACCCACGACTAAGTACAGCTAAAAAAAAAATGACAAAATGGCGCAGGCGTCGCTCGCTTTCCCGCCCGTCTCACCTCCTTTCTCCTTTCCACACCTCCCGCAGTTCACTGGCTTCAGCCCGTGTCCGTGGATTGCAGTGGCACGTGCGTAGCCTCTCCGTGCGCCGTGCCACGCTATACATAGTCGTGGGTCATATTCGTGTGCTCCGGTGGAAACGTGGACCCACGTTGTCAAGCAAATTAATACACGCAGCTAAAATGCGCCGCGTGCCCGTGCACAGCATGCGCCGCGGTGGGCCCGCGCCTTTATGCGGGTGAAACCCGCATTGCAGCGTGCGTGTGCGGTGCAGCTAAGAAAATAGTATCCATGAAAGACTCGACAGACTATAGCGAAACATTTAGTCGGGTGTCAAGCGTTTTATTTATTTTCTCCGTCAGATAAGTCGGTAGAAGGTGGGTTTATTCAAATGAGTGCTGATATCTGCGTCTGACTTTGTATTTGCATTCGTGAAGCGTTGAGACAGACACTCGGGCGACTAATTGGCATGGCAAGTGTACCGATAGAGATAGGCGCAGGCGCAGCCGCCTGTGACGTCAGCGCTCGTGCTGTTCCACGTGCTTGTATGGTTAAGTATTAATTAGTAGCATGAGGTTCGTAGTTTATTTTTGAAGTTTAAAAGTGCCATAGAAGTGCCTATTTGATATAAATGCTTTGACTTTGACTATGTTTTTGTAATACTTTTGTTGTTATTGTCTAAAATGCTCCTCTCTAACTCTATCCTAATACGCGTCATAGTTCGGAACACAGCCTTGCATAAACGTTTGAAATTGATTTAAGTCAACCAAACAAAGACAAAGAATATCGTTTTGGTCAAAACAAGTACATGTCATACTTAACAAAATTAATAAACACGTTTATATATATAATAAAAGTTACCACGACTGTAAAAAGAGTATAATAGACTGGATAAAACCACTTACCTATGAGGAAACCGAGGCACTCCTGCAACATGTTGGGTAGCCGAAGTATACCACATATTATATCTACCATAATTATCTTTTAACTACACACCATGCCACACCACACACCCCATCACACACACCATTCACACACGCCACACCACACCAAAGCACATCACACCACACCACAACGCAACGCAACACAACACAACACACCAGAAACCATACCACACATCACATACCTCACAACATTCCACGCACCTCGCCACACATCACACCACATCGCGCCCCTCACCACACAACACATAACACCGTACTCTTACCACACCACACCTTACATTACTTGCACTAACTGGGAATAAGTCTTATTGTATTACTGTTATTAATTAAATTGCAACTTCACTATCACTACATAGTATAAAACAAAGTCGCTTTCTCTGTCCCTATGTCCCTTTGTATGCTTAAATCTTTGAAACTACGCAACGGATTTTGATGCGGTTTTTTTTAATAGATAGAGTGATTCAAGAGGAAGGTTTATATGTATAATAATAATAATGTTTCCGTGCGAAGCCGGGGCGGGTCGCTAGTTACTTATAAATTTTTATTTTCTTAAGAAGTATGTATAAGCTAAATATAAATACAGAAAAATGTACTTACATTACATATTTACCCATAAGTTGCAGTACACTATAATATCAACTAGTGTTACTATAAGTGTACGACAATGATGTTGAAAGAGCGGAGCCTTCTAATACAGGCATTGTTTGCCTAAATGGGGGCTCCAAACACATTAACATGTAATGTAATACCTAATTGACACAATAAACTATTTTGTATTTGTATTGTATTAACAATAATTTGGGAAAACAAAATAATAAGTACTTATACATATTATAATTTATTACAATAAAAACTAAAGAAAGTGTCTGGGACGGACTGGATGCGGAGGGCGGAGGACAGGGTGCTGTGGCGCAGCCTGGGAGAGGTTTATGTCCAGCAGTGGACTGCAATAGGCTGACATGATTGATTGATTGAATAAAAACTAGTTGAGTAGTCCGAGCTTTTATTATACCTTCTATTTCAAAGGGCGGCACTATTTAAAGGCTCCTTCAAACAGGCGCGGCGCGACACGACACGTGACACAAAGGCACCGCAAGTCGCGCAACGAGCGGTGCCTCTGTATCGCGCGATTATATCGCGTGTCGCGTCTGTTTGTAGGAGCTGCCCAAACGTAGGACACCGTCAAACGCTCATTTTGTCGCATAGTTAGGCGTATATTGGTACATATTACAAGTCAAAAAAATGGTCAAAGAAAAGACTTAGTCAACAATATTTCATAAAAAAAATTGTATTATGATAAAACAATTGTAAAACAGCTCAAAAAAATATTTTCGTCGCATAATATTCTTAAAATGTTGAGCAAAAACTACCATATTTTATGTAATGATAATAAAGGGAATTCAATCTACTAATGAAAAACAAAAGTATTATTCCACTGCGCCGTGCATTTATGTTTAATTTAATTAAAACTAAAGTTTCAGTTATTTTGGTGATCATTCGATTCAACTAACATCAAACTCATCGCTCTTTGAACCTTATTTGTTGCCGCGATGTGCTATTGTCCTTTACCTAAGCCACAGTATAAAGACATACAGTATTGTATCTCGGCCGTAACCTTGAATTAAATGCCTACAGCCGCGCGGTACGTAAACATGCGATAGGGCTGCCCGCCTCCAGCATTTTAATTACATTTGCCTACTTTGTGTTTCCATTTAGTTTTGTTATTGTATTTTACTGTGTGTACATAAATAATAAAATAATTCGTCATTTCGAATTAACCATTTATTTAACATTAATCTGATTACAGTTTATTTCTATGAAAACTTGTTCATGTGTATTTTTAAACAAATTATGTTAAATTATTATTATTATTATAGTTAAATCAAACGTTCAAGAACTACAAATAAAATTCAAAATTTGTGTATTAATGTTTTTTTAATCTTTCCTATCATCGTCCTATCCTTAACAGAATAACACAGATTGGAAGAAGTTAAATAGCAAACATGTATAATATAAAAATTATAATTAAAATAATCTGTTCATTGAAGTAATAAACATATTTAAATTAATGAGTGCAAATAAAAGCAAATTTATCAATTAAATTGTAGATTTCATTTCACTCCTTTCTCCTTTCTTTCCTCCTTCTTTCCTCCTTCTCCTTCATTCATACAAAATATTAATCACTACATAGTATAAAACAAAGTCGCTTTCTCTGTCCCTATGTCCCTTTGTATGCTTAAATCTTTGAAACTACGCAACGGATTTTGATGCGGTTTTTTTTAATAGATAGAGTGATTCACGAGGAAGGTTTATATGTATAATAACATCCATTAAATAGTGGAGAAGTACTGTTATTTTTGAGGTTTCTAATGTGATGTCGTAAATAATTACATTTTTTTCCGCTTACATTGCAAACGCAGGCTGAACCCTACGAGTTTTATCAAAATAATGTACTAAGTATTGTACACATTGAAAAGGTCTACAGAAAAGTCCGAGATGGTATATGTCTATCTCTTATGGATAACCCACAATAACTTTTTTTTGTCATTTACTTTTTACGACAAATAATGGCTAATTTTCGAAGCGATTTTAACCAATACAGCATTAATCCTTAACCAATTAAATACCTTGAATACATTGTTCATTTAATATAGATCTATATGGCCCTTTACACCGTATGATTTAAGTGAAAATTTTCGAAGATATTACAGATTTAAAAATTGCGGAACGTAGCGTTTGCGGCGGTACCGGCCGGCCGCCCGGTGCGGCAAGAGCGTGCCTATAAAAAAGCCGGAGCGGGCCGCTATGTTTTTATACACAGCGTTCACAGTTTTTCTGTAGTGTATTTAGTATCAGCATTGCACCCGTGCGAAGCCGGGGCGGGTCGCTAGTAATTCAATAAAAATAATTAAATTTTATTCATAAAAGTGCAATCATTTCATTAATGTTTTGTTATGATGTTGTCACGTTAAACTATCGTCCGTAAATCGACTTTACAGACAACCAATTTTTTTCTAGTATTATTCATACACACAGTACAATAAACAACTATTATTAATAATAAAAACCACGTCTTTACTTTGAATTATACAAACTAACAAAACACACATGCCCCGAGGTTTTAACACAAGCGTACCTACCGTTTAATGATTCATGAACCGCCTATAACTACCTACCTCACTCGTGTTTATCACTTTACTCTATTCACTTCATTTATTAATCCAGACATCTTTTTTCGGGAGATAAAATGAAATACTTATCCATTAAAAATACACACATTATGTACCTACCTACAAGTAAGTAAAATTATTTTATAGTCTTACCTTTCAGAGTTTCCAGGTAATCTAAAAAAAGTTATCTCTGGATGCGTTATTGACGAATTCATGCAACCAAAAACAGCACAATATAGCCTACTCGTCATATTAAATATGTACCTACTTGAACTTATTTTTAGTGAAAAAATCGCGCGGTTATTGTTAAAAAAAACAACACACCGTCCGTTCGTCACTGCAGCACAGTCGCGACTGTCTGCATGCTGAGCGCATGCCGTGGTCGAGGCGCGTAGGTATAGCTCGCGTTTCGTCCGTTTGTATGAAGACGACGTACTGTATGTCTTTATTTATACTGTGCCTAAGCTTTGCTTCTTACCGCGCCATAAATGGATGAACTTTACTAAAACATGCGCAGGAGTAGCTTTGAGCGCGCCCGCCGCGACGCCTGCGCACGCATACACTACCTTTACTGCCTATCCTATTGTTTCACAGATTTATAGCTCGTTATTAATTCTCTCATTCATGGATAGGCACGAACAGTAATTATATTTTGGATCGTAATATCTATTGTTTTCGATGGGGAAATGCTTACATCCGAGCTATTTCATTCGAATACGATATTTCGTGTCGATACATGTTTTGCGCGTATTTTCTACCCATCCGTTCACAGAACCAGATCTAGTCAGAACACTCAGAATTTACAGCAATCATAACGAGCAACAGAAGTTAATACTGAACAAAAAAATATCATAAAATGGAACAAAAAAAAGGATAGTTATCCTCGAAAAAGGAGTGCAATGTAAAAAGGCGGCTGATCCGTGGGAGCGCGATGTCCTCCGGCCCTCCGAGGTCCATTGAGCTCATTAGACCTCTCCAAATATGGGCAGGAGACGCGTTTTTGTGGGGAATCTCTAGACGGACTTATGTGGACTACCGATGTTGAAACGGTACGATAGAATGCCGATGTGTTAAGTTGATTCGTGAAATCCCGAGATACTGCGGTCTGTTAGGGCTTGTGATTGGTCGTGTCTAGTCTTCATGTACTTCGTAACCTATGAAGTGTTGACTAATGGTCTATTGTTTCAAGACCACTGGGGGCCTTACATGCACCAAAGGATAAGAAAGATGTTCTACATTTATATATTTTTCGAAATCGTAACCACGTGACATCGTCTGTAATATGATGTAATGTGTTATTTTTGGCGTCCATTTTAGCTTCAATCGCTACGCTCTGCTGATGAAAAATAAAAACATATTCTGTTTTATCATTTCTGACGGACAACAATATTTTTCGCGATCGTATCAACATCTTGATAATAGCATAATCAGCCTGTAATAATGTTCGCACTGCGGGGACACAGGCCTTCTCTCTGTGAGAGGGTCACGCGGCCCAGTGCGCGTTGGTAGGTGTCAATGTCTTCTAATTTTTGGTTCTAGGACATGCCGGTTTCCTCACGATGTTTTCCTTCACCGTTTGTGAGAGCAGTGGCGATAAAGTAATTTACACAAAGTAAAGCGCCTTTAAAGTTCGTCGTTGAGTACCTCTCTGAGTTTGTTTCGGCCTTTCTTCTCAGAGTAGTCAGATAGGATACGCCGACCTCATCTAGTTTTTAAAATATGATTGACGTGTAAAAGTGTTTGTGCAAACCTACTGACAGAAATAAAATCATTTTCGTTGTAGAGTTCAAAAATTAGTTAGGGGCGCATTTAATTATTTTCCTTTAAAACGAAAATAATTTTAGATTTAACTAAAAATTTAAATTGATGATTGAAGATTTAGTTAAAACTAAAATTTACAATCGTGATTGAGTTAATAACAAAATTTTTAGTTTGACAAATCAATCGATTGAAAATGTTAATGATAGAGCCCAACACTGCTTCGTGCTCAGCCAGTTTGTTGTAGCAAACGACTTAAATGAGTGAGGATTGTCAACTTTGTTTAGCCTGCACCCTAATTGCGTAACACCTATCAATCTCAACGAATCGTTTTTGAAGCATATTGCTAATCCATTGTTCATAATGTTCGAAAAATGTGTCAGCTCAACGAAGTAAATAACGCAATGAATGTTGATGAATTGTCGAAATGAAAGCCATCGCTATCGCTAGTGTTTTACGCAAGTACCCCGCAGAGGCATCGCCGATGCTTTTACCAAAGACAAAGCTAAAATGTCTCAAACCTTGACTAAACTAAATCATTGTCATCGTGGACCTAGATAAGTCCACGACACTATCACAGGCGAACGTTTCAGCATACATATGGACCGGGTTTCCACCCGTACGGGTTTGTCCGGATTTTGTCCGACGATAAGAATTTGTCCGGCCTTAGATTTTAAAGAATTTTTGGGCCCTCCGTTGGGAATTTGGCCGGCCAAGGATTTAAAAGGTGTTTTTTAATTTTATTTATTACTGACAAAAGAATGACTAAAAAGTCAAATATCCGGACTTTTATGATAAAAATGTCCGGTTTTTTGTCAAAATTTTCAAATGGTAACCCTAACTGCACGGGGAATGCAATGAACGTCGTTGGCAGGAATGCACCGAGAGGACGAGCGGTGAGCAGGGCTGTCGGTTGCACATTTATACATATTATAATCGTCTGTCTGCATCGGACGTTCGACATGTTGAGTCCTAGTGAAAGAATTTATGTAACGAGACTAAAACAGATAAATTCATATGGAAGTGGGGGACCGTTCTGTGGAACACCTTCTATTCTAAGAGGTCCCCCGACTTCATAAATTCTTTAAGTCGGGGGTTTTTAAATTATTTTATCCTTTTCCAATTACATTTAACCGTCGCGGGTTTTTTATTTTGCTTTTTATTTATAACTTTTTAAAGAGCATAGCTTCATTATACACATACAGAGAAGAAAAGATATGAAAACCGCATCAAAATCGGACTAGTAGTTTTGGAGATAAATGGCAACATTGGTTTGCACACACATTCTCTGACCCCCAAACGCATATACCGTCTCCGTACCGTCGAAGTCGTGGGTAAAAAATAAATAAAATTGAAAAAAATCACAATTGCCTCGCCCCCTTTTACATAGGAGTTAAACATAACTGGAAAAATGTGGGTGTGCTTATAGGTGCACCTCTGCTTAACCCTTTGGGGAATTTAGGCGTGATGTTACGTTACATTTGAAAACTAATCAAGTGTAGGTACGTATACCCACCCACAGCCTTACACACGAAGGATCAACGCCTTCCCGTTATCCTGTTTTAGATCTAATTCCATACAAGCAGTGTGGACTCTTGCGCATCTATTCACTCGTATAAGGCTGGCCACTAAGGTGATAAATCACGCCCAATCAGGTTACTCGTGTCCGGGTTCTAATTGAATTATTTCCAGGGTAATGTGAGGTTAACTCACTGAAAAAGCTGACTTTAATGACCGAAGTGAAGTAAGTTGGAATCGCGATTTACATCTGCGGGTTGGTTGATTGGTGTCGGATTTTATTCAATTAATAGCTATAATTATTCGGGTAGCAATTCTCAACGTAACCTTCTCATGCGTCGAAAGCTAGCTGGTTAATCATCATAGTAGAATGAGGAAGAAAAAGAAATGGTCAAAATAGCAGTTCAAAATGACCCAACTATGTATGTATATTAAAGTCGCTTTTTGTGTATGTCTGTGTGACTGCGTTGTTCTTCTAAACTACGCAGTCCATTTTGATGTGGTTTTCACTATCATTTAGGAGAGTTCCGGAGCGTTTGTGTACGGACGCCAGCACATCAACCTACCACAATCTGTCAGATTACTTTAATAGATTTTAGACTTTATCGCTAAATCATAAGGTTCAAAGTTGATTGGGAAAATCTGACAGATTGTGGTAGGTTGATGTGCTGGCGTCTGTACAATACATTTTATAAAACCAAAATGTAATAGATAAATACTTTTTTATCAAGTCGTAAGAACCGTGCAAAGCAGGGGTGGGTCACTAGTATCATATATTTTAGCCTCAAGTCTCGAGAGACTAAAGGAGGCCTCGTCCGAGTCACCGTATTACAAGCTAAATAATAAAATGGTGAATCAGCCAAGTTAATTGGCGTGGAACGGAACACGTTAGCGGAGGATCGTCGTACGCTGACGTCTGTGGGACCATCTGACCATGCGTTCGATGGAGCGTAACAAATGACTCCTCCTAAGGTTGCAGGCGCACTTAAGTACACATTGTCTACATTGCAATTTATTTACTACACGAACAATGAAAGCCTTTAGTAACAGTTTGTTTGTCATTGACAGTGTTTTTATTTCGTAAGCTGTAAGGGCGGTTTTCGTATGTACCAAAGTTCCAGATTTCAATAGGCTTCTAGAGCTTAATATTGGAGCAGTCCTCTCTTCATCTCAAGTTTGACCACTTATTGGTTTTATGTAAAATAAAATAATTTGAATGTAACTTCGTCGACTTACATAGAGAATTTTAAAAATAAAACGGGCTGCAAGAGCAAGCGAAGTGAGCTCGAAAATTGTAGCACCCGCCTCGAATAGTCGAATAGGTAAGATTTGACTTTGAACCTTCATTCAATTATTTTTTTATTCTACCGTGTTTAGATATCGATCGATACATCACGTCTGCAGTTTCGCTAGCTAATTTAATTAGACCCTGTATACTTATATTGCTTGATGTATGAAATATTTGTCTGCCGGATATAGTAAATAACGCAATGAATATTGAGTTGAGAAAATGTTAGAAAGTACCTAACGTCCAGAAGGCGTCTATAGAACACTTGAATTTTAACTCGTTTCTTTAGTGGAGTCCAATAAATTGTCCATTTCTAAGTACAATACAGCCGAAAAACACGCAAAGCTTGATTATCCACAGCACATAAATATCACGACTCAAACAATTGTTCGGACGCCGCTCTCAGTGTGTGTTCGGCTTTACCTGCGCATACGCAGCGCCGAGAGCGCCGGCGCCGGCGGCGGCGGCCTCTACTGACAAGGGTGAAATTGAACAAAGGGATGGTACTATTAGTGAATCGATGTTTTTTTTAGGTTTTCAATGCGCGATGAGATGGGGCTTTGAAGCAAAGTAGTGTAGGTTACCTACGGTCAACAACGAAATACCTCAGTTTTTTTTTAAATTAGGTACAGACAGGGGTCTGTACCAATTTAAAAAAAAAACTGACTATCATACGGTTCAAAGTTGATTGGGAGGGCCCAATCAACTTTGAACCGTATGATAGTCTAATAAAGAAATTTGAAAAATAATGTAGTAGCTTGATGTGCTGGCGTCTGTACTTGACAGAAAAATACTGGTTTCAATTTCAATTGCATATTGCTGAAAAACCGTGGTACACAGAACCATGTGAGCAGTGGTGGTACACAGAACCATGTGAGCAGTGGTGGTATCCACAGTAGTGGTACACAGAACCATGTGAGCAGTGGTGATACCCACAGTAGTGGTACACAGAACCATGTGAGCAGTGGTGGTAGTGGTACCCACAGTGGTGGTACACAGAACTATGTGAGCAGTGGTGGTACCCACAGTGTTGGTACACAGAACCATGTGAGCAGGTACTTCTACTAGTGTAGTATGCATCCATGCTAATCCATACTAATATTATAAATGCGAAAGTGTGTCTGTCTGTTACCTCTTCACGCTTAAACAGCTGAACCTATATAGATGAAATTTGGTATAGAGATAGTTTGGGTCCCGTGAAAGGACATAGGATAGTTTTTATCTCGATATGACGATATTCCCACCGGATCGACACTTATGCAGGTGAAACCACGGGGCGCTGATAGTGTTACAATGATTCTTATATTTTCGGATAAAAAAAGAATTTGTCTGCTACTTCACGTAAAGTATTCGAGCATCATTCACTGTAGCCAATACGTGTGGTGTGTCGGTCCGGTCGGTCGGGGCAAGTCGGGGCAATACCCCGCCGCGTTTGGGCAATAAATGTGTCTTTTAATGACACTTCATTAAAATTACACAACTGCTTTTGTTGCCCTGTGACAAACGAACAACTCCTTAAATTATTTCTGATTTCTATAGGTTCTTAACACGGATCGTTACCGCGTTTTGTGGTTCTTAAATGTTTGTCTGAAAATTAATATTATATGATTCCGATTCTACATTTTGAATAAAGTATACATACCTAAGTAAATGAGTGATATCTAGAACCTATTATAAAATAGAAGTTGACAAGGGTCCTTGTGTGACAGACAGACATAAGAGATGTCGCGTGGCGCAGTAGGCCTAGTAATTAAGCCACCCTTTTGGGACCATGATGAAAGAAAGAAAAAAGATAGAAAATATGTTCATTTGACACATGTCATTAGTACCCACATTATAAAAAAATACATTGTGTCTCACGGCTGCGCCAGTAAGGACCCTAATTTCGTAGTATAATTTGCCTGGCCACAGCAAATAGCTGTCCAAAGAACTGCGGTCGTCTGTTTGATTTAAGGCTCCTACAAACAGGCGCGACACGACACGCGACACAAAGGCACCGCAAGTCGCGCAACGAGCGGTGCCTCCGTGAGTTCTTAGCCATTGTGTCACGCGCGATTCGCGTCGCACGTCGCGCCTGTTTGCAATAGCCTTTAATCTGTCAAGATTTTCGGGTTTTGGTTTTATCAACAACCTTTAGACTAGATCACTAGAGGATTCTTTTGATAACATTGATTTACGTTCGGTTGGGCACGGAAGCGTATCGAACGGTTGTGAATAATTATTCAGTCCAGGTTGGTGCCTGGCTGTGAAATATGCACTAAGAAAGAGTGTTTAAGTCATCAATTTAGTCATTTGCCCTACAGTGGGACAACATGCAGTCTTTTACCCCTTGACTATGAAGTATGAACACCACTTAGTGTCCGTCCAGACTGGGGCGTGGAAAGGGCGCGGGCGCGGGGCGGGCGCGGGTGCGGGAACGCGCACGGGCTGCCTGTCCGCACTGGAGCATGGCTGCGTTCTGCGTGTTGTCGTGTTCAGTGTTTGTCAAAATATAATATGGACGAAGAAGACTTATTTTTACTAGAAAAAAGCTCGAACTAGTTTGAGAACCCCGGTGCCCGCGCGGGATGCACGCGCCCGCCCCGCGCACTCACTACGGCCACTTGTATGAACGAGCTATGCCGTGAGTTCCCTACTATGGACACTCAAAGGAAGTTCATAAATGTTTGAGTTCGCCGCGTCCGCCGTGCCGCCGCGCCCGGCCTGCGCCCGCTCCCCAGTCTGGCCAAACACTTATAGTGATAAAAGATAACGTTTTCAAGTGTAGACGGGACAAACAACGCACCATTTATTAACACTGCAGTCCCCCAATCAGCTGTGACGTCACTTGAGATGTCGCTCCGAGCTCGTGGTGACTGGAGCGTGAGAACTTCTCACTGCAGTAACTTATCGTTGTCAATAGGTTTTATTGCCACTTCATACTATTTAAAACTGTAGTCACTTTGTTTAAGCGCGGGTCCATCGAAGGTTAAGGTACGTTGCCACGGTCAGTTCGTGGATGGGTGACCATTACATGTCGAGACCCTTCCGTTAATTCCGGCTGTAGGTAATTTGTAGATCTTTGACAGTCGTTAAGGATAGTCAGAAGTTCAAAAATCTGCCAACCAGTCTTACCCATTAACTGAGTTGAGTTGTAGAAGTCAGATAGGCAGTCGCCTCCATGTAAACCACTGGTATTCAGCTATATCCGGCTACACTGGAAGCTGACCCCAACATAGTTGGGAAAAGGCTAGGTAGACTCACTTTGTTAAATATAGGTGGAGAATTTATGAGAAGACTAGCTTCAGCCCGCGACTTCGTCCGCGTGAAATTTCTATTTACTCCGACCCACCCCGTCGCATCGCATCGCCTGCCCGCGCTATTACTTCGTTTTTGCTTAGCGTTCTTTTTGACTTTTTTATTTTTGCTCGGCTACTAAAGGTCATAGCGTGATGTTAAATAGCCTATAGCCTTCCTCAAGAATTGGGCTATCAAATGCAAAAAGAATTTTTCAAATCCGACTGGTAGTTCCAGAGATTAGCGTGTTCAACCAAATAAAAAAACAAACATACAAACTCTTCAGCTTTATAATATTAGTAAGTATAGATTCCTCTCTCATTGATCACAGCAGCATCTCATTCTGCGCATTCACAAGTTTTTTTCCGCAACTCTGAATTTTTGACGAATATATTTATTTTCGTTGACCGTTTACGCAAGCCTACTCTAGCCTCATTTGGCAAATAAAGTCGGGCAAGGCCCATCTATGGTCCTGCACCCGTCAAGATGGTCAGACGTGACAACAGCATCAGTCTACCGAGCTGTCCACACTTAAGAGTCATCCATAATTAATTACGTCACACTATACATAACTTTTGGATCCCCCGTTCTTGTTACAGGTGGTCCTATTGGTGTAAACTCCCCTCCTCCGGTGTACGTCACATAATTATGTATTTTGCAACGTTACTATACTTACATATATCTTTACTAATAATAAGAAGCTGAAGAGATTCTCGGGAATCAGATTTGAAAAATGTTTTTGCATTTGATAGTCCAATTCTTGAGGAAGGCTACAGGCATAATTATATTAGAATTCTTAGGGCCCGAGCAAAACGAAAAAACGTCACAAATAACGCTAAGCGAAGTATCACCAAAAGATGCGCCAGGTTTGGTCAGGGGAACAAGAAATTTCCCGCGGACGAAGTCGCGGACAGAAGCTTGTATAGTAATATTGAAGCAGTAGGTAATATTTTAAAGTTCATCGTAAGAGTTGAAGTTTAGACTTTTATACTTGTGACATCACAAAGCTTATGACTCGTTCCCCCTCAGCAGAACAGTTGCATCGTTCCATAGAAACGTGCTTACTGGGGAAGTTCCCAGTATGCACGTTACTAGGACTTGATGGTGTTGAGTGGACATAGACACTAGTCTATGTCACTCGAGACAATATTACAGTAAGCACTCGTGAGCTGCAGCTGACAATCAGCGTCATTTGTGTTATCATGATCTGACAGTATGCTGAGCTGAGCCCTTTTCAAACGACTTCAAAAAAGGAGGTTCTCAATTCGGTTGGTTTTTTTTTTATTACGTTTGTTACGTCAGTACGCCGTCATTTATAAACCGATTTGGCAAATTATTTTTTTATTTAAAAGGATATACTTTCAGACTGGTCCCATTTTTATCAAAATCCAGTTCTGATGATGCGATCCATGAGGAATTGAGGGAACTCCTCAAATATTATAGGCACACCTATCGCGATTTAGGTATTTTTATAGTAACTCGTGCATTTGCTCTCGGAAACCACCATTTGTTGAAGTGGAATTGCTGAAGAAGACTACAGATGGCCATCGGAACTACTCAATAGTAAGTATTTTACGGGTTGCAATTCGATTACTTTAATATGGTTGCTAAGCAATTTATGATCGTCACATGCGAATGGTGAAATAGAGCTGATGGTGGAATACCAGAACTCTTCAAAAATTAACGTGCCTGCATCGGGAAAATCAATATTTTGTAAAAGGCGATGGGCAAGTTGACATTAGGCTATTGTAACTTAGATACATTATAAACAGACCCACTAAAAAGCGAGAAATAAAAACTTTTTAACAAAAAAAAACCGTCTTCCAACAAAAACACTACAAAGTGAAAAATAACTTTAATTTCGGAAGTCGGTGGCAAAAACTAAAATACAGACCCAAAAACACCGAATTCCGAAATTAAAGTTATTTTTCACTTTGTAGTGTTTTTGTTGGAACTCGATTATTTTTTTGTTTAAAAGTTTTTGGCATTATATGCATTGTTTTCTGTCTTTTGTTTTAGTTTTAAGGTAGGGTTCCGCACGCAAAGGGTGTAAAGAAAACCCGGCTATTACAAAGCCTCCACTGTCCGTCCGCCCGTCGGACTGTCAGTGGGCCGTATCTCATGAACCGTAATAGGTAGACAGTTGAAAGTTTCACAGAGTGTCTATTTCTATTGCAATAGACTATAGAATAAACAATAGAAAACTTACAAAATTGCCGGCACATGAAATAAATTAAAATAAGCTTTTAATAGTACATTATGATATAAGTGCGGTAAGTTGAAAATTACAGCCGAGGCGATATTGCTTGCCCGAGCCGTAGGCGAGGGCTAAAAGAAAGCAGAGGCTGTAATTATCAAAGCGCACGTATGTCATACGACGTTTTATAATATATTTGCGAGGAAATAAATAAAACTCGGACTGAATTTGCATATTTGCTTGTTTTCCATATGATGAAATTTTGATACGCTTGTAAGTATCTATCGGTCGATTTTTCGGGCAAGAGGCTTAGAGTAGCCTTTTTCGCTGCCTCTGAGACTTCTGGCGGTGTGGAATTAATAAATTCATCATTACTTGACGACATTTTCAAATAAAAAAAGTACAGCGAAAAGAAAAAGCGCGCGGAATAATTTTCGATGCGCGCGCGTTCGCGCTTTTTTTTTCAGGCATAGGCACAAAACAGCCAGTATTATTAATAAAGTAAATTAATATTTTTGTTTTTGTTACAGATATTAATGGTTGTAATTTAGTGTCAAAATTAATTGAATTAAAGAATTAAATGTTTATTTATTATATATTTTATCTCCCAAAGTTAATTTTATTCATAAAATGTTGACATCTTTTCTGAAATAAAAACTCTTTGCTAAGATTTAAAAAAGTACCGTTCGTTTTGACGGAGCATCTTGATAGACCGTGCGATTTACTTTACATTACCGCACAAGTGCGTAATGAGATACATTACGATATTGTAATTGGTGAAATAAGAGACCCTTTACGAGCAAATATGTTATAAAATAACTTTATCTACCAGATAAGTTAACTGACATTTTTTATCCTGCTGTTAAAGCCAGACAGTTATTTGAATTTTAGAAATTTTCGTAGTTTCAAGTTGATAATCAATTGGCTGAGCAATCATTTTCCCAGACTGTACTTAGTACTTACGCAAGGTATGTCTATCGCCGCATTGTCGCATTCTAGCATGACAAAGCGGTCATTGACCCACCTACATTTTCTCGAAATTTATCCAATATTCTATTGTGATCTTCAACATGTTCCAATAAAGAAAATCCATTCATAGTTTATTGTTTGGGTTCCTAGGTTCCTACGGAGAGCTAATAGGGAAAGGGCATTGACCAGTATATTGCCATGGTAAAACGCGACAACTGTAGTTACCAAATCCTTTTCTACCGGCGGCGGCGCCGCCGACCACAGAGCGCAGTAACAATAACTTTATTCCTACATCTGTATATGGTATCCTACACGTAAGGGTCTCCTTTTGTGAACTCCTCTCATTATAAGTTCCAAACTGGTGCTGATCAATGCACGGTAATGCTCAACCCTTTCATGTGCGGCGACCCTTAAAGCCGCTTTACACCGTACGATATGAAAACTGACTAATGCGATACTGAATAAATTAACTTTCTCGAAACTATTTTGTGTATTATACTTATTATTTAATTAGTAAGACACAATTGAAGCTAATTAGCCGATTCTTGAAACAGTTCAGTGTGTACTTATGTTAGCCTTAATTTTTTTTTCACAACACGTCTTAATCTTTCAGCTGCATCTGGTCAGACTGGAAGCACACCCCAACGTAGTTGGGAAAAGGCTAGGCAGATGATGAGCTTAAGCTTTGAATTTAGAAACAAAGAGCAAATAAAAATGTATACACAATTTATAGGTACATACTTGTACAGACGCCAGCACATCAAGTTACCCGAAACTGTCAAATTTTCCCAATCAACTTTGAACCTTATGCTTTAGCAATAAAGTTGAAAATCTATTAAAGAAATTTGACAGATTGTAGAACTTTGATGTGCTGGCGTCTGTACATAAGTATAGTGTTAGCTTGCATATTGTATTTATGCAGTACTAGATGCGCCCAGCAGTTTTACCCGCATAAGTTTCAATCCCAGGTGGGGATATCGGGAAAAAAATATCCTATGTCCTAATCCAAGTCATGATTTACACATGCGCCAAATTTCATCCTTTATTTAACCGTTTTAGCGTGAAAGCGTAAAAAATCTAATCTTTTCTCTTTTTTATAATATTGGTTTAGATATCACTCACTTTAAACAAATTAAAAACGATTATAACAAAGCAAGTAATTCCTAAATTATTTTTTAAGCGATTTCAGTAAACTAAAGAGCCTGTTTCAGCAACCGGAAATAATACAAAAAGTATTTTGGTAGATATTATTGAGATGATATAACAGTTTTTCTACATCGCGTATACTTTACTTTTGTACATACTGGGAGAAACAATACACGGGGCCATCATAACACGCCAACGGTAAATTACTGTATATTTTACTTCACACTTCGAAACAAAAAACAAACCACTTAATTATTTCGAACAAAAACATCGTGCGGTGTAAATGGCGCTCTTGCGCCTGCGCCGGCACCAAATATGGCGACGGTAACGAGCGGCCCATAAATGGCGAAGACCTGCCGTCTCACTTATACGCTCACCGTTGAATCATTCTAGTTAAAATAGAATTTTCGTAATGATTTAGGTAAAAAAAAATCCAATAACAATACGAATTTGACGTTTGTGATTAAATTTAAGGCTAGACCTAGGTTGTACAGAGCTCATACATCTGTGGTAACACTTTGACTTGGAGCTGGCCTAGCGTAGTATGGAGTTTCAATAGAATGTAAGGCCAGCTTATACTGGTTTTGTTACCGAAGACATGCTGCCTTCTATCCCTGTTCTTCACACTAATATTATAAAGGCGAAAGTTTGTGAGTGTGTGTGTGTATGTGTGTTTGCATGTTTGTTACTTCTTCATGCTCAAACGGCTGGACCAATTTTGATAAAATTTGGTATGGAGGTAGCTGACACCCTGAATTAACATAATAGGCTCTTTATCTCGATATTCCCACGGGATCAACATTTACGCGGGTGAAACCACGGGGCGCAGACTAGTTTATAAAAGTCCTCAGCGACCAATCTTAGCGGAGACCAGCCTTCGGGCCAGGATATATTATAGTGCAGGCGCGTGTGCGCAGACTCAGGTGCACTCTCTCTTCCCTCCCTTTCATAGTTCGTTGTAGCAGTCGTGTCGGATTGCCGTTATTTTATACCTACATTGAGATAGAAAAGTAAAATTTACTCTGAAGATCACGATGTCTGTCAGTTTTCCTGAGCCAGGAATCAGAGCTAAGCTCGTAAGACTGCCGTACCTAGTTATACCAGGGCCGTCAGTACGCACCATCAGTCCTCTTGAGCTTGGTGTGCTCACTAACCGCTAACCACCATACCACAGTTTTATAATTTGTGACCATACTGGAGGCATGTGTACCTCTCAGTATCTACTTACTTAAGGTCGATTTAGATGACCTCAATTTAGTTATGCGACAGATTGGTTAAATTAAGTCCACGAGTTATATTTATAGGAATCATTCGTTACTTAATTTCACTTCATATACATTGCAGTTATACTTATACCGATCCACAATCAATAAGTACCTACAATAACGCGCTTTTTACGCACGACGACATAATATCAAGCTACACATTTTTCCTTCGCGTGCCAATGTTTACTAACGAAATATATGGCGGGCCAAGTTGTTGCATTTTTGGTTATATTATTTACTGAAATAAATATATTGATAATTATGTATTTTCTGTAACACTAATTTATTATGCAAGCTGCGAAGTAGAAGGTTGAAGAGAGGTGGCCTTTGTGGGGACATATTTGGACACATTTGTGTCTGGGTACGGTCTTACCCATTCTCCTTTCTAACAATACGAAAAAATCACTTGATTTTTGTTTGATGGTCGCGGGCCGGATTTTAACGCTTCACGAGCCGGAGATAGCCTGCGGGCCGTAAATGATAAATGATTTTATTTTTGTAAGTAGGTTTGCACAAACACTTTTACACGTCAATCATAGTTTTTAAACTAGATGAGGTCGGCGTTTCCTATCTGACTACTCTGATAAGAAAGGCCGAAACAAACTCAGAGGTCATAGTCTCTTTTAAAGTAGTAGTTTTTCCTTCGCTGGTATAGACCAACTTTTCAACAAGAAGACGCGCACACAAGACCGCCGCGACCAGCCATAATGTTTCAGTTTCTAACAATAATTAAAAGAGGATAATAATGTAATAATAACAATAAAATATAATAACCTTATTGGAAATTATATTTTCGAGCCGTTTAGGGTTGAAACCCTCGGGCTGTGGGGTCCGAGTGCTCATGGTCTTTTTAAAGAAATTTCGAAACAGCTCGTTGACACTTCCCGTGACCCAAGGGCTGGCTTTTACCTTGGCCAGACGCTAAGCATCGCCATACAACGTAGTAATTCCGCCAGTCTCTTGGATACATTACCAGTCGACAGCGATGCGGATGAGTTTTTCGACGCTATTTTTTAGTTTATGTATAGTTTTAGTTAAGTTAGGTTTTAATTTTCTTATTTTTAGATTTGGATAAAATAAATAAACCTTTCATAGATCAATAAATTATTCACTAATGTTATAAAGATCACAATATGTTTTCGTTAGTAGGTACTATATCGCGCCAATAGATGTCGTTACGTGTTTCCACTTAATGTGATAAAAAGAGAATAAAAATCGTCATATCAAAATTCGAAAAAAAAAACAGCATAGATACCTATTTTAACTTTTTTGTAATCAGAAATCGAACTCAGCAGTACGTCATGCCCAGCACCCGCACTGGCAGCCATAACCCTGAGAGGCAATTTGAAAGTAAATCGACATCATTAAAAGAAAAAAAAAATTGTGACTCGTACAAGAAGTTCACAAAACTAAAAAGGTCATTAACCAAGAAGCTTTTGATCCCACGGGATGAAAAGAAAAAAAAAACCGGGAGCGTATGAAATAGGTTTTCATAAAGAGACGCGTTGACGGACAGCCCTTGTGGCGCGGCTCCTGCCATTCATTTCCCACACTATAGAGCATATTATAATTATACGCATAAGTACGATACGCCCTCTGTTGCTCTGTTCAATGAAGGATGAGTAGAAAAGTTTTTTAGTCTTGGCGATACGGTTACGTTACGACTTTAACCAGTTTTTTGAGTGAAAACTTCTTAAGGAGCACTTTGCGCTCGTCCTAAATATTGAACGAAACTGAACAGTCACGCTCGGGTGGGTGACGCTGAATCGGGTAAACTCGGCTCTAGTCGGTAAGTTTTCACTTCTTTCGTGTGGTCATGCACACATAATTTTTTTTTAACGGAAGTCAAATCAATGGGGATGCATGTATGTGTCATTCTGTGTCCAAGAAAAAGTTATTCTGTCCTTCTCATTGCACTGCGGGGTAATTGTGTAATACACTTACAGTAGCAATGGCTTTTATTTGACAGTTCAACAACATTCATTGCGTTATATATGTTGGTGAACAGACTAATTTTTCAACCATATGAAGCAATGGATTAGCTATATCTTTCAAAATGATTCACATTGTGATTGAAACTGTGTTACGCAATTAGGGTGCTGGATTAGGACAGATGATTCTTTTTATCCCGCTAGTACTTTCCCGTGGGATAATAACCGACCCCCACGCGGGCGTAACCACAGGAAAAAGCTAGTACCTACTTATGCAATTCAGAACAAAACTGAAAATAAAAAAGAAGAAAAATACAGGGAGCCATAATTCGGAGCTTTTATAATGTTTTACTTTGTAGTAGGTACGGAAGTGCAATTAAATATTTTATTTTTATGGATGTGAGCCTGGAGATCTGTCATACAGGTCATGAACCCAGTATAGACTTCAGCCCTCGGAAAGGAAAAAGAAACGTATCCGTGTCGTCACATGTAAACGTCACTCTTTTAGAAAACAGCTCCTCCCGCTCTGTTCTGTTCGAACGAACTACCAGTTTTAAATAATAAAACAAGCTGTAATGGCGTTGATTGAAACCACTAATGGCCTAGCTTTTTCACCACCTCCTGATAAGTTCTGGTTAACTTATCTTGTAGTTTGTTTTCGAATGACATTTAATTTGTTAAATGAACTGTATGTTTTCTATTAATTAAATTAAACTTTATTCGAAAAAGTCCACCGGTTTCTTACTAAACCTCAACTATATCGGACTACCCTGGTTACTTATCTCTTTGGTGTCCGTACCTACAGAATGCGTAGATGTCGGCTTGGTCATCATCTGCCTAGCCTTTGCCCAACTATGTTGGGGTCGGCTTCCAGCGTAACCGGATGCAGCTGAATACCAGTATTTTACATGGAGCGACTGCCTATCTGACATCCACAACCCAGTTACTGGGTAATACGATACCCCTTGGTAAGACTGGTTGTCAGACTTTCGAGCTTCTGACTCCGTAACGACTGTCAAAGATCCACGAATGACAGCCGGGACCAACGGTTTAACGTGCTTTCCGAGGCACGGAGGGGTCTCGGTATGTAAATATGGTCAGCCATCCACAGACCAACCGCGGCAAACGTAGCTTAACCTGATCGATCGGCCTGCCGGTCGATTCTGTAAAAATCTCACCGTGAAAACTTAGGTGAATTGAGTTTGTTTTTGCTAGGAATTGACACTATTGACAGCTCACTCCACGCTCACTTCACCTAAGTTTTCACGGTGAGATGGTTACAGAATCGCACTGCTGATGCCGGCTTGGTAATGGGTACTTTTTACACCCTGTATATGTATATGTCAATAAGTACAGACGCCAGCACAGAAGCTACTACAATCTGTCAAATTTCTTTAATAGATTTTCAACTTTATTGCTAAAGCATAAGGTTCAAAGTTGATTGGAAAAATTTGACAGTTTAGTGTAGCTTGATGTGCTGGCGTCGCGTCTGTATATTAACTAATAAGTATTTTGGGGTGGCAACACATTACATAGTTGAGCAGCTCTACACTCTGCGGTGAACAGTTCTTTGTCCGATATTTATGATTCTTTTACGATGGGTTATGTAAAAGCACCGACTGGCTAACTACTACTCCGTATAATAAATCAATGGGTTTGGGGGTCGTAAATAATAATGTTTGGATGGTGAAAGCCCAATTAGGCACTGTGGAAGTGTGGACGAAGCAGCGAAGCTGTAGTGTTACAAAGTTACGCCTTCGAAATTTCGAATTGCGTTTACTAGATAAGCCACTTTAGGCACACACATTCTGAGGAATTACTATGAAATGAAATGTACATTATTTCTCTCAAAACGGTGAGGAACCGGCATGTCATAGAACCAGAAATTCGAAGACATGTGACATCCACCAACCCACACTGGGCCCGCGTGGTGGATTATGGCCCACTTCCTCTCACAGAGAGGCGGCCTGTGTCGCAGCAGTGGCAGGGGGCCATTTTAGGCTGATTATGCTGAAATGTTTCTTTATGTAAGTAGATCTTAGAAACTAGATGGCGCTGGGATTTCCTAGCTAACTGATCCCTGAGAAGAAATGCTGGAACAAACTAAATGGTCATGGTCTCTTTTAAAAAGTCCAAACATTATATTATTAGGATTTTATGAGTCTAAGAATACAACGCCATGTCTGGAGGGTATTTTAAAGCAAGAGACATTGCAGCATTAAGTTGACCTGCAACCTGCGAAGAATTGTTCCAATAAGAGGCTAATTCCCGTAATAAAAATCGTTCAAATCCTAGTCACAATGTCGAGGGCAATCAAGTTTTCGTAATTTTTAAAACATTCACACAGTCTGATCTCAATCTGGTCTCAATCTGTCGGAAATACCTTTAATTTACATGTACAAACGCCAGCACATCAAGCTACCCGAAACTGTAAATTTTTTCCAATCAACTTTGAACCTTATGATTTAGTGATAAAGTTGAAAATCTATTAAAGACATTTGACAGAACTTGATGTTTGTGCTGGCGTCTGTAAATCTACATTTTTGACATTGATTGTCGCTGTGATGAGATTGCTATCAGATTTTGAACGTTTTTAACCGACTTCAAAAAAAGGAGAAGGTTCTCAATTGGGTTGATTTTTTTTTGTTTGTTACCCCAGCACTCCGTTATTTATAAGCTGATTTGCAAAATTCTTTTTTTATTTGAGAGGATAATTATACTTCCATATTGGTGCCATAGAAATTTCATCAAAATCGTTTCAGTAGTTTTTAATTACAGAAATTGGCCTTCAGATCTCAGCAACAACACTTGTTAAAAATGTTGGGAAATTAGCTATTATGTAGCAACGGAACGAGAAGTTAGAGATATTTTTGACAGATTGAGACTAAGGGCGAAATTTACCAATGAAACTTGAACGCGATCGGCATAACTAAACTCCGTTCAAGAGCTGTCAGCATCAATATTCCACAATAATAATGTCTATGACAGCACTTGAATGAGGTTTAGATGTTCTGATCACGTTCAGTTTTATCGGTGAATAAGAATCGCCCAAAGATAAGAATTATGCAACCGTTTCCTAAAATTACGGGAAATGCCCCTCAGTTTCGCCATCTTGTCACTATCTTCATTTCTTTCTACAATTGATTTTTGTTTTACAAGGTCTTTATTACTACAAAGGTTTTTACAAATTACAAATGATCAAAAAAATAAAAAATCAAATGAACTTCCTATATTTGTACCCAACAAAATAGTGATTAATTTTGTTACACTGGCTATATTTCGCCTTTACAAACAATAAAATATGTTTATGTATACTGAATAGACCTTTGATAAGTAGGTGACCGTTTCTGTACAAATTAAAACTAATGAGTAGAAAGTAGGAATCCATGTTTGTCATTAAAATGTTTCTGGAGACATTCCTGTCAGCCCCATACCACTCCCCGTCTCATTTTATAAGAAAAATGTGATTCATGCGTAACCAGACAAGATCTAACGAATTTCAACCTTATTTCGAGATAGTTAAGGTTGATCTAATGAGGAGACGAGTGATCGAGGTGTTTTCAAGAATATCTAATAGGAGAAATTTATGTCA
This sequence comes from Luperina nickerlii, assembly GCA_963855955.1. Classification (NCBI taxonomy): domain Eukaryota; kingdom Metazoa; phylum Arthropoda; class Insecta; order Lepidoptera; family Noctuidae; genus Luperina; species Luperina nickerlii. The sequence continues at coordinate 23,570,634 of OY979667.1, forward strand.
TAGCTTTGTGGTAACTGTCGTAAAATAAGAATTGGGTGAGGTGCGGTCATTGTGGCCGCGATAAAAAAAATTACATAAAAAAGCCTTTGTGAAGAAGAGATAAAAGTGATCTAATAAGCTTTCCGTCTTCCCTAATTAAGTTAAAGACTGTCATAGACAGGCGCGACGCGACTCTGGTAGAACAACTAGGTAGTTGGGCAGAAGCTGGTGTAACAATTTCTATGAAAACTTCATTAAAGTGTTTTCAAAGAAATTGTTACACCAGCGTCTGCCTTATTACTATAATACTAGCAGCGCCCCGCGGTTTCACCCGCATAAGTGTCGGTCCCGTGGGAATATCGGAATAAAACCTGTCATATGTCATTCCTCGGGATACAATCTATCTCTCTACCAAATTTTATCGAAATCCGTTTAGTCGCGTGAAAAGGTAACATACAGAGAGGCAGACAGAGTTACTTTCGAATTTATAATATTAGTATGGATTGTAACACCCCTTTCATAAAAACTTCTAGTAAATTGAAACCAAGGGTTACTGCTGGCCCGGAACATAAAGGGCTAAGGAAGGAACACGGGTGGGTTTTAGTCAGTAAGAGTCTGACATTCCCTTCCGCTCCACCCAGAGCGGGAGGGGTCATTTGACGATTTCCCATCCTGAAAAAAAAAAGACCTTGACAGTCAAACTTAACGGCAAGACTGGTAAAGCAATTTTGAGAGCAACCATACAACAAAATTTAATGGACTGAAGGGTGTAGGGAACCGTAAATTACTCTACCGACTTACGCGCCGTGCACACACAGCATTGGTACCTATGTGTCCTATTGTACATAATATGTAAAAATATATTTAAATAAATCAGGGTTTGATGAATATTCAAGGCGGTCGGGTTTATAATTTCATCATTCTAAAAATCGTACCGTTATCATCAGTAAGTGTAGGGATCTCCTTCAACTGGTAATGTCAGCGACGCCGAGATATCTAGACTTTCAACTGCAGCCCAGTCGCAATCATAGATTCTTTATTTAATATTCATTAAAACATGAGAGCATTGTAGTTATGATTGGTTGAATTGCCATTGATACTGCTCACTCATGCGCAACAACACTTCCACTGATTTCATCTTCGTTTTACCTTTCAAAAAAATTAATAAAATTGCCTTTATTTCCTCTGACCCGTTTTCGTACATTAAACAAGCTCTTCTTGTCTTGGCGTGCTGTGCTGGCGCTGCTGCTGCGGCTGCGGAACACCTAAAGCGGCGTAATTATAATAATCATGGTAAGTAATTATATTTCAAGCCGATTGGTGTTGATACACTGGGGCCGTGGGGTCCGAGTGCTCATGGTCGCTTTAAGGAAATCTCCAAAAGGCTAGTTGACATTTCCTGAGACCCAAGGGCTGGCATTTACCTTGGCCAGAGACTAAACCATTACCATTCAACGTGGCAATGCCACCAGTCTTTTGGGTACATTACCAGTCGACGACGATGCGAATTAATTTTTCGACGTCATATTTCAGTTTGTTAGGTAATACCCTCGGAAAGCACGTTAAGCCGTTGGTCCCGGCTGTCATTCGTGGATCTTTGACAGTCGTTACGGGTAGTCAGAAGCCCGAAAGTCTGACAACCAGTCTTACCAAGGGGTATCGTATTACCCAGTTACTGGGTTTTGGAGGTCAGATAAGCAGTCGCTCCATGTAAAATACTGGTATTCAGCTGCATCCGGTTAGACTGGAAGCCGACCCCAATATAGTTGGGAAAAGGCTAGGCAGATGCCCTACCCGTAACGACTGTCAAAGATTTACGAATGACAGCCGGGAACAACGGCTTAACTTGCTTTCCGTGGCACGGAGGGGTCTCGGTACGTAAAGATGGTCACCCATCCACAGACCAACCGCGGCGAGCGTAGCTTAACCTGATCGATCGACCTGTGCGGCTGTTATTATTTAGCCACGGGCCCCTCCTGCTATGGCGTCACAAGCACTATTTAGTGATGGGATAATCAAATCGATTGAAAGACGCCGCCGCGTGCGCCATCAGTCTTGCTTGCCCCACCTCCGGGGCCTAGCGCCAGCGCTCACGCTCACCCAGCCAGCAGTACACGGGACAGAGCACGAAGGTGGTGACTTACGATTTTTGTACGTAAGCTGGTGCGATTTTTGGCACGCGAAGTAGTAGCTCTTGTGTTATCTAGGTGTATCTGTGGTTTGCGTATACTATATTTAAAGAAAAACTGGGCACCTAACACGAGATGGTTTGAGATGGCACTAGCCAGATAATTAATTCATTATCACTTAGTTTTTAAATATTTCAATAATTTTCTAAAGGCTCCTTCAAACAGGCGCGACACGCGATAAAATCGCGCGCGACATAAAGACACCGCAAGTCGCGCGCGATTATATCGCGCGTCGCGCCTGCTTTGAGGAGCCTTAATTCGGTCTTTGCACATATTGTCGACTGTTTCATCGGCACCTCTGAATAGGTATTTTTTAAACTTTTGTAAGTACCTCGTTAGATAACTGATTGAATTGAAATGAAGATTTGTGTTCCCCGTACTGCCATAGTAAAAACTACAATTTGAACACGAACTCGGTTAAACCCTATTGGTATGAGAGGTATCTTAGCAACATCCCAAAAATCAGTGTTGTGAAATTTAACGCGGCCAATAATGTTTTTAATGACTAGACTATTAGGCACATCGCCGCAGGTAGGTAATATTGAAATTGTAAGGCATCCTTGCACACCGCAGCCGGCGCAGACGCAGTACGTACTAATCCTCTTATCGAGTACTTGAAAAGCCCCTGAAGTGGAGCCGTATTCTGATATCATCATTAACTGGTTATTACCTCATTACATTACACATTACCTATAATAGTGATGACATTTTTTTCATTTTAAATTCAAAAAAATATTACAAATAGTGCAAACAAAACTACATAAGTACATCATAATGTACATAAAGACTAGCTTAAAAAAATTGCCAAGTTAAAACGTTTTAAAATTACTGCTAGACAAAGATGGCATTACCATGAGACGTGATCACGTGACGTTACGACTATGTAACTTCATAAGCGCCATACATTGTTAGTACCGTGCGACAAGGACGGGAATAATCCCCACCAAAAACTTTTAAAGTACATACTTTAAAAGCTTCTCCAAATTTTTATTGATTTTCCTGTTTTTGTTCGATTAAGTACTTATCTCGTTTTACGATGCATCCTTGAAATTACATTATTTGTTCGAACATTTCTAATATTATGTGTTTTGTAGGTAAAATAGTACAATTACTGCCTCATCAGTCATCAGGGTGCTTACTCTTCAATTTAATTCCGATAGATCGACATTGGAATTGTGACGTTTCGTACTCTTGAGTTCGATGCTAGCGCCAAATGATTTTTAGATTGGGTGTCCATTTTGGAGATCTAAGTGGAATTGGGTTCGGGCTTTGCGTGGGGTAATTGTTGACAATATTGTTTTCAAGAGTACCGAATCACGTGACTGTAAAATTAACATTGGAATCATATTGGCATCTCATTGGAATTAAAATTAGTTTGGAGAGTAAGCCCCCAGTCTAGTGGTACATGCGCAACGGCAGAACATGAATTCCTGGGTTCGATTCCCAGGCCAGACTAAGTGTTATTGGGTTTTTCCATCAGGAAATTTTCATCATTCCCTTATGGGACTTAAACTTAACTGGTGAAATGTGGGTGTACTATACAGCAGGGAGACTTATAATTTGACGTATTCTTTCCAGGACATGATAGTGTACCCACTTGCAACAATTAAGCACCCTATAAAGCATAGGCGAAAATTCATGGAATTCTAGAAAACCCAATTTTTATGATGTAGGTATACGATGGCGACGATAGGTCGTGGTGGAGCAAAATGACAGGATAGCGGACTGTATAACAAGAAGTAGAATGAATAAATAAAAAAAACAAGGACTAAGTGGTAATTAAAACGCGCAAGCGCAGCCGTGCATGAAGGGCGAGCAACGGCTGACTCTCGTGGCGGTGTTTGGTCCTTCGAGCCGGATGACTCCCGCTGTCCCCACACGCCGCACTGCCTCCAGCGCGCGGCGATATTGAGTGAAGCGGTCTCCACAGTATACGTATACATCCTCTGTCTAACCCTTTGGGGAAAACAGGCGTGATATTATGTAATGTGGTTACTAACCCCCCTTTTTGCCATGTTCACTGTTTTGATTGGTTCACCGAAATAACAGCATTCATAGAAGTCAAAGTGTGGTTCTCACGTCGCATCCCATATTGGGCAATATCGCAGGAAACGCACAACTTCCCCCTTGACAAACGCAGTCGGTTCACTCATTGCCTGCATACCAAAGTTGATGAGTGGCACAAATAATAAGCGTAAGCGAGTTGCTTATAAGTCCCGAAGGCCACTAAAAACGAATACAATTTTCCACTCTGCACTTCAAAACATCGTCGAGCAGCAAACACAAAATGATCATTATAATTTTCGTCATAATTCTCCTAACAGATACCAATTTATTTGTGCTCGGCGTAACATGTCTTTCCTTCCATACTCTTCTATTAGTCGTCATTTAGGGAATGTGTGAATGATGATATGGTTAGAAAGGGGGTGACCCCTTTCTAACCAAATCATCATTCACACATTCCATCTTTCTTTACACAAAATAAACTTTATCATAAATAAATATGATACAATTTGGTTCAGACTCGCACAGATCAGGAAAGAATGGCAAGAAAGGGAGGAAGTTTATATTCAGCAATGGTTGATGATGATTTGATTTCTGTTTAATATGTAAATAACAGTTCGACGTACTCGCGTCAATAAAGGTCAACTATCGTCTGTAGATGTCAAATTTCCAATAACCATGGCCCCCAGGTTGACTCACTTTGACTGGAAGAGATAGATTCGAGCGTTGATGAGATGAGATGGATGAGAGCATTTCCTCACTGCATTCGATTCGAATCCGAGGAATGATTGTCCGAAGTGCCCTAGTACCCTTTTCAGCAAGGATTGCGCACTAGATCCGAATTCCATCCGTTTTCAATTTGGATGGAACTCAAATCTCGAATTCGGATCGAATGCAGTGCGGAAACGCTCCACAACGCCGCCGCTCATAACTCAGAGCATACGTTACTAACCGGCTAGTGTTTGTAAAGTAAACAGAGCTCCGATGCTTTCGTGACGGTATCGACGCCTGCACTTTACTAATTAACGATGCGTGTGGCCAGACTCGGCTGAATACCACCATCTTATGGTGATTCCCATAGTTATCAGCCTGCAATTGTAGGCATACAAAAATATAACAAGTGTCAATCACGCTTGCCCAATTTCTTCATTATAAGATTAATCTGATATCGAAAACTCTACAAGTGTAATAGAGTTAGGTGTTGAGCCCACAAGTCCGCAACCGAGTGCTTAGCGCTAAACCAGTAGCTCACTATCCCAACCAACAGCTTAGCCAAGATATTCACTAATTGCTTTCCCCTGTTATCCAGAGTATTAACAAACAAAAACTAGGCAGGCAAGTCCTAAAGCATCTTAGAACTTAGACATTCAAGGAATCTCCAATGTCTCCAAAGCGCACACAGAAAGAAACGCGCGCGTAAAAAACTCTAAACCGTGCCATATTCCTTACACAAAAATCACAACGTATTTGTAGTTGGAAAACGGTGACCTCGCATTGGCAGTCCAACAGTACAGAATCAAGACACTGTGTGCAACCCCTGAACAAAAATTACTCAATAAAGTTCACACGGTGGCTGTAAATGGAAAACGAAGACCTCGCAGTAGCGGGCTAATCAACCCTTCTAAAGTGCCAACACAGTGTCGTCTCCCGAACGAACTACGATCTAAGAAGTGACACAGTGTTCATACATGGAATACGTCGAGTTCAACAGCAGTCCAATTAGTATTGGGAGGGAGGAGGTAATTGGGGTAGAACCGGTTCTAAGATCGTTTTACTCGACGGTCCGGGTTCAGCTTGTGCTCGTACACTCGAGTACCTCTCAATGGAATTTGTATGTATAATTGAGTGTTAATAGGAAAGTTCTGTAATGTGAGATAGGCGTGTTCGGGATATAAGTTCACAAGTGTTACCACTTTTTCTCTGGAGAACTCTGAAGCAATCGCGTCCATTACTGTGCCGCGATGATGATACAGAACGTATTAAAAGTTTGTGTGTATCTACTTGTATATTTTTTTTGTTTGAAGTATTAAGAGCGAGGTCTGGTCATTGATGCAGCGGCAAAGCACTTAGCGAGGTCCTGGTTTGATTATAAAACAAACAACGCGTAGCCCATTAGGATCATTTCTAGTCTGTGGCCTCATTGTCAGATAGAATATATGGCAGAAACGATTTTGACGAGGAGGCAAACTGTTCACAAATAGTAGGGTAGCAGTTGACGCTTCGTCTGTGTGGAATTCTAGTCGCTAGTCAAGTCGTTATTCAAACTAGGCTGAGAACCAGCACTTTTTGAACGTCAAAATAACACAACATGACAAAAACAACAGCACAACCACTTTAACATAACACTGTCCCCTAAAAAGCCCGCGGCGCCTTTCAGCATTTCCTAGTGCTTTAGCTCGGAAGAAGAAATGACGCAACAACTCCTCAGCAGCAGGCAGCCCTGTAGTCCCTTTCCACTTTGAACAATACTTGACCCTTTTTACAGCAGCCTAAACTCCCAATCTCAGCTGAAGCCGACAGTGACATGATGTACTCTTAGTCACATTGGCGTGGTGACAGTGACTCATATTGCCCCGGTTCCTGATATATTTAGATTGGCACACGACCGCGAGACGGACTGTCGCGTTGTACCAAAATATACGTACGTTGATACGTTCAGTTGTTTGTCCCCAAGGAAACATCACGGACGATCATGGTGTGTTGTACTAGAGCGTAAAATGATATCTCGGCTCGACCGCCCGTCCGTCCGTCAAAATCAAAAGTCATTTAAGTATTCAAATTAGTCTGAGAATCAACACTAAATAGAACTTGACAAAATGGGAGATTATAGACTCGCCCGACACCCACTGTGGAGTGCGGTGCTACACAGCACATGACCGACTTGCTGGAATGTCCCAAGAGTCCATATACCTGTACTTTTGAGGATGTAATGAACGCCTCTGACGCTGCTATTAAAGTGGCCATATACTTTTAGTTAAGGATTTTCGTTTCTTGATCAGAAAGGCCTAAGATGGATATTTTTAATGTTCCGTAAACAAAGGGTGCCAACGGGATCCTATTACTAAGCCTTCGCTGTCCGTCTGTCGTGTCATCCGTCCGTCTGTCTCACAGCGGGCTGTATCTCATGAACTGTAATAGGTTGAACTTTTCACAGAGTGTATTTCGATTGCCGCTATAACAACAACTATTAAAAATAAAATAAAGCTAAAAATTAAAGGGGGTTTCCATACAAGAAACGTACTTTTTCTGTGTTTTTTTACCTTGTGGTACGGAACCTGTCGTGGGCCAATCCGACTCGAACTTGTCCGCATTTTTTCATATCAATAACTTTAAAATATGGAATCACTGAATATGAAATTCCTAATAGACCACTTGAAGGCAATACTTAAAAGACCAATGCCATAACCACGACCCGCGAATAAATTGAGTCGATTGTAAACTGCATTCGATCTGCATTTAACAATGGCTCGCAATCAAGCTGTTCGTTTATGGATTGATAAATGATTGATACTCGAACATGATGTAACACAAACAGATTTCAACAAGTTATTTTCAAAAGTGCCGTTTCAGTTTGCAATTTGCATTACTTCCTCCATCGACACAAATGTTTACATTCAGAGCTTTTGTACTTGATGCGCCGTCTGGGGAACTTCCAAACATAGTATTAATGCAGCAGGAAGATGTTGAATGATCACTGCAGAAATAGGTACATGTGTCAATTATTGTAGCTTTATCTATGTATTTGCTTAATGCGAAGGTCCAAAACAGATGAAAATGAAAAATGTATTATTATTTTAACATGTAAATACCTTAACAACTAGTGATTAGAGGAGCCTCTTTTTAAGTAAACTCAAAACTCAAAAACTAAAATTTTATTAAACCATTTACAGGCACTTTTGAATTGTCAGGAAGCCGGTTAGTCAGAAAAATATGAAGCTAGTTGCCCATTTCAATGCGTAGGTACCTATGTAGAAGAACGGGCAAGAAACTTCATGGATACTCTTTTTAAATTAGTAAATAAGCCTGTGTCAGGACTCTCAGGAGACTCTTCCATAATATATCATAATCAGCCTATAATGTTCCCAATGCTGGGACACTGGCCTCCTCTCTGTGAGAGGGAGTGGGGCTCAGTGCGGGTTGGAAGATGTCACATGTCTTCGAATTTTTGATTCTTGGACATGCCGGTTTCCTCACGTTGCAGTTGGTTTGACCGGTTTTGAGAGCAGTGGTGATTAATTAATAATTGACACAAAATAAAGCGCCTGTCTGGTTCGAACCTACGACCTACAACTCGTAAAGGTACCCGCAAACAGGTGCGACACCCGACGCGAATCGCGCGCGACTCAAAGGCACCGCTCGTTGCGCGACTTGCGGTGCCTTTGTGTCGCGTGTCGTGTCGCGCCTGTTTGAAGGAGCCTTAAGTCGCGTCTGTTACCGGCACCATTGGTCTGCTTGCATTAATTTCTTTGTTCAGTTCTTAGTATTATTTATTTGCAGATACCGATTAGTCGGGCATCGTACTCCGGCAGATGGATCGATGATCAATTTGAATTCGACTCAAGGCACATATCCCACACCTGCCGACTGTGTAACTGCGGAACTCTTGTGAGGAACTCGTCTTGAAATGGAAGTGCAACGAAGTTCATATTTTCCAACAGCTTTAAAATAAGTAGGCAGTTCTTGGTATTGTTCACCTTTAGTTTCAGTCAGGAATGTCGTATGAAAATTACCACGTCAACAGGACAAGCAGATGCGTAGATGCTAGGTACCTAGCAGCTACGGTATCGGTATCTATGTATCATCTATCATGTTTACTTTGTTGCTCTTGCTAGTACTAGCAACAAAGTAACTTCAAATGTGATCGCCAATCTATAAAATATCAAGCGATGTAATAAAACGATCATTTGTTCAAGAGCGGTCAAAAGCCTATGATCTATAGACATACCTACCTACCCAATTACTCATCTCTACGCATGCCTGTAACTTGCACATCTGCTGCAGCTCATCACACTGCTGGGACACAGGCCTTTCGGTGAGAGGAAGTGGGCCGTAATCCACCACGCGGGCCCAGTGCGGGTTGATAGATGACACATGTCTTCGAATTTTTAGTTCTAAGACATGCCGGTTTCCTCACGATGTTTTCCTTCACCGCGTAACTTGCACAAAAGTATGCAAATAGCTTGCATGCCGTGCACGGCATGTAGGTATGCTATTTGCATTCTTTTTGCAAGTTACAGGCATTTGTATTCCGGGTTTTAGAAGTACAATATATTAGAAGAGCTGGGTGAGAACATAAGACGTGAATGTGATAGCCCTGTCTACCCCTTTGCAGAATCCAGACATAGTTATACCTGAGTTATGATTTCCACGCAGATTTGCTCAATGGGCCGCTATAACTAGGGGCGCAGAATAAATAGTACGCAAAGACATGAGAGGGGGGAACTCACTACCGATATAGACTGCCTGACTCGACACCCAAACATCCTACATCACACATCACGTCAATAATTGTCAACTTTAGCCAATTTGAAATAGGATTCAAATTCATTTAGCAGAATATTGTGACATATGACGGGGTTCTAAGCAGTCCGAGCTGAATCATCGGTCACTTACCCCCGCGTAGTTAGAAAATAAATTTTCTAGATAAAACTGTTCTGTAGTGACATTGTTTATGTTTCCGATTTGTGATATTGTACTTATTTTATTTTTGGGACATTGTGATTTAGTCATGGGGAGTTGGCAACGGATGGGAAATCCCACGAAGATGTGCTACTAGATTTTCCAAATGATGCACGATGACAGGTAAAATTGGTCCAGGATACCCTGAGAGATGACATCACTGAACTGACGGTAAAACGATTTCTTCCCGTCTTCTTTATGTGTCAATAGACCAACTCAGATTTTGTCCGACCAAAATGTAGCGGCCTGGAAAGCACTGTCGTTTGCCTGTTTTAAATCTTGGAGGGAACAGTCGTGTAAGACGGATGGGGAAAAACCAATACTCCAGGCCTCCCCACTTCGTCATTCAGGCAGATTAACTGCACCTGGACACGAACTACAGTGGCCAATAAGGAAATGGCAGTATATCTAATCTGACTAATGGGATAACATCAACCCATTCCAAGCAGTGAAGATCCCAAAGATATGGTTGTGGTGGATCCCTTTTTTTTTTTTAGAATATGGCATCTCGTAGTTGACCTTGAGAGGTCGTGACTACTTAACCGGATCAACCAAACTATTTATACAGAAAAACCACCTGCTTAGTAAAAGACCCAAATTTACTCCCGTCTCTTTCTCGAATTACCTAATTGGAAGATGCACATGCAAGTAGAGACAGCAATAAGTATTGTTTTTTTTGTCTATTCCCAAAATCGGTCCCATCGATGTCGTTCTGTTCTTGTGTAATCGTTGGTGATCGTGACCATTATTGTTTATTGATTCTTATATCTTTGTCACAATGTGGGCGTGATTGTCCGGCGGGGCACGCCTTAGTGATTTACTACAAATAAATAATTTCATCGGCTTAAGGGCTTAAGTAATATTATAATTTTAAGGCTTTTAAGCACTTAAGAAATCGTGTATGTCAATGATGCATGATGTTAGCGAGATCTGTCTTGTTTTGACGCAATTTTGATGCCAATGGGAATCTAAAGCGTTCCTCTCCATTTTCAGGACACTCATACTGCGGAGTGAAGTCACTAGGTAAAAAGATGTCGATTTGGTTTTGTTTTATCTAGATTGTTTGTCTTTAGTTAATAGTTTTATCAACAAAACAATTAAGAACCACTTCAGTTGAGCTCCCAAAGGGATCTCGTGGCACGGTAGGTAAATAATTACCGGCCTGGCTAGTCGGCCACATAATAGGGCCTAATCACACAAGACAATAGCCCTTCCCCGAAGGGCCTACCTGCTCTGCTCACCCAACAATGCGTTTGACTAGTCACGGATACAACGAAGTGTGAAATACCGTTAAAAACTTTTAGTTTTTGGAGTATGGTGTTAAAATTATGGACTTTGAAGATTTGTTTGTGTATATTTTGCCTCCATTTAACTATCATGCTCTATCATTCATGCGTTACTTATTGTTATCGGACACACTTGGTGACCTCTTCTCTCTATAGAAGAAGACTAGCTAGCTACACCCGGTTTCACCTACATAAGTCTCGATCCAATATCCGGATAGAAGTATTCTATGTCCTAATAGACTTTAAATACTGTGTACACGATTTTATATTCTTTATAAGTAGATTGTAATATCCGTTCTGATCCAATGCGATGCGCGCCGTTTGATAATCATTCTTTAGACGGGTATATGTATTTCCAAAAAATATAATATATCTGACTACGGAACCCTCACTTAACACATAAGACATACTCTTAACACTTTATTAGCTTCCGGGTCAAGTTAGCATTGATGAATGGGTTATTAAACGCGGAAGTATAAGAAAATGATTCATATTTTGTCAATATTGCATATCTGAGCAGTTAATTTAATTAATTAGGTCATAAACTGGAGACGCTCTGTTCATGTCAGTGGGCGAGTCTGCGCGCGCGCATATTAATAGCGCGGGAGATAGTGACGCGGCAATGTGACCATAAAATAATAATCAAGTGAAATGTATCGACAGACATAAAAAGTATGTTGTATAGGTTGCACCTCGCGATAAGATATGGCCGACATAGCTGGTGCAGTGGCAGTGATGTTGGATTTGACTCCTGTCTGTAAACAATCTGAGAGAGATAACATTACGCCGGTAAGTATTCTGCGAAGGGTTGGCAGAAGTGTGTGGTACACCTACATTTTGTCAGTCCCAAGTATGTATCAATGGACGAGCCTATTGTCATTAGCCGGGACCAGATTCGGACTGCTTATGAGAAATTGGAAAAACAACCAACTTGGCGATCAAACCTCCATACTGCTCCATACCTCCTCATACTGCTAACGAAGTAGTAATTAAATAACTATTATGATAGGTTGAAGTCGTACTGTTCTTTCGAAGTATATACAGAGATGAGCCATGAACTTGGTAGCCATGGTTACCCCATGGCAACCGATTCATGGCTCATGTTTTTGAAAGAAGTACCACCACCGTCTATAGACACATAACTGGCTATAGCGTCTATATGATTTCATATTATGATTAAAACGCTGGTATCATAGAGCGTACTATAGTGAGGTGTACCTGCCAACCTGTTTGCCCGACAGGGTTCTGTTCGCGTGGTTATGACATGAACTTGTCGTAACGTTGCCTCACCAAGCTGCTAACGCTTTGTTTCTATAGCAATTGCCATAGAAGCCACTTAGGTGAAGTGTGTGAGGGTTTTTGCGCAAAGGATAAGTGTAGATAATCTTTCCTCTATAGATCGTTCTCCTGTATAACTTATCATCATTCTCCTGCCCTCATCCCAATTTATTTGAAGGTATTCCTCGAAACGCACCAACTTTGAAACGTACCAAATGAAACGTCTATCGATATCATTTATTACGAATCCTTCATGCTCTTCTCTGTGTTTAATCGCCGATGCATTTCGAGGAATAAAATTATAATATTTTTATTTTTATTAATTTTTCTCGAGGAACACTTTTGGTGCGTTTAAGTTGGTGCGTTTCGAGGAATACCCCTTATTGGGGGTCGCCGCAACATTTCTTTGCCTTCCATACTTCTCTATTAGTCGTTATCTCGATAGTCACTCCCTTTCTAGCTATATCATCTTTCACACAGTTCATCTATCGTTTATTTCTCCTTTAACTACTTTGTGGTCGGCGCAGAATGTCTTCTTCTTCTATGACATATCTATTAGCAATCATCTCTGTTTTCAACCCCTGTTAGCCATATTACCTTTCACACATTCCATCCTTCGTTTCTCTCATACTTCAAACTTTCCTCATAACATGTTCCTAATGTTTCCGCATCACATCCACACCATGCCAAGTTTTCAACCGATATCTGCACAATTAACTTATCGGTCACCAACGGCACTTCTTCCAAACTCCTATCAATGTGACGAATAAGCCGGTCTATAATTCTGTAAAAATTTGCCAATGCCGCCTGATGGTCGGCATTGACACTCTTGACTTCAACTGTGTTTTCACGGTGAGCTTTTTACAGAATAGATCAAAAGGTACTAAAGGGAACTTGAAGGAGCTCGCTGAAGCATATCGATGCATACAGAGAATTACTCCAGAATTTACGATGCCAGATAAAATTTAAAGTAGGCACATGCTCCTTAGAAATAAAGTCAATGGAGCGCGACTTTCTTCACACAGTGCCTTTTCTGTTCAACCACACAAAGAGCAATCTATTTTGTAGTTTATTTTATTACCGTCAAGTTACCGCCACAGACAATCACTTTCTTTGTAATTCGGATATCGTGAAGTAGCCATGGATGGAGAAGCACAGAACCGGTCGAACTGGCGGTGCTTGGGCGAGTCGTATAATATGCAGTAGTGACGTTTTTTTGGCTAAAATGATGATGATGATAAAGCAGCTTGTTAGATTCCCTATTTTAATTCTGACGCGCTAGTAGGAGGACATCACAACGTTTTGCAAGAGTGGTGAATGTTCTCCCATGGTGGGTACAAAAATTTGTGAAACGTAAAATGAAATGTTACATACGTTGAAACGAACATCCTAATGAAACCTGCCCTGAATCCTGATGGCTTGCTATACTATACAGGGCTGTGAATCAGCGTTGTAGCTATGCTGCTCACTGGTCAAGATTTGCTGAGCACGCTCCTTTTCTCACACTGTTCATAGTTTATACTTTGAGCATAAATTTGGATGACAAGACCAAAGAAACGATGGATGGACTGTGTAAAGGATGATATGGCTAGAAAGGGGGTGACTACTGAGTCTACAAAGACGATGACTAATAGAGAAACTGGAATGGAAAAAGAATACACGTTGTGTGAGTTGTCGAACCCAAATAAATTGGGATAACGGCAAGAGAATGAAGATTTATGTAGTTTTAAAAGCTTATTTTGTGTTGGCAATTAGGTACGTTTTTTTCATTAGCAACTCTGAAGTACTCGTAAGGATACGACACACGACACGACACTCGTTACTCGTCACTCGTTATTACACGATTATACAGGGTGTTTGGAAGCTGAGTGAGTGATAGTTGACACCTTTTACAGCATTTTGAGCCATACAATCATGTCTTAGACGAAGTATGCTTTTTTAATTTTTAACTGCAAAATTTTATTCAAAAATAGCATACCAACTCTATCTGGGCAATAAATAAAAAAACATACTTCGTCTAAGACATGTATGCCTCATAATGCTCTAAATGGTGTCAACTATCACCCTCTTAAGGCTTTGTATCCAGCTTCCAAACACCCTATATTACGATTAATCTGGCAGTAAAGCCACGGGTTGAACAGATGGAAGATTGGACCGTCCATTCGACATCTAAAAGCCTCGCGGGTACAGGACTGCGGCTATAATGTGGACAGATAGGCATCGTTTCCGAGAAGGGATCGCACGCATGCCCGGGCTGACAGTGAAACTGACGCCGCTGACAGCAGCCCTAATTAATTGACCGTCTAATTATCGAACATCGGGCGTTTACTATAAGCAGTCATTTACTTGTTAGGATTTGGGTTTCACACCAGTAGATAAACTGCTGTACGAGCAGTACGAGTCGGTTTTGGAGGACTGGCAGTAGGAGGAAAACGTTATTAGGACTACCATTAACTTTTTGAGTGACTAAGTACCTAATGCATAACTAAATTCCCAGATCTTGGAAAAAAATTGAAAAACGTAGGTTTTCGTGTTTTATTTGTACGATGCCATTATGGTACAAAAAACTTGCACTACCTAACTAAACACACTTTACACACGCATAATATCACGCATGTTATACCTAAAGGGTTAGGCATAGCTGTGGTTGCACCAACTATCGTTACACTATAACTAGAAAAGCCATACTCAAATAGCAAAAATCTGCTCCCATTTTCACATTTTCTCAGAATAAGTACCTAACCTGGTACTGTACCTGGGTACACGGCTAAATAAAGTAATTCCTCCACGCTTGAAATTCGCTAATTCTTCATAACTTGTTTGAAAATATTTGAAATGAACAAGACTTACCAGGTTTTTGATGTCGATGTTTCTTCCCTTTGGCGGTGACCGCCGCCACCAGCAGCGACAACCAGAGCCAGCCCCACCGCATCCTAAGTACCTAACATCACACTACACAACCAAAACACGACGATTTTGTTTCAAACAACAACTTTTTATCTAAAATTCACGATCAAGCACTCATTTCTTCTCACTTTTAATTAAAAAACACACAGGTTTGTCAATTCTACTAAGTAACGTTTCACACAGTTAATCGGGTTTCAAAACATGTTTTTTTTATAAAAGCTCAAAAGTTTTTAGGCTTACGTACGAAATAAAATACGAGAGGACGCGAATAACCTTACACGATTAACCACAGCCACCGAAAGCAAGTGGTCGACTGACGAGAAAAGACGGCGAGTACGGCGACCGAACAGAGTCCGACTTCTTGACACGAACCGGTCACAGGCGGCATCGGCAGGCCGAGGAACCCATGAAAACATTGAACACACAATAACAATAAACTTTTTAGATGCTAAATAACTGCTATTAGAAATTAACCAAACGAATAGATTCAGAATTATAATACTGTAACTAACGTTACGCTAGTTTTAATTCATAAATTTGTAAATAATGTTTTAGAGCTTTTCTAACAATATTTTGGTCGAAGTTCAAAGCTCGTAAGATATCAGACGTGGTACTGCTACTCGACGTAAGATGGCGCTGATAAAAATAAGCAAGTATACATTTCCATCTAAGTAAAAATATTTCTAGTCATGTCAAATTGTTATCAATAGTCCGACTTTTAATCAGCTGCAGTAAAATGACACTTCTTAGTAACTCTTTTCGGACTGAGTTTAGAGATATGGATGTCAAATAAGTTTCGTTTGTTTCACTATTCTGTAAGTACTAGAAAAACAAGATTTGTTTGATGGCTGCGAAAAAACAAAAAGACGCCAATTTCAGTCATATATGTAACACATAAGCTGTCATTTTACTGCAGCTAATTAAAAGTCCGACTATAGTTATAAATTATTATTGAGGCAGACAAAACTAGCAATTTAAATTAATAAATAAGCGCCATCTTAAAAGACGAGCCGGCGCAGGCGGGTAGTATCTTGGAGATACTTTAGAATATATTTAACAGATGGCGTTCTAAGTCACTATTTTACCCTAGTAATGTCTTGCCACTCATTATGATTAAAAATCTGACTAAATGCTGAGTACCGCGCACTAAAGGTTCCGTACTACCAGAACTATTACAGACTAATGTCTTTTTATTATTTGCCATGGTAGAGGCCATTGAAAAAAAAGGTACAGACCTGTGACAGACAGACGGATAGCAGATAGCGGCAGGAAAAGAACATAAATATGCTTAGTAATGCGGTCGCGTTTTTTTCACCATTTGAATACGAAATGCTTAACCTTTTGACCGCCACAGTCATGTATAGATGACAAACCAAAATGTGCCCAGCAAGCCACGGTCCGACTACATGACAAACTGACGCCGAGGGCACATTTTTGATTTTTTGACGTGTGGCGGTCAAAAGGTTAAAGGGTAAACTCTGATTTTTAATTTGTTAGACTAAAATGAAAGCTGCGAGCTAACTTTTTTTGTCAACATGACATTATTTCTTGCTAAGGCCTTCGACTCCGTTCCCATTTCTACCCTTTTACTTAAATTAGAGAGAGCAGGCGTCAGAGGAATACAGCTTGATCTTTTTAAAAGCTATCTGACTAATAGACTGCAAATGGTGAAAATTGGTGATCACTTTAGCGACGTGCACCCAATTTGTCACGATGTTCCGCAGGGTAGTTTACTCGGGCCTACGCTGTTTCTCATTTTTTAAATGACCTCTGCAATCTCAACATCACAAATGCAAGAGTAGAGAGAGAGAGAGAGAGAGAGAGAGTAGAGTCGTTTGCTGCTCATACAGCTTTTGCGTTTTTCGCTAACTCGTGGTCAGAGCTTCAGATTATTGCAAAATGGTTTTAATTCTACCTCTAACTGGCTTCGATCCCACGCTCTAACACTTAACACATCCAAGACAAAATTGATCACGTTCTCTATCTCACCTACTTCCCAACCTGATATTCCGATCACTTTAAAGGCTCACTCCTCTAACATTACACATTTACACACATGTCAATGTTCACCCATTGCCACAGTCGATAATATTAAGTACCTACCTAGGTATAACTTTAGATATCGATCTAAAGTTATACCTGGGTTACTAGGGTACTTGAATTATAAATCACATATTAACTTGGTAACAGGCAGGGTCAGAAAACTAATATATATTTTAAAACCCTTCGACACGTCGCTAAGCAGTCTGTTATTCGCAATGTATATATATATTGCGCCTTCTGTCAATCTATTATCACTTATTGTATTAGCTGCTGGGGTGGCGCCACAAAAACTTCTCTAAAACCTTTGGAAGTGTCCAAGTGTCCCACTGAAAATAGCAACATTTCGATCTGTTCTGTTTCCAAGCCCAGAACTTTACAAGAATTGTGGGGTCCTCAACATAAGGCAACATCTCATTCTGCAAACCATTATCTTCTTCAACACTTAAAAACCCCTC
This sequence comes from Luperina nickerlii, assembly GCA_963855955.1. Lineage (NCBI taxonomy): Eukaryota > Metazoa > Arthropoda > Insecta > Lepidoptera > Noctuidae > Luperina > Luperina nickerlii. Next base: position 23,588,454 of record OY979667.1, read on the forward strand.
TTATTACTATTACCAAACGACGTAAAGATATGATTTGTACTGTTCCACAAACTCAGTTTAATTACACTAAGAGATTTTTCTACTATCTTGGCCCTTGTTTGTATGTACAATAAAATTAACGCATCCTTAGACATCTATAACTTACCACACTGCAAATGCAAAATCGCCCTTCGTGCATTCCTCCTAAATAAAACCTACGACGAGTCTGAAAAGTACTTATTGACACTTACTTAAAGGTAACCCTATGTCCAATGCAACAACTCATACATACACACACACGCACTCACTCGACTCACCACACCACTTCTCATTCTAATTTGTTTTATTGAATTTTAATTTTACGATTTTTGCTATTGTTTTGTTTTTTATTAACTCTTCGCACGTCGAGTGTACACCATGTGTACCGATAACAATAAAATTTCTATTGTGCTTGCTAATTAGACGCGCGACGAGTTAAAAACTTTTTACTTTTTGGCTCCTTATGTATTATACATAAGGAGCGATACTGATACTCAAATGGGGAAGGGAGTTGAAACTGTCTCTCCTAAATACAGATTACTCAGTAATCTAGCTAGGAGAGCAGCGATTCACCCAACAATTCGTTGTACCTACACCATGTAATTAATAATGAATACTTTCTAGGTCCCTCATGTAATACCCTAAACTTTATGTGCCTTAATAAATGTATTATTATTATTTAGTAGGTACTTACTCATTTATTAGCTGTCATTTTGGTATAGCAAATAAAATCAGAGTTTCGATTTCTGGTTTCAGTTTCGAGTTCTAAACATAACCACCTTCCTGGCTAGTTTCAAGTACCTACTTTATGTTATCTTAGGGCACATCTAGTTTTATGTAAGCAGGTAGCATCGCGGGATTGCCCGAAAGGGTTACCGCTGGCCCGGAACATAAAGGGCTAAGGAAGGAACTCTTATGAACAGCTTACCATCATGTCGTAGTAGTGAATCCTTCAAGTAAAATTCATTGTAAAAACTTCACAATCAATTTATTTATACTTGTTCAAAAACCCTTAAAACAACTTACAAAAACCCATGCTAAAACATTGCAATTTCGTATTCTGCTTATTTGTTTTATGCCTAGAATGCTGCGCGTCATTGCTCTTTGGTAAACCCCATGGCGGAACTATTGCCACTCGGTGAGCGACCAGGTCTGAGCACCATAGGTTACGACGGACAGAATACATATTACATTGACGAGTTTTCGCTTCAGAGAGATCGGTAGATCGCCCTTCAATAGCGACTTCATTGAAATGCCAGGAAAAGCTACTGGTCCATGGCATCAATAATAGAGTGAAAGAAGAACTTTCATGTTCAAACTTCAAAGTAGCTTTTCACTTTCGCTCTTGTAATTAGTTATTACTTGCGATGCTTAATACAATACTCTCAAGCATTAGAACCTTGTAGCAGTGGTGGAGTCGTAGGTAGTGGGTTCGAAACCAGACAAGCGCTTTACTTTCTGTAAATTATTTCATCACCACTGCTTTTGAAACGGTGAAGGAAAACATCGTGAGGAAACTGGCATGTCCTAGAACCAAAAAAATCGAAAACATATGACATCTACAAACCCGCACTGGGCCCGCGTGATGGATTGGGGCCCACTCCCTCTCACCGAGAGGAGGCCTGTGCCTCTGTGTCCCAGCCATAGAAATGTATCTTAAATCTATGGTCGCAGCAGTGGGAACGTTATAGGCTGATTATGGTATTAGAACCTTTATAGTCTATCAAATAAAGTTCATTATCGAAATACCAGTTCTATATTTTCCAAGCGTTGTTAAAAATATTTCATGGAACAGGTATTTCGGTATGTCACACCAGCAAGCGGCGGCAGCCAGCGGCCGCCATACTTATTAAAAAGGTGCTTCATTAGTATTAGGCATTTGATTTTCCCACTGGAACCTCACAGAACATCTTTTGCAAGGCGCCAGTATTATATCAACAGCATAAAAGTGTATAATTATTAAAATAAGGAATTCAAACTATCTTCAAAAACAAAATATGAAGGCAAACTAGCATTAAACAACACCTAACAAAACTAACTCATCAAAAACTGAAGATCTTCTTAAAGGCCAACTACCCTTAAAATTAACACTTCATTGAAAATTAAGCATAAGTATTGCACTTACACCAGGGTGGTTTTTAGTCAGTAAGAGTCTGACAGACCCCGCCGCCCACCCCAGGGCGGCGGACATCCATGAGGATTTTCGTCCCCGGATCAAAAAAAAGTTCGGACGCCGTGAGTGACCGAAGGTACGAGTAGGTCTGAAGGATATTATTATTTTGTCCACTGGTAAAAACGAACGCGCAACCTAAACGCAACGAAATTTCGAACAATTTTAAAATGAATACACTCGTTTCGGATTTATTTAGTTTTAAGACTGTGATAGTTACTAACTGTGAACAAAATGCTAAAGGATAGTTTAAATGTTTTTTATTTAAAAATCATACAAAATTCCATTACGTTTATTTAGCGTTCGGGATTCATTTGACAGTCTCTCAGTAATTCGGTCGGACCGAACAATCAATACTTAGTTTTAAACTCAGATTGGTGCTGGTGCACGCCACCACCAGGGCATCAGGGCAGTAGGCAAGTGAATAGGGTGTCGGTCTGATGTAGCCATCGTGGTGATAAGGCATCCTCTGTGATAATTTATCTACACGACAAAATAGGGTATAAATAACATCAATTTTCAAAACTCATACCAAAAAACTTATTTATTTGACGATTACAATTATTCTATAATATCTATGAATAGTCGCAGAATTACAACGTGTATACAAACAAAGGATGAGGATTCGGGTCGGCGAGTTCGACCCAATAACATACGAACGATAAGCCAAAAATGTTTAATGTCATATCGATAAATTTACATCGCGTAACACTGGCCGGGGGCGGGCGGGCCCCCCCCTGCGGGCCCCGGGCCGCTAGACGAACCACTCGTCCTTGTGCGGCACGGCGCTCAGGCCGCCCGCCGCAGGCGGCCCGCCCGCGCCGCCCCGCACGGGCCCGCAGGGGGCTGCGGGTTTCCCGGCAGCCGCGTCACGCCCGCCTCACCGCCCGCGCACCCGCCGCCGCCATTACTGCTCGCCAACTCTTGCACTGCGCGCAAACAAACAAATTCCGACATTAAATGGTGCAATTCTATATGCTTAAGGACATCAGATCAGACTTTTGTTTCCGGGATGCCAACGCATCTGTGATGCCTCAGGATTGCGTATGTCTATAAACGGCGGTGACAACTTAACATCAGGTCTGTGATCAGGTGTCCATTGGCTTGTTTGCCACCAAACATCATTTAAAAAAGCCTAACTTCTTATAAGGGGAGGTTTTTTGGCAGGAAAGAACTTGTTTCTACATTTGAATCCAAAAAAATATTCAAGGATTCACAACAAGGGCACGAGAAACAGTATTATCCTCTTCTTAACTGTTTTAATGTTGTGGAGATATTACAAACTGTTGATCTGAGTTGGTCAGAAAGCAAAAGATTAGAGTAACAGCGTTGACGCACTGCAGGCGATGCAAATCCGAGAAATGTCGGTCCAAAGTAATCGGAATCAGTACTATTTATTGTATACATGTCCACGCCTTAATACATACATCCAGGTTTTCTTGATAGGTAACATTTGGTCCGAGTTTACTTTATACGTATTTTCTCGAATTCGGATTGGCCGCAGTACTTACACGCACTAAAAGTGCAAGGGGCTGAACTGACGGAAGATGGAAGACGGTAAACTCACTATGTAGCCGTGTGCGCTGGTTGGCGGCGTGGCGGCGGCAGGCGCAGAATGTGATGGCAGCAGCTACTGTCGCCACTAGCGCCGCGGCGCCCGCGCATCCTATTACCCACGCGCCTCCCGCGCCGGTACCGCCGCTCTCTGTTAAATTAACATTGATTTTTTATATTCGTCGCATACGCACATGTTCATTGTAGTATTCCAAATGAAAAAATAAAAAAAAATACCTAGTAGCGGTATCGGGAACAGGGTCCAAGCTACTGGTGGTCAGGGCCCAGAGCGAGAAAACTCCTAAAAATGCGCGCCGTGTTCAGGAGCACCGCTTTTTGAATCAAGCCCTTGATCCAACAGTAACAAGAGCCTCCTCATGTGTTAGTCGAGGTTCTTGGTTGTAACGCTATTAGCTAAAAGGCACAATGATGGCAATAAAAAAAATAAAACAAAAAAAAAAGAGGAAATCCGTTTAATTAGGCCAAAAAGCAAGAAAAGTAAAAATAAAACACAAAAAAGAGATAGCTTTCCAATCTACAAATTCTACATGAACGGTGCAGTCCAGACCTGGCGACAAACCATCACTACCACCAAGTATATTGCAAAAGGCTTATTATGAACAAGTGCTGTGAATATGGCAATAGTTTCAATCCATGGTTATGTAGTGGCATTTCATCCATAGTATGTCGATCGTAGTGAAGTGCAGGTGTTTCTATTGCGGTGGTATTTAGGGATGGGCTGTCATTCTGGGTCTGACCTGGGCATAGCGCGGCGGTGTCCTCGTCAGAGCCATCGGCGCAGTGATCCACGCCGTCGCACATCAGGTCTGCGCTGATGCAGAACTCGCGCTGCTTACAGCGAAACTCTTTGCACCCATGTTCTGGAACAACGGTGCGAAAAGACATCAAAAATAGAGTGAACTCGTTGGATGTGCAGGTGATACGAAATATAGCTGAACAGAAAGTATGGTTTACGTCTGTTGACGATGAAAAGGAATAATAAAATTCCATATGATTAAAACAATAATAAAATACAATATTCATAATGATAGTTTGATTTTCTCAATTCCTCAGATTCGCTTTGTAAAAATGAAAAGTGAGAGGCACATATTTTTTTTTCGAGTATATGTATGTATTTTGAAACTGAGCATTTCAAAATTGTTCGTCTTGAGGGAGAACGCTGCCGCTTTAGTTTGGTTTACCAACGGCACTTCTAAAGCGAAGCTCATTTCTAAACCATAACGGTAAACAAGAAGGATTTCATTGATCGAATTACCGTCTAAGATCAAATACTGATCCATATTTGTTCAGTCATCAAACGCAAGCAGAAGCCAGAAATCCGTTTAATATAAAGGGAGAGAAAAATACATCTGTATTTCTTTGTAACCGATAAAAATACAAGAAGCCGGTACACCGTTGCCTGCCAACGAAGCGAACTGACCCGCAATCTTGGTTCTGATTGAAAAAGGAAAAGATATTTATTTATGGCGGTATGCCTTAAGAAAATGATTATATCTAGAATATGATTGTCGATAAGATTCGTTCTTCAGAAGCATCGAGTTAAAATATATAAAGTGTTAGATATAGGGGTTCTTATAGTAAGTAAGAATATTGACAACTTAAAAAACATCATCGTCAATTTATTCGAACATCGTTTGACTCACGCTGTTTTGCTTTGCTGTAGAAATGCCTAAGGCCAAACACAACCAATTTACGTCCAGATAATAAGAGAGCAAGATCTTTTGTTTCCCTAACAGAACATAATAAAAATTACTTTTTCACTTCAGTAGCTCAAACAAGTAGGTTTTGCTGCGTGAAATCAGTGAGCAAAATGCGATTTTGCTCACTGAGTGAGACAAAGTAACTTTTTAATTTTTTTTTATTCTACTTTGGGTTAATCATACAATTCGAAACATTTACACTCTATCTCTTTCCCGCCATTAGAAAGAGAGAGAGACAAAGACCAGCCCTTTCGAAGTTCGGATTTTGAATTCGACCTCAAAGACAAACACGTTCGGAATTTCGTACTAACTAAATGTCTTTTAATGTAATTTATTGAATTTTTAACTTATTGTTTTATTTAAACGAAAATAAGTATTTACTGCAAATAAAACTGATATTTAAATTGTAAATATTTACTGCTAGTTTCAATAAATATTAGGTACTTACGTAATATATTTTGAATAATAAAATATCATGGGTGCTATTTCCGAACACGCCTTAATTTAAATAAAAGAGCGGGAATAAAATTTCGTGACTGGCGTACAGAGTTGAATAAGTTAAAAAATATTAAAATAATCGTAAAATATGAGTGAAACTAGCGACGAGAACAGTAATTTAACACCGGAAGAGTTAAAACAACAAGTTAATAATGCAGAATTAAGTTTCCTACCTGAGAAGTCTCGCGAGAAATATCTGAAAGCATACCATGTCTTCAATGAATGGAGACTTACAAAGGGCGCAAGCAGTTTTTCGGAGACGGTGTTGCTATCTTATTTTTTAGATTTTATAGAATTGGTATCTACCTACAATGTTAATTATTTTGATTCACAATAAATAGTTATTTCAATCTATTCCTGTTTATTATTTTATCTCCTAAAGTGTTCTCGCTGCTGAAGTGAAAAGTTATGTGTGTTACACGAGAGCAAAGATTTTTTGCATCTCGTGCCTTTGAATCCCTCGCCACACTCAGGATTCAACTTTAGAATCACTCGCTACGCTCGTGATTCAATCGTTGAATCCTTCGCTTGCTCGGGATTCAAAATCAGCACTCGCAGCAAAAAACTACTTTGCTCTCTTGTTGCACAATAGTTATTTGTGCAACAAGAGAGCAAAGTAGTTTTTCTAAAGTTGAATCCTGAGTGTGGCGAGGGATTCAAAGGCACGAGATGCAAAAAAACTTTGCTCTCGTGTAACACACATAAATTTTCACTTCAGCAGCGAGAACACTTTAGGAGATAAAATAATAAACAGGAATAGATTGAAATAACTATTTATTGTGAATCAAAATAATTAACATTGTAGGTAGATACCAATTCTATAAAATCTAAAAAATAAGATAGCAACACCGTCTCCGAAAAACTGCTTGCGCCCTTTGTAAGTCTCCATTCATTGAAGACATGGTATGCTTTCAGATATTTCTCGCGAGACTTCACAGGTAGGAAACTTAATTCTGCATTAATAACTTGTTGTTTTAACTCTTCCGGTGTTAAAATACTGTTCTCGTCGCTAGTTTCACTCATATTTTACGATTATTTTAATATTTTTTAACTTATTCAACTCTGTACGCCAGTCACGAAACTTTATTCCCGGTCTTTTATTTAAATTAAGGCGTGTTCGGAAATAGCACCCATGATATTTTATTATTCAAAATATATTACGTACCTACCTAACATTTATTGAAACTAGAAATAAATATTTACAAGTTAAGTATCAGTTTTATTTGCAGAAAATACTTATTTTTGTTTAAATACAACAATAAGTTAAAAATTCAATAAATTACATTAAAAGACATAATTTTCTTTTTGCAAAATTTCTTTAGTTAGTACGAAATTCCGAACGTGTTTGTCTTTGAGGGCGAATTCAAAATCCGAACTTCGAAAGGGCTGGTCTTTGTCTCTCTCTCTTTCTAATGGCGGGAAAGAGATAGAGTGTGAATGTTTCGAATTGTATGATTAACCCAAGGCTGAATAATATATTCGCGGCTTTCTGACAAAAAAAATAATTAAAAAGTTACTTTGTCTCACTCAGTGAGCAAAATCGCATTTTGCTCACTGATTTCACGCAGCAAAACCTACTTGTTTGAGCTACTGAAGTGAAAATAACTATTTCCACAACAAATACCATAAAAACTTTTAACCCAACCCATATTTTAGAAAAAACATGAAATCGTTACGTATCCTTTCTAAAGTTAAAAAAAAACATTAAAGAACTGTAACATTAAAAAAACATCCCTTATCAATTGAAAACCCTGTCACTTACAACCGGACAATCAAACTGCTGACGCCGCGCCGTGCGCCCGGAAAATTGGGCATTCATCGTTGAAAAAATTCGCCCAAAGGACTCGAACAATACCCCCGGCTTAACGAGCCGTTTACCAGATACGCAACCATAATAATATGGTTAACGCTAATCGCACGAAAACCTTTAATTATGTCTTTCATAAAACTGCTGAAAAATTATCTAAAGCTAAGAAAAACTCTCCTCACCGAAACACTGCTTTTTATCTCCAAAGGGGGATTGTTTCTCCCTGCCGCATATACACCGCGCATTGTACAGGTAGGTGATAGGGGTGGCGCTCGCGTGGAGCGCGGCATGTATGAAATGCATTGTTTAAAATGTTATTCCGGCGTCTCAGGCGGTGTCGCCGAGCGCGTTTTTGTTGCATAATTCAATGGCATGAGCGCTTAACATATCCTGCTTTGTGAGACCAGTCAGTTGTCAGACCAGTCAGTTGCGTTCACTGGAATTTTAAAACTCCCAGTGTAATTTCAAACGCATTGTTTGCGTGTTAAAGATGATATTTAATGAAGAATTTGAGTAGGAATAGCGTTTTGTGAGCACAAAGGGGAGATATCTGCTCAAACAGCAAGCATTGTTGAAATTTTAAATACATATTTAGAATAAACTTTTAAATGTTATAAAATTTTTAAATATAATCTCAGAGACAGGCAACGATAGATCTGAATAGAAACTTTTCTTTTGTTTGTATAATTTTATCTACCAACACAGCTGGTCGCTGAAAGACCCATACAAAGTAAAAGCATCCATAAACAAGCCAATAATCGTAACAAAACCCATTTCTGGAGATCTTAAAACAACTACCAAATCGCACTTAAAACTTTCCCAAAGAGTCTAGTCGAGTAATCTTTGGAAGTATGCAAGTTGAGGTGCAAAGACGCCCAGCCGTTGTCCAGAGGGGTCTCCAGGGGTCGCTTACCCACTATGTCTTAATGGGGCGAAGTTGAGAAGTTCCCACACTTCATTATCGAGCGACGAGCGATATGAACTAAGTTGCATCGATAGTCGACACATTTGCACGACAACTTTCAGTGTACCTATCTATAATTATGCTGTCTCTCTATGGTACGCAATGTTTTTTTCTTCTACAGATTTCTCAAACTTTTAATCAGTTTTGCAACTCTCAGCATCTCATCGATTTTATAAGGCCGTTACTGATTCAGTTCACCCTTTGTATTAATGGCCTATAACATTTTTAAGCGCTAGGACTTTTTCAATGTTCGTGCAGAGGCTCTGAAGACTTCAGATTTAATGTCCATGACATAAAAATGATACGAGATCTCGTCCCCGACGGATCAGCTTAATAGTGCCACTTAATAGCTTTGATAACTGCCACTCGATACAGTCATATTGTTTGTAATGTTTCTGATAATTAATGCAAGTCGGACTTCTAAGAGAGAGCTTGCTTTAAATCTCTTTATGTTGGGCAACAAACAGCAACTGCTAAGTATTGAAAGCACCAGTTGATTCAAAAGGTACTTCAGAACTTTCGCTGCTTAAAAAATGAAAATGAATCTTTTTATGAAAAGCTAATCTTCATTTCGCTGATCAAGACCCGACAAAATGAACTTATGTATATGCTGCAATTTTCCATTGTTACGTTGTTTACAGACGATCGGACAACAAATATTTATACTCGATCTGAAATTCCGGCGATAGAAGACACACTGGACAAAAGAAAGTTATTTGTCACCTTTACGAAAGCATTCAATAAGTTTAGTCGTATCTAGCGGGCTTCTCGAACAATGTAACAATACGTAGATCATAGATATAGAACGTAGACTTATAGACAAACAGAATGATTTTATTACATACCAATAAGTATCTAATTAAACCCTCGGTCTTAGTAAAATCAATGCAGCACATGCTACATAATTCAATGAACAATGGAATGCCCCAGAAAGCCATTTGGATCACTTTTATTTCGATCACCAATAATAAAACTTGATTAACAAAATAACTATTTCTACAAAGGCTACATATTATCACCTCACATCAAACAACTAACAATTCTTTATTTATAGGACTATAAAGACTCATTCATCGGATTCATCCAGCAAATCGCCAAAAAATGTCGACAAGCAATAAAATTCCCATTAAAATTCTATCGTGTCGTATCCTCGCGACTCCTGTTCGCAGTTTCTTTCTCTGAGCCTTCCAAGTCCCGTCGTGTGTTCCTAAATCCTTTGGAGGATGTTTTTCCACGCGGCCAAGCGGAAAATCTAATTGGTGTTATATACGGCTCAAAGGTGAAGACGAAACAAACGCTTCTGCTCCAGTAATGTTTTTGGACAATTTAATTGCTTCCTTTGTGCGCCTCGTTGTAATTTCATATGCATACTTAAGTGAAGGAGATGTGTCCTTAGATATAATTATATTGTGAGGCTTTGCGACTTCTGCCTCAAACGTTAGTATGACAACAATGTTTGTTATTGTTTTGCTTGGTGTGTGAGTCAAATTAGAATATAATTCGTGTTTAAAATTAGATTTATATATAACATATATCTATGTAGTTTTGATGAATTAAAATGGTCATTATGACATATATTTTCTAAAAAAAAAACATTATTATCATTTAAAGGTCGTAAGTCAAATTGAAAAGCAATAATGATGATTACAACCATTAAGGAGGCAGAACACAGTAATGATAATGAAAAAATCGGCTGAGCCATACGTTCATACATGAGTGTGAGCATTTGTGGGTCATTATGTGACATTTAATGACCTGGACGATCGTTTATGAGGTAAAAAGTGACCATATAAAAGAAACTTATTGAGGGTATGAAAGTGTGACACTTTTAAATAAGGGAATGTTCAGTGATCATCTGAGCAGAATGAAATTATTTCTACATTTTTAGACAGTAATGAAGCTAGAGTGCTTTATGGTGGCGATAAAAAGAAACAGGAAAGCAACAGGTCAACATTATCTACAGAAGTACAGACGGACCCGGAGTCCTCAGGGAACACAATAATATATCAATACACATATATAAAGGAGGAGGAATGTGCAAACGAACTGCCCTGTCGACTGTTTGTTCGAATAAATAAACATTTGGTGAAATTAAAGAGGGTGACGACGGAGGGTCGCGGGCGTGCTACGAGTTTTTATATAAAATCGCTCAGATACTCGTATTTATTGGGACAAATAGATGGTTATTGCTTCATGCCCGGTCTAGTTTCATCCTTTATTTACTTTCAATTGGATTAGCTATAATATGATTGAAAAAAGAGTAAGGTATTGTGACGGAATCTTGGAATGAAAATTGCAGTTACTATATCACTTTGTTATTTTATTTATTACCTACTTTCCAATTTGGTGACCTGTTTTTTTTACTAGTGTAAATAAATCTTCATTGTTTCTCAATCGACTTCGAATAAAATACTTCCCTGAAGATTATTCCCAGCTGTGATCTGCCAGTCTGTGTATATATATACCAAGTTCGAATACACACGGGTTGTCAATAAGATGAATATACTCACTGGGGTCTTTGACGGAGGTGATGACGAGCCGGAACCCGTTGGCGTCGGTGCCCCAGTTGTCGGTGACGTACTTGAGCGTCACGAAGTTGCTGCGCGTGAACAGCGCGCCGACCTGCTGCTTGGTGTTCCGGCAGGAGAGGTCGGCCTGGAAGAAGTACAATACAAGTTTTAAAAGATTCAAGTGTGTTAATAATGGTGGTGTAGTCGTGATCAGTTGGTCCAATGGTGGATTACAGAAGGGTCGTAACAAATACTGTTTACCGTAGTCCCGCTCGCGCCTAACTAACGAGATAAAAACAGTTCCATATATAAATCAAAGTTTACTTGTGTGCTTTCAGCCAAATCCGTTCAGATTGTAAAGTACGAACGTCCAAACGGTCACACTTATGTCATTAGTAGGATTCATAATTAATTTACACCGAATTCATAAAAAAAGCCCAGTTTTATATTGTGACAACATCATAAAAATAGGTGAAGCAGTGAAACATTTTGATAACGTGTGAGACTCCGCTCCACATTAGTGTAAAAACGATCCAATAAGGTCTGAAAAGGGTACCTTGATGAAGTAACATGATAAACACGGATCGCAAACAGCAATAACCACAACTAGCCCAACACAAGCAGATTGCTTAACAATGGCCTCTGATTATCTCAAGACTGAATCGTTGCTCCATTTGTCACTCGACGAGAACTATTGTCGGGACACTACAATTATATGTCGAGAGCTAGACACTGGTGACACTACTATTGACACATAACAATAGCCCAATAACTGAGACACTAGCTAGATTAAACTTGATCGGGACTGCACAGTCAGCTGTGATTAAGGGGCTTACAGAACCTAAACACAGAAAACGCAAGTTTTAGAAACAATAAAAGTATATGATCGACTACAGTAAACAAAATTAGAAAAATATTCTTCAGGATATATGCTAGGTAGATATTGTGTTGAAAACATAATACAACTAATTTGATACGATAGAAAAAAATCATGAATATACCTCTAATAACTCTCTTTTTATAATAAAAACCATACTAATATACATACAATCATTCCGTTTTTTTCTCAAATTATTCTACAAGCAACATACTAAAATAGGTACTAGTGTTTTAGTTTTTTTATCCAAAGAATAGATTTTTTGTAATTAAATAATTGCTTCCTATTTTGCGATAAATTACCAGCGTTGTGTCATCGCGCTTCTCTTTCTTTTCTATGCAGTCCGACAGTGATCGCGCTTTAGGTCAGCTGATTTTTTTTCGCGATTTCAGGTTTGATCCCATAGTAAAAGTGGTTCATAATGATGAGTACAATAACCTCATAAGAGGTTGTTAATGTTTTACCAATAATCCTGTATAATTGTACATAATATATATTATTTTAGTGTTAGCTTGTATATTGTAATTATTGTTTGTATTTAAATAAAATTACTATCCTATTTTCAATTCCGACGGCATTTGGTACCTAATTTTGTAGAATCATTTGTTACTACTATGGAAGTATTATATAGTACAACGCCAGCACATCAAGCTACCCGAAACTGTCAAATTTTCCCAATTAACTTTGAAGCTTATGCTTTAGCGATAAAGTTGAAAATCAGATTGTAGTAGCTTGATGTTCTGGCGTCTACTGTACAATATTCCCCTAGCCCTTACCAAAGTGATCACGCTAGACAAAATAATCAATGAATGAAATAACTGAACAATTATACTTCCCAAACTCAAACCATTAGCTTATAAGTATTTTTTAGGGTTCCTTACGTTAACCTAAGGAACGTGAGTACTTATCAAATTGAAATTAATATCAAATGCTCAGGGCTACAATCCCTTGAAGCAGTGAAAAAAACAAATTTCTAAATCAACGCAATCAAAAGACACGGGCGTTTATTTTCTAAATCAAAACCTATAGGTTAACCCGTTGACCTAGAATCATGAAATTTGGCAAGAAGCATGTAGCACAAGTAAAGGAAAATATCCGAAAACCGTAAATTTGTAGTGACATTACAAACAAAAAAAAATTCCGTTGATAAACTATTTACATACCTATAAATTTGTACGGAACCCTCGGTGTGCGAGTCCGGCTCGCACTTGACCGGTTTTTTTATCTATAATAATTACGACGGAATGAAAAATGAAACAAAAACTCGGAAGGAATTAATAAAACATTACCATAATCGTTTTTATTAATACGAGTATCATTACATCTAGTCAGTTGATCTAAACAAAAGCAATGACAATGGTGCTGATTCTTTTGTTCACAAACTAAACTAAATTTAAGTTCAGAGCATCTCTTTCTTTCTATGTCACTAAGAAAAGGACAGAAGATAAATTTTAGTTTAGTTCTGTCAAATTAATTAGCGCCTGACGTAAATTGACGTACCTAAATTTTAGTAGGCATGTTTTTAATCACGTCTAAATTTGTATGGAGTAGTGTCAGGCGCTGATTAATTTGACAGGACTAAACTAAAATTTATCAAATAGAAAGAAAAAGATGCACTGAACTTAAATTTAGTTTAGTTTGTGAAAAAGAGAATCGGCACCCATATGTAGGTACTTAAAATATCTAAGGAGCGTTATCCGGGCAAAAGTTATAATACAGAAAGCAAATACCCATAATAGGGATGTTGCCTGGGTAAAAATAAATCGATTCGATTTAGTCCCTCAGTAAGATTATTAAAAAATATTGAACACGTATTTTTTGTTTTATCAATTAGATAAAAAATTACAAAGATATATCACATCAAAGTTCAGGAGTGGGGGGCTTTGACGTAATAACGTGCTAAAATTTGTAGCACGGCGTGACGTCATACGAAATTTCCAAGCGCTGTATCTTCGTAATTTTTTGTTTGCCAGACAAAAGAAAAAATACGTATACAATATTTTTTAGTAATCTAACTGATGGACTAAATATATTTTCTTAGTCAACTACCCTATTAAAACCGTTCAAAATATAGTGGCAATCTCATCTCAGCGACGATCAATGTCCAAATCTTGTCAAAAATGTAGGGATTTTAGTTACTTTTGACAGGTTGAGACTGAGATGAGACTGAACGTTCTTAATATTACGAGAATTGCCCTTCTGATAACATATAATACGTACAAACGCCAACACATCAAGCTACTACAATCTGTCAAATTTCTTTAGTAGATTTTCAACTTAATTGCAAAAACATAAGGTTCAAAGTTAATTGGGAAAATTTGACAGTTTCGGGTAGCTTGATGTGCTGGCGTCTGTACATAACTATATTCAAGTCACTTAACTATGATTTTTAATTTGCTAGACCAAAATTACAACTAATATATACTAAAGAATGTCATGTTGACAAAAAAGTCGATCGCAGCATTATTTTAGTCTAGCAAATTAAAGATCAGGGATATCATGATGGTCATTTCCAAATTACAATTTTCTTTATCATTTTCTATGTACCAAAAATATTGCCAATTATGTTTCTTAGTTTACTTTCCGTAATGTTAAAAAACATACGTTATACTTTCCATAAACTATTAAGTCATCCAAATACTAAATGTACTGTAAAACTCTTTACAAAGTTACTAAAATTAATTTTATTTCCTTTATTTATAATTATAATTAAACGGTTACTTTCAAACGTGATCCGTTAAATCTATATTTAAGTTGAAGCGTCGTTGAACACATATCCCAAGTGTACTCCACTCATACAGTTTCTCCCACGACGACGACACGAATATAGTGTCGAACAACAGTTCCCACAGTGTTCAATCATAGCTTACGGAGAGTCTATATAAATCGCTGGCAGTCGCTTGATCGCTCATGCGCCGGCAATATTTTCTTCATCGAGCTGGGCTTACTGACGATGTCCGGGCTATATCGCTGTCATATTTCAGGGAGACCGATAGCGAAGACGTGACGACCCCCGGATTTGAACAGCCCCCTCCTCCCCCATACATCACGTCGCGCCGGACACCCAGACACCCTCCCCTTGCATTTCAAAGGCACTAGTGGACTTGCATTTATTCTTATATACTGCGTTTAATGAAGCTCTCGGGTTGATATTAAAAATTCTTCCTTAGCTCCAGATTACGGCGAGGAATGAATTAAGAAGGGTTTTGTTATGCTAACTATGCCTCGTGGCTCTACTAAAGACTTTAATATCTATGGCGCGCCTAAAACATGGTTTTAATTAGTCAGCCCGAAGAGAATCAGTTGGAACACTTGGAAGTTTGCACAGAATGAGTTAACGAGTTCTCTTTCTGTGAAACTACGAAGTTTGCAACGGTTCTTGTTTGTGACTGTCTTGTTAGTTTTACAATTACAGAGCGCTCTCAAAAGGACTTTTTACAGAGATCTTGCAGTTTCCGTGAAAATTGGGAAAATAATATGGTGTTTTATTTTACTGACAGACAGCGGCTCGTGGCTAAATAATAACAGCCGCACCTGTCGATCGATCAGGTTAAGCTACGATTGCCGCGGTTGGTCTGTGGATGGGTGACCATCTTTACATATCGTGACCCCTCCGTGCTTCGGAAAGCACGATAAGCCGATGGCCCCGACTGTCATTCGTGTATCTTTGACAGTCGTTAAGGGTAGTCAAGCCCGAAAGTCTGACAACCAGCCATACCAAGGGGTATCGTATTACCCACTAACTGGGTTGTGGAGGTCAGGTAGGCAGTCGTTCCATGTAAAATACTGGTATTCAGCTGCCAGTCAGTCCAGTTAGACTGGAAGCCGACCTCAACGTAGTTGAAAATGTTGTAACTCAAAAGCAGAATATACTGAAGAGTGAAGCTACACGCAATGATGTTCTCACCAACACCAATAAAAGTAAGATTTTATAATCTGAGTTTGTCTTAAATGATAAATAGGTAGCCATTTATTTTCATTTTCATAATATATTACATCTGTGTAAAGGCGCAGAGACGAACCTATTGCAACTTTCATAATTATGGCAACAATAAATAGAGCAAAATCCTATTCATAATTATATTACAATCACAAGCAACTTCTTAGTTACGCCCTCGTTTCTCAACAAAAGGGGTACACAACTAGTATTCTTAGCGCACAATGCAGTGAAGATTGGACCTACTTGCTATTCAGAGGCCGCGTGACTGAGCCTCGTTCTGAGGGAGACGGTAACTTTAAAACGTGATGCAGCTTCCAGGACTTACAGCTCACTCACTCTGAGTTAAATAGGGGGCTTTAAAATAGTTAGTGTGAGTTATGTTGAAGAATCTGTGACTTTGACGGTTCTTTTGTCTTTGAAATTGCGTTCTAGTAGGGAACAACAGGCATTTAAAGCATCCAACGGGATTTTCAATTTTTGTGATGCTTAAATAAATGTCCACATTTAACTTACATTTCTTTCTAGCCTGTGTATCATTGTGACATTTGTAATTTTGCAAATCCTAACTAATATTATAATTAATGTGAAAGTAAGTTTATTTAATTGGTTTGTTACGCTTGAACGTCTTAATTACTCAATCAATCATCAAAAAATTTTGTAAACACTTTTTGTCAGGGGTACAAAAAAGGACAGGGTATCTAAGGGTGTCGTAGGAGTTCATTCAGAAAAAAGTGCTGTTCCCGAGGGATATTAAAACGCGAGCGAAGCTGTGGGAAAAAGCTAGTATTGTTATATATTTAACTCGAAGAATGATGAATCATCGATTCGAAGAGAGGAAGAATAGCATTACTGAGACGAGACTCTTAGGCTGTCTTTCATCTTTGCAAGGATGCGAAGCGAGGGATGTGTGTGAAACTAACCAATACCAACGCTAACTTAGTTCAAGCTATAAAAATGAAGCGATGTTATTGGTTGGTTTCACACACTTCCCTCGCTACGCATCCTCGCTCATCTCTGGTGGAAAGGCAGCCTTAGAGACAGACTAGATATAAAATTTAGCGAAAGACCAAACGACGCAATAACCCCGGCTCTGAAACAAGCCACACAATCTTAACCAGCCTACAATGTTCCCACTGCTGGGACACAGGCCTCCTCTCTGTGAGAGGGAGTGGGCCGTAATCCACCACGCGGGCCCAGTGCGGGTTGGTGGATGTCACGTCTTCAAATTTTTAGTTCTAAGACATGCCGGTTTCCTCACGATGTTATCCTTCACCGTTTTGAGAGCAGCGGTGATGAAATAATTTACACAAAGTAAAGTGCCTGTTTGGGTTCGAATCCATGACCTTACAGGACGCAAGCCGCGGCCGTTACCACTGGGGCACCACTGCTCTGCTGGGCCACCACTCAGCTACACTAGGAGCACATTAATAACAATAATGTGCTAAAAGCCTGCAATATCGTTTAAGTATTGATAGATTGTTCGCCCATCGCCCTCGAGAACATTAGTAATTTATTTCTCTAAATCGTTTCGGGCTACGTGCCTCGAAATACAAGCAGCAGCACTATATTTTGTACCATTCTCAAATCTGAAACTGTATTTATCTAATACTAGGAGCGACCCGCGGTTTAACCCGCGTAAGTTTCGATCCCGTAGGAATATCGGGATAAAAACTATCCTATGTCCTTTCCCGGGACTCAAACTATCTCTATACCAAATTTCATGTAAATCTGTTCAACGGTTTACGCGTGATTGAGTAACAAACATCTTAAATGATTTTAGCTACTGGTATGTTTAGGGATTTTTAGAATTTTCTTAATGTAATCTAAACTTCAATTAATTTCAGAGTACACAACAAAAGTCACCGAAGCATGTCGACACCCGCATAGCTGCGAAACTATTCCAAACATGGCTGACCATCATGAAAGTGTTTGTTACTGATTGTCTCAAACTGTCGCAGATAGTTGGCAACTCCACACAGGTGATGAGGTGGCCCGGCTCATCCTTTGTGCGTAATATATCCACAAATAGTTCCTCCGACCGACGAACAAATTTATTCCATTTAAGTTCAGCCATGTTTCGTTCTGTATTGTTTCGCGGCTTCGCGTGAATTTTTACGAAATATTCCGACCGGAATGCGAAAGTTTGGCCAGCGTTTCAAATGTTTCATGTGATGTGGTGTTTGTTGTAATATATTATGTGTAATTCTTGCAAACCGTTTCAGAATTAATTTTTCGTTTTTTTTTTGTACTTAGGTAAATACATGCTATAATTTTTTTAGTCATTAACATACTCATACGTTTGTTAAAGAACGATTTATTCTGATCACATTCGATCATCTGTATTCAAATGTTAATAAACTTATGTCAAAACCGGGTACACTACATAAATACGAAAAACTTTATTCCGACAGTAACAAATACGAATGAAAAAAATTATGAAAATCGTTATTTTGATAATAACGATTTTTATAATTTCGAATGGTTCAAAATTCTTAATATAAAAACTCCCATTTATCATTCATCCTATTTTTATAATTCTGAAATTTCAATATTCCTAACGTTTATAATTATTATTCCCACCAATACCGAGTTGTTTCAATAACAACAAAAGTCCGAATTGATGATAATTCGAAACATCAAAAATACCAATTCCGATTAATTAGAATTCCGAAATAAAAACGCCTTGTAAAACTAAATAGCAAGACAAATATACGAGTAGAATAGGGAATTTCGACGCACAAAATATCGATGAATGCCAATACAATGCTACAAAATTGCGATGCAAGTTACTGCGAAAGACCGTCTCTACGACGCCACTACACTTCGATGCACGTTATTGCGATTGATCTTCACTGCGATACTACTTGTCTTCGATAAAGGTATTCGTAATGTCATTCGCTCGCTCTTGCATCCTAGGTTTAAAGTAACCTAACCAAACCTAACCCCAGGGTGCCCTTCGTTCGCTCTTGCATCCTACGTCGCCTATTGCGGTGCGGTAACGGTAACGTAAGTATATAGCGAAAGAAGAAAAGATAATTCGGAAATAATTTGGAGTACCTATTGAAAATCGGAATGTCGTTTTTCGGACCAATAACCCATCGAGCATTTGATTCTTCGACCATATGAAAATCGGAAAACAAACAAATCGAATTTACGACTTATGATTTTTAATAATAGACATTATAATTCTTAGGTAATATGAAATTCGGACTTTTGAAAATCGGAACATCGAAAATAGGAATAAAATATTTCGGAATATTTGGGTGTTCCCGCCAAAACCTCATTGTCAACTAACAGTGAGCACTTTCCGAGCATATGAATCCCTGATTTATATTTAAATTCCATTAACCGCTGTTTACATTTCACTTAGACTTTAATTACATACGTCGCAGCCTATCACGGCTTCATATCCGCAGTCACAGTTTCCTCATTAAAACTTCCATTTGAATATGACCGTCAAAGTTTGTGTAACAAACACACATATTGCTAAGAACAGCACTAGCCGCTGCAGGTTAGTGCCCACAAGTTGGAGCTGGTAAGCCAAGTTGGGGAGGTCCTAACTTCAGCTTTTGTCAAATGTCCGACAACTGAATACGGGATATATTTTACATATAGAAGTTGGGATTGCAAAGTTGGAATGTCAGAAATTGCTTCGCTAAACTATGATAGGATGATCGCAGTTGGATCGTTTTTGTTTTGATCTCTGTTTCGACATTACCGCGATAATATATAAGAGTAATATTAATTAAGTTCGTCTTCGTCTGCGTGACTCGGCAGTACTGCAACTTTAGTGGAACGTTTCGAAGATTATCTCCTACATACAAACTCAGAAATTTTACCTTTAAGTATACTCGTAAAATTGACAAAATTTATTTATATTTTTAAATTCATGGTTGTTGTAGCTAAAGCATTTTTTGACAATTCTTTCATTTCGAATATTGTTAAATCATACACTATTTATTAGAATATAAAGGTACAGTTATTCAGCAAACTAAACAGTTTACTTATAATAATATTCGCTAATAATATTAATTCACAATCCCCACAAAGTATAAACACCCAAGCAGAACAAAATAAACATCTTGGCACAAAACTTGGCAACTCTACAATGGGAGCTAAAACTTGGTCGTCCTTTGTTCCAAGTCGTTGCCAGGCAAACTTGGCGAATTTAAATTTAAAATTGACAAAAGTTGCATTACAATTCGTTTGTTAATTATTTGGGGTTTCATTCAACACCTGGCGTCTTTGGTATTTTTAAGATTTCAATTGTTGTTAAGTTTTGGAATTTATTTAGACCCTTTATTATTGCAATACAAATGAAAACTTGAATACAGAAACTCACAAACTCTCTTTGTTGAATGCGCTTCATACAATGCGGAGATGACAATAAATGGTAAAACTACTACTAGGTACTAGTATTTTGCAAGTTCTACTACATTAATCCTAACACCGAAATAAAGAAAATAATTTTTCTAAAAACTAAATAGTCGACTATGGGTTTTGCTAATCTTTGTCTAGCTATATTGACTAAATTATTGGATATTTTTGTAAGCACACTGGATGGAACGGAGGGACTGAACAGCATTAGATATACGCAGTGTAATTTATTGCCGTATTATCGTCTCCACATTGTAGTCTAATTTCAAATTACGAGGCCATCTAAAAACCATATATAAATTTTCAATAACAATATCCTTATAATCATTTCCCTTTTAATGGCATATAATATTAAAAACCTATTAAAAAGGTATTGAATCGTCAAGAAATGCAGGGACGGAGCAAATTGACGTTCCATTTAAACCCACCTTGGTATCGGGACATAGCATGAATCTATAATGACTTCGGGGACTGGCTGAAATTATACTAATTAGATACTTTGAACGTGACTGCTAAATATCTAAGAAATGGAAAAATATGGAGATTTGACATCCACCAACCCGCACTGGGCCCGCGTGGTGGATACTCCCTCTCACAGAGAGGACGCCTGTGTCCCAGCAGTGGGAACATTATAGGCTGATTATACATAATGTAAGTATGTATATTTGACATGGTACAGTCAGCAACAAAGTCGATTAACACTTCAGTTTTTTTAATCTCAGTTATTGAGCAAAATATTAACACTTCAGTTTTTTTAATCTCAGTTAATGAGCAAAATATTTGTTAAAATTGCATTGTACTTCTGCTGCAATTTTGAACAAATATTTTGCTCAATAACTGAGATTAAAAAAACTGAAGTGTTTATCGACTTTTGTTGCTGATCGTACAAAATTAGTTGGTAAATAATGCCTTTTGACATTCAATAAGTCTGCCATAAGAAGATACATTTATACTTAAATATTAGATAAATATTAGTAATATCAACATGGATTTATGTTTTTAGGCGTACAGGTGTCCGTGGCACAGCGGGCCTCATCAGAATACCAGCGCTGTGGTATTTATTTTTCAAATATCGCAGCATTATACTGAGAAGAGCCTTTTTGGCTCTGGCCTTTTTATTTTTCTTTCTTTCATGTTTTTAGTTTTGTGTCTCGAATGGGAAATTGTCATAATGATCAAGGGCAAACGCCGTCTGGTAACCACACTCAAACATATCAATGATACTTAGTGAGATAAATAATCCTGGTGGTAGACGCAAAGGAACTCTGAATAAAAGAATCGCCGTAAAGTCTTCAAAACACTAAATTAGAAATGTAAAGAGAACAAAATAAACTAGAAAGAACTCCGTCTAAAAGGTTTCGATTAAGTGAAGCAGGCGCATATTAGCAGTAAGTTAATCGTCTG
This sequence comes from Luperina nickerlii, assembly GCA_963855955.1. Classification (NCBI taxonomy): domain Eukaryota; kingdom Metazoa; phylum Arthropoda; class Insecta; order Lepidoptera; family Noctuidae; genus Luperina; species Luperina nickerlii. The sequence continues at coordinate 23,610,294 of OY979667.1, forward strand.
AGCGTAGTGTCTGGCATCCATTTCCATACCGTGGGGCATCAATAAGTGATGCGGATGGTGCGATAATGTTGGAACGACACGGAAGTTAAAGTCGGGTATTTTCAAAATACGGTGTACATTGAAAAATTTTTTAGGCAAGTGATATACGTTCTGTTTTACTCCTTCTGATAATGATCGCAGGTTATTACGAGAAAATTGAATACTTCGAAGAAGTAAAAGGACGTGATTCTGCCCATATTGTTCCTACTACTGGGACTCTAGTCCTCCGTCTGTGAGAGGTGAGGGGCTGGTGGATCACGTGACATCGATTTTTTTTATTGATTAATTTGCCCTCTCTCAAAAAAACTCCTGTTCTAGTTATTTCTTTGCAAAAAAGGTTTAAACCATGTTATGAATAAGAATCTTACCTTCGGCGGAGCCGTAGCATGTGCTCCATCATACACATACAGATGATCGTTGCAGTCGAGCTGCAGCAGGTCAAAGTGCAGCATAAACCGCTGCAGGATGCTGTGAGTCTGAAACGTCACCGTGCAGTCCAGGTTGCGTTCGTTACGGGACCAGAGGACGCCTCCGTCAACTTTGCGGTACTGTCGCTGTAAGAAGTGGTCCTTGCATAGGGAATCCATGTAATCTGGGGACAAGAGAAATTAAAATTAGCAAGAATATGTAAAAAATGACAATGTTTTTGAAGAAGCGAAATGGATGGGCGTATGTATTAGGGCACACTATATTACTGGTATTCAACTGCATTCGGTTAGACTGGAGGCCGCCCTCGACATAGTTGGGAAAAGGCTCGGCAGATGATGATTAAATTACAATGTGTCCCACATTGTATTAATGTTCAGTCTACACTATATTTGAAGAAAGACACTATACTTGACGGCAAATAACTCATTAATCCACATAATAAAGTCGATGATACAGCAAGCTCTGACCATCGATCGTTACGCAAAGTCTTGAGACGACGATAAATTATTACCCTGCCAAACTGAACGAGGTGGATACGACGCAAGACAAACATTCACCTTAAGTCCTCAATGACGGACATTCGATTAACTTTACCCTCCGGAGGGTGACAAGGGACCCTGAGACTTAATATGCCATGTATTTGTAAAGTAAATTACGAAGAATCCTCCCTATGTTATGGTTAGACAAAATACTAGCAAGAAAGATGATTTAGAAGAACTAATTTCTATACACTACTGGTGTTGAGGTTAACATGATAAAGCGTTTTCAATGATTTAATTAATTTATCATAGTATAAATATAACGGCCTACCCGTTATATTTACGAGTATATCAAAGAAAAAGCGCTGGAAACCTTTAACCCGAATACTATCTTTTGGAATAATGCTCACAAATGAATCTGCACATGTATGATCTGCACGAAAGTGACGAATTTCGGAATTATAATGAAGTTGTATTTCTTATTTCCTCTTCCAAATTATAACACAATGAATTTTAATCATCCATATCAGAAAGTATCGCATTCCTTTTATTTATCGCAAAGAGTTAAAATGGTTTCACACGTTATTCCGTCATTCCCAATGCATATTAAACTTTCTACTTCATGTTTAAAGTTCGAAATCGTGTTGATCTTCTTTCAGATATTGATGAGATAAAGATTAGATATCTGAGGCAGGTTATCTGTTGGTTTCGAGCCAGTCCTCAGGAAGCTACCAAGCGTACAGAGCAAGTGCTAGCCGCAGAGTTTTGTCTGCATCTTTAGAGATTATGTGAGTTAATTCTGCTGTTTCTTGGTCTCGTTTTTAAAAATTTAATTTTTTGATATTTTAACATACATTGAACTTTTTGGTTGTTCAACATTACTTGTTTTCATATGTAACGAAGTCAGAAATTTCAAACATCATGAATATTTCGATTTTCGACTGTGTGCTCAAATTTGTCATCTTTCAATTTCAGGTCCAACTGCAGTATAGTTTTGATGCTAGTGGTCCTGGTGGCTGGTACATCATCAGCTCCAGCCTCTCGACTCCTCAGAACCATAGTGTCAGGGGTGACTACCGGCCTGGAGGTACCTACTGACGCCTTAGCTGGGACTGGAGTCGGAACTGGCTCTATGCAGCTGGTGATTAATGTGCATACGGACAGTAATGGAAATATAGAAGTGTATACGAATTAATGTGGTGAAATCAAGTTGATGAATAGTGTTTTGAGGGAGTGTGTAAGTGCAACAAAGTTAAGTGTAGAAGGAAACGTTAATATAGAAAGGTTCATTAATATAAAGTGCAAAGTAGGATGTCTGATCACAGTTATAAAGAATAGGCTACATAAATGAACGATGCCATTCAACCATAATTTGAAATGATACAGATAATTAAAAAGAAGAAAATAAAAATAAAGAAAATAAACGAAGAGAAAATAAAAGCCAGAAAAAGATATACCACTATATAATCAGCTGCAATTTGGAGATAACCGAGATATAAGATCGTGAGATCAGAACGAAAACGTGTGAAAGATAAAATACAAGATATGAAAACTGTAAACGCAATACAGTTTTACTATAAAGAACTTACCATACTGTACAATATACAAACAATACTATCAAATTAATGGATGCTTGGGAAACACACGAACAGAGCTCTTTGACTCATTGGAATAATAACATACACAAAGGAATCCTTTGAGTGTAAAATGGCTTTTGGGAATAAAACGGCCCTCAAAAAAGGCAGAATTTGCTAAGAGAATAGGTCATACAATTTGCTGAAATGTGGGATATCAACAATAAATTGTATTATATTACAAAGATATGTAAAACTGAGCCTGAATAAAACTTTCAGTTAATCGAATCATAAGAGACCTGCATAAAGAAAATGGAGACATCTGCACTAAAGTAGCAAATAATATACTGAGATTTCAGCAAGTATTTAATAGTGACTTTGCTTTCACTGAAGGAATTCAGCTCAAAGGAATAGCATTTAAACAGATCCAGCGTCTTGGATTTGAGAACATCAAACAAGATAAACAGCACAACACTCAAGAATCCGGCTTTTAAGTAAATATTGAAGTATTTTGCTCTGAAAGATATCGTTTTATCACAGAGATAAGTAATTGTAAAAAAAGCATATAGTAGGTAAGGATTTTTGTAAATTGTGGAATCCTAAAGTAGGTTTCTAGTATTGAGACATGAATGGGTGAATACATTGGATGATGATAAGCACATAGCATAACGTGTTCTGTGATGATAAATACGCTCCCCCCACCGAATAACATGGTAATGTGGTACTACGACAGTTTTCGTTTTATTGCATATTCGGTGTCTAAAGCATTAATTACAATCTTGTAATTTTTTTTGTATTTTTTCTATGTATATTTATAAAAGTACAATAATTTCAATGGTACCGTAATGAACATAACAACATTATTCCCTTAAAATCTAAACACACTTTTTGCACGAATAATACCATAACATGTTATTACAGATCATGCAATCGTTAACTTTTTCGGTAAGCGACGATTACCATTATATTCGCGTAAGAAATGCATGCCTTTTTCCACGTAAAGTATAAAACAATTATATTTGTGTATTATTTTTGTTTACAATATAATAGAAACGGCTTATTCGATTTAGATGCCGTTTTCACTAATATATTGTAGTAAGCTTCACTTAACATTTAGTGTTTATTTCATGTCAATCGGTTCATAAATAAAAAAGTTATGTCAATTTAAAGAATCACGGCGGACATTTTTAAGGTATACTATCAGAGTACGTACATGGACGCGCACTCTCGAGGCTAACTGATGAACAGCGTTTGATATTTGATCTGGTGAGCGTTGATAGTACTTTGGAAGAAATGCTATTTGTAGATGCACCCGGTGGAACGGGTAAAACATTTCTTACGAAAGTTATTTTGGCGAAGGTACGAAGCCAAGGTAAAATCGCGCTTGCTGTCGCTTCATCAGGCATAGCAGCCACATTGTTGCCAGGTGGGAAAACTGCTCATACAATGTTCAAAATTCCGATCGATTTAGACCGCACAGAAAGCCCTGTTTGTAATATTTCAAGAAACAGCGATAAAGCTAAGGTTCTTCGTGATTGTAGCCTTATTATATGGGATGAGTCCACAATGGCCAATCGAAAAGCAGTAGAAGCAGTAGACAGAACGTTGCGTGATGTCAACCAAAATGATCAACCCATGGATGGCATTACTATGCTTTTTTGTGGCGATTTTCGTCAGACTCTCCCTGTAATACCACGTGGAACAAGGGCTGTTGAAGTTAGAGCCTGCCTAAAGAGTTCTCGACTGTGGCATTACATTATACCTTTGCATTTGACATTAAATATGCGTGCGCAAATTAGAGGCAACGAAAACGCTCAAGAATTTTCAGATTTGCTACTTGAGATTGGTAACGGTGTGTTACCGCAGGAACAAGGAAAAGTTGTTCTTAATGAAAACCTATGCAACATAGTTTCATCAATGCGAGACCTCATATCATCTGTGTATGGAAACGCAACGCAAATACCAACTTGCGAAAATTTCTGGCTTTGCGAAAGAGCTATTTTGACGCCACGAAACGACCAAGCAGCAACAATAAACGCTGAAATTTTGAGCTATGTTCCGGGGGATTATGTTGAGTATATCTCCATTAACAGAGTCATGGAAGAAGGAAAATCTACAAGCTACCCAGTAGAATTTTTAGAATCCCTCAATGCTCCTGGACTACCAGCACATAAATTAAAATTAAAAGTAGGCGTACCGATAATGCTTCTTAGAAATTTAAGCCCCCCAAAACTTAGCAATGGCACCAGGTTAAAAGTGACCAATTTACAAAGAAATCTGATAGAAGCAGAGATTTTAACACGGTGTGGAAAAGGTAAAAGTGTTTTCATTCCTCGGATTCCTCTCATTCCAAACAATTTTCCATTTAGTTTTAAACGAGTCCAGTTTCCAGTCAGTCTATGTTTTGCGATGACAATTAATAAAGCCCAAGGTCAGACGCTGAAAGTTGTAGGTGTAGATCTAATTATCAGCTGTTTCTCGCACGCTCAGTTGTATGTGGCTCTGTCACGGGTTAGCAATCCTAGGAGCCTGTATGCTTTCATCCCCGATGGCCATACGTCAAATATCGTATACAGAGAAGCATTACTGTAAAGTAAATTTTTAGCTACCCAAACGACGGTATATGTAATTCAAAATATATGCTGCCCGAAAAGTCACTATTCCACGCTGACGAAGTCGCGGGCACAGCTAGTTAATAAATAAAAGGACTGATTATGATAAATAATAAAACCTTTGTTTTATTTCATAAATTTTAATAGAACGCTATTATAAATTATCCAGTATTAATATCAACTTCCTCTATTATTGTTATTTTTCTGCAAAATCAAATAATAAGTACTGGATTATTTAATAAAACATGTATTTGCAACATTATATTACTGTTAATCTTTTGACACCACACATCGACGAATATTACTGTAATGTAATATTACATTATACACTATCGCTTGGATTTCACACGAATAATATCGTAATATCATATTGCCGTTAGGTTTTTTGACACTGTATTACAACGAATAATACTATAATGCATTAATATTGACTACGATATTGTTGCGTTTACACGCGAATAATATGGTAATGATGCGTTGCATACTATACTTTTGCCATTTAATTTCAGTAACATTATTTTTGTGAATAACTTTATTTTATAAAAGTATTACAAAAAAATCATAATATAAATTAGATTGTAAAAAAATTAGCTTTGTTTTGACGTTTAAATGTCTACCTTGCGATCTACCAGTGCCGAGATATACGCATAAAACAGTTTTTTATTTTTCCTGTAAAATTTTGATTTGTCGATTACCATATTATTCGGTGGGGGGAGCGAATAGGTCTAAGTGAAAGTTCAAAAAAATGTAAGAAGATTCGGGAGACATTAGAGCCCTATTTACACAATGCTCAGTTTCTTCAATGTAGCAATTAAATCGCAACGTGTAAATCAGGCTTTAAGCTAAACTCTGCTACTCTTCTGCTAGAAAGAAGAAGCAGCATGGAAAGGCAATTAAGTAACAATTGACAAGTACAAGACTGTAAGACAAACTGGATTCGTGAAATGTCTGCGAATTTTGTGTTGAAAAACGACATGCCTACCCTGCACCCAGACACTAATTGTGACTTTGATTTAAAACTCCATTTGAACAGTGAACAGCATATTACGTAATTGTTAGAAAACTATATAATTGATGAGGATAAAAATAGGTTTCCGATAAAAAACGACTGATTGAAAAAGTTTTTTGTAAATTATTCGTTTCATACGGTGAGGACGCACGTATGAATCGAATAATAGAATCGGAATGATTGTTATCATTTTTAGACTAGGCATTTATTATAGTGCTTTATACAGCAGTTATACAGAAAAAAAACTGCTGTTTCATATACAAATGCAATACCTACGCGGTGTATGGTTCGTAAAACAACGATACGATATTTTATTGATAAAATTCTATGCTAGGGATTATAATGTTATATTCATGGTTACTGTTTGCGCACTGGTTACTTTTTTCTCCTGTATGTGGGTACAGTCAGCAACAAAAGTCGATTAACACTTTAGTTTTTTTAATCTCAGTTATTGAGAAAAATGTTAACACTTCAGTTTTCTTAATCCCAGATATTGAGCAAAATGCTTGTTCAAAATTGTGTTATACTTTTGCTGCAATTTTGAACAAATATTTTGCTAAATAACTGAGATTAAAAAAACTGAAGTGTTTATCGATTTGTATGTAAAATTTTGTTGTATCTTTTTATAGTTTTTATTAAAATAATATTAAATTAAAAGTTATTTCAATCTTTTTTATTTATGTTACATAATTTGGAACGTTGATAAGACGGGCTCTTACATAAGACCATAACGATTAGAGGGCCCTTTAAAAAATAATAAGGATGGTAATATCATGCTGTACATTTGACACTAGTACGATCTGAGTATGGCGATATTATACGATATTTAGACTGCAGTGGTAGAATGCTAATAGTTCTGTAAAATATTGATAGTTAGTCACATCAGGGTTAAGGATAGACTGACCCCAACATAGTTCAATTCAATTCTTTATTGCAATAATCACGTGACGTGTTTTCTCATGAGATCTTAATAATAATTACAAGTTGGTCTAGTCTAGGCAAATGATAATGGGAAAAATGAACACCGCCCCTTGCTATCCAATAACCATTTATTAGAAACCGAAGATTGCCGAAATCAGCCGACGTCAGCCGAAGCGGTCACGTAGAATGGTGGATGGGCGAGGCTGATGAGGAACCACTAGGCACCGTTACTACTAGTCCATCAAATCAAAGGTAATGTTCGTTCAGGAGGAAAAACGTGAAAACAAACTCACTGATGGGTAACCATGATCTGTTTTTTTTTTTTTTTTTCAGTAACTTTTGTATACGGGGTGACAAATATAAAATCTCTTGTTTGTCGTTAAAATGATTAAAAAAAATTAACTTTCGTTTAATTTTAATTCGGAGTTTTGTCATTCACAACCAATGTTTTAAAGTCAATTCGAGAAACAACAAACGACTGCTTTCTCATGCAAGAACCGATAACGAGGAACTGTGTCCATCAGGTGGGCGATAAACGCCACAAGTAGTAATAACCACCAAGCAGACATAACATCACGTAATATTTACTGCCCAAACCCCCATCCCTTCTTCCCTCGCGTTAAATTATAATGAGGCTAACCCACAACTGGTATGCTGTTGTGGGATAACTTCATTATAATTTAGTTTACTCTAGGATATAAAGTTTATGATAGAAGTTACAAATGCATTTGAACGATTGTATCTTATAAAAACCCCATAAATAATTATTAATGTTATTTTGTCCAGTTCAGAACTTTTCAATTTTATTCTTTCCTCTTTCCACAATAATGGCTAATTTGTAGTGTTAAATATCAGGAAGAATTAATGTATTAAATTGGAAGAGTAGCAGCAGCAGGTCCACTTGAAAACCAGCGTCAGGTATTTTTGCTGAACATGGCCCTTTTTGGCGCAGCCGCCGTGAGGTATACTTTCCTGCTAATTTTTTAAGGCGCACTTTTCACTTTTTATTTGTATGTATCTGAAGGCCAATTGCCGTAACTAAAAACGTTCAAAATACAGTCGCAGTCTGATTTCATCGACAATCAATGTCAAAAACTCATATAAAATTTAGGGAAATTACATGTTTATTCTTAAAATTACGATAATTGCCCGTCTGATGTATTGTGTGCGATTTAGTCTGTTCCAAATAAATGTATCTTCTTCCCTCTTTCTTCTTCTTTGTCCAGCAACGGGACAACACAGATTCACGAAACAAAAAATAAAATATTAGTTCTCATCACAATACAAATAACTCACAATGACATGTAAACTATGTATTACAGTTTATCGTGCAATTTTGTTTGCTCTAATTATTAATTTAATATTCCTACAAAAAATCCAAAATACCGGTCAGTGAGACAGTGACCACAGTAAAATTTTCACCCTGCATAACATATAGCCATACACAAAAAGTTACGGATGGGAAGCAGCGCATCTGACATACATCTGCGTCCCCTTCCTAAGATCAAAGAGACCTTTCTACTTACCTACGTATACCTACCTACCCTACATTAATCCATCTAATAAGCGAGGGCCACAATCTTGGGGTTCGCCCGTGTACCACGCTTCGTGGCCAACACATTGACCCACTTACGAAATCAGACAGCCGTTTGACGTACATTGCTCGCTTGGTTGTGCTACTAGCCCCCAAACGCTTCTTTGAGCCAGTGCGGCAGCGATGGAACGAGAACAATTACGACTGCCAATGACTGTCTGGCAATCGGTTGGGTCAATAAATATACCTACAGGTAGTTAGAATTAGGTGTATGAGTAGTAATTGGAACAATTATATGTGCTGTTATGACTCTTTTATGACGTAACTTCATAACTGTTTTTACCCAAAGGGTTTGGTTAAGGGTGTGTTTTCATAGTTTAGTCATTCTCTCACTCTGGGGCCCAGTTAGCCATTATTGTTCCAATTTGGAAAAAGGATGACGCTATACGTGCTGCATACCTTCACCTCTTTTTGCGGCGGGTACTGTAAGAATTGACTGTTGTAAACCTTTTTCAACCGTAGAAAAAATATTAGCAATAAGTATATACATGTTTAAACTTCAGCGATAAGTAACCGTTTTACCAATTGTATAGGTTTTAGGTGACTGCGAAGTCCAAAAGGAGGGAAATGTTTTTGCTGTATTCGATGGACAATCGGCGTAGTAACACAATAACCGTAGCGGTAGCGAATTATAAAATGATTAGACAGTGTGAACAAATGCCATTTCTAATACATCGCTATAATAAAGCGTTTTTCATTATTAGAAGCACACATTTTTAATATGTGTGCTTCTAAAATGTACTTTTAAAATGAAAAGATACAAATTTTCGTCATTTTTAACAGTATTATGATACAGGGGAAAACAATAAGAATCACTCACGGAACATTATCCCTAACGAACGTCTACAAGCAACTCGAAGCTATTCAACAAACCTCACTAAATATTACATTATAACAAAAAGCTTGGTACCCAACCCTAGCGCGTCGCTCTAATTTGCTCAGGCTTTTTGTCTAACCCTTCAGCGTCGGTAATAACCCAGTTTTTACACAAGCCCACCTTTATGCGGACGAAAGGGTTATTTTGCCGACTTACTTCTCTTAGAATGATGTAAAAACATAATGAAGTCAAAAATTGGCGCTTATATTTAAAAGGGTCCTGTATACGTGCTCAGGGTGTCTGTGTGTATGTGTGAGTGAAGGATTTAAGAGCAGACATATCGCAGGTGCGCGTTAAGTGTAAGTAGGGAGGTGAATATATGTAGGTATATGAGAACCACTTGACGGAATACGTTGCGACACGAGTTTATCCATCTCCTAAGTTGACAATGATTTATTTTGCTGACTTTCAGATTATAATACGCCGTGTTCAAAATTTATCGAGATTGGTACCTACGTCCACCCAAACCAGAACATAGCAATATTGCATGGGGGCAGAAATAAGTACCTATGCTGATAGAAAGTTCGAGATTTAGCATTTTCACAAACTTTTCTAGACTTCAATCAAAACGCCTAGCCTGCCTAGCTAACCGGATGCAGCTGAATACCAGTATTTTACATGGAGCGACTGCCTGTTTTGACCACTACGACTCAAGGTACATGGTACAGTACCCGGCGATAAATATTGCACATCGACCTATTCGATCTAGAATAAAAATAATTATCAAAAGAAGCAAATCATAATTGTTTTAACAGCTCGTAATAGATACCGGACTGTTTGTATTTCGTGCGACAGAGATAACGCTCTACGAAGCCGAAATTAGCCGATTGTCTCTTTCCAAAGGTCGATGTGCAATATTTATCGCCGGGTACTGTAACACGATACCCCTCCTTGGTAAGACTGGTTGTCAGATTTTTGGGCTTCTGACTACTCATAATGGCTGTCAAAGATCTACGAACCGCCCGATAAGATTGCCCATTGTGTCACCTCTAGTAAAATGTCTTCATTTATATCCGTAATACACACATCAGAGCGGCAATTCTCCTTTTAAGAACGTTCACAGTTTGATCTCACTTTCAATCTGTCAAGAATACCTCTAATTTCCCTACATTTTTGACATGTTTTTGACATTGATTGTCGCTGAGATGAGATTGCGACTAGATTTTGAATGTTTTTAATTACGGGAATTGGCCTTCTGTTGTACAGACGCCAGCACATTACTACAATCTGTCAAATTTCTTTAATATATTTTCAACTTTATCGCTACAGCATAAGGTTCAAGGTTGATTGGGAAATTTGACAGTTTCGGGTAGCTTGATGTGCTGGCGTCTGTACATAAGAGTATTCTCTTTACGAATGACAGCCGGGTCCATCGGCAGGAGAGAGAACTAAGTATTACTCTAGTACTCTTCTAGTGCTTAAAAGATGTAAATCATTCTACATGCACTCTCCCTCACCAGCTCGTATAATACAAGGCCTGTCCGAATTATGATTACTCTTTTTTATGGCCCGTAAACCAGCGTCCCTCGTAAATAACGTTTAATAGAGAATTTTTAATTTAACAAAGTAAGGCTGCCTACCATGTTCCTTTTATTATAATTTATTACTCGCTGTGCCTGTGGCGATGGAGTTTATTTTTAATGTGTGCTTTTGTCTCTTCAATTCAGTATTTAAGTACTTTAGCAATTAACAAGTAAATGATGTTTTGTCCTTACTTTCGTTATCTTAAGGGTTTCGGCATAAGGCTTTCATCTTTAAGCATAAGGTTCTATTCTATCCCTTTTCCTACAGTGTCACATGTTTTCTGAAGTCCTTGAAAAACTCTTTACTGTTTATTCAGACGAAAAGGTTATCTATTTAACTTTTTAAGCAAAATATCTCCTTAACTGATTGTTCAGAAACAAGATATCAAATAAAATAGCACAATCGAATAGATAGAACTATAGAAAAGGGGGTAAGTTAACATACCTACATATTTTTGTATTTTAACCTTGATCATTTCTTAGAAGATCGTAGTTAGGTTATGGTAACACTCATAAATTCGAGTAAATTACGCGTAAAGGCTCGTTGACGCGTAAAATGTGCAGTGTCACCGCAAGCCTCGCGAATGTGGAGACGCGTAACGCGCATATACGCGTTACATGATAAGGCGCATTAATGCTGGCTCCGTTT